>OY728153.1:778402634-780808259 GCA_963277665.1 Viscum album | reverse complement strand
ATAAATATTGGTTAAATAATAAAGAGGTATTTTAAATAAAATTTGTGTTCTTTATAATTTGTTGGGAATAAAATTAATTATAGAGTCATGTTTAATTTAAAATATTCTTTCATATTGTCTGATGAAACTGGAATTTATGATTGAAAGAACATTTATATATCTTATAGTTTTTAATATCTTAATCCTTAGGTATTCTATGGTTCTAAACTATGATTAATGAATTGGATAATTTAATACAGCAAAGAACTAGATTTTTAATAAAGATATTTGTTTTGGACCAAGTGATCCCATTTTTTTATGAAGGAAATATGCCTTCATTTTTTGGGACTATATTCCCTATTGACTATTTTTTATTTCATTACATACTTTTTTTTTCTATTATGGATGAGGATACTTATAATGTGACATGATGTGGAACATGAGCCTCAGCCTAGTTGGTGAGGTATCCTTAAGTGCATCCACACGACCCAGGTTCAAAACCAGGTAGAGGCATATTTCCGTGGTACTTTAGCAGGACTGTACATTATACAGGTACTGTAGCAATTACTGTAGAAGGTATTGTTTGATACAATAGCAGTAGAAACAATTCACCTTGGGCCACCGGTTTGGGCTTGGAGTCTTTAAGGCTTTCGGGACACCCAGTCATTCGGTCCAGTAGGGCTTTTGGGCCACCTTCAACGCCTTCGGGCTACCTCAAGGCCTTCGGGCCACATGTAGTTTCCCCAGACACACTACAAAAAAACGAGCAGCCCTAGAAGAGGATTCAGAGCAGGTGCACTCACCAGAGCAGAACCAAAAGGATTTTTCCTAATGATAAGGTATGGCTATCCCATCGGGACTAGCTTGTGCTTGCATGGGAAGTCTATCCAGACGATCATTGCGAAGGTGGAGAGCTATTATCATGATGCAGATGCTAGGGAGGGGCAGTTCCTTGTAGTTTTCTGGTTGAATTCCCTAATACCTTTGGGTCATGTAATCTCCATAGCCTATGGTCCATGTAATATCTAATCCTACAGGCCTTCTAAGGGTTCCCCTCATCCCTTGAAAGGGGGGTTATTAAAAATCAATAAAAATGAAGGCCTTCGGACCATTTGGGCTTCTGACATGATGTGAGCTTGGGATGACTAATGGTTTGGTGTCATATGTGTGATGAGGCATGGGTTTATGGTAGGTGTTGGTTCATTTGATGGTAGGATATATACTGGTATTCATTATTCAGTTAGGTATAGAACTGATACTAATTGAATGAGTTAAATTTAGGATTCAACGTCATTTTACTGAAAGGTGGGATTCTTTTTAGTTATTGAACCTTATATAAAGTTTAGATGGTATGGTTTCTTTATCCTTCTTTAATTCCCCTACTATTTGAATTATCTAGTCGTACATGGTTTATGAATCTATTTTATGGTACCATATGATGGGTTTTAGATTGCATAGAATTATGGATTAAAAATGAATAATAAATGTTTTAACTCTTGGGTTTGATGTATTGTTGTAATGAAAATGATGATAACTCTTGATAAACCATATGTTTAGTTGGTTTATAACTGGATGGTATGAAAATTGGTTAATGATCATGTTAGAGTAAATTATAATGGTTGAAATAATTAATTAATTTAAAAAGTCTTCTTGGAATTCTTGTGTGCTTATAGCATATCTAGTCCTTTGTATTGGAATTCGGGTGTTTGAGAAACAAAAACTCTAGTTGAGCTTAAGGAGAGGTAGTTTTCTATAGTGTGATTGTGAGATATATATATATATATATATATATATATATATATATATCTTGTTTGTTATGTGATTTAATATGCTATATCTATATTTTTAGTACATTGATTAACACCCAGTGGGCTTTGGGAGGGTTTTTTCCCCAACATCCATGTTGGCCAGGAACTGGTAGCTGACTACCCCATCTTCCCCTTCTCTCCTCACCTAGAAGTATTATGTGATGGTATGTGTTGTGTTTACCTTTCCCATATTTCTATGCAGAGGGTTGTAATAGAATTTTGTTATTTTAGACACATATATCTCCATAAATATTATCCTAAGTATTGTTATAGGTATTCCTTTTATGTAGTGTGATGGACTGAGGTATAATACTCGATATACAAGATGTGATAGCTCCCAAAACTACTTGTATTTCCTTCTGGAGATGTGGATGATGATGATCAGATGATGAGATTTAGGATACATGATATGTGATGATGAGAATATATAATGCATTTGATGCATTATATTATTTTGTTTCTTAGGTCTCGTTGAGAAAGATTACTTTTAGAGAAAGACAGCTTGGGAAGTGTGATGATGGGGTGGAGTATAAAACTAGTGGGATAGTTTTAGTGGGGTACCATCATTTGATATTATGTTGGATATTGTATATTTACTTTTATGTGATGCTTGGTGAGATATCCAGAGCGAGTATAATGACATAGCATACCTATTTAGGTAATGAGTTAGCTTTACTTGTTGTTCACATGACTTTAGAATGATTTCATTATATTTTTCATGAGGGGCTTCAAGTATGATCCTACTGATTATACTTATTATGATCACACAATGTATATATAATCTTTTTTCCTAGACTGCAATATATGCTCGGGTATCGGGATAGAAATTTGTAGCTCGTGGAGTTTTTTAACGACTATTTGGGGTCCATGGTCATCCCTGAGGACATTTCTTTTTTCATATTATAATTCTTTTGTAGTTGTTCTATTATTTTGGAATTACATGCATATATTGGGAATTTTTTTTACTTTTTATAAGGATTATTAGTTGTTGGCTGTTTATATCTTATCTGTTATTTCTCAAATCATAGAGAGTAATGCCTCTCATTAGGTTCTATGGTATACCCTAAGTTATTTTTTCCAACCTGTAGCATATTCTAAAAAGTATTTAGTCATAATTTTATCCCTTATATCATTTAAAACCCACGATGGATACCTTTTATTGGAGGGGATCATGACAGAGTGGTATCAAAGGTTTATGTCGATGGATGTGAAGGGTTTTGGAGGTATACACTACTGAGGACAACATGGTTTAGTAGAAAAATGTTGTTATGTGGAAATAGTATGTGATGTAAACTAGGGATACCATCTATGAAATAGCTATTTAGGGCCCCATATGATATAATATAAGGACCATTAAGTTCACTATGATTACAAAGTTAAGTAATGTGGGATGTGAGGTAAATATCATGGAAAGGATCATATATCATTCATTTTTTTCTATTTGTTTGAAATGGGTAGATAATGGGATTATATTGAACCTTAATTAAATAATTATTCATTAATATTACATATTTTAAGTTTAGAGGTCTCAAATCATTTTTTATTTTGCATTTATGACTCCTGGTTGAGATTCTCATCCTATTCACTATGAATACTGTTAGCATGACATGCCAGACGATCATCATAGAGTTGAGTTTAATTATGACGACACTTGTAGAAACATGATCCTATAGTTTAAATGGTAGAGTCTATATAATTATTAGGACTATGATTCAGAATTAATGATATTGAACAAGTTATATGAGGTGAAGAAATCATTCAGTTAGATCCATGCTTAGAAGGATCACTAGATTTTTTGGGTGGTGACAATGTTGTGTGGGGAATCGAAGAAGTGGTGGTACTTGTTCCTTGGGGATCATGAGAAGTTGACTACCTCATGGGGAAAGTTTTGATACCATATTTTATCCAAGTTTATTTCTATGGCATGAAGTTGGACATTCATATGGAGTTACTTACCCTTGAATAGGGGAGAGCTAATGTGTGGGAGTTTAGGATCCATTTCAGAACTCTTGTCTATTATGATTTGGAATTTTTTCCAGATGAGGAGGATAGGGTTGTAATGACCCAAAATTTTATAAATTAAATTCATTTTTTGATTGAATTAAATTTCGTAATATGTAATGTGGTTATAAAAAATACATTAAATTCATTAGTTATATCCTATCGAATTTAAAATATTATTATGAATCATAACCATTGATTATATATTCATTAAACAAAGATCATATGATTTGTATATATTAATGGTTATGAAAAACTCTTATTGAAACAGAAAAAAGAAAAAATGGCCTCAAATAGTGGGATCATATCCTATTAAACACATTAATCGAAGAATCTGATGTAGATAGAGCCACAATGATTTACCCTGGACTAATCCCATGATGATATTCAATAACTAAAGTATGATAGAAACCATTTATGGGAGAAGTTCAAATTCATCGAGGTCAGGGCCCAAACTATCTACGTTGAACCATTCAATGAAAATCTCACCATTATGAACCATAACCTTAGAGATATTGCTGGTGTAATAAATGGCTATGTATCTTGACTCTAACTATATAAATAAATTTTTTTTATTTTCAATAAAATAATTATTATATTTATTCATTATTTTTATTACTTTATTAATGATTAAGTATTGAGATCAATAAAAATCAGATTTTAATTCGAAAAAAATTTAACTGTATTTTTCTATAATATGATATTTCAATTAAAAGATTAATTTTTATTAATTATTGAATAATTGAAATAATTTTTTTTAATAAAATGATCTTATTAAAAATTATAACTAATAATATAATTATATGGAGTGAAAATCTAATTTATATAAGGGTCAGAAGATGGTTATTGTCAGAAACCCAATATTTTCAAATAAATAGGGATTTCAATATAAAAATTTATATTTTCTTATATTTAGAGAATTAACTTGAAAAAATAAATATTATTTTTTGGGATTGTCATGTTGAAATTAATCAAAAGTTAATTTTTCATAATTTTTTAAGAAAACCAAACTTTCTTGTAAGAATTAAATGTGGTATAAATACACATTATGTATTATAAAATCATAATGACCCAAAAGTTATTTAATATATGCCAAAAAATATATCCATGATAAAATATATATATATATATATATTTACCTCTAAAATAATGTGTTATTTGGATTTTTTGATTAATTTTATTAATCTTTAATTAATCATTCAAAACTTTTATTATATTTAAGGTATTAAAATAAATTATTTGAAAACATAGCCTACTTCCACATCACCAATCGTAATATTTAAATTTTCATGATTAAAAAACTTAAAAATAAATGAATAGTCATCATCATTTTCATAAACATGGTAAAAATTATGGTAAGGTTTGTGATTTTTATTACATGTTTATGTAGAGTCAAGATCCTATGTTTAGAAAATAATAAAGAACTCCCTTATCTTTACCTATATAATCCCACACAAGATCGCATTAATCTTCACTGAAAAAAATTTAATCAAAACTATACTCTTTCATTTTATCTATAAATCACTCCCAAGTTTCCCTTAATATTTCAATAAGCTCCTCCCAATGTTTTGGAAATAGCCTCTCAATGTACGGGGCCCTCTCTTCCTCTTTATTCAAGCACATTCTTTATTAAATGACTTTTTTATTCAAATTCCTTTTGATGGTATATTATTTCCCACATCACTATTACTTCACATATTATTTTAAAGTGATGATGGATCCCCTTATTTATCATTAATCTCTCCCATGATTCACTATGTACATGTGTTATTCTATAGAAATTATCCTGTGATTTTTTCATGCAAACCATTTTATTTTGAATACCATTTCCATTTCTACACAAAGGTATTCACCTAAACATACCTATCCTTTTTTTATTGGGTAATTAAATGTATTTATTCAAAAATCCTTAATCACATGATTAAATTTGATGAAATAGGATCCTATTTTGAATGATCTATGTTTCACACTTATGCATGCACATGATACAAAAATGATTGTGTCTGTATTTATATACCACTCTAATGAATTGGGTAATTTTTTAGTCTCATGAGACCTAATGTATAGGATTAGATAGTAAAACTAATCCCTTATGGAACCCTTTTAACCATTTTATGATGTGTTTGTGTTTATCACTGACCTATGATTATTATATCATGTTTAATGTTTTTCACATTATCTTGTTACCATTATGTTATCATGTTGTATCATACCTCATTATTCAAGATTACTATTATCACCCTTTTTATGTCCCATTGAAATTTTTATTGACTAACACATTACACATTCATCATGTTATTCTTTTTTTATTTCATTACTGGTTTTTATAGAACACCCATTTCTTATGTATGTCCACATGTTATCCCGTGTAGTTTTAAATGAGAAATTGAATATTATAAGAAGGTTAAGAAATTTTTCAATAAAGTTATTATATACATGTATCAAGTTGATGTGATATGTTCCTAATATCAAAAATACTCTAAGCTTATCAATATTATTGGTTGTACTATGTGCACTTTTATATAATAAGTCATGAAATAAATTGTATTAAATATTAGGGTTGTTATAGTTGGTATCAGAGGAAAGTATATATATTTTGGGATTAGGATTATAAAACTCTAGAGAAATCCTTATGTATAAGACAAAATTTAATATAATATCCATAAATTTTGATAAGTATCGAGTAGCTGGTTTCTAAAATAAAAAATCTCTATCTCGACATTACAAGTGGAAGTGGCCCTGGCACAGATTTACCTAGGGGTAAAAACCTAAAAATAGCTCATGGATTTGGACATTATCATAACCAATGCATGAAAATGGGCCTTTATACACACCTATATTGACACTCCTTGTGGATATACTTTGTTAATTACACAATATACTAACAAACCATTATAAGGGGATAAAATACCCATAATATTTTATATTAGGAAATAGATCATGGATAACCTTAATTGAAAACATAAAATTCATAGGTTAAATAATATATGCTATTAGTGAGTTATAACTTTTGTGTTAATTGTTTTCCTTTTATAGGTATAGTAGTTTTAAAATCATCATCCCTAAGTCTATTTTGGATAATGTAAATGATTATAACTAGAATAAAATATTGAAAGGTAGGCTTATCTTCTACAGTTCTATGTATTCTTTCATATCTCATGTGTTTAGAAGATCTATTCAAAGAACGCCAAAGAGTATGGAAGTAGAGATATTTGTGAAAATGGAAAATTGTGAAATTATTTCATCCCACTTATATAACTATTTCCCTAAAAAAATTGTTGGCTTGAAATTCTCATAAAAACTGTTCATACTCCCTTTGATAATATTTTCTAAAATCATTTTTATAGATAGGATTTACATATATATAGATAAGATAAATTTTCAAGGGAATGAAATCACACTCTATATCACAAATCTCTCTCTGATTCTAAAAAAGTTCAAGGAGGAGTACAAATTTTATTTAGTTTCAACATTCCATGCGGGGATATTATTGCCTATTGAGCAAGTGTATCTAAATGAAATCTTTGAGACTAAAGAAAATATCTTCTTTGAATACATTTCCATTGTGAGGGAATGTATTGATGTGTTACCCAGTGAATTTTTGGGTAATCCTCTTACATAATAGGTTGAATTTTCGTAAGTGATTATACCTTGGTCTTTTACAATACCCATTACCCATATATAATTGTATCATCATCATCGAGTAATTTTTATTCAAAGAAATAGGCACACTGGACACAAGAAAACAGGGATTATGGGGGTCTGAAGTAGTGAAGATCGAGGGAATCCCCTCGAATCAAATTAACCCCTTTAGGTTTCATGGACATCACATTGAGGAGGACAAGGGGGTCAGGGCTAGGGACATTCCTTGAAGCAAGGTAATATTCAACTTGATTCATTTATCGCGACACAGGAAACACTTTGGTGTTGCTATTGAGAATTTTTATGCACTTTCTGACTTGGTAAGAAATAGACCAGGGGTGGGACTAAGACCAAGCATGGAATTGTGGAGGATTTTGGAGTTGGTTTCAACTTCTAATAAGTCGATGACCTTTTGATGACATAAACTAATACCCAGAAAAAGTGCTTCGGCCTCTTCTTGGAGGGAGGACTCGCTTTACCATGGGTTTCACTAGTCTTCTTCATCAATAAAAAGGATGTTTCAATACACATCTGCATTTATTATCATCAGATCAATGGGATCATGAAAAATAAAAATTGTCTTCAACCAAGTATTAATGCTCTATTATATCAGCTATGTCATGCCCATGATTTCTATAAGATAGATCTTCAGTTGATATATTATCCTGTAAAGGTGAATAATGAGGATATCCTTAAGACATTTTTCATATAATTAAATGTAACTATGAGTTCACAGTAATTCCATTAGAACTATCCAATTATCTATAAATCTTCAGGGATTTTATGAATAGAGCCTTTCATGGTTACCTCAACCCATTTGTGGTATTCTTTATTGATGGTATTCTTATATATACTCTAAAAGAAAGGAGGAACATGAGGAGAATTTGAATACTGTACTGAGGACATTATAAAAAGAAAATATGTATGAAAAGTAAAATAAATGTGAGTTCTAATTATCAAAAGTAACATTCCTTTGGTATGTTATCACCAGCTATCGGATATCTATGGATCCTTCAAAAAAGGAAATTTAAGGATAGTGGGGGCCAACATTGATGAAATATATCCTTAGTTTCATTGGATTGGTTGGGTATTATAATATATTTTTTTGGAACTTCTCTGGATTTGGCGTCCCACAAAACAAGATAACATGGAAGAGAGTCAAGTATGTTTGGAATGATGAAATTCAAGAAATCCTTAAAGAGCTAAACAAGTGGATAATCACAAAAAATGTGCTCTAAACACCCACTAATAAGTATGTATTTGTGATCTAAAGTGATGAATCTAAAAATGGATTAGGTTGTGTACTCATGAAAATGATGAATTGATAGCATATGCCTACATCCAACTAAAGATCCATGAGTAAAGCAACACAACATAACATAATGTATTAGTTTTAGTGATATTTTCATTAATTATTTGGGGATATTATCTCTATAGTGAAAAGTGTGAAATATATATATACAAACCATAAAATCCTCGAATATATATTCACACAAAAATATCTTAATGTGTGGGAATATAAATGGTTAGAGTTGATCAAGGATTATTATTGTTCAATCCATTACTATATTGGGAAAGCAATCAAAGTGGATGATTCACTAAGTAGAAAGGATCCTAAAACCCTATCCATGATGAGGGTATTAAGGGATCAAATTTCTTGGGCATAAAAAGGATTTATATGGGAATAATAAATGGATATTCATAATAAATTTATCAAATAAGTTCTAAATAATCAATATTTTTGAGAAAAATCTAGGAATCTCATAAAGATTATGAGTTTCTACAGATGAAGGTAATAAATATTTTGCATTTCATATTTTGTGAAAATGGGGTTATAATAATTGGAACATGTATATGTTCCCCATAAAATGCAAAACTAAGGAGGGAAATTATAGATTTTTTTCATAGTTCATCATTCTCTATTCACATAAGAATCACTAAGATGTATAGATATTTTTTGCAAAATTTATGGAGGGATAATATCAAGAGAGAGAATGTGGAGTTTGTATCTCATTTATTGGAATTCTAGAAAGTTAAGTATAAAGTACATAAGTATAAGAATATGATGAAAAAATTTCCCATACTATTATATAAATGGAAAAAGATAACCATCGATTTCATCTTTTGACTCCACAGGACACCTATAGTTGATAATTCCATTTGAGTGGTAGTTGATTTCCTTAGTGATTCTAACTCTATTAAGAAATATTTCTTTCTAGGATCACTGTCTATGATATAAATAAGTTATGTGGTAATAATTCATTGAGAGACACTCTCTATTACATCCGATCGAGATCCAAGGTTTACCTCAAGGTTTTGGAGAATCATTTAGTAAGAATTGAATAAAAAATTGAGTTTCAACAATGTTTATCACCCTTATATGGAAGTTCAGTTCAAAAGGGCCATTAAAACTCTATATGATATGATGATAGAATTCTAAAATCGTTTCTAATGATGTTGGGATAAATAAATTCCCCGAGAGTAGTGCTAATGTAACAATAGTTTCCATTATATCATTTAAATGTATTGTTGTGAGGCTTTGTCTGGGAAGAGTTGTCAAAATCTGACATGATGGGTTGAGGTTGGAGATTTGAATCTTATGGAACCAAATATTATCCAATAGATGGTATAAAAGGTTCAAACTATTTAACATCAATAAAACTCTACACAAATTCAGCATAAAATCTATACAAACAATCACTAATATGATCTAGAGTTTGAGGTAGGAGGAAAAGTGTTCATTCATATATTTCCTTGGAATAAATTCATGGGGTGTGGGAAGAATGTAATTATTAGTACAAGATAAAGTATCCCCAATAAAATCCTTTATCATACTAGAGCTATGAAATATGAACTATAACTCCCACATAACATATCTCGAGTACATGATGTGTTCCATGTATCCCTCTTGAAGAATTACATACTAAAACCCTCACATGTACTTAATTCATAGGTCGTACCATTTTATAATGATATTTGATATGACGAGGATCATGTGAAGATCTTAGATAATAAAAACAAAGTTATAAGAAACAAGAAAACTCACATGGTTAAAGTATTATGGAGGAAACCCATGTTTGAGGAAGAGACTTTGGAATGAGAAAAGGTGATGAAATAGAAGTACCCTCATCTATTTTAATGTATGAAATGAAAAAATTTAGGAAAATTTTTTAAAGGGGGGATTAATTTAATGACATGAACTTTTCTAAATGGAATTTTCTTTGTGATTGAATTAAATTAACTATTATGTAATTCGTTAATAGAAAACACAAGCACTTATTTTTTTTTATCCTATTAGACTTAAAATACCTTTAATAATGATAACTATTGATAATATATAAATTTAATAATGATTATATAAATAGTATATATTAAGGGTTCAGATAAATATCTATTAATACAAACAAAAGAAACAATGGAATCGACTAGTAGGATCATACCCTATGAATCCCAATTATCAGATCCACCATGATAGATAGTATCTATAGACATTTTCTTTTACCAATACCAAATAATACTAAACAAATAAATCATCAGAGAAACCATTTCTGAGGGATTTTTAAGGTCATCGATATCACAGTCCAAACAATATATATCATACCACCCATGAAAATATCACCATCATGAATCTTACCCTTAGAGTATTGTATGGTGTAACAAGGGTTTATGTATCTCAACCCTAATAGTATAAATATGTATATTTTATTTTCAATAAACAAATTGTTATATTTATTCAATATTTTTTTATGTTATAAATTATTATCTAACAAGTTCAAGGAAAATTAGATTTTAATATGAAAAAACTAGTATTTTATTTTTGGGTAATATGAAATTTTAATTAAGACGTTATTTTTAAAGAATTAATGAATTATTGAAATAAATGATCTTTTAATGAAATATTATTAGATAGTTTATACTCAATATTAATAATTCTATAATTCTATAAAGTGAAAATGAAATTTTTATAAGGGTCGGAAAAGTGTTATTATAAAAAATATAGTATTTTACAATAAATATAGATTTTAAATTTTAAATTTATAATAATTGGAGAATTGTTTTAAAATAAATAAATATTTTTTTGGAATTATAATTTCCAAACTGTCTTATAGTGTTTTTTTATAATTTTATAAGACAGTTAAAATTTTAGGTAAAAATTAAATATGTTGTA
Organism: Viscum album; assembly: GCA_963277665.1. NCBI lineage: Eukaryota > Viridiplantae > Streptophyta > Magnoliopsida > Santalales > Viscaceae > Viscum > Viscum album. Next base: position 780,796,661 of record OY728153.1, on the reverse strand, counting down.
TATTATGGAATCACAATGTCCCAAAAGTGATGTAATATATTCCCTAAAATTAAAAATATTTATATACTTATCCTTTAAAATAATTTATTTTTGAGTTTATATGAGTAATTTTATAAGGCTTTATGAATTCTTCAAAACCTATATTCTATCTTAATGATTTAAAAACAAATTCTTTTTTAACATGACTCATATTCTCATCACCAAGGGTAATATTTTATTTTTCCTAGTTCATAGCCTTATAAAATAATTAAAACCACTTTGATTTGGTAAAAAATTAGAAAAAATAATGGTATGTTTTTTGGTTTTGATTACATTATTTTATAGACTCTAAAACCTATGTTTTGAAAATAATATTGAACTCCCCTCTGTGTTTCTAAATAAGACCACCCATGATCTCATTCTTCTTCACTAAAATCCTTTAGAGAGCGATTATATCATGCCCTTTTCTCTTTATATCCCTCCCAAGGTTCCCCAAGCTCTCAAAAATCTACTCCCATGATTTTAGAAACACCCTCTCATGGTAAGAGAACCTATCCTCCTATTTATTCAAGCACCATCTTTATGAAATGTCTTTTGTATTCCAATTGATATTGATGTGATATTATTTTCCACATCCCTGTTACTTCTTTAATGATTTCCATGTGATTTTATACCCCTTTCACTCTCATTAATCCCTCCCATGATTCTTTATTTACCGAGGTTATTCTACCGAAATGATCCTCCGATTTTTTCATTCCAAGACATTGTATTGTGAATACCATTTCCATTTCAACTCAAGGGAATCCCTAAAATTCCATGTATTATTCAACACTCTTTAATCATATAGTTAATTTTGATTTAATATGATAAAATGTTGAATGATTCATGTGGCACACTTATGCAAATATATGACATGAAAAAGATAATTGAACCTTGAATTATATAGAGCTTCAATGCATTGGGTGATGTTTTAGCCTCATGTGACTTCATGTATGTGATTAGGGAGTAATATTAATCTAATATGGGATTTTTTTCCACCATGTTATGATGTATCGGTGGTTATCCTTGACCGATGTTTATGATGACATGTTTAATTTTGTTTCCATATTCCCATGTTTCCTTTATGATATCATGATATATCTTGCATAATTGTTCAAGAATACGATTATCACCACTTTTAGGTCTCGTTGGTATTTCTATTGAATAACTTGTTATAACTTTATTGTGGTATGATTTTTTTATTACCATACTTGTTTTTATATACCACTTGTTTCTTATGTATTTTCCCAAGTTACCTCATGCAATTTTAAATGAGAAATAAAATATTAGAAGCATGTTAAGGAAGTTTTAAATGTTGGTCTCACATCCATGTATCAGGTTAATGTTCTATGTACCTAATATCCAAAATACACTAGGCTACTAAAACATTTGGGTTTTACTAAATGTTATTTTATGTAATAAATCATGAAATAAAGATTATTAAAGACAAGGGTTTTTATAAGGGAATCGTATTTCAAGGAGTCTTTTCCACTAGACATCTAGTTCTAGGTTGCTTATTTATGATTTTGATATATCTATAGGTTCTAGATATTATAGATTTAATTGAGATAAAATTTTCTAGGATTGTATCATCATGATAAGGGGTTTATTAGGATCATATTCATATAATAATTATGGTATTAAGTTCATAGTTTTCAATACATAAGAGTTTTACAATAGCCGGTTTTTGGTCACATCCCTCTTCATCTCATTTCTCTAGTGGTGGAGGATCTTAGACCCCTGCCAAGTGATCAAAATATTTTATTTCTTGCATATTATTTGATCATAAATGGAGGTATAACCATACCATTATAAAACTAAATCATGTGTGAAGTGTTCCACTTCAAGTTCCTCTATTTTAGTAGTTTCAGCTGAGGAAGCAGCAACATGGTGATCCAACCCTTGACTGGAAATGGGGATATGTGGAAGGTAGAGGAAATAAAATTAATGATCCCCATCCTCATATATCATTATGTGGTCATGGAGGTGGTCATGATCTTGGATCTAGCTATTGTTAGGTAGGTCTTGGTAAGATGCATGCTTTATAGTTTCTAGTGGAAAGGGATTTGGACCTTGTTTGATGTGCCTTTTACTTGTTTCTAATATGGTGAATGATTAATTTGATTCAACATCTATGAAATCCTTTATATCACCTATCCTAGTTCATAATTTGGTACATGAGGTGGAGATACTGCATGTCCCCTTTGAATTAACTATACCAGTTAGAGGATAATTTTATTTAAATGAATTATATTAACACTATGAGCTAGTGTTTGGGAAGAACCTCTCTTATGGAGAATTTATTTGTTAGTGAATAATAAAATACAATATAATTCTCATCATGGACTAGTTTTATTCACTATAGACTATCATATTATTTCTTATGGAGGTAGATCATGTTTTATGTTGCTGAAAAAGAGTCTTCTTTGTTCATTGGAAAGTGATACTATCAGATGGGTCAGATTCGATTCTGGACCTTATCTTCCAATATAGCTGATTTCATGTTGAGTTAATCATTAATTCATTCAATTCTGTATCCCATGGTTGTGTAGAAGTACCCTAATATCATTCTTAAGTAGGTTATCTAATTACCTCTCAATGGGATATCAATTTTCGGATAGATCAATATCTTTGAAATTATTTGATATTGGTGTCTCCATATATGATGGCTACTTTAGGGTTTTGAGAGTTGAAAACACATATATATGATCTTTGAAAGTGATGTTTTATTCAGATAAGTGTGTCTCCTCGGTGTGCTCCAGTTTGTTTCATAAATATGGTTGGTGGCAGTCTATGCCTATGTATCAATTACCATCACTAGAGTCAAGTTAAAGTGAATAACTGCTAATCTATTCTATTTATTAATTATTAATTAACTTTTTTTAAATTATCTATTTTCTCCCTATGATATATCTATAATTGGGATATTATCATATCCTTGTAAAGGATGAGGATGTACCAAATATTACTTTATGATGTTGTTATATTAATTAAGAGTTTTTTGTAATGACATTAGACGTGATAAAATCCATAAAAGTGTCCATGGGATTGATGAATGTAGTATTTTTATAGTTCCCAGATCATTTCATGGTGTTTGTCAATGTTGAAATCCTTGTGTAATATATATCTGAGGAAGACCACATAGAGCATTTGTGAGCAGTTCGATAATTTATTTATTGACCGAAGCTATTTAGGAAGTTTTCTAAGTGTGATTTTTAGGCTCAAGAAGTTCATTTCTTGGGATATGTTATGTCCTATCATGGATTATACATGGATCCTTTGAATATTGAGGATGTTGTTTATTGGTAATCCCAAAAGATTTTTGCAGTGTTACATAGTTTCCTCATTCATTCAAGATACTATAAGAGGTTAACGCCAGATTTGTCTAAGAATGAGACTCCTATGATAGGCTTGAATAGAAAGGATCAAGTTTTCGGGTGGATTGACTAGTATCAATCATATTTTTAGTACATAAATGATAAGTTTTTCATAAATCCAATCCTTCATTTTCCAATGGAATGAGCTCAATTTGATGTTTTTTATGATTTATTGTATTTCATATTTGGATGTTTTAATATATATTAGATATTTGATATTTCTTATGAGTATCATTAGTTATATATCCATAAATGTTATTATTATACAAATGATCTCTAGTTGGTGAAGGTTTTGTTCACCTTGATGTTGTAGTGACACAACCTAATCGGTGAACATTTTGTTTTTTTTCACAGATCATAATTTCTTATTATATGTCTTCTCCTAACATGACCATAATTCATGATAGTTATGATGGATTAAATTAAAATATGATTATGAATTTTAGATATTTGATACACTATTAAAAGGTAATATTGTTTTTGATGCACTAATAATTAAGTAACATTATGATTCCACTTTTGAATGTATGGATTCTAAGAGTGTGATAGAAGTTCTATTCAAGATGCATCTTAATATGGGGGAGTTTAGTGGAAGACGATGCCTTTTTTGATAATAGTGAAATCATATTTGGTTCTATAAGTGGAGGAGTACCGTCCGGTGTATTATTAGGTGGAGTTATGGAGAGACCAATTTTTCTATAGTGATTCCCCTGATTGTTGGTGTGAGGATTATCAACATTGGGTGTTTTTCCATGGTAGGATTTTCATTATATTAGTGATGCCTGAGGTGGTTTTATTTTAGTTTCATAGCTCACCATTAGTTGTATTTCCTTGCAATAAAAAGACATATGATGATCTAAGATGTCAATTTTTGTTTCCTGGTTTGAAGTGTTCAGTTGTAGAGTTTGTGTCATGATTTTTACTCTAATAGAAGGTTATGGCTGAACATTATATTCCTAGTGGTTTTATCAAACCATTAAATACTCCTAAGTTTAAGTAGGAGGAAATTTTGATAGAATTAGCCACCAATTTAACATAATATCAGTGAGGATATTATTCTATATGGACGATAGTGGACCATTTTAAAAATTCATCTCACTTATTATAGATCAAGGAGTTGATCTCAGTATGTTTTTCGTCAAGGAAGCACTTAGAAGAGGCGGTGAGACATATTGAGGTCCCAAGGATGAGAATCTTTGATCATGATCCTTGTTTCTCCTCTAGGGTGTGGAGAATTCTTCATTATATTACTGACTCTTAGTTATTCTATGTATTTTCATTTGATTTATAGATGGATAGCTAGATAGAGTGTACCATCTTGATTCTTAAATACATATTGCAGACTTTTTTCTTATATTTTAGAAGTTTATGGAAGAGGCACCTACCTTTGGTCGAGTTTAATTATAATAATAGTTCAAAATCTACCATTGGTATCGAACCATTTGAATCATTGTATGGTTTAACATTCCATTCTCTGTTGTACTATATTAGGGTCTTAGAGTCAGCAATTACTGGAACAAATATAATCTATATAAAAACAATGATAGTTATGGTGACTCCCAAGAGGATGAAGTAAGTACAAGATCATTATAAGTCCAATTATAACCTTAGTGAATACCTCTAGAGTTAAATATTAGAGATCATATATTCTTGAAGTTGAATCTTAATAATGGTAATTGAAGGTTTGGTTGTGGGAGTAAGATTTATTCTCAGTTTGTTGGTCCTTTCAATGTGTTGGATCATATTAGAACCATTCCATAACGGATAACTCTTCACATGAATATGATCTAGAGTTATGATGTATTTTATATGTCGTGTATTCATCGTTATCAACATCACGACTCCCATGTCATAGATTGGGGTGAGATTGACACTGAGGATGATGATACCTTTAAGGAGAAGCCAGTAGATATTATCAACCCCTGTGATAATTTGTTATGTAGGTTTCATATTCCATTTGCCTTTTTTCCTTTAGAGATTTAATGGTGTGGAGGAGTTAACCTGGGAACATGAGTTATAGATATCAACTTAGGATCCAGAGTTTTTTAATTTTTAGTTATTATTTTGTATCAATGTTTCGTGGATGTTGAACTTTATCTATCTTAAGAGGTTGTTTTCTCTTTCTTGATGCCTTATTTGTGGTCTTTCTCTTATTTGATAGGGATCTTTATTAAGATACTATTTGGGATCTAGTTTTTAGTGTTGCATAATGTTTTGAATATTTTCTATATGTTAAGTGGTTGTTCTCCTATGATGGTGATATTCTTGAGAGGTATCTCATAAGGTTCTATACGATGACCCATTTCCTTTCCATTCACTCCAGGTTTGGTTTTAATTCTTGAGGAAAATTATTATTTAATAGGTATCAAATGTAATGTTTTGGATCTTCCTGACATTTCATTTGTCTTTTCCCATGGCATGACGGTCTCGAGGATGATTTTAGAGGATTTCAAAGGAGTTCGAAGGTCTCTGGATACTCTTTGGTCAAAAATAGGCTACACCATGACTTGGTGGAAGTTTTGGTGGTCCTAGTGTCTTATAATATGAAATAGGGATGGGTAAATTGATTTATAAGCACTTTTGGTGGTTATGGAAAAAAGAAAAATTCCATAATAGTGAGAAACATACTCTAGTGGAAGTCATTTTAGGCTATAGAGCTCAAGAACAGCACAACTATGAACATCCCATGGTGGAAGTCACAGTAGTGGTCAAGCATATATTAAAAACCCAAAATTATCACCGTTCATTATGTATCTTGTCTGGTTTGAAGGTGGGATGAGTGTGATGTTATAAGGGATTTAAATGAATTTTTATTCAATTATTTTTCCCTATTAATTAATTTATACCCCTATTTTGGGTGTTCCTTCAAATTCTAGAAACATTTAAAACCCAAGGTAGTGGTTAATTTATTTATCTCTACAAATTTTCATTTAAGAAATTGATTTTGGGTCATGTTCATTCTAACCAACCTTTATTCCATGTGATTGATTTCTTGTGAATTATAACCCCTAGTTCATGGAGATTCAAATGATTTTGGTTCAATGTACCCTCTTTTCCTCGTATTCTTTTACCATTCATTATTATTTTTTCCATTGTGTTTATTATGATAATTCCAATTGAATTAGGGGTAAATATATTCTTATTTATTGGTTTCTTTTGGATTTTAGGATATACCAACCCTTCCACTAGTTTGGTGCTTTTCTTTTAGTGGGGGTTGATCCCCAATTATCTATTCTTATATGGTGAACATTGAACTTATATATCAAGGTAGGGGTTTTATTGATTCTCTTATTATTTTATTCCAAATTGTAATGTTATAATTCTTTATCTATTTGGGTAGTGGTGTAATTATCCTTAATGAAGACTAAGAAAAAAAAATTAAAAGATATTGTTTATAGTTTTAGAAAGTGAATGTGCTTATACTATGATAATGGTTTGCCTCTTTTTTATATATAGGGTATTATATTTGTTTGTGACTTGGTTAGCATGTTGTATATGATATGGTTTCACATTTTTTTTAATATAAAAATTAGTTAAATAAATTAAATTTTGTAATTCTTGTTGTCTAAATAAAAACGATTCATATTTAAATGATATTGTTCTTCCATATAATTTAATGGGAATCAATGTGATGATAAAGGCATTTATAATTGAAATTATTCTCATTTATAGTTTGATGAAACTAGTATTTATACTTGAAATCATGTTTATATATCTTATATTTGTTGATAGTTGATGCCTTTGGTTTCATATGGTTATAACCTATGATAAATAAATTGGTTAATTCAATACAGTAATTAATCAATTGTTTGATAAAGATAAATGTTTGGGGCTGAGTGAGACCATTTTCTTAAAAAGGCCGGATTACTTAGTTATTAGGACCTAGATTCCCTGTTCATTTTTGTCTATTTCCTTTATACCTTTTGTGTTTTCCTTGGATAAGGTTCCCTCTTATGCAATGAACGGTGAGCTAAGGACAGTTGGTGGTCTGGAAAGATATGGGTGAGGAGGCTAGGGTTGGTGAAAGAAGTCAGTGCCTATAATAGAGTGATAGATTATGATATGCATGGTGTTGTAGGGGATTGAATCAAACTGATGTAATGGTTTGAAGCTTGTATTTCCCATTTTGTATTGAATACTATTATACTTTCATGTTAATTAATCTTGTTTAAAGTTTGGAAGACAATGTTTCTGTTTTTCACTTTCCTTTCCCTCTACATGAAGAAACTAGTTCTGAATGATTTATATATCTATTTTATGGTAGATTATAGAGATTACTAGAGTACATAGAATTATGGAATGGAAATTAATAATTAAATTTTTGACTCATGTGTATGATCACTTGTTGTGATATAAATAATGATAAATCATGAGAAACTATTAGATCAGTTGATTTGTGCATGGATTCATGAGAAATGGTTAATGGTTAACAGATGGAATTAATTAAATGAATCAACTATTTAAATTCATATATGAATAGGGATATATAGTCCTTCGGAGTGGTAGTCGGGTGCCTAATAGATGATAATGTAATCGAGATTAAGTATATATGGTTCCACCAAGTTTTCTCATGATCTATATATATATCATATATATTTTGTTATTTTATATGCGACCACACCCATGTAGGTGGGGAGACTAATACAAAGTGGGCTCTGGGGGGTTCCCCCAACATCCAGGTTGGCGAGGAATAGATGACCGAATACTCCCTCTTTACCTAATACCTTCTCCTAGTAATATTATGTACTAATATGCAATGTGGATATCATTAATATATATATTTGTAGAGGGATATAATTTCTTGTGATTATTTCCCAAACATGTATCTTAAATTATAGTATTATAAGGATTATTATAGGTATAACATGTATAGGATATGATGTATTGAGGTATAATACTCATCATATGGAATGTGTTGGCTCCAAGAACTACTGGGTTGCTATTTGGAGGTGTGGATATTGATGATGAGATAATGGGATTCATAGGGTGAATGGTATGTGATGATTAAATTATTTAATACATGTGGTGTATGGTATGATACATTTTCTTATGTGTCTTCTAGAAGGCTTACTTTTGGAGGGAGATAGAACAGGACGTGTGACATTGGGGAAGAGCATAAAACTAGTGAGGAAGTGGGTGTAGGGTATTTTAATTTGAAATTATGTTGGATATTATATTATTACATGTATATGATACTTGGTGACAGATAAATAGTGATTTTGTGGACTTAGTATACTTTTTAAGGTGATGAATTAGCTTCATTGGTTGTTTAGTGGGATTTAATATTCTTTCTTTATCTTTTTTATGATAGGCAATGGGGTGTCCTATTGAGTCTACCAGTTATGCTCACACTACATATGCTTAATATTTTTTCTAGGACCATAGGAGCTAGTTAGAAATCGAGTGGAACATTACTAGCTTTTATATTTATTCCTAAGCTGTTTGGGATTTAAGTTCGTTATCGAGGACTTTTCCTTTTGCTGCTTGTAGTATGCTTGTAGTTATTCAGTTTGATAACATTATAATTAAGTATTTGAATATTTGTTCACATTGTTTAGGAGTAGAAGTTGTTGGTTGTTTCCATCTTATGTCTTATTTATAAAATCAAAGAGGGTAATGCCTCCCATTTTTATGTATGATATGTCCTTATTATTCATCATCCACATGTGGGTTATTAGAGGCGATCTTCAGGAGTCGTTATCTCCCATCTCTCATTGTTATCCCAAGAGAGGTACATTTAAGATATAAGTCGCTATAAAAACATTCAATAATACTTTTATTAATAAAAAAATTATTATAATATCAATACATCTATCATAATATTGATTTATTTTTAATATATTTAATATAGAAAAATTATTTACTCTTTTTAAATTTTCCTGTGATTTATTATTTTTTATTATAAAGTAATTTTGTATTTTTAAATTTACTCTCATATTAAAAAATTTACTCATAATATGTATTATAATATTTATATATTTAATTTATAAAATTATTTTACATTAATTTTAAAATAGATACTTATTTTAAATCTTTTGTACTTTAATTTTATTTTTATAATATTCTTCCATTATTATTTAAATATATTTTTTTGTTATGTATATATTTAATATTATCTATAAATTTTTAAAACTTTTTCAATTTATTAATTTTTCATATTTATTCATTAAATTTTACTTATTCAATTATAATGTATTCATTATTATTATTTTTGTAATTTATTCATTTTTTAATATTTATCTATTAATTTTTAATATGTTAAAATTTTATTTCATTAAATTTTATTCACTTTTTATATGTTTACATATTTATTTTTATTTTATTATATTTAAAAATTTATTAAAGTATCATTTATATATTTTTAATTGGTAATTTATTGTTTATATTTTTTATTTAAAAGATTTTTTAATTTTTAATATTTACTAATTTAATAATTAAGAGGCATAAATAAGCACTAAAGATAACACTGATAGAGTTTCAATTTTTTATTTGTTCTCATTAATCCATTTCATTTTATTAAATGAACCTCATTTGTGCCACACCCACTTTCACCATTGATGTTTTCATAAGAGCCAAACTCTACTAACACTTCGTCAAACATTTTGGATGAATCTAGACCCTCAAAAACTAAAGCTATAATACTCTAATATTTTTTATTTATTTCTCAAATTCGTGTTTTTTTAGTTATTCGGAAACATCAGTGCACCCCATTTGTAATTTCATTCCCATTCCCTTATTTTCCACTTCTTGAGAATCTTATTCTCATGTTGTTATAGTAGAGATTTTTTCTCTTTTTTATTCCCTTTTATTATTTATCAATATTCTCTTTTCACATTGGTCCACTTCCCAAACCTTCATTGTTTTCAAATAAATCATTTAATTAAAAAGATTAGTTAATTTTAATTTTGTGCATATGTGGATATTATTTAAAATAATGTGGTAATCTTAAATAAGATTTTGAAGAAAAAAATTAAATTATCCATTCATTTGGATAATGGGTTATAAATACCAATTAAAATAAATTATAGTGAGATAATAATATTATATTATAATTGAAGTAATATATCTATTCATAAAAGGTGTTGATATATAAATTTTATATTTTATTTGAGTTAGAATGTTGAGAAATTGAGTTTAGAATTCACAGGTCAGGTTTTGAGAGGTTTATTATTGGAATAGAAATCTATAAAATAATTTCTAAGGTATGTGAGGTTTTATGTATGAAGTTGTATTTTTTTTAAAAAATATGATAAATTTAGTGGAATTATACATAATTTTATTAATTTTTGGTGAATTGTGGAATGAAAGGGGGATTGGTATGTTAAATCAATAAAAAATATACTTAAGTAGATTCTAAGGATGTGACCCAAAAAATATGGCTTTTTAGAAATTTTATTTTATTATAGTTATTTTATAAAATTAAATGTTAGTGTGCATGGATTGAAACTGTAAATTTGAAAGAAACATTATATATCTATTATTGTTTCATTTGATTTCATTTTCAATGTCAGTGGTTCAGCTCTTTATAAACTTACTTTAAATTGTAATGATGGAAGGAGAGTGTAGATTTCATAAATGCATGTGGAATTTATATTTCAACCCTTTATAAGTATTTTTCCTATGATTTTCTAATTTATATGAGTATTTCAAATATATAATAGGATTAAAGTGGGTTTTCACACCTTATACCATCCTTATAATGTGATTTTTGTAAATTTTAGAGTCTTAAAACATATAACAAATTAATAATTAGGAAATATTTAAAACGTTGTATGAAACTAACGTTTATAAATCTCAAGGGTTATTTAAAAAAATATTAATTTAAGGAAAAAATCAATTGGGTTGATGGTTTATGAATGAAACAAGATATGATTAAAATTTAAAAAATGTAAAAACCATAATCCAAGTGATTTAATTTTTTCAAAAAATGAAGAAAAAAATTGTTAAAAATAATTAATCTGTTTCAAAATATGTTTTGATAGTGAAATATTGTTATATATACCCAAAAAATTATATAATTGTTGAAATACATAGGTTTATTGTGAATGTTGATTATAACAAGGATTGAACATTTTTTTTATTAATCTATTTAAAAAATAGAATGATTTATAATATGTGACATATTGTAATAAAAAAATAAGTTATATTATACATTATATTCGAATAATTTTCCTACTTTATATGTTTAAACATGTTTTTGATGCAGTGAAAATTTATATATAATATGATAATTGTGTGTGTGTGTATAAACAATAGAATATTAGGATTATAATTCCTTACCTTCGGTGTATTTTATTTATTAAATATGAATATAATTAAATCAAATAGGATGGATATGAATCCAAAAAGTATGGATGTTAATCGTATGATAAAAGAGTATGAGGATTGGGTTAAAAAGTTTATCATGTTCCTATCCTTTATCATGTTTGGAAAATATCATGCATATAGTTTCTCAAATCCTTATTATTTGTTTACATTTTTTATTCAATAAAAATTAGTCTAATGGAGTTGTAATAACACTTGATCTATCATGAAATAAATCAAAGTTATAAAGGATGTATTAAACACAATGAAGAACTAAATGTATCGAGAGATTGGGATAACACTACGGTAAATGAATCGTTGGATATGATTACAAGTTTGAATAATAATGAATATCATATCGAGGATATGATTACAAGTGTAAATTATTATGAATATCTTATTTACGACATGATAATGAATATTAAAGATAAAATTCATGATTATCCAATGTTGTTTTAGAAGCAAAAGAGTAATGTGAAGATGCCATTATATGAGGGTTGTAATAAATATTCAATATTTTTATCCATATTGAATCTATAAAATATATAATCTCATAAATAATAGGGCGAAACCAATTTTACAGGATAATGTTCTCTCTTAATGACATGTTATTTGACAATAATGGGATAACTTTCTGAGCATATGACACTAAATGAACTTTATGATCAATGTGTATGATATCTGAAATAAAAGATGTGTGCCAAACTAGGTAATCCTAGAAACAATTAAATATTATTATTTATGATTATTATTTTTATGGGTTTATATTCATTATAGTTTTATAAATGGCCAAATATAATTTCTCAATGGAAAAAGGAGTGGTTTTATTTGAATAAATTTTTTCCCATGTATTACAAGGTTGGAATTAAATGAAAAATTATATAATTATATAATTTTAGATTGAAAAAAATTAATCCATTTTTGGATTCATCATATCAAATTTAATTTAGAATGAACATTTTTCATTTTTCTAAATAGATTTATTTTTTGGGTGACTAATGAAAAAATATTGGTTTTTATTAAATTTGTCATTTTATTTCAAGTATTTAAACAATAAAATTATAATTTTTATTAGATTTAAATTTAAATTATTCCACATTAAATAAGCCTAATATAACTAATTCAATATCAATATGTGTTATACTTTAGTTTTCTATAAGATCATATTTATTCTTAAAAAAAGTATTTTTCTAAAAACTTTATTCATTTTGGTTTGTGTATTAAAATTAAAATTAATTCTTATTTATTATGTAAATTGAATATGGTAAAATGGATTTTATAATTTCAATCATGAACTTTCAATTTGTTTAAAAAACCAAATTAATATTTTTTCAATATGAATAATAACCTTAGTAAAAATTCAACACCAAAGAAATAGTTAAAAGAGTTAACGAGGGGGTTAAAACATAGATATAAGATTTAAAATATCATAAAACCCAATTTAAATTGGACTTAAATAATTTATTAGAACACATGATCATATTATATTAAAAATATATCAATTTGGTTCCACATACCATTGAGATGGATATATGATATATTTACATGTTTTTATTATTTACAAGTGTTCAACTCCCCTAACTTATAAAAGGGAACCACCTCTCCTCGCTTATTCACACCCATAGAGACATTTATCTAAAACAAATAATAGATCAAATACCTTCCAAAAATCAATCCACATGTCCTATATAACCTAGTATCACTAAAAGTATAGTCTAAGTAGGCTTCTTTTGTAAACCAGAGGACTTATTCTAATGAAGATGTATAATTCATAGCTAGGTGATTCATTTTTATTTCTTCTTATACCTCCTTAATATATTAATTTACCCTAATGAAATAATAACATAATTATGTTACATATAATATTTTTTTATGATTATGGTACAACCATTTTTTATTTCCTTTTTTATACTATGGGAAATTAAAACATCAAACACGTGTATGAGTGGACTGCACCTACATGAAGAGATGTGTTTTGTTTCTCCACACCGGACACTAGTACAAAAATAGTTTTTTACATCAATTTATTTATCTTTTTAACAATAGTTCATGAGGTTACATCTTTAAATGTGATGTTATAAATATTTTTTTTAACTTCAGTTTTAATAACCAAAATTCTAAATGTTGTTTTAGGATTTTTCAAATAGGTTTTTAAAAACTGACATGAAAGACCATCCATTTTCAAAAAATGATGTTAAAAGGCTATTTTTCACATTTGTTTTTTTAAAATAAACGTTAAAAGTCCTTTTTAACGAAAATTTTTAAAATAAATATATAAAAATGTTCATCAACATATAGATAATTTCCTAAGATTTAATTTTACTAGTCGTAGAGCTCAAACGGAGTTATGGATCAAAAGTTATGATCGTCAAAAGCTGAATATATTATTTTCGAAGAATGATGGAATGAGCCAATCAAAGCATCGTCTTAGAATAAATATTAGAATCTAATGGAAGATTTGTAGTTTTAGCATGATACAAAGTATTATTCTTCATTATAATAAAATAATAATCATTCAATGGTATATCAATTAATAAATCTGATCATAAAAAACATAAATCATGGAAAAATAATTACAAATACCTAGACAAGATCACGGAAAGAAAAAATAGAGGATTCACAATGAAGATCAAACGAGTCAAATTGGTGGAAATATGATGGTTGAAATAATTGATTTTAAAATTAATATATGAGTGTATAATGAAAACATATAAATGATATGGTAAAATAAAAATTAGAATTAAAAAAATTAGGCGACAATCAAAAATTTCAATGTCGCAATGTAAAAAAAATGAAATTCTACATTTGAGGGATATTAAAATAATATTTCATATCGATTTTATGATAAACCTCATGAAAATATATTAAAATTTTCATTTTTCACATCACTTATCATAAAACTAATGTGAAAATTATAAATTTTCAAATTGATTATTGAAAAAATGATGTGGAAAACATGATTTTATCGTCAGTTTTTTTCAATAACTGATGTTAATGTGAATTTTTCAAGTTATTTTTTTGAAAACCAATGTAAAAAGTGTTAAAAACAAGTATTTAATTTTCTAATATTCTATTTGACTGGTCATTGACGTAAAACAAAGTTACGGACCAAAATCTATGGTTATCAGAAGTTGGACTTCTCTAAGACATAATTTAGAGAAGATCAACTTCCAATGGCCTTAACATTTTATCCGTAACTCCATTTGAGATCCAAGACCAGTCAAATATATTCTTGAAAAATTAATTAAATTTTAAAAAAAAACATTTTTTATTTGAAAACCAATATGAAAAATTCTTTTTAACATCGGTTATTGAAAAACAGACGTGGGAAACTAGCTTTCAACATCGGTTTTTTTCAATTACCAATGTTAAAGGGAAATTTTCAATTCATTTTTCAATAAAAAAACAAGAATAATGTTTAAAAACATGTATTTAATTTCCTAGTATTCTATTTGACTATTCATGGAGTTCAAATGAAGTTATGGATAAAACGTTATGGCCATCAGACGTTACACTCTCTAAGACATCGTTTAGAGGTGATCAACTTCTCGTGGACATAATGTTCAATATATAGCTCCATTTGAGCTTCATGACCATTAAAATCAAAAAATTGGAAATGAACCACATGTCTTAAAACATTTATCATGTCGGTAATCAAATAAATAACATGAAAAAATCATAAAGATCTATTTCTCACGTCAGTTATTTAATAAATGACGTGAAAAATGCACAAAAATTGATTTTCACATAGGATATTTTGTAATTGACGTGAAATATAAATAAGAAATTAATTTTCATGGCATTTAAATATGAACCAATGTGAAAAATAAATTATTATATATTTTCATGTCAGTTTTAAAAAGCCGGTGAGAAAAAGGTGACGTTAAAAATAGTTTTTGTACTAGTGAGATCACATGGATAGTTAAAATGATGGATCAAGTTAATATATATATATATATGATATTTATGACATAATTATTATTCTTCGAATATATTATATTACTAACTTTATTTCCCTTAAATTGGTTGTAAAATTATAACATCACGTGTGCATATGAGTAGACTACCACCTCCATGAAGTGATGCGATTCATTTTTAATTTACACATTAAAAGGATAATCACAAGGATGAAACTAATAAATATATATAATAGTTATAACATATTTATTATAAAATCTATAGTTTTTAAATAAATACAATTTTTGACATCATACATTATATGCCACATCAAACTTAAACGAACAAATAAATATTATTAATAAATGTTCAAATTAAACAAGCCATAAGAATATTGGGAATTGATAGTATTAACTGAATTATAAAAATAATGTTTATAAATGTATATATAGTTAATTATTTAGTGACCAATTAATTATAAAATAATAATTTTCATGCTTATTAATATTTATTAATTAGATAGTTATTTTAATTTAAAGGGGGCGCTATGTTTGATAGCATACCCAACATGAAACAATTAGTTTCCCTGGAATCATATGTTTCATAAAAGAATGTGTTATATACAAAAAAATTATAATGTTAATATTATTATTTTAAGTGTAAGTCATCACCTATTAATTATATTGTCAAGAATAGATAGAAAGAACTATATTTTGTTTCCACGGGTTTAATTAATGCTTTTACAATCATCCAATAAATTTTATAGTCTTAGAAAAATAATAAATCCTATTTTAAGTATAATAAGCTCTAATATTTTTGAAAGGTAGTTTTATCACCATTTGGTATAGAACCCATTTTTATATAATTTTTGAAACATTTATAATATATATATATATATATAATTAAACTTCATATTTGAAATATAAGTATAAAAATTAGTTTAGGGTAAATGTTTCATATTTTTTTGTGAACAATCATATTTTGATGAATAGTGAATAATACAAAATATTAGTTCAGCTTTTTCATCTAATTAAATTATACAGTTAAATTATATTATAAATTAGTTTTAAAGAATAATTTTTTAAATTATACATCAATGAAACCAATTTAGGTAATGGGATTAAATTTGACATTGAAATTTGAGATAAAAACATTTCTAACTTTTGAATGTTTCACCTTTAAAACCCTCTTTTTCATTTTGTCTGCAGAATTAATTTTAAATAAAATTATTCCAACTCTGTGAATATAATTAAGTAAAAGGGATTCTATATTTTGAATCATATTGAAAAAATTATGTTTAAAGTTAAATATTATTTTTATTTATAAAAAATAGTTACTATGGTAAAAATATTATTTACCACAGTATAGGTAAGAAATGAAACATGTTAATGTTAAAAGGCATAAAAGATTAAAATACGTAAAAACTACAAATTTTAAAGGATTATTGATGTGTGGACAGACCCTAACCATTTGAAAAAAAATATTAATATAAAATATAATTCTTGTAAATTAATTCCACCTCAATATGGTTGGCATGAAATATAAAATACCCATAATTTAATCACTTAACCACACCTCTCCTAAAGTATAAAAGTCACCCCATCTATCCCAAAAAAACTATTATCTCAAAAAAATTATATGAAAAAATATCCTCCTCACTCTACCCATGTCTATGTTCTTTTGGACTCATTATATGACCCAATACAGGGTCCTTAAGGGTCTCTCAAGGAGGTAATATTCAATATGTAATTTTCCCTAAGTACCTATCTTTATTTTGTTTCTTTTTCTACTTTATCTTTACTTACTTAACCTATAAATTAATGATAACTCTATAATAATGTATATAATATAGTTTTATGTTTCTAATTCAATATATCATATCAATTTAATTTCCCATATCCTCTTACCCAAACAAATTATATTATTGTGCAAATTATGTCAATTAATCACCTCTGCGAATAATGTATCTATTATTTTTCCATTAACACCTTCATGACTGGTATTATAATAATTTTTATTGTTAAATACTTTTATAATATGTTTATTATAACCATTTTAATATTTTATAAATGATAAATTAAATATACCATCAGTCTTTCTATATTATGGATATATGATAACTTCATTTGTGGATGTGAGGACTACTGCCTCCTAAAAGTAATGTGATTCATTCACACTTCACGTGGAATGTATTAAGGATTATTTTAGAAAAAATATATTATGTTCATAAAATATTAATGATACTATAATGATATTATATATATATATATAAACATATTTACATACATGAAATTTACTTTCATTATTTCAAGATAATAAGAAAATGAAAATTGTGTTCATGCATATGTACGGCATTTCATCTCCATGAAAAGTGTTATTAATTTGTTATTAAATATTATTATAAACACATATATATTGAATATAATAGATATTTTTATTATGTTCCAAATTCTATTAATAATTAAATAATTATAATCAAGAATAACAAGTTAAAAATGTACGATTAATAAATAAAATATCACCTGAAACGTAACATAAACATGGAGTTAATAATAAAAAAGTAAAAAACTTTCTTAATTAAATAATATACATTATTATAAATATGAGTATGGTTCTTTGATATATGAATAATAAACTTATACTTATTAAACAGAAGGTTCTTATGAGTATAACTCGAGTCAAGACATAAGGTAAGGGAATTTCTTAACCCAACTTCCATTATTTGGGTTAAAAATATACTTATTGATTATGTAATGATAATATTATGTGAGAAATTAATTTTGGTTATATTATATTGTATTTATAAAAAAATTTGATTTATAGTGAATACACATAATCAATCTATTTCATTAATAAAATGATCTTTAAAATTCATTTCGCCTCAATCACATTTTATTGAGGCATTTCTTGATGATATTCACCTTTATTAATTTATAAGGTATATATATAGACCCTTTTAAATTTTATATCCATATTTTATCTATAATCATGTTATTTAATTTTTTTTAATTTTCATCTTTCATGTGTATTATGATTTAAATATCTAAAGTGGCATGGGATCCTATGAAAATTTAATGATTTAATTGTCAAATATTTTTCTCTATATCAATATTTATGATATTAGTTTACATATTTATTATCTTCATATAAAATTATTTTAAATGAAATTTTATCTATATATTAAATTTCATTCAATTTTTTTCAAAATTAATATTTTTATGTGTTTTAAATAAAATGTTTTGAAAAATGAAAAAAGAAGTATTATTTAACGTATACGATAAAGACTTCTCTATCATCATTACCATTATTTGATATTTGGATTACTATACAATCCTTAATGTTTTTAAAATAAAAATACATCACTTATTCCCTTTTCTAGGAATTTTTTTTTGAAAATGGTTTTGAAAATGAATTGATTATTTCAATACCTTGAAATTATTTGGAGTGATTGTGAAAAACAATTTAGTAGTGAAATGTTGATAATTGTAGGATTTTATGCGTTAAGATTATTTAATAGTACATAGACATTTGATGGGTGGTTATGTGATAAAACAATTATGGTTGGTTATGTGATACATAATTTATGGGTGTTTATGTTATATCATCCAATGAATTGATTATTGAAGTGGGTCATATATATATTTCATTTGAAAGAGTGACATGTATTGAAGTCAACCACATAGTTATTATATTTAAGTATAATTATTTTCCTAGTTACCTTTATATAATTTATATGCTTGATAAAGGTTTTATGGTAAAATTTTGATTAAAAAATGTTTTTAAATGAGTTTATTTTCAAAATAATGTATTTACTTCTTATTAAGGTTTAAAAGTATTTCTTTATGAAAATGTTTTTATGGGTTTTGATGTTTATTAATGTACTAGTGTTTATGTTTTTATATTCATTAATGAGATTTTTATTCTCATACCAAGTTTTTAAACTTTTTTCAAAGGTTATAATAATGGGTAAGAGAATGGAGGAAGTCAAGATAAATTTTATACTGATTTTTCATGAATAGTAAATCAATTTTTCTTTTAAATGTTTTATATTTTTTTAAAAATGGATATTTTTTGGAAGTGTCTGATTTGTATTTTATGGATTTTTGTTTATATGAGTTATGGAATATTTCTCTAAAAATATAAACTTTAAAAGATCCTCAACAAAAAATAAAATAAAATACTTGAGTTAACTTAATATTATTTAATGTTTAAGGCCAATTCGTTATTGTTGGTGTAAAATGAAAAGTTTAGAAAACATTATAGGTCTGTATAGTATTAATACCATTCACTTAAAATATTTTACTTCATGTTTAAGTTGAAATGATGTATCATTTTAAGATTATTGGGTTGTTATGTCTATGATATGTCTATTTAGAATTATTTTCCATAGTGGAAACAGGTTAACTGTGGTGCGAAGGCATCGAGAGGAAAATATCCTTCTAAATCATCATCATGAGATGGTTGGTATTATAACAGAATAGTTTTTTATAGTTATGGATCAGTTGAAACAAGATATAAATGTTGGTGGTATCCATGTTAGAGAGGAACCTAATGTACCATGAAGGAACATGCCTATAGTGTAACTTTTCATGAGGCAACATCCTCTATAATTTGGACAATCGTCTGATTGTGTTCTAGTTGGAGAACGGATTAAATCCTTAGAAACTATATTTGATGACATTGGTTGTTTATATCATAGAAATTTAACTATTGTAATATATAATTTTGAATTTGAATTCTGTCAGTGGTGTCAAATGGATAAAAATATCAGATTAGTTGAAGATGTTGATGCCATGTAATGGGGTGAATTTAAGAATATCATCATTGAGAAATGTTTTTCTGAGGTTGTTCAATATAGGATGGAAAAGAATTTATTAGAACATAGAAAAAATGAGTAAGATTTTATGGATGAATACAAATAAAACATCACTCATATGGACAGGTACATCACAAATTTTATCTCAGATCTTGATAATAAGGTAAATTAGTTTAACTTGAGATTGAAGTTGAGATATCGAATGGAATAAGCTTCTTATAAGGTCAAAAGATATGAGAACATTTTTCAATGTGTTGAGAAGGCCAAAATAGAGTTTTTTAATGATCATTTTCCATATTAAAATAAGAAAAATAAAAGGTCCATTTGGAATGAAATGGGAAAGGATTCATTAAAGAATATTGAAGGTATGAAAACCAATTCTCCATCTACTGGGACATTGGGCCATAAGTCAGTGTTATAGGCATGAGGCCATTCAAACCTACAATCGCATTGTATGTCTGGTGGGATTGACCCAAGAATAAGTGAATGTAATTAAATCTCAAATAATTGAAGGGACATATGTGGATTATATTATCCAAGGTCAGGATTATGGGGATAGCATCTTAAATACAGGGAAGAAAAACAAAGGATGCAAGGATTATTCGCACCATCCTAATAAAATAAAGACCAGGCCAGGTAAGAAAACTAAATACAAGGAGTTGTAATATATGCTTGCAACCAATTTTAATATGTATGGGAGCCCCATGGATGACTATTTACTGGTACACTAATAATAATACATGGTGGAAGAGTTTTTGTACATCAATTATACACAAGAAGATGTATACAAAATAGTGGGAAGGATCTTCAGGTAGATGTTAATAGTGAGCATGATGAATGGGATGACAAGAAGGACCTCATTTTGATAAGGGTTTTAAATTAAGGGAAGATAAGTAAAGATTATTATTCTTAATACTGGGACAATTTGGTGGATTTTCTTGATGAATTCATCATCTAAAATCCATATTTAAAGGTGCACTCTATCTCTGAGAAACATTTAGGGAGGTATCATCTAATTAGCTGAAGTTCTGTTTCAATAATCATGTGATGTCTATTGAAGGTTTTCTTACTGGTTGAACTATGTGGTTTCTCACTTTTCTATAAAAGTGTTTGATAATAAAAATAATAATTTTTAGTCTCAAATCAAACATTACATGTAAGACAATGTTATACCAACAAACTAATATAATATTAACATTATAATGTTATGTGGAAGTTATAACATAGACATTCTATCAGAGCGAATATATAGAACAAACTATATTATTTTTACACATGTTTATTGATTTTTTTTACACTAATCCAATAAATTTTGTATACTTAAAATAAGAATAAATCTAATTTTAAGCATAAAAAGATCTAATATTTTTTAAAGGTAGTTTTACTTCCATTGAAAAGTAAACCCAATTTTAATATAATTTTTGGAAAAAAAATTAATTTATATATGATAAATTATACTTAATATTTGAAAGAAAAATATAAAAAAAATTAGGGTAAATTTTTTGTATTTTTCTGAGAATTTTCATATTTTGATGAATTTTAAATAACACAAAATATTGGTTCAAATTTTCTTTTTCATACAATTTATTTATATAGTTAAATTATATTCTAAATTGATCTTAATGTTTATTTAGTTAAATTATGAATCAATCAAACTATTTTAGGTCACTTTAATCATTTTAATATTGAAATTAGAAATAAAAACATTTCAAACTTTTGAGCATTTCACTTTAAAAACCTATTTTGTCATTTTTTTGGCATAATTAATTTTAAATATTATTATTACAATTATATGAATTGAATTAGTTAAAATGGATTCAATATTTGGAATCAAAAGGTCCAAATTATTTTTTAAGGTAAATTTTATTTTTATGTATAAAAAGTAACTATGGTAAAAAAATTATTTACCACGGTATAGGTAACAAATGAAACATGTTAAATTTAAAATGGGTAAAGGCATAAAATACCTAAACACAACAAAATTTAAAGTTTTGTCGATGTTTGTATTGACCCTAACCAGCCTAAACATTTTAATTTAAAATATAATTTTATAAATTAATCTCACCTAAATATGGTTGTCTTTAAATATAAAATATTCATTATTTAGTCACTTAAACACACCTCTCTTCAAGTATAAGTACAAACCGTCACCACCCCATTTTGACCCAAAAAACCCTTTTAGCTCCTCAAATATATAACCAAAATTATAATCCTCAGTCTCCCCATGTAAAAGTTATTATGTTCACACCAAAAAACCAAATCCAAGATCTTCAAGGTTCTCTCAATGAGGTGATATTCAAGAGGTAATTTTCCT
Source organism: Viscum album (assembly GCA_963277665.1). Lineage (NCBI taxonomy): Eukaryota > Viridiplantae > Streptophyta > Magnoliopsida > Santalales > Viscaceae > Viscum > Viscum album. The sequence goes on along the minus strand of OY728153.1, from coordinate 780,773,935 downwards.
AAAGTACCTCGCTAAATTTCTTTTATTTTTCTACTTTCTCTCCACCTCATTCATTCATAAATGAATGATAAATCTATAATCATGTATATATTTTATGTTTATGTTAATAACAGAATATATCATATCCATTTTGTTTCCCTAATTCTCTTATTCATGGAAATGGAATTATTGTCCAAGTTCTACTGATTAATCACCTTCGTAAATAATGTTTTTTTTATTTTTCCATTACCGCCTTCATGGATAGTCTTAAAAATATTTTTCATGTTAAATAATATTCTAATATGTATATTATATACTTTTTTATGCTCTTTAAATTTTATATTAAATATATTATCATGCTTTTCATATTCTGGGTATACGATGACATCGTTTGTGGGAGTGTGGACAACCGCCTCCTCAAAGCGATGTGATTTGTTCACGCTTCACAAGGATTGTATTAAGAATTGTTTTATTAAAAATATATTATATTAATGAAAGATTAATTCTAATATAATTATATTATATATACACAAACATATTTACATACATGAAATTTACTTTCATTTTTTTAATACGATAAGAAAAAAAATAGTGTTTATGCGTATGTACAATCTACTATCTCCGTGAAAAAAAATTATCTTTAAATATTAATATAATTACTCTTATATTTAATATATATATAATTTATATCATGTTTTATATTTGATAAATAATTAAACCTTGATAATCAAGAATAATAAGTCAAAACATGTACGGTTAACAAAGAAAATATCACTCAAAATATAACATAAACATAGAGTTAGTAATAAACAAGTAATATAATTTCTTAATTAAAAAATATATGGTATTATAAATATGAACATGGTTCTATAAAAGATTAAAAATAAACTTATACTTATTATATAGGATGTTTGTATGAGTACAAATAGAGTCAAGACATAAGGTAAGCAAATTTCTTAACCTCATTCCCATTCTTTGGGTTAAACTTATACTTATTTATTATGTCATGCTAAGATTAATTGTGAAATTATTTTTTATTAAATTATTTTGTATTTATACTTTTTTATGTTTATTTATATGGAATACACATAATAGATCTATTTTATTAGCAAAATGAATTTTTAAGGTATTTTATCTCAGTCACCTTTTATTGAGGCATTTCTTGATGATATGCACATTTATTATTTTATAAGGTGTATATATAGAACTATTGACATTTCATATCCATATTATAAATATCCTTATGTTATTTAATGTTATTTAATTTTTCTTCTTTCATGTGTATTATGATTTAAATATTCAATGTGTTATAGAACGCTTTCAATATTTAATTATTTAATTGTAAAAATTTTTCTCCATGTCAATTTTTTTTATATTATTTTAAATATTTATTATTTGGATATAAAATTATTTTTAAAGGAATTTTTATCAATATTTTAAATTTCATTAAAAAAAATTCAAAAGATATATTTTTACATGTTTTATATGTAACATTTTGACAAATGATAGAAGGAATGTTTTTTAACGTATACGGAGACAACAACATCTTCGCAACCATTACCATTATTTGATATTTGGATTCCAATACAATCCTAAATGTTTTTAAAATAAAATGACATCATTTATTCTCCTTTATGGGTATTTTAGTTTTCAAAATGGTTTTGAAAATTTATTGATTATTTTGATACCTTGAAGTGATATCTTGTGATTGTAAATGAAATTTTATGAGTGAAATGTTGAAAATTATAAGATTTTATGTGTGTTGATTTTTTAAAAATACTTGAATATTTTATGTTTGTTTATGCGATAAACTAAGGACAAGTGGTTACATGATAAACCAAGGATAGGTGCTTACATTATAACCTCTAATTCATTAGGTATTGAAGTCATCCGTATAGATATTCCATTTATAAGAGTGATATGTATAAAAGTCAAGGACATGGTTATTATATTCAAGTATAATTATTTCCCAAGTTACCTTTATGCATTTTTATGCCTGATATTGGTTTTATGGTAATATTTTGATTACAAAAAAGTTATGAAATGATTTTATTTTGAAAGGAATGTATTTACTACTTATTAAGGCTGAAAAGTGTTACTTTATGAAAAAAAATCACGAGTTTATATTTTTATTAATGTACTAGTGGTTTGCTTCTTTTTATATCCCTTGCTGAGCTTTATGTTCCCATATCATGTTTTGAAAAGCTTTTAATAGGGTATAATGGTGGGTAAGAGAAATTAGGAAGTTAAGTTGAATGTTATGATGATTTTTCATGAATAAAATCTTCTGTTTTCATTTAAAGGTTTTATATTTTCTTTTAAATGGATACTATTTGCAAGTGACCACTTTTTATAATATTGTTTTTTATGTATGATTTATGGCCTAATTATCAAAAACTCTAAAGCTGAAAAGATCCTCAATGTGAAATAAAGTATTATTCTTGAATTGCCTCAATATTATGTAATATTTAATGTTTTGGCCTTATATTTATTATTTTAAAAAATTAAAATGTTATTTAATTTATTTATTTTCCACCCATTATAAAAATAAAAATTTCATTCATCGGTACGTATAGACTACAATCACCATGAAATAACATAATTAATTTCTCATGAAAACATCATAATTATGGTTTTTAAAGTTTATTCTATATATAAATATGATAATTATTAAATGTTTCTATTTCTGGAGGTAATGGAACCCTAACTCCTTTGACCATAGTTGATGAACCAACATTTTATAGAGGGTATAAACTGAATGGCCCCAAAACACCCAATGTGAAGTTAAGTATTTTAGTAACCAAAAAAATATGGTAACAAATGACATAATGGAAAAAATTAAAATTTAATGAAAATGAAAAAGGTTATTAATCAAGTTTAAAATTAATATTATTTTATTAATCATGATGGAAGAAATATGAACGAAATGTATCAAGACATATGGTATGATATTTCCATTTAAACACTATTTTAAATGTTTTTAACTCTTTCATTTACAAATCCATGTTTTCTTAAATTATTCAAGAATGTTACTATTTACAATTCAAAGGTTTATATAGTTAATTTTCAACTAGATTTTACCTCCATTCCAAATTTATAATAAAATGAATATTTTCAATGTTTTCCGTATGATTCATTTTTAATTTGTTTTACCAAAGTGAAAAAAAAATGTATTTTACCATATACAGTATGCTTGTCTTTTCCTATAATCATCATTTTTATTCATTATCATACTTCTTATAAAATATAAAATATTTTTTCAAATTAATTTATATAGTCTATCTTCAAGAGATTTTTTATTTTCAAGGGTATTAAAAGAGAAATGATATTTCTCTATATAATTGTGGAAAAATTGAAATTGTTTTGTCTATGGGTTAAATTAATATTTTTAATGAAAATGTGAAAGATTGAAAGAAATTCCCATGATAAAATAATTGAGAATTATAAATGGGTTTCTGTGTTCCTTATATAGCTCGTGAATAATATTGTTTCTTGATATAACTCTCCAATTAATTAAGTAATGGATTAGTCTTCGAAGGTGAAAAGGAGGGAGATAAATGAGTATTATACTCTTATAGAATTAACTGGGATTCTGTTATTCTAATATTGGTTAAATATAGGTGAACACCGGTTTTAAATATAATTCTAAAATATTCTTATATTATTCTTCCAATTGGGGGTTTTATGGATATCATTTTATTTTATGTGGTAAGAAAATTTTATGAACTTTTCAAGGGTAAATGTTTTTTTAAATTTTTTAAAAAATTCCTATATTCCATAAGATGCCTTTATAGTTTTCTTTATAATTAATAATGGGTTCTCAATTGTTTTATCATATATAAAGTATATTTTCAAATGTGGAAATGTTTTATTTTTTGTGCTTAAAGTTTTATTGAGAAAAAGGTAAACATATTCATGGGATTTAAGATTTTTACTATTTTAATTGGATTCCTTTATTTTTATATCCCTTACTAGGATTATTTTTTCTCATCCAACTTTTTCAAATGTTTTTAATTGTATCTAAAGATGGGTAGAGAATTTATAAAGGTAAATATTTATTCTATATTGGCTCATATTAAATGAAGAAAATTTGACTTGATTGAAATATAATTAAAGCATTGGTTTTTTTTTTGGAAAAATGTTTAGATTTTGAGTTCTTACACATTTTTATGTATGGTTGTACCCAATTATATAAACAACTACACCAAAAATATCATGTAAATGTAAAAAAGTGAATACCTTTTTATAAATCATGTAATTAAGTGTTAATTATGTCATGGGGAATTATAGTTGTTATCAAAAGAAAGGATGAGATAATTTTAGTGGTTAGGATAATTTTAAAATACATGCATAATTTATTTAGATTTTTGTGTATATTATTATGATATATATTTTTATGATTCCCATGTCGGTTCATCTAATCAATGTCTATTCAGAATGATTTTTCATAGAGGAAACAAGGTTATTAATATAAAAAGGAACCAAGAACATAATAACCTTCCAAATCAAGAAAGCTAAAATGGTTAGAATAGAGTAGTTTGTGGAATTTTTTAATTTTTTGACATCTGATATTAATAGTGGTTCTATGTAAATAGAGCATCTGAATTTTCTGTAGAGGAACACTTCTAAAGTGGTGCATTTAATGAAACAAAACCATCTTCATATTATTAGTTCTTTAGATCTGGTTAATGTTTATGGATTGATAACAACATTTTAGAGTATATTTGAAGATTTTCGATGTGCTAAACAAAAAATAAAAAAAAAATTATTCATTTTGAAGGTGAATTCAATCGATGGTGACCTTTTAAAAGAATACTAAAAAAATTATGGTAATTATGTTATAGATTATATGAAATTGAAATATCATTTTAGTGAGAATTATTTTTCAAAATTTATTCAATATATAATACAAAGTAAATTTATGAATTTGAAGAAAAATAAAGAAGATGTGGTGCTCACTTATGAAGAAACTTTTACCATACATCCCATGTATGAACTAAGTTTTTGTAGGACTGTGAGAGTTAAATAAATTGATTTTAAAATTGGGCTAAAAATATTTTAAAGAGGTTTTACCTCAAATTAATTTAAATATATTGAGGAGATTATTCATTATACTAAGAAAGATCATATGGATTTTTCAGACACTTATGTACTTCATGATAACTAGAGTATGAAGGGGTCTAGGTGGAAAGTAGTGAAGAAGAATTTAGTTAATAAATATGAAGGTAATGTATAAAAACATTCCAAATATGGTAAAATTCATTTTAAATAATGTTATATGGGATTGTGAGAGTCTTACTAATGTGTTAAAGTCTTTCATTTTTTTCCTAATGTGATAATAAGGGTTCTTATTATAAAAGTGATAGAAAATAGATATTAATCTACTAGTAAGATGTATTAACTTCAAAGAGTTTTTAAATTATGGTAACACATGTATAAAGATAAATAATCAAGGTAGAAATCATCAACATATGAAATATATTGGTCAGACAATGTATTTTCTACTAATAATGTTGATTTCATACCCTAAAAAGAAGTAGTGACTTGTACATTACTTTTTCATTCAAATTATTTCAGCGTATTATTTGATTTGGGTTCTATGTATTCATTTATATTTGGTAAATTTTAATGTGAATTAGAATTACGATCATAATATATGAAGTCATAACTCTTGGTGAAAACTATTTGGGATACTATAAGTGCAACAATAATTTATAGAAATATTTATTTGATTATCTAGGTAATGGTTTTTTTAAAACATTATTATATTTCTCACTATAAGGTTTAATATTATTATAAATATAGCTTGGCTTTCAAATTAGCATCCTAAAATTGATTCTAGATCTATATAAATAATTTTTACATTGATTTTTAATTTTAATACAATAATGAATTCATTCCTTTAAAAACATATCAATAATCTATGAAACTAAAAAAAAAGATAGAAGTGGATGTTATCTTGAAAATATTATTGAAAAGAGATGAACTGTTATAAATAGTAATTTTCTAGTAGTAAATGAATATCTAGATGTATTTCCTGGTGATATTCTAGGTTTTATCCTGGTCAAGTGGTTGAATTTACTCTTATATTAGTTCCTGATGCTAAGTAAATTTGAAAACCCTCTATTTTAATAATTCCAATAGAACTTTTGAAATTGAAAACCCCATTATAAGAGTTTCTTGATAAAGGCTTAATTCACCCAATCACTTCAAATTAGGGTGCTACTATTGAATTTATTAAAAATCAAGATTTGTTCATGAGAATTTTAATTTATTATAGATAACTCAATAACATCAATATTAAGAATAATTATTTTTTCATCATATTGATGACTTGTTTGATCAGCGCTAGGGTGTTAAGTATTTCTCAAATATTTATCCTATGTATTGGTGTCTCCCATGAAACTCGAATGAGGAATGAGTTCTAAGTGTGGTGTTCTATATTAGGTATAGTAATTATGAGCTTGTATTTATAACTTTTAGGTAAACAAATGAACACACCGAATTTATAATTCTTATGAATAGAGTTTTTAAAAATTATTTTGATAAATCTGTGGAAGTTTTTATTTATAACATTATTTATTGTTCTAAAAGTTATGTGGAACAATAGAAATATCTAAGGATTTTTCCATAGGATTTAAAATAAAATATGTTTTATGTGAAATTTAGTAACTATGAATTTTGTTTACAATAGATTTTTTTCTTACAAATATTGTTCCTAAATATGTTATAAATATTAATCCTATTAAAAATAAAGTGGTGGAAGAGTTCCCAATTCCTAAAAATTTCACAGGGATTCAAGTTTTTTTCTTTGATTGGTGGATATTTAATATAATAATTAAGTTGACTTTAAAAAGAGTAAAATTTTTCTAGACAAGGGAATGTGATGAATGTTTTTAGGAATCAAAAATAATATAGGTTAATTAACTAGTGTTTTCCATGATAAAAAGAACTTGTGAATTAGTTTTATATAGTAATGAATTTTTAAAGGTAATTGGTTTTGTCTTGATGGAATATGATCATGTAATTTTATACACTTCATTAAAATTAAAACCCCATGAGAATAATTACCCTATAAATGATCTTGATCATTTAGTGGTGTTTTTTATTTAAAAGTTTATAGGAATCTTTTATATGGGGTAAAATGTGAAATATATACTGACCATATAAGTTTAAAGTATATATTTTTTAGGAACCATTTTGTATATTCTCAATAATAATAGGGTGGTGGATCATTATTTGGTAATTCTAAGATCAATTTAACAAATTTTATCCATTTACTGCTTATATGTTTTTGGATTTTGATTCTAATGTTCTCTATTCATTTTCATATGAAAGTATATGGAGGCATGTAAATAATGGAATACAATTTTTTAACAAGTTTCACTACTCAATAAGAGTAGTAAGTCATTATTGTGTACAGTATTGACCAATACAATGAATATCCCATATATTGAGGTATTGGTTATGGTGTTTTTCCTCAAAAAAAAATCCTAAACTGAAGTTTGGTTTCCAAAACATGCGTACGGGATATAAGTAAATATTGAATCCTGGGTATAGTGAAAACCAATTACAACCACAACTCCTTGTTGGGTCTTTATACTACCTATGTAGATGTTGTTCAACATCATCAATTTATATACAACACCAATAGATTCTTCAAAAAGTGGTTAATCTTGTTGAAAGTATTTTTGTTTCTTCATTGTTCTCATTTTCTTTCTTCAATTGTTACATGAAAAAATATCGTGAAATAACCTTCCTTCTTATATTATTATCTTATTTCCCTAACTATAAGTCCCTTATTCTAATGTATAGATAAGACCACATGAAGCTGTCATCTTCTTGTGATCCTCATGAACAATAATTAAAATTATTCTTATTATTCCTATGAAAACCAATATGCACAAAACCATCCTCCCTTATTCTCACTTCTTCTTTTTCTTGTTCTTATTCTCTTGGTTTTTAGAATATAATGTATAAAGATTATAATTTATTCAGATATTATTATTCTTATTAATATGATAATATTTTCTATTCAAGGATAGGGTCAAAAAAATACACCCTTATATACTCTTTTTAGTTCTACACTATTTTTTATTATAATGTCAAGAAATACCATTTTCTTCATTTCACTTTTATGATCACAATACCATGAAAATTTATCAATTTTAATTACCAAAATTTTTATTAATTTAAAATATGAAAAATATTTTTTTAGTAATTGTCAGATCTTCCACTTCTAAAATATATGTTTACTTGGACTCCTTCATTCTGTTTCATCCATGATACATAAAATTATAATGAATACTTACATTTAATTTGTTTCACAAAATCCTTAATATTTAACACTTCAGACTCAACCTTTTTACTGTATATAGTATATTTTGAATATTCATGTTCATAAATTATCCATATATTACACTACTTTCAAATATATGAAATATCCAATGCATTGTATCAGGTATCACTTTCATTGTAGGTCTCCTACAATGTGACATCTATGTAGTCATCTAATAAATTTATTCATGAAGGGTTACAATAAATTCTTATATCTATCCAAATCCTTAAATAGAAGTAATACACTTAGACAAAGGCTTGTGCTCATGGCTTTTTCATTTTTTAGCCCTAGTGAAGTCATATACTCATGATTTCATGTGTTCATAGAGACTTACACTCAGTATCAAAGTTGTATGATTAGATTTAAATAATTATTCTCATGCCAGGATGTTTTATGATCAACTTAAATTAGTTAAGATCATTTTACAAATACATACACTCATTCTTTAAAGTCTTATGATAATCTTAAAGGGAACTTTTGTTCTTCTTTATCAATTTCATATTCTGCATTCGTCATAATAACCACATCATGATATAAATATTACAGAATCATATATCATTTTAAATTTTCAGAAGTTGTATTCTATATTTTAAGTTCATAGGATATAATCCCTTATTTCACACTCAAATTATTAGGTAAATTTTTTACGTGGATTTCATTACACTTTTGGGATTTCACCTATGTCGTGGAATCAGATGTGTGTATTATTCACCTATGTAACACCTTGTGTATCCAAATATTGACTCCATGAAAATTCTGATACACAAAATTGAATTCATATATGTATATTTTCTCATATAAAGAAAACTCATATGCTCATATTTCCTTACACAAAACATGAATGATGATTCACATACATGGATCTATACTTCTTCAAATGATTTCCATGATTTTTCTTCTCCCTTATTCTACATTTCACCCTTTTCTAACTATTCATCCAAGAAAGTCTTCCCATGAATCATGATCTCTAATACTGTGACATTTGAACCTTAGAATAACACTTCACATTGAATCGAATGAATTCCTCTTCCCTTGTTCTCTAGTTGATCTCGAAGACACCATTTGTGTTGAACATATAGTATATCCCCTTACCATGTGACTAATGGTCACTCATTATTCACTCATGGAAGTTCTATGATTTATTTTCATCCTGAGAGAAGGTATATTATTATACTCATGGAATCTCATTTCTTATTCCATGGAATATTATATTATCCTTATATTTTCTACACACTTTATCCATCACTTAGATGAAACTCTTCGAATATTCAAATGATCGTTCACCTTTAATAGTAAATATTTCTCCAAAGCATACAAATTTAATAACACAATCATTATTCCAGATATGTGACACACATTACAATGGGACTTAATATCTTCTTCAATAAGATTGGATTCTTCACAAGGCTTGTAAACTAACTTTCTTCTTCAAATTAATATTGGATTATTTATAGTGATTTCAAACTTCATTTCTTCATTACTTTAATTCTTCATTATTACATATAATTAAATATATTAACATTCCTTTACAATCATTTATTGAAAAAAAATACAACTAACATAAAATGGGATCAACAATATCACCATTTATTTTGAAATACCTTCAAAATAAATATGTCAATATGTGAATATTTCATTCTTTATTGCCCATTTTCTTATAAAATTTTAATTTCAATTTCTCTCCCCCTTATTAAAAACAAATTCAATGTACCTGGTAAAAGGGTATCAATAAATTCTTAAGTAGTGTGTCACCAATCATTTCACTCAAACTCTAAGTGATCCATTATCAGTGTAGAAAAAAAATAGGATTTGATTTAGATAAAAATTGTGTCCATTTTCAACTGAACTCCATACCAAATGAAATGAGAACTTTAAAACCTCTATGTAAGGTATTTTAAAGTAGATAAATATTAACTAAGATAATATTTTTCTATAAATCTCTACATAAATTTTTTCCACTCACTTCAGGAAAAAAAAGGTGAAAACCATTCAAGTGAATATAGAATGAATAATAGCCATAGTACTTCCTTAAACTTTTTCTATTATGTAATTGATGAATTTAATTACCCCACCACTCAATATTAGGATTTTATTCTTATTACCAAGGATGATAGAGTATAAAATATTGTGAGCTCAATGAAATTTTCTTTAACAAAATTCCAGAATAATCATATTTTTATGAGTCGAATAATCATAGTATCTTCTTCATTATTATTCACCTATCTCCCCCTTGTGGTGGCATTCCTCGTGATCAATATTATTAGTCAAAAGTGTATTGGTTTTATTTTTTTCAATATGTAAATATTTTTTTTGAAGAATTTACTTGGAGATGTTTTATATAATAGTATTTATTAATATTATAGAAATATTATTAAGTCATATGATGATTTATTGATCCTCAACAATTAAAACATCATAAATAGTAAAAGTTTTCTCATGTTTCAAGCTGATTTTCTCTTATGAAGTTTGTAAATAAAATAGTTTGAAAAAAGTTCAAGTTATAAAATTATTAACATGGAAACTATACAAAGTTCAATGTTATGAATATGTGGATTTTTTCTGTTTGAAGATTGATCTATGATGTTTTGATCAGACATAGTTCTCAAAATCTATAATGAAAAGAGAAATATCAAATTATCACTAGAAAAAAACATCAAATAGAGATATATGGATCTAAAAAATAATATTCCATGGAAATGTTTTGAATGATCATTAGAAAGAGTACAGTAGATAGACTCTAAAAAGACCCACCAGATGAAGAAGTATTAAGATATAAATTATGAAGAGAATTAAGATTCCATCAGATGATGAGTTGTGATGTCATAAGATAGAGAATATATTTTTTACTTCATCAAAAATAGGCTATCAAATGGAGGAGTTCTTATGAAGATCACCATACAGAAAAAGTTGGAGTTTGATAGAGTATTCGTGTAAATATAACCATATGGATAAAACCTAAGTTCGCCATTTTGAGATAATTGTACAAATATATATGGATAGATAAGTATTGTAGAAGTTATATATGGAGTAAATATTTTCAATATTATTATAAATAAAAACATGAGAGTTTTATGCCGAACATATACATGAGGAACATTACACAAACTTTGTAATGTCAATAATTATGATGATTTTTGAGATTTCCTTTCATCAATCATAAATTTATCTGATATTTGGGAAAGATTTTAAAGAGATAATTGAATCAAATATTTGAGGAAGTTATGACGGAGAATGTTGACAATGATTTTTCATAAGGTCTGAAGGAATTCAAAAAAGATTTTATTTAAGAGGGAAGTTCAAATTTTGAACCTAGGTTTTGTTCATAATTTTTAGAGGAAACTAATCCTATAAAATTATAAGAGGTCATTCAAAGCTGTAGATATTTACATTTTTATAAAGATAATGTGATAAAGTTTATTTTGGGAACAAAATCTGTTACCAACCAAAACTCTACTTGGTTAAAGAAGAGGTGAATTGGATAGAAGATCTCTGAACATAGATTCATTGTATAGAGGAGTACCAGATGAAGGTGCATCATGAATAGTATGTCAAACCAAGTAGTATGAAATAAAGGCTCATTAGACATAGTACATCAGACAAAGGATAATTAGAAAAAGATTATTAGGTATAGAATTAAGGGATTAAATTTCACTAAGGAATCTTTCCTAACAAATTTATTGTGTTTTGATTTTGATTATATTTTGTTATTTCAATATTAGAAATAATTTTGGAGACTAATATACTTTTAAAAGAGTTTTTCAATATCTTGAATTATTTGTACCCTGAAAAAGGATATCCAACTTTATTGGGGAGGAAGAATATATTAAAATAATATATTTCTAAACTATACCCACAAATAAGATGGTATATATTGCAGTTGTGGGTATAACCAGTTGAGAAGGAAGATTCCTTAAGAAATAATGTTGGGGGGTATAAACAACTATGTTATAAGAGTTTGTTATTAGAGGGTAAAACTACGTTTAACTTTTTGATGAATGATTACTAGGACAATAAAGAGTTTCTTCATGTTCCTTTTTAATCCTATTAATGATAGTAGAGAATATATATTAGGGGGTACAACCAACATTTCTAGGATTAGGTTCTTATATTGGGGAAAAACCTTGAAAATATATTCTGTTTATCTCTATATTTATATTTTATTCATAAAAATTAATGTTGATAGATATGTTTGATTGGATTTAAACTCTAATAAATTTTATATTTTATGTTTAGAAGAGTAATTCATAAAATAAAAGTTATTATTGATTCATCCCTACCACTTTTTAGTGATCTCATAATGATCTAAGAACTATAAGTGGTATCAAAGGGAAGGTTTCATCTAAAATATCCAACTATATATTGATGATAGATAATAAAAAATTATTTATCAAATGGAGAATTTATATATTTTATGAAAATAACTATCATAATTGGATGAATATGATATTACTATACATTATATCACTTGTCTTATAAGTTAGACTTGTTTCTATAATGGTATTTCCTGTTATTAACAAGGATTTTATGATAGCTCATGATAAAAGATATCTATATTTTGATGTAAAGACTCAAAATTACATCTTATGGCTCTCTATGGTAAGGTTTTAAAAAATTATTGGTTTTAAAACTACAAAAGAAAATGGGGGATAATTAGAGAAGAATTTATAAAGGGAATGTGAAAATCAAAGAGGCTATGTGTAACATCCCATGTAAATAAAGAATATGAAATTTTCATATTTATTAAGATTTATGAATTAAATATTAATTTTAATTTAAAAGGGATTATATGTTCAATGGAATACCCAACATTCAAAAATGAGTTTCTTCGAAGTCTTATGTTGCACACAATGTTGTGTCATACTAAAAAAATATTATTATTATTATTTTTAATGGTAGTTAATGCCCAGCTGTTTTATTGCTAGTAATGAACAGAACTGACCATATTATTGTTAAACATGTTTTTTAAATGTGTTTACAATTATCCAATAAAATTTAGAGGCTTAAAATGATAATTAATCCAAAATTAAGCATAAATTCTCCAATATTTTTAAAAGGTATTTTTACAACCTTTTGATGGTAAACCCCTTTTAAATCTAGATTTTGTCAATTTTATATTCTAAATTTGACAAAATTAACTTATTATTTAGATTAGGAATATCAAGATTTACTTTGGGTAATTTTTTGGTATTTTTCTGATACAGTTCATTTTTAAATGAATAGTGAAAAATACTGCATTTTAAGTCAAAATTGTCTTTTCATCGGATTTATTTATATAGTTAGATTATCTTTTTAAATGGTTTTAAAGTTTAATTGTATTATATTTTTACCATTTAATCCAATTTTTGTCATTGGAAGTAATTTCACTTTGAAATTGGACATAACCAGTTGTCAATCTTTTGATAGTTATTATTTCTTAAAAACGCGCTTTTTGGTTTTGAGAACAGAAATTAATTTTAAATTAATTTTTGTAACTTCGGTGTTTTGAATTGGGAAAAATAGATTCCATATTTGGAATAATTAGTTCCAAATTGTGTAAATAGTTTACTTTTATTTTTGGACATTATGAATATTAACTTCAATAAATATTTTATTTACTCTTGTTAAAGAGTAAATCAAGTAAATAAGGGTAAAAAATAATAATATAATAATATTAAATTTACCCTAAAATGTGTCCTAATACCAGGAAATCTCAGCCAGAGGTAAACCTATAACCATTTATTAATAAAAAGAAAAAGTACAGAAGGCAGGAAAAACACAACAAGGAAAACAACTACAAATCATAGTAATCATCCCCATCACCATATTCCTGATGAAAAGTTTCGTCCGTAGTAGTCGATTCCCACTTTGAGATTTCATATTGATTCAGAACCTTAGCATACTTCTTTCTCAGATTTAGCTTTTCCAATGAGAGAAACGCCATAGGAGATTTCATTCCCTTCTTCACACCACTAACATCCCTCGAAAAATTCCCCCTCTTGGAGGATGATCTGGTGGTAACTGGGTTCGGTAGGTAGGAGTAATCCTTTCTCGGTCACCTATTTGCTAGAGCATTCACACCACCTTCAAATACAGACAGTTTAGTCTATTCAGTTTGAACAATATCACTATAGGATATTCTGGAAACATCATTAGAGTTCTCTTTGTCACTATCAGAGACACTTCCCCATTTTTCAATGATGTGCACAGGACAAAATTTTGATATCCATCAGTTCCTCCAATCAGCATACCCTCTGAAGCAAACAAACATCCTCCTCCCTCCGACTGTGATTGCACATCAATCAGCTTGAGGCATTGAAGGGGAATCTCACTGACACAATCATTAAAGGACCCCTTTCCAAGAGGGACCTTAGTCATTAGAGGCTGGGAATAAGGGACAATCTGCAAATTTTCAGACTCATACCTTTGCAAACCTTTCTCTGTAAGGGGAGTCCTCTCGGTCTCCAATAACTCAAACTGATAATGAGTGACAACAGAAGCCACCTGCAATCGTCCATTTCCATTTACAGTAGGAAAGGTCTATTTACATCCCCCAAGATCTGATTTCAGAGTTTCAAACACTTTCTTCACAGAGGGATTCAATGTAGGTGGCACTGCCTTCATCACATCTGTAACTTCTGTAATTTGTGCATCCTCACCTTCCATAGTCGGATAATCCCGCACATCAACCTTCATTCCATGCTCATAGAAAATCACAGTTCCAGAGTCACTAGGTCCTAAATCCACTTCTTGCGTCTATTTTGTGACCCCATGGATCCACTTGTAAGTGAAAATGAAACTTTACAAAAATTAATTTAAAGTTAAGGAAAATGTAACCTAAACATATATCTCTTAGTAAAACAATTTTTCTAATAGATTATATTAGTGATATTTTCGACTATAAATATTCATTAGAAAGATAAAAATATTTCCTACATCATGGTATTATATTTATAATTTTTAGACATCAAATAAATAAATTTATTTATGACACACTAATGATGTAATGATTACCTCATTAATGAATGTTTTAAATAAATGAGATTATAAATATTAAAATAAATTTATTTTGAAACTTTTTATGACATTCACAAATATTATTGATGATTATAACTTTTTATATTTGTATTAATGTAGGTTTTACATAATAATCAAATTTCTATAGGTTTTCGTAAATGTCTTGATATGAATAGTTTATAAATTAATATAAATGAGTTTTTAAAATGAATAATTTTATATTAAATGATAAAATAGTCCTAATAATATATGATTTGGACAAATGACATATATAATGTTATAAATATCACAAATTATCCATTTTGGTTCTATTGGAATGTAATATTAAATATATTAACCACATAGTATGAATATACTAGAGGGTATGGTAAAAGTTAAATTATTTAACTAAAAGTTAATGCAAAAAGATAAGGTTAATTTTATTCCCTAAACATGTCTAAAACCCATTGGATGAGAGTATTAGGAACAATAATCACCTTATATTATAATTAAAGGATTTGGGACCTTTTTAAATCGAAATTCAGGTTATTATAAAATAATATTTTTAATCTTTCTTAAAGAGCCCCTCCTCCCCCTTATAAAAAGCCATCACCTTTAACCATTGTTCACACATCTCAATCCCCATTGGATCATCTAAAATATGCTCAAATAAGATCCCAACATACCTATATTCCTCCTAGAATCCTTACCCTAGGCATAAGTAAATTCAAGAGATCCCTTTTTCTCAAATCAAAAAAAAATTACCAGATTTAAAGGTAACGTCTTCCATCACGTTCTCTTATTTTATTTTACTGCTTCAATCCCTATTATCTTATTATTATTTGTTTATATAATAAAACCAGTATATTAAATATACTAGGTTTTTATTATGATAAGGATTCAAACTACACTTTCACATGCCTCCATCTAATGGGTATAGAACGTACCGTTTCTGTGGATGGTTAACTACAGCCTCACGAAACAATGATTGTTCAATCTTCTCCTACCACCTCTTATAATGGCCATTATGGTGGAACTGTAATTATATATTATATTTATGATATTTATATTATCTATATACTTCTATAATTATCTTTTATAATATACCTTTATGTTTTTCATGTTGTATATATACAATACTTTCATTTGAGGAAGTGCGGACTACCGCCCCCTCTGAGTGATATGAATCATTCATACCATACATGGAAGGTATAAATAATGGTGTTAATGAACTTATGTAGTGTATATAAAATATGATATTATACAATAATAATATTATTACTATGTATCATTTGTTTTTCATTCCTTTAAGAATTAGAAAAAAAAATGAAATGAAAGTAGCGTTAATGTGTACGTATGGCACACCGTCTCCATGAACGATGCATTTCATTTTCATATATCCAAATGATATTGAATATTATAAATACATATATAATTCACATATATAATATATATTATATCTAAATCATTAATATCATTTTGGATATAATGGACATTTTGACCACATGGACAATTTGTAATTATAACAAGTTAATTTTTTACTCAAGTTCCAAACATCGAAAAAATGTCTGATATAAACTCAAGTAATTATTAAATTTTTATAGAAAGTTAATAAGTTAAATAAAATTAATAATAAAGTTTAAAAAGATTCATAATCATATAGAAATTAACTTAAGTATATTATTCAGGAAAATAAATAACGAATGAGCCATGTTGAGCACGAGGTAAGGGACTTTGTCTCAATATCCTTTCATTGAGGCATGTTTTGATAATATAAACCTCTTTATTTTACACTGTGTATAATAAACCCCATTTACTTTTACTTTTATTCAAAGTGAATATTTTTTATACGAAGTATTTTACTGAACAACAAAACGAATTTTTTAAATGTTAGAGGTGGCAATGACCTCACTGTCATCGTAATCATTATTTGGCATCCTCTATAAGCCTTAATGTTTTTAAAAGTAAAAGAAATACCTTATTTCCTTTTTAGGTGATTTTATATTGAAAATAGTTTGATTATTTCAATATCTTAAAATTGTTTCTTGTTATTTCAAATAAAACGTTATTAGTGAAATGTTGATATTTGAAATATTTTTTTTGTTATGATTTTATAATGGTACTTGGAAATTTGATGGGTGGTTACATGATAAACCAAATAAAGAGTGGTTCCTTGATAAACCAAGGATGTCTGGTTAAGTTATATCCTCCAATGCATTGGATATGGAAATTGATCATATAGTTGTTTCATTTAGTGATATGTGTTGAAGTTTACCATATGGTTATTCCATTTAAGAATGTGTATGTCCCAGGTTACCTTTATATGTCATATGTTTCTTTCTATGAACTTTATTGTAATCTTATGGTTAAAAAAAGGGTATAGAATGAGCTTATATTCATTGATTTGTTTTTTATACTTCTTTAAAGTGAAAAGTATTACATTATGAAAAAGTATTCATGGTTTACATGTTGTTTTGAAAGATATCAGTTTTCATTCTTTATGTATCCCTTACTGATCCTTTTATTCTCATCCCAAGTTTTTTAAATGTTTTTCATAGGACATAAAGGGGAATAGGGTCGAGGATAGAATCAAGGAAATTTCATTTTCTTTAAACCATGGAACAAAATATGTTTTTTTAGAGTTATAATTTTATGAAAAAAATAGAAACTGAGTAGAAGTGTCCACTTATAATATTCAAGTTGATATGTTTAATTTATGACCAAATTCTCCAATGATCTAAACATAATAATATCCTCAATGTGAATTATTAACTTTAATATGAGCAAAAGGAATGATTTCAAACCAGTAGAGTCGATATTTTCCACAGACATGTTTCTCTAGATTGTTCACTCTTCAGCATTTAATTTCTCTGTTACAATTTTTAACCTATTTCTTGCTTCGATATAGTTAAAAATAAAAAATAAAATGATGTATTGTTTCATTTGTTCCTTATAATAAATAAAAAAAATTAAATAAAATTAGAAAAAATAGAAACTCAATCCCACTGCTGACAACAGTGGGGATTTTAGTTTGTTTTTAGAAGACGAGTGGTCAAAATAGCCTTCCTTATGGGTTCGACCTTGCTTGCCATATATATAATAGTTAGTAGGTATATAAATTTTAAACATTGAATGAATTCAACGATGGTCTAGGTCATGTTTTTGGTGCCATTTCCAGGGAAGGCACGAGCCATTACTCTAAAAAACACTTAAAAACACATATATAAAAAACATTAAAATTTTGAAAAATTTTGAAAATTGTGAAGAAAAATTGTATCACTTATTGCTGAATTGTTACTGTTGAGTAGTGTCTATTATTTTTGTTTGTATGAGAACAAGAACTTATGGGTCTAGATTAGAGCCTGTGAACCATGAATTAGATAAACATCTCACTGCTCTAAGAAAGAAGAACAAAACTGAAATAGAAAACTTAGATAATAGAATTCATGCACCTAACAACTTCCAAAATCAACTAGAACTCTTAGATTAAAATAAAAGGCCTAGGATGAGGGAGTTACAACTTCTTTAAGTTTTAATAAAACCATCATCCATCAGATTAAGTCCTAGGTCCAGAAACTATGAACTTAAACAATCCCACATTTCTCTATTGTCTGCTTTTAATGGACTGTCTAATGAGGACTCTCTTGCCTTCATTATAGACTTCTATAACATTATGCAGTAATTAACTCTTATAGGACTCATAGAAAATAAACTTAGAATGAGAGTATTTCCCTTTTAACTTAAAGGGAATGCTATAAATTAGTTTCTGAGTCTATATGATAATATTTTTGAAAATTGGGATCATGTGTATAACTCTTTCATTATGAAATTGTATCCTAAAAGACTTAAAGGTGAACTTAGAAAAAAGATAACTGGTTTTATCAAGAGGATGGAGAAGCTTTTCATGATGTTTGGGATAGATTCAGAGATCTTCCTAGGCAGTGTCCTCATCATCAACTCACATCTCCCCTTCTCATGGACACATTTTATGAAGGGTTTTCCTCCTCTGGACAGAATCAAGTTTACCAAGCTGTTGGGGGTAATTACAATGATAAGACCGATGAAGAACTTAGAAAAAAATTTAATAATCATGCACTAAATTCACAACATAAAAATTCAAGAAGAAAACGAGTCAATAGGAATTTAAATTCAAACACCGGTTCAATGAATGAAACTCAAGCTCAACTTGCTGAAATCACAAACCAACTTCACTCATTAATGAACCAGAACCCAAAACAAACTTTTAACCAACTAGGATATCAAAATACTAACTTATCATTAAGGGAACAGTGTTTCCAATGTGGTATGTTTGGGAATACTGAATATTTATCCTAATTTTGATATTCCAGCTCAACAACAAGATAATTAAAACTTTGTTAACTATGGTCCTAGAATTCCACCTAAAGAATATAAATTTTCAAATAATTACAAACAAGGCTATAGGAACCACCCTAATCTATCCTGGAAAGACCAAGGCTTAATCAAAAAATCCACTGCCCCTAATTACTCTAATCAATCAAGATCGAACCTTTAAAATCAACAAAGGGGTGAGTATTCTAATGTACAAGGAAATAATGATAATCACATGTCTTCTAATCTTGATCTAATCTTAAACAAAATCAACTCTCAATAAGAAAGATACATGACTCAGTTGTCCAATCATCAAAATCAATATGAGTCTGATAAAATGAATAATGATGTTAGAATGAAAAACATGGAAACACAGTTAGGTCAACTTTCTATGGATTTCTCATCTAGGAAAAAAGTATAATTCCAAGTACCACTGATCTTAACCATAGGGAGACTTCCATGGATGTTATCACTGGAAGTGAACTGATGCAGATAAATAAATTGAAAATTTCGAGAGAAAAAATCTGCTTCAATCTGGAAATAAAAATTTACTTTGCACACATGCTGGAAATTCATAGAAAAGTAATGTTAATGATCTAAATATGAATTTATCACCTGAAACTCAAGATGAAACTTTATCTAAAAATTAAAAGAATAAAGGAAAAAATATTTGAGGAAGAGATGAGGGATATTCCTATTATCCTTAAAAAAATTTCACCACCCATTCCTTTCCCTGAGAAGCTGAAACATCAAAGTAACACCATGGTTGAACTTCTTTAGTTCCTTGGTCTCCTTTCTAAACTTCAAGTGAACATTCCATTCATTCAATCTTTAATTCAAATCCCATATTATCTAAAATCTTTGAAGAAAATTGTTTCAAACAAAAAAACACTATAAGAATTTTCTACTTACAGCCTCAGTAAAGAGTACAGTGATGTACTCCAAAAGAAAATCCCACCTAAATTGAAATACCCAGGTATATTTTTCATACCTTGCACACTAAGAAACTCTGATCAACTCAACTGTTTGTGTGATTTAGGTGCTAGTATTAATCTGATCATATTCTAACTATTTCAACAGTTGAGGTTGGGTGACCTTAAACCCACCGCAGTCATATTTTAGTTAGATGATAGATCTTTCACTCATCCTATGGATAGGGTAGATGATTTTATAGTTGGGGTTGGGAAGCTGTTTTCACCTGCAAATTTTTAGTCTTAGATATAGAATGTGATCAATAGGTTCCCATAATCTTGTATAGGCCCTTCTTGGCCATAGGTGGTGATGTTACTGATGTTTCTAAGGGTCAATTAATTTTTAAACTTTGAGAACAACAAGAAGAGTTCAATGTGCATAAAAATGTTAAAGGACCAACTTTTTTTGAAAAATGTTCTACGGTAGAGTCTTTAGAAGATGAGAACTCCACTGAAAATATTGAAAAATATGAAAATCAATCCTCGGTTGAATAAAATATTTCTGAAGCCGAAAATCCTATAGAATCTATTTTAGAAGTTGAAAATTATGCTTGAACTCCAAAACTAGAAAAGTTTTCAGAACTGGATAACTATCCAGTTTCTGCTGTAGAAGAGTCCATTATTCCGGAACTTAAGATCTTTTTGAGTGAATTTGAGGGTTTTTCTATTAACACCAACCTTGATGAACACTTTGATGATACTGATGGAGAACTTATAAGACAAATATATGATTCTGATCTGATTAACTTGTTGAAATCTGATCTGGAAAATCTGGACAGTGAACTGCCCACTTTGGACAGCAACACTGTTACTTCTGAATATGAGCATGAAATTGAAAACATTCCATCATTTAATGATCTTTAAAATAAATATGATAATGATATTAGACCTCCCAGGCCTAAGATTCTTCCTTCAAGTGTATAACCACCCACTCTTGAGCTAAAACCCATTTCTGCTCATCTTAAATATTCATTTCTGGGTGAGAACTCCACTTTGCCTATAATAATTTTTGTTTAACTTAATGGAAACCAAGAAGAAATACTATTGAATGATTTAAAAATGTTTAAATATTCTATAGGCTAGACAATATCTGATATCATGGGTATTAGTCCTTCATTTTTCATGCATAAAATACCTATGGAACCTGACCATAATCCTAGGGTAGAAAGTCAAAGAATATTGAATCCAAACATGAAATAAGTTGTGAGGGAGGAAGTGATCAAACTGTTGGACACTGGAATGATATATACCATTTCTGATAATGCCTGGGTCATCCCTGTCTAGGTTTTCCCAAAGAATGGTGGTTCCACTGTAGTTAAAAATGAAAAAATTGAAGAAGTCCAAGTTAAAAAACCCACAAAATGGAGATTCTGTATAGATTATAGGAAACTTAATTCATCCATTTGGATGGACCATTTTTTGATGCCCTTTTTAGACCAAATTCTTGAGAGGATTTCTGGAAATGGGTTTTTCTGTTTTCTAGATGGGTATTCTGGTTACAACCAGATTCATGTTGATCTAGAGGATAAAAAACCACTTTCACATTCCCTATTAGAACATTTTCCTACAGGCGGATTCCCTTTGGGATGTGTGGAACTTCATCCACCTTTCAAAGGTGTATGATGGATATCTTTTCAGATATGATTGAGAGAATTATTGAGGTTTTCATGTGTGATTTCTCTATTGTGGGTAGTACTTTTGATACTTATCTTGGAAATCTTGAGTTAGTATTGGAAAGATTCATTGAAACCGACCTTGTTCTTAATTGGGAGAAATTTCAATTCATGGTTACAGAAGGTATAGTTCTTGGTCATATGGTTTTAAAGAGAGGTCTAGAAGTTGATACTACCAAGACTGATGTTATTCAAAAACCGACACCTCATGTGAGTGTAAAAGTAGTTAGAAGTTTCCTAGGGCATGTTGGTTTCTACCGTGGATTCATAAATGATTTTTCAAAAATAACTATTCCCTTATGTTCTTTGCTGTTTAAAGATACACCTTTCAATTTTAATGAAAACTATTTGAAATAATTTAATTATCTTTAAGAGAAACTCACTACATCACCTATCATCATTTCACATGACTAGAAACTACCTTTTGATCTTATGTGTGATGCTAGTGATATGGTTTTAGGTTTTATCCTTGGACAGAGGAAATATTGGAAGTTACATGTGGTGTATTATGCTAGTAGACTGCTAGATGATTCCCAAAAGAATTATACCACCACTAAATAAGAATTGTTAGCTGTTGTGTTTTCTCTATATAAGTTTATAAAGAATTTGTTAGGTTCAAAAGTTATCATTTTCACTAATCATTGTGCTTTAAAGTATTTGTTATCTAAGAAAGAAACTAAACCCAGGCTGATTAGATAGATTCTATTGTTACAAGAGTTTGATCTAGAGATTAGGGATAAGTTAGGAGCTGAAAAGTTAGTTGTTGACCACTTATCTAGGATTCCTCTTACTCAATCTCAATCTAAAGATCCTAGGGAGATTAACTCTTCCTTTTTTGATGAGAAGATGCTTACTGTGTCATTCCGGAAATCTACTTGGTTTGTAGATTTTTCCAACTACCTTGCAGTAGGTGTTTTTCCCATAAATCTATCCAATAACCAAAATAATAAATTCATTTCTGAGCTTAAGTATTATTTTTGGGATGATCCCTTGCTATTTAAGAGATGTGTTGATGGTATTCTTTGGAGGTGTGTTCCTAAGGAAGAGATGTTTCCTGTCTTAGAAATTTTTCATTCTTCACCTTGGGGAGGTCACCATGGTGGTGAGAGAACCACTCAAAAAGTCCTACAATATAGTTTGTATTGGCCCACACTCTTTAAGGATTCTTGGAGCTTTGTAGTAGGTTTTCATAGATGTAATAGTTTAGGAAATGTGGGTAGGAAGCAGGAGTTACCCCAAAAAAGGAATTCTGGAATTTGAAATTTTTGATGTCTGGGGTTTAGATTTCAGGGGTCCGTTTCCATCATCTCATGGAAATGTGTATATTCTTTTTGTTGTTGACTATGTTTCAAAATGGTTTGAGGCAGTGGCACTGTCCAAAAATCAAGCCAAATCTATAATAAAATTTTTGAAAAAGAACATCTTTACAAGATTTGGAGTCCCAAGAGCTTTTATCGCTGATAATGGAACACATTTTAAGAACTATAAATTTAATCCTTTGATGGAAAAATATGTATGTGTTCATAAAACTGGTACTCCATATTATCCACATTCCAATGGATAAGTAGAAATTTCAAATAGGGAACTAAAACAAATACTTGAGAAAACTGTGTCAAACTCCAGGAAAGACTGGTCTCTTAAATTGGATGAAGCTTTATGGGCATATAGAACTACTTTCAAGACCCCAATATGTATGTATCCATACAGGCTATTTTTTGAGATATGATGTCATTTACCTGTGGATTTGCAACATAAATCTAATTGGGAAGTTATGTAACGCCCCAACCCCTATTACCCAGAGTCGGTGCATTATTACATAACATTGGCATGATCACAAAAGATTAAATCTCGAAAGACCGATTAGTTTAGTATCGTTGGAAACACTATATACATTCATAAAGTTTACATTAAATCATAAAGTGAAAACTACAACAACATCTTGTCTCCACACTGATATCCCCTTATACTATCCATATAGGTCATTCATAAAATACTTCTTCACATCCTAGGAAAAAATAAAACATAGAAAGGGGTGAGCTCAAATACCCAGTAGGGATAACAATATAGCGAAAAATTTCATAAATAGGCATAAACATTTAAGTCAATGTATAACTAAAACAAAAGCCTTCAAAACTTTATCTTCAGCATAATATGGAAGAAATAAAATGAAATAATGCAATTTAATTATTCACATCGATATTATAGTAATCGAATAATCACATGCAATATCAATAACAACTTTCATAATGATGGAATGCATAATGCCAGACTATCATAACCACATAGTCAAGGCCTTATTCCAAGACTAAAAATAAAATTTTGTCAAGGCCTTGTGCCAAAACACTAGTTTGTCTCATGAGACCTACCGATGCATCTAGGAGCTATAGTGGGCTCCACCCATCACTTATTAAGTCCAATGCATCACTCATATGAACAGGTTTAAACATATCATAAACATTCGTATTAAAACTAGCATACAAAATGTCAACAATTTCTCTATAAACCATGAATGGTATAAAAATAACACATCCACAGTCGAACATATCACAAAACCTTCAATACAATATGGAAGCTTTGTATCATAATAAATCAACTTCAAATAAGCTTAAAATCCATCAAAGGGTATTGACATAGATGAAATCAAAACTTTTTGAGAGAAATATCTTTTTTTTAATCATTTAAAAGTCACATAATTATAAAATAAAACATTTACTTTTAAAATATTCTTATAATATTGTAATGGAATCTTTGACGATTTTATAACGGCGGAAAATAGCCGCACACGCCGTATAAGTTAAAAAAGACATCCTTACCTTAATTCTTTCAAAAAGGTTAAAAAGGACCTTGTTTGGAAAATGACAGAAATATTCCTTTATAAACTTCTTATAAAAGTCAAACAAGGGTATAAATGACTTTAACCCATAGTCTATAAAATAGTAATAATTATTTGAAATCCATTTTTAAGAAGCATGGATGTGGATGATAAAGAGGTCACAATATATAATTACGTATAAACAACCTCGGATAATGAAGAGAATGTGAAATAAACCCTTACCTTGTACTTTTCCTTGGTTGAGGGTAGTTTAACCTCCTGTATAATGGTGAAATAATTGTTATTAAATTATACAAGAATCATATACATTAATATGATATCATATATGATCTTTTAACATTGATTTGTTAATAATATCTTAGTATTATCGTCTTTTCGGGAGTTAACTCACTCATTTTCTTTTATATGTTTTGTTACATAAGTCGTGTTTGTTATGGATAGGTTGTATATTATTCATATATAGAATTATATCAAGTCCTTAAACATTATTTTTAATCATAAAATGAGAATTATACTTGAATGGATATGATGGGGAATGAATCTTATCGTATTCGTGGAGACGGTAGTCCGTACGTACGCACGAGCAACAATATCACTCTTTTGATATTATAATAATATATAATTGTATATTATATCATATATACATAATCATTATCATGGTATAATTATTATTTACATGAATTACACATCATTATTATACTCATCCAAATAATAATTTTTTGAATAACAATTACACCACGACGTGGAGACGGTAAGCCGTACGTACGCACGTATGGTGACATGTCATTCAAAAGATGGATAGAATACTGAATATGGTTGTACCATATTTATAATAAAATCAAAGCATATATAAGATACTGGATTTATTATTTTAGAATGGGAATAACAAAGAAAGAATAAGTTGAAGAAGAAATGAACTTGAAAGAGGGTGGTGAAAACATTACATCTTCTTCGGGTTCTTCCTTTTGATTTGATCAAAACGGATCCTTATGCTGGATTTCTGATCAAAATAAGGACTATAGGTTGAAGTGATGGAAGTTGATAGAATATTTGGGCAGGTTTTGGCTGATCCAAAAAGCATTGAATGTGTGAATTAGAGATAAGGGGAAGTGCCCTTTTATAAGAGGGGTGAGGGGCACCTTTGGAAAAGCGAGAAATATTATTTTATAATAAATTCATATTAGGTTAATAATAGATCAAAAGTGTATTATTTAATGTTTAAGGTGGATATGGGTCAAAATACTTTCAACCAATAGATTTTAGACAGGTTTGTGTCACTATATTAACCTTATCATTTATATCTAACTCTTAGTTAAATAGTTTGACATTTACCATGTCTCTTTGTATTTTTATATTATATAGTTAATAAACTTACTATATACCTCCAAGAGACCCCCAAGTGGTCCATTAATGATACAACTATCATTATATAACTCCTTTTTCCGAACCTTATATTTTTTGGAATATAATATCAATTAATAATATAATATTTATTTTAAAAACTCTTTTATGTCAATTTTGACACTATTGGATATTTTGTTTTTGTTAATTTCATAACAGAATTATTACTTCAAAAAAAATTTATATAACAAATTTTAATATGTAATATTAACTTATAAAATTAGTTTAATTTATAAAAAGTCTCAAATTACATTTATTTTGATATTTATAATATCAATTATTTTAATATTTCTTTAATTAGGTAATTACTGTATCACCATTGTGTCATAAATAAATTAAATTATTTAATGTCTAAAATTTTAAAATAATATACCATTATGTATTAAATATTTTTATCTTTCTAATGAATATTTATAATATAATTTATCTTATGTATAGCCCTATATTAAAAATGTTTTATTTATTAAATTTTGATTTTAACTCTTTTAACTCTTCTTTGAATTAAATAATAATAAATGTCCTAATCTAATACAAGTGGACCTAAATGATAATATTATATTCCTAAGGTTGTTTTTGGTCGAGATAAACCTGTCCAATAGAATTAGGACATGTTTTAGGGTAATATTAATATCATTTTTACCCTTAATTACCCTATTTACTTTTAATCGTGGTAAATAAAAGTAAAAAGTTACTATTCAAAAAAATTATTTTTATCTTATTGAACCACATTTTACTCCTTATTATTAACCATGTCTCTAGGAATTTCTAAATTCCACTCATAGAAGCGGTAAAATTTAGTTTTATATGAATTTTCAAATTCTCCTAGGAGGTGGGTAAAAGACGGTGAAATGTTCAATAAAATTTTTATATATCTAAAATTATTATAAACTAACTCCAATTAATTACATTGAACTTATATAGGTATTATATATCTATTTTGACCTTAATTAAATTTAAATAAAATAAATAATTATTTAAATAAAAAATAGGTTTTAAACTATAACTCAGTGTTTTTCACTATTCATCAAAAATTGAATGTTTTTAGAAAAATACCAAACATTCACCCTAAGCTAATTTAGATATTCTGAATCCAAAAATGAATTCCATTTTGAAAGATAAAATTTATAAAATTCAAAAAGTGGGTATTACTATTCATAACGGCTAGTTTGATTGGCTGTGGTGTGTGTTGGAACTTGAAGTTGTGTATAACACACGCTACTGTATTATTCAAAGAGAAGCATACCGTGGAAGCTTGGGGTGTTACATTCTCCCCTCCTTCAAATAATTTCATCCTTGAAATTTCTATAATACTACCACATGAAAAGACATAGGTGATTCTTCATCATAAGTTTATCGGGTTCCCACGTTGCCTCTTCCATTTTATGGTTTCTCCATAGAACTTTTACCAGACGAGTCGTCCGGTTTCTCAGCACTTGTTCTCTTGTATCAAGAAACCGGATGGGCTCTTTGAAATAAGACAGATTGGGTTCTAGTTCTAATTCCTCGTAGGTGAGTACATGTGTTGGGTCAGGCATGTATTTTCTCAATAGTGATACGTGGAACACATCATGAACTTTGGAGAGATTTGGTGGCATTTCCAAATGGTAAGCTACAACACCAATTCGTTCTATAATTTTAAAAGGTCCGATGTACCTGGGACTCAATTTACCTTTCTTACCGAAACGTATAACTCCCTTCCATGGAGATATCTTCAAGAAAACATGATCTCCTATCTGAAATTCCAAAACCTTCCTTCGATTATCGGCATAGCTCTTATGCCTACTTTGAGTTTCTTTGATGTGGTTTTGGATTACCTTCACCTCTTCCATCGTTTCCTCCACCAGTTCTAGGGCTATGAGTTTTCTTTCACCAATTTCATCCCAACAGGTTGGTGTGCGACATCTTTTTTCGTACAACGCTTCATATGGTGCCATCCGAATACTTTAATGGAAGCTATTATTATAGGAAAATTCCACCAGAGGTAAATATTGAACCCACATACCCTGAAAGTCAAGTGAGCATGATCTCAACATGTCTTCTAATTTTTTAATAGTCTGTTCTAATTGTCCATCTGTTTGAGGGTGGTAGGAAGTGCTCAAACAAAGTTTAGTACTAAAGAATCTTCCAGAATCATGAAGTAAAATGGGGATCATGATCAGAAACAATCGATACGGGTACTCCATGAAGTCTCACAACTTCATTAATATATAGTCTTACTAGACGTTCTAGTGGTAGATCTTCTCTTATAGCAAGAAAATGTGCTGACTTGGTAAGACGATCAATAATAACCCATTTTTCATCATTCCTTCTAGGAGTCTTTGGTAGCCCCATGAAAAATTCCATCGTAATATTGTCCCATTTCCACTCCGGTATAGGAAGAGGTTGCATGACTCCGCCAGGTTGTTGCCTTCCAGCTTTCACTTGTTGACAAACCATACATCTTGACACAAAAATCATCAATATCCCTCTTCATGTTGTCCCACCAAAAATGTTCCTTCAAATATCTATACATTTTCATGCTCCCAGGGTGTATAATGAAATTAGAGCTATGAGAATCATCTAAAAATTCCCTTTTCAGATCAGGTATATCGGGAACACAAAGTCTCTTCCCAAATTTCAAAATTCCTTTTTCATACATAGATTCTATCAATCCCCTATCATTCACAGCTTTAATCTTCTTTTCAAATTCTTCATCATCGGTCTGATAACTCTTAATCCTTTCTAGTAAAGATGGTTTGGAAACCATTTGAAAAATCATTGATGTTTCACCTTCCATGGTGATTCCCATATCCAAATTTACTAGATCCATAAAAATTGGATCCCTTTCAACTCTCATCTTGTTCAAAACTCCATGATCATTTCTACTCAAAGCATCTACCACCTTATTTTCCTTCTCCAGGTGGTAGCATATCGTGCAATCATAATCCTTAAGTAGTTCAAGCCATCTCCTTTGCCTCATATTGAGTTCTTTTTTGAGAAAATTTACATCAAACTCTTGTGATCAGTATAAATCTCACATTTTTCACTATAGAGATAATGTCTTTATATCTTCAAGAAAAAATTGCAGCAGCTAACTCAATATCATGAGAAGGATAGTTTTTCTCATGAATTTTCAGTTGTCGTGATGCATAGGCAATAACCCTATCATTCTGTATAAGAACACAACCAAGTCCTTTCTTTGAAGCATCACTATAAATAACAAACCCATCATTTCCTGATGGTAGATTCGAAATAGGAGCATTGACTAATCTTATCTTAAGTCATTCAAAAAATTCTTCATACACTTTTGACCAAACAAATTTTACCCTTTTACGTGTGAGCTTTGTTAATGGGTTATCCAATCAGGAAAACATCTGGATGAAACGCCGATAATAACCTGCTAAGACAATAAAACTACGTACCTCAGTTATACTCGTCAGGGCTGGCCATTCTTGGATTTCCTTGGTCTTAGAAGGATAAATAGAGATTTCATCCCTAGAGACAATATAAACAAGAAAAGAAATCTTCTGAAGCCAGAATTCACACTTGCTAAACATCCCATATAATTCATGTCTTCTCAGAGTCTTCAATATAATGCGCAAGTGACTTTCATGATCTTCGTAGATTTTTGATTATACCAAGATATCATCAATAAATACCACTACAAATTCATGAAGATATTCCTTGAAAACTCTATTCATTAGATCCATGAACACAGAGGGTGCATTAGTCAGCCCAAAAGGCATTACTGTAAACTCATAATGCCCGTACCTAGTTCGAAATGCTATCTTCGGAATGTCTTCCTTCTTCACACACAACTGATAGTATTCAGATCGAAGGTCAATCATTGAAAAGTATTGAGATCCATGCAGTTGGTCAAATAAATCATCAATGCGAGGTAGGGGATACTTTTTCTTTATTTTTATAGCATTGATTTCCCTGTAGTCGATACATAACCTCATAGATCCACCTTTCTTCTTAACAAAAAGGACAGGGGATCCCTATGGAGAAACACTAGGGTGAATAAATCCATTATTACTCAATTCCTCTAGTTGTTTCTTTAGTTCCACTAATTCCATAGGGGATATTTTATAAGGGGTCTTCGATATAGTCCTTGAACTAGGAATTAAATCAATGGAAAACTCAATTTCTCGTTCTGGAGGATGTCTAGGTAAATAATCCGGAAACACATCTACATATTCTTTCACAATAAGCACATACTCTATTTGAACATTCCTTTCCTCACCCACAGTTATTTCATTCTCTTCCTCCCCAATAATTTAATTTAGTTGAGCTACTGGGGGTGGATCTTGGTAAGAATTTGGTGGTGATGATTCCTCTCTAAAGATAAGGTGTTCCTTATCATCATCATAAAAAATAGTAACCTATTTCTTCTTACAATAAATTTTTACATCATGGTTAGAAATCCAATCCATACTAAGGATTATATCAAATTCAATCATAGGTATGATGATGAGATCAGAAGATAAAGAACATTCATAAGCCCTAATGGGAACGAATCCACAGAACATTGTAGAAATGATACTTCCCTTAGGAGTTTTAACTGACAACTCCCTTGTTAGATCAGACTGGAAATTTCTAATTTTCTTAGAAAACTGGGAAGATATGAAATAATGTGATGATCCAGAATCAAATAATTCATTTTCTAAACTTGATGAAACCATTAAATTACCTTCCACCACGTATTTCGGAGCTTCTACCTCAGCAGTTGTGATAGCATAAGCTTGGCCTTGATCCCTTGGCATTTTCTGAGGTGATTTCCCCTAACACTTAAGAGATTCATTTGCATAATGTCTCATATCCCTGCAGTTGTATCATTGAACCTCGGTAGTTTCTTTAATCCCCTTGTAATCACGAGCTTGGTGGCCTTTTTCACCACACTTGTAACAGACTCTCATTCCTTTCAAGAAAGTACCGGGGTGTTTCTTCCCACATTTACTGCGGGATGGATATTCAAATTTTCCCTTATTCCCCTTATTTCCATTTACAGGCTGATCAGTAGATCTCTTTTTCTCTTGATTTTCTTTAAATTTTTAAGACTTAGAGAATTCATTTTATGTCTTGATAGCACATGAGACAATGTCTTCGTACGATGGAAATGATTGTGAGACTAATGGTCGATGAAGAAATGGTTTTATCCCATCAAATAAATTATCAATATTACTCCTCTGGTTATGTAAATAATCTGCTGCATTCCTCGCTAACCTTGTAAAGTTAGCTTCATAATTTGTGACATTATCATCCTCATTCTGTCTCAGACTCAGAAATTTCCTTTACATATCAGCTCGATGGTCATGAGGAAAGTATTTTTCTAAGAAAATATCTTTTAACTCTCTCTGTTCCATATTTTATACTTCATCATCTTCCTTTTTGTTTTGTATCAATGACCACCATTGATCAGCATCTCCAGTGAGGCGATAAACTGCCAAGATAACTTTTTCCCTTTCACTACTCCCCAAAGCCTGAAATATTTTCTCTAGGGAACTTATCCATTACTTAGCTACCAATGGATTTATACTCTCATTGAATGTTGGTGGTTGTTGCCTCATGAAGTGATCTAACATTGATCCTCCATGCTGCGGATCAGTGTGCTCCATACGGGTAAGGTTATTATTCATAACCTGAGTGAGTTATCCTAGTACAGTGATTAGCTGATCAGCACCAGTTGCATCCCCAACTCCACTATAATTATCTTGAGCAGGAGGGAAATCCCTACTGGAGTGTGTGCATTGATACAGTTTCTACTTCTTCCACTAGGCACCATTTCTAAAAAATGGCAAACACAAGATTATTTTTTGAATCGCAATAAATAAATCCAAACTTGTAAAACACTTAACATAAATTGAACAGTTTATGGATATAATCCATAACCATAAAAATGTTTACTTTGAGAAATTATATACTCATAAACCCTTCATAATGGTTTGTAAATAAAATAATAATTATCCTAAGCATATCCCCCAGGAGTGTCGTAACAAAGAGTGAAGCAAGGCTCGTTGTCGTGCACCAGTTCTCGTTTGAGTCTAGCTCAAAGCGGTGTTTTCAGGTTTTACCCCTAGGTATGTATGTGCCAGAGCCGCCTCTAATTTCTCGTATCAAGACATGGATGTATTGCTCAGAAAACTCACAAAATCTCTACAATACCAAAATTATAGGAAGTTCTTCTATACTAACCCTCAATGTCTATCTTAGGGCTATGTGCTCTAATCTGAGTTTATCTAAATCTAGCTTCCATGGTTTGTACTAAACTTCCTCTGATACCAACTGTAACACCCCGACCCCTATTACCCAGAGTCGGTCCATTATTACATAACATTGGCATGATCACAAAAGATTAAATCTCTAAATACCGATTAGTTTTGTAGCCTTTGAAATACTAGATACATTAATAAATTTTACATTATATCATAAAGTGAAAACTACAACAACATCTTGTCTCCACACTCATATCCCCTTATACTATCCCTGCAGGTCATTCATAAAATACTTATTCACATCCTGGGAAAAAATAAAACATAGAAAGGGGTGAGATCAAATGCCCAGTAAGGATAAAAATATAGTGGAAACTTTCATAAATAGGCATAAACGTTTAAGGCAATGTATAACTAAAAAACAGCCTTCTAAACTTGAACTGCAGCATAATATGGTAGAAATAAAATGAAATACTTTCATTTAATTCTTCACATGGATATTCTACTAATCGAATAATCACATGCAATATCAATAACCACTTTCATAATGATGGAATGCATAATGCCAGACTATCATAACCACATAGTCAAGGCCTTATGCCAAGACCAAAAATAAGAATTTGTCAAGGCCTTGTGCCAAGACACTAGTTTGTCTCATGAGACCTACCGATGCATCGAGGAGCTATAGCGGGCTCCAACCTTCACTTATTAAGTCCAATTCATTCCTCATATGAACATGTTTAAACATAACATAAACATTCATATTAAAACAAGCATATGAAATGTCAATACTTTCCCCATAAACCATGAATGGTATAAAAATGACACATCCACAGTCAAACATATCAAAAAACCTTCAATAAAATATGGAAGATTTGTATCATCATAAATCAACTTCAAATAAGCCTAAAATCCATCAAAGGATGATGACATAGATGAAATCAAAACTATTTGAGAGAAATATATCTTTTTTTAAATCATATAAAAGTCACATAATTATAAAAGAAAACATTTAAATTGATAATATTCTTATAATATTTTAAGGGAAGTTTTGACGATTTTATAATGGCGGAAAATAGCCACACACACCATATAAGTTAAAAAATACATTCTTTCCTTAATTCTGTCAAAAAGGTTAAAAAGGGCCTTATTTGGAAAACGACCAAAAGATTACTTTATAAACTTATTATATAAGTCAAACAAGGGTATAAATGACTTTAACCCATAGTCTATAAAATAGTTATAATGATTTTTAATCCATTTTTAAGAAACATTGATGTTGATGATAAAGAGGTCCCAGTAGATAATTATGTATAAACAATCTCAGATAATGAAGAGATTGTGAAATAAAACCTTACCTTGTACTTTTCCTTGGTTGAGGGTAGGTTAACCTCCTTTATAATGGTGAAATATTTTTTATTAAATTATACAAGAATAATATACATTAATATGATATCATATATTATCTTTTAACATTTATTTATTAATAATATCTTAGTATTATCATTGTTTCTGGTGTTAACTTACTCGTTTTCTTTTATATGTTTTGTTACATAATCCATGTTTGTTATGGATAGGTTGTATATTATTAATATCTAGAATTATATCAAGTCCTTAAACATTATTTTTATTCATAAAATGATAATTAGACTTGAATGGATATGATGGGGAATGAATCTCATCGCGTTTGTGGAGACGGTAGTCCGTACGTACGCACGAGCGACAATATCACTCTTTTGATATTAAAATAATATATAATTGTATATTATATCATATATACAGAATCATTATCATGTTATATTTATTATTTACATGAATTACACATCATTATTATACCAATACAAATAATAATGTTTTGAATAACAATTACACCACGACGTGGAGACGGTAAGTCGTATGTACACACGTATGGTGACATGTCATTAAAAGGTTGGATAGAATACTAAATATGGTTGTACCATATTTATAATAACATCATAGTATATATAACATACTGGTGTTATTATTTTATAATGGGAATAACAAATAAAGAAGAAGTTGAAGAAGAATGGAACTTGAAAGAGGGTGGTGAAAACATTACCTCTTCTTCGGGTTCTTCCTTTTGATTTGATCAAAAGGGCTCCATAGGTTAGATTTATTATCAAACTAAGGCCTCTAGGTTGAATTGAGGGAGGTTGAGAGAATATTTGGGTAGGTTTTGGCCCAGACAAAATGCTTAATTGAAAATTTATTTTGAACTTTAACTATAAAATTGTTCTTCTTCACTTTAGAAGTCAACTTTGGGTACAAAGTTGGGTTTAAAGTGTGGTGGAGGGGTTAGTTATTGACTGTGCTAAAATATTCTTAATTTAAATCCCATCAATTCCCATTGAAATTTAAAATTTCATGTAAAAAAGGTTAAGTTTTTTCATAATTCACGCATAATTTAGGCTTTACACTATTTTCAAATGTGGCTTGACTTAGGAAAAGTACTTTTCTAGAAGTTAAGATTTGTTTTGAATCCGAAATTAGTGATAATGGATGATTTTTGAGTGATCTATCTTAGTGATCTAACAGAAATTTTGGTTTGTGAATTACTTCTAAGAGTGACATGGGTGATCTGTTAATGGAATTATGAACATAACTCTTGGAATTGGAAAATTGATTGTGATCATAGATGACTCATTTTTTCTTTTATTTATTAATTTAATTACCTTAATGAGCCAATGTAATTGGTTTTTATATAAATATATTGAAACTGGAGTAGTTAAGGCATCTGGGATCCCACGATGAGTCTCTGAGACCCTAGATGCTAGGTGAATTTCTATTTACTATAAGCCCTTTGTACACTTTGAATAATTTCCTTGCATATTGCTTAGCACAATGATACATGGCTTGGGAAAATTAAATAACATTTTTAGGGTCAAAAATGAGTCCATTAAGGTGACGGGAATGATGAATTCCAAATGAAGAAGGGGTGGATTGGTTTATATGGAAGTTATTTAGGTTGTATCATTGAGGTGATTCACAAAAAAAAATATTTATTGTTGTAACCTAAGTAATGAGTCAAATGTAAGGTTACTACTGTTAAGTTCTTAATTTTACATAAATTTTACCTCTTGTCACTCTTGGACTTTGGACTTGAGCCTGGAATGAAGTTAGCCACTACTCAGTATCACATATGAGGCATGATATCTTCATTTCTTGATGATTCATAGTTTTCAAGATTACCCATTGAGTATTTGTTCTAAGAAAGATTCATATGAGCAATTTATTTTCTAAGCCTAATGACATGTTACTGTCCTTTGTTTCAATTTGTTGGACATGTTACATTTTGAAAAAAAAATCATGAATATGATACTTTGTTTTCAATGATAATAAAACATGATATTGTTTGAGGACAAACAATGCTTAAGTGTGGGGAAATTTGATGTGGACTTAAAAACACTTGTTTTGCCACATTATTTTAACTAATTTTTAATGATTTAATTGGTTATTCTTATGATTTATACTAAATATTTACACTTTCATATTTATATTATTAAATTTAATAATTAATCATTTTTTATAATTAATCGTGTGTTATAAGCCATAAAATAAGTAATTTATCTCTAACTTTATTTTTATAGTATAATTACATTTTATTTAGTTTAGTATCTTTGTCTGTTTATTTAATGATTTAATTTTTATTATTTAATTAATTAGTTTGGTGTTTCACATAAATTATTTAGTCTTAATCTGACATCTCATGTATTAAAAATTAATTAATTTAATAAAACATAATTATTATATGACGTATAATAATTCATTAACTTCTAATTTGAGTTTTGAAACAAACTAAATTTATCCAAACCTTATAATTTTATGTCTTAATCCAATCAAATTATTCAAAAAGATGGTAATTAATTTTATACTTTAATTAATATATTTTGTTAAAGTAGTTATAATTTAACTTTGTTTATCATTAACTTAAATTAAATCATTTTATTTTAGAAGATAATAAAAATATAACTTAAGTTTAATAGGTTTCATAAATTTATTAAAGTTTATGTGTATTTAAATTTTTAATTGTTTTAAATAAGTTTTAGTATCAATTAATTATTATGTTCATTTTTAATTTAAGTTTTAATTTAATTTATTTACTCTGTTTATTTTGTAGGTTCACGATTCCATCCTAGTCATGGTGTCTCCACGCACCGTATCTCAAACTATCTCACTAGATTTTTTTACGGTTTTTTGTGTCGCCGGTTTCATTTGTTGTCTCACCGATAGGTTACGGTGTCTCAAATTTTCCACT
The DNA here is from genome assembly GCA_963277665.1 of Viscum album. NCBI lineage: Eukaryota > Viridiplantae > Streptophyta > Magnoliopsida > Santalales > Viscaceae > Viscum > Viscum album. The sequence goes on along the minus strand of OY728153.1, from coordinate 780,736,951 downwards.
GTTTCCTCTTTCTCACTGACTCACAGCCTCTGTAACCTCTCCATACGGTCTCACCGTTTCTTTTGGAATTATTTCCCTTTTTTTAATTATCTCACTGTAACCGTATTTTTCTTTATGGTTCCTCTTTCCACCATTTCCACCACAAACAGGTTTCTTCTCTCTGACTTACCACCATAAACCATCATCACCCCTCGCTTCACCTCAAACCTGATGCACTCCGTTCTTTCCTGAGAAAGCGGTCCAGCTCCCTTTTTTCATCTCGCATCACCCATACCTCCACCCAGAGGTAGAGAATTAGTAGTAAACCAACTCGCATCACCTGATCCGCAGCCACCCAAAACCCTCCCTTTATTGATCCTTCACCTAAACCCCCTTCTTCACCACAGGTTTTTCCACCCGAAAAAAACCACCCTCCTCATCCCCTTGTCTGCCGATTTGTACCGGATATTAAAAACGTTTCAAGACCAAAAATCCTTTTCTCCGCCATTCAGAATAGGAGGTGTCGAATAGTCATATCGTTGGATCTGAGTTAACCACCACCGAGGTATGAAGCTGGAATACGAAGCCCTACAAGGGTAGTTTGTTGCCCTGTGACGCTGGGAGGAGGAGTAGACGAGGCCGAGTTAGAGGTAGAGAGCGGTGTCATTAAAGGAAATCAGATTTAGCCTGATGGAAGGAGGATACTGCTAGATCTGAGACGCCACACCTCTTTTTCGAAGCCATCATCCATTCAAGCTTAGTTGTCGAGTGGATAAGGCAGCACTGTGATGGAGGAAGATGAAGTGGGGAGCTATGACCTGCTTCCTGGAAAAGAAACACTCCCCACTGTAGCGCTGATTTTGGGGGAGGAGTTAATGAATTTTAAAACAACTAAAACTAATAAAAAACTTAAATTAAAAACCTAAATTAAAAAAAACTAAATGTAAAACAAAATCAATTATAAATAAATAATCAATATAAAATAATTAACTAATAAAATAGAATTAATAATTAAATTAACTATAATAAAACATTAACTAGGCTAAAATAATAATTTTTAATTTCTTAATTAAATTTAAATTAATTATAATTTAATGTGGCATACTAAATAATTATTTTCTAATAGAATTAAATACTTAATAATTTATTATGAACAAAAATAAGCTAATCTAATTAACTAAAAGTAGTAAATGATTTAATTTTCATAATTAACAAATTTTATAATCAATAAGTAATAACTTTAAATCAATAACATAATTAATAATAACATTATTAAATATTTTATGACTTTCAATAAACTAATGTCTTTAATTATTTATTATTTACTATTTGTTTTGTTTTTTTTCTTATGCAGGTTCATATGGAAATTGAAATCCCGTCCAGATTCACACAACTAACTCATCCAGAGTTAGTTATGTGAGAAAAACTAGTGTGACATGCCATTCGCAAAAAAAAAACACATGTGTACAGTGCGCAACTAAGGGACTACTGAAGTCAGTGGAAGCTTGTGGTGATAAACAGTAGGTGATAGTTGATATTTAAAGTAGAGAAACAGCAGATTTTCAGGAGATCTCATTTTTCATTCTACGGTCACATCTATCCGAGGGTAGAGGGATACTCACTCATTAGATGAACACACCATATTCGAGCAAAGAATCCATTTGATTATTCACTCGGAGCAGAGCAGAGAACCTAGAGCACTTCTCAGAGAGCCATTCTACGGAGTTCTGAGGGCTAGGAGCAGCAGCAATTGATACTGGAAGAGGGATTTTTCTTCCTCTGTTCTCTTTCAATTATCTTCTTCTAAAATTTAATGATTTTAGTATATGAAATAGAGATGATGGTAGGCTAAATACATCCATTTCGGGGTTTAAATTGAATCTACTGGTTAATCTTTCTTTCACCTTCTCTTTATCATTTTAAGTGTGATCGGCAGTGAACAGAGAGTTCAGTTCTAATTGCATTCAATTGCAACATATCACCAATAATTAATCTTTTAATTCCACATTAAATATATGTGTTGGATTTTGGAATAATTTCTTTAATCATTTGAATTGAAATTAATGACTACAGAACATACGGTGAGTTTGTTCTGTAATCTTTTCCAACCAAAATTTCCAAGTTGATTAATCTAAGATTAGTGAACTCCAAAATTGGTCGCCTTGAGTAATTTATCTCCTGACGAGGGAAATAAATCACTCCTTTCAGTGATATTAGTCGTAAATAATATCATGATAAGGAATTTTTTCAAACCAATAGAGTCGATATTTTCCCCAGACGTATTTCTCTAGATTGTTCACTCTTCAGCATTTTATTTCTATGTTACTGTTTTTAGCCTATTTATTTATTCGATATAGTTTAAAACAAAAATCCAATAATATGTGTTGTTTCATTTGTGCCTTATAATAAATAAAATTTTTTAATAAAAATAGAAACTCAATCCCACTAGTGACAACATTGGGGATCTTAGTTAGTTTTTAAAAGACTAGTGGTCAAAATAGCCTTTCTTGTGGGTTCGACCCTTCTTGCCACATATATAGTAGTTATTAGGAATATAAATTTTAAACGTTTACCAACTTCAACAAAAATCAAGGTCAAACATAATTCAAGATTATGTAATGTTTAAGGCTTGGGCCTTACAGTTGGTATCAGAGGTTGGTTTAGATAGCTTTAGAGGTTAGGTTGTTATTTAATCATAAGTGACATAACCATAATGGATACCATATTAGAAAGATTCATAGTTATTTTATATAAATTGAATGAGTTTAAGATAACATGATTAAGTATATATTAGTGTTTAACATCCTCATAAAATATTTTATGATTATTTTACTAATATACTAACACTGACCTTTTTCATTTTAGTAAATGGATGGATCTAGTAGGCACCAATGTAACAATGGATGTGAAGAAAACTGTGATGGTTTTTTGAATAAGAAATTGAAGGAAATGGGAGCAGTAATGAAAACACTTTTGGTTATTTTTATCCAACTGTATGGAGTCCTAGTTGACCACCTAAACTATGGTGATTTTTATAAGGAATCATATTTGTGAAAAAAATAATCCTAATGGGAGTTCAGGTAATAATCATAAAGTTAAGTATATTCAAAAAACTATGTGTCAATGATGTGGAAAGAAACACCTAGGAAAATACTTCAAAGGGACGGAAAAATGTTTTAGATGTTATAATGAATGTCATAAAGCAAGAACGTTCCATTGAAAAAGGAAGTGTCATGTTGAATCTAGGAAAGGGAAAGAAGTTATTTATGAAGAATCAATTGAATGTTTTAAATTTGGTGTGCATGGTCATTATAAAAACAGATTTCCAATGAATAAGGTTCGAGAATGGGATCATTAGGGTCATACAAATATATGTTTTCCAATTCCTAATGTCATTCAAATTGAATATGAGGAAACTGAAAATAGCCTATGAAAGGTATGGATTATTTATTAGCTCATGTATTTACATTACTAAAATCTTAGGACATTATGCATGATTTTGTTTGTAGGAAAGAAGTATAAAAGAATAATATGGAAAAACATTGACAATGGATCAGGTATAATGTTCTATGATTAACATGTCTACATTTTAGGAATTGAAGAGTTATGTTGGATCTATAGATGATGATATGTTTAAATGTATTAATGACAGATTACTTTGGAAGACTTTTTCTAGTATGTGTAACCCTAAATTCGGATTTTTGAAAATGTTATTCAAAGAAGAATTATTTTTTCTTTTGTGGGTATAGTTATAGAGAACCACTTGGGTTTATATGACCCTTGAATTTGAGGCAATTACAGGTTATTACTTTTTGGGATGAAAATGTGAGGTATTAGATAACATTTGTGGTTAAAATATGTAATGGTTGTTTTTTGAGTAATTTATCTAATTTTTTGGAATGTTATAAACTTATATAGTTTTTGAAAAAGGACAACACGCAGACCGTGTGACAACCCACCGCATCAGAAAAGGCACGGCAATCAAACCCACAAGCAAAGTACGATTGGGATTTATCACCTACCACTAGACTATGTGAAGTCCATGGTTAATATGACTTATCCTTTTTAGTTATATAATTTTATGAATCAAGAATGTGTTTATTTTGGGAACTCATGTTTATCAAATGGATATCATCAGTATAGAAAAATGATTTGGTGATTAAGTGGTCAAGGTTATTTTGGAATATGTTCTCTATTTTGGGGAAATAATATATGCCTAATTAAAATAGAATACTATGGGATTTCATTTATGGATTAATGGTTGAAATTTTATTTTGGAATAATATATTTTTTATTGTGGATAAATAGCAATTTGGGTTATTTATGGATATAATTAACCTATCATAGTGAATATGTGATTAGGTTAATTAATTTTCAATATGAGACTTTAAGAGTAGTTTATGTTATTTGGAGATAAATGTTATGATTTACTGTAGAAAACTATGTTATTAAATCCTTCTAAATTTTGGGTTTCAAACTGATTTTGGATTATATTGAGGAATTTTTAGGAAAAGTATGAATTGAATGGTCTTTGTTGAACTTTGGTTACTCTTTGTTCAACTTTGGAAATTAAGAGTAGTATTTTGTTTTATAAAAGATTATCCTTTTGGGGATTATCTAATCTCGTAGTAATTATTTTGGTTTTGGTTAATGTCTAATACAATGGAAATATATAGTTCATATTTTTTGGATTATTTGATTCTTTAGAATTTGGTTCTAGTGCTTTAGGTGTGACCAAGTCATCTTGAATACTCATCATATTGAGAAAAGATGAGTTTAAGGTAGAAACTTATTAAAATATGAAACTCTACTTGAAAAATAAGAATATTTCCTTATGTCATTAGTTAATATCATAAATAAATTCCCCAACTTTATTAAATGAAACTTAAAATGAAAATAATTTCCATTTACATTTCCTACTAGGAAACCAAAGACCGTTTAACCTATCAAAAATTTGTGGTTTTATAGTGGTTAAAATTCTCCTGATCATGTTTTCTATCACTCCTCATCAGAACTTAACACTTAGTTTCTTTTCCATATTCATGTTTTCATGGAATCATAGTATGGGTTATCTCGGGTGACATTTTTACTTCTCTTTCTTTCTTTTAGAGTAATAGTTTCATTGAATCTTCTTCTAATGTGGGACTTTCAATTATGTTTCTGAGCCCAATTTTAAAATTGTGAGGATTCAATTCTCCAAAGTGGGGAAGTATGTAACATCCCAGGTAAATAAAGAATATAACATTTTCATATTTATTAATATTTGTGAATTAAATATTAATTTTACTTTAAAAGAGATTTTATGTTTGATGGCGTACCCGACATGCAAACATGAGTTTCTCCAAAGTCTTATGTTTCACACAATGGTGAGTCGTACTGAAAAAAATCATAATATAATTATTTTTAATGGTAGTTAACGCCTAGCCATTTTATTGGAAGGAATGAACATAACTAACCAAATTTTTATTACACGTGTTTTTTAAATGTTTTTACTTTTATTCAATAAAATTTAGAGGCTTAAAATGAGAATTCATCCAATTTTAAGCATAAATACTCTAATATTTTTAAAATGTAGTTTTACTGCCTTTTGATGGTGAACCCCATTTAAATCTTGTTTTTTTCAATTTTATATTTTTCATTTGAAAAAATAAACTTCTTCTTTAGAATAGGGATATCAAAATTTACATTGGTTAATTTTTTGGTATTTTTCCGATAAAGTTCATCTTTTTAATGAATAGTCAAAAATACTGCATTTTAAATCAAAACGGTATTTTCATCTGATTTATTTATATGGTTAGATTATCTTATTAAATGATTTTAAAGTTTAATTGTATTATATATTTATCATTTAATCTAATTTTGGTCATTTAAAGTAATTTCACTTTAAAATTGGACATAAACATTTGTCAATCTTTTGATAGTAATTATTTCATAAAATCATGCATTTTGGTTTGTTCAACGGGAATTAATTTTCAATTAATTTCTACAAATTCTGTTTTTTGAATTTGGAAAATTGGATTCCATATTTTGAATCAGGATGTCCAAATTTTTTAAATAGGTATCTTTTATTTTAGGACACTATGAATAGTAACTTTAGTAAATATTTTATTTACCATGGTTAAACTATAAATCTAGTAAATAAGGGTAAAAATAATATTATAATAATATTAAATTACCCTTAAAAATGTTTGAATCCTATTATCTAATACATTTAGACCATTCGCATCCTTAGGTTGATTGTTTGACCCCATGGAGCAACTTGTAAGTGAAAACGACACTTTATAAAAATTAATTTATTGTTAAGGAAAATGTAACATTAACATATATCTCTTTTAAAAAACTTATAATGGGTTATATAAGTGATATTTTTAACTATAAAAATTTATTATAAAGATAATAATATTTTATATTTCACGGTAATTTATTTATAATATTTAAACATAAAATAAATAAATTTATTAATGATGCAGTGATAATGTAATGATTACCTCATTAATGAATGTTTTAAATAAATGAGATTATAAATATTAAAATAAATTTATTTTGAAACTTTTTATGTTGTACATGAATTTTATGGATGAGTATAGCTTTTTGTATTTGTATTAATGTAGTTGGTTTTAAAGAATCAAGTTTTTATATGTTTTTTTGAAAGTCTTGATATGAATTGTTTATAAATTGACATAAATGAGTTTTTAAAAAGAATATTGTTATATTAAATGATAAAATAGTCCTAAAAATCTAATATTCGTCCAAATGACATATATAGTGTTAAAAAATTCATTAATGTTCCATTTTGGGTCACTTGTAGTTTTATATTAAATATATTAACCATGTAGTATAAATATACAATAGGACATGTTAAAAGTTAAATTAGTTAACTAAAGGTTAAAGCTAAAAGATAAGGTTAATTTTATGCCCTAAACTATTCTAAAACCCATTATTTGAGAGGCTTTATAACAATACTCTCCATTTATTTGAATTAAATGAGTTGGGGACCTTTTTAAATCGATATTCAGTTTATAATAAAATAATATTTTCAAACATTCCTAAGGAGCTCATTTTCTCCTTTATAAAAAGCCATCACCTCTAACCATTAATCACACCTATCAAGACCCCTTGGCTCATCCACCTCTTCCAATAACCTTAAAACATCCCTATATTACTCCTAGAATCATTACCCTCGGAATAAGGAAATTCTAGACATCCTTTTTTCTCAAATCAACAGAAATTACCAGATTTAAAGGTAACGTCTTCCCTAAAGTTCTCTTCTTTTATTTTATAGATTCACTCCCTATGATACTGTTATTATTTTTTTATATAACAACACCAATATCCTCAATATACTAGGATGTTTTTATGGTATGGATTTAAACTACACTTACACACACCTCCATCTAATGGGTACAGATCATACTGTTTCTGTGGATGGCGAACTACTACCTCACGAAATGATGATTGTTCAATCTTCTCCTACCACATCTTATGATGGCCATTATGATGTAAATATAACTATATATTTTATTAATGATATTTATTTTATCTCTATGATTTTTTAATTATCTTTTATAACATACCTTTATGCTTTTCATGTTGTATATATATGATAATTTTATTTGAGGATGTACGGACTACCGCCCCCTCAAAGTGATATGACTCATTCATACCATACATGGAACGTAAAAAGAAAGGTGTTAATGAACTTATGTAATGTATATAATATTCTATATTATACAGGAATAATAATATAACTATGTGTCATTTGGTTTTCATTCATTTAAAAATTAAACAAATGAAATGAAAGTAGTGTTCTTGCATACGTATGGCATAGCGTCTCCATGAACGGTGCATTTCATTTTCATATATCCAAATTATATAGAATATTATAAATAGATATATAATTGATATATATGAAATATATTATATCTAAATCATGAATATCATTCTATTTATAATGTACTTTTGACCACATTGACAATTTGTAATTATAAAAAGTTAATTTTTTCTCATGTTCCGAACATCGACAAAATGTCCGATATGAACTCAAGTAATTAACTAATTGTTATATAAAGGTAATAAGTGACCTAAAATGACAAATAAACTTGAAAAATATTCTTATTCAAGTAAAAATTAACTTAAGTTTATTATTTAGTAAAATAAATAAGGAACGAGACAAGTCTGACATGAGGTAAGGGACTTCGTCTCAATATCCTTTCATTGAGGCATGGTTTGATAATATAAACCTCCTTATTTTACATAGTGTGTAATAAACCCCTTTGAATTTTACTTTCATTCTAATGGAATATTTTTTTTCTTGGAAGTGTTTTACTAAATGAAAAATGGAATTTTTTTAAAGTTTGCAGCAACAATGACCTCTCCTCCACCGTAATCGTTATTTGGAATCCTCTATAAGCCTTAATGTTTTTAAAAGGAAAATAAATACCTTATTCCCTTTTTTGGTTTTTTCATATTAAAAATGTTTTGATTATTTAAAAATATTGAAATTATTTCTTGTTATTTCAAATGAAATGTTATTAGTGAAATGTTGATATTTTTAATATTTTTTTAGTTATGATTATATAATGGTACTTGGACATTTGATGGGTGGTTACGTGATAAACCAAATTATAGGTGGTTCTGTGAAAAACCAAGGATGGATGGTTACATTATAACCTCAAATCAATTGGGTATGGAAATCAGTCATATAGATATTCTATTTAGTGATATTTGTGGAAGTCGACCGTATGGTTATTCCATTTAAGTATATTTATGTCCCAAGTTACCTTTATATGTTATATGTTACTTTCTATGGGATTTATGGTAATATTATAGTTAAAAAAAGGGTATGTAATGATCTTATATTTAGTGAAGTGTTTTTTCTACTTATTTAAGGTGAAAATTATTACTTTATGATAAATTATTCAAGGTTTACATGTTGTTTTTAAAGATAATGGTTATCCTTCTTTGTGTATCCCTTACTGAGTATTTTGTGCTAAACCCATTTTTTTTAATATTTTTCACTAACATAAAGTGCAATAGTGTCATGGATGGGATCACGGAAAATTCATGTTGTTTAAAACATAGAACTAAATAAGTTTTTTTAGATTATTTATTTTATGAAAAGAATAGAAACTAATTAGAAGTGTCCACTTGTAATATTCAAGTTGATATGTTTAAGTTATGACCTAATTCTATAAAGCTCTAAACATGAAAATATCCTCAATGTGAATTATTAACTTAATTCAAGATTATGTAATGTTAAAGGTTGGGGCCTTACACTATGTTACAAATCTAGATGAGAATATTTGAAGATATCCATATGGATGATGGGTAAATTATTGATGAGTGCTTTACAAAGGTCAATGACATTGTAAACAATAACAAAGGATTTAGTGAGAAGCTGGATGATTCTACTATTGTTAAGAAACTAAAAAGAAACTTTCGAGATCACTTTAATCCCAATGTATCGTCTATTTAAGATAGATAGGATCTAACATTGGAGTAACATCAAAATATTCTCATAGAAAATTAATTGATAAAAGAAATAGTATTTAAAAATAAGGATAAATAAGAAGTAGGTTTCAATGATTTTTTGAAACTAAATTTTTGAGATACTTAAATATAAAAAGTCTTAAATGATTCATATACTAAGGAGGATGAATATGACATCAATAAAATCATTCCTTTTTTAAGTGATACAAAAAGTGAAATTGTGATGGAAATGGTATAAAATATCATAAGTGCTAGAATTCAAATGATAGTGTCCATTTTGATGGAAACTATACTAAGAAGAAGATTTATGATTTTGAGTTGGAAGAAGAAGACAAGAATTCAAAGAAATAGGTATTGAGGAAAATAAGAAAATATTTCTAGTAAGAAGAAGAATTATTTGAGTAGATGAGCGAAGGATGATTCATAATCCAACAATTAATCAGATGGTGAATTCAACTTATTATCACAAGTTAAAAAGAAAATAACTTCATTAAGAATTGATGATGATAGATTAAATATAATAGAACTATAAAGAATTATAAAATAAAATTTGGAAGTATCTCTTGCAAACATTATACAGCTCAATAAGGAGAACAAAAAGTTAAATAAATAAACTAAGGAGATAAATTTTTATAATTATGAGCATATAAAAAAGGAGATGACACACGTTAATGAGATAAGAGAATATATAATGAATGTGGATAAGCTAGAAATGAAACTGAATGATCTTAAAGCTACACCAGCTCAATAGGATAAGATCGGTAAGGAAGAAACAAAACTTATTGATGAAATAATGAAAAACATGTTGAATTTGGTGGAATTTGAGAAGATTATAGCTTCATCAGAAGAATTAATAGATTAAATGAAATTCATTACAAAATATTTGAATACTCATCACATGAAACAAATAAAATCCTAGGATAATTCAATTAAGAGGAATAATTCTAGACTAAGAGAAGACTCTAGATATAAATGTTACTTCTAAGTAACATTGAGGTTTATCCTTATTCTCATTATTCTTGTTCATATAAACATTATTGTATGGTATTGAAGGATAATAATTAGAGTTTCTTGATAAATTATTATAAAAAATTTATATCTAGAAGGGACATCCATCATAGAACATTACTATCACTAAGATGAAGGATATTATGCTACCCTTTATGGGGAGTAAAGATAAATATGAGTTATGAGTATCAATGCTTACATGATTTTATCAAAATAGTATTCTATGAATAATGATGATTTTTGAGAAAGTTATGGTTTTGGGGAGTTGTGTTTTTACAAAAAATGAATTGATGTGTTTGTTGATATGGGTGCAGGATTTATCTTAAGAAAATTACTCAGATAGTATTATTCTCTTAAGTAAAGTTATTAGGATTCTAAATTGAAATAAGATGGGTTAAAATGGACCTTATGAATCATTTTCATTTTATTATTAATAAGTTGGAGAATTAAAATCCACACACATATTAGGGAAAATAAGTTGGTCACACATAATGACTTTGAAGATGTTTCGATGTACTGATAAAAACAAAATGGGGGATAATTTTATTCAAGAGTGTGTTGGTCACATTTGTTTCCAATATTTAAAAATGTTTTTGAATAATAACTTACTTACATATTTTGATATATTAGTGGTCTCTATGTTTAAAAAAACACTATTATGTTAGATGATTCTTTACTGATCATAACGTCCTGATTACTAAATGGGCTTTCATGGGTCAAGTTGAATCTCTCTTAGGATGTTTCTAGATAGATATAGTTCATTCAATGTTTAAGTTATAAAATTATGAAGTTCAAAAATGTACAAATATGAAAGTTATGAAGACATGATGTTATTTTATATGAAATTTTATCTCAAAAGTTGTGATCGGGTAGATTTATCCAATGATTTACTACACATATAAATCTCGAATGATCAACTGATAAAACTTCATTGAATAGAGATCGGATGATCAGGAAATTAAGTTTTATCATGAAAACACTTCAAATATCATCTAATGAAGAAGGTCAGATAGACTTTCGAAAGATACACCAAATAGAGAATTATGAATATGTATTGTATAGTTATATTTACGATATAACTGGATATTGAAATTTGATATCATCATATAGAGAAAATATTTTTGAGGTCATCAAAAAAAGGATATCAAATGGGGTGGTTCTTACAAAGATCGTCTAGCATATAAATATTGTTTCCATTGGATAGAGGAATCATGTGAAGAGAACTAAATTGAGAAATCAAGAGTTTACTAGACTGAGATGGTCATATGAAAATAATCTGATAGAGAGGTGTTATAGAAGATCCAAGTAGGGGAAATATTTTTAATATTAAATGATAGTGAAACTTTATAGTTTGTATATTAGACAAATACTTGAGGACCTTTACAAAAACTATTTAAAGTTAATTAATGTGACTATATTGATATATTATTTTGTTTATTATAGATCTATATGATATTTGAGTAATATTTGAAGGTGATCATTGACATTGATATTTGAGGAACTTCTTATGGATAATTTTGACTCTAAATTCTCAGAATGTCTAAAGGCAGTGAAATGAGATTTAACTTAAGAAGAAAGTTCAAATTTGGATCCCTATTTTTTCCCTTACATTTCATTGGTTTTTGACCCTATAAAAGTGGGAGAGATCATTTAATGATATTATTGGTGTTGTTTCTATAGAACAAAGGTGTTGAAGTTTTCATGAAAGAACAACATGATTTTCCAAACAAGACACCGCTTGGTTGAATAATTGGTGAATCAAGCGAAAGAGCTCTGTATATAGATTCATTAGATAAAATATTACTAGATAGAGGTTAATCATAAAGATCAAATAATATATAGGAGTATTTGATGAAGGATTATCAGAAAAATTACACCAGACTATTGATAATTGGACAAATCTTATGGGGTGAATTATTATCAATCATAAATTTGCTAATAAATATTTACAGAAAATGATCTATAAAGGCGTGTTTGAGTATATCCAGGTCCTTCAAGATCATGAGGATGTTTTGAGACTAGCTAAATTTTCATAGAGTTTCTAAATATCTTGATGAATTTACCCACATTGAATGGTGATCCAACTTTCTTATAGAGTAATACAATTTAAATAATAATATGTTTTTACACTGGATCAGTAATGAATAAGTAAAATCTTATATTTGTGGGGTACAATAAGTTTTTGAAGAGGCTCATGGATGGGCGTAAACATGGTCAATAATGAAGAGGAGATACGAAGGGCAGTTAGGGGGTATAACCAACTATACTGAAGAGTAGTTTGTTGTGGGTATAACTAGGTTCAACTAGAGGAACAATTACTAGACGTATAACCTATTGGTGTATATCCCATTGTAATATTGTTGATTTTAGTGATGAATTCATTTTCTAGGATATATAAAATATAGAAAAGAGTGGTTTTCCACATTTATACTAAGCCATGTAAATATCATGTGATGATGAATCTCTTTATATTTACTATATTTGATGTGAGGTTGAGAGACATATTTTAGTAGATTGAAACTCTAAAATGTCTCAAAAGTTAGCTTTAGAAGAATAATTAATAAAATAAAAAGGATCATTGATTCATACCCTCCGCCTCTATGTGATCTCACACTGATATGGGATCTACCCGTAAAATGGTTGATCACTTAAAAAGATGAATCACATTATTTTCTAGGTAGAGAATATACCAAAATTGATCTTCTGCATGTGGTTGTCCAGAATAAAAAAATATATATCCTTAATAAGGAGGATATTATTTGAAATATATTCTTTTGAATTCAATAATATGTGATCAATCTAGGATGGTAACTTATTCTCTTTGTTGTCCATCAATGATAGTACATTCTTTAACATCATTAAATATGATCCTTTCATGGGATTTTTTGAAATACTAAAAGACTAGTATGTCTAAAATAGTTAATTTTTCATATGGGCTATCCCGAATTGACAACCAACTCTTCAAATCAGGTTCTATTTCTATGATCTTATTTTACCATAAATTCCCATCATTGAAAGAAAAAATACAATTCACAATGGTTATTTGAATAAGGTGGCTCTTCTTGTCCTCTATGTGAACAACACGGTTGAGAGGAAATTCAAAACCAAGTTACTCCATTATATTTATACTTCATAATTCCACTTATATCCTTAAACTATAATATTTTATATGAAATCACGAATCTAACCACTTCATTTAATTTATTTTTGTATGAAATTTCTCTTTTAAATGTTCTTATAGAACTTATAAAACCTGGTAAAACCTGAAACATAATAATGAAATCTTTTTTCACTGGAATTATTATAGGGAAACCTCTAATATTTTTTTTAGTAATGTTTCACCTCATATGTATTAATTATTAATCCTAAGAGCTTCCTTTTTTTGAAAACATCTCTTAATATTTCAGATATTTATATGAAACCTCTTATTTTCTATTTATAATACCTTTTTCTTATGCCTCCACTATCTTATTTTTTTCTTTCCAAATATATTGGACAAAAGACTAAAATATCATTGGGTACATTAGAATTATGTTTGGGTTATCCACGTGGCTTTTTATGGGTGTTTTTTTCTTCAATGAACATTTAGTTGATGCACACCACCAAGAATTATTGGGCTTCTTTTGAATAAGAATTGTATTCTTCTTTTTGTCCTAGGATCTCTCACCTGTCCTTTTTGATATTTTATTTGGGTAATTCTTATTTGAAATATTCTTCTACTTTATTCCTACTGTTTCTTCTTCTTTATTTAATCAATTTTATGGACGTATTTTATCATATTATTTTGATAAAATCTTATATGATCATGAACCATTTCTATGACCACCATTTTTCCATAAATAAAATATACATTCAATAATTTTAAATTTGTTTAAATTTTACATATTTTTTAATCCATGCATGTTATTTATTCATATATGTATTTATCCCCCTTTGAATGGATAGATTTTTTTCTTTATAATTTAAATGATTATACCAACAATCTAATGAGAAATTCTTGAATCTATTATAGCACAAAAAAATACCTATATTTATTTATTATCATTTCTACATTTCATGCTATTTAGAATTTCAAAATTTTGGGGAATGTTGTTTTTTGGATTTCTACACCATTGGTTGGGTTATTTTTATGGAAACATCTTCCACACTCTTACTTATATCTACCATAGAAATATTGGTAGGATTATCTTTATTTTTTATTGTCCACACTACTACATGGTTTTTAAATCCTACACTATTAAGGAAACTAGATTTAGGAAAATTATTACAAAGTGGTATTGATGGTACCGTATTCTTAAATGATACTTTAGAATGATCATAAAGTGATTTAATGATCATTTTTTCATATGATTGATGTATTTTTTTAGTATAATCATACAAGGAAAATTTAGAGGAATCTTCTTCATTCTCATTCAATTTTGAATATATATATTTAGTAGTATCTAGATTTTTCAATTTAATTTCTAGTTCAATATAATTCAAATTGAGAATATATTTCTCATTTACAACAACCTTTAACTTGCCTTTATATTCTTGTTATTTCTTTCTCTAAAATTTTAAAATCCTCATGTAAAAAATTTTTATACTCCTTGATCCTATTGGATTTCATATCTAATTTCAATTTTTTTACATCAATGTCAGATCATAAATTTTATTTAAATGAATTAATATGAATCTCAAACACATAAGTGGTCTCATTATTTTTTTGAATACTATTGAGAAATTACTCTTTAAACTTGGATCACCTTTCTTCAAGCTTCACATTCCTTTATTCCTTTTATTTTACTTTTTGTATAGATATATAAATGTTAAAACACTTTCTTGAAAATCCTTTTTTATATTCTTCAACTCACCTTAAAGTTGGGTGATCTTTTCATATATGATTTCAAAAACTCTAAAAACAAGACAAAATGTTTCAAAGAGAACTCAATACTAAATATAATTTAACCTTTTTAATGATATTTCTTGAAAACATGTAAACAAAACTTAATCGCCACTTATGATTAAATTTTCTTTAAGGAATATTTTCCATGAACTTACATATACCTTAATATTTCATAAATCATTTAAGGTGGAAGGACTCTCCATTTGTTTAATGGGAATTTAAACCTCATTTTCTTCTCTTTCAAAACTAGAAATTTATTCTTATGTAAAATTTCATGGAAAACCCATTTCTAGGCATAATAGAGGTTCTTTATTCATATTCCTTTTCTCTATTGTTTTATTGTTCAGCATAGTCTTGGAAGATATTGAATTCTTATGTGTAGTAAAAGAATATTCACTAAAACTACAATTCATTTTCAATATAGGAAAGAGACTCAAATCATTAAAATGATAACAAATTCAAAAAGTGAGAATCCAATAGAGGTGAAATATATTTAATACCAAATGAGGGGAACACATTGAAATATATTCAATACTCATATGGGTAAAAAAATTTTGGTAACTTTTTAGATCAATTTAATAGTTTTTATCTCATTTCCACTTGGACATTTTAGGATCTGTATTCCCTTATTATTTCACCCTTTTTATATTACAGTTGATAAAATAATATAAAGAATGACACACCCAGTATTTATAAGGATCACTACTCAATAAGAGTAGTTAGAATTTATTTTGTATAGTGGTGAAAAATACATAAAATCTCATCTATAATAAGGTTTGAGTTATGGTGGTTTTCTTGTAATATATCCTGAATTGAATTTAGTCTCTCTAAACTTTTGGAGGGGGATATAAAATAATATTGATTCCAAATATTGGTGATAACTTAGTCCAACTATAGTTCCTTGCTGTGTATTTATACTACCTATGTATGTAGTTTTCAACTTCTTCAATTACTTTGAAACACCAAGAGATTCCTCCACATGTTGTGATTTTTGTTGAATGTCATTATACTTCTTCATTATTCTCATATTTCATTATATCTTATTTAATTCATAGTAATATGAAAGGCCCTTTTTCCTTTACTTCTAATTTTATTATATTGTCTATAATTTCTTTCCTTCTATATAAAAATCACTGGATAGAGCCTTCTCCTTCTTCATGTTAATCTCATAGAAAACTAATCCATTTATTCTTCATTGTCTTATGAAAAAAATTAAAGAGTACCTTGCTCTATTATTATCTCTCCTTATCATTCTTCCTCTTATTCTTCTTATTCTTCCTATTCTTATTATCTTTGCTTCGATTCAATAAATATATGAATCTTATAATTGAGTTAGATCTTCTATATCTTCTTGACACCATAATATTTTATATTTAAAGGTTGTTTCAAACAACCACACCCTTATATATCCTTCTTTAACCAGAAATATTATTTGTTGTAATGATCAGTAACTTTTTTTTATTCTTCTCACTTCGATGTTCATAATCCCATGTGATTTTGTCACTTTGAATTACCATGATTTTTGTTAATTCAAAGTACCCAAAATATTCTTCCCTTAATTATTATATATTTCTATTTTAGAATCTATAAATATAGGGAATACATATTTTATTTTACTATACGATACATGGAAATATCATTAATCCTTTCATTTAATTCATTGAACTAAATCTTCTTTCATCATTCTTTAAGACTCAGGATTTTTAATTATTTATTGATATTTTAATACTCACTTTCATGACTTATCCATATATTTTTTAGATTTAAAATATTCAAAATATCCATGTTCATCGAATCATGTATCATGTGCCATATGGTTATCTTATTATGTGACATATCTATAATCATTTAGAAAATTAAATATCGAATGCTAATGTTAAAGTAATATTTTTAGCCAAAGACTTACATAGAAGTCATAAACTTATCTAAAGGATTATACTTAGGCATTTATTACATTTCATCCCTAGTGAATTAATAGGCTCACGATTTCCGACTGTCATATAGACTTGAACTCATTATAAGATCTATATGATTAGATTCATTGACTTACACACATGCCTCAAAGTCTTATGATCCACATTAATTCCTTACGTTCATTTAGAAAACATTTATTCTCATGCCTTAAAGTACTATAATCATCTAAAATTTTACTTTATTTCTTATTATTAGATTCCTATTTTAAAGTCATTATGATAACTTTATCATGATATAAGTATCACAGAAGCTCATATCATTTTACATTATCTAATTTTATCTTTTAGTATTCTAGATTTTGAGGATATTTACAAGTGTTTATGGATATAATACCTTACAAATTACTAAAACACCTACATGAATCTTCTATATTGATTTACATACATTTCTAGTATTTTTATAATGTCTTGGAATTTGATATATAGATTATTTACCTATGTGACACAAATTGTATCTAAATTATGCTTTTATTAACTTTTAGAGATGCAGTAGTTCATTCAGCTACACATATTTTCTTACAACCAAAAACCCATACATTGATATTTTTATACATAGAGAACATATTTTAATTTACATAAATGGATCTACACATCTTCAACCAATTCCCATATTTGACTTCTTCTATGTTCTACACTTGTTCCTTCTATCACTCTACAATCAAGAATCTTTTTATAGGAATCATGATAAACAATATAGTTAAATTTAAACCTTCAATGAACACATATCAATAAATAAACTAAATTCATATTTCGATATTTTTCATTATATCTCCAATAAAACTTCCATGTGACACATAAGGTATATCCTCCTACCCAGTTACTCATGGATTCCCCTTCTTCAATCGCATAAGGTTTTTCCTCAGTTCCTATCTGCACAAAAGTTATGTGATCATACTTATGGATTCCCATTTCATATTCCATTGAATATATTCTTCTATTTATATTTTCATGAACCATCATACAATACCTAGAATAAACTCCTAAAATATTGAAATGAACATTTACCCATAATAATAAACATGTATCCAAAGCATTAAAGGAAATAAAAAAATTATTCTTCTAATATGTGTCAAACATTTCTTGGGGAATTCATCTATTATTCAACAATAAATGAATTCTCATAAATCTTATAAACTCCTTTTCTTAATAAATTTAATCTTGGAATCTTCACAAATCTTCCAAACACCATTCATTATTCATTTTAATATTAAATTCTTCACAATTGTTCCAAACACCCTTCTTTATTCACTTTATTTATTCTTATTTATTTTTACTTAACATGTTGATATGACTTGAAAATAATTCCCTATCAAGAAATAAAACTCAAAAAAAGTGGGATAAATATTATTTACATAAATATAATTGAACCTAAGGAATAGAAGATTGTTGGAACTAATAAAGGATTATAACTTCAAGACTTTTTATCATCCAGGTAAATAAAATATGGTAGATGATGGCTTATGGTGAAATGATAATGTGTCATTAACCATGTTAAATTTGGAACATGATCTTTTGTTTAATGATTTGATTAATGTTGTTCTACAAATTGTGCAAGAAGTAATTACATCTATTTGGGATCAGGTGTTAGTGGAGTCATAATGTTTAAAAAGAATTATGTATTATATGAATGAACATCATGATTTTCATGAAATGGAAGAATTGATCAAAAGTGGTATATTCCATGAATTTAACCTTGGAAAGTAATGTGTAATAAAACATGGAAATATGTTTTGTTCTCCAAGTAACTCACATTTATAAAATTAATTATTAAGTGAATCTCATATCCCTCTATTATTTGTTTATCTTGAAAACAATAAAAAATTTGGGGACCTTTGTGACTATTATTGGTGAGGTGTAATTAAGAAATATATTGTATATTTTACCATTAATTGTTTTACTTTTCAACATGTTAAATTTGATCAACAACTACCAAAGGGGGTGATTCATCCCTTTCTAATTCATAAATGGAAATGGGATAATATATTCATGGATTTTTTAGTATTATTACAAAAGATATATTATGGTAATCATGTGATTTGTTTTATTATTGATTGATTGACAAAATATATAAATTTTCTTTGAATTTGGGATAATATGTCTTTGTAACAACTTATTAAACATTATCTTAAATAGATAGTCATATTGCAGGGTTCCCTATATCTATTGTATTGGATTTTGATATCAAATTTACCTATAACTTATGGAAAGTAATTCAGAACTAGTTGAGTATAGAATTAAATTTCTATACATCTTTTCATCCAAAATATAGTAGACATTCACAATGAACAATTAAAACATTGGAATAAATTTTTTGGGATTTATCTTTAGATTATAGAGGAATTTAAGACCAATATCTTTAATATATTAAATTTTACTATAAAAATAGTTTTCATTTAAATATACCTACAGAAACTTTTTATGCATTATACGGAAAGCAGTGTCAAACTCTAACATGTTAGTATGAAGTTGATGAAAAGAAATTGGTGTGAATATAATTGGTAAAAGAAATGTTGGAGAAGGTGAAGATGATTTATCACCATATCAAGATAGTGTAAAGTATATAGAAAATTTATATATATAACCAGAGGAATGAACTCTTGTTTAAGGTAAGATGGAATACTTTTCTTAATATATATCATTTTAAAAGTGTTTTGAAGTTGTAAAGGAATGGAAAGTAATTCCATGTAATATTAGTTAATATAAAATGATAAAAAAAAAGTGGGATCATTTTCATTCTAAGTGCAATTTACCTTCAATTATATATCATATTTATTATGTATTTATTGCTTCATTTTTAAGGAAATATATACCTTATGAATCTCTTATTTTTATCTCTATAGTGGTAAAATTTGAGGAGAATATTTCTTATAAAGAAAATATAGTTTATATTTTGGATTTTAAAGAGTGGTTACATTGAAATAAGGTGATTCTACATGTTAAGGGTTCATAGAATAATCACATGATTGAAGAAGAAATTTGGGAATCTAAAAAAGCTATGTAGAAAAAATAACCCCACTTATTTAAGTAATGAATGAAATTTTGATGAAATATTTTATTAAAGGGGAAAGAATGTAACAAACCATTTAATCCTATAGATAAATAAATATTAGTATTTATAATTATTCTTTATTATGTATTAATATTCATCATAGTTTTCTTAAGGACTCTATATAATTTTCTAATCGAAAAAGGGTTAGTTTTATTTAACTGAATTATTTTCTCATCTATTATATGATTTTAATTAAAATATATGTTTCTAAATTTTATAATTTTAATTTGATAAAAAGTGATTAATTTTTTGATTCATCATATTTATCTTAGTTTGAATATATTATATTCTTCTAAATAGATTAATTTTTGGGTGAATAGTGAAAATATTGATTTTTATTAAAATTTTCAATAATTTTAAACTACATGAAAATTACCATAATATTTTCAATTAGTTTCAAATATAAATTATTATTCTATGAATTTATATAATAATATTAATTTCAAATTAATATTCATAATACATGATTTTGGTATAAAGGCATTTTTCCCATAAAAGGGAATTTAAAAAAATGTAATATAGGAATTTATATTAAAATTTATTTTTAACACTTCTAGAAATTAAATATTGTAAAATAAATTCCATATTTTGAATCATGAGGTTGTAATTTTATAAAAAGAATCATTTTTAGTCATAATTAATAGTAACCTTTGTAAAACTTTATCAATGCGGTAATGGTTAAAAGGGTTTACGATGGATTGAAACTAAGAGATAAGTATAAAAATATCAAAAAAACTTATTTAAATTTGATAGTATTTGTAGTTTAATACATAATAATATAGTAAAAAATATATATAAATTTTCTTCTTCATGTAATTGAGAAAGATATATAATATATTTTAATATTTTAAGCATTTACAAGTGTGTCACTCCCCTCTCATATTAAAGGGAACAACCTCTCCTCACTTTATAAAACACTTAAAGTCACATAGATGATAGATAGATACCAAAATAACTTCTAAAAACCCAACCCACCTCATATAGGTAATTGTGTCACCAAAATGACAACCTATGAAGGATTAAGGTGTGATATAAGGAATGTTTTCTAAAGAAGATTTCAAATTCTTATCTGGGTATTTTGTGTTTATTTCTTATTTTACCTCCTTAAAATATTCTTTAAACGTTATTAAATAATAAAATTATTATCTTACATATAATTAAATGTTATTTTTATTATATTAAAACACTATTTCATTTCATTTTCTATCCTATGATAAATGAAAACATCACTTGTGCGTACATGTGGACTAGCACATCCACGAAGTGATGTTTTTCTTTTTTCATCATCGGATCATTTTTTTGGTTAAAATGATGGATCAAGTAAATATATATGATATTTATTACATATTTAGATTATATAATGATAATATATAACTTATCTTCTTACCCATTTATATATTGTAAAATGACAACATCGATCATGCATACGTATGGACAACCACCTCCATGAAGTGATGTGATTTGATTTTTTTTTACTCGTTAAATGTATAACCATAAAGATATAAATCATAAAGAAATATTTTATTTATAAAATATTTATGTTTCAATAAAATTAAATTTTGATTTACTTTATTTATTTTCTTCTTAGTAGAGAAATGGAAACATCATCAATGGGTATGTACAGACTACCGTCTCTATGAAATGATGTAATTATTTTTTCATAATCAACACACATGGTTGGTTTTAAAATTGTATTTAATTTATAAATATGATAATTATATCTTATTTATGATTTTATATTCAATGGAACCATAACCCTTTTGATCATATAGAATGCTCTGATTTTTTTGAGGTTATAAATTGAGTAACCCCAAAATGTCAAACATGAACTTAACCATTTTAATAACAAAATAAAACATGCTAAAATTGAAATAAAGGGATTAATGATAATGAAATAAAATTTAAAAAAAATTAAGAAAATATAAAACTAAAATAATTTTATTTCTCAAGTGGTTATTCATATAAATGAAATTAGTTTTGGACTATTGGAAAGGGATTTTACTTTAAAAAGTTGTTCTCAATGTTTTGAACTCCTTATTCTCAATATCCATGCTCTTTAAATGTTTCAATAATTGTATTATTTATTATTAAAAGGTTTATAAATTTAATTTTTTAATATATTTTTACTTTCTTTAAAAATGTCTAAAAATTAAACTTTTCAACATTATCTATATTATTCATTTTTTAATTTCATTACTAATGTGTGGGAAGAATGTTGGTTTTAAATATAAATCTTCAATGATATTCCTACAATCACAGGTGATAGTTTTTATCAATATTCCTCTACAAGTAAAAATTTGTTTTTAAAATATATCACATTCCCTCCCTTCTAGTAATTTTTTTCCAAATTATTCAATGAAAGAGGATATGTCTCCTAATGAATATGGGAAAATGGAAAGTGTTTTGTTTACGAGTTCAAATGAGTATTTATGTCAGAAATAAAATGATTATGAATTTTTTATTAACTATATGGTACTTTAAAATTATATATGATAATGTATGAGCCTGATATAGCTCACGATGATGAGTGATCCGAATACATATCTCTAATTCAATGGGTAATAACTTAGATTTCAATTGTGAAAAATAGGGGAGATAGCTAGATAAGTTACTCCTATATAATTAATTGGGATTAAATTATTTTGACATGGGTTAAACATGAGTGAACATGTATTATGAATATTATTATCCAACATACCTATATTATGATTTCGAAAAATGGGTTTTATGGAAAAAAATTATTTTCTTGAGGTAAGGAAATTTTAGGTGAATGATTCTTTGTTTTAAAAAAATGTTTTCTTGAATTACCATTATCCTAAAGATACCATCATGTTATTAAAATTTTTAATAATGATTTAAATTTTTTTGTATTAGAGAAATTATTGATCTTCAAAAGTAGATATTTTTTATTTTAATTTTTTTGTTCAAAGATTTATTGAGAAACATTTAAATGTCCTACTTGTATTTCTTGTTTTTCACTAGACCGATGGGATTCAGTTATTTTTACATCCCTTGTTGAGATTATTTTTACCCATATAACATTTTTGAATGTTTTCCATGGGATATAATAATGATTATAAATTTTACAATGTTCATTATTTCCACTATAGTGACTAGTCTTAAATGAAGAGAAAGTGTCTTGAATAAAACTAGGGTTTCAAGTAAAAAACCCTTGTTTTTGTAGAAAAAATGTACCTTTTTTAATAGTATCTACTTTTTTATGTAATATTTTACCTAATTATATATAACTATAAATCATAAAGATCTTATAAATGTACAAAATTTAAATCCTTTTAATAAATAATTTAATTATGGGTTGATAATGTTTTTGGTAATTATAAAATTCATGTCCAACTGATTATATGTTATTTTTCAAGGACCATGAATCTCATAGAAATTCCCTAAATGGTGTGTATCTTAATTAAAAAATGAATCAATTCCTTTAAAAAATATATGTACTTTCCAATCAATCCAAGGTTTATATTCATATATGGAAGTGAGGATACTACAAAGAACTTGATATGGAACAAAGATACAAGAATTCAAGATGGGGAACTTTGTCAGCCAGAAAAATCCCCTAGGTAAAATATAACTGATCATCACAATCTTGAATTTAGAAACAGTTAAGTAAATATTTATTTTGTTCTATCTATAGATGGAATGAATAATTTTGGTGTAAAATGTATCACTCAAAGTACATGTATACTTATGTTTATAAATTATAACTTTCTATTTTGGTAATACATGAAGTAAAAATGCATTATGTTGTCTCTTATTATGTTACTAAAAAAAATTAGCTAATGATATTAATGTTTATTTGGATCCATTGAGAGAAGATTTAAAATTAATGTGGGATTTAGGTGTTATGTTTTATAATGATAATATAAATGAATATTTTATGTTGAGATCCATATTTAATTGGATGATAAATTGATTTCAAGCTTATGAAAATTTTTCAGGATATAGAATTAAATGAAAGCAATGATATACCATTTTTCAAGAAGATACACACTCAGTTATGTTGAAACATTTTTAAAATACTTTGTTTCTAGTACATCGCAATTTTTTACCCTATATACATAAAAATTGATATTTGAAAATATCATTCAATGGGTTTTCAAAACAAAATAAAACACTATATATACTAAGAGGTGATCAATAATTTGTGAATTTAAAATACATATCCCCCATTTTAGGTAAAAAAATGAAAAAAAACTTATGAAACCCACTTTGAAAAATTGATCCTTTATTGAAATTCCATACTATAATTATTGGTAGATCATATGTTTTCTTGATGTCATGTATATATAAAAAATATATTTGATAATGTCATTATCACATTTCTAAATTCACCTAGAAAAACAATTTATGGAATTAAAGATAGATTGGAAACGATTAACATGGGGATAAGGGAAGAGTTGGCACTAGTAATGGTTGAATGTGTAATTTTCTTCCTCCAATAGATTATACTCTTTACGGGAAAGAGAGATATCTATTTTATAACTTTCTGATTTTTGTAAATTTTTTACCATAGAACTCATCAAATATAAAGAATTTTATTTCAATGATTTATTTGAAGATAAAGGTCCCAAATTCACATGAATATCATGTATTGAAGAAATATTTACTATATGTAGATTTACATTGTATTATGCCTATAAATGTTCGAAAAAAATAACCAAGATTTGTTTATTTTTAAAAGTTATATGTTGAAAAATTATAGACCCAAAAAAATTCAAACTATTGAAAAGGAAATTTTTGTCATGTTAAGTGAATTATATATATTCTTCCCATGGTAATTAATTTATATAATGATTCCCCTGATAGTTCACTTAGTTATAGAGATACATCTATATGGTCATGTTCATAATATATGGATCCACACTATTGAATAATATGTAATGATTTTTAAGGGGTATATTAAAAGTTCAAATCATCCAGAAGGTTTTATTGTAGAGAAATATATTGTTGAGGAATATATTGAATTTTTCACCAACTACATGACTGATGTGGGTAGTGTTGGTCTCCCAAAATCTTGCTATTGTGGGTGCCTTACAGGTGAAGGGATTTATGAAATATATGTTCTCAAAATTACCAATACAGAGTTAGATTAGTATTGCATTTATGTTTTATATAATATTTTAGAAGTTGTGACATATGTTAAAACCTATAGAGTAATTCTTATGTATTTAAATACATCATGGATAGAGATTTGGATGTCAAATATATGTAATTTATATTCTATAGGATGTGTTTGAGAAAATATTTTTAAGGATTCATTTAAAATTATGAATATAATTTCTAAACAACTTTGATGGATATCTAGGTGATCATGTATTCATGTATTTATCTTATTATGGTCATGTAATTAATGATTTTACATTCTAAACCAAGGAACATGATGAATGAAATTTCATGAAAATAGTGGAGTTACTCTTATAGAATAATTGATTCATGTATCTTGTACCTAGGGAAAAAATAAAATTTATATGAATATTTCATACATTGTAATCATCAAAAAAAATGATAGTCATATTATAAAACATTCTATATGCTCATTATTAAATAAAAACAGGTGGATAACAAGAGTGTAGTGATAATAATTTAAATGGTATTCGTGGAAGTGTATTTTAGTAACGAGCATAAAAGTAATAACCTTTCATAACGTAATAATGGGAAATAAAAGTATTTTAGGTCCTCGATCAAACAAATATAATGTTTGTAATAATAATTTTATCATCTAAAATCCCTACATGATCAAATGTCAATTAAATTGAGGATGACCCTTTCATTAGGATTCCACAATCACATCAGGATGGAGTCATTTTATTGGGGATATCTTATGTCATAGGAGACCACAAAGAGAGGATTTGGATACTTAATAGAGTGTTCATATACCATTAACCTTTAAATAAAAATTTTAGTTCAATGAATTTGTTAATTTTTTGAATATATAATACATTTCCTCATAATATTATTTTTTCTAGAAGATTTGTTTAATTTAAATTACATTTTTAACTAAAAATTTAGATAATTACCTCCCAACAAGTTAGAACTACCAATACTAGGGAATAACATATTGATAATTTTGAAAACGAAAAAATAATTTATGGTGATAAACATGTGGATGAAAAAAAATAGGAGCATTATTTCATGATAACCTAAAAAAATTATTTAGGTGAGAAGAAAAGAAATAAAATTTTAGGTTGGATGGAATGAATGTGAACAACCTGTTATGTAACACCCCAACTCAAGTAACCAAGAGTTGTGATTATTTTACTACATTGACACAAGATACAAAATATTACATTCCAAAGTATTGAGTAGTTTATAAGTGTTTGGAGACAAGATACATACATAATTATCACATTAAATTGTAAAACATGATATAAAACATAAAACTATAGTGATAACTTTATTATTCCATCTATTATATTCCTTAAATCACTCATAGATCAATTCTTAGTATAATGTGGAAAAAACATAATAAATTTTGAGCTCTATGCTCAGTAAGGGAAATCATATAATAGAAACTATCATAAAATAAATATATAATGAATAATATGAGAGTGATTAACAATAATAAAATATTTCATATAATAAATATCATAAAAGTGTAATATATCCATGGATTGAATAATAATATAAATAATAAAATAGAAAGTAATAAATTGTTTCATAGTTTTAGAATGCGTAATGTCAAACATCATAATCTTACTATCAAGGCCTCATCCCAAAACAACAAAAATAAATTGGTAATGTATACCCCAAATACCCAAAATAGTGATCAAGACACCTACCAATGCATTGAGGAAAATAATGAGCCCTCCCTGTCACTTATTAAGTTCATAATGTTCATCATATGAAATAAATGAATAACAATTCAATACATAATAAAAATAAACATTCGTATTGAAAACCCGACATATGAAATGTTAATATTTTACATAGTAAATCACAAGTAAAATATGATCATAATATATCTAGAGTAATATGTTGAATGGTATTAGTGGATTATATCCCTATTAAATAATAATATCAATCAAAGGATATTGATATAGATTTAAATACTTTTATATGATCAGTGGAACATTTTTTAAGAAAAATACTTTTTTCATTTTTAAATTGCTTATTTAAAATCTAAAATTTTTTAGAATATTTGGAACAAAATTTTAATTAAAGATAAAAAATTAATTTTGTAATGAAATATTCATGGAAATAAATATCCATGATGACGGGAAAATTCTTTTATGTGGTAAATGTTATAAAAAATATTTCAATCACACCTTTGGTAAACAATACCTCATTTCAAAAATCACAAGAAGATTACATTTAGAAAATTTTATAAAAACTCAAACATGGATAAAAATTACATTGATAAATTATTTTATAATATTAATCACATTATTTAAAAAAATTAAATAAAATATGGACATGGTAGAAAAATATTCCTAAGTGAATAGACAAACAAAGCTAATTTTCATTTAAAAGGTATTTCTGAAGTTTCAGTACTTATAAAGAGTAAAACACAAGGAAAATTGTAATTAATTTAAATAAACATAGGATAATAAGAGACATAATATTTTTAATAGATGTATCAAATAATTTATTCATCATAAATTTAAGCATATACAATCCTAAAAAAAGTGAGATTATAACATAAAGCTTTTAAAACTTTGGTAACTATTGAATCATAAAACCCATGAAATAAATACATCAAAAAAATTTAAATATCATGAATATAAAAATATTCACGATATAACATATAAAATGGTGACTATATACACCTTATTAAAAAATAAACCGGTGAATATGACATTTGTCTCACAAAAATAAAAGTGAGAGGAGAAACCCTTACCTCAGGTCTGACTTGCTTTGTTAGTGATTTTAACCACCTGTATAACAAATTTAAATTTATTATAAGTCTTTAAATAAAACTCATATTCATACTTATAATACCATAACTGGTTTACTTCTAACATCTTATCACCCATTCATTAATAATATTTCATTATCATCATTATTTTTGAAGTAATCTGCTTTATCTTTCACGTACATTTTGAATCATCGATTATGGTCCTTGTATCTTGATCATGGTTCCATCATATAAAGAATGTTAATAATGATATAAATATAAAATATAATCATTATATACATATTTATAACTATCCATAGAAATAAAATATATAAATTAAATTACATCTTTCATGGAGACAATGGTCTATACATATGCATGAACGATGTTTCCGTTTCTAAATAAAGAGAATAATAGAAAAAGAAATAATAGTTTATCATTAAGAACCATAATTGTATCATATATATCATATATATTATATATAATTGTTGAATACTTCATTATATCCATTAATGTGATGTTGTGATGGAAAATGAATTAGATCTCTACCTAGAGCTTATAGTCCACCCATATGCATGCATTTCTAGTTTGATAGAAAAGAGGTGGAAAATGGTTGTCCCAAAATCATAATGACATGTCATTATTTTTTAATACTAGATTCATTTTTTTGTAATGTATACAAAATTTATAGCATGTATGAAGAAGAAATAAAATTTCAAAGAGTCATATAATATGGTCACCTTTTTATTGAGTGGCCTCCTTTAACTTACACCGTAAGCCTTCTTAGGATGGTATTTGGTTAATAATAGAAGTTCAAGAATGAAGAGAAGGAATATAGGGATTTTTTGGGTTAGTTGGGGATGAAATAGAGGGCCTAAGGTTTTCGAATAATGGTTGAAAAAATGTGCCCTTTTATAAGTGACCAGAGGGACGCATGCGGAACTACATAAAATATTTAATTAATATAAAGTAAATTTCTTGTGAAAGTGGGACCAAAAAAATTATTTTGAAGTTAAGATATGATAAGGTCAAAATATACTCAAGCAATCACATTTAGAGATTTTTAAGAGGCATTTTTACCCTTATATCTTAGTTTAACACCCACCCAACATGGTAATCCCTTTTAACCTTAACTGTGGTGAAACAAATTACAAGTTTTACTATTTATTACAACCAATAATAAATATAGTGTTATTTGATAATATTAATTATGATGATTCCAAATATGAAATCTATTTTAAGTTATTCCATTTTCCCAAGTGGTAGAAATTATTTTTATCATATGTTCATAAAATGCAATGAAACCCATTTTTTGAAAAATGGTTTTCTTAATCATAAAAATGAATTTACTATAAAATCTAGAATAATTTTAATTATAATAGAATTGATTATATTATTTTAAACCAAAATAGACTTATTTTCCATTAAAAATTAAACCAAATCCGAAATTAATATTTTAAATAAATGATTAAGAGAGAAGAATCAAAAAAGTATTTAAATAAAAATGTTACATAGATTTCCAAATACAACTAGATATTTTAACAATGAACAAAGTTCTATTGCCAGAATTTTAAAATCCATGACTATAGGATTTCCAACTATCAATGTTATAGATAAACTATTATGGTGGGGATTATTGTTCTGGCCTATACCTAGAGTTTATAAAAATTGTGGTAATTGGACATGCTACTAACATAGTTATGTGAAACTTTGGTCATGTATAAAAGTCAGAAACTTAAATTTTTGAAGGAAATATGGTGGGAAATAGATATGATAACAATTTTAGAAAATCACAGTGCTAGAGTGGTACTACGTCCATGGATCTATAAAACCATGGCTATAACTCTTATACGGAACACCTACAACCACAGTTTTTTAAAAACATGGTAGTAGAGAGGGGTTATGTCCACGGTTATCCAAAATTGTACCCATTTCACATAACTAGAATGCCTACAATAACAGTTTTCTAAAAATGTTTCTATGGATTCTATTCAACATCCCCCTTTCCCACTTTTTAAATTTATAATAAAAATATTTATAAATTATTATTTGTAAATATATTTGTCTGTATATGTATATATATACTTAGATTAATATATATAGCATGTCACAGGTTAGTATTGATGTTTTTTATATTCATTTTAATAGGTTATGGGATTGAAACATGTTGGTTTTATTTTATAGTTATTTCCATGTTTTTGAACCATGGAAAAAAGCTCAAAACTGTGGCAATAGGCTTTGAAGACCACCACAGTTGGTAGTAAGGTCTTGCATCCACTGTTTAGAAATATGTAAATATTATATATATATATATATATATTTAAATTTAATTGATTAACATGGTTCTAAAAAATATTTTCATAGGCTTGGACATGGTTTTGGCACCCATTGCCATAATTTTGAACCATAGCAATTGGCTAATTTTCTATTTGTAAAATTGTTAAACATATATTTATAAGTTAAAAATTATATTTTTATATTCATTATATTAATTATTAAATATTATTTTTCAATAAAAACAACTTATAAGATTTCAAGTTATTCTTATATAATTATAATTTCATAAAAGTGAAAGTATTCGTAAAATCGATATTTTTCACTATTTACCCTAAAAATCAACTATTTATGAAAAATATAAAAAAACAAGCCTATTTTAAATATTCAAATTTCAAAAATTAATTACTTTTTTTGAAATAAAATTTTTAAAAATTCCATAAAGTAATTCTAATTATTCTCACATAAATTACCTAAAACCAATATTTATAAAGAATGTATTCTTATGGAATAAAATTAAATTTGTTCTTATACTTTTCCTAGTAAAAGAAAATATATGAAAATAAAAAATTATTATTTTAATTAATTAATTATATTAAGGAAAAAAATTCTACATATATTTCATATGTTTTTTATTCCTATTTATACATGTCATCCCAACAATAAGGTTACAATAGAAATATTTAGATAATATTATTTCATGGTTCATTTAAGATCAGGGGTGTGTGTGGTGAATCCTATCAACTACAATTTTCATTTAAAGAAAACTAAAATATTTGGGTGTTACATTCCCCCTTCTTAGAGAAATTTCTTCCTCACAATTTAAATTCATTTTGAGTATCAAATTATATTTTAATAGACCTTATCTTGAATTCTAATTTTCAAGTTAAGGATAGGGAATATATTATTTCATAAATAAAAAATATGCATACATTTATAAGACTTACACTTGTGAATGTGTTTCCAGAAGAGTACCTTAATAATTAATGGATTATTTCCCCCAAAACATGATAGATTTATCTTCCATTTCTTGAATTTGAGGAATTACAAAAAATATAATCACTTGATTCCTTCCAACTTTCAAAAAGAAAATTATTTTTTCCTTTGATTGAGTATTTTAATCAATTTTCTCATATAATTCTAATAATAAATGAATAAGATTAATTTTCATGCCTGAACCATGAAAGTCAATCTTCAACGGGTCATAATATCTATAGAATAATGAAATATTATTATAATAATCTAAAAAATGATTATAAGAAGTTAAAATAATACTCAATATGAATAAACTATCGTGTGAAGAAGTAATACATTGATTAGTAAACCATAAATAATAACACCCAAAAAGAAGGTAAAATATCTTAACCTTCAAATTATAATAACACTATTAAAACATGTAATATTTTATGCTTCATCCACTAATTCTTAACTCCTAAAAATTATTTAAACCCCAAAAATCAAGATTATGTCAAATCCAAACATAGGTAAACAACCATGTTTTCAACTAGGGAATAATTTTTCACCTTAGTAGAAAATGATTTACATATTCACATTATAACTATATTTCTACCAGATTACTTGAGGAACAATTCCTTCCCTTGAGTGTTAAGGGATGATTCAATATCCATGAAAAATATATAAGAGTGCATAGATCTGAAATAAAAAAAGAATGAGTTTATGATAAAAGTATATACCATGAAAACTTAAGGGATCCAAACTTTAGCTAAAGTAATTTCATAATTTTGTCATTTCTACCTTATACTTCTTTAAGTAAATTATGAAGATGTTTAGGGAATCTATCTACATAGAACCCAAACTCTTTAGAGTTAAATCAATAGAATTGTTTACTCAATTCCTTCCCTTGTATTAAGTGCCTATTAGCCTTTCTCTCTATACTTGAATAAAACCCCCATTCTATTAAATCATGTATCATGGTGTTTCATTCCATAATTACCACAAATGGGAACTTCCATCCTTCCCTTATTTTCCTTCACCTCATTTATTTTTTCTTAGTGCATATTCATCCTCTTTTTATCTTTATTTTCTTTCAAAATATATGAATTAGATAATTCTTTCTCTATCATAATGACACTTGATACCATATTATCATATGTTCAAAAAACTTTAGATACTAATTCCCTTTGGATTTTTTTCTTAATACCATCATATATATGATAAATATTATTTTATAGATCACATATATATTCCATATCATGTATTTCTAATCATGTAATGATTTCCCCATACCTAAGAACACATTCATCTTCCTTCGGTATTATATTGAGTAATTTCTATTCAATGTCATCTCGTTTCACATGATAAAAGTGTATTTTTCAGAATATATCCTCAAAATTATTCCATTCCATTCTCTCTATATCCTCCTCCTCATTTTTATTTTGAATAAATTACCATCATTGATCAATATCTTTTTTTT
This sequence comes from Viscum album, assembly GCA_963277665.1. Taxonomy (NCBI): domain Eukaryota; kingdom Viridiplantae; phylum Streptophyta; class Magnoliopsida; order Santalales; family Viscaceae; genus Viscum; species Viscum album. The sequence goes on along the minus strand of OY728153.1, from coordinate 780,704,005 downwards.
AAAAATACACCACCATAATAAAATTGTAACACCCCAAGTCTGAGGTATTTCTCCCTTTTATTATTTATTTTGACATTATATATTGTTTCACTAGTATTTTGACACTTTATGGTTGGTTTTTATTTCTTTTAGTTTTATTTTAAAGTGTCCTTGATTTGAGAATTGATAAAGAAACCCATAAAATAAGTAGGTTTGGTGGATACAGAAATATTTCATGGTTAGTGTATAGTTTAATAAACCAAACAACATAACTATGAAGCTACCTTAGAATTATACATTATTACATTAATTTTTGGAGAAATACTTGTTAGACCATGGGTCTTGACTATAATATTTGTATTAATAGATATGAAAATTGGATTTTTATTCTATTTTTCACCCAGAAACACTCATTTTTCTCTCGTTCACAAAGCCTCTTAAACCTAAGGATTCCTCTTAGAATTCATGGAATCTCATCCCCTGTTAGAAATTTATTTAAATATATATAGGAGCGTTATATCTTAGAGTTTCAAGTTAAGAACCCTTCACTCTACTTGTTTCCCACTTCTTTTTAGATTCACTCAATTTTCTATGAACTAATAGTTAGATATAATCTGTTACATATATTTCTATTATCTATGATGTGTTTTGATGAAATATTGATAGTATCTATTGAATTGATGTAATTTTGAGCATGTTTATTGAGGTTTAATTGTTTTTTCATTGGTTTTATCACCAATTGTGATGTACATGTCTCTATATTTTCTTCACTTGTTTTAAAACATGAAGGCTTAGATATTTAAATTTAAGTTTCAATTGTGAAGGAAACTCATAATGATTTCATATTTTATATCCATTTTCATTATAATTACATAATCATGGATTTCAATTTTTTTAAAATATCTTTTTCTCCCAGATTTAAATTGTGATTTTAAGATTTATCATTCAAGGTGATTGATTTAATGGCTTAAAAATAATTGTGGATTTAAGAAACGAATTGATAATAGAACTTGGAATACAAGGGTGTTGTGTTTTTGTTATTTCATTGGATGTTGTATTGCTATTATGGAATTGGAATAAAGTTACATACTAGAGACACCTAAATAATGTTCACCTAGTGATGATTTGGTGGATCAATTAGTAACCTCTCATGAGTATGATACTATCACCTAGCTTTCATGTGTGCATGAAAAATTCATGTGTTATGGGTTTTAAAAGTGGATTTAAATAATAAATTGTTTCTTATTTTAATTTATATTGTTTTAAATTGGTAAACTACTTTTATATTCTGCTCTTATTTTAAAAATATATTTAAAACTATGATATGACTTATTATTGATCCAGTGGAGTGTGTAGGAATGTTTTGGTGGATTAACTACTGTTTATGATTACACATCATTTTATTGTGAAAATTGGTGTGTATGGTGATGTTGTTTTCCATGATATAGGAAATGGTATAATTTTGTATCTTACTATTGGGGAATCCTAATATAGCTTTTTGGAGTCCAAGTATGGAGTTGTTCATGATCTTAGAGTTTGGAGTAGTGCCACCTTGGATCCCAAGTCATTATTTTTTTAAATTCTTAATGTCATGGTTTATTTTCTCCTTTTTTACTATGATATTATTGAATTTTTTTGGTTTTACATTTTAGTTTTATTGGTTAAACTTCATGCATAAATCAGTTTGTTTTATTTTTTCATGGAAATTTCTATTTTATTTAAAGGTAAAATAATTACCCAACATTTTATTAAGACCATATCATTTATTTTCAGACTTTGTTGTCTCATATATGTCACTTAAGTTTAGTGTCACCGCAGATCCTTCCAAGATAATTTTCAAGGTCGGGACGATACAAATGGTATCATTTCTTGTCCATTCCATCACATTAGAATGGTATCAAAGAGATATAAAATGTTGGGATGTGAAATGTACATAATAAAAAGATAAGGATAACCCATTTCTCTTGAAATTCATGTTACTAGGTTGTTTCTAGAATAAAATGGGTTTTGAGACACCTATAAGAGGGTTTTCATCTCATCACTATGGGATCATCCAATCAATGTAGGATATCTTGCATTACTAATGAGACTTCCAACAATGATGTAAATTTTCATATTATGTTTTATACTTTCTAGAAATTGTCAATAATGATGGTTTCTTTTAATGATTTTTAGTATTATGTGACTTAAATTTATTAATGGTAGATGACTAAGTGGTGTTTTTCCCTACCTATAAAAAATGGATCTTGTTAGAAAACCTAAAAACATGCAAGAAGAAGTGATAAAGAATGTGGTTACACTTGAACTATAGGGGAACCCACACAATATTTAGACCTTTGTTATTGATTTTGAATATATTAATAAATGAAATAAAAATGAATAACCCTAAAAATTATACCATTATGTGTAGTTTCATAAATAGAATCTTATAATATTTTAGGAGGATTGAAAACCAGAAAAGGATAAAGCCTAGCTAAATAGAATGAATCGGCTCATTGATTTCTTTAGAAACCAATATTGTCTATAGGTAATGTTAGCATTTTACATGCTAGGATATCTTGTTCTCAAATGGTGAGATATATCTTTCTAATATAAACTCAAATAAGGTCACATATGGGAGTGATTAAAAGAAATGTTCAAAAAAAATATACCTAAATACATTGAATATATCCATAATAACAGTTTTCCTCAGTATTAGGAAATAAAATATATAATTGATGGAGTATGAAGTTATTTTTATGAACTTAGTTCATTATATATATAATTAACTACTATTGCATCCCTAAAGGCATGTAGACTTGAGAATTGGATGTGATCGGAAATGTTTTATAAGATAGTTGTTCTATATATTACAAATTATAAAGATATGTTTATATAAATACAGTGGTAGAAAGGGATATTATGTAGAATCATTTTTAAGGAACTACATTTTTTTATATGGGTATAGGTGGGTACTCCAATTATAGGAACAATAGGAATAGGTACACATACTCCTAAAGTGGCATAATGTCACATAATCAGACAAATGGATCAGCTAACATTCTTTTATCCCCCAATAATAGGCCAAGATGTTTCCAATGTGATTTGTTAAATTATAGGAAGCAAGAGTGTGTAAAAACTCCTAGATCATGTTAAAAATATAATAATATGGGACATAATTAGGATTATTTACCTAATTTTATGAATATAGTTTCTTGAAATATATCTCATGTGTCTTAGATATCTTATCCATCTAATAAAATATCATGTTAGAAAAAATATTGTCTTTATAACTGACTGGACCATGGTGATTCCAAGAACACCCCAACTCCTCATACAATGAAACCACAATATGGAATCAAGGAACAAAGGGTGGTGGAGTAAGCTATTATATGATTTTGTGTGGATTATCATGGAGGATCAATCAGATCCTTCAACATTATGTGGTATCATTCTTCTTAACACAAGTCTTATATATGTTTTTATTGATACTAGTTTATCTCATGCATTTATTAATTCACATTTCATTAATAAAATGGGGTTCCATATTTATATTATTCTACACATGTTTTTTTGGTTGATACAAGTTCACTAATAACATATAAATTCAATTTTGGAAAACCATTCTCACCTTACATGTTTATCCTTACATGTATATAAGTAAACCAATCATGAAAACCAAGGAAAAAAATGCTCCCAAAACAATGAAATTAAACCTCTTAACCCACAAAAAAGGCCATGAATGAACTTAATAAAGTTATAATAAATAAATTATATGTATAAGAGTTTCTGGAAATATAAATGAATTTAATTTCATTATCCAGGACATTAAGATCAAGTGGATGACACCATCGTATTTATGGTAAGGTGTTCTACCTGAACGGCCATAATTGTTTCAGGTTATTCTATCATTATTTTTACCCAAATAAATTTATCTATTATTTTTATAATAATATTTGAAATCATTTTTATAATCTCCAAACTTATGAATCAATATTCATTCAAAATTATCTTTTAGGTATATACATGTTTGTAAATGATTCTCTCCTCAATTATTCCCGATAAGCAAGCCCGTTTGAAGGGAACTTTCTAAATTCTTACCTATTTTCAAGTACACTATATATTCTATTTTTAAGACACTGTTATGTTTATAAAAACAATGTATTTATTATGAAAACCTTCTTTTTTAACTTCTAGTTTTATATAAATGATTTTTTCCTTTTATTTTTTAAATGAAATTTGATATTTTCCTTTAACCGTGCTAAAATTTTTAAATTATAAAGTACTCTTTTTACATGTTTTTACATGAAGTTGAAATCATATTTCATGATATATTTTTAATCTACCATGTTATTTTCCATGCATGATCTAATTACTTTCCTTCCAAGACATTTATATGATACTCCCATTTTTTATGCTTTATGACATGATTGTGATACCCAATTCTTACCATGGGTAACCCTTATGTTTATGTATGATTGATTATGTATGATTATATATGTTGAAAAAATATTCATGAACATGTTTTGAGGAGTGAATCCATATAGCGTTCCAATGCATTGGGTAAACTTTAGTCTCATGAGACATTATATGCAACGGTCTTGGCTGTTAGCCTTGACTTCTGTTACTATGTGCAGTGGTCTTGGTGTTTATCCTTGACTTATGATCCTATATGTGAAATGAGACTTGAATCATGATATATTCATATTTTATGTTGTTTAAAATTTACTATGACTCTATTTTTATATGATCCCATGTTTATATGTTATGAATCAATATGTTTCATGCCTTTTTATATCACCATTTCATGCCTTCTAACCCATGTGCTAAAGCTTTACTCATATGTTTATTCCCCTATTGGAATTTTTAGCTCATCCCTTGGTTCATGTTATCCTTTGTTTATCCTATAAAGATGTATGAGCATAATGGAAGTTAGTTTTTCTTTATTAATATTAAATAATTAAATGTTTTATTTAGTCAAATGTTTTTAGTTTTAAGTACATAGTCTTCCAAGACACTATACTTTATGATCCTTTGATGGTAATATGATGCTTCATTATTCTTAAAATCATGTAATAATATGTTTAAAAGGATAGGGTCTCTATAATTGGTATCATAGGATGGTCTAGCTATTTTGGGAGATTAGGAATAGAGCACATTAGTAATAACCATAGAGATGATACTAAGTAAAATAAAACACCCCTAAATTTTGGTAAGTATAGATTAAGTGGTTTATCATGAAAATACATCCCTTTCTAGATACCAAAAAATGGATGTGGCTCTATCACATATGTATCTAGGGGTAAAACATGAAAACACCACTTTGATCTAGACATGAACAGGAACTGATGCATGACAACGGGCCTTACTGCAGTCCTGGTTTGACACTCCTGAGGGATATTATTTGGTAAATTTATAAACTTAGAACAAAAAATATTAAGGGAATAATAAAAAGAATCCCATAAGAATAAATGTGAATAAACGTATCATGGGTTGCCACGATTGAAACCTATTGAATAACGAGGTAGGATATACTTTTCCTTCAATAGTTTATCCTTTTATATTTAATGTTTTATTTTTTATGCTTATTATCTCTGTATTCAAGACCTATAATTGTATGTTATTTTCTTAGTTAATATAGAGAAATATAAGAACACATTTCAAGAATCAATGTGATAGGAAACGTTATGATTACCTTAATGATATTCATGATATGATAGGAACAGGTTATCAAAAATTTATGATATCACTTTCTCAATTGGCTCAAGTTATGAATAATAACTTCAATCATGTGGAACACACACCTCCTTCAAGTAAAAAAGAAATTTTCTTCTGAATCATTTATGTGGAAAATGCCTCTCATGTATAGTGGGTCTTCTGATCCCCTCCTCAAAGTATAGTCAGTTAACTCCATTTAAATGATATTCTCTATCTCTAGTTCCTAGAAGAATATAAATTCATACTTGTGTTCTACCATTTTGATGGGGAAGATTATCAGTGATGGACACAAATCAATATTATGAATTCCCATGAGTAAATTGATTCCATGGATTGGTAGGAATTCAATAAAATGTTTTTCAATAAATATTTTCCCTAAAACATCCATCTTAATATAGAAAGAGAGTTCCTAATACTAATGCATAAGGAATATGAGTCTATCTGAGCATATGAAGTAAAATTTACAAGGCTTGCAAGAAACACCTATGGATTTTTTATGAACACTGAAACAAAGTAGGATCACTTATTTAGTGGACTAAATCCAAGTATACGAAAGGTCTTGGTGATTTGATAATTTGATAGTTATGAGGAGATTGTTTGTTATGCCCTCAAGGTTGAAATAGAGATTGGAGGCTGTCAATGGTCTTGTGGGCCCAATGACAAAAATTGTAAAATGGAGTCTAATATGGGTGGTTTAGAAAAAAAATCCCATGATGGAAAGAATATAGAACCTCCTAGGTGTCAAAATTGAGGGAAGAAGCATTTTGGGAACTATCTAAAGGGAACTATTAATTTCTTGAAATGTAGAAGAATGGGACATCTAGTTAAGAACTGCTAGAGGGATATAAAGAATCCCACTAATGTGGAAGAATAAAGGATGGTTCATATAAACACTCATCCTGTAGCGCAGTGTAACAAATACAATGAACATGGGCATCATGCGAACAATTTCCTTAACACAAGGGTTGTTATATGAAATCAACAACAACCTCAAAGGAAATATGAAAGGGATTGTGCTATCACTACTGTTGAGGTGGATATGTACAATGAAGCGGTGATATGTACTCTAGTTATTCATTCATGAATAGAAAGTGTACTATTTAATTCTAGTTCTATGCATTCTTTCGTTTCTTCCATGTTTAGTATAACTATTCAAACACCACCACAAAATTTGTAGGTTGAGTTATCTGTTAGAACATTGAATAGGGAAATTATTACATCTATGGTTTATAAATCCTCCCCAAAAAATGTTTCTGGATTGAACCTCCCAGCAAATATTTTCAAACTTCCTATGGTGGAGTTCGTCGCTATTTTGGGAATGGATTATATATCTTTATACAAATGCAACATTAACTATTAGGAAAGGTAGATCTCTCTTCACATAACATAGTATCCTCCAATCCTATACAACTGTAAGTAGGAAGATTAATCTCATTCAGAATCATCATATCATTTGTGGATAATGTTGACTTTTGAGAAATCATGTTTTTCTTAAATTATTGGGTCAAAGGATATGATACTTCTCAGAGATATTTCCATCGTGAGGGATTACACTGATGTATTCCCTTATGAATTATCTATTATTTCTCCTGATTGAGAGGGTTAGTTGTAAATTGAACTTTTCCTAGATCTCTACCTATATCAAAGACATCATATATAATGCCCACTATAGAGTTAGAAGAGCTGAAGAAGCAGTTATAGGAGAATATAGAGAAGGGTTTTATATGACCGAGTGCTTCACCAGGGGGTGAACTAGTCCTTTTCATTAATAATAATTATGGATCAATGAACCTATGCATTTGTTATAATGAGCTCAATAAAATCATGATAAATGACAAGTATCCCTTGTAATGGATATATGACTTGTTCAATCTGCTTCGTGGGTCCAGTTATTTCTCTAAAGTGGACCTCTGGTCAGGATATTAATAATTAAAGGTGAGGAATAAAGATATTCACCAAATTTAATTTTGAATGAGGTACGGACACTATGAGTTCATAGTGATTCCCTTAGGAATCAATAATGCACCAGAAATATTCATGCATTTAATGAATAGATTCTTTAGATATTAACTCAAAAAAATTGTGGTAGTCTTTATTGATGATATTTTGATATACTCCAAGAGAAAATAGGAACATGAGGAGTATTTTAATAATACGTTGATGAAATTGTGAAGGGAGAAACATTATCAAATGTATAGTAAATGTGAGGTATAAATGAAGTATGTATCATTATTGGGGCATGTTATAACTAGGAAAGGAATATCGGTGGACTCTTCCAAGACAAAGGCAATCAAAGAGTGGCCCAAACAAACATTGGTAATGGATATCCGCAAATTTATTGGTCTAGCTGGGTAATATCAATGGTTTTTGAAGAACATCCCACGATTGTCATACCTAATGACCAAGATGACCTGGAAGGGAGTGAAGTTCGTCTAGACTCAAGAATGTGAGTAAAGCTTTAAGGTGATAAAAAAGAGGCTTGTCATTACACCAGTACTCACACTCCTGATAAATGAAGAAATCTTTTTGGTGTACAGTGATGCTTTAAAAAGGGATTAGACTATGTGATGATGAAAATTGATATAGTTTTATCTTATTCCTCAAAGCACTTGAAAATCAATGAGCAAAACTATCCCATGCATGATCTGGAGTTGGCGGCTGTGATATTTGCATTGAAAATCCGGTGGTATTATATCTATAGGGAGAACTGTGAGATATATATTGATCGCAAGACACTCAAGTATATATTCACATAAAAAGATATTAATATGTTCCAGTGAAAATGGTTTGATCTCATAATGGATTATTACTGATCAATCCACTACCATCCTGGTATGGAAAATAAGTTGGTTGATGCTCTATATAGAAAGGATCATGCATCTTTATCAATGATGAGAATTTAAAAGGATCCAATTTTGTTAGATTTACATAGGATAGAAATGGTAATCATTATGGGAGGAATATCATCAATCCTTTCTCAAATTATTTATCAACCATCCCTCATGGATAAAATAAAGGATGCTCAAAGAAATGATGCAGAAATTCAAAAAAAGGTGGAAGCTATCAAAAATGGGAAATCAACTAAGTTAAAGATTGACAAGGATCGAGCCATAGTATTTGAGTCATGATTATGTGTACCATCTAAACTAGAGATAAGGAAGGAACTTTGGAATTACGCACATAGCTCAACCTTCTCTATTCACCCAAGGAGAAAAAAGATGTATCGAGATCTCTGGTTGAACTATTGGTGGGAAAACATGAATAAGGAGATTGCTGAGTATACATCAAAGTGCCTGGTATATTAGCAAGTGTAGTTTTATAGGAAAAAGTCTAAGTGGATCATGCAACCACTACCCATACCAGTATAGAAGTTGGAGAACATCACTATAGACATTATCTCTGGACTTCCAAGGATATCCAGAGGAAACAATTCTATATGGTTCATTATGGATTGTCTTACAAAGACAACTCACTATATCGAAATTCGATAGGACTTCTCATTGGATTTGCTTGCACAGATATATATCAAAGATTTGGTAAGGCTACATGGAGTACCATTATCTATTATATCTGATAGATATCTTAGATTCACCTTGAAAATCTGTAAAAGTCTCTAGTATGCTCAAAGCACTAAAATAAACATCAGTACGGCCTATCATCCTAAAATTGATAGTCAATCTGAGAAAACTATATAGACACTAGAAGGTATGTTGAGAGCTTGTTCTATGGACTTCAAAGTAGGATGGGACCAACATCTTCCACTAGTCAAATTCTCTTACAGTAATAGTTAATACTCGAGCATCTGAATGGAACCATATAAATACCTTTATGTGAAAAGGTGTAGAAGACCAGCGTGCTGGAATGAAGTCGGTGAGCGTAAATTGTTAGGACCTGAAATGGTTGATTAAAGGATACAGAAGGTGAAAACCATTCAGTGGCACATCAAGACAAGACAAATTCAACAAAAGAGCTATACCGAAATTTTTTGACAAGACTGTGAGTTCAATGTTGGAGACATGGTATTCCTCAGAATATATTCATGGAAGAAATTCATGAGATTTGGGAAGAAAGGAAATCTAATTCCTAGGTACACCGGGCCCTTAGAGATTCTTGATCTTTTCAGAGATTTGTCTTATCGACTAGAACTTACACCTACCATTTATAAATTGTATGATTTCTTCCATGTATCCCTCTTAAATAAGTACATACTAGATCCTTCACATATACTGTCTTTAGAGGTGGTATGGTTGGAGAATGATCTTTCTTACGAAGAGCAGCTCATGAAGATCTTGGATCGTAGAGATAAAGTTCTATGGAACAAGAATACTCACCTATTCAAAGTACTATGGTGGAAATGTATGTACAAAGAGGCAACATGGGAACTCATGGAAGAAATGAATGAAAATTACCCACACCTATTTTTATCTTAGAATGTAAAACAAAATATCATGGGTGAAATTTGTTAAGGTGGGAGAATGAAATGAGCTAATGCTTTATTAATGAAATTACCATTTTATAATAATATATTATAGTATAATCACATAATATTACATATAGAACATAATATAAACTTTATAAATGAGAAATTAGTTAAAAAAAATTATCTCTAGAAGTTAAATAACATATACTGATGAAATAATAACATGACCTTTAGAATAGTAATATGACCCTTCTAAATATAAACTGTCCAATGTAATAGTAACCTCACTAATGAAAGTATAAATATAATTTATCCATCTAATAATTTTCAATATGATATAATTATTTCATAGTAAAAGTAAATTAATACTTTGAAAATAATTAATTATGTGTTGGTACATTTGTAAGTCAGAAATATTTAATTATAATTTTATGAAAAAATTAATAATTTAAAAGAATACTTAATTTTATAAAATTTATTCATAAATTAATATTTTTATGTCTTTTTATTATAAGATAATTATATGGGACCTTAGTTAATATTTCAAAGTGTTAGAAAAGTAGTTTTAATTTTAAATTTTTTAATTTTCAAGTAAATTATTATTTTAATTAAAAATTAAATTTATCATATTTAGAAAAGTATTTTTGAAAAATGGATTTAATATTTGGATTCTAAAATTTAAAAGTGGTTAGGGTGATTTTTTGGGGTTTTTCTAATATACTTAAATTTTTGGTGAATATTACAATATGATAATTTACGATAAATGGTAAATAAATGAATTTTTTTCATCATGATTGAGTCATGGATGATATAAATGGACATTGATTCGAAATAAAATTATCTATTTACTAATTTTTGTCACGTGAATCTACACTATTCATATTCTAGATCAAAAATATTAAACTAATTATTAGAATAATAGGAAACCCCTCATCTCCTTTACTATAAATACCACCCCTCTTTACCTCCTCTCCTCACACCTCTCAAGCATTGTGCTTAGTCCAAATTCTACTAAAATAACTACCTAATCCCCTATACCATGTTAGATATCTCTTTATCTCATAAAAAGACAAAAACCTCTCCCCTAAGGAGGCTCTTAAAGAAGATATTTTCAATATGTAAATTCTTCGTTTCTTTTATTTTCTTTTCATGTTCCTTTGTTATCGTTTCTATCATCACCTCTCCTCATACAAATAGTGTAAAAACTCCAGTACCTTAAATATACTATAATTTATTTATTATAATTTAATAATTCTTAATCATCTATCATTTACCATTCTTTTATACTATAAAAGAAAACACCATCTGAGATGTGTTAATTCATCACATTCAAGGACAATAGGTTTTCAATTTATTTTACCGTGTTCAATTCTAGCCATGAAGAAATTTTTATGGTTGAACTGGAATATAATATATGTATTATGTCTAATGTAATGTTATGTAATCTTTTTCACACATTATATTAATTTATAAAGAAAAATTTGTTCACTGTGATGAAAAACCGCTAATTAACCAAAAGGATTATCATTAAAGTTTTATATAATGATTCATCTTCCCTCAAAATAACCAAATGAATTTTATAACCATTTAATTTTATGAATGTTCACTAATAACATATAACTCCAATTTTGTAAAACCATTCTAACCTTACATGTTTGTCCTTACATTTATATATGTAAACCAATCATGAAAACTAAGGAAACAAACGCTCCCAAAACAACGAAATTGAACCTCTTAAACCACCAAAAAGGTCATGAATGAACATAATAAGTTAATAATACATAAATTAAATTTATAAGAGGTTATAGTAATATTAATTAATGTAATTTTTTTATCTATAACATTAATATAAAATTAAGGACACCATCATACTTATGGTAAGGGATTCTACCCAAACTTCCATTATTCCTTCGGGTTGTTCTATCTTTATTTTTACCCAAATGAAGTTATCTATTATTTTTAAGAAAATATTATAAATGTTGGGTACAATATCCAAACTCAGGTATCAATATCCATTCATCATTATATTTTAGGGGTCTATATTTGTTTAAATGATTCTCTCCTCAATTATTCCCGATAAGCAATCTTGTTTTAAGGAAACTTTCCGAATTCTTACCCATTTTCAAGTACACTATAAAATATGTTTTTAAGACACCATTATTTTTATAAAACCACTATTTTTATTATGAAAACATTCTTGGTTAACTTATGGTTTTATATAAACTATTATTCCCTTTTATTTTTTAAATTACCTTTGATTTCCATTAAGTGAACTAAAATGTTTTAATTCTAAAGTTTCTTAAGTACTCTTTTTACATGTTATTACTTAAAGTTGAAATCAATTTTCAAGATACACTCTTATTAGACACTATTATTTTCCATGAATGATATAATTCCTTTCCTTCATGGACATTTTTATGATACTCTCATTTTTTATGATTTATGACATGATTATGATACCCAATTCTTATAATGGGTAACCCTTATGTTTATGTATGACTGATTATGTATGACTCTATATTTGGAAATAATATTCATGAATATGTTATGATAGGTACACCTATATAGTGCTCCAATGAATTGGGTAAATTTTAGTCTCATGAGACGTTATGTGCAACGGTCTTGGCGGTTAGCCTTGACTTATGCTACCATGTGCAACAGTTTTAGTGGTTAACCTTTCCTTGTGCTCCTTTGTGGGAAATGAGCCTTGAATCATGCTAAATTCATGTTTTATATTACTTAAACGTTAATATGTATCCATGTTTATATGATCCCATGTTTATATGTTATGAGTTTATATGTTCCATGCCTTTTTATATCATTATGTCATGCCTTCTAACCCATGTACTAAAGCATTATTCATATGTTTATTCCCTTACTGGGATTTTTATCTCATCAAACTTTTCATGTTATCCTAAGGTTATCATATAAATATGTATGAGAAAAATTGAATTTGGGATTTATTTATGAATATTAAATAAATAAATTTTTTATTTAGTTCCATATTTTTATTTTTATGCACCTAGTCTTCCAAGACACTAGACTTTATGATCCTTGGCTGGTAATATGATTATTTATTATGATTTAATTTATGTAATGATATGTGTATAATGATAGGGTGTCTATAATATCTTTACAATGTTAAAAGTTTACTAGCATCACTTAATTCAATTCTTCTCATGCCTCGTATCTCATATGATAGTGGCCATAGGAAAGTGCACTCTATTCCACTGGAGTAATGATTTTCAGAAAAAAAATTTAGAGCTTAGTGCCATGGTTACTTTAGAACCCTTTTTTGTATTTACAAATCCTAATAAAGGTTAGGTTTTCTATTGTGATACATTTAGATATAAAATATTATGACATATCATGAAATAAGATTGGGTCCTAACTTATGGATCACAACAGTTGTGAATTCATGAAAAGAATAATCCAACCCAAGATTTGGAATTGGATGTCTTGGTTTATGATTTGAAAAAATGGTGACATTAAGTCTTTATATATAAGTTAACCATGTTAACAAATCATAAAAACATAGAGCATATATTTTCACAAAGGGTCATAAACCTGAGACAAATATGATAGACATAATATCTTCAAATGTTATACATTGATTTGGTTTATACATCGGCTAATAAAAAGTCCATGGTTGATGCTTTAAGATAAAATTCATATAATCAATCTTACAAGTAATATCATTATTATTGGTAATTGATAAGCATGATTACAGATATGCATTAAAATTTTACTAAAAAAATGAAGTCTCAGTTTTCATTATGGTGTCTCTTATACCTAATTTAGTTGAAAAAGTTAAGGATTCTCGAAGAATAGATCTTGGTTATCATACGATTACATCAAAACATAATAGTGGAAATGGAACTTATGGTAGAAATAATATATGGACTTCATGTTTATTTTTATGATTGAATATCTATTCCACTATATTATCAAGAAAAACTTCTTTATAATTATCACTATTCAAAATGGTCCATTCACCCATTCATCCAAGATAATTACAAGGCTCTAAGTACCATTTAATGGTTTCCAGGTATGAAATATAATTGGGTTGATTATGTATCAAAATGACTAACTTGTCAAAAGGTCAAGGCTGAGTATCAATAACCATCTATAATACTTCAATATCTATATCCATTTGAAAATGGGAGAAAATAGCTATAAACTTCTTCATGGGTTTACCATGAACTATTCAGATGCATGATTCAATTTGGGTGACAATTTACTAACACTAAAAGTCATCCCACGTCATTTTTATTTGTGAATCCATTATGTTATATGCCTTAGATAAGATCTATATTCCATAAGTGGTAAAATTTTATAGAATACTTTCTTTGATCATCTCTTATTGATAACCTCATTTTACTTAAGTATTTGGTGATCCCTTCAAGAATAATTGGGAACCCAATTCACTATGTGAATGGTATATCATTCTCAAAGAGATGGTAAAATAGATCGAATGATTCATCTACTAGAAGAAATGTTCAGAACTTGTGTTATGGAATTTTATAGATCATGGGAGAATCATTTTCCCTTAATGGAGTTTTAAAACATCAACAGTTATCAAGACATGATATATATGGATCTATTTGAGACATTATATTGTTTCCCTTTTCATTCCCCACTTTTTTGGGTAGAGATCAAGGAAACCTTACTATTAGGACCTAGCCACATTCGAGATATGATTGAGAAGATTCAAATGATCATAATGGTTTATTTCATCCAAAATAATTCATAAATTCTATATGGATAATCGTTATTGACCTTTATTCATTATTGTAGGTGATCATATGTTCTTGAAAGTATCACCCAGAATGGGACATCTTTAGTTGGGTAAAAAATAAATCTTGTATCCCTAGAATGTTTGACCATTTAAAATACTTGAAATAATTTGCGATATTACATATCAGTTGACTTTACTACCACAAATGGTTCTCTAAACTGTGCATCCTAATCATGCTACATTTATTAATACATTTGAAAAATGTATTTTTATTCTATTTTCACAAATAAACTCTCATTACTCTCCCATTTACCTAGGATCTCAAACCTGATAATTTGTTTGGGTATTATTGGAATCTTCACTCCCTCTATAACTTTATTGCAATAGATTTAATATTTTTAGATCTAGAACATTAAAAGAAAGAACCCTTCTCTTCCTTAATTTCTCTCTTCTTTCTAGATCCAGTTGTTTTCCTTCAAATATAACATTATATATTATATATTATGGATATATATATATATGATTTATGATGTGTTTTAATGAGATATTTATTGGATATATTTAAGGAAAAGAATTTTGAACCATGATCTAGAGGCTGCATTATGTCGTTCATCGATTTATTTACCCATTGCAATGTCGGTGGCTTTCCTCTCTTCTCTACTTGCTCTAGAAATTGAACTCTTAGATATTTTTATTAATAGTTTTAATTTAAAAGGAAACTTGTGATGATTTATTGTTGTAAAACCCTTTTATTTATTATTCAAAAATATTGTATTTGAATGGTTTTTGGAAAATATATTTTGTTCTATGATTTAAATTGTGATTTTTGGATGTCTCATACAAGTTTTTAGATTTAATGTTTTAAAAATATTTTTGGATTTAAGAAATGAATTTATAAGAGAACATAGAATACATGTGAAATGTGTGTTATTAATTAAATAATATGTGGCCTTTTCATTCTGATCTTGCATGAGGTTCCAGACTAAATTTAGCTTGAGTATGGTTACGTAGTGATGAATTGGTAGATCGATATGTAACTGTAATGACCAATAATTTTTAAATGTTATTTGTTTCGTGAGTAAATTATTGATATATTATATAATATTATAAATATAAAAAATATATAGAAACTAATAATACCTTTTAAAATTAATAAATATCATTACATTGGTTAGTTATGAAAAAAATTAAAATGAAAAACATTACAATTATATAAAAAATATAAAATAGAAAATCTAAAATGGGAAAGTATGGATATCCCAAAATCTTCTAAAATAATTTACACCATTGAAAACACTGTAGAAATAAAATAAAAAATTAGTAAACCAACCAAAATATTAGAAAAATGAAAATATAACCTTAAGATTAATTGTGGTGAATTTTGAGTGAAATAATGAAGGGGTATTTATAGAAAGAAATGTGATCATTGCAATAGTAATATGACCATTGGTCAATATGACTATTGGTCAATATAACCATTAGTAAATATTCCCATTGGTCAATATTACCATTGGTCAATATGAATGTTGGTCAATATAACCATTGGTAAATATGATTGTTGGTCAATATGACCATTGGTCTCTTTTACAGTTTGGAATTATCTCCTTTCGTGATAATTTTACCATTATAATTAGTGTTCCAAAGTATTAATTACAAAGGAAAATTATTGTAAAAAAAGGATAAATGATGGCCTCAACTAGCACAGTCATCTCATTTTAAGCCCATTTTTTAAAAATTGGGAAGAAGTTAGCATCACTAGGGTTCTCCCTTTACTAAAACCAAGCTGATATTTAACAAATGAAGCTTGAATGGGATCTCTTATGGGAAAAGTTCAAGTTATTAGATATTACCACTCAGTCGATGTTAGTTGAGCCACCCCCTAAAACTGCCACCATTAAACACCTTACCCATTGGGAATATGTGGATCTGATAAGGGGTTATATGCCTTGGATATTGATACTTAAAGTGAAATTTACATTGTATAAATAATATTTTTATTCCATCAATCCAATTTTGAGAATAATTTTATTATAAAAAATTATGTTTCAGTAAGAATAATTTGATAAATTTATTGTTGAACACAAATAAAACAAGATTGTATTTTTTAGAAAATATATTCAATTTTATAATAAAATAAATTATTCTAAATAATATTTGTTTAATTAAAGAGACTTTTAAAACACTCTTATTTACATATAAATAAAAATAATAATTTTATAATGTCCTAGGAAATGTCTTTATAAGTGTTAGAAACATGATCCTGTCTTAAAAAGTTAAAAATTTCAATAAATAAGGATGTCTATATTGAATACTTAAATTTCTCATATTTAGAGATTTTTTGATAAACTAAATATTATGTTTAAAATCATATCATCTAAATTAGGTTTGAGTGAATTTTTTATAATTTTTTAAAATACATTATTTTTTGTTGAAATATAAAAATACCGTTTTTAGTTTTTATTATGTGTTATGACTGAATATTTATATCAAAATGATGTAATGATTAATTAACCACAATCCACAACCTTAATATGTTATTTTATTAAAATCCATTATTTTAAAATATTTTAATTAATTTCCATACCTATATGTGACTTTTTAATGTCAAAAATGGGAAATTTGAATTTTTTTTTTAAATGAATTTGTAGAAAATTTGGTCTTTCATGCCTAAAAAGGTATTAAAAATGGTTCTAGATAATAAAGGATTAAAATAAAATAAACTATGACTTAAATTTCCAAAACCATGAAAAAAATCATGGGTAATCTAATGGTTTTTTATTTTCTGTAGAGTAGATTTCGAAGACCTATATTTGGAAATTATTAAACAATTCCTCCAATTTCATCCACATGTTTTAGGAATAAATTTTTAAGGTGAGGTAATTTTCCTTCATTTCTCTTCAATTCAAGAACCTCTATTTTATATATTTTTTAAATGTTGTGTTACTCTATTTTCATACCCTTTTAATCATACCCTTACTGAAAAATTATGTTTTACCGACATGACACTGTTTTTTTCTCTCATTTCACCCTTTTATAAATCCATGTTTTATACCTGTCATGCTGCCAAATTTACTTTTAAATTTTCTCCCTATTAAATAAAAATTTATTATCTTGCCAATACCCAAGCCATATATTTATGCATAGGTATTTACGTAGATGTTAATATAATTTATTTATTTGGGGATTTGTATATATATATAACACACATTCCCTTTCTATGTGAAAAAAGATATTTTATGGTCATGCCTTTAAACACTTACGTACTCAATTATTTTATATGAAACTCAAACATTATTCTCCATGAGTCATTAACAAAATAACTTATTATGATCAATTTTTCTGACATGAAATTAATAAATTTGAATGGTACACAATGATAACACTTAAATTCATTGGGTAATGAATTTTATCACTATAAATGATATTTTTAATGATACCTTAGTGAATAACCATGGTAATTTTGACTTATGACGCCTTGGTGATAAAACTTTGTGATATTATTATGAATGTATCATTTAAATGTTATAACCACGTTTCCATTCAATGATTCATGTTACTTTTTCCATGATATGTCGGGTGTTTATTGATCATGTAATATTGTTATACCTCTTTTTATTATTGATATGTCTCCTGATCACATGAAAAATATCTTCATTTATTATTTCTTTACTAGGATCAGGCTCACCCCTTTCCTTTGATTTATGTCCCCAGGATATGAGATGCAGTAAAAGTAACTTAGGATAAACCCATGAAGTAGCTTTTCATGTGGATTAGAAGAATGTTTTATGTTTTATTTTATTATGTTCCTAATTTCCAATAGAATAAACCTTAATTGATCCTATGTATTGTTCTATGTAATTAAAAGTTTATGAAATAAAAAGTAGGAATGTCATAGATGGTATCAAAGAAAGGTTTCGTTATTTTTGGAAGTTAGGATTAGAAATCCTGAGTATGAACCATAGAAAAATGTTAAAATATAAGAAAACAACTTTGTATTTTGGAAAGTACTAAGAAATTGGTTTCCAAAAAAAATACATCTCTATCTAGATACTATAAGTGGATGTGGATTAGGCACCAATGTATCTAGGGGTAACACCCAAAAACACTGTATTGAACTATACATGATCGGGAATTGGTAATTGACAATAGGTATTACTACACACTGGGTTTGACACTCCTGGGGGAAATTTTTGGTTAATAAAAAGTTTTATAGACCTTGATGAAGGATATATTGAAAATGTAATTATATTAGAGGATAATAAAAACATATCTAAGCATGATTTTTTAAGACATAAAATCCCATAAGAATTGTAATATTCCTAAAAGTAACATGTTTCTCACTATGGTTTTATTCTTTTTGAAAAAGATTAGAAATATGAGGAACTGTGTAGATGATTAGTGCAATGGATGATAAAATGATAGCCTTCCAATGGAAGTTGAATAGAAAAATACATGACAATGATGAATTAACTAACTTGATTTATGAATAATAACATGATCAAGTTGAGAGATCATATTCACCTTGAAGGGAATAAATTGACATTGAGTCCTTTTTTCAACAATGAACACATTATTTTAGTGGATCTACTGACCCATTGATTGTTGAATAATGGATTACATCTATAGAAAAGATCTTTTTTGTAATGAATTTTTCAGAGATGGAGAAAGACATCCTGAAAGTATAATTCTTAGAAGAAAAAGTTGATCAGTTGTGTACACTGATTAAAAACGATTCCAAGAAGGGAGATTTATGATTTGGAGTGGTAAGAGTTCAGGGGAATATTTTTCAATAAATATATTCCACATCTGATGCCAAAAAAATGGAGAAGGAATTTCTATAGCTAAAATAGATGGAAAATGAATCAGTTGGAAGATAAGAAATGAACATTACAACACTTTCCCGATACAACTGTAGATTTTTTATGGATCCTTAAAGAAAGGTTGATATATTCTATGATGGACTGAGACCCCATATGTAGATAAATTTAAAAAATTGAGATTATAAAAGCAATAATGCGATATTTCAGAGACATATGAAGTTAGAATTTGATTTGGGGGAGATGTAGTGGTCACATAGGTCAAATGAAAAGAAGTGAGGAATGGAGGAAAACTCAAGGATGGATTTTTTATCAAGAAATATGGGGAAACAAAGTGAAACTTCCACATCCAAAAAAATGTGGGAAGAATCATTTAGGGAACTAATTTCATGGGAGTTTAAAGTTATACAAGTATAGAAGATAGAGGAATATAGATAAAAACTACCATGGTGAGGTGAATCTTCAACTTCTCAACACTAAAGACAAAGGGAATATGGTGTAGCCCAAACCTGAAGTTCAATGCTACATATGTGTATAGCTTGGTTACATTTCCAATAAATGTTTGAATCCAAATATAATGAAGGTAAACCACCATCAAATTCATCATAGTCCAAGGGATAAATTTTTGGAATTTTTTATCATGATGGATGAAGTAGAGGCTCCAAATGATATGGTAGAAATTACACTCATTTTTATCTCAAAGATATAAAGTATATTATTTTATTTTGGTTCTAGTATTCCTATATTTTATCAAAGTATGCAAAGAATATAGAATCAAACCAAGAAAATCTATAACTAGAGTTATAATTCTAGACTCCTAGAGGGATTATCCGATCATCAAAAATATACAAACTCTATTATTATCTATGTATATTAAAATATCATCGCAAATATAGTAGTCATTCCCATGGTGGAATTCAACACTATGCTTGGGATGGACTGGATCTCAAATTATAATTCTTATATCAACTGAATAATCAAGGAAATTTTAGTAGTATTAAATTAAAAACCTAGATTTATTTTTAATGGAGAGATATTACTGCCTGAGTATTCTCTAGAATCACCTCATATAGCCTTTTTTATAGAGATAATCGGTAAAGAGGGAGATAGAAATAGAAGTATAAGGATAGAAAATGTCACCATTATTCCAGAATACATTGACATACATCCTAAAGAATTACATTGACCTCCCTTATAAGGAGAGGTAGAGTTCTCAATTAAACTCATACATTGATAAAAGTTGATATTTAAGACCCCGTATAGAATAGAAAATGTTGAGTTAGAGTAATTAGAGAGACAACTTCAATTTCTTTTGGATAAGGGATTTATCTGAGCAAGTGTGTATCCATGGGGAAAATTGTTTCTCTTTGTAAATAAAAAACATGGATCAATACACCTATGAATTGATTATAGAGAACTTAACTAGACTAGATTGAATAACAAGTACCCTCTCCCAATGATAAATGATTTATTTGACAATATTCACAGGGATAAATTTTTTTCAAGATTGACCTCTGATATGGGTATCATCAACTGATAGTGAATAAAGAATATATTCAAAATTCATCCTTCCAAAGAAGATATGGGCATTATGAGTTTGTTTTTATTCCATTAAACTAGACTAATGCTACTGCTATATTTGTGGATTTGATTAATAGGGTATTTAAGGACTACATTGAAAGGTTTGTGTAAGTTTTTATTGATTATATTATGATATATTCTAAAATTCAAGAATATATTGAGGATCATATAAGGATTATATTTAAAACTATTATGAAGAATGAGGTATTTGGAAAATTCAGAAAATAGGAATTTTGGTTACAAAAAGTTACATTCTTGGGAAAAAATGTAACTAATGAAGGAATCATAGTTTACCCTTCCAATAAAAAGTTTATAGAGTATTGGCCTCATCCTATAATAGTAACTAAGATTCATAGTTTCCCTATATTATCGTGATATTATAGGAGGTTTTTGAAAAAACTTTTGATGACTTTATAATCCTATAATGAAGTTAACTTGAAAATGAGATAAGTTCATCTAGATAAAGGAGTGAGAATACAAATTACAAGAATAGAGGAAAATATTTGTTACTGCACCTATGTTAACTCTACCCATTGTCGGAGAAGTATTTTTTATTTATAATGATGAATCTCTGAAAGGTCATGGGTTCTTCCTCATGAAAAATGACATGACGATTGAAAATGCATCTCAAAAGTTAAATCATCATGAATAGAATTATCCTACACCTGACCTGGACTTATCTATAGTCATTTTTTCTATGAAGATATAGAGGCGATATCTTTATTTGTGGAAATGTGATATATTCATAGAACACCAATGATTGAATTATATATTCATGAAAAATGCAACTGAACATGTGACAAAGGATATGGTTAGAGCTTATTAGAGACTATGACTATTCAATTAAATATTACCCCATAAGATAAAACAAAGTTACTAATGTATTATGTAGGAAATATCCCATTATAATGGAAATTATGAGGATTCATTGAGATGCATTGATCAAGGACCTAGTAAGGTTGTAAATGGGAATCATAATGGAAGGGACATTATCAATCCTATCCCAAATTATTTATCAACTATCATTACTAGAGAAGATTAAGAGAGATTAAATAGAATATCTTTTGATACAAAATAAGATATATTCTATGAGGAATGTAAATTTTATTGAGTTTAATATTGATCATGAAGAAGTACTGAAATTTCATACAAGTATGTGTGTCCCATCTATCTCATAGGTAAATAATGATTTTATGGATGAAGCTCATAGATTTTCATTCTTTATACATTATAGAATCATAAAACATTTA
The DNA here is from genome assembly GCA_963277665.1 of Viscum album. NCBI lineage: Eukaryota > Viridiplantae > Streptophyta > Magnoliopsida > Santalales > Viscaceae > Viscum > Viscum album. The sequence continues at coordinate 780,681,523 of OY728153.1, read as the reverse complement.
TAGGGACATTAATTATCATTATTGGTGGGATAATATAAAAAAGGGAGATTTATAACTGTAAAGTAAGGTGATTGGTGTATCAGAATGCAAAGGTACAACATAAAATTCCTAAAGGGGTATTGAAACCACTAGCCATACCAACATGTATATTGGAAAATATCACTATGTATTTAGTTACTAGTCTCCCAAGAATATCCAAATGCAACAATGGGACATGGGTTATATTGTATTGACTCACCAAGGTTGCCCATTTAATTGATATTCAGAGATATTTCTCTCTTGACCAACTTGTCATGATATATGTAAAAGAAGTTGTGATGTTTAATGGGGCCTAACTTTCAATAATTTTTCATCATGATCCAAGGGTCATGTCTAAATTATGTAGAGGTGTTTAACATGATAAGAATATTAAATTGAACTTCATTATGGACTACTATCCCCAAATGATATCCAGTATGAAATGACTATTCAGACACTTGAGGACATGCTGAGGACATTCTCAATAGAATTTAATAGTGGATGGGATCAAAACCTCTAATTATTTGAGTTATCATACAATAATAGCTTCCACTCAAGTATTAAAATAGAACCCTATGAATCTATATATTAGAATTGATATATAAATCCTACTTTTTTTATGAAATTTGAAATAGAAAGCTACTTGGGACCAATCTTGTGAAAGAGATGATAGAAAAGTTTTATTCTATCCAATAATATATAACAACTAATAAGATTCGGAAAAAAGATGGATGTTGAAGACCATTAAAGGGAATTGGATTTTGATGTGGAGATAAATTTTTCCTTTGGATATCACCATAGAAGAGATCTGTGTGGTTTGGAAAGAAACGGAATCTTAACCATAGGTACATTGGAACCTTTAAAATCTGTGATCACAAAGGAGAAGTGACATATCATCTAGAACTTCCACCAAATTTAACTCAAGTTCATGATGTATTTGATGTATCTATCTTTAGAAATGCATAACTAATCCATCACATGTATTAAATCTAGAGGAGGTACAGTTGGAAAATAAACTCTTATGAGAAGAATCTGGTAGAGATCCTGGACCGTAGAGACAACGTCATACACAACAAGACCACACACCTTGTCAAATTGTTATAGAGAAACTATAGGTATGAAGAGAGGACTTGGGAACCAAAGTAAATAATGAAACAGAAGTACTCTTGCCTATTATCAACTAAGAAAATGATTTAAAATTTTGGGGATGAAATTTCAAGAGCGAATAATGTAGAAACCCATGTTTTTTAAATGATATTTCTTTCATGAAAAATTGTTTTTTATTTTACATAATATTATACAAGTAAATAATATAAAGGAAAAACCGTATATAATTAATAAATATAATTACATTAGTTATCTAAGAAACCATTTAAAATTACAAAATATTACAATTGGATAAAAAAAATATAAAATGGAAAAGATAAAATTGTAAAATATGGATCACTATAATCAACTAGAATCATATCCACCCTTGAAAATGATATAGAAAAATACAAAATATTAGTAAATCAATAAACACCGTATGAAAATGAAAATATAAACTCAAGAGTAATTATAGTGAATTTTGAGGGAATGAATGAAGTAGTATTTATAGAAAGAAATTTGACCATTAAAAGGTTAATATGATCATTTCTCAAATATGAATCTCAATTAATAAGAAAATTTTTCTATTTTACCATTGGGAATTATACACATTTTAAATAATATTACTATTATAATTAGAGTTTATAAGTAGTAATGAAAAAGGAAAATTAATGCTGAAAGGAGAAATAGTGGCCTCAACTGGTAGAGTCATGTCGTTTGAATCCCATTTTTTACAACTTCAGAGGGAGGTAGCATCACTATGGTTCACCCTTAACCAATACCAATTAGAGCTTAAAGAAGTGAATCTTGAACAAAATCACCTATGGGATAATTTAAAGTTATTGTAAATTATCACTCAACCGATGTTAGTCGATCCACCCCATGAAACTACCATCATCTCACACCTTACACTTAAGGTATACATGGGTGTAATAAGGGGTTATGTGTCGAGGTCATAGTAACTTAAAGTTTAAGTCCACTCGTAAAAATAAAATATTTATTACATAAATCCCATTTTGAGGATAATATTGTTTAATAAAATATGTGTTTAAGTGAGAATAGCTTGAGAAAATGATTTTTCTATTCAAATAAAACATAATTAATTTTTTTTAAATGTATATACTTTTATAGTGAACATGGGTATTCTAAATAATATTTTTTATTTAAATAGTATATTAAAACACCTTTATTTAAATATAAGTGACAAAATTATTTTATAATTTCCTAAGAATTTTTTTAATATGTTTCTGAATTTTGAATATGTCTTAAAAACTACTAATTTTCAATAAATAAAGAATTTTATATTTAAAATTTTAAATTTGAATATTTAGAGATTTTTTTATAAAATAAGTATTATATTTTTAATAAACACATCAAAATTAGGTTAGGGTGAATTTTTTTTACTTTACAAAATATGTTATTTTTCAGTGAATAGTTGAAATATTATCTTGGGTCTTCGGTATGTTTGATGAAATCATATTTATTTCATAATGATGTGAAAATTAATTAACCACAATACACAAGATAAAATATTTTATTTTATTAATATTAAGTATTTTAATATATTTTAATCAATTTCCAAACCTATAAGTTTCTTTCCAAAGTCTAAAATAGAAACTTTAGTTTTAAAACAGTAAAATGTGGAAAATTTATTTTTCCATGCCAAAATAAGAATTAGAAAGAAAAAAAATTCAGTTATAATTAATTGAAATATCATAAAATGTTACTCAAATTTCCAAACCCATGAGAAAAAAATTGGTTAACCTAATAATTCTACATTTTCCACAATCAATATTTCTAATAGCTATGTTTGAAAATTATTAATCAATTTATACACTTGTTATAAATACCCATACATTTCACCATTTCCCTTCACTAAAAATTCCTAAAACACAATATTGTCCTCAATTTTCCTCCCCAAGAGTCCTCTCAATGTTTCCGTATTCTCTTAAGGTTCCATACTCATGGTTAAGGAATAACTCTTCAAGGTAAAAGAATTATTATTCCTTTCTCTTCAATTCTAAAACGGTTTTTGTATATATATGAATAAATTTTATGTTACTCCCTTTTCATAACTTTTTTATCATACTCATACTTAAAAATTATGTTTTACTAATGTTATACATTCATTATATCTCATTTAAACTTTATCTTAACCTATATTTTATACCCATCATGCTGCCAAAATTACTTCTCAAATTTCTCTCTTTTAAATGAAAATTCTTATATTGTGAATTCCCAATCTAATTATTTATCCATGGGTATTCACATATATTTTAATAAAAAAATTATTTGGTGATTTACATATATGAAACACATATTCACTTTCCAAGGGTTAAAAATGATTTAATGGTGAATCCTTTAAGCACTTACATACTCAATGCTTTTATATGAAACTCATACTTTATTCTCGACAGGTTATTGATAAAATGAATTATTATAATCAATATGGATCACTTAAAACTAATAAATATGAATGTTTTTTCCTAATAGTTCTCTAATTAAATTTTTAAATAATTTAACCTCTATAGATGACATGTTTTATGATACCTTGGTGAATAACCATGGTAATTTTGATTTATTACACCTTAGTGATAAACCTTGTTGATATGATTATGAATGTATCATTTTAATGTTGTGTCCACATTTCTATGTAATGATTCATGTTATTTTTATCATTATATTCCCTATGTTCTATTTATCATGTTATATTGTTATACATATGTTTCATATTGATATTCCTCATTATCACATTCTAAATATCTATCTTGTTTAATCCTTTATTGGGATCATTATTTCTCCTTTCCTTTGATGTATATCCCCAAGAAATTAGATGTTGTAGAATTAACGTAGGGTAAACCTATGAAGGATACTTTCATTTGGATTAGAATAAATTTGTATGTTTCTATTTATTATGTTCTTAATTTCCATGAAACTAAGCATTAAAATATCCTTCTTTTTTTTCAATGTAATTAAATGTTAATTTAATAAAAATAAATTATGTTATAGTAACTGTATATGAGTAAGGGACTATCATGTAGAATGCATGTTTTTGTGATAAATAGATGTGTTTTGGTTATTCCAAGTGGATGTAAATGATAAATTATTTCTAATTTAATTTTAAATTGTTTTAAAATGGTAAAAATCTTTGATATTTCTCTCTTTTATTTTAAAAATACATATTGAATTATGAGATGACTTGTTATTTTTCTAATGGTTTTTGTGGGATGATTTTGGTGGATTTCCATCTTGGAATTATTACTCACCCCATGTATATGAACATTTATTCATATCTAGATTTTGTTTTCCATGAAATAGGAAATTTTATGATTTCATATTTCTCTAGTCGGGACTTTTAATGTAGATGGTTGTAGTTTGATCCAGGAGTTAGTGATCTTCTTGGATTCTAGAGTAGTGCTGCCATGTTTATCGATTAATGATTTATTTTTATATATTTTTTAGAGTTTATTGTCTCAATTATTTCTCTAATATTGTTGTATTTTTGGTTTTTGGTTTTACAATTGAGTTGTATTTCTTACACTTCATGCATCATACTATTTTATTGGTTGTTTTATATTTTGTCTTGATATGTTGTATTTGTTTTAAAGGGAAAAATTACCCCCAAGGGATTTAGTAATACTTTATCATTTATTTCTAGATTTTGGTTCCTTAGGGAGGTTGACTATGTTTAGTGGCACCCCAACTCTTTTTAATCCAATGGTAAGGGATGGGATATTACAAAACTTATACCTTTTATTACTTTTTAAAGTTATAAATATCATTTCATATTACTTGATCTACTATTCAGATATTAATTGTTTATTATGTTCATTAATGGATTGGGTTTTATACCACATTAATTGGTCCAACATCATTAAATCATGTCACTAAGAAATAGGTTGTTCCATAAAAGAAATTTTATTGGTCCGAACTAGAGTCAATTATCCTAATATAGTCAAATTTTCTTAGCTCTAACACCATCTGTATTGCCTTACTCATGAGAGGAATCCCTATATTGTTTACAGTTTCTGAAATTTTTTTATTCCATCCATTTGTAATAATTTCTAAAAAAAGTAATACACTATGTTATCTTATAACATTTCAAATAAATGTTTTTAATTTAAAATATAATGTAATACCAAATAGAAATTAAAAATTTATGTATAGACAACCACGTAATCATAAAGATTGTATCTTTGAGAATATCTTCAAGTCAGAATTTTTTTTTCAAATATTTCATTAGTTTTTATAAATAGAAGGTGAATAAAATAATCATATCACGTATGAGTGTCTATCTAGGTTTTTATTCCTTTTCCTACTCATCATGCACCAAGTCAAGATCATAATGATACTCATCCAACCATTTTTAAGGTGTTTACCCCTACGTGGGTCTATTCCATGATAATATACAGTCTCTAGTATCTAAAATGGATGTAATTTTTAGGAAACCACACATTATATACATTACCAAAACACTATGATATTATTCTATACAAATATTTTTCCTTTGAGATCATTATAGTGTTATGTTCCCTACTCTACATTTTCCTACTTGTAGTTTCCAAGGATTATATAAAAAAATCATTTGACACCAACTATAACACCCCAACTCCAATAACCTAGTTCTAATGGTTATTTTACTACATAGGATCAATATACAAGATATCATATTCAGAAGCATCAGATTAGCAGTCCTATGAGACTATATATATATATGATTCTCACATTACATTTGAAAACATGAAATAAAGTATAAAATCATAGTGAGTAATTTATTATTTATTCTAGTATAAACCTAAATTCATTTACAGATTCAATCTTGGTATCCTGTAGAATTTAAAACATAATAAAAGGAGATCTCATATCCTCAGTAATGGAAACCATATTGTATAAACAATTATAGAATAAATAATTAATTAATAATCTAGAAAATATTAACAATAATCAAATATTACATATAATTAATATTATAAATGGGGAATATATCTATAGATTACATAAAAACATAGATAATCACATAGATAACAATAACTAGTTTCACAAAAATAGATTGAATAATATTGTAATTCGTAATATTTTTTCATGGTTTCATGCCAAGAAGTCATATTTAAATAGGTAAGGCATACACTAAATAACCAAACTAGTTTATCTCTTGTGAACTACCAAGGAATAATGGGCCTATAATAGTCCCCTTCCACCACATATTATTTTCAATTAATTCATCATATAAAATAAATTATTAAAAAATTAATAGATAATAAATATAAACATTCATACTAAGAAACTAGCATATGAAATGTTAATATTTTACCAAGTCAATCAAAAGATAAATATAACCATTATACATCCATAGTGATATTTTGGATATTATCATTATCTTATATACCTAGTAAAAAATAATATCCCTAAATGTATTTTTATATAGATGAAAAATAATTTTAAAAGATCACAAAAACATTTCATGAGGAAGATTCCCTTTTTATTTTGAAATCACCTTTTTAAAATGTATAAATTTCAAAACAAAATAGGGAATTATTTTTAAAGAACCATGTACAATTGTAAATTAACCTTCGATAAAAATAATATTTATGATGGTTGGAAAATATGTTCATGCGGTAAACATTTAAACAAATATTTTGTTCACACCATTGGTAAAAAGTACATAGTTCAGAAAATGAAAATAAGATTCCTTGTAAAAAAATTATATAAAGTAAAACATGGGTAAAAATGAAATTATTAAATTATTTCAGAATATTAAAACCATTATTTAAAACATTTTAATGATGACATAGATATGTAAAAATAATATTCCCGATCTAATTGAAAAATAAAGTTGATTTCCCCTTAAAACATTATTTTGGAAATTTCAGTACTTGGAGAGAGGAAAATGAAAGGAAAAACTATAATTTATATAAATGAAAATATTATAATAAAATAAATAATATTTTTTAGTGATGTATCGTATACTTTCATCACAAAAAAATTCATCATAAACAATCCTGAAAAAGGGTGAGATTGTAACAAAAACCCCTTACTGCTTTGTTAAGTTTTAAATCATAACCCCTCATGAAAGAAATAAAATCAATAGAAATATTTAACACCATGAATTTAAATATAATTATGATATAACATATCAAAGGTTAATTTTATATAATAAAAAAAATAAAAAAAATTGTGAATATTGCATATGTCTCATAGAAACAAAATGAGACATAAAACCCTTGCCTCAAATCCATCATGCTTTGTAAGTTGTTTTAGCCTTTTATAATTTCAACTTAAAATTATTATAATTCTATAAAAGTTTCATATTAATATTTATATTACCAAATATGGTTTACATGTAACATATTATCACTCGTATATTAGAAATTTTTTATTATCGTCATCATTTTAGGTGTAAACTACATCATTTTTCTTATGTGTTTCGATTCGTAATTTATGGTCCATGCATATTGATCATGGTTAATCATATATATAATTTTAATAATGATATAAATATCATATATAATCATTATATACATATTTATAACCATCCATAAATGGTAGATATATAAAAATTAACTACACTGTTTATGGATAGGGTAGTCTGGATGTATGCATGAACGATGTTTTCATTTTATAAAGAAAAGAAAGAAAGAAAGATTAATAATATATTATAATTATGGAATAATAATTATATCATAAATATAATATTTTTTATTATATTAATTGTTATATCCATCAATGGGAGTAAATGTTGGAAACTGAATCATATCACTGCGTAGAGGTTGTATTCTACACGTACACACTAGCGATAATTTCATTTCCAATTAGATGGAAAGGAATAGGATACTATTTTACCCATAATTATATTAACATAATATTATATTAATAATATTATATTAATTATATTATATTAATTATATTATTTTTAATATAATTTATTTTGATGAATTATAATAATAAATAAACTTTGAAAGAGTCAGGTAAGATGATTTCCTTCTTTTTGAGAGACCTCTAGTGGCTTACACCTTAAGCCTTCTTAAGATGATCTTAGGGAAATAAATAAGATAAATAATTAAGATAAGGATACTAGGATTTTTTTTGTTTTGAGTCATCTTAACTAGAGGGCTAAATGTTTGTTTGTAAGGTTGGAGAAGAGGAACACTTTTATAAGTGATAGGAGGGACATACATGGAATTACTTAAATCATTTAAATAATATAAGGTAATTTTATTGTGTAAGTGGAAAAAATGGATATTAATTCAAACATAAGAAAATAAAATGTCTAAATATATTTAATAAATATTATTTATAAAAGTCTTGGTGGAATTTTTACCCTTATCCCTTAGTTTACCACCCCCCCCCCACCCACCAGAAAACCCTTCGTACCTTGACCATGGTAACAAGTTTTAAATGTTTTTAGTATTTATTATAAAAAAAATCTAATATTTTATTTTTACCTAATATATATTATGAAAATTAAAAATATGGAATAAATTTTAAAATATTCATTTTCTAAGAGAGATAAAATTACTTTTAACATATTATCATAAAATGCAAAGAAATCTATTTTTATAAAGATGTTTGTAATAAAAATGTTTTTATAGGAAAAAAAGTATAATTTTGATTCTAATGGAATTAATTATGTTATATTAAGTCAAATTATCATTATTTTATATCATTATAAACCAAAATTAAAAAGTAACCTTTTGAATATTTGATTAAGAGAGAAGAACCAGAAATAGATTTTATTTGAAAAAAACATTAATTAGATTTCCAAAAATGTTAACCATATATTTCTAAGTTCAAAATATATTTTTCCATGAATTATAATTCTTATTAAATATCTATTTTTTATAGAAAAATATGTTTCATAAACATTCAAGTTATTATTATATCGTTATAATTTCATTAAAGTGGCAGTGTTTGTAAATTGGTATTTTTCACTATTAACTCTAAAAATCATATATTTCCCAAAAATTATAAAAAAATTCACCATAATATATTTCTCACATGCCAATTTAAAAAATTAAGTTCATTTTTAAAATAAAATTTATAAAATGGAATAAAATAATTATGATTATTCACACATAAAACACCTAAAACACCTAAAACCATTTCTATTAAGAATATATTATTATTATGTAAAATGAATTAATTATTATACTTTTCCTAGTAAAAATAATTAGATTAATGTAAATTTTTTGGATTGAATTCAATATTTATATTAAGGAAATTATTTTAAAATATATTTAATAATTCATTTATTCTTATTCATGTCCACCATCCTAATGGCAACGTTACAACAGTCATATATAAATAATAGTATTTCATGGTTCGTTTAAGCTTCAGGTTATATGTGGTGAATGTTATCAAATATAGTATTCATTTAAATTAAACTAAAATATTAGTTAATTTCATGTTGAACCTATTAATTCCATTTTCCTTAGTTACATTGGGGTCACTAGTTGAGAAACTGTGCTGATTGATATATATTTGTGGCATAATGTCATTTCGGTGTTTAAGGCACTAATTTTTCAAGTCATTTGGGTAATATTATGATATAGTTTCTATATTTTAATAAATAATAAAATAATTAAATTTTAATTAACTACTAATTATACATTGAATATTACATTTTTATTAAATAATTTTTGAATGAAATTCATTTTAATGGTTTTGGAAAGGCTCATAGAGCCTTTTAGATAATTATTCAAAACAATCATATCATAGATGTGGAAGGGAAACTAAACCCCCACCCACCACCTATATATAATCATATGATAAACTAATAAACATAGAATGATTTCATCATATATCATGAGGATTAATCATTTTAGGTATATTGAAATAAATAATATTTTACTTAATATTACTTGTATTAATCAATTTGATTCATAATTGTTAATTTATGAAACAAAAAAGAAGTTTTACAATTAACAAGGATGAATAAAAACTAATATACCCCTACCATGGGGTATGATTCACTTGAAAAACAAATGGTATGTATTTTAAATCTACTATAATAATTTTATGTGAAATAAAAAATAATATAATTATATTCCTTTATTTATATATATAATGATAAGTCAAAATCCAATGAAACTTTCATCCCATTTCATTTTTTATATACTGTGGCTCATGTAAATATAAAAGGAAAATTTTATAAGAAAACACAAAAATAGTATGGGAGTCATGTGTACGTATGATATTATAAAAAATTGTTTTTCTAAAAATGGATATTACATAACAATGAATACATATTTTCCAAAAAAAATTATCCAGTATAGACACTAGAATTTCAATCATATGTATATGATGGAAAACTTCTTCCAGTGGAAATAGATCATCTAGAATAATATGAATATATTAGAGGTTTATGTTTTTGTGTGTTGCCTTAAGTATATTTTGAGAAATAAAAGACACAGGGGGAACCAAACTAGAGAATAAAAGATATCCATGCACGAATATATCTGCATAAAAAATTCACATGGTAGTATAGTTAGTTTGAGTGGTTTATCTGAAATAATGAATAAGAAGAAACAATATCTGAAAAAACACTACATGAAGATCCACTCCTCCCATATATGAGAATATGCATTCCCCTTAGAGTCCTTCCTGATCTAATGTAATTGATGTTATCATGGCTGTTTTTTCTAAATTTAAATCTAATAACTACTGATACCATTATTCTAATAAAATCATTTAATGTGAAATTTATTATGATTTATATCTAACAGCACCCACCCATTTCCTTATTGTAGGGGGTACACTATACAATATTAAATGTGATATTATACATAATAAAGATCTTCCTAAATATCATGTGATAATAGAGATTCCTTTAGATCATGATCCAACTATCAATATACCTATTCATCTTGATGATTTGAATGGTCACACAGTTGAACATGTTTTTTTAACTTTCATAGTATATTCAAATGTATAAATATTTGATGATAAAAAGTTATGTCCTTTATAATTTAGTTTTTTCTAAACCTTTATAAAATAATTAAAAATAATGTTTGAATCATGGAATGTTACTATAAATGGAGAAAATAAAATGGAAATTAATTTTCAAATAAAAACATTCTATAGGATTAACCAATAAATAGAAAATGCCTTTTAAGGATACCTTTACCTGCTAATTAAATTTCCTCATTTACTATGATTATAAGTTCATGTGGATAAAATGTTTAAACATAGTAATATGACCAACATTTAATTCAAAGAACAAATATATGGAGACACCATTCCACTCATGATTGGACATAAGAGTGTAAATGAAGTTATCAAGCATAAATTATTGGCGGCCTTAGTGGAAAATTTATACATGAGGTATATTTTCATAATATGTCTATCCAATAATTGATATAATATTTTAAGTATTGTTATTTATTATTCATCCTTTACATGCATATATATCACTACTACGAGAAAATAAATCCCTAGGATAAATTTTTTTGACTAACTGGTTCGGAAATCACTTCTAAAGAAAAAGTTTCATTGGATGAATCTGAAATTTTAATAACTATTGGGTCACTAGAAAAACATTCAAAAAGAAACTAATATAATATAGAATTTTATTAATACCCATAATTTGTTAAGAAAATTATAAAATCTATTCATATAAAATATATTTCCATTTCATTGATTACTTATTCCGTTTTTATTTTTTAGGAAGCATTGGGTGCTGATTATAATCAAGTTGGGTACTCTAAAGATTTGTTTTTTATTTCCAAGGCCTGGATTTTAAAAAATACACCACAAATAATGACCTCTATCAATTTTTCAAATACTATATTAAAAATATTATAAATAAAATTCAAATTATGCATTTTAAATTATAGTTAAATGTAAAATAATTTATGATAGAGTGGTGTTTAGATAACATCAAAATCATGGTAGTAGGATGAAAAATGATCACAATAAGACTGTAGAATTCAAAAAATATATAAGTATTATATTGTATATAATAATATTTCACAATCAAAACAAATATTAAAAAATAGTTATTTTTTTCAATATTTCTATAGTGTATGAAACAAAGTAATAACAATGATTGTGGTTATTGTTTTTGTAAATTTATGATAAATACATATTCTATCAACAAAATAAAATCCTTAAAGAGGTTTTTTTATGATAATTATAATTTCATTTAAAATATTTATTCTTTATTCTTTTTTTTATATTTTTCTAGTACTAATAAGACATTCATGAGTCTATGTAATCAAAAGAGGAAGTATAACTATTTATATATGAGTGTGAACAATACATGGTGTTGTAATGTTTGCATCTATCTAGAAAGGTAATTTTATATAATGTTTTTAATTATTTTATTTCATAGATATTATGAAGATTTATTTTATCTCATGATTATTTAGGATTGAAACTATTCATTTGTTTTTTAAATGTATGAACTAATTCCCTATAAATTTCAGGTCCCTTCTCCGAAACTTTTTTTCCCATAAATAGAAAAAAAATACATCCATATTAATTTAAAGGTCCTTTTTAATGGATAAAATAATCTCCCCATAAATTACTACTTCATGTAAACTCTATTAGTTTGGAAATAATCACAATTAAAGCATAAAATTAATTAATTCTAAACTAATAGAGATGGCATGAAGAAATATTCTAAAATAATGATGATTTTAGACTTCATGAAGGACCCTGAAATCTGTATGTAGACCTTCTATTCTATTAATATAAATAAATTTTTTGGGTAAAATAAAAACTCTTTAACAAGGATGATGAATATATATACTTTTTTCTCTCTCTGTATAGTTTTTTAATATGTATATATTTATTAGTGGTGAGATGAATTCTCTTTTGAGTATCAAGTAAAATTTTTGTTCAAAACATGTGTCACTCACTAAAAACTAAAGAAATATATTTATATTGTATTAATACATTAATAAAAAAATACATATTTCATTTTTTAAGTGCAGGAATCAGCCTCACCTCAATTTGACACACAATGTTCTTGATGTGATAGAAAGTGTATATTTTATTTAAAATTAACATTTTAGTTCAAAATTTTTATAATGTTATCAAAATTTTGAAACCATTCATGAATTTTATTCATAATTAATAAAAAAATACAAAAACTCATTTGGATTATAGAAATAAATGTACATAAATCTGACACATGGTGTGTCGGGTATATACTTTTTTAGTTTAAAAGTGAAATTTTGGTTCAGGACATGAATCTCTCACAAAAAATCAATCAAACTCACTCATATTTACATGATACTATTTTAAAATAATATATAATTCATTTATAATATATAGGAATTAGTTGAACATCAAGGTGACACATGGTGTGGAAGTTATAATTAAAAGTGTACCTTATTATTTAAAATTAACATTATAGTTCAAAACACATGTTACGTACTCATAACTAATAAAAAATAATTGAATTATATTTATAAATTAGGAAAATTATCCTTAAATAATTTATGATGTATAAGAATAAATTTCATGATAATATGATATATTGTGTTGATGGTGTGTCTAAAAGCTCATTTTTACTTGAAATGAACATTTCAGTTGAAAACACATTTAATATACTCAAAACTAATAAAACACACTCATATTTTATTTATAATCTATTGAAATGGTATATAAATCATTTATAACGTATATAAATAAATTGTATATCAATCTGACACACGGTGTGCTCGATAAGACTCAATAAAGGTGTTTTTAATTTAAAAGTGGCATTTTCATTTAAAACATCCATCACTCACTGAAAAACAAGAAAACATACTCGGATTTATAGGATAATTTAGTACAATGATTCATATTTCATTTGTTATGTGTATGAATTAACTACACATAAACATAACACATGATGTGAAATATATGACTCAAAGTTTTTGTTTTTGGTTTATAAGTAACATTTTAGTTCCTAAACATTCATCACTCACTAAAAATTGATAAAACACACTTATATTGTATTGATACTTTAGGAAAATAATATGTAATTCATTTTTTGAACTATAAAAATTATACACACATCATTCTATAACATGATGTTTCCGGTATAACTGAAAGTTCGTGTTTTTATTTAAAATTTATATTTTAGTTCAAAACACACATCACATACTCAAAATTGAGAAAATGTGCTAAAATTTTCATTTTACTTCATGAAAATAATAAACAAAATTATTTTTGATGTTTTTTAATCAACCTCACATCAATCGGATATAGAGTGTGTCCAACATGGCTCAAAATATGTGTTCTCAGTTTGAAAGTGACATATTAGTTCAAAACAACAATAAATCACTAAAAATAGAGAAAACTCACTCTAATTGTATTTATAATTTAAAATAAATATAAATAAATCTTTTTTTATGTATATAAATCAGTTTCATGACAATCAAACACACAATGTGGGCGGTATGACTAAAAATGCATGTTTTTACTTAAAATTGTAATTTTTGTTCAAAAAGTTCATCGCATACTCAAAAATAATAAAACAAACTTGAATTATCTTTTAACATTATTAACCCAATCAAAAATTACTTTATGATTTATAGGAATCAATTTCACATCAATCAGACTCATAGTGTGGCCAGTATGACTCAATGTATGTGTCTTCAGTTTAAAAGTGACATTTTAGTTTAAAATGTGCATCACTCACTTGAAACTAATAAGAAAACATTTATTTTTTTGATACATTATAAAAATAATACAAAATTCATTTTTAATTTTTAGGAATTAACTACATTTCAATCTGACACATGGTGTGCCCAGTATGACTCGAAGTGAAGGTGTTTAGTTTAAAAGTGAAATTTTAATTCAAAACATGCATCACTCACTAAAAATTAAGCAAAAATACTCATATTTTCTTGATAATTTTTTAAAATAATCAATAATTAATTTTTTATATATATTAATTAACTTCATTTCAATCTGACACACAATATGCCCCTTATGACTCAAAGTATGTGCTTTTATTTAAAATTAACATTTTAGTTTAAAACACATATTAAAAAATAAAAACCAAGAAAAAACACTTTTATTTTATTGATATGTTATTAAAATAATCCATAAGTCATCTTTTATGTGTTATAATTAATCGAACAATAATCCAACACACATTTTTCTGGATATAAATTAAAGTGTGTGTTTTCAGTTTAAAAGTGAAATTCTAGTTTAAAACATGTATCACTAACTAAAAATATAGAAAACACCCAATTATTTTGTTGATACTTTATTAAAATTTTATAATGTCACTTTTTATATGTAGGAATCATTCGCATGTTAATATGACACATGGTGTGGCAAGTAGGACCGAAAGTTCATAATTTTCTTTAAAATTGGTATTTTAGTTCAAAACAAGTCGTACACACTCAAAACTAATAAAAAATAGTTGGATTACCTTTTTAGTTCTTTAAAACTATCCAAAAGTCAATTTTTATATGTATGAATCAACTGCACATCAATATCACATATGGTGTGATCATAATGAATCAATGTATGTATACCTAGTATTACTCAAAGTATTTATTTTCAACATAAAATTCACATTTATTTCAAAATATGCATCACTCACTGAAAAATGAGAAAAACATTCTTGGATTGTCTTGATACTTTATTAAAATTATCCATAATTCATTTTTGATTTGTAAAAATTAACATCATTCCAATCCAACACATGGTGTGTCCAGTATGATTGAAAGTAAGTGTTTTTGTTTAAAATCTACATTTTAGTTTAAAACACGTATCACATACTCAAAAAATAGACACACTCAAATTGTTCTGATACCTTAGAAAAATTATTGATAAATCATTTATGAAATTTATGAATCAATTTGGCATGATTTTGATATACGATGTTCCCAATATGACTCAAAGTAAATGTTTTTAGTTTACAATTTACATTTTAGTTCAAAAAGGGTTTCACTCACTGAAAACCAAGAAACGAAACTTGGATTTCCTTGATAATTTTTGTGAAATGATCCATAGGTCATTTCTGATATTTTGGAATTAACCATACGTCAATCCAACACACAGTGTTCCTAATATGATTTAAAGTGAGTGTTTTGATTTAAAATTGACATTTTAGTTCAAAACAAGTTTCACATGCTCAAAACCCAGAAAGGTGATCATATTATCATGATACTTTAGTAAAATGATACTTTAGGAAAATTATCCATAAATCATTTTTTATATGTAATAATAAACCACCCATTAATCTGACATAGGTGTGTACTCACAGTTTATAAGTTACATTTTATTAAGTCATTATTATATCATATTTATGTTTTTTTTATTTCCTTATAGTATTACTAACATAAACATTTTTTCTAGTATATGTTCACTATTATTTTTTTCAAGCTATGGTGGTGTGTTTATAAACTAGTAGTGTTATTAGGATATATTGAAATAGGATCCCAAATACATTGAAATACAGCTTCACCTTGTTATTTTAGAATTTTTTGGAAAATATAATGTTTGTAATAAATTGTACTGAACAAAATAATGTGATGTATTGAAATGAATATAATGTAAATTTATTTTAAATTAAATTATGTAGTTTTTTGTAATGAATTAAAATGTTTTAAATTTTTGATAATTGTAATGTTGTTGTAGTGTGTTATATATAAAGGTACGCACTGCAACAACTGGTTATTTTATTAGTGAAAAATATAAAATTGAAAAACGTGATTTTATCAGTTCTAATAAAAGGAATATTTATCATCATTAGAGATGGTGCTGCAAATTTTAACTTTATCTGTTCTAAAATATGAATTGATGAAGGAAACCCTTTATTGGTAATTCATTAGAGTCAATGACAGCTACTTTTAACAGCACATTTTTAGATCTTATAAATTTCGCAAGATTTAAAAATAACTTAAAACATCTATGATTTTTAGTGATGATATTATAAATTTATATTTCTGAAAAATATTAATCTTTTAAAGTGATGATTCATTTTTTGAATATGTTATTTTTCAAATTTATTATTTTAAAACTTATAAAATTTTAAATTTTAAACAGTTTTGAATGATATATATGAATTTACAATTTTTTTGGGACCAAAAAACATATATATATATATATATATATATATATATAATATTATATATATATATACACACTTTATATCATGGGTGTGGTGGTGGTTTGGTGTGTCTGAGTGACGATGAGTGCATGCATGTTTTCATGCCTTCATAGGAAATTTTAAAGACACACATATTGCTTACATAAAAACTATGCATGAAACATGTATGTATAAGATTTCACATAACATATATATTTAATTTGTTATGTACATGTATATATTCAATTAAAAAATATATTATATACATAATAGTTATATATAAAAAATTCCCACTAAAAATTTTAAATATTTCATGAATAATATTTTATAAATTATATACATATTTTTTTAAACTATCCTCATAACACTGACCATAAATTCCCATATAACATTTAAAATATCCATTTAACATTTAATAGATGTTTATATATATCTTTTAAATTGTCTATAAAACATCTTAAACTCACTTAATGATTTTTATATATAAATTATATAAAAATTGGTTTATGACTATATAAAAAATATTCTAAAAATGATCATATAACATTAATTTTATCCATAAAACATTTATATAAAAAGTAGACATGAAATATTTAAATCTAGTGAATTTTTTTATATAAAAAATACAAATTAGATTTTATATAAAGTTTACAATATTATATAATATTTTTATAAAATATTTTATCTAAATCTCCATAGTAATATTTTAATTGTCCACAAAATATTTTATATATCTCTAGTTAATATTTAATCTTTTTATAGTTCATTTTTAAAATGTTCGAACAATATTTTAAATCTACATGATAAAATTATTATATTAAGTATCCATAAAACATTTAGTAAATGTTAATATGAAATTATTTATTTATTTATATAATATTATATATTAATGAATATAAGATATGTGTGTGTGTTTCTGATGCTTTCCTCGGGGCGTGCATCCGTTCATGGAGGACGTGCAACTGTTTCCCCACATTCTCGCTTTCCAAAGGTGGGCGACATCCGTTGCTTTTTCAAGGATATTTTCTCCTTGATCGAAACGGGATAATGGGATATTGGATCCTCATTCCGTGGATTCCTCCTTAGATCTTGTTACCTATTTTGGGTCACCCACATTGACTTAAGACATTATTCGTGAAACTCTTCCCATTGTCATGTCTTCATGGATTTCGGTTAATTACACTTCTTCTGTCAGGACATTCCAAGGGGCCCAGTTAGAGAAACAACCTTTAGTCAGGGGAGTAGTCAGGTTTGACATCACTGGCATGTCTGGACTTTAGAACACTAATGCAACTGGGTTTCTTCCCCTTATAATAGTGTTTATCCAGGATGCGGAAGCACAAGGAATCCCACGTCGAATACAGGGAATTTTATGCCATAGGAATGTCTCTGACGTTTTCCTTAGCTTCTTATGTTTAACACAGGGTATGTGGTGAGTTTAATTTCTAGAGAAGACGGATCAGACTGATTAAAACACTGGTGGAAGTGTATCAGAAGGGTGTAACCTCAGGAGGGATCATTGATGTTGGGTATAATGCGTAGTTAGTTACACAATTACTATTAGGAGCAGCGAGAAAATGGGTGACATGATTTCACTGGGATGTGGAAGCTCAGGTAAGAATCAAAATGGATATGGATTGTTGAGAGTGGATAGAGAATGAGATGGAGTTGAAGTGGGAGCGATGGTGATGTTGGGATTGAGCCTAGAAGATACTTCCTACCTATCCCAGTGGTAGGGAATCAATGTCCACGTAGTTTAGTGGGTGTATAGAATTGGGGTGTACACATGGTACAATGACCTGATGATATATTGTGTCTTACACGTGGTTAGAAGCCTGGGTTAGTCAGATGCCTGGGGGCGGACTAGAGATGTGGGTTCCAGTGAAGGGGAATACAATGGCTTACCATCGATTGGGGAACACAACGGCTTGTCATTGATTGGGGAACACAATAGCTTATCATGGATTGTGGAACACAATGGATTTCCATTAATTGGGGAACACAATGTCCTACTGTTGATTGGGTAACACAATGGCTTACCATCGATTGGGGAACACAAAAGCTTACCGTCGATTGGGGAACACAACTGCTTACCGTCAATTGGGTTTGGACCTCAGGGAGGCTTCCTACGTACCTTGTCTGAGAGGCAAGGATCAAAGTCCATGTAGTTCAAATGGGTATAGTGTAACGTCTTGTGGGATGAAAATGGAGTGTACAGTTTAACATCGTTTAGGACGGGGTGAACCGATGTGAAGTGGTCAGAACCAATGGGCGTTGGGCTTGAACCTCAGGGAGGATTTATGTGTACCTTTCCTAGGAGACAAAGATCAAATTCCATGTAGTTCAGAATGGGGGATATAGTTTAACATCATGCGGGATGAAGGAGAACCGATGTGAAGGGTTCGGGACAAGTAAGTGTTGGGCTTGAACCTCAGGGAGGCTTCCTATGTACCTTCCCTAGAATACAAGGATAAAATTCCACGTAGTTTGGAATGGTTTGGGGCTTACATAATAAGGCGTTTCAAGAAGGATTCCATGGTCAATGGTTACTCTAAGCCCACGTGAGTCATTCTCGATGTGAGAAACAAGAGGCAGTAAAGACCTGATGATTTCTTCGTGAAAGGTGCATATGCGGGAAGTGGAATGGGGGTTACATGTGGATAGCATCTCAAAGAGGAAATAGGGGTTTACACGTGGTTAGAGACCTAGGTAGATGGAGATTAAGACTTACTCCAGGATGGAGGCCTGATGGTGAAAAATCCCAAAGGTAGAGGTACAGGATAAATAAATTCCATGTGCCCATATATCCTCTGGTCTTTACCATGGAAGAATAGAGGAGGAGTCGGGGTGCTACCTCTTACATGAAAGGCTAGGGGCTTACACCAGGATGGTTTCCCTACCCCGTGGATAAGAGCTGCTCTAGTAGAGAGGATCTCATTCCATGTGAGGAAGATATCACTCACATAGAGATGAGTGGACGTAGAGAATATTCGAGATGGGTAACCCCGTGTATAATTCACGGGGTGAGGCCACAGTTTAACATTATGTGCTAAGGATGATGGTTCTTGGCAGTTTAACATTCTGTAGCTTGGACAAAGCAGGTTCACTCTGCACACCTAGGACATACATAACTGGAACGCTTTAACCCTTGGTAAAGGGAAGGCACCGGCAATGTCATGGTGATGGGGTGTTGTGGAGTGATCCACTAAGGGTCTCACCTTTTCCTGGTAGTGCGAAGAAAAAATAGCCATTACCATGCCTATGTGAAGAAGCATATGGCTAAGTAACATAATGTGAAGCACCGCCTAAGGGACCTTGAAATCACTTCGTACAAGCCTGGAGGTCCGTACAAAAGAAAGGTGCATGACACAGGTGTGTTGCGCATAAAAGGGGCTTAGACATGGTGACTTAGTGTAAGGACGACACATGGAGCGCATGAGGGATGCACGCAAGATGAGAGGCTGCGTGCAAGATGGAATGGCTACGCGCAAACCGGATGTTTGCACGTAAAATAGGTCCAATGTAGGAGGAACTTGCGCACAAGAGGGATATTTTGTGTGGAAATTACATAGGTTAAAAGGAAATGTATGAGGATCAATCCCATGAGGGCCCACCCAAAGAGGGACCCTTGGGGGACCTGTCGTGCAAGATCCAATACCGTTATTCCATAGTGTTTTTTGCATTGTCTCAGAAGAGGATTCTTTTTTGTAGCATAGTGTCGTTTCGTCTTATGTAACCATCCACTAAGGGTGGGGGTACGCTTCATTTTATAGCTGAAAACCCTAGAGGCGGCACACAAGAGAGGATGTGCACAAATGAATATTCGATGTCACATTAGGCGCACAAGGGTTTGCGTTCCTAGAAGAAACTTACGCCCCATGCTCTCTTCCTTCACTCCCTTTCCTTTGTTGGTTTTTTAGAAGGTGTCTATAAAAGGGTCCCTTTTACATTGCATTGGGCGTGCAAGGGATTGTGTGCTGTAGGAAATATTGTGTGCATACCTAGAATCATGCATGCTAGTGCCTTGGTGAGTTTTTGGTGGATCGCTACAGAAGTCTTCATTTGATGGTGCATTGGGCACGTAAGGGTTTGCGTGCTGAGGGGAATTCTGCGTGCACCTCGTCATTCTTGCATGCACCTCTCTCTCGCGTTGAAAAATTATTTGTTCAGTCAAAATATGCCTTTGGTTTCTCCAAAAGATCCCCGTCATGGACCTATCCGAAATTCGGCGTCAACAAATTCCCCCCCCCCTCATAATCAGAGCTAAAGGGGGACCCAAAGGTCAGATTCTGAGGGTCACACCAAAACATAGTGAAGTGTCTTGTCAGTGTGCACAAAAATGGTGTTTGGGAATGCAAAACACTTCTACGCACACTAAAGGTGTGGTCCACACCAATAAATACACTGAGTTCCCCACTTTGACTTTTCCATACAATAGGATTTGACTCTCGTGTGCGGAAAAGTCCCACATCTTCACGCAATTTTCCATGGCCAATTCTGAGTTATGCACGCGCCCTGGTCACTTAAACGCCACCAGTCATTTTTGCGCAGACAAATCTTCTTGCACACCACATGTTGTTTTGCATTCCGAATCTCCATTCTTTCATGCACATCCCTTGGGATTTCTAGAAACTTTCCAAAAATGGTTTTCCAACAAATCAACGCTGAGAGGGAGGCTACCATGGCTGCAAGGAGGAATCAGATGATCACGAACCCCCAGATTCTTCATGCGAGGAGGGTTGTGTATAATAATCAAATTCATTTTGGCATTCTTACACAAGCTCAAAAAGATCACATTATAAGAGATAGCTTACTGATAAGGAACATTGGTATTTTGGAGGAGGTGTTGATGCCTGGCTTTGAATCTAATACTCTACAGTCATGGGTGACATGCAAGGATAGGCTCCCATAGTTCCACATCACGATCATTGTCTATACTTATAGGGAAACACAGAACACATCCATCTATGTCCTGAATCCAATGACTAGGACTATTGTAGGGAGTGATCCATTTCTCAAGGAATATCCCGCTCTTTACGTGATCACCTTCAGAGGCATCATTACTGATGAGATGAATGGATAGAAGGAATGGAACTTAGGTCTGAGTGAACCTTCACAAGTGAATGGGCTTGGGCGTATTGGGTATGCCAAACATACAATGATTTCAGGCCAAAGATGTGGTCTATCAAGCTTTTTGAAGCTGTTTGGACATCCTAATTTCACTTCTACTGGTATCAGGACCCGGTACTCGATCCATTCAGTCGATGGTCTCCTGATACCAACACCTTCCACCTCCACCATGGGGAGGTAGGTATCAACTTTTGGTACATTCATTACATTGGGGGAATTCCCTTTGAGGGGTACCACTATGAATATTTCCTCCCAACAGAGAATTTTTGGGGGGATAGGACGCAGACCCCCATCCTGACATGGAAACTACTGGCGCTAGCCAAGGATAAGTTGAAAATAAAATATGTTCGGAAGGACATATCTTATATGGGATGGTTTAGTCTTTTTCTGACATAGGACAAGGCTGTGAAGATTTCCAGCAGAGGGAATCAATGTCCAAACACATCTCATAGGGGAAAGGTGGCATCATATTGGATGGTCCTCAAGACAGGGGAGTACAAATCATAGGGATTTGGCATAAACAAAAGTCGAGACCCGAACTTGTGATATGTTGGGTTCGTTGCTACATTCTTAAGAGGGTGGCTATTACTAGTGAGGGATACGAGGATGGGGGTATGCCTAGGGATGCTATTGATGGTCAGAATCATGGCGGTGAAGAACAAGTTTAACCTGGGGGTACCCATACTGGCTAGGTTATACAGCATTCTGGGGCACATCTCAAGGGAAAGTATGCCCAAAAATGATACACGGACCGTTTCAGATCTTTCATGGTTGGTTCATAGCCCACTGTGGTAGATATGACTTCTATAATACCATTCACCCTCCAGGTGATTGTATGCAGCCATCCCTCTTGAAAATTGCTGGAATCCACCCACTAACTCTCAGAGAATAATGGGTTAACCTCAAGATTGGAAGCCATAGCCATTTCGACTTTCACCCATTTTGGACCCTAGTTGTTCAGATGGTATATGATGGTAGGGGCCCATTGGAGTAGAGAGAATACCTACAAAGAATCATGGGTGGTGTGTTGGTATCCCGGATTGATGGAAAAAAAATTCAAACTATACGTGCTGACTAGGTTCATCAGGCAGTTTGGGTGCATGTAGCTGATTCCAAAGAACATTTATACAGAGGTTTGGGAAGAAAGAAATCCCTACATTCTTCGCCAACTGTGGATTTTTTTCAAAACTGCAGGCCTGGGTGAATTCATTACTCTCCCCCTATTGATGTCAGTGTTTTCCTGTTAACAGAGTATGCTAAACACTGGAAAAAAATGTATCCCAAGGTGATTCTATGAAAACGTATCGAGAAAATCAAGGAGGCTAGTGCAGAGCCTGAAGAGAGGGTAGGTAGAGTAAGTGCCATAAGAGAGGTGAGACAAATATCGGGCCAGGTGTCTAGCATGGCATAGACTATCACTTTATTGGTAGGAGCATCACAAGACAATAATGTGCCTCCGCCTTCTAAGTAGGGGTGGTCCCGCAGGCGACCTCATGGGATAACTAGGGAACTTCTTGGGAATCAGCTAAGGCACCTCATGAAGCTAACTACTGATGCTATAATCCCATATCTCTAGTCTTCCTAGAATATTCTGCGATAATCTATGTCTACTTAAGAGATGTAGTAGAGGCTGGTGCGTGCCGAGCTCGACTTTCCAGACATAGGGCGCATCCAGGTGGCGGATAGGGTAAACATTCATCCCTGGCATGCATACCCAACATCCATGAATATGTACGCATGCCAATGGGGGTGGTATGAAGATCCACACCTCCAAGTAAAAGTGATTCTCGGCCAGGAACATGACCTCGAAAATATTCTATCTAAAGATGAAGATATATATGATAAAGAAGATGAAGAGGAAGAGGAGGAAAAAGATGAAGAAAATGAGATAAATAAGAGGAATAGAAGGAAGATGTTGAAGGCCTCTGTGGTGAAAGACCTTCAGGAACAACTGCTTCTCAACGAATCTCTTGTGAGAGTAGAGATATTGCAGGTTCCGATGAAAAACTAGCTGATCAGCTCGAGGAGAGTTTAACTCTTGTCTCCATTGGCCTTTCCCTTCTCACAATCCTAACTTATAGACCAAATTTCATCATGTTTAGGAACACATGGACGATGTCACCTAGGAAGCCTTCCTCGCAGGGGATGAAGACATGCCCATGGAGACAATAGAACATCCTCAGGATCCTGTCTTCAAAACTGAGCAAGGTGGGGAACTAGATATGGTTGGATTAAGCAGTGATGATCTAAAAGAAAGGGATGAAATGGAAACCTTCGAGTTTGCTACTATTCTCATCATTTAGGATGAGTTGGCATTGGTGATCGAGTTAACAAGTGTCAAGGGATCTCATGTGGTGGAATCTCCCACCATGATGCAGGCACTGGAAACTGTTGCACTTGGATTTTGTAAGTCTTTATCTTCATTAGCTCTCATTTTTTTATATTATTAAACTCAGCTAACAATGAAATTGATTCCCATTGCAGTGATCACAAGGTTGTCAACTCGGTAATCCATTGTGTCTAGAACATCTTCAAGATCCCCGTCAATGATTACATAAGCTCCTGTAGAGCCAACTATTCGAGTATTTCATGCCCTAGTACTCGATGATCCAGAGGCTGAAATCATGGTTGATAATGTTTCCAAGGAATAGCTCCAATCCAGTGAGGGTGAAGTCACTGAAGAAGAAAAAAATCTAGAAGAGGACCATGTTGCTGACCTCCTGACTAATTTTCCTGAGTACAGACCTATAAACCTTGAGGAGATAGACGATTATGACCTAGACGTGGATGAGTAGAGTCACATGATGTAGCTCAATGCATAGAAGTGCATCAAATGCTTTCTCAATCAGCCACAGGAAGAATGGATAAACTAGATGGGGTCACTTCGCACCTTTCTACACTTTCTTTTCACTAGAGGGGTAGATGCTTATCGTCTCCATACAATGATATGTGATTACATGGTTGATAAAATACTAGAAAATATCCAATGATCTAACATTACCCAGTGCCAAAATGAGTCAGAGAATACCCATAAATTCTTTAAGGTTGAGAAAGAAGTCTGAGGCCTCGAAGAGCAAGAAAAATAACGGAAGGAATTCATCACAACCCACTCTGAACTCATTAAACAGTTGAGGGCCCATCTGGTGGACACCCAAGAGTAGGTAGTGCAGGAGATTTGCCAAATGATTGAGCTCCAAGCTTAATGAGCATGAGCACAGGCTAGGGATAATGAGTTATGCTCTATGGCTACTGATGATGTGTGGGATCTCAGGGGTCGGGAGTCGGTCCTAGAGGCCACAAGCTAAAAGGTGGAAACACTTGAGAAATCTATCAAAGACGATGAT
Organism: Viscum album; assembly: GCA_963277665.1. NCBI lineage: Eukaryota > Viridiplantae > Streptophyta > Magnoliopsida > Santalales > Viscaceae > Viscum > Viscum album. Next base: position 780,655,909 of record OY728153.1, on the reverse strand, counting down.
CCTTAAGGTCCCTGTTTTGGCTGAACTCATGAACTATTCTCCCATTGTTTACTTATCTCGAACTGCATGCATAGACTTATCATATTCTTTCTTGTTTATTTTGATTATTGCATATCAATCATAATTGTGGAGTAACGAGCAATGAACCCCTAAGCTCACGTGGGTCATGCCCGATGTGAGAAAAAAGGGATGTTTGCATCATTACTTCATCTGAATATGAGAGAGATAACCAATATTTGGGAATCTAGGGTATAAATGATCAATTCGAGCATCCAAGAAGAAAGAGGGAGGCCTGACTAGAGAATAAATTTCTCAGAATAGTCAAGTTGGAGTTTTTTTTTTAATATGCTATAGTGCACAAGTGGAGTAATGCCATGGGCGTTAGAATCAATACCAACATAGGGGAATAGAAGAGTGAATCACGATACTCAAAATTTGGAACAATGTGGGGATGGTGTGACAATTAAGGATAAATGTTGTCCATGTTCGAAACACAACATCTAGATTGTGTTATCCTGAAATGGGGATGACAAATGAGGGCTGACCACTGACCATATTCGAAACATGGGGCTAGACTCAAAATGTTATCCATCAGTATTCCATAATGTTGGACCAGAATAGTAGGTAAGACATATGACGAGCATCCGTACCATTAGGGGGTTCCATTAGATATGAAATAGGATGAGTATCCGAATAAAGGGCATGCAAAGCATGCAGGGTGGAGTGATGGGTTGTTCGAATGGAGTCCAACACTCTTGAAATTACACAACTGTGGGGGGAACACATTAGGTGGATACATCAGTCTGATCAGGGATCAAACTTACTTCCAAACTAGACTATTCTGGTAAGGTCCTGGAATGATCTATAGTTTTACGTCATACCAATAAGGATGATAAACACATAGTTTAAAATTTGTATGGTGAGGATGGTGCACATAGTTTAAAGGACTCAGGAATGGGGCCAAGAAAAATTACCTAGACATCGCTACATATCCCATGAGGATGGGGATCAAGACAAATGTAGTTATTGAGCATAGCGTGGTCAAAGACCAATTCTTGTGGGGGGAATCCTATTTAGAAAAGAATTTGACGCATCCCATAGTTAACATGGGGTATCTAGAACTAGTTCAGGGTAGAACCGTAGATTAATTTAATGCATAGAGGACATGTTTACTCGTATATTTTAATGTCATATGGTAGGATGGGGAGTCAAAAATGATATCCCAATAAGGGAGAATATGATGCGGTAGCTATAAACCAGATGGGAATGAGGACATAAGGATTCTGCACCACACAACGTATCCCCAGAGATGTTTTTTAGGTCAAGAGACCTATAATGAACGTTAGGTTGGTCCTGAGGAAAAGTGGTCAGGCATTCCTACATATCCCATCAGGATGGGAATCAAGCTGCACATTGTTCTAGGATCCAAATTTACAGTCATGCGGGATGAAAATCCTACATGGCATAGCTACACCAGTACATGCCCATCCAACACTACTAAGCCCATGTGAGTTGTTCTCAATGTGGGAAATAAGGAGTAGTGATGGGATTTCCCTGGAATAGGGAGGCACAAATTAGGTGAAGTGGAATTCTAGGTAAATGACATCCCAAAATAATTTACCCTCCTTCTTAACACGCATAGATGCTTGAAGGTGTAAAACCATGTGTGATGGAATTCCACTTGAACATAAAGGAGTGGAATGATGTGAGTCATGGAGCCTGAGATCTGGATCACAATGATAGTGGTGTGATGATAAATCATAACTACTGACTATATTCGAAACATAGTATATATTACATATTATCCTAGATTGGGGACAGACAAATGAGGGTTGACTAATGACCATGTTCGAAACACGGGACCTGTCGCAAGTGTTGTCTAAGGTCTTCAGTGATGTTAGCCTAGAGGGTAGATCAGCCAATGTGGCTTGAGACCAGGCCATAAAGGGGGGACCTTTAGAGATGAAAGAGGATGGGATCCAAATAAAGGGATCATAAATCCTGGACATGAAACGAGATAATTTCCATGTGAAAATTCCACCCTTTGGGATCTTTGTCATAATGCATTTGAGTATGATAATAAGACTTATCAGATAGAGGGAGTTGAAACCCTTTTTAAGGAAAAAGTTCATGGGTTCACATTCTCCTAGCTTTAGGTCATGGAGTGGACCATTAAGAGGGGACCTGATTTAATGAAGTGCTCATAGGGTGGAAAAGTAGTTGAACCCGATGCGTAGTTTCTATAGGGATATTTTATTTTAGGGTCATAGAACTTGGACTAGGCTGGGAAAAGACAAGGAAGAAACATGGTGTGATTGTCAAAAAACTTGATGCGAATGAGAACCCAAGAGGTGCTCGCCACACCATATGCTTCCAAAGGAGTTCAGGCTAAGGGGCTGAAAAAGGGGGAAGGATTTAAGATTCTTGGGGCTGGACCTATAGACAGAATGTCTGGGCATTCCTACATATTGCATGAAGATGAGAATCAATCCACACGTAGTTCTTGAAAATGTTTTTCAGTTTAGTGTCATGCGATAAGGACGGTTGGATATTAGTTTAAAGGTATTAGATCTCAGACCATAGATAGAAAAGAGGGAGGGATACACATGGTGCGATAATTGAAAAACCCAACATGAATTAAGATGGTAGGTGTCCATATCACACCATGTCCTCCATGGGGAGGTTTAAGGTTGAGGGAACAAAAATGGAAGTTAGGATGGGACCGAGGCAAAGTGCCTGGGCATTCCTACGTAACCCATTATGATGGGGATCAAGACATACATAGTTCTAGAAGTCTCATGGTAGGGTACCATTGCAAAGGACAATACTATTGCGTGGTTCTTTCCCACACACCAAAAGAAGTTTCATTTGATAGATCTTGTTTGTTCCTTAGGATGGATGTGTGTTTTTTTTGTGAAGAAATAAACCTAGGACAGAGAATCCAAGCATAATTATAGGAATCAAGATATATGAAAGCATTGAAAAATGGTATGGTGGGTAACCATTACCAAACATGATTTTTCCTCGAGCGATGACATCACAATGCAGTGCTATTTTTCGCCATGTAGCTAGGACGATAATTTCATAGTTTAGGGTAACATGATAGGACCAACCCATGTATTTTAATGTCTTTTAGTAACGATGTAATAGTTTAATGTCATATGAGACTAGAAAGTATAGTTTAAATTCATATTTCTTGGACACATACAAAGGAAATGAGGTTTTAGGGGGGGATGTGCATGGCATGATAAAGCATGCCAAACGTGAATGAGGATGAGGTATGCACCACACCGCCTAAAATCTCAGGGAAGAAACCTAGGGCTAAGGGTACAGAAAAGGTTAGAGAATATGGGTTTGGACCTGATGACGAAACATTTAGGTGTTCTTACGTATCCCATGAAGATGGCAATCAATCCATATGTAGTTCTGGTAGTGAATTTTAATTTATTGCAGCAAGGATGAGAGGCAATAGAGATAATATCCTAGAAGGGGGTCACATTCTACATCTATTTACAAACCCAATGTGAGTGAGGACATAATTCCATACACACCACACCATGCAATCCTGTGAAAGTCAAAGCCAAAAGGCCGAACAGAGGAGGTAATTAGTAGAACCTGAACGAGACTCGAAGACAAGATGCCCGGGCATTCCTACGTATCCCTTAAGGATAGGAATCAATCTATATATAGTCCTGAGGGTATGCAGTTTTTACGCCTTATAGAAAATACATATAAATATTTTAGTTTAAGGTATTAGATCTTGGACCATAGAAAAATGAGAATCTTCCAAATAGTAGAAAACCTCGATTGAATCTCTGAGCCCATGTGAGCTACGATCAATGTGGGAAAATAGGGCGGAGAAGTTCATTACAACACAAGTAATATAAGCAAAGAGGAAATCAGTGCGGAGCCCCGAATGATGCATCACCATGTATTTTTCCTCATAACGTGAAAATGTGTACTAAGGGATAGTACCAAGAGTGTCGATATTCCACTTGGACATGATGGAGTGGAAAATGATGTGAATCATGCAACCAACATTTAGGGATTTATGGGGATGGTGTGAGGATAGAGGATAACTATTAACCATATTCGAAAAATATAATCCATATCATGTGACCTGAAATGGGAATAATAAATGAGTTTCTACCGCTGATCATATTCACAACACGGGACATGAATCGATTTGTCATTCAATGTTATCAAGGACATTAGCCCAAGACGGTAGGAGGGAACTGGGGATGAGTATCCATTCCATTATGGCGTCCTTTTGAAAGTGAAATATGGTGAAAGCCTAACTGAAGGGGAACATTGAACATGAGGATGGGTGATAACATGTCTATATAGAATCCAACACTATAGGTCCTGAACTAGAGTGCTCCTTATCACATTGGTGAACTGGTAAAGAGGGTCGAGGGGGAAAACTTAAGAGCATCCTACTCTAAAATATGAGTGTGGAATAAGGGGATGAAGAAATCTTAAGATAAAGAGATATGTGGCATGTTTGTTGTAAACCTGGAATGAATTAGGACATAATCCCTTACCACGCCGCATGCCCATCTCCTGAAAGAACTCGGGCTTGGGGGGCCAGAAAGATAAGTAGGTTTCTAAGAAATGGGGCTGGATCTGAAAGATAAATGTTCTGGTGGTCCTGTGTATCCCATAAGGATAGGAATCAAGCCACATGTAGTTCTAGGATATGTTGTGCAGTTTTACATCATGCAGAAAGGATGATGGATGGAGGGGTGTCTCAAGGGGATGCATGTTGTGTGGGAAAAAAATATCTTGACGTGAATGAGTAAAAAGAGTTCACACCACACCGCACAATCCTAGGTGAGAACTTGGTCCAAGGGACCGATAAGGTTGAGGGACCTGAGATAGGAAGTCCCATCCAGTTTGCAGTTTAACGTCTTGCGGTGAGGACGATGGCGATCTTAGTTTAAGGTCATAGGACTTGGACCATATATACATCACACTTTACGTGGGTATTTCCATACCAAAGATCCTAAGCCCACATAAGAAATGCTCGATGTGGGAAACAAGGAATAGGACTAGGCTTTCCTCAACATATAAGGGTATGATGATAAGGGGTAGATGTAGAGACCCGAAGATTGACGTACATGGACATTACATTACATTTGCGGAATACTTAGTACATAACAAAAACACACACTAAAGGATCGTAATAGTTTAGTGTCTTTGGAAACTCGGAACGTAATCTTCTAATCATGGTGAAAGTTCTTCAATATCTCCCATAAAGGTCATCCCTTTTTTTTTACCTAAAACCTTTCTTTATATCCTGGGGAAAAGAAAACATAAAAGGGTGAGCTAAAATGCTCATTAAGGGTAAACAAAAGAAATATCAATCACATCATATATATAAGAACATAGCTTTTGGAAATCTTAACCTGCAAAAAGCTCATAATATCATAACATGGGATAAATCATAGAAGTGAAATGTAATCCCAATAATCATAACTTAAAACATGAAACTTTGTGGCATACACACATAATCATAGAAAATCATTTCTTGTTAGTCAAGACTCATTTCCAAGACTATCTTAGTGGACAAAGTCCCTTTCTGAATCGAGTAACCCTCGTTTCAGTCCTGTTTCACTGAACCGGTATAACCTACCATTTCAGCCATATCTATCTCATGAGATATAAAATCTTTACCCAATGCATTGGAGGGAGATATAGGTCCCACCCATCTTATAATGAATCCTTTCTTATGTGTGCCACATAATCATAAATCATACATCATTTCATAACCCATGTAATAAAAATGGGATTCTTAAAACAACATGACATCATAAAACCATTAATATAAGATAAAGGAATTCATAAACATAATTCCATCACAACATAGTCAAATAAATGTAACAATATGGATATAAACAGAACCCTTTATTATCATATATGGAAAATAATTTTGATAAAACACTTGAAATGAATTCTTGAGGAAAATATCCTTTCTTCTTCAAAATCAATTTCTTTTCACAAAACATCATGCAATTTTAAAAGAAAGAGATTTTATTAAAAATAGTCATGAAATCTTTTGGAGGAAGCTTCATGAAAATAAGGCTTTATAAAACAGTAAAAATCCGTTCGTGCCGTATAAGTTAAAAACATTCTTCGTACTTTTGTCGGAAAAGTCAAAAAGTACCTCGTACGAAAAACGACAAAAGATTCCTTTCATATTCTTTACTAAAAACTCACCGAAGGGTAAAAATGGATTTAAACAATTGTAGGTGGATGTAAATAATATTACATATTGATGAAACATGGATGTGGATGATAAAATACACCCCAGTAAATACCAAAGTATAAACAATCTCGGATAAAAATGAGATTGTGATATTTCCCTTACCTTAGGTCCGACTTGCTTTGTAAGTGTCTGAACCTCCTGTATAATGATTTAAATCATGTTATTGACTTATTACATAATCATATTCATTGTTATGATATCATATATGGTTCACTTATGACATTATATTACCCGTTCTTTTGTAAATTCCATGTTAAAGAAGCGTTTTGGGTAAAATCGTTTCATTTATCGTAGGTGTTTTGACTTGTTGTTCTTGACATTATTATTACTTATATTATGATTTACTTACTTCCAGAATATAAAATATGATTTATATATCATATATATTCAGTATATATATATATATAATAGATAGATAAATGAAATGAAAAACACCGTTCATGGAGACGGTAGTCCGTACGTACGCATGAACGCTGTTTTACTTTCCTTATTGTCTTGAAATGGAAGTAAGTAGATGACATACATATATATATATATATACATAAATCCAGTAGCTTTATAATGTCATATATTTCATTATTATTTCTTATATATACTTTATAATCACTCTTAAATGGTTAACATGGAGAATGAATCTCATCGCGTCGTGGAGACGGTAGTCCGTACGTACGCACGAGCGATGATATCATTTCTATAAATATTGAATTGAATTGGAGTGGATTATACAATATATCAGAATCAATATGATGTTGTAATAACTATGTATAGTTATTCTTTACACCATTATACCCATCCTTGTAAAGTGATGGTGGAAAAATAGATTACACCACGGCGTGGAGAGGGTATTCCGTACGTACGCACGCGCGGTGATTTCTTTTTCCGTAGGATGGATAGATGGTGAAATAGGGTTGTTTAATACTTATAATAACATATCAGTATATGAGTGATACTTATGTTATTACTTCATAATGAAACAACCTAAGAATAAGAAGTGGAAGAAGAAATAAAGATGAAAGAATTGGTAACGGTAATTACCTCTTCTTTGAAGCGCCTCTTTTAGACCTCCTCTTAGGGCACTAGAATTGGCCTTTGAGGAAGACCAGAACCTCTAGGATGTTTCTAGGGAAGTGGATAAGAGATTTTGTCAGTGGTTGGCCGAGCTTGAGTGCTCAAATTGGTGTGAGGAGGAGGGGGAGGAGGTGTCCTTTTATAGGGGAGGAGAGGGGCACCTTAGGAATATCTCAAAATATTATTTTATATTAAAGTCAAAATCGGTTTATAATGGTTCCAAAGGGTCTTATTTCGAGGCTAAAGTGGGGATGGGTCGAAATCCTATCAACCAATAGAATTTATACAAGTTTAGGATATTATTTTAACCTTATCAATTAGATTTAACTCTAAGTTAAATAATTTAACTTTTACCGTGTCTTTTTGTTTTCTTTCACTATATGGTTAATACACTTACTATAACATGCCAAACGAACCCCAAATTGTTTATTATTAATATATATATCCTTATCTAAGTCATTTGGCCGAACCTTAGATTTTTAGGAATAAAATAAAAATTAATAATATAATATTTGATTTAAAAACTATTTTGTGTCAATTTTGACACTATTTGATATATGATTTTTTTGAAAGTCATAACAGAATTAAATGTTCGAACCAAGTTGATTAAATCAACATTAATATATCATAGTAACCTAGAAAATTAGTTGAATTCATAAAAAATCTCAAATTACATTTATTTTGGTGTTTATAACATCAATTATGTCAATATTTCATTAATAAGATAATTACTGCATCATCGTTGTGTCATAAATAAATTAAATTATTTAATGTCTAAAAATTATAAATAAAATACCATCATGTAGAAAATCTTTTTAGCTTTCTAATGAATATTTATAGTCGAATTTATCTTATGTATAACCCCATATTAAAAATGATTTACTTATTACACTTTGATTTTAACTATTTTAACCCTTCTTTAAATAAATTAATAATAAATGTCCTAATCTAATCCAAGTGGGCCTAAATGGTCATATTTTATTCCTAAGTTTGTTTTTGGTCGAATTACACTTGTCCAATAGAATTAGGACATGTGTTAGGGTAATATTAATATCATATTTACCTTTAGTTACCCTATTTACTATTAACCGCGGTAAAAAAAGTAAAAAGTTACTATTCACCAAAAAATTATTTTCATCTCATTAAACCACATTTTAGTCCTTGATATTAACCGTGTCTCTCGGATTTTCGAAATTCCATTCACAGAAGCGGTAAAATTAAGTTTTATGCAAAATTCAGTTTTTAACCTACCACTTAGTGGTTTCACTATTCATCAAAAATTGAAAGTTTTCAGAAAAGTACCAAAAATTAGGCCTAAGCTATATTTGATATTATGAACTCAAAAATGGTTTCTATTTTACCAAATTCAAAACATATCAGTTGCATTAATTAATTTAAAAATTAACTCCCGTCGTCTAAACAAAAGGCGTGTTTTTAAGAGATAATAACTATAAAAAGATTGACACTTGTTTATAACTGGTTTAAATGTCAAATTACATCCATTTACCAACATTGTATTAAATTGTAAAAATATATTCTAAAACCACTCAAATTAATAATTTATTACTATTAATTTTTTCGATTGAAAAAGTTGTTTTTAATTAAAATTTAGTAATTTTCACTATTCATCAAAATATGAAAGTTATCCAAAAATCACCAAATTTCAACCTAAGCTAATTTCGATATTCCGAATCCATAAATGATGTCCATTTTGAAAAATAAAATTTACAAAATTTCAAAAAGTGGTTATTACTATTCATAACGGCTAGTTTTAATAGTATCTTAATAGCATATCGTTGTTTAGCGAAACATGGTGTTGCATACAACACACGCTATCGTGGAAGGTCGCGATTGCATGTAATGGAAGGAGAGTCAAGGATGCGTATTGTGAAAGCTTCTTTTGTTGTATCGTACAACACAAGACATTAATGAAATTAAAAAGAATATTTTTCATAAAATCTTGGGGCGTTACATTCTACCCCCCTTAAAATGAATTTCGCCCTCGAAATTCGTCGGGGTTATAAATGGTTTACTATTCAAAATTTTCTTTGATAGAAACCCACATCGTAAAAAGGAATACCAAAACATGGCTTTAAAAACTAAAGTATGAAATTTAACGATTACCCAAATAAACTAATCACTGGGTTTCCACATAGGTGAAAATATGGATATGGAAGAAAAATCTAACCATCATGTTCTGATGGAGAGTGGTAGAGAACATGGCTATGGAAAAGCCAGTAATCACAAATCCATAGATTTGTGATGATATAAGGTACCATCTGATTCATCAGGTATAAGATCACTAGGACAACATTTTTGGTTTTCAAGATCATTTCCCTAAAGTTGAAAATTTGCTTAGAATAAATACTTACTTTATTTTGGTACAATCTCACTGTTGTTCATGCCTTGAACAATTTCCACTTCATCTCTTAAATAAATGAAGTTGAATTTGTTATTCATGAAGTGTTAGCAGATCATGTGATAGAATGACGGGTCATTCCATCTGTCTGAAACAAAAGGTTAGCAAAATTATATACATAAGTCGATCTATAGTGAGATTAATCATATATGGTTCCTAAAATGGACTTATACTTCATATATCATACTGCTTAATATAATAAAACTAGTTTCTACTAAACAGGGACTTCCTGTAGGCCAGTGGTAGGCGATAAAGGTCAGTCGCACTTCGGTTGTGGGTTCGATTCCCACAGCCTTGTCCGAAGCGATGGGCTGTCGCCCGTCCTGCAGGTTGTCCTTTTTCTAAAACTATATTACTATAACATCCCATCAATAATATCGAAAAAACTTCTATCCTTAAACAATACTAACTTATGTCCAAAATAATCCATTCTAATCTTTAGGCTTATCCATAATACTCCAGTCCACTCTCATAACATAGTGAAAACGATTACCAGAGATTTAATACCATCGTTGATCCCCATATATCATAAGATATGTTTTGTTGGTCACATTCCAGACATTCAAAGTCCTTAATCATGTATTCTCTTGAATACCCATTGAACCTTATTGAAAACATGAGTGCTGTTAAAAGTTAACTCTTTCCACATACCAAAATCCTCAAAATTATTTATACTCAAACCATGATATCACTTAGTCCTTATATCAATCATGAGCTCATGAATACAATCAAACATCTCATTGTCTTCTTATCCTTTCATTATGCACTTATCATCTACTTTCCAAAAGTATCTGAATAACCTTTCATGGTTACTGGTACCATTCATCATACACTTAAGGAAAGACAACAGTGTAACAATCCTTAGATGTCTCCTTATTCCATGAGATTACTTATACAACACGACACATGATAAACATGTAATCATTCCACTACATTCTTAGACCATTGACCGAGCTTCAACATTTCTTTCATCTCACATATCATTTGTAGTTTCTTCATCATCGTCAACATAAATACTTCCCATACGACCATACTGATTCTCTTCATGAGACTTTCCCTTAGGGCATTGGTTTGCATAATGCCCGTACATTCCACATTTAAAGCATTTTACCATTGTTGATGTCGTAGCAATACCATTATCCTCATCCATGGTGTTAATTGAACCTTTTCCTTTGCACTTACTTGCTTTGTGTCCTTCTTTTCCACACCCAAAGCATCTTCTAGTTCCTTTGAAACATTCTCCTTGATGCCTCTTCCCACATGAATTACATAGGGGAAATTGAACTTTCTTTCCTCTATGATCTTCATGAAACTCCATCTTTCTCTTATTAGCCGAGTCAGGAAACTTACCAAATTTTACTTTATTGATCATATTATGAGATTGCTGATTCGGCATAATAATGATGTTTGGACTTCCAAATCCCATTTCATTTTGTTGCTCATGAAAAATATCATTCCATTGTCCATCATATCCTCCATTATCGTGAATCACCTTGTTTCCAGCCATTTTCTAAAACCCAAAAAGAATAGTGTGAGAGGCAAAAATCATTCTAGGGAAAACAACATAACAAAGGGGGATTATCCTCAATATCTAACTTCTTAGGTTAAATTCTAAGATCGTTACCATAGTTCTAGGACTATATCTTATACGTATACTTATCCTTAGGGACATCCCTAGACATACCTTAGAAATATCTCTAGGGATCTCACTAACGTTTTCGCATCCTAGTTTCCAAAGGTTGACTAAACCTTTCCTCTGATACCAACTGTAGAGACCCGAAGCTTGACGTACATGGACATTACATTACATTTGTGGAATACTTAGTACATAACAAAAACACACACTAAAGGATCGTAATAGTTTAGTGTCTTTGGAAACTCGGAACGTAATCTTCTAATCATGGTGAAAGTTCTTCAATATCTCCCATAAAGGTCATCCTTTTTTTTACCTAAAACCTTTCTTTATATCCTGGGGAAAATAAAACATAAAAGGGTGAGATCAAATGCTCAGTAAGGGTAAACAAAAGAAATATCAATCACATCATATATATAAGAACATAGCTTTTGGAAATCTTAACCTGCAAAAAGCTCATAATATCATAACATGGAATAAATCATAGAAGTTAAATGTAATCCCAATAATCATAACTTAAAACATGAAACTTTGTGGCATACACACATAATCATAGAAAATCATTTCTTGTTAGTCAAGACTCATTGCCAAGACTATCTTAGTGGATAAAGTCCCTTTCTGAATCGAGTAACCCTCGTTTCAGTCCTGTTTCACTGAGCCGGTATAACCTACCATTTCAGCCATGTCTATCTCATGAGATATAAAATCTTTACCCAATGTATTGGAGGGAGATATAGGTCCCACCCATCTTATAATGAATCCTTTCTTATGTGTGCCACAAAATCATAAATCATACATCATTTCATAACCCATGTAATAAAAATGGGATTCTTAAAACAACATGACATCATAAAACCATTCATATAAGATAAAGGAATTCATAAACATAATTCCATCACAACATAGTCAAATCAATGTAACAATATGGATAGAAACAGAACCCTTTATTATCATAGATGGAAAATAATTTTGATAAAACACTTGAAATGAATTCTTGAGGAAAATATCCTTTCTTCTTCAAAATCAATTTCTTTTCACAAAACATCATGCAATTTTAAAAGAAAGAGATTTTATTAAAAATAGTCATGAAATATTTTGGAGGAAGCTTCATGAAAATAAGGCTTTATAAAACAGTAAAAATCCATTCGTGCCGTATAAGTTAAAAACATTTTTCGTACTTTTGTCGGAAAAGTCAAAAAGTACCTCGTACGAAAAACGACAAAAGATTCCTTTCATATTCTTTACTAAAAACTCACCAAAGGGTAAAAATGGATTTAAAAAATTGTAGGTGGATGTAAATAATATTACATATTGATGAAACATGGATTTGGATGATAAAATACACCCCAGTAAATACCAAAGTATAAACAATCTCGGATAAAAATGAGATTGTGATATTTCCCTTACCTTAGGTCCGACTTGCTTTGTAAGTGTCCGAACCTCCTGTATAATGATTTAAATCATGTTATTGACTTATTACAGAATCATATTCATTGTTATGATATCATATATGGTTCACTTATGACATTATATTACCCGTTCTTTTGTAAATTCCATGTTAAAGAAGCGTTTTGGGTAAAATCGTTTCATTTATCGTAGGTGTTTTGACTTGTTGTTCTTGACATTATTATTACTTATATTATGATTTACTTACTTCCAGAATATAAAATATGATTTATATATCATATATATTCAGTGTATATATATATATAATAGATAGATAAATGAAATGAAAAACACCGTTCATGGAGACGGTAGTCCGTACGTACGCATGAACGCTGTTTTACTTTCCTTATTGTCTTGAAATGGAAGTAAGTAGATGACATACATATATATATATATATATACATAAATCCAGTAGCTTTATAATGTCATATATTTCATTATTATTTCTTATATATACTTTATAATCACTCTTAAATGGTTAACATGGAGAATGAATCTCATCGCGTCGTGGAGACGGTAGTCCGTACGTACGCACGAGCGATGATATCATTTCTATAAATATTGAATTGAATTGGAGTGGATTATACAATATATCAGAATCAATATGATGTTGTAATAACTATGTATAGTTATTCTTTAGACCATTATACCCATCCTTGTAAAGTGATGGTGGAAAAATAGATTACACCACGGCGTGGAGACGGTATTCCGTACGTACGCACGCGCGGTGATTTCTTTTTCCGTAGGATGGATAGATGGTGAAATAGGGTTGTTTCATACTTATAATAACATATCATTATATGAGTGATACTGATGTTATTACTTCATAATGAAACAACCTAAGAAGAAGAAGTGGAAGAAGAAATAAAGATGAAATAATTGGTAACGGTAATTACCTCTTCTTTGAAGCGCCTCTTTTAGACCTCCTCTTAGGGCACTAGAATTGGCCTTTGAGGAAGACCAGAACCTCTAGGATGTTTCTAGGGAAGTGTATAAGAGATTTTGTCAGGGGTTGGCTGAGCTTGAGTGCTCAAATTGGTGTGAGGAGGAGGGGGAGGAGGTGTCCTTTTATAGGGGAGGAGAGGGGCACCTTAGGAATATCTCAAAATATTATTTTATATTAAAGTCAAAATCGGTTTATAATGGTTCCAAAGGGTCTTATTTCGAGGCTAAAGTGGGGATGGGTCGAAATCGTATCAACCAATAGAGTTTAGACAAGTTTAGGATATTATTTTAACCTTATCAATTAGATTTAACTCTAAGTTAAATAATTTAACTTTTACCGTGTCTTTTTGTTTTGTTTCACTATATGGTTAATACACTTACTATAACATGCCAAACGAACCCAAAATTGTTTATTATTAATATATATATCCTTATCTAAGTCATTTGGCCGAACCTTAGATTTTTAGGAATAAAATAACAATTAATAATATAATATTTGATTTAAAAACTATTTTGTGTCAATTTTGACACTATTTGATATATGATTTTTGTGAAAGTCATAACAGAATTAAATGTTCGAACCAAGTTGATTAAATCAACATTAATATATCATAGTAACCTAGAAAATTAGTGGAATTCATAAAAAATCTCAAATTACATTTATTTTGGTGTTTATAACATCAATTATGTCAATATTTCATTAATAAGATAATTACTGCATCATCGTTGTGTCATAAATAAATTAAATTATTTAATGTCTAAAAATTATAAATAAAATACCATCATGTAGGAAATCTTTTTATCTTTCTAATGAATATTTATAGTCGAATTTATCTTATGTATAACCCCATATTAAAAATGATTTACTTATTAAACTTTGATTTTAACTATTTTAACCCTTCTTTAAATAAATTAATAATAAATGTCCTAATCTAATCCAAGTGGGACTAAATGGTCATATTTTATTCCTAAGTTTGTTTTTGGTCAAATTACACTTGTCAAATAGAATTAGGACATGTGTTAGGGTAATATTAATATCATATTTACCTTTAGTTACCCTATTTACTATTAACCGCGGTAAAAAAAGTAAAAAGTTACTATTCACCAAAAAATTATTTTCATCTCATTGAACCACATTTTAGTCCTTGATATTAACCGTGTCTCTCGGATTTTCGAAATTCCATTCACAGAAGCGGTAAAAATAAGTTTTATGCAAAATTCAGTTTTTAACCTACCACTTAGTGGTTTCACTATTCATCAAAAATTGAAAGTTTTCAGAAAAGTACCAAAAATTAGGCCTAAGCTATATTTGATATTATGAACTCAAAAATGGTTTCTATTTTACCAAATTCAAAAAATATCAGTTGCATTAATTAATTTAAAAATTAACTCCCGTCGTCTAAACAAAAGGCGTGTTTTTAAGAGATAATAACTATCAAAAGATTGACACTTGTTTATAACTGGTTTAAATGTCAAATTACATCCATTGACCAACATTGTATTAAATTGTAAAAATATATTCTAAAACCACACAAATTAATAATTTATTACTATTAATTTTTTCGATTGAAAAAGTTGTTTTTAATTAAAATTTAGTAATTTTCACTATTCATCAAAATATGAAAGTTATCCAAAAATCACCAAATTTCAACCTAAGCTAATTTCGATATTCCGAATCCATAAATGATGTCCATTTTGAAAAATAAAATTTACAAAATTTCAAAAAGTGGTTATTACTATTCATAACGGCTAGTTTTAATAGTATCTTAATAGCATATCGTTGTTTAGCGAAACATGGTGTTGCGTACAACACACGCTATCGTGGAAGGTCGCGATTGCGTGTAATGGAAGGAGAGTCAAGGATGCGTATTGTGAAAGCTTATTTTGTTGTATCGTACAACACAAGACATTAATGAAATTAAAAATAATATTTTTCATAAAATCTTGGGGCGTTACAGTGGAGATCAGGTAGGGTAAATCCTGACTGGACCAACACTCCTGCATGAGGTAGACTGACGTTTGAACATATAGCGGGATAGAATGAACCACTGCACCCAATATTTAGAGCATACAGGGGTGGTACTAATGATGGAGGATGGCTATTGACTGTGTTCGAAACATAGCATCCATTTCATGTGACCAAAAATGGGAACAACAAATGAGCGTCGACTGCTAACCATATTTGCAATGCAGGACTTGTATCAATTTGTCATTCAAGGTCATTGAGGATGTTGGCATGAAATTGTAAGAGATCCCTAGTGCCTAGCATCCATTCCTTTCAGGAATCCTTTTGGATTTGAAAAATAAGGAAGACCCAAATAAAGGGATTGTGTGACGCATGAATGTGCCTGTGCAGTTTAATGTCATGTGGGATGAGGAAAGAGGTGGAGATCCCCAAGGAGAGGGGTACATGGTGTGATCAGGATGAAATCGATGTGTGTAAGGGAAAAATCCTGCACCACACCATGTTTTTCGACCCAAGGGGAGATCTTAGAGTTTTTTTGGATAGGCCTATGAACAAAATGTTTAGGCATTCCTAAATATCTCATGTGGGTGGGAACCAAGCCACTCGTAGTTCTGAAAGGTCCATGTAGTTTAACGTCATGCGGTGAGGATGTGGGAAGATAGATTTATGAGGAGGGGAACATGGGGAAATCATTATAATCCTGACATGAGTGGAGGTCAAAGACGCCTACGCTACACCATGTGGGATCCTCCAAGATAACTATACATAGGGGATAATCAAAGAGAAGAGTTTGGGGATGGACTCTAAGATGAGGTGTCCAAGAATTCCTATGTATCCCATAAGGATGGGAATCAAGCCATATATAGTTCCTCAAGGTACTGTTTAACATCTTGTGGGATGATGTATGCGGGGAGATCTTAGTTTAAGGTCATAGATCATAGACTGTCTTGTAGTTTATTGTCATGTGGGACAACAAAGAAGTTTAACATCATGTAGGATGTAATAGTTTAAGGTCATTTAAGACAATATTTACTTAAGAAATGTATTTCTTGAGAAAGTTGGCATTGGTGGGAGGATTCATACACTCTCCATCCATGGTAACCAGGGAGTATGTGCCATTGGGGTAAACCTTGTGGATGATGTATGTTTCTTCCCATTTGGGATCCAACTTGGGTGGTTTCTTACTTGGTATCATTGGTGTTCTCAGAGACAATGTTAGGTCACCTTTAAATAAAGATAGGAGGCAAACTTTCATGTTGAAATCTCTAGCTATCTTGTTCTGATACCTTCCCAGATTGTGTAGGCCACAAAGCCTACTGTCATCGATCGCTTCCAATTCAGCTAGATAGATATTAACTACCTTATCTGGTTCTTTTTTATCATAGATAGTTGTGTGTAATGAAGGCAATTGAATATCAATGGGAAGTACAACCTATGTTCCATACACCAAGGAATATGGGGTCGCCTGTGTGTAATTGCGAGTCATCGTCCGATAGGAACAAAGGGCATTGAGGAGTTTTTCTAGCCAACTCTTCTTGTTTTTACCAACCATTTTGTGCAGGATGTTAGATAAGGTTTTGTTGAATGCCTCGATCTTCCCATTTTTTGGCATGTGATAACAGGAGGTATGGCTAGAAAGAATGTTGTACTTGGCGTAAAACTTCTTCAACTTGGCTACCTAGAAGTTGGTGTCGTTATCAGTGAGGATGGCGTGAGGGACTCTAAATCGGTATATGATGTTGGAGCTAAAAAATTCAATGATGGTATGGGCCTTGAATTCCTTGACTAGAATTGCCTCTATCCACATGGAAAAAATCTGTAGTGGTTAGGATAAACATGAACTGGTGAGATTTCACTGGTGGATATGGTCCCACGACATCGAGTCCCTAGACCACAAAGGGCTTATAGTGCTTAGTAGTGTTGATAGGCTCTTGTGGCTGATGCACAAAGTTAGCATGAATTTTTCATGCATGGCACCTCATGGAAAACTCTATGCAGCGATGGATCATGGAGGGACAAAACTACCCCAGTCTCTGAATCTGGGGAGATAATTTCAGCCCAGTATAATGAGCCCCACAGGAACCTGTATGAACCTCCTACATGACCTGAGAAACCTCACCTACTTGAATAAAATAGAGGAGAACCCCATAAATCATATGCTTATATAGGATCTTCTTAAGACTGGGACTACTTTGGAGGGTAAACTGCAATGTGTGGCATCAGATTCATTTGCACTCGGCTCGATCTGCCTGGAGGCTGCCAGGCTGGACGTACTCGACAAAGGGGTCCTCTAATCGGGGGTCGCTTCCATCACTACCTTAGTGGGACTTTGAGGTCCTGACATAGAGGCACCGGCAATAAGGTGACCTACATGTGGGATATCATCATCATCTAGAGTGATTGGTGTAATAACTCTCTGGTGTGCCACATGGATAATCAAATCATCCTGATCAGGCTCCTCAAGAGATGCAGCTAGGCTGGCCAAGGCATCGGCTCAACCGTTCTAGGATCAAGGTATATGAGTAACTTATAGATGATATGGGAACTGGGCCATCAACTGGAAGGTACATTCTAGCAATGGTACAGGCTCTAACTTTCTGATGACATAGTCACTATTGATCTTCTTGATGACTAGTTTGGAGTCCCCTTTCACATTCAAGTGGGGGACATCAATATCAAGGGATAGCTCGAGGCCAGTGATTAGATCCTAGTACTCTGCCTCATTGTTGGTATAGCCTTCTGATAGCAGGAATGAATACAAAAAAATGCCTTATGCTGGCATGATGAAGACGATACCCATACCTACTCTATTTAGTTTGGATTCATTGAGTCTTCTGCCAGTAGGACATTAGAAATCACCATCAAAATGCATTTCTAGTGTGGAATGGCTTGGTCTACTGAGAGGATTGCCTCATCAGAAAAATCAAGATTTAGAGACCGGTTTGTGAGAACTGGATCGGCAGCATGGAAGTCTTCCAATGATTGTCCCTTAATAGCCTTTTATGGGGGAAACCTGATGTCAGACTATTGGAGGATTACATCCCACCAAGCTAGAAGGCCTGTCAACATGGGACAATTTAGGATGTACTTCAGTGGATCCACTCGGGACACTAACTATATCTCATGGTGCTACAAGTAATGTCACAACTTCTACACTATGAATACCAGAACAAGGCAGCTCTTCTCGATAGGGTAGTATATGGCCTCCCTATCACGGAGCATGTGGCTGAGGTAGTATAGGTTGTTTTATGTTCCCTCTTTGTTCTTATGGCCGAGAAGGGTGCCAAGAGATCATTCTAGGGTGGCCACATAAAGGACCAGCGGATTTACAGAGATAGGTGGCATTAGTACTGGAGGATACAATATATATTGCATGATTTCTTTGAAAGCAGACTAACATTCCCCTTCCCACTGATAGATAGTTCATTTCATCATGATCTGAGAAAAGGGATTACACTTTCCAACTAAATTCGTGATGAATCGGTGTATTTAGGCTAAGTGGCCTTGAAAGCCTCAAATCTCCCAAATGTTTCTCAAAGGAGACATCTGACTGATGGGCTTAATCTTCTTTCGATCGATATCGATGCCCCTATATATAACAACAGAGTTGAGAAACTTTCAAGAGGTGACCCTGATGGTACACTTTAATGGGTTCTTCTTCAGATGGTGAGAACGAAGAAAGCCAAACACTTTCTCAAGATCTTTGATATGGTCCTGACACTGGAAATATTTTACCACCAAATCGTCTATGTTGCATTCCATCAATGTCTCAAGGATCGGCTTGAATATGTTGTACATGGAACACTGATAGGTGGCTCTTTCTTTCTTTAGATCGAAGGGCATTACCTGGTAACAAAAAGTACCTTGTGGTTCCCTGAAGGGTGTATACTCTTCATCCTCAGGGTTCATTTGGATTTTTTTAAACCTATAATATCCATCCATAATGGAAAGGGCCTGGAACCCAGTGGTGGAATCAATCAACAACTTTGTCACGGGAAAGAGAAAATCATCCTTCGAATAGTGACGGTTGAGATCCCAGAAGTCAATGCAGAACCTAAACTATCTATTCTTATTATTGAGTAGTACAATTTTGGATATCCATCTGGGGTAATGAACCTCCTTGATGAAGTTGGATCTGATGAGATTATCAACTTCGGCCTCGACCATGGCTCCGTGAGAAGGGTACATCTTCCTAGGAGGCTGTTTGAACCCACAATGATTTTCTAGGAGACCAAGGTGGTGGATGGATAATTGGGGATCTAGTCCTAGAATTTCATTATAACTCTAGTAAAATATATCAAGAAGTTTCTTTAGGAATTCCACGTACGATTGTTTCGCTTCGACAGGCATAGCGGCGCCGATCAATGTGTGTTTCGGATCTGTCTCGCTACCGAGGTTCACCTGTACCAGTTCATCGACCGTGGTGGAGACACCCTCTTCAAAGATGGGGGGTTCATCTTCCAAATATTATCATTCACTTATGGAGGAGTTATCCTTGGTGGGATGAAGTTTATCTGAGTTAATAGATCCCAATGGGAAGCTAGTGGCGGCCTGAGCGGCAGTAGACACTACATCAGGGGACTCTCGTGTTGTCGAAACCATAGTGATGAAAGTTGTCGATCATATCCCATAAGGTCATAATCCCAAGTGTCCACACTTGATGATATCAAATAAATATTGGCATTTTGGCCTTATTCTGGTTTATCCCAACCCGGAAAAACAATCAGGTATGGTGTATTGTCATTTCCATGGGGTGGACATCTCGATACCTTATGAGAGTAGGGGGATTTTGGATCACCCGGGCTTAATTCATGTAGGAATACATGGTGATCTTACGACGTCACTAAGACTTGAGAATGTGCTTCCCTTAATTCCTCAAACAATGAATCATTTTCCCAAATCAAGGTTTGTATCCTCTAATCGGTGGATTGGAAAAATGTAGGCATCATCCAGGTCTGTTCATGGGTTAGTTGCAGTCGTAGTGTGTTCAACCGCGTTAGCCTGAATTTTCTTGTCCTTTCTCTTGAAATAGATGACATCTAGATAGAGGGATTAACAAGAGGAAAAGGGAGATGTGTCACCTTGGAGTGCACCCACTTGACCATTAAGGGAGTCCTTAAGACACTGGTGATATGATGAGGGAACCACCGTGTGCAGGAGAAGCCATGGCATACCCATCAGTGCATTATAGGTGGTGTCCTGGTAGAAAACCATGAACTCAGTGTTGGCAACCAGAACACTGAAATAGGTCTTTAGGAAGATCTTTCTGATCGGTGTTTGTTTCATCCTATCATAACCTTGTATTTTTAGGTCATAGGGACTCATATCATCCTTGGAAAACCCTATTTTTTGAATTGTCTAGGTCGAGAGTAGGTTGATCTCAGAGCCTGTTTTGACAATACAACGATGAATCTTCACGCCATTGAAGTGGAAAGTTAAGTACAGTGGACAGATGTTCTCTTATATGGGAGATCCTTCTTTTTACATAGAGAAAGAGATAATGTATTAACATTCATCATGCTCAACTGCCTCTGCATGGAAGGCTTCTGCAACTGCTACCACCATCTCAAACTGGAGGGGGCTTCTTAAATCCTAAATGGGGGATTCACATATATCCAATGATAGGAGAATAGCCTCAATGATGAAGTGCCTATTAGGAATTCTGGCGATATTCTTAAGGATATCATACTTTCGTTCCTAGTGTGAACTTCTTCTTACAAGAGGTCCTTCTATGACAGGGGTCATGACGGGCCCTTCCGGCTAAACCGGTGGTTGGATGGTGCTAGGAATGTCCCGCTACTTGCTAGTAGAAGCTCATGGAGTGAATACTAGATGTGGGACTAATTAATGAGTATAGTCTATAATAGATTTTGTTTTATTGTGACACGGTCGAGGCATCTCTTCCTGGTCAAGTCACACAAACGGTGGTGAAGGCAGACCTGATATCACTAGATGAGAATGATGTGCATGATGGTTTCTTCGATAGGCCTGCTTTCTAGTTTCGGTGGTATGAACTTCCTAGATGGAAGTACAGATTGAGACACTCCGACAACCCATATAGATATGGCCCCATCGTCGCTGGAGATAGCTGGTAACGTTCAGAGGATCTATCTAGTGCTCCTCACCATTATAAATTATGTATAGGTTTACCATCTCCACGGTGTTAACCGATGCGTACCATTGATTGTCACTCGAAGAATCCCCCATCACTGGATGGATTCTAGGGGGGGTCTCTATCTTTGGGGTATGAAGTTGATAAGAGTAAGGGGTGACGATGGCATCAGTGGGGGACTTTGTTTTTACTTTTTTCACTGATGCTTTCTCTTATGGGAAGAGGAAGACTAAACCATTGATGATGAAGTACTAGTTGCGGGTGATGAGGAATCATCTGAAGGCTCATGTTGATTAATACGTGCATGGATAATACCATGGTCACATGCAACTTCATTATGAGTCATACAGTTTTCATACTTCTAGGACCCACTGTTAGGAACCAGATTCCACTCACCTTTGTTTTCACTACTACTATCAGGCTTCCTGAATACACATGCCAATTATGTTGGAGTTGGGCCTAACCTGACTATGTTATTATCAACCTGGTCCTGAAGCTAGTCTTTAAACACATAGTACTATTTTATTTTTTTCCCCAATATCTGGTGATAGGGGAAGTAATTGGGGTGATCAGTGAGATCCGCCTCTACAGGCCTCCTACATTCGGGAAACTATAGAAGTCCCTGTTCTAAGGAACATTGAAAATAAATGGGGACCTAAGCCTCATTGAATGAGTATGTCTAGTTTCTCCTATCTAGAAAGGGTGGTTTAGGATCTTGACACTAACGATGGGCTGGAGGATCCTGTTGAGGAGGTGGAACCTGGTTATCTCACATAGGTGGTGGTGGCGCATTACGCGGGGGTGCCTACTGATTCTGAGCTGGATGTTGTTGGGGTGGAGGTTGCGCCTGAGGTGGAGGGCCCCTGTGAGGTTATGTAGGTGGCTCCAATGGTAACAAATCCAGCTGCCTAGGGGCCTCTAATTTTCCACCATGGCAGGCTCAGCCTTAGTGTCCCTTTGCACGGGAATTGCGGGAGGCATAAAACATGCCTACTTTCCTACTACAAGGATTCCTATAGATTTTGGGCCTTATCAGAGAAGTATCAGAATCCCCTAGGGTAATTCTGAGTAATAATAGAGGGGACCAGTTCAGTTTTTATTTTCCCTACACACATTGTCAAAATTTGTTCCTAAGTCAGGGGAATATCCAAAGAGTAGATGAGGCCTTTCCACCGGGCAACAAAGTATGTGACACGCTCTTCAGGCCTCTTCTTAAACTTGAAGAGGTCTTCAATACTCGTCTTCTAAGTGGTAGAGCAGAACTAGTAAAGAAACTGTCTATGGAGATCTTCCCAACCGGTTACTGACCCGATGGGTAGTTAGTTGTACCAGACAAACACAGACCCTTCCAATTTTTATACGAAACATCGGAGTTTGGCGGCCTCTGGCTATACTAGAGTTCCAAAAATGGGCCCACACCTTGAGATGAAGTGGTCCAGATGCTGCAACGGGTCACCCGTCCCATTAATGGGGGGAGAAGGTGGTATTTTCAAAACCCAAGGCTGCTGGAATATCATCCACTCATGCTGAATATGGATTTCCATCTGGTGGGATTGCCACCTATCGAGTTTCCAATGCCTCGAGGTGAGCAATGAGAACTTCCATCAGATCATCTGGACAGGGATTCCTATCTGGATGAGGATCCATGACCACCAGTGTGTTGGTGGGTTCTTCAACATGATAAGTAGGCTCATCTCGTGAAGTGACAGGTGGGATGAACTATAGAGCGGCTGGGGGAACCTGAGTTGGGTTCTAGGGATTATCACACCACTGAGGTGGATTTGGAGACACATAACATTCCCTCTTCCCATAAGTCTCGGCCTCTATCCTGTCTACATGGGCAAGATGGTCAGGGTCACCAGGGGAAACTCGCCAGGGGGAAGTTGTACCTGCCCCTGTTGCCCTGGCCGAGGATCACTATAGTCTGGTCACCGCTCTACAGAGCATTTATCAAGGATTTCATAGAAAATATTTTTGTGCTCCATGATCTATTGGCGCAATGCGGTTTTTTTGGGATGATATTCTGTCTTCTGTACTATTCCAGACGGGTCAAAGGGTTTGACGGCCCCAAGGTTCTTTACCCTTATTGGGATTCTGGATGAGGACTAATGCCTCGATTGGAATGGGAAGACCCAGTATATTTCTCTACTAGAGAGTAACCCTTTCCAACATATCCAAAAATTGTGGCACTCCCCCAGATGGTAAGTTATCATCAAAGAGCTCTAGCTCATTCTCCTCCTCCAATAGATCAGCCATGTTAACGATGACTCTAACTAGAGGCATATCCTCAATATCGTCTAGCATGTCGGGATGGCGTTGTATAGAACTAAAATGGAGGGTAGCAAACTACCCCCAAACACATACCTGAATGTGGTGGAATCCTCCTTGATAATTCTATGGAGCACTTTAAATCTCTGAATGCATTATTTTTGGAGATTCAGGTGGTGACCGGGCGACTCAGGGCGATGGGCCACAGGGAGCATAGCCAAGTCAACCATATATGATTGCTGGCCAATGTCCTAAAAGTTTTCCTGACTCTTAGGGTAATCCAATAATTGGTAAAGAATATGGAAGTGTGTCGCTTATAGGTTTTGGAGAAAGCACGCGACTTCCTCCAAGGTAAGCGATTCTTGTGCACTGAAGTTTGTGGAAGCAATTTTCTATAACATCTCTGGGAAATTATACACTACAAGGATGTTCCAAAAGCTCAATGGCTCAGACTCAGGATCTGGCCCTTGGTTTCCCCACTCATCAACCAGGGGAGGTGGGGGGACTAGTAGCGGCAGTGAAGCAAACCGCAGATCCAGTAGAGTGGATGGTAGATATTACAGTGAATGGGCTGACAAGCCTCCACATCTCGAACTGTCTGAAGATGAATGCGACGAATGAGCCACTACATCTCAGTATGACGGAATGGCGACCATGGATTCTGGTGCAATGTCCACAGTCATTAATGGAAATCCATTCTATTTTTCATCCTTTACCGTTCCCCAGAATAACTCTCCATGATCTCTGGTTGAGGTAGAGAATGACCTTGTTGATGATAGAGAGGATTTCATGGACAAACCCTAGAAAGGGGCCAAATATTCTTATTTCTGTATGTATCTGCAGAGAGAGGTGGTCATCTGGTGGACATCACATTCTAGAAGGATGAGGCTGATATGTCACGTTCTTGCCCCAACCCTTGACACAAAGGATCGAGGTGAGGGTTCTATTGTCGAATCACATTCCACCTCGGAATCTAAGAAGTAGACTGCCTTAATTGCATCATGAATCTTCTCGGTTCTCTTTTTATTGCGTTAGTGAACCATCCTCTTTCCCTGGGATGGATCTTCGGGATAGGGTAAATTTTTTGCTCGAGGTGGACCTCCAACCGAATTCATGCTGGGGTGGATAGGACTTCTTCTTGGGTGAGCTGGGGTGTGAGGAGAACCTAGAAAAATGTAAAAGGTAACACGGGGAGGACCTCCATGTGCACTGGTTGACACATAGATGTAATATCCATGGGATGTTCTGGAGTGGGTAGGACCTCCACTGGAGCTGGTAGGAGCATTCATAGGGCCTCCATGCTTGTTTCCCTTGGCAGCATCGATAGGAGGAGGTTCCTCGTACTGGTCGAGCTGAACACAGGTAGGACCTCCATGTTGGGTGCCCATGAAGTGAGGTACACCTCCACTTATCCAATTTACAAGATGAGGAGAAAATTTTTATGATGCTGTAAAGACATGGGGAAGACCCCCACACTGGTGGTTGACCGGATGTATAGCATATTCACACATGCGACCTGTGATAGGAGGAATGACTCCATACCTGAGGTCATGGGTGTGGAGGAGGCTTCCATACTAAGTGTCAATGCAGTGGGGAGGACCTTCATTTGGATTGAAGGTGGAATGTGGGGGACCTCCACGCCTAGAATGGGAGTAGGATAGACCTATGCTCTCATTGGTGATGGTATGGGGAGGACCTCTGTACTAGGTGACATTACTGCGGGTCGGCCAGCGGCGGGCTCCACCTGTGTCAGCGACCAGGAGAGTCGATCCAGCCTGCCCGTGGGGTGGTTGGGGCCTTGATCTAGGTCAGGAATATGAGTGCCCCTGCTCAGCATAAACAGGGGACTGATGGTATCTTTCAGCAGTGGCACGGGACATGGTATTCATTGACTCTGACGTCTCTTGGTGGGCATCCTTCCCAGCCTGTGCCCGACACTGGTGTCAGGTTAACTAGATTGGGGCTGATGGTGTAGGCGCATAGCTTACCTGCTCTTCAGCTCATGGGGTTGGGTGGTAGTGTTGACGCATCCTGATGGGAGCCCTTGGAGCAGGATTCCAGTAGGTCTGGCACAGACATCCCTCACCTCATTGGCGTAGGGGAGGGATTCATTGAAGCATTCTAGGGAGAGGCTTCCTAAACAATTATACATCATATTAGGGAGAAATTTATCCCTGCACGTCCCTTGAGGGTGGCGTTGATGATGAGTCACAGAATCCAACATGTCTTTTCGGGCCATATCCCAGGTTGGGATAATCCCCTCCTCCTCGTATCGTCGAATGAAGTCATTAATCACCCTTCTCTAAACAATTTCAAATAGGGAGATGGGGTGTGGGCGCCTGGAAGCTGTGGATGTGAAGGCTACCATGGAAGGGATGAGGTCATGTGGGATTGTCGTGTTTACATTTCCTCTACCCCTACATCGGTGGGTGGGTGTTGATTGGTTTCTTGCAATGAAACCTTGGGTCCTACAAAGCATGGATATTTAACCATTAGTGCTGAAAGAAGGAAAGTGTCGTCCAGTGTCCAAGTGATATTCTGTCTTCCATGGTTGGTAAGAAGGATCCACGCTAACAACATTGTAGACCGGGATGTCAAATGTTCAACTAACCCCAATTTCTAGTGAGTTTTATGCAAGGTCCACTATTTGTTTGGTGGGACCTGGCGTCGGATAACAGGATCTGGCGAAACACTATTCCACTGATGTCTAGAGCAGTGCTAATCTCTACATTAGGGAGAATAACTTCACATCGGGTTCACCATTTCTATTTCTGAATATTTTTTTGGGGTGCGC
The DNA here is from genome assembly GCA_963277665.1 of Viscum album. Taxonomy (NCBI): domain Eukaryota; kingdom Viridiplantae; phylum Streptophyta; class Magnoliopsida; order Santalales; family Viscaceae; genus Viscum; species Viscum album. Next base: position 780,628,990 of record OY728153.1, on the reverse strand, counting down.
ATCCATCCATGGAGGACGTGCGACTATTTCCCCACATTCCCACTTTTTAAAGGCAGGCAGCATCCATCACTTTTTCAGGGAAATATTCTCCTTGATCGAAATAGGATGATGGGATATCAGCTCCTCATTTTGTGGATTCCTCCTCAGAGCTCATTACCTAGTTTGGGTCTTTATTATATAATTTAGACATTGTTTGTGAAACTCTTCCTAGTGCCATGTCTTCATGGACATCGGTTAATTACACTACTTATATCCGGACATTTTAAGGGGTCTAGTCAGGGCAGCAACCTTCGGTCATGGGAGTTGACACGTTTGAAATCATTGGCATGTCTAGATGATGGAACACTGATTTATTTGGTTTTTTTCCCTTATGATATGGGTTCTCAAGGGAGCAGAAGATCGAGGAATCTCACATCAAATGTAGGGAATTTTATGTCATAGGCATGTCTCTAAGGTTTTCCTCAACTTCCCATGTTTAACATAGGGTATGTCACGAGTTTAACATCTAGCGGAGATGGATCAGACTAATCATAACACTAATGGGATTGGATTATAAGGGTGAAACCCTAGGAGGGATCGCTGATGATGTGGATAATGTGTGGTTAGTTACCCTATTACTGCTAGGCGCAACAAGAAAATGGGTGACATGATCTCACTAGGATGTGGCGGTCTGTGTAAGAATCATAATGGATATGGATTGATGAGAGTGGATAGAGAATGAGATGAAGCTGGAGAGAGGGAGACAGTGATGTTGGGATTGAGCCTCAAAGAGACATCCTACGTGCCCCCATGGTAGGGAATCAAAGTCCACGTAGTTTAGTGGGGTTATAGAATCGAGGTGTCCACATAGGAAAACAACCTAATGATATATTGGGGCTTACGCATGGTTAGTATCCTGGGTTTGTCTGATGACTAGGTGTAGACCTGAGATTTGGGTCCTAGAGAAGGGGAATACAATGGTTTACCATTGATTCGTGAACACAATGGCTTACCATCGATTGGGGAACACAACGGCTTATCATCAATTGGGGAACACAGCGGCTTAGCGTCGATTGGGGAACACAATGGCTTACCATAGATTAGAGAACACTATGGCTTATTTTCAATTGGGGAACACAATGTCTTACCATCCATTGTGGAACACAATGGCGTATGGTCGATTGGGGAACACAAAGAATTACGGTCGATTGGGGAACACAACGGCTTACCGTCGATTTGGGAACACAATGTCTTACCATTGATTGGGGAACACAACAGCTTACCGTCGATTGGGGAACACAATGGTTTACCATCTATTTGGGAACACAAAGGCTTACCATTGATTGGGGAACACAATGGCTTACCTTTGGTTAGGGAACACAATGTATTACCATCGATTGGGGAACACAACAGTTTATCATCGATTGGAGAGCACAACTGCTTACTATCGATTAGGGAACACAACGTTTTACCTTCGATTTCAGAACACAATGGCCTACCATAAATTAGGTTTGGACCTTAAGGAGGATTCATATGTACCTTGTTTGGGATATAAGGATCAAAGCCCACTTAGTTCGAATGGGTATAGTTTAACATCTTATGGGATGAAAAGGGGTATAGAGTTTAACATCATACAGGATGAGGTAAACCGATGTGAAGTGGTTGGGACCAATGGGCATTAGGATTGAACCTAAGGTGGTATTCTTATGTACCTTTCCTAGAAGACAAGGATAAAATTCCATGTAGTTCAAAATGGGGGATACATTTTAACGTCATATTGGATGAAGGCGAACTAATATGAATGGGTCGGGACAAGTAGGTGTTGGGATTGATCCTCAGGGAGACTTCCTACATACCTTTCCTAGAAGATAATGATCAAGTCCATATAGTTTGGAATTATTTTGGGGTTATACGCTAAGGCGGCCCAGGAAGGATTCCATGGTCAATGTTTATTCTAATCCCAGGTGAGTCATACTTAGTGTGAGAAACAAGAGGCAGCAAAGACCTGATGATCACATCATGAAAGGTTCATAGGCGATAAGTGGAATGGGTCTTACACGTGGTTAGCTTCCCAAAGTGGAAATAGGGGATTACGCGTGATTAGTGACCCAGGGATATAGAGATTGGGACTTACTCTGGGATGGAGGCCTGATGGTGAAAAAGTCTGGAAAGAGAGGGGTGGGATAACGAAGGTCCATGTGCCCATCTCTCCTCTAGTATTTGGTAGGAAAGAATATAGGAGGATTAGGGGTGATACCTCCTGCATGAAAGGCTAGGGCTTAGACAAGGATGGTTTCCCTTCCCCATGGATAGGCGCTGCTCCAGTAGAGAAGATCTCATTCCATGTGAGGAAGATCTGACTCCCATGGAGATGAGCGAGTGTATGGAATGTCTGAGATGGGACACCCCACATATAATGCATGGGGCGAGGCCACAGTTTAACATCATGTGCTAAGGACGATGGTTCTTGGAATTTTAACATCTTGCATCTTGGATGAGGCGGGTTCACTCTGCACCCCTTGGACTTACACAACTAGCACTCTTTAACCCTTAGTTAAGGGAAGGCACCGGAAATTCTACGGCTATGGGGTGTTGTGGAGTGATCCACTAAGGGGACCACTTTAGTATGTCTATGTGAAGAAGAAATATCTTTTTGGGTTCATATGTGAAGAAGAATGAGGCTATGTAACTCAATGTGAAGAAAATCCAAATGGACCTTGAAATCACTTCATACAAACCTGGAAGGTCATACAGGAGAAAGGTGTGTGACACGGGTGTGTTTCACATAAGAGGGGCTCAGACATAGTGCCTTAGGATAAGGATGGCACATGGAGCACATGAGGAGGGATGAACACAAGATGAGAGGTTGCACGTAAGATGGAATGGCTGCGAACAAACCAGATGGTTGCATGAAAAATTGGTTTGATGCAGGGAGAACTTGTGCGCAAGAGGAATATTTCAAATGAAAATGACTTAGGGTAAAAGGAAATGGATGAGGATTAAGACCAAGAGGTCCCACCTTAAGTAGGGACCTTGGGGTACCTCTCTCGCAAGATCTGATACCTTGAGGCCATTGTGTTTTTTGCACGGTTGCAGAAGAGGTTTATTTCACATAGTAGAGAATCGTTTCAACTTCAGTAACTGTCCCTGAAGGGTGTGGGGTACACTTCATTTTATATCTTAAAACCCTGGAGGTGGGGCGCAAGAGGTTCTGCTCACAAACGACTTTTTGAGGTCACAGTGGGCGTACAAGGGTTTGCGTGTCAGGCTCTCTTTTTTTGCGCCCTTGCCTTGGATTGTTTTTTGGAAGGTGGCTGCGAAAGGGTCCCTTTGATGTCACATTGGGCATGCAAGGCTTTTCACGCCGCAGGAAATATTTCACGCATACCTTGACATTTGTGCTCCAATACCTTGGTGAGTTTGTGGTGGGTCACCGTGAAAGTCTTCATTTGATGTCGCATTGGGCGTGCAAGGGTTTGCGCACCTAGGGTAATCTTGCACACATCCCATCATTCTTGTGCACACATCCTTATTGCATTGCGGAATTATTCGTTTAATCACAATATGCCTTTGGTTTCTCCAAAATATCCCCCCCATGGCCCTATCTGAAATTCAGTGTCAATAGTGTGTTAACAGTTGGTTAAAAAAAATATGATTTGAAGGATGGTGTTAAGTTGTAGCAAGTGAATATTGGTGATGGAACTTTAAAAGTTGATAGAATCTAGTGCCAAGGTATTAAAGTATGGGGGAAATACTAAATTTTTGTATTCCGTTATGAGAGTAATTAATCTGTCGACAATGGTAATTAATATGTCAAAAATGAATTTGGGAATAGGAAATAATGACGATGGATGGATTGAAGGAACCAATCATTGAAGACTATGATTTTTCATCTTTAAAATGATATTCATCAACTATAAAAATATAATTTTTTAATCTTCTAATGATTTATTTGTATAATAGAAATAAAATTCCAACCCTTCTTTCTAATGTGGAGTTGGCAGACCATCGATCCATGTAAATCCCTAGAATTTGTTTTGATTTTTAGTTTCCTTTTGTGTGTGCTTTATTGTTTTTGAGTCGTGTTTCCCCAAAAAAGTGGTATCATATCTAGGTTGGTCAAAACTCAGATGAGAAATGAATTTTTTCCAATGGTAGGAAAATTAAAGATGGTCATAATATATTTTTTAGGGTACACTTTCAAAGATCACATCGAGATGATTCCAATGGTGTAAACAACATTGAAAACAGAGATAAAAAAATTGGTAAACTTGATCAATATTCAAGTCATACCCAAGGGGCTATAGTAACCCCGTTTTGGAGAAGATAATATTATTCACACCAATGGATCTAGTGAATTTTCCAGTGATGTATCTATTAATCCACGCTTTCATCACATCACTAGTCAATCTAGACTGTTGATACTATTTTGACCATATCTTGGTCAATCAGAGTCTATTTTTGGCAATCCATGATGCATTTACAATTATTTTGACTATTTTAGAAACAACCATACATTTATTTTTCTGATATTCTTACTAGATCAATAGAGTAAAATATAGGTAAAGTGATTAATATTACTATTTTAACTATGTTATCTGGAAATCAAAAATAAATGATCTTTTATATATTATGTATTTATAGAATCTCTCCATAGAGGCCATTAATACCATTGAATATTCATCAAATAAATCGGAAGATTGAATTCAATATGATGGGAAAAAGATATTTACCATCAACCCTCTAATTGATGTAGAGTAGGTTGTGCTCAATAGAAAGTGTACTACTAAAATCAGGAAGTGGATTGATAAGAGTATCTTCTAATATTTTTCCAATGAAAATAATGATTATGTTCTATAGAAAAAATTAGAAAATATTTATATAAGTAAAACTACATATAATAAAGAAAACCTGAAAAGATGGCTTATAAACCTGAAGTAAAATGAAGAGAACAACATATCAGAGAATATGAGTGAGTTTTTTGGTATTGTAGATTAAATAAATTCTATAAAAATTATAGTTGATAATGAGTCGGTGGAACTTTTGATGTTGAGTTCTTTAAAAATTTCATGGGACACATAGGTTGTTTCAGTTAATAATTTATCACTTAATGGAAGGCTAAACAAGTATATTGTAACTTCCCTAAACTTGCACATATGGATCTAGTGCTAAAAATATAATTTTTACATTTTTGGATTTAATACCAATAAACATGACCCAATTTTAAACCTTAAAAATATATAACATCAAACTGAAATATTCGATCACATACAAAACCAAATACCATTTATGTTTTGAGTTTTAAAAATTTAGTAAAAACCCTTACAGAACAATACCCAAATCTTTAAGTGTCCATTTTCCCACTATACCCATCCTTTCTAATTCTAATAAAGTCTTCAACATGTCCCATAAATTTCTTCATATGTGAAACCTTTCTAGGAATAATTAATTTTACATCATTATTCATGAACTAGTGATAATGAAAACATAATAAGGTTGAGATCAAACACTGAGTAAGGATAACCATAATAATTAAAAATTAAATTTCATCAGTGATCATAAGATAAGAATAAGGGTATGATGACATAATCAATGTTCTTGATAATAAAATAAGATAATTCAAACCTATCAATACTTGGATCGTCAATTAGGAAACATGGAAAGAAGATTTAACATAAGAATAGAGTCATAATAATTAATAATCAGGATCCATGTGATGTTAATATTTATATAATGTACCATAAAAACTCATAAAAATCATAAAAAAATGTTAGTATCTTGGAACATTATCTTCATAGAACTTGTTAAAGAACCCTTAAAAAGGAATAACCAATATGGTTAACTTCAAATTACATTCGTTGTACAACATAATCATAATCCAATTCAATAGAGAGCTATACTGATCTCACTTGATCATAAACAATTTCCAAGAACCATAACATAGTAATAAAACATGAAATCATTCATTTATCAACATAATAATAACCATTGTTATTTAATAGATTGACTTACCTGTATAAAAGAAACTAGTTTTTTTAAAATATCATATTCCATATATGGAAAAAATAAGGAATGTATCATAATAATATATTCCCAATGGAGCATAAGTAAAATCAAGGGTTATTGTTGTTTATAAAAATAAATATGATAAAAATATCATCAAAAACATTATTAAAGAAAATACTCTTTCCAATTTGAAAATAACTTTAAATTTTTTATAAAAATACCAAATGTTATAGAAATAAATTTCTTTTAAAATGACCTTGGAAAATTATAAATGATGCTTAAAAATATAGAACAGTCATAATGATGGAAAAATTAGTTCATTTCATATATATTAAAAATAATCATTCTTTTCCAAATTTGGTAAAGGGAATATAAATTGACCCATGTGGAAAATTTTAATAAATTTACTTTTCAGACATTTTAAAATAAGATCAAATATCATATAAAATATATTTAGGAAATCATTTATATTTATAAAAAACTTTTTTTAAATAAGATAAATAACATCAAGGAAGAGTTTGGATAAAATTCTTTAAAAACATTAGAACAATATATTAACACAAAACCCCTTTACATCCTTTTAAAAACAATTACCCTTTTCAAATAAATAACATAATAAGAAACATAAATACCTTGTGTATAAAAATATTCATGATATTATATTTTAAGAGTCAGTGTATACACAATATAAATGAATATAGGTGTATAAATCAAAATAGGACTCAAATAAGGAAGTTTGAGATGATAAACCCCAACATCTTGGGTAATACATGAATCAAAAATCCATTGAGTGAAATAATATAGGATGATTCTATAAAAACCATAATCTCTAAGAAATAATATATTAAAACATTTTCATAGGGAAATAAGTACACCATATAAAATAAATCAAGGTGTGTAACATGAATTATGTCTCAAGGAATTGAAATTGAGACCATGAAAACACTTATAACTTTTATGCATTTGAATAAATATTTCATGAATGATAAAACGTCAAATAAACATAAAATATCATGATCAAAGATTCATATATGAAATAATATCAAAATATCCAACATATACTCCTTATAAAATCAAGTAGGTTTGTAAGTACAAAACCTTAAACATTACATATTCTTCTAACTATAAAATAAAAATCACTTTGTTACATTCCTAAATATCATTTAGGATTAGATTTTTAGATATTTAGTTCATAAATATTGCATAAAAAACATATATATTACAATGTGAAAATTTCTAATCAGTATTCATTTTTTCATAATAAAAAACTATTAAAATGGAACACATTTTCTTTTTATGAAAAATATTTATGACTTGTAACTTGACTTCTTATTTTACCTTGTCCATCCATAAAACCTATGAAAAAACATTTTAAAACACGGTATGAGCACAAAAAACATAGTAAGAGATATAAAAAATCAAAGGAACCATTATTCCATGAATACTTATAAAAATTTTCTTTTTCAGATTTAAATTTGGGATCAAAATAAACACTTTCATCCCAAATAAATCAACTTATATGTACGAATATTTTCATTAAACATTTCATAATAAATATCAAAGAGAAAATAAAACTCATAGACATTGTTTTAAAATCATGAAAAAATCATAATAATGTATTAATAAAGTTATACTTTTCAACTATATTGAGTAGCATATACTTTTTTTACCTTGTGAAATCATAATATTTCCATAAAAACAAATAGAATGAATAGATAAATAATGTTAGAAACATGGGGAATCATTTTCATATCACTCTTAAAAATGGTATAAACTTCATGGTTACAAAGGAAATAATCATCATGGTTATAATTGAAATAATATCCTTAATATATTATCATAATCTCATTATAGAAACCTAATTGATTAACTATATCCTTTTACACAATGAATTAGAGAGCTATAAAGGTCTTAAATATTCTTGATTTATAATGGAACCACCCTTCATCATAAAAAATTCCCAAGAACCATAATAGAATACATATAATCTTTCATCCTAAAAATATTATTTGCACCCATAAGAAAACATTTTCTGATATTGATACATACATTTAATCTAAACCCTATTTTTAACAAATAAAATTCCAAAAAAAAAGGTAAAGAGGGATTCTCATTAAATAAAACATTAAATTTTATAACATAATCCAAATATAAAATAACATTTATGGCTATGGGAAAGAAATTGTTACCATATATGTTAAAATAGATTATTCCTTTTATCATTTGTAAAGAAATTAAAAACATTTCATAAAATTTTTACTTTTCCAAAACATTTGAAAGTGACATAAATTCTAATTTATAATTAATTTAATTATGTATAAATAAATCCATATTATAATTTCAAAAATATTTACATGAAATCAAAATAGTTTAAAGGAAATCATTAAAAATTGGGGTTTTAATTGAATGTCTGCTACCATGAGTCTGACTCATCACAAACATTATTTATCTTATTGAATAACAAACTTATGTTAATTATTAACTTCTTAGACAAAATTTTTCAATTTTATTATTAATTTTATCTCCCTTATCACCACATTATAAAAATTAATTAATGATTTATGTTCACATCAGATGTTTTGATGATAATCTGTTTATATGTCCAAAATGATTTTAGTGGGTTGACTATGGTAAAAGAGTTCATTATTCAATGATATCTAGAATAATAATCATATAATAATTATGAATTCAGAAAATAAACTCTAATTTTAAATTCAACCTTAAAATATGGTTATAAAAAATTAAATATGTTACAATCATAGAGATGGTAGGTCGTACGTATGCATGTGTCACATTTTCATTTTTCAACGATCATTATGAAAATAAGGTAAGTATTATTTTATAATTATATAATAATAATAATATCATAAATATCATATTAATTATTTAAATATACTTATATATATCATCCACATTATGTGGTAACAAAAGATGAATCACATCGCTTCATGGAGGTGGTAGTCCACACGTACGCATGAATGACGTTATCATTTTCCAGTGAATATGATAATAAGGTCAATTATATATTATAATTTAAAAATGATATATATGTCATTAATATCATATATATACTTTAATTCCATAATTATAATCTATATGTGAGATATGGGGAAGGAAAATAAATTCAATTTGTTCTCGAGGCAGTAGTCCTTCATACACATAAATGATGGATTCATTTCTGATTTGATAGAAGATGAGATAGATGTAGGTTTTTCAATTAAAAAATAACATATCATTACATATATTATACTGGTGTTATTATTTTGTAATGGTTGATTAATATTTTAAGGAGGAGTAAGAATAAATAAAATAAAAACATGTAGATAAAACTATACCACTTTGGAAAATATTATTTATTAACACTTTAAGACATTTAAGATTGGTATTATGCCCCAAAATATGGAATATATAACATGGGGGTATGTAAGAAAGTTTTTTGGGATATTTTGGATGAAAAAATGGGTTTTTAAGTGTGAATAATGGATAATAAGTGGTTCCCTTTTATAAGAGAAGGGAGGGGCACTCTTAGAATCTCATAAAATATTAATTTAATATAAATTAAATTTGATTCCCAAATTACTCGAAATTGATAATATTATAATATAATATAAGAACGATTTGATATAATCTCATCTAATAATTTTTCAAAATTTTAGGCCACATTTTTACCATCATCTTTTGTTTTTAACCCCCCATTAACCTTTTTCACACTTATAGTGATAATAAGGTTTTTTTCACTTCGAGGGTCATGATAGTTACTATATATAAAAATATGGCTCATAAAGTCACAATTATTGATATTTTAAACCATTTTTTAATAAATTGGATAATGATATGATTTTTATGAATTTTATATCATTTAATGAAATATTATTTTTATGAAATATCAATAATGTCCATTTTAAAACTATTCATTTAATTTGATTATTATAACATAAATACAACTAAGGAATTAGAATGTAATAAATTAGCATATCCCTAGAATATTAAAGTTATCTAAAAATCATGTATTAAATTAATTCTTTCAAATTATGTTACATTTAAAATTTTTAATATCATTTATATTATTTTTCCCTTAATTTAATATTTTCTACGTTAGTGATGTATAAGCATTGAAGGTAATTATTTATTCTCTAAAAATTAAAAAATAATTACAATAATTAAGTAAATAATTTATATTTAAAAATAATATTTATAAACTAAAATATAATCTAGTAATTTATATGTTAAAAATATTATAGTTATTAAAAATAAGAGTGTGACATTTTTTACTTTTCTTTAAAAAAATGTTATAAAATTTATAATCACATCCAAATGAAAAAATATATATATTTGAAATTAGGATTAAATTGGTTGATATATACTCATAAAATAAAAAAAATTCAAGTGTTAGGGTCATTTTATAGTCTTTATTATTTTATTTTTAAATTTAATTTCTTGATTTACCATTTACTATGGTAACAAAATAACTAAGGTTACTATTCATATTGACCAAAAAGGGACCTGTTAACCAAATTTTTACCCATAGTTAAAAATATCTAATCCATTTTTAAATATTAAAAACACATAATTGACATAATTTAATTTAAAATTAAACAGGAAAACAAAATGAAAACACGTTTTTCATAAAAAAAATCCCTTTTTAAGTATAAAATGTTTTTATAATAAATTAAAGTGTGTAATTAATTATAAGGGCTATAATTGGATTATTTTAGTCAAAATATACTAATTTAATTGTATGACTAATCAAAAATATTATTTTACTTTGTATATATTTGAAAAGAAAATACAATTTTCAATAAAGATCTGTATTTTCACTATTTATTGAAAATTCAATATTTTTTAAAAAATCTAAAACATTCATCATAATTTAATTTTTTTTAATGGTTAATTCAAAAATGAAGTTCATTTTTTTCAAATTAAAATTATATAATTTATAAATCAGTATTCTAAATAAAATCATATAATACATAAAAAGTCCAATTTGGTTAGAAATAAATCTTTTTCCTTTTCACCAAAAAATTATTTAATATTTTTATAATGAACATAACTCTATAAATTATAATTAATTAATATAAAAATATGTTTTATATAATAATTATCTGTGTTGTTACATTATAACCCTTTATAAAATTGAATCCTCTAAATTTTATTCACTTATTAAACAAGTTTGGATACCTTTCCCTCGTAGAATTTTTAGACTCTAACATTACTTATTTTACCATATGATTTATCTAAAAAACCATAACCTTGTGAATTACTTTATTCTATACTAATTTATCTCTGTGGTCTATAATCTGAGTAGGCTATTCCTTATAAGAAATATTATCTTCCTACTAAACTACAACAGGGCTCAAAACATGAGATGAATATGGCACATATTTTTATAACATTGAAACATGATAAACCTTGTGTACTTGGGATAAACTCAAAGGTAAGGCTACTCAGTAAGAAATTGGTCCAAATTTATCTATTATTTCATACATTCCAATGAACTATGGACTTAACTTCCCATTTTACAAAAAAAAAACATAACATGTTTCTATGGTGACACTTTAAGAAATCAACTATCACCTTCCTTGAAATGAAGATCTTTCCTCCAGTTATCTGCATAACTTTTCTATCTAACCATATTTGTCCTCATTTTTTGTTGAATTACCTTCACATTATCAAAATTTTCCTCTACCAATTCTAGTCCCATCAAATTCTTTTTCCAAACTTCATTTGAAAAAAAATCACATCTAAAATTGTTTTTCATATAATTACTCAAATGATCCATCTCTATACTGGAATGAAAATGTTATTATAGGGAAACTTAACAAATGAAATATATTAATAACAAATTCCCTAGAAATCCATTAAAAACCATAAATAATTTCTTCTAAATTCTAAATTTTTCACTCTAATTTTCCATCAGATTGTGGATTGAAATGTATATTGAATTTTCATTCAATACGCGATGACTTCTGAATCCTTTTATACACATTAAAAGTGAACCTATGATCACAGTCAGATAAAATGAAGAGGGGAACTTCAGGTAACTTGACTATATCTTTATGATACAATCGATAATTTTGATCTAAATTCATAGTATCTCAAATAGTTAGTAAAATATAATATGCTGTTAATCGATCAAAAAAACCCAAATAGAATTATTACCTTAAGAAGTTTGTGGAAATACCATTACAAAATCCCTGGATACATTTTCTCATTTCCACTCAAGGACTAAAAAGGGTTGAAGTATCACCATATAAATAGAAAAAGGGTAACTATGATCATTACTCAAAAATACTCTTTTCAATTGAGAAACACAAGGCACACATAATCTCTTTCAAAATCTCAAAACACATTCTTTCTAAACATTAATATTATTCAACATTACCTTTTTTTTAAATATACCTTTTTCTATAAATCATGGTCTTCTTTTTGAGATTTTTTAATTATTTCTAATAGATACGATTGTACTAACACAAAAAAAATAGGGGAAGTTCTTATATCCATTATTTAAAGGGAAAAATCATAAAATCATTAACCAAATGATCATGTTATATACATAACATGGCCAATACATTATTTATTTTTTGACTCCAATCTTCAATAACTTTGTTTTATTTTCCAAGAATATAATGATTTGTGATATTATAAACAATTACCAATTCATATCATCTACTCTATCTCATGTTCAACTATTTCTCAATGAATATACATATATATCAAATTTTATAATCTATATATATTTCACACTACACTTCATATAAATGATGTCTCCAAATTTTTAAAGAAAACAATACATATTCAAGTTCATGATCATGTATAAAATAATTTTTCTCATGTGGATTTAATTAACGTGAAGAATAAGAAATTAATTGATCATTATACATCATTAAACAACCAATTACCTTCAAATAATCATCACTTTATATTATAAATTCAACACATATAGAGGGTAAATCCAAAATTAGATCATTTAACAATATTATTTTTATTTCCCTAAAAAAGTTAGCATATTATTTGGTCCAAATGAATTTAAATCCATTTCAATTTTACTTATTCAGTGTGATAGATAACCATAAAAATTTTAAAAAAACCCATAAGTAATATCCTACTAATATAAAAAAAACTATAAATTTTAATAACATTTTTAGGTCATGGACCTTCATCTACCATTTAGTTTTGGTAGGGTCAATAATTATGACATCTTTGTTTAAGATGTGTCGAGGAAATGAAATCTACTATAACCAAAAAAATTCTAAATTTTTCATATATTTTATTTTATTTAAGGGTATTTAGAATAATCCTTAGATGATTTTCATGACCCTATTTAATTTTTGAATAAACCAAGATATTATCAACAAAAACCCAAAAAATTATCCAAAAATTGATGGAAGACTCTGTTCATAAGATCCATAAATACAGTTGGGCAATTTTTCAACCTAAAAGGCATAACCGCAAACTCATAAAGCCCAAATAAAGTCCAAAATTCTATTTTTATAATTTCATCATCCTTTACCTTTGTCTAAAGTTCAAATTTTATAAAATTATGATCACCCTAGATCTAGTCAAATAAATCATCTATATGATCAAAAGAATATTTGTTCTTAATGGTGATGTCATTCAAGGCTCTATAATCAATGAAAATCCTCCTGAAACCATATTTAATTTTAAAAAAAACACAAGTTCACCCCATGGTGAAGTTCTAGGTCGAATTAAATCTTTATCAAGAAACTCCTATAACTAATTTTTCAATTCTAGAACTTCTAATTGATCCATTCGATAAGTAGGTTTTAAAATTGGCTTAGAATTAATAATAAATTTAATAGTAAATTTAACTTCATGATCAAGTATACCACTAGGAAAATTATTAATAAATATAAATAGGTATTATGTTATTACTGGGTCATCATTAATATGTATAGTTACCTTATTCTCAATAATATGTAAAAGAAAATATTAATTTCTATCATTTAACTATTTCTTGAATTCTTCATATGTTATCAAAGGTATGGGTTTATTCTTATATAAAAACTAAAATCCTTTTTAAAAAAATTCTTTAACTCTATAATATATTTTAGTATGGTAAAAGGAAATCCAGTCCATACCTATAATAACATCAAACTCTAATAGGGGAAAGAAAACAATGTCTGTAGGTAATGTCTTCCCACAGACAACTACAGAAAGATTCTTATATTTTTTTTCTTCATACTTATTCCATGTTTTTTACCAGAATTTAAGGTTTCATTTCTTAAGGTGTAATTTCTAATTTACCATAACATTTATCTTAAATAAAACTACATGTAGACCCAGGATCGAACAAGACAATAGCATAATCTGAATAAACAAAGAATCACTACTAAAAGTCAGGATTTTAAGAGTATTGGTATTTATCAGTGATAGAAAAAATCATGGATAAATGGAATCTTTATCTATGATAAAGAAAGAAAAGATTAATTTGACTCTTTATCAATGATTTATTTTTAGTGCTGATAAAGGGTACCCTTTATTAGTGCTTTATTTTTAGCGCAGATAAAGGGTGACTTTTATCAATGCTATATTATTAGCACTCATAAAAGAATACTTTATCAGTGCTTTTTTAGTACTAATAAAGGTCTGAATAAATAAAATGAAATAATTAAATAAATAATAAATAAAAAATGTGTTTATAAAAAAATATTAAAAAAATTACTAATTAAATAATTATTGGTAAAAAATATTAAATTGATTATACTATATAAAAATTATAAAAACTAATAAATATTGTGTATTAAATATATAGATATATGAAAAATGAAAATTAAACAACTTAAAATTAAAATTAAGTAAATTGAAAAAAATATTAAACATATTGTTAATTAGATTATTATTGATAATGTTAATAAATAGTATATATCAAATATATAGATATATATTAGGGTATATGAATATGATTTATATAATAAAAAATATTATAAATGTTTTAAATTAAATAGTAATAGATTTAGTGAATAATGGTTTTATAATTAAAAATTAATATGAATTAAAAATACTAAAAATTGCATCGAGAAATGAAAATAAATGAATTTCATTTGATTTTTCTATTTATAACATAGATCAAACATATTATATTTATTTCACATATACGTAATTAATTTATTTTGATATGCATACACACACACAAATATTTTTTGGAATTTAATCAATTTATATTATTTATTTTATATATATTTATTTATTATATGCAGATGGGGTGTGCCTCAGTGGTAGAGGTGCCATGTGATTCTACATCAGACCTAGGTTCAAATATGGGTGGGAGAAAAAATTTACTGGCAGGCGGCGATGCATGCATGACACAAGCAGGAGGTGATGCAGGCATGATGCAGGTATATGATGATGCAGGCATGATACAGCACTGGACCTTTGGGCCAGATTGTGGGACTTTTGGCCATGTAATGGTCTTAATTCCCATAAGGTCTTCAGGCTATCTACTAAATAAATAATGTTTTATGGGTGGGATATCCCTTAGGGGGTCTATAGCCTACCTTTCCATCAATTGTGTGTGGTGTGTGTGTGTTTAATGTAATTGTACCCTAAACATCTAATATATATATATTTATTTACTATGTTTTAATATTTTCAATATGTATTTACCTTTATTTCAAAATATATCTGTTTTTAATGATTTATATTAATCAAACTTATCCAAATTTTAAATATTATACTCATTTTTAATTAATCAGTTTTACTCATTTTTAACATGCATGAACGTAATATTAAATATTCATTAATAATGTTAAAAATACATTTGTAAAAAATATTTATAAATAAATATATTTATAAATGTATATGAACTGTTTTTTTATAAATATAAATAAATAAATAATAATTGTTTAAAAAGAATCTATATAATTATAAATGAATAATTATGAAATTATAATAAATATATTTAGGTAATGAATATATTTATTATGTTTATACATATATATATATATAATAATATTAATATATCTAATGATGTAAATATTATTTTTCAAAAAATTATTTATATAACTATAAAATAAATAATTATATATTCAAAAAATTATAAAAATTTTATTTTATAAAAACTATTATTATAAGTATTATAATTATCTATAATAATTATACATTTAAAAAAATTATTTTTTTTTTGAAAAAAAGTATTATAATTATTTATCAACTCTAAAAAGAGTGCAGATAAAGAGTTATTTTATTAGTGCTTATTAACATAGCACTAAAAAAGGTATCATTGTCAGTGCTTTTTTTTAAGCACTGATAAAAATGTCCCAATCTATTTTAACAGTCTTAACCATCGTGAACTAGTTCGCGGTATCTGAAGCACTCTAAAGAAGTGACCTTATGTCGGTGCTCCTCAGTATCAAATCCAAGATCAAATCTAGGCTAGAATCAATGGTCCAACTACTCCAACACTCAAATCCAAATCTCGAGCAATTTAAGGGTTGAACACAACCACGGCTTGAATGAAATCCAGATTTTTCAATTTCTCTAATTTCCCTCAATTATCCACTGAATATTCTCATCCCACAGTTGTGTATCCCAACAAGTCTAGTTTCACTGTCCTATAATAAAACAACCCAAAATCCATTGTTTTTTATATATATTGAATTATCATGTTCCATGTTATCATGTGGGTCTCTTTGGGACAACATTGGTATTGTGTGACTTGAAATATATCAAACCCAATGTTGGGTCATGTTGTTGTGAGGTATAACAGGATCCCAATACCTATATTCCATGAAATATACCTCTTTGAAATCATAAAATTTTAAAAAATTCATCCATATAGTGGTCGATGTTTCCATTAATTTGGAATATTACATTAAAAATCACTTGGATGATAAAATATATGACATCATTGGGTTCTTATATTATGTCATGTAGCAATTGAAACATAGAGGGTTGAGGGAGGAGGAACTGAAATATATGGTTATCCCTATCTATTTGAAAGGTAATTCTAGAAGTTCTTTCCAAAAAATGGATGATGAAATATCTGACACATGAGAACAACTATATAATGATTTTTTCATGAAATTTTTTCCTAGGATAATGAGCACTAAAATATGGTGTAAAATTAAGTAATTTATTTAGGATGAATTTCAATTATTTCATGAGGCTTGGTATAGATTTATGGGTCACTTATGAAATGTAACAATCAAATAATTCTGATGAATCAGCAAAATCCGTTGAGAAAAGACAATATATATGTTTGACTTTTGTCTTCTTCATTTAACCACTTCTTGAAAAAATATATTGTTCTCGGTTTTTATTATTTAAATATTTCAATTTTAATTTATATTATATAACTTAAATTCTATAAAAAATCATATATATTTAAGGTTTTATAATCCTTGGACTATATTATACAAGAAAAATTGATTTTGAGATAAAATGTAATCAATATTTTGATTTTGGTTGTTGAAATATAGTCAGAAAATAAACAATTGGAATGAGTCATTTTCTAGGAAAAACTCTGCATCATGGTGTTTTAAGAAACAAAATATTGTTCATTAGATGGCACAGAAGAAGATTACATTGCTAAAAGAATTTATTTTTCTCAATCCTTTAGGATTGATAAAAAAATTCTAAATTTAATATTTTATTTGAAAATCAACTTATTTAATGACAAATGTTTTCTATTATTTAAATTCTCAAGAATATTTTAAATCATTCAAGAATAAATATTATACCACTAGATTTAATGAATTTTGATATGATAAAATATTAACATTGATTTATGTAAATTTAAAAAATAAGTTTTAATAGAATCTATTTTATTGAAATAAAAACTAAATTTCATGCATAAAATCATTACACCTTTAGAATCCCACTTCAATTCAGATTTATTAGTTTGGATTTAATAATTTAATGACATTCTATGTTCACTAAGGATTCTTAATTCTATTGAATTTTATGGTTTACTAACATAAAATTAAATCCATCTTTTATGTCCTTCTAGTGGTAATATGATGCCCCGTATATGTGACCATCTCAATTACATGACATAAAAATGTTTCATTAAAATACATTACCATGAACTTTTATGTTAAGAGTTTTACAAAATTAGTAAAAAAATTAACTAAAAACTCATGTATGATTAAACTGTTGAACATTTTTTTGAACATTATATGCACCAACATGATCTATAAGAAGCCTTCATTGTTCTTATTCGAATCAAGATCCACATATCATGTTGTTCTTATTCGGATCAAGCTCCTCGTGAATAGATTTTATCCAATTTTCATCCATGTCAGCCTCTTCAAATGATTAAGGCTCTACTTGGGAAAATGAGGTTTTTTGTATAGTCTTACTCCTTCAAGTTTTCACCAAAACATTCTGATCACCAAAGAAATATTGTTCATTTATTTTAGCCTTTCTTGTATTTCTTGTAGTTGAAAAAAATATAGACATCTTTGAAATGATAACCCGCTCAATAATACTTTTTAAAAATCAATTCATTTATTTTAACACACATGTAATAAACTTATTTTGGTTCCAACCTTTAGAATCTATACCATCCATGTAATTCTCACAAATGGAATACATTCAACTTTGATAATGAATGTCTTATGTGTATTTATTTATTTATTGTGCAAAATGGATATTTTATGAACCCAATATGATATATTTAATTTCTCTCGGATGATTCAAATCTTCAATCCAATGTATCTTATTTTCTCATCATCCTCCTCACTTATTGAATAATTGTTTGGAAAGATCTATTTGTGTTTTTTATGACTATTCTTACTTTACCATCATCATATCCCTATGGTCAAAAATGTTTGAATAGTAAAATTAGAATACATAAAACTAATGTATTGTTTCATATTTATGTTTAATTTATTTATTTTTAGTATTACTGATATAATAATTATTTTCTTGTACAGGTGGATTCTTTTGTTCAATTTGGAGTAGTTTTTTCGAAGTGATTCACGCTCATGAGGTATTGGACTTTGATCCTATAACTGAGATAATGGCAATAAGTAAATTCATCAAGAATGCAAACAACCATTAAGAAAAGGTAAACTTCTACTAATTATTAAATTAATTTGGTCATTTTTTATCTACTATTTGTAAGTTAATTTTCTTATCATTTTTAACTAATACTTATTTAGTTTTTTTCACAGATCATTTTGGAATTCATATTTTTCTTTCAAATATCTAAAACAAGTCACAAAAGAGGTAAAATGATTCATTTTACCAATGTTACTACATTTTCCATTTTCATTACCTTTCTTTATCAAATAGCCAAAACTGTATATTGATTCAATGTTATTCGCTGAAAATCCTTTCACATTTCTGAAAGTCTCTGCTCTTCTAACTTTCAACAGTGAGAATGGTTTTTCAGAAAAGAACATTGAGTCAATATGCAATGTGTTATAGGTGGTGTCCTAGAACCAACTAATTTTTACTTTATTCATTAAATAAAAACCTTATCACATATTGATTGTTCTTATATATGACAATTCATGTGATAATGTCCCAAGGATAGCTGTTGCGTTAAAGGGTCATAGAAGATCCCTGCTATGATGAGAAACCAGAAGTGCCATAACACTATTCTTGAATATATGTTCTATGGCCAGATGATGTTATTTGAGGGACACAAATAATATAGGCCATTAGGGATGAGGACTCATACAACTTTGAGATAGCTTTTCATGGTGTGCGCCCTTGGTAATATCCAGAAGGATATTATGAGAACAAGACCTGCCAGTAGGAAGTACACATTTCATAGTGTCATTGGATGTTCCTATCTACGGATGTGTGTATTGGTCCTTGGAAATTGATATTATTATTAATGGGTATTACAACTCACACACTTAGATGTATTGACAAAAACTGTGATGACACACTGTTCACAGCGAGGTAGGATATGTTGGGTGTGTCATGAGTAATACTGCATTAATAGATAATGTGAGAAAGGATTTGTCCCTTCTGTTCCATAACGGAAGTAGATATCTCAGGCCCTTTGATGGAATTGATATAGCCTAAATAAATCCATGTCCATGGTAAGTAATGGGAGAGTTAAATTCTGGAAAGTCAAAGAAAGAATAATCAAGCACATGGATTGATGGCACTAGCATGAAACCTGCTTGATTCGAGATATCATGACAAAGGGATTATATTACATGGTAAGAATTCATATGAGGTTACACATAATTGGGACGTTAAATTATTTCTCTATGGGTGCCTTGGCTTGTTGATAGATACTAACCTTGGACTTTAGGTAGGCTCTGCCTAATACCACTGAGAAAGAGGCCTAGAGGTTCACACACTAAGTGTGTCCATGAATCTCAGTTAAATATTAATTTAACAAGTTAAATAAAGATTATTCCCGACTTTGGTTTAATAATTATTTAAGGATGCCTGATCGCATTTATTTTTACACTAGTTATTCGAGAGAATATATTGTGGGAGAAATAATATATAATTATTAGTGAGTAATGCAGTTACATTTATTTAAGAAATAAATATCCATTACTCAAGTTCTAATAAATGTGGTGGAGGAAATAAAGAAAAATTAAAACAAGATAAACACGCCTTGTGCATTGAATGTACATGCCCTTTAGTTTTCATGGAAAATGAGTACACGCCATGTATTAATGATTACACACCGTGTAGTTTTTCTAGTCAGTATTTTGATGAAATAATATTGTTTTATTAAATGATATTTATTATAATCAGTGTGGGCGAATGTCAAGGAATTAATCATTTGACAATGGGGTTTTCAATAAGTGTTAATGAAATAAATAAAACACATAATGTGTTTATTTATTTTCATAACTCTATAACCTCAAAACCGATTATAAATATCCTCACAACCCCAACACTTTTCGAGAGAGAATCTTTGTGCACAACAATTCTGGAAAATTCTCTCATGGTCGAAAGAACTCATTCCTCCAATAATGCTCTCAAGACTGAGAGAGATCCTCCTCTAATGGATCAAGGTGATCTAAGGAGGACAACGCAAGCAAAGGATTCTCCACGCTAGCACCCGAAGATTCCTTTGGCGACATCCAGAGATACGTGGTGCACGTGTGGATCACCGCTAGAGGAATTATACACTTGGCTTCTGCGATGCAACGATGAATCACATTGGATCGTGACCGGAGACATCAACAAAGAAATAATTCTATAAAGTTAATTCTTGTAAATAAATTAAATTAATTATAAACAACATATGATGATTCTATATTTATGGTTTCGGGACTCCCTCTTTCTTTTTTTGTTCTCCATTCAATTCTGAAGATCTAACGTTTTATTATCATGATGGATCTCGGATTGATCGTTGTTAACGCTAAAATTAAAGTTGGGAAAACCCACCAATGTTATTCTTCTTCACCCGGAACCTAAAAGTTGTATAAGAGGGGTCATATAGTTGATTATAATTATTTAGTTTTTCGTTGGTGATTTACGTATTTAATAATTTAGTTGTTTCAATTCAAGTTAATAGTTCTTTAAATCTGAATCTCGAGATCTGTTCCTCCTCTCTCATTTCTCATTCACCTTACAGAAATGAATTTTTCTTTTAACTTTGATTAAAATAAAATAGAGTATCTCATCCGGAGGTGCCAAACATTCCTGGTCGTACAACACAAGAATACACGGCGAGTTTTCAGAAGTACACACCGTGTAGTCTAGGTTCAATGCATCAGACTAGTCTTCTAAATTAGGTCATGTATTGGAGTATACCTAAGTCATAAATGACATCGTGTTTTGACCAGGAATAGGTGTCACATGGTTTCCAGATTACATGTTGTGTGGTTCACTGAACACGGTGTGTAGTCCCTTAGGGTATGGTTTGGACTGTGTACCCCATACACGGCTTTCCCAGCTGGAAACCGTGTAACGTGGATACTACATGGCATGTGTCCCACTAAACACGCCGTGTACTCTGAAAATTTCCAAAGTAGATCTACATGCCATTTCCTCGGGCATGTACTTCGGATAGATGGTGAACAAAAGTACACACTGTATAGTCAGAACTACATGTTGTGTACTCATCCAAATTACGTAGATTTATTAAAATTTATTATTATATTATAAAAACCCTTGAGATGTGTATCATAGTGCAGGATTAAAGCTGAGGCACAACACGTGATAGGTATTTTATATATGTGTGTTTAATTTAACATCTGTGTAATGAATGGGAATTCACCAGGTTGCCTCCAAGGTACATGATAGTTACAAAGATAATTTTAAATGAATTTATTTATTTAAAATTATGATGGATGAAAATCTCAAGGAAATTTAGAAAAGGGTTTAAGATAAAAGGATTGATTAATTAAAGATAATTAATTGATTCGAGCATGATTTATCTTAAGAAATAATGATTAAATAATTGAATGCTAGTTTTATTTATGCGTAAATATCGTTGCATGAATGGATGATCGTGAGCTAGACCAAGACCTTTGTATGTGAATGGTTTCTTTTAATTTATTTATTTAAATTAAATTTGTTGGTATGCGAGCCTTGTCTTCATTAATATGTAGGTCATGGACGCCCAAGGATTCTTTTATTTAAAAACCCCTTTTACCCCTCACCTATGTGTGAGATAAATGCATATGTAATGGATGGAGTTCCCAAGCTAGTGGAGGCAGCCCAAGTTTGGAGCCAAGGTGAAACCAATCCAAGGAGATACAAAGGTGGATAGGTGGAAAGTTGTAAACATGAACCCGAAAGGTTCAAGGTGTTTCTCCCCTAGGTCTTGGGTTAATTTATCAACCACTAGATAAACTAACCAATAGAACAAGCTCATGATTATACGATTTATTTTTGTCAGTTGCATGGTTTATTTATTGTGGGTCTGTTTTCACGATCACACAATTAATGAATTAAACAAGCATGCAAGATGTAACTAAAATAAGACCGAATTATGCGTAAATATTATCTTAGACATGGTTAATCACTTAATTATATCCCACTTAGTATTAACAAGAATGTAATCAAAGATAATAAAATGGAAATTTATGTATAAGGATAAAATATCTCAAAGAAATATTAAGTTGGTATAGCCTTCCATAATCTTGGTTAGAATCGAACCATAGTTCAAAGTGCTTGACCAACCCTAGTTGGGGTGCTTTCAATTATCGGGAAATTATAATTCAAGGTTTTGGGCTGACTTGACTTGGTTCGCATCAAGGGTTGACTTCCACAATAGGACTTGGTGTGACTAAGAGGCAAAGGTTGAGGAAATCCAAACTAAAAGGATTTTAGGATTGGGGAGTCCACTCAGCAGATCAAGGAGCTACGAGTTAATGCAGTTGGAATTTGAAATGCCTACCTAAAACCCTTCAAGTTTCTCGACCAACCCTAGTTGGTGTAATGCGAAGGGTAATATGGATTCTTACCACTAGAATATTCGGGCAGCAGAATATTCTGAAGTCAATAGTGAGGGCTATTGGATTTCGATAAAATAGTGGGAGACTAATAAGTATTAATTTATTTATTTGTCTTAGTTTTATAAAGTACTAAAACCTTTTCTCATCTTAATTTGTAGAAATGACAAGAAAAATGACTTCAAACATATCATTGTGAACCATACTCAAGAAGGAAAACCTTCTCACCGGCACCAATTTCCAAGAGTGGTAGAGGCGTTTACGCGTCATCCTTCACCACAAGAGGAAATTGTATGTGCTGGAAGAGCCTATTCTAGTTGATCCTGGGAAAGAGGTCAGTGATGAGGAAATATCTCTCTATGTGAAACATATGGATGATGCCACAAATGTCCAATGTTTCATGCTAGCAGTCAGGTCTAATGAGCTCTTAAAGCAACATGAAAACATGGACGCGTATAGCATGATGTCTCACCTTAAGTATCTCTACCAAGAGAATGCGAGACAAGAGAGATATGATATCCCCAAATCTTTTTTTACAACTAAATTTGGAGTGTCTACGCCAACTAGGCATCATGTAGTCAAGATTATTGGCTACATTGAATATATAGACATCTTAGGGATTTAATTCTTGGATGAGTTGCATACAGATCTCATCATATCATCACTTCCCAAGACCTTTTCTAGCTTCATTGTCAATTATAACATGAGCTATAATGAGAAGAGTCTATCATCACTTTTGACCTTAATTCGATGGGTAGATAAGTACATGGGGTGTTAAAAACCCACAGTCCTTATTGTGAATAAGAAAAAGAAGGACAAGGAAAAGGGTCCAAAGACTTATAAATGGTCTGAAGCCCCAAAGAGTAGTCCCTCCAAGAAGGGGAATATCCAGAGGCAGGGCAAGGAATGGGAGGAAGTATGTTTGGCATGTGGTAAGCAAGGAAACTGGAAGAGGAACTGCACTCAAAAGCATGGGGACGCTAAAGGTGCATTCATTATCGAGTGTAATCTTTCCATTTCTACACATTGGGTATTAGATATAGCTTATGGGGTTCACATCTGTATTCAAATGCAGGAACCAAGTAGATTTAGAAATATTTCCAAAGGATAGGTGGATCTTCGAGCTGCCAATGGAGCAAGGCTGGCTACGTTGGCTATTGGAGATTACCACCTCTCATTTTTAACTTGGATGATTTTGGTTTTACATAACTGTTATTATGTTCCTAGTGTTACCAAGAAAATAATTTATGTATATTGTTTGGATATGGATAGATTTATTTTCAAGTTTGGAAATAAGGGTTATCTCTTTTATAAGAATAACGTATGTTATGGTATAGTGCATTTAAATAATGGTTTGTATGTATTAAATTAAGAAAACCAAGTGTTGGCAATCGATAATGAAACAAACTCGCATGACTCATCCCTCACCAAGTTGTGGAATCACCGTCTTGGTCATGTAAACGAGAAACGCTTGACAAAACTCTGCCAAGATGGCTATTTAGACTCTACTGAACTAAAACCACTTGATAGATGTCACGCTTGTTTACAAGGTAAAATGACCAAGCTTCCTTTCGGTGGACAAGGTGAAAGGGACACAAAGCTTCTAGGATTTGTGCACACAGATGTGAGTGGACCACTTCTAGTAGAAGCTAGAGGTGGATATTCTTACTTCATTATTTTTAATGATGATTTGAGTAGATATGTCTATGTCTACTTAATGAGGTATAAGTTAGAAGCCTTATAGAAATTTAAGGAATTCAAGAATGAAGTAGATAATCATCTTGGTAAGAAGATAAAGAATCTTCGATCAGGTCGAGGTGGAGAATATCTGAACCAAGAGTTCATCGATCTTCTACAGGAGTCTGGGATTCTATCTCAGCTCACTCCTCTTTATACACCATAGTGTAATGGTGTTAGTGAAAGGAGGAACCGCACCTTGTTGGACATGGTGAGGTCAATGATGAGTCATACAAATATTTCATTATCCTTTTGGGGATACGCATCACAAATTGCAGCATACACATTAAACTGAGTACCAACTATGGCGGAAAATGGAATTCCATCCGAGTTGTGGAATGGAAAGAAACCCATTTTGTTTCACACACGTGTATGGGGATGCAAGGTGTTTGTTAAGGCCTTCTTAGGAAACAAACTAGTACCCCGGGGCACGAGGTGTATCTTTATAGGATATCCCAAAGAAACAAAAGGATATTACCTATATAACCCTTCAGACAAGAATGTGATTGTCGCTAGACAAGTCGTCTTTCTTGAGAGGGAGCACATCCTCAAAAATGATAGTGGGAGAAAGATTGACTTCGACAAAGTTGATGCTCAAGTTACACAGGAGTTGGTATAGGAACAAGTTTCACAGGTCCCTGAGGAAGAGGTTCCAGAAACACAAGTATTGCATAGGAGCTCAAGAGAGGTAAGGGAACCCGAGAGATTTGGTTTCCTAGTCAATGAGGATGGTGAATCATTATTGTTGGACAATGATGAACATCTATCCTACAAGGAACCAGTATAAATATCAAAAGTTGTAAGATGGATAGAATCTATGAATTCTGAGATGGATTCCATGTATCATAACCATGTTTGGGTTCTTTTCGATGAGCCAGTAGATGTAAAGCCTGTTGGATGCAAATGGGTATTCAAGAGAAAAATGGACAAGGAAGATCAATTTAGCACCTATAAAGTAAGCCTAGTGGCTAAAAGATTCAGACAATGTCAATGAATTGACTATGATGAAACCTTTTTTCCAGTTTCCATGTTTAAATCCATAATAATCATACTTTCCATAGCAACTTACCATGCCTACGAGATTTGGAAGATAGATGTCAAAATGGAATTCCATAACAGGAACCTTCAGGAAGATGTCTATATGACACAACCAGAAGGGTTTGTGACACCAGGTGAATCCAAACAGGTTTTCAAGTTGCAGAAATCTATTTATGGATTAAATAAATCATCTAGGTCATGGAACATTCGATTTGATGAATCCATAATGGAATTTGGTTTAATTAAGAACTAATGTGAGTCATGTGTTTATAACTGGTTTAATGGGAATGTGATCATTATCCTAGTAGTATATGTTGATGACATATTGCTTATTGGAAATGATGTACCAGTCTTACAGTCAGTTAAGGACTGGTTGAACAAGTGTTTATCCATGAAGGACTTGGGTGAAGCAGCCTACATTCTAGGGATAAAGATCATTCATGATAGATCCAAGAGGCTGCTTGGACTAAGTCAGGGTAGATACATTGACTAGATACTAAAGAGATTTAGTATGGAACAGTCCAAGAGGGGATTAGTTCCACTTTCACATGGCCTACGTCTTTCTAAGAAAATGTGTCCATAGACATAATAGTAAAAAGATATAATGAGTAAGATAACATATGCTTCGGCTATAGGATCCATCATGTATGCCATGTTATATACCAAGATTGATGTTGCCTATGCACTGAGCATGGTAGGAAGATATCAAGAAGATCCAGGAGAACATCATTGGACAGTTGTTAAGACTATCCTTAAGTATCTGAGAATAACTAAGGATATGTTCCTGGTGTATAAAAGAGATGAGGAGCTTGTCATCAAAGGGTATGATGATGCTGGTTTTCAGAAAGATCAGAACGATCTAAAGTCACAATCTGGATATGTTTGTTGTCTCAATAGAGGAGCTATGAGCGGGAATAGTTCAAAACAGCCAGTTGTTGTCGATTCTATAGAGGAGTCCGAATATATAGCGGCTTATAATGCAGCCAAAGAAGTTGTCTAGATTTAGAACTTTGTCCAGGAGATTAATTTAGTGCCTAGTAGTAAAAATCCTATCACGTTGTATTGTGATAATACTGCAGTGGTGGCTCTTGCAAAAGAACCAAGGTCACATCAATAGACAAAGAACATACTCTGAAAGTATCACCTCTTAAGGGATTTTTATCAAAGGGGTGAAGTTGCAGTGAGTAGAGTGTTCATGGAAGATAACGTGGTGGAACCCATGACTAAAGGCATATCTCAACAGAAGCATGAATATCATGAGAGATATAGTGGGTTAAAAGTTGTTAGCAGTTGGCTCTAGTCCAAGTAGGAGTCTGTTGGAGTTGGTGGCCTAGAACCAACTAATTTGTACTTTATTCATTAAATAAACACCTTATCACATCTTGATTATTCTTCTGTGTGACAATGCATGTGATAATATCCCAAGGATATCTGTTTCATTAAAGGTTCATAGCGGATCCCTACTATGATGAGAACCCAGAAGTTCCATAACACTGTTCTTGAATATATGTTCTATGGTCGGATGATGTTATTTGAGGGACACAAATAATACAGGCCATTAGGGGTGAGGACTCATAAAACTTTGAGGCACCTTCTCAAGGTGTGCGCCCTTGGTAATATCTAGAAGGGTATTATGAGAATAAGACCTTCCAGTAGGAAATCCACATTTCATAGTGTCATTAGATGTTCCTATATGCGGACATGTGTATTGGTCCTTGAACTTTAATATTATTATTAATGGGTATTACAACTCGCGTACTTAGATGTATTGACGAAAACTGTGACGACACACTGTTCGCAGTGAGGTAGGATATGTTGGGTGTGTCATGAGTAATACTGCATTAATAGGAAATGCGAGAAAGGATTTGTCCCTTCTGTTCTATAACGGAAGTAGATATCTCAGGCCCTTTGATGGAATTGATATATCCTAAATAAATCCATGTCCATGGTAAGGAATGGGTGAGTTCAATTCTGGAAAGTCAAAGAAAGAATAATCGAGTACATGGGTTGATGGAACTAGCATGCAACCCGCTTGATTCGAGATATCATGATAAAGGGATTATATTACACGATAAGCATTAGTATGAGGTGAGACATCATTGCGGCGTTAACTTCTTTCTCTATGTGTGCCTTGGCGTGTTTCTAGATGCTCACCATGGAATTTAGGCAGGCTCCGCCTAATACCACTGAGAAAGAAGCCTAGAGGGTCACACACTAAGTGTGTCCATGTATCTCAGTTAAATATTAATTTAAAAATTTTAAAAAATATTATTCTCAACTATGGTTTAGTAATTATTTAAGGATGCCTGATCGCATTTATTTCAACACTAGTTATTCGAGAGAATATATTGTGGGAGAAATAATATGTATTTATTAGAGAGTAATGCAGTTACATTTATTTAAGAAATAAATAGTCATTACTCAAGGTCTAATAAATTTGGTGGAGGAAATAAAGAAAAATGAAAACAAGATAAACATGACGTGTATATTGAATGTACACGCCGTGTAGTTTTCATGGAAAACGAGTACACATCATGTATTAATGATTACACGCTGTGTAGTTTTTCCAGTTGATATTTTGAGGAAATAATATCGTTTTATTAAATGATATTTATTATAATTAGCATGGGAACATGTCAAGGAATTAATCATTCGACATGAGGGTATTCAATAAGAGTTAATGAAATAAATAAAATGTGTAATGCGTTTATTTATTGTCATAACTCTATAACCTCAATACCGATTATAAATATCCTCACAACCCCAACACTTTTCGAGAGAGAATTGTTGTGCGCAAAAATTTTAGAAAATTATTTCAAGGCCGAAAGAACTCCTTCCTCTAAAAACACTCTCAAGACCGACAGAGATCCTCCTCCATCGGATCAAGGCGATCTAAGGAAGACAACGCAAGCAAAGGCTTTTCCATGCTAGCACCCAATAATTCATTTGGATACATCCAGAGATACATGGTGCACATGTGGATCACTGCTAGAGGAAGTCTACACTTGGATTCTGCGATGCAATGATGAATCACATCGGATCATGACCGGAGACATCAATGAAGAAAGAATTCCATCAAGGTAATTATTGTCAATTAATTAAATTAATTATAACAAACATATGATGATTCTATCTTTATGGTTCTGGTACTCCCTCTTTCTTTTTTCGTTCTTCATTCTATTCTGAATATCTGGCATTTTATTATCATGACGGATCTCGGATTGATCATTGTTAATGCTAAAATTAAAGTTGGGCAAACCCGCCAACGTGCTTTCGATGTGCCCAGAACCTACACAATGTTGGTAGTTCGACATAAAAAGACAATGGAAATAAAGTAACATTGGTAGTTAATATTTTTTTAATACATTGGAACATGTAGGAATCATACACACCTCAATCTGACACACGGTGTGACCAGTATGACTCAAAGTGATTCTTTTTATTTAAAATTGACATTAATTTTAGTAAAAAGGACCACTGACTTACTCAAAACTGAGAAAGCGTATTCATATTATTTTGATAATTTAGGGAAACTATCCATAAGTCATTTTATATATGTATGAATCATCCACACATCAATTCTATGAACAGTGTGACCGCTATGACTCAATGTGTCTATTATCAGTTTAAAATTGATATTTTAGTTCATAAAATTTCACTCATTAAAAAAAAGAAAACAAAATCGTATTTTATTCATAATTTAGGATATCGATTCATAATTCATTTTTTACATGGAAGAAGGTGTGTGTAACTAAATATAGAAAACCAATAAATGAAAACACACAAAAAGTGTGGGAAACATGTGTAACTATGACATAATAAAAATTTATTTTTCTTTAAATCACTATTACATAAAAATGATTACTTATTTTTCTATATTTTCTATCTTACATAGTCACAAGAATCAACAACACTCACACTGGATGTAGACATACTTTAAGTGGCCTTGAAGAAGGGAGAAAAGTATGGTCACGTCAGAGGTGCGGGTTTTTGGGTGACACCCCGAACATATTTTGAGGAAAAAAAGTGGAAGATCAAAATAAGGAAATAAAAAAGATGAGAGAAAGAATAGCTATGTTTGAAGAATAATTATAATACCAGAGAGAGATGATAGAAAGTTTGATGGGGGGATGAAAAGATAAGAAACAACTGAAGAACAACCCACATGTAAAGATCCCGCCCCGCCCCACCCCCCCCCCCCACCCCCCATTAGTTTTGAGGTGATCCATTCCCCACAAAAAAAATTCTTAACTCAGGTAGTCAATTTTATAATAATTATTTCTATGAAATGTGAATGAGATAGACACTAGACACTGATACATTTTCTGTATTGATATTATACAGGGTGAAAATGACTGTGATTTATATCAATCAATACCCACCCATTGCCTTGAAGTGAGGGATACAGTGTTCAATATCTAGAACGACATGCTACACAACAGACCACTTCCGATAGGTCATGTATAAGTGTTAATTACTGTATCTGTGGATCTAAGAGACGAGCTAACTATTAGAATTGATGATGTATATATGTATATGGTCGAACAAGCTCTTAGAACATTAATCACATGGTTATCACATCTTGTAAAAAACATGTCGACAATGAGGTATTCATTTCCAGTTTAATTTTCAAGCTAATCCTTAATCATTTAAGGAAAATTTTTTAAACCGATGCATGTTATTACAGACGGACAAAGGGAAGAGGAGAGATGAAAGACCGGTTCAAAACCATCTCAAGGATCAACCAACCAATCAAAATAATCTACCCAAAGCACCTTAACCCCCCCCCCCCCTATTCTATATCCATAATTATTATCATTGAAGGCTCATGTGGATATAAAGTTGAAAGATATTGGTACTCACATAATTGGTTTTGAAGCAAATATGTACAGAGGGGAAGATCTGGACTTCATTGGTGTTGAGAGTGCAACTGAAATCCTTGACTATGAATAGTTAGGTAACTCAGTTGTAAATGTTTACATGAGGTATGATTTCATGATTTGATTTTTCAAAAGATGATATACTATGATAATTATGACTAAATACATTTCAAATTTTTCAACAGCGTATATATGAAAAACAATTGAATGGATCTCCCCATGAACAAAAATTTGGACTCATTAGTCCTCATGTCACCTCTACAACACTAACAGATATAAATTCCAAGAAAGTGGGTGAAATAGTGGAAGGCCTACTCAAATCATTTAACAGAAAAATTACGAATGACAGACTCTTCTTAATACCAAAAATGCAAGAGTAAAACTGTACAATTTAATCATATCAAATATATTTTAATTTCTTTCATTACTTATTCCTTTTTGTGTTTTTGGACACCATTGGATGCTCATTGCAGTCAATTTGGATACTCCAAAGATTTATTTATTGGATTCAATACATGGATATCCAATAAACCGAAAAAAATGATTGCATTTTTCAATTTTCAATACACTACATCCGACATTTAAGAACTAAACATCTAGTTATATAATTTATATTATCTTTTAATGAGGATTATGTTATGATAGGGTGGTGTGTGACTATTGTCTACATCACGGAATGATGCCAGGGGAAAAGAAAAAAAACATGACAAGTACTACGACTCGATTAAAATCAACATATATATAATAAGATTTCACTATCCAAACACATATAAAAAAATTACTTATTTTTTTCAATGTTTCTGAAGTTCCCAAAACAAACAACCGATAAAGACTGTAGTTATTATGTTTGTAAATTTATGAAAGAGATTATATTCCCTAAAAAAACCAGAATCCCTGAAGAGGTATTTTCAAAGATAATTACTATTTCATTTAAAATACTTATTAATCCTTTGTGTATTTATATTTTTTCAGTACTACCATGACTACCAAAAACAGTCCTATTCACAAGATGATATAGATATGCTTAAAAATGAATGGGTTGCATACCTGATGGAAGAATGTACAAAAATATATTGAAGACAATAAACTTCTCAAATAATTTCATCTTTAATAATCTTGTCTTCCTTATCTTTTTCTTTGTTTTGTGGTAATATTATGATTTTTATAGGCTAAACACCCTACTGAAAATCATGGCTGTTGGTGGTCATTGTTTTCACACTAAATGAATTGCATGTTGGTTGGTTTTTGAAAAGAAATCGGTGGTCCTCATTTACAGGGTATGTTTATTGTTGATAGACCACAAAAGATAACGAGTATCCAGAATGGGTTTCCCCATCCCTTGAGTTTGTTGTGACGTTTTGAGACATAATAGGCACATGAGCTTACTCCACTCTTCTCATTTTCAACAACTAGATGAATTTTTCTCCAAAAAACATTGATTCAATCTACAACATTGGAAATTCCCCTCTTTAGTCGACCCAATGAAGAACTAACAGTCATATATTCATTCAAAGGTCCTGAATATATGACAGTTGGTTCTTCACTGGGCTAACTAAATCTATGCTATTGAAGGAGGATTTTATTCTGTGTCAACCATACATGGATCAAAGGTTTTTTCTTTAATCCTTCTAAACTGGGTAGATTGAGCATATTGAGCAGGTCGGTCTCTTTTTTAGGTTTCAGAGGCAAGGGTGCATTGATTTTTAGGCAGAAAAATGTACTTAAATTTTTTT
The DNA here is from genome assembly GCA_963277665.1 of Viscum album. Lineage (NCBI taxonomy): Eukaryota > Viridiplantae > Streptophyta > Magnoliopsida > Santalales > Viscaceae > Viscum > Viscum album. The sequence goes on along the minus strand of OY728153.1, from coordinate 780,596,269 downwards.
CTAATACTTTATGACAATGATCCATGAGTCATTTGTGGCATGTAAGAATCAACCATATCTCAATCTGACGCATAATGTCATCGGTATGACTCCAAATGTATCTTTATTTAAAATTAACATTAATTCAAGTAAAAAAAACACAACTGGCATACTAAAAACTGAGGAAATGCATTCTGATTGTTTTGATACTTTAGGAGAATGATCTATCAGCCATTTTTGACATGTAGGAATCAAATGCACCTCAATACGATGAACGGTGTCACTGGTATGTGTCTTGTTATTTAAAATTGATATTAATTCAAGTAAAAAAACACAACTGACATACTGAAAACTGAGAAAACATATTCGGATTGTTTTGATACATTAGGACAATGATCTATGAGTCAGTTGTGATGTATAGAAATCAAACTCACCTCAATCTAATGAAAGGTGTGACCGGTATGACTAAAAGTGTCCGCTGTCAGTTTAAAATTGACATTTTAGTTCAAAACATTTCACTCACTGAAAACAAATCAAACACACTCCAATTATCTTCCAAATGAAGGAAATAAATTTATAAGTCATTTTTGATGTGTATAAAGCATTCTCATGTCAAATCGGTGTAGGATGCGATCAGTATGACTCAAATTGCATGTTTTCAGTTGGAAATGACATTTTAGTAAAAAAAATACAACTAACATACTAAAAACCAAGGAAATTAATTCTAATTGTTTTGATACTTTAGTACAAAGATTTATCAATCATTTATGACGTGTAGGAATCAACCACACCTCAATCTGACGTATGGTGTCACCGGTATGACTCCAAATGTGTCTTGTTATTTAAAATTGAGATTAATTGAACTAAAAAAACACAACTGACATACTAAAAACTGAGCAAACAGTTTCATATTGTTTTGATATTTTAGGACAATGATCCATAAGTCAGTTGTGATGTGTAAGAATCAACCCCACCTCAATATGACGAACGGTGTGACTAGTGTGACTAAAAGTGTCTGCTATCAGTTTAAAATTGACATTTTAGCTCAAAATGTGTCACTCACTGAGAACCAAGAAAACACAATCTGATTGTATTCCAAATTAAGGACCTCAATTCTTAAGTCATTTCTAATGTGTATGAAATAGTTTCACATCAAATTGACGCATGATGTAACATGTATGACTCAAATTGAATGTTCTCGATTTGAAATGACATTTTAGTAAAAAAACACAACTTGCATACTGAAAATCAAGGAAATGCATTTCGATTGTTTTGATACTTTATGAGAACAATCCATCAGTCATTTGTGACGTGTAGAAATCAAACCCACTTCAATATGAGACACGGTGTTACCGGTATAACTCCAAATCTGTCTTGTTATTTAAAATTGAAATTAATTCAAGTAAAAAACAGAACTGACAAACTGAAAACCGAGAAAACACATTAGGATTGTTTTTATATTTTAGGAAAGCAATCCAAGATTCAGTTGTGATGTGTAGGAATCAACCTCACCTCAATCTGATGCACCGTGCGATCAATATTACTAAAAATGTCTGTTACGAGTTTAAAATTGACATTTTAGTTCAAAACATGTCACTTACTGAAAACAAACCGAACACGCTTCGATTGTATTCCAAATTAAAGACAACGATTCATAAGTCCTTTGTGACGTGTATCAAGTAGTTTCACATTAAACTGTTGTATGATGCGACCGGTATGACTCAAATTGCTTGTTTTCAGTTTGAAGTGACATTTTAGAAAAAAACACAACTGATATATTGAAAATCAAGGAAATATATTCTGATTATTTTGATACTTTAGAAAAATGATCTATCTGTCATTTGTGACATGTAAGAATCAACCAAACCTCAATCTAATGCACAATGTCACCGGTATGACTACAAATGTGTCTTGTTATTTAAAATTGACATTAATTCAAGTAAAAAAAACACAACTGACATACTGAAAATCGAGAAAACGCATTTGGATTATTTTGATACTTTAGGACAACGATCCATGAGTCAGTTGTGAGGTGTAGGAATCAACTCCACCTCAATCCGACAAACGGTGTGACCTGTATGGCTAAAAGTGTTCTCTATTAGTTTAAAATTGACATTTTAGCTCAAAACGAGTCACTCGCTGAAAACCAAGAAAACACACTCTGATTGTCTTCAAAATTAAGGACAACAATTCGTAAGTCCTTTGTGACATGTATGAAGCAGTCTCTCATCAAACCAACACATGATGCGACCTGTATGACTCAAATTGCATGTTTTCGTTTTGAAATGATATTTTTTGTAAAAAAACACAACCGACATACTAAAAACTGAGAAAATGCATTCAGATTGTTTTTATAATTTAGGACAATGATTCATTATTCATTTGTGACATGTAGGAATCAACCCCACCTCAATACGACACACGGTGTGACCGGTATAACTCCAAATGTGTCATTTTTATTAAAAAATTCATTTTTTAGTGCATTCTTCGTATTAATGTTTAATTTATTTCTTTATAGTATTACTAATGTAATATTTGTTTTCTTATATAGGTGGAACCATTTTCTCCAGTTGGTATGATTTGTTCGACAACTATTACCATCGGATGACATTTTTTAGAGGGGACCACAGATTCCAAAAGAGAAAACATTAATGTTTTAACTGTTTGTTGGATAATTGTAAATGTAATTTTATAAAACATTGTTCAAAATGTATGTAGAAGTGTTTTTTTAGTATATACCATGAGTGAATATTTTTGTATTCATGATGTCAATTAAATTTATATAGCATTGTTTGTCCAACCTTTGTGTGCACTATTTGTTTTTTCATCATTTGCATCATGTATGTGGTTCTTTTGTATATATTTTGAGTGGTTATTTTTTAGTAGATTTTTGCTGGTTTGTGTAGGTTATTTTTACTGGTTTGATTATTTTGGTCTGCTATTTAAGTGTTGTTTATTTTTTGCAGGTTGCTAGGTGTGCTGTTATATAAACAACACACTCATATAGGGAAGCCTTTATCAGCACTTCAAATAGCACTGATAAAGGTCCCCATTTATTCGTGCTAATTGAAACGCTGATAAATGGAGACATTATCAGCACTTCGAATAGCACTGATAATGGTTCTCTATTATCAGCGCTTTTCTGAGCGCTGATAAAGAGGATCCCCCCTTAATAGCGGATTTATTATCAGTGTTTTTTAGCACTGATAAACACCTTTTTTAGTGCTGATAAAAGTCTGTTTTGCGGTAGTGTACATTTATCAGTGCTAATAAAAACACTGATAAAAGGTACTTTTAACAGCGCTAAAAAAACACAGTAAAGACCCCTCTTTATCAGTTGTTTTTTACTAGCACTGATTAAGGGGGTATATTTCAAAAAATAAATATTTCATTACAAAATATATATAAATATATTTATATTGATATAAATATAATATATATTTTTTAAATATGTTTTACAAAAGGATAGATAGAAATTTAAACTTAGTATATAAGAAATTTAGTAAAAAAGGTTCATGAAATATTTTAAAAAAAATTAAATAATACTTTTGTAATTTTATCTAGTAATAGTCATTTAATAACAATTTGAATCTAAAAAAATTAAAGATCTAGAATAAGTTGAAAATGCAACTCGAACTTCAAACGACCATAACTTTTTATCCGTGTGTCCGTTTGGGCTCTACCATATATCAAATCGAAGCATGCGACGAGCTCTACACTATAATGGTTGAGGGTAAACTCTCTGTTAAGTTTTTTGAGGCCAAAAAAAGCATAGAAGGCCTTCAGAACTGAGTTTTTTGTTGGGATACCTCGATTGTTTAACATTCGATGGATTTCCAGCCTTGTTTAAGAGGTTCTTTTTGCCCTTATTCAACGAGGAATGAATTTCTTCCTTGGGATTACATTCATATTGATATTATGGTATTGAAATTTTATTGATTTTCATAATATACTGTTATTTATAATCAAATATATAACAAAATATACATATTTTTATATATATTAACACATAAAATTTTCATTTTATAAATAAATAATTAGACATATTTACATATAAAATATATTTCTCAATATATAAGACTTATCTAAATAAAAACTAAAATACATTTTATTTAAAATACAAATACATGAATATTTATATATCTATATAATGTGTGTGTGTGTGTGTGTTAGTGTGTGTCGCTATTAACAAACTGGTATATATTATCAAAATATTCTAACATATGTAGATACATATTAATATATAATATAGGTAAATATAAATAAATATATATAAATATGTATAATTATACTTACAGATACACATATAATATATATATATGTGTATGTATGTATGTTGTATATATGTATTTATTTATTTATTTATAAACTCACAAAAAAACATATTTTATAAATGTATTTAAAACTAATCTTATAAATATATATTAATATAACTATATATATATAATTTAATATAAATCTATATTAATATACGAATAAATATAACTATATATATATATATATAGATATATCATTAAAGGGAGAAGAAAACAATATGGGTGAGTGGTAGAGATGCAGACGCGCAAGGGAGAGTTCTCGAGTTCGAATCCAAGTGGAGGCAGAGGTGCGTAGGTAGGTGAAGGTTGGTCTAGCGGTGTCAAATGGGTGCGCGGACGGGAGGGGGGGAGTTGGTGTCCAGGCGGGTGCAGGTGGTGGCGAATGAGCGCTGTTAAAAGGACCTCCGATTTACAAAAAAAAAATCAATTAAAATTTATTGGTCTTTTATCAGCGTTTTTTTAGCGCTGATAAAAGGGGTATATATCAATGTTTTTTTAGCAATTATAAAAGGAACCCCCTTTTAATAGCACTTCAATTATTAGCACTTCTTTAGCGCGGATAAAAACGATTTTTAGCGCTTTTAAAAGCAATATATGTGGTTGTGTGGAGTCACAGGACCGGTAAGACGCGAGAGAGAGGCGAAAATGAGAGTTGATGGGCGGCACGTGGCTCTGGGTCGGCTGTGGTGACGGGCGAGGTGCAAGGAGAGTGAGCTGGGGTGAGGGAGGCGGAGGCGGAGGCGGGGAGGGGAGTCAGGAAGGGAGAGGGAGCCGGAGCTAGAGGCAGGTGTGGAGAGGGAGAGGACGGGAGGGGAGGTAGGGTTTGACGAGTGGGGACGTGTGCGAGGGGGGGGGAGCGAATGGTTGTGCAAGTTTTTTTAATGGCTAGTGACCACCATAGGCGGTTGTGCATTCCATAGAGCTTCCTTAATCTCCTGTAGTGTGTCCGTGTAACATTTTCAAAAAAAATTATATCTAAACTGTCCGGAAAGCATTTTATAAAACCGTTAACAAAACATTTATATGTAAATTTTCAGTTATATAAATGTGCATAACATTTATATATAAAAAAGTAAATGTCACATAACTTTTATATATATATAACTGTTTGCCTAGCATTTAAATCAGCAGTACATTTTTCATATATAAACTATCCACAAAATATTTCAAAAATCATCCTCGAACAATTTATACCCCGAAACAATTTTTGAAAGATAATGCCCCCAAAATATTTTAAAATTTTCAAGGTTTATTTAAAATTTTCAACTTTTATAAAATATAAAATATATTTTTACAATCACATTGTACAGCTTAAAATTACAGATCTCCATATCTAGCCTTCTTGGCTGGCTCTTTCGTCCCTTACTGTGTGTACATCCGGGAGAAGGCGAGAGGAGGAGGATGGTGCACTGTTGATCCAAGAAAATACGTTACCTACCCTTTCATGCCTTTCCCTTTAACTTATGGGGCACGCCCCGACCCCAACCCCCATTTGTCATCATGCCCCCACACCCCTCTCCCTACTTCTGCCCCTACACAACCTATGCCCCGCCCATCATCATCCACAATATACTATTTTCACATTATAAACAAAGGGTTTTGTTCGGATTGTCAATTATATTAACTTTGCATGAACCAGAAAAATGCTTGGTCATTCACCATTCCTTATGGCATCCAGTTCAGATTTTTTTAACTGGACCATCCAGTCCACTGAAATAGGTCAAATTCCAGTGAAATAGTGTAAGTTCTATTGGAATTTGGTCTGTGGATCGTTCAATAAAAAGCCTAGATACCATTCTAATCCCTAATGGTGGTCCCTCTAACCATCTTATCTGTGTCAGTGGCGTCCTGGGAAGCTTACTGTGGGAGAAAAGCTTGTTGGGTGTTGCTCCATTGCCCCTTTCATCATCTCTATGCTCACATGGCTGCTGCCATGCCATCATAAATATATTGCAGCTGACTTTCGTTTTGTTTTGGTTTCCTCCGCTCGTACCGCTTCATGTCACCCATCACCATCCATCCATCCACACCCCTCCACTTTTCTTACCATAATTGCTGAATGATGCAGAGATGCCAGCTGAAAGCGCTCACTTGCATGCCCACAAAAAAAAAAACAAAAAACAAAAAAATAAACAGTCTTGATCCGTGGCACCCTTTTATAATAATAATCCCATTGTTTTTTCTTTATTATTATAATCACATGCCCAACAGCCATGATGAAGAGTTTTTTCATGAGTACCTGAGAATTTTGGATGTGATTAGTCAAAGGATCTGTACTGAAATGCGCACATTTAAAAAAAAAAAAAAACCTTGCACCCATATAGATATATAACAGTTTTTAGTTTATAATCATTATCTCACGTCAGTTTTCATGCACAGCTTTTTCCTTATTAAAACTTTTTTTTAATATAAAACGGGCGAATTCTTTACAAGGGTTTTCTGAATTGTGTGTTTTTAAACGTCTTCCTCTCTCATGTCACGGACCCGATCCAAATACCCAAGGACCCAGTGTGAAAATCTTAAATATCATGTCTTTTTTTTTTTTGGGATCTATATATAAGAAATTATCCAACGACTTGAAAAGTAATTTAATTAGTTGTTATATGTTTAAATGATCATTTTATTGACACCATGCATATTGGATTAAATATGATTCTCAGTCCACAGCCGGAATAAAGGTCTTTAGATACCATAAAATAAAGTCGTTAAACCCTTTTACCAAAAAAATGATATTATTTCAGACATAATTGCTGAACATCAAAAGATTTATTTATTATAAATATAATGATTTTAAAAATCTAAAAATACAAAAATTGAGCAAATCGTCCATCGAATTGCCGTGTAATATGAAAGCAAATTGAATTTAAAACTGGTGATAGTGAAATAAATAATTAATTAAAATCTAAAACTGATAACCCATTTGATCTTTTAACTATACAATGTATATTTATACATTTAAATTAAATGGCAATCCGAATGTTTTTATTCATTTTATTAATGTTTCACTTGTTTTTAATGACTTTAATATGAAACTACTTATGGTCATTTTGGTCACACTTCATGTTCAATTGACATGTTTTTCACTACAATATGAGATCATTTGCTTAGTTTTTTCCATTTCACGTGTATTTAGTCAATTTTTATTCTAAAATAGTTTTTCCATCATTTTGACCAAATCCCAAATCAGATTGAGGTGTCTTTCATTCCTACATGTCATAATTTAATTAACGACTGTTGTAATAGGATTTCATAGTGATTAGAGATCGTTCGGCCAGTTTGGACCATTTGATATACATTTTTAAACAATTTGAAACCTATAGCAACGCTCTTTCGATCATTCTGACCATACTACATGTTAGATTTACATGTAATTCAATCCTATATGTCACAAATCAATCAAAAATCATTTTCCCTTGATTTCATTACAATATGATGTTATTTGTTTGGTTTTGACCGTTTCATTATTTGAAACGGTCATAAATATATTTCTTCATTTATGTCATTTGTCATATATATATTATTATGTCATTTTCCATAAATAAATTATGTTATTTTTCATAAATATATTTCATTATTTGAAAAAAAAATTGAATATTAAATGTATGGATTATTGTCATGACATAGTAATTACGAGTAAGCAAGGAGTTATTATAAACAATGAAAGCACACCTAAATTATATATGTCCAAATGACTATTTTTTTCAAACATCCATAAGCTACTTACCTCCATATTAATCCCCACTAACCTATTTTTCATCCAAACGTCTTATTTTGTCTTTCAATGCCCCATCATGGCCCAAATCTATTCCCGAATGCCATTATATACATACAATTTGAAAAATGCACTTCAAGTCATTATAACCAAACCACGCACCAAAATAACACGTGGTTTGTTCATAAAGGTAAAAAATGAATCAATAATAGTTTTCCTAGAGTTTCATGGTACTCCAAACCCATTTTTTAGTTTTTGAGCATGTGAAACACATTTTGATCTAATATATTACATTTTAGATTAAAAACATGCAATGTCAGTCATCCCGACCACAACACATCTTAGAATGATGTACGGTTCATTAATACATATCAAAAATGAATTTAAGATCATTTTCATAGAGTTTCATGACAAACTGTGATTGTTTACCTTGTTTTAAGCATGTTACAAGCAATTTTAACTGAAATATCACTTTTTAAATTCAATACACGAGCATTTGGTCATTTCAGCCACATCATAAATTACAATGATACGTGGTTCATCCCCACATGTGAAAATGTATTAAAGATCAATTTCCTAGAGTATAATGAAAACCATAGACTGTTTTCTTAGATTTTAGCATGTGTTATGATTTTTTTAACTTAGATGAAACATAAAATAGTATTGAACTCACCTATTTTGATAATCCCAATTATGCTTTAATATGCTTTGATAATCCCAAATATTTTTTATCTATAAATTAATTATTTCAATCTATGACATTCTATTATTAAGTTGATAAAAATATCAAAATAATCATTAGGATATGTTAATCAATGTTTATCTATGTTTATACATACTTTGAAATAATTTTAACTCAATCTGGACATGTTTTGCATAGAACAGATAAGTGTTAAGTCCACTGATATGCATAAGTTCACCGGTATGCACATAGCTACTGATACAGACAAACAGACAGACCTACTGTTATATCAAGAGCTACCGATATGAAGTTCACTAATACAGACAAAATAAGTCTACCGATACAAACAGATACACAACTACTGATAAGGCTAAGTACACTGGTACACAAGTCTAATGATATGGATAAGGTCACCAATATGCACAAGTCGATTGATACAGACCTACCGGTACATAGTCTACCGATAAGTAAAGGTCGCTGGTACGTAGTTACCGATACAAGCTACCGATACAAACAGACAGTCAATTACCGTTAGAAACAGACAACTACCGATATGAAGTCCACCGATGAAACTATAAAGTCTACCAATATCAAAGTCTATCGATACTGACAGACAGACGGCTACCGCTACAAAGTCTACTGATACACGAATGCCACCAGTACAAAAGAGCTATCGATAGAAGGAGCTACCGATGCATAGAGCTACCGTTATAAAGAATAACCGCTACAAATATAGAAGAACTACTGATACGATCTCACTGATACTAAGAACTACCGATGAAAACCAATCATAGTTTCTCTAAACTCTATTTCTATTTGTTTATTTATAAATGGTCATATTTGATGATTTTAATGCACCTGCTATTAATTAATGATAGTGGTTAGAATTTCAGGAACCATACCTCATACCTGTAAAAAGGTAATCATTCCCATTGTCGGAGCTGAAGATATAAAAGGGAACCTCGAAAGCAACTAGAAAAGATACGCATATATACAATAGAGAGGCTACATCCTTACTCTCTCTTGAAGAACACTGGACATACACGAGGCCATTCATACTAGAAGAGAACACAAGCTGAACTTTAGTCAAGGAGTGAAGAACTACAACGATCTCTTCATGCACTCAAGCTGATCAAACTGAAACTGAAAGTCAAGGAAGAAAGCGACACTATGTTTCTAGACAAAAACCAAAGAAGGACTCAGAAGCATTTATGATTAATTAAAAGGAGTCTAGAGGTGCACTTCAAATCACTAGAGCATTCTAAACTCATATCTACTCTCTCTCAGTGATTCTTTTACTTACTTTTTGAGCAGTGTGTGAACTCTGTATATTCTATACACACACTGACTTCTGTGCTGAACTGGAGGATTTCTAAATCCTCACTCAATCTTTCCCATACTCTCTTGTATCCCACTGTGAATAGTGGTTGAGGTCAAGTAGGACCTAGAAAGCCTGTGTGTTGTTGTTTTTATTTTCCCACGAAGAACTGTGGTAGAGGTCAGAGGACCTGGACAGTCTGTGTACTGTTGTTTCACCCCGATCCAGGGTGTGGATCAATGTTTATACAAACTATTTGAGAGGACTAAGTCTCAGCTTGAGACTGAACCTCTTGGTTAAATCTGATGTGCTTGTTTATTTTGTTTTACACTATATTAGATATTCTGCTGCTAAGTACTTTGAAATATAAATCTATTTTAAAGTTACTCTGATAATTAAAATAGAAAGTTTTATAACTTTTGTTAGTCAGTAAGTTAGTTTCAAAAGTTAACTAATCTTCAGATTGAGTTAACTGAGAAATAATAAATCTTTTCAGAAACTAATTGAAAACATACAATCTTTATAAATTCTCTACAGTTTAATTTTTATTTAATTTGGGGGTTTTAATCCTAAAGTTTTTAACATAAATTTTAACTGGAACTCAATTCACCCCCCCTCTTGAGTGTCCACTCCGACCAACATTTAGTATCAGAGGTGATTTGTTTCTTAATAAAGGATTTCGAAATACTCTGCTTTTCAACTGTGATTTTAGTTGTATCTTAAAGATCTTAAATTTCTGTTAGTTCTAAATTTTATCTCTTTAAATATATTTGCTAAAATCTAGTTATGAATAATATATTAGAAGGTGCTGCTAACAACATGCCACCTTTCTTTAATGGTGTTAATTATTCCCAATGGAAACTAAAAATGAAAATTCATTTAGAAAGTATGGGATTTGACATATGGACTGCCATAGATACTCAGTATAAGATTCCAGAAACTGAAAGAACTACTTGGGATGAACCTATTAAACCTACTTACAATAATAATTGTAAAGCAATGAATGCTCTGAATTGTGATTTAGGAGATGAAGAATTTAATCGAATATCTGCTTGTAAAACTGCTTACGAAATCTGGGATACTTTGCATGTTTCTAATGAGGGAACAACCAATGTTAAAGAAATGAGATTGAATACCTACACTATTAAGTATGATAATTTTAAAATGAATCCTGATAAACCTATTTCTCACATGTATCTCAGGTTCAAAGAAATTGTAAATACAATGAGCTCACTTGGAAAAGTTGTTCCTGCAAAAGATCAAATCCTGAGGATACTGAGATGTATGCCATAGAGATGGAGAGACACATCAGTCACAATAAGAGAATCGTGTGACATAAGTTCACTACCTGTTAAAGAGCTAATTGGTAAGTTGATGATGTATGAAGAAGAGCTAAAGGTAAACAAAGAGGAAGATGATGAACCTAAGAAGAGATCAGTGGAATTAAAGTATACTGCCTCAAAGAGCAAGGACAAGGATAAAGCTCACATACCTACTGAAATCTCAACAAGTGGAAGTTCAGATTCTGATAGTGATGAAGAGATGGATCAAATAGCCAGAAGATTCAAGAAATTCTATAGGAAGAAGAAATTCTTCAGAAAATCAAACTACAAAGGAAAGTATGACCAACGAGGAAATTGGAATAAAGGTTGGAAGAAAGTTGATAAGGATGATGATATAGTGTGCTATGAATGAAAAAAGAAAGGACACATTAAGGTTGACTGTCCAAAGTTAAAGGTCAAGAAGAAATACGACTACAAGGACATAAAATATAAGAAATCCATGAAGGCAACATAGAGTGCTTCAAAAGACAGTACAAGTGAATCTGAGACTTCTGATTATGAAAAGAATCATTCCAACATGTGTTTCATGACCAACACATTAAGGTAACATTGGATACTCCTGCTTTAAATTTTTATTATTCTGGAGATGATTCTGAATATGAAAATATTTCTAGTGGAGAATTATTTGAATATTGTAATATGATAGAAGAAACCTGTAATGAATTGAAGGACAAATATAAGACCTTGAATAAACAATATGTTTTTACCAGCTCTGTTAAATCTACACTTGATATAGAAAAGGAAAAAATGCTCAATTACTCAAGGAAAATACTGAACTGAAATTGTCCAATGAGAAACTTAGAAAAGACTTAGAAAAGTTCACGAATGGAAATGCCACTCTTACTCAAATTCTAGGAAAACAAGTGGCACCAAAATATACCACTGGAATAGGCTATCAGCCTGGATAGAGACAGACTACTAAAAGTATATTTATTCCTAAATCTTGACAGAATGCCGTTAGTTCTAGTTCTGGAAATTCATATACCTCAATAAGTTATTCACATGGTTATAGATCAAACAAAGTTTATCTTTAAAAATATTTTGAATCTATTGATTATATGAAATCCATTATACAAATATAGGTACCAAAAGTTTTGCTTGCTGACCTCTCTGGACCCAAGAAGATCTGGGTACCAAAATCATTTTCTGTTTAAACCTGTTTTGTAGGAAACTTGATTGAAGAGTTCCTGTAAGAAGATATGGTACTTGGAAAGAGGATGTTCAAAACATATGACTGGAGATTACTCATGCTTCAAGAGTTTAATCAAGATTTATGGAGGACATGTCACCATTGGTGGTAATTAAAAAAGGAAAAATCATCAGCTTAGGCTAGATTTTTAACACTGATTCAGTTTTAATTTCTAAAGTATTATTTGTTGATGGACATAAATATAATTTTTTAAGTATTTATCAGTTGTGTGATAATGGTTTCAATGTTAAATTTTAAAATGATTCTTATAATGTTTTTAATTCTAAAAATATTTTTGTATTTTCTGCCTTAAGAAATGAAAATGTCTATGTAGTTGATTTGAATTCTTTAGCCAAACAAAATGTTACTTATTTAAATGATTTTCATAAAGAATCTTTGATGCGGCACATAAGATTAAGACACTGCAATATTCATTCACTTAGAAAATTGACTAGGAAGAATTTAGTTAGAGACCTACCTCAATTAAAATTCCCATCAGACAAAGTTTGTACTCCCTGTCAAAATGGAAAGAAACATAAAGTTTCATTCAAATTAAAGAAAGAAGTTTCAACTTCTCAATCTCTCGAGTTGGTTCACATAGATTTTTTTGGACCTTCTAGAGTTTTTAGTTTAAATGGGAAACACTATGTTTATGTCCTGGTAGATGACTTTTATAAATACACTTGGGTATACTTTCTTGCTCACAAAAGTGAAGCCTGTTCTTATTTTATGAAATACTCCAAGTCTGTAGAGAACCTTAGTGGACTTAAGATTAAGACCCGGAGAAGTGATCATGACCGTGAGTTTGAAAATCATGAGTTTGAATCTTACTGCTCACAAAATGGCTACAATCATAATTTTTGTACCCCTAGGACTCCGCAACAAAATGGTGTAGTAGAAAGAAGGAATAGAACCCTTCAAGAAATTTCCAGGACTATGCTCAATGAATATGACCTACCTGTTTACTTCTGGGATGAAGCTGTCAATACAGCTTGTTATATTATAAATAGAGTCTTGACTAGACCTGTTCTCAAGAAGACCTCTTATGAACTATGGAATAATAGGAAGCCTAAAGTGAGTTACTTCAGAGTTTTTGGTTGCAAAGTCTTTATTCTTAATACTAAGGGTAATCTTGACAAGTTTTCTTCTAAAAGTGATGAAGAAATATTTTTAGGTTACTCTATAACCAGTAAATCTTATAGAGTATTTAATAAAAGAACCAAGTGTGTGGATGAATCTGTTCACATCAAATTTGATGAAACTGATCCACATGAACCTAAGTCTTCTCTTGAAAATCTTAAAGAAGATCTGTCTGTTCTGGACCTTAATGATAAAATCAATGAACTTGTTGTAAAGACAACCAGTTCTGGACATATTCCAGAATCTTCTTCTGGTGAACTCGAACCTAGAAAAGAACCTGAAATTTCTAGTCCTACCTTTACTAGATCAACTAAGATTCTAATGAATCATCCTTTAGATGCTGTTGTTGGTAATCTTGATAGAGGGACACAAACTAGAGCTTCTCTTAGAAATCAGGTTGAACATCAAACCTTTCTTTCATAGTTAGAACCTAAAAATACCAATGATGCAATCAATGATGAATTTTGGGTAATGTCTATGCAAGAATAATTAAATCAATTTGATAGAAACAAAGTCTGGGAATTAGTTGACAAACCTAAGGACACCTTGACCATAGTCACTAAATGGGTTTTTAGAAATAAAGTTGATGATTCTGGAAACATAGTTAGAAACAAATAAAGTCTAGTTGCACAAGGATATATTCAAGAGGAAGGAATAGACTACGAGGAATCCTTTTCACCTTTAGCTAGATTAGAAGCAATTAGGATTCTACTTGCCTATGCCACTCATCTGAATTTCAAGTTATATCAAATGGATGTTAAAAGTGATTTTCTAAATGGGTTTATAATTAAATATGTTTTTTTTGAACAACCACTTGGATTTATTAATCCTCATTTTCCAAATCGAGTTTTCAATCTCTCTAAATATTTTTATGGTTTGAAACAAGCCCCACGAGATTGATATGATAGACTTAGTAATTTTCTTATTTCAAAAGGTTTTTCTAAAGGGATCAATGATCCAACTCTCTTTATTAAAATAATTTCCAAAGATGTTTTGATAGTGAAAATCTATGTTGATGATATTATTTTTGGATCTTCTAAAAATGCTTTGTGTATTGATTTTTCAAAGAGTATGCAAAATGAATTTGAAATGAGTTTAATGGGAGAACTCAAATACTTCCTTGGATTTCAAGTTTTTCAAAATAAAAATGGTATTATATTAAATCAAAGTAAATATACAAAGGATCTTTTAAAATGTTTTGGTTTAGATAGTATTAAGGAAAGTGATGCACCTATGATTACTACTTGTAAGTTGGATGCTGATGAAACTAGAAAACCAGTGGATCAAACCAACTACAGAGGTCTGATAGGGAGTCTGCTTTATCTTACTGCTATTCGACCAGACATTATGTTTAGTGTATGTATGTTTGTAAGATTTCAAGCTAACCCTAAATAATATCACTTGCTTGCTGTTAAACAAATTTTAAAATATCTTAAACAGACTACTAACTTAGGATTATTTTATCTAAAAGGACAATATTTTGATTTAATAAGTTATTCAGATGCTGACTTTGCTGTTTGTAAGTTCGATAGAAAAAGCACTTCTGGAACCTGTCATGTTCTTGGTAAGTCCCTAGTATCTTGGTGTAGTAAAAAGCATAACTCTGTTGCATTGTCTACTGCTAAAGCAGAGTACATTGCTGCTGGTAGTTGATGTGCACAAATTCTGTGGATGAAACATACTTTGTTGGACTATGGATATCAGTTTAGACATGTCTCTATAAATTGTGATAACACTAGTGCAATTAATATCTCTAAGAATCCCATGTCTCACTCCAGGACCAAACACATTGATGTAAGGAACCACTTTTTGAGAGATCATTACCAAAAGGGTGATATTACTCTTGAATTTATAGGTACTGAACATCAATTAGATGACATTTTCACCAAACATTTAAGTTCAGATAGGTTAAGTTACATTAGAAATGAGTTAGGAATGATAGACTCTATTTAGCCGAACCTTGCCATTAGAAACCTCACTGTTAGAAACCTCACCATTAGAAACCTCACCATTAGAAACCTCACCGTTAGAAACCACACCGTTAGAAACCTCACTGTTAGAAACCTCACCGTTAGAAACCTAACCGTTAGAAACCTCACCATTAGAAAACTCACTGTTATAACTCACTGGTATGAACCTCACCACTATACCTCACTGTTAGTGGACCTCACTATTAGGAATCCTCACTAGTATACCCTACCGTTAGGATTGTGCTATTTTTAAACTTCTGTATCTTTAGCCACCGGAATCTGTATCGGTTATATTTTACTTATTATGTTTTATTTATTTATTTTTTGATTCCTAAATGATAAAACATATGATACGAACTCTCTCAATCCACCTCGAACCCTTTACCCTCAAGCCTTAGCTCCAAAATCTTCAAACCCTAAGACTCATGTTTCGAAAAATGGAAAGAGTTAAGAGACCATCAGTTAGTGAGAAGGACGATGAGCCGAATTCCAAGAGACTCAAAGGAGAGTCTAGTGGTAAAAGTTAAGTGAAGAAACCAACAAATCTGCATCTTGTTCAAAGGGAAATAGTAGTGGAGAAATAGCTGTGTGCGGAATGGTTGATGTCCAGTAAGTATTTAGTTTTGGAAGTACTGGAAGATCAAAAATGGGTAGAATGATTCTTGAAAAACAATGGTCCTTATTATCCGAATCTGGTAAAAGAGTTCTATGAGTTTTTTCATTTTGAAAAATTAGAAGCTGAAAATAGAATGGTCTCAGTTGTGAATGGAAAGTAAATAGATTTTTCCTCTACTGAATGAGATGAATGATTGAAATTCCCACATGAAGGAGTGTTTGGTTATTTCTCTAAATTAGTACCTCCTACCAGTGAAATCTTTGAATATGAAGCTGCTTTAGAAGAGTTAACAGGAGATGGTACACCAAGAAAAGTGGTTGCTGCAGAAATGGATGGAGAGAACCAGTTACTGTTCAAATTCATCAAACATGTGCTAAGTCCAAGAAGAGGGGACTTTGTAAATTTGAAATACCAAGATATTTATTTTCTACATCTGTTAAGAATAGTGTTAAGGAGAATCTGTATAGACTGTTAATCACTCAGATTGAGGATATGACCAGGCCCAAATCAAAGTCCAATTCTTTATTCTTTGCAAAGTTAATTTCGGTTATGATCAAAGTGAAGGTAGTATCTGAGTCTCAAGATGAGACATTAGTGGTAAGGACCAATTTTTGCATCACTAACACTGTCTGTAAATACATGAAGATCAATTAGAATCCATGGAGAGGAGAATGGGTCAGTTATGATGAGAAGCTATATGATAAGTTTAATCTTGTGGATCATCCTTCTTGGCCTAAGGATGTGAGGGATCCAGGTCTGGGACCTGATGAAGAGGAACCTCATTATAGTGAAGATACTGATGAGGAGGATACTTATATAGCTGATGGAAGGGATCCGGACTTGCCTCCAAGTCCTGTTGCTGAAATTGTATCATCTGGAAAGGAAACAGTCTTGGAAGAGAAAAATGAAGAAACACCTATTAATGAGGAAGACCAACCTGCTCCAGAGAATTAATAAGAAGAAGAATCTAAAACTGAAGCATCTACTTCTGCCACCTTGAGTTTGAGTCCATTGATTGGAAGTACTGTTTTGCTAAAGGATGTCATTGATGAAGTAGATAGACCTGCACCTATTCCTGAGGAGCCTACTGCTATTAGAGATATGGAGATGGTTGTGGAAGACTCTTCTGAGGAAGACCAAGCTACTGAGGGTGCTATTGCTGTACAGGAGGATGCACAGATTAAGAGGGAGCATCCAACTAGACTTGGAAATTTTTCAGTAGCTGATGGAATTAAAGATTGGGCAGAAGACCCAGGTTTTGTTGTTTTTTGGGTTGGACTATCCTGATTCTGAAGATGAGATACCCATGAATATACCACAAGTTAACTATGATATCTTTTCTAAGTTTTTACCTAAGGATGTGGTAGGGAATGCTGATCTAGACCAGTTGTAGTCTGATCTTAAGACCTCCTTTGTGGAAGAGATAAGAATAATGGAAACCTCTTTGGTTTCATCCATTCAATCTATTATGAATGACTCTGTGGATAGTATTGTGATAGAACGAGCAATTGTAGTTGTGCCTAACAATCTGGTTACTAAGGCTGATGTTTATTCTTTAAAGGTTGAGTTGAAGGAGACTTGGAATGCATCTATTGTAGATTTAAAGAGTTATTTTGTTGAAGAGGTAACCAAAATGGAAAGATCTTTTGAACTCTATATTGGATGTACTGTGTCAACCACTATGACAGAGATGATGAATGAGATCAGAGCATGTCATACTCAGATTGAGAGCTGGACAGGAGCCGTTGTTGCCTTGAAGTATTCTATTTCTTCTTTGACTACCTTGAGTAGTTCTCAAGCTCAAATGAATGTTGATATAAATTACATTAAAGGTGTAGTATGAAAATTTGTGGATGTCTTTGAAGCTTTTAAGAAGTCGGTCAAAGATCATGTGAGCACTCAGGATTTGGTTGTCCAGAAGCTAATAAGAAACATAACCCAATCATTCAAGGAGACTGTTGTATTCACTGTCAAACCTATTGCTTCATCCAGTGCTTCTGTAGATGTTGATCTGTTTCGAGAAGTGATGAGAGAAGAGCTTGGATAGTCTTCTACCAGTGGCTATGTAGACTCTACTTCCTTGAACCAAGTGGTGACTACCACTAGGGATATAATGAAAATTGTTCAGGATTTTATGAGAGAGGCCACTGCTTCTCAGAAAGAAGTAAAGGAAAAAGTGGATTACTACTTCCAAAGGGTTTATACCAAGCATCATCTCAACAACCATTTCAAGATTATGTTAGAAAACATGAAGCTACCTCCAGTCACTCAAGCTTTCAAAGAACAAGTCAGAAAGCTCAGGGAGTTGACTCCAGCTCTAGAAAAGTTTATGTAGAACAAGGATGGCTTTATTTATGCTATGGAAAGAGGGGAAGGAATCATTATGGACTTTAAGAATCTGTTGCTGCCATTTTTTCATGAGGACAATACTCCTATCATTGAACCTACAGCCCTGCCTGCCTCTGCTCAGTCTGCCTCCATTCCTTAGATGACTCCAGTCCAAGCAATCCAGAGCCCCACTCCTCTGATCACACAGAGATCTACCCACTACAGGCCAAGGACAGTCTCTGTTTCTCAACCACCAGTTGTGCTTTCTAGAATTCCCAAGTCTTCTACTGAAGCTAGTTTGCCTGAGTCTACCTTCGAACCCAAAGCCAAATCCAAAGTTGACATTCAATAGGTGGATTGCTTAGTGGCTAGGACCTTTGATGGGAATCACTTGTATTCTTTTGGTTCACTTCTATATTTCTATGTATTTTTTCCTCAAGTAATATATAAATGCTTTCCTTATCTCTTTTACCTTCTTTTACTTCTCTCTTCCTGTATTTCCTTTCTATCCAACTTTTTGCTAATCACAAAGGGGGAGTCATAATATCTAAATAAGGTATAAATAAGGGAGAAATAATATATGAGGGGAGAAATATTACAAAGGGGGATAACTGATACGAAGAATCGTTATATTTTATGAGCATAATACATTTCCATCTGGTACATTTGTTTTATATTTTTATCTCTGATACAGTTGTTTCATACCTCTAATACATTTGCATCTAATAATATATTCTCTGATACATTTTTTTTGTAACTCTAGAACATTGTTTTTATCAGTACCTCTGATACAATTGCTTTTAATACTATATCCTCTGATATTATTTTAAAATCTCACATTTGAAAATTTCATTACTCACACTGAGAAATAAGACCCATTGTATTTTATACTAATACATTAATGAGTATTTTGGATTACAATACCATAAGTTGTGATTATCAAAAAGGGGGAGATTGTTGACCTCATATATTTTAATAATCCCAATTATGCTTTAATATGATTTGATAATCCCAAATAATGTTTATATATATATTAATTCTTTCAATCTATGAAATTATATTATTAAGTTGATAAAAATATCAAAATAATCATTGGGATATGTTAATCAATGTTTATCTATTTTTATACATACATTGAAATAATTATAACTCAATCTGGACATGTTTTGCATAGAACAGATAAGTGTTAAGTCCACTGATATGCATAAGTTCACCGGTATGCACATAGCTACTGATACAGACAAACAGACAGACCTACTGTTATATCAAGAGATACCGATATGAAGTTCACTGATATAGACAAAATAAGTCTACCGATAAAAACAGATACACAACTACTGATAAGGCTATGTACACCGGTACATAAGTCTACTGATATAGATAAGGTCACCAATATGCACAAGTCGACTGATACAGACCTACCGGTACATAGTCTACCGATAAGTAAAGGTCATTGATACGTAGTTACCGATACAAGCTACCAATACAAACATACAGAAAATTAGCGATAGAAACAGAGAGCTACCGATATGAAGTCCACCGATACAACTATAAAGTCTACCAATATCAAATTCTATGATACTAACAGACAGACGACTACTGCTACAAAGTCTACTGATACACGAATACCACCAGTATGAAAGAGCTACCGATAGAAGGAGCTACCGATGGAAAGAGCTACCAATACATAGAGCTACCGTTATAAAGAATAACAGCTACCGATATATAAGAACTACTGATACAAGCTCACGGATACAAAGAACTACCGATGGAAACCAATCACTGTTTCTCTAAACTCTATTTCTATTTGTTTATTTAGAAACGGTCATATTTGATGATTTTAATGCACCTACTATTAATTAATGATAGTGGTTGGAATTTCAGGAACCGTACCTCATACCTGTAAAAAGGTAATCATTCCCATTGCCGGAGCTGAAGATATAAAAGGGAACCTTGAAAGAAACTAGAAATGATACACATATATACAATAGAGAGGCTACATCCTTACTCTCTATTACTTTAAAAACACCGGACATACACGAGGCCATTGATAAAAGAAGAGAACACAAGCTAAACTTTAGTCAAGGAGTGAAGAACTACAACAATCTCTTCATGCACTCAAGCTGATCAAACTGAAACTGAAAGTCAAATAAGAAAACGACACTATGTTTCTAGAAAAAAACTAGAGAAGGACTCAGAAGCATTTCTGATTAATCAAAAAGAGTCCAGAGCTTCACTTCAAATCACTAGAGCATTCTAAACTCATATCTACTCTCTCTCAGTGATTCTTTTACTTACTTTTTGAGCAGTGTGTGAACTCTGTATATTCCATACACACACTGACTCCTGTGCTGAACTGGAGGATTTCTAAATCCTCACTCAATCTTTCACATACTCTCTTTTATGCCACTCTGAATAGTGGTTGAGGTCAAGTAGGACTTGGACAGCCTATGTGCTGTTGTTTTTATCTTCCCATAAAGAACTGTGGTAGAGGTCAGAGGACCTGGACAGTCTGGGTACTATTGTTTTACCCCGATCTAGGGTGTGGATCAAAGTTTATACAAACTATTTTAGAGGACTAAGTCTCGGCTTGATACTTAACCTATTGGTTAAATCTGTTGTGCTTGTTTATTTTGTTTTAAACAATATTAGATATTCCACTGCTAAGTACTTTGAAATATAAATCTATTTTAAAGTTACTCTGATAATTAAACTAGCAAGTGTTTATAACTTTTGTTATTCAGTAAGTTAGTTTCAATAGTTAACTAATCATCAGATTGAGTTAACTGAGAAATAATCAATCTCTTGAGAAACTAATTGAAAACTTACAATCTTTATAAATTCACTATAGTTTAATTTTTATTTAATTTGGGGGTTTTAATTATAAAGTTTTTAATAGAAATTTTAATTAGAACTCAATTCACCCCCCCCTCTTGAGTGTCCATTCCGACCAACAAATAGAAAATTACACATTTGGTCATTTTGAATAGTACATGCATCGAAATGGCATGAGGTTCATTCATAAAAGCCACAAATGAATCAAATATCATTGTCTTAAAATTTTACAATGATCCATCTTTTTTACATGGTTTTGAGCAGGTGTTGTGTAACATCTTGTCCCATCATGACCATTTCACTGAGGTAGAATGTCACACAGCCTCAAGTGCACTCCCCGATCACTAGAGGTTGGAGACTATCACCAAGAGTTTATAAGTATCACTCGGTGATATATTTACCCTCTAATGATCTATCATAATAAAAATACCAAAATAAACAACATGATAATAATAAGTATTTGGAAATAAGTGATAACATCCTTAATAAAGTCAATATATCATCCTAAAAATTCCTAAATATATCACACATCCAATTATAACATTAAAATAAAACTGAAGTTTCATTCCATGAACAATACAACTAAAATAAATATAAAAATAATACGTGGACAACCCCTAAAATGGACTCTTAAATCATAAGGAAAATATCTCCAAAATTTCTCCCAACATCGTATCCCAATTATAGAGGCCTTTATCCTTTACTTACAACATTATGTATAAAATCCATATATGCACATGATGTGTGTACATATAAAAAGTTATGTGTCGATTTTATACACACATTTTTGATTTAATGATCAAAAATGGTTTCTTAAGTAACTAACATCTTCTCTCATATTTTTAGCATGGAAAATATATATTAAGCATAAAAAATTTATAATTAGACCAAACAATAATTAAGGAGTCCAACTGAAAAATTTGTATGTCATCATTTCATAGAGCCATATGATATATCATTTAGAAAATTATTATGCAGGGTTACACACCTACTATGTGGAGGACAAATGGACTCATAATGATATTTCTGATTTTAAACATGGTAGAAAATCCATGAATGCATTTTTTTGGTTTAGATAGAAATAAATTTAATCATGTTTATACTTGTAAACTTTCCCATGAAATATGTAAACTTCTTGAGGTCATACACTAGGGCGCAAATAAATTCATGGATACTAGACTGGACATATATAGGCAAGACTTTGATAGTTTAGGCATGTCTACCAATAAATCTATTACTTAAATGTTTAAATATTTTACCAACATTGTCAATGGTAACGAATCTCATGGTTATGATCTTTCTAAAAAACACCAGTGAAGAAAATACTTTGAATATTTCTAAGTTATCGGTCACCCAAGGTATTAATGATTCAAGAATAAAATGAAATCAAGATCATGACCTTCAAGGAACTCATTGAGACTCTCATGAACCATGAGATTACAATGAAATTAAAAGTTTTAAAAAAATCTATCTAAGTTAATGAAAATAATACCATTTCTTTCAATGAAATTTATAGAAGCTATTATAAGAGTTACACTAAAATTTCTCACATAGAAAATAAGATAAACAAGTTTGTGAGAAAGAAATACTTTCCTCAAGCCAATAAAGAAGATAAATGTAGATAAGTAAGATTTAATTGCTATGATTGTAAGAAAAAGGGGCATATCAATCAATATTATCCCATATTTAAGAAAAAAATTAAATAGAATAAGAAAAGTAATAAACCCTATAAACTATATACTTGGACTACGTGTGATGACACCCACTCATCAACTGAATTAAGGGAAGATAATTCCAAATTTCTCATGGATGAAATTGAGGTATGTGATGATATACATTGTTCTAATTCATCTTTTTCTTCAAGTTATTTAAATTATGGTGATCTAAAAACTAAAAAGTGACCAACTTGAGGATGTGTATTTTGAAATCACCTCAAAAATAAAATAACATTGAATCTCTAAATAAAATAATGAATTAACCTTAAAATTAAATGATAAATCTAACATGGATCAATTTCATTACATTGTAAAAGAGCTTAGAGAGGCTCTAATAGATAAGATCCCTATAAATTCACCCAAGATGAAGATTTCTTAGATAAAATTATGGGTTCTTAATGATATGGAATGAATTAATTTAGAATTGATTTCACTAAAAAAACTAGTTCCTAAAAATAACTAAATTATAATAGAAACATATTACTATAACTTTTTTAAAAAATTTGTATAGAAATGCATCATATTTATGAATGTAATTATAAAAATTCATGAGATGGTGGACTAAATAAGGTTCATTTATCTTCTTAATTTTCAAGGAAATACCCCACTCTTTGGAAATATGTGTTCCAAAATATCGTTTGGCTAACATTAGTAGACCCAAATTCACTTGGGTACAAAAATATTTATTATCTTGATTCTTTTTTAGAAAAAATATCTCAAGATAAAATATTAAGGTGGTCCATGATATATTGACAATAGATTATTGAGATATATGTGTTGTGAATACTCAAATTTCAACTACTTAGAAAAGCCTGACGATGTACATTTTAATATTTATGATAACTCAAGGAAGATGGTCATCAATATAAGTAGATTTAGTTTAATTAATTATAATATTATTGAAGATTTTTTATTTGTTGATGAATGAAGCATAACTTACTATGTGTCAACCAATCATGTGATAGGGGTTTTAATGTTTCATTTCAGAATGATATTGGAAAAGTGTTTGATTTTCTCGAAAAGATTCATATTTTAGCATATTGTGTTGAGTTGAAGTGACGAAAAATAAATAAGAGGGGGAATTGTATCCTTTTAGAAAAAATTAATAATTTGAAATCAAGATCCCTTGATCCTGGAAGCGATACTGTTATCCTTTTTTTAAATAGTGTATGAAGTAGAAAATAAAAAAAAGAGGACACAATAAATTTTCACAGTTAGAGGCATATAATCCCTAGTCCACTCCAACAACACTCTCTCTGTGAGTTTGGTGATTTTCACTAGTAGATCCTTTTCCAAGGGTTATCAACAGTTGAGTGAAAGAAACTACAACTTGTTACAAAGTATTTTATAAGGATTTTTTATCCAAAATAGGTTAAATAAATTGCGGGTGAATCATAGTATGATTGATTAAAACAAAAATCTATTTGGATCTTGTTTTGTTGTATAAAAACTCTCTTCTCCCTCTATACTATAAAACAAAATAAATGTGAATTAAAACATACACCAAACATAATAATTTTACTTAGTTTAACCTCACTATGCTATGTCCATGGAGCATACAAAGGCAATGCGCTGATGTACCAAATCCACTAAATCCCATTTATTTTACAAGGTTTGGAGCAGACTCACTGTCCCTTATGATTCAAAACCATCCACAATTTGAAAGATATATATTTTCTATACTGAAGTTAATGTACTGATCCTCTAGTATAATCTTCTAAAAATTAGTTTTGAGCTGATTCACACTTGTGTGTGTCTTTATGATCTTATTTAATCAATGAGATGAAAACCGCATTTACCCGAGACTTTTTATCTTAGAGCGAGTGACCCATGTGGGAAACTCCTTCAGAGATTCCCTCCATGAGATCCCTTTGTGATACCTCACCATGATACCTCTCCATGAAGCTCCTTTACAATACTGCTTCATGAGATCCCTCTATGAGATTCTTCCACAAGACCTTTCCTTTAAACACCATCATGAGACCTCCCTGTAATACTCCTTCATGATATCCCTCTGTGAGATCCTTCCACGAGACTCCTCTGTAAGACCTTATTCTATTCACACAAATCACACAACTCTAGAACAAAACCCTATTTAGGTTACATTGATCATGTGACACAAATAGGTCTACCTATGATTAGTACATACATACCTTTACAAGATACCTTCACAAGACTCCTCCACAAAACTCTGTTATGATTACATGGATCAGATGATTTCGATGCAAGACCTTCTTCTATTTATGTGAAATAGTTTTTTCGAATAAAATAACTTAATAAAACTTATTTTCATCTAAAATATAGGTTATGTGGTATTTTAGTTATAAATCAACCACCTTAACTTTAGAAATCATTGTTAACCGTCTGTTTCACTACCTCAACAACTAACATTATACGCTTTACATGATCCCATCATGAGATCCAAATAAAATCATGTAGAGGTTAGAAATATTGTCTTCTATCACTTTACATGATCCCATTATAATATCCAAATACAATCATGTGCACTTAATGTGATCCTATCATGATATCTAAATACAATCATGGAGTCAACGATATTGTCTTACAGTGCTTCGCATGATCTCGTTGCGTGATCCAATGGAAATAATGCGGTCACATGACTTCGAACGACCGTGAGATATATATGTCATTTATATCCTATCTTATTTCATGAACTTCACATGATCTCTTCACAATATCCCTTGAAAATAATGTGGTTTTGTCAGGTGCATCACATGATCTCATCGTAAGATTAGTTTGGATATATGTGATTGTATGACCCTTCACAAGATCAGTTTGTACTTCATTCAATTGATATATCCCTTCACATGATCAGTTTAGAAATCATTAAAATTAATGATTATTTAGGACATTATCACTCCACATGATCATTCCACATGATTCTTTAGGACTTTCACACTCTGCGTGATCCTTTAGGAAACTTGTGTTCCGCATGATTCTTTTATGTGATCTTTTAGGACATTTACACCAACTATTCATGCCCTCTTTGACAAAAAACCTTCATCATCAATGAAAAACCTTATTAAAAAATAAAATAATCCCAAAAGAACCATCATGACAGGTTTTTTCAACAATCTCTTCCATTGGGTTTTTTAAAACACTTCTAAACTTCAAGAACCAACTTTTTTACAAGTAGTGCACATACGAAACCATTTTCTTCCTCAAACCCTAAATAGTGATCAAGAACTTTCATAAAACTTACTATAAGACCACATGAGTCAATCTGAGTATAAAAAAATATTATCATAAAAATAACATTGATGAATCACTTCATTCTCAAGAATTCCATCAACAACATTCTTGTCATCAAAATATAAAACAAGCTCAACCCTCGAGATCACTTATTAACCCACACATGTCATCTAATCACATCATGAACCCAAAGGGAACTTTTTTTCTTGATTCTTTATTATTGATAGACCATTTTTAACATCACTATATTTTATACTCCCCATATCAACTTCTCCCTCACTTTTGAGCAAGTGATTTTCTCCCCCATTTTCAATAAACCCAAAGGCCACTTCTTCGTGGTTTGAAACATGGTAAAGAATGCAAATTAGTATATAAATGAATAATAAACCATACCTCATGGATATTTAGTCTTACATTTACACTGTTCAAGTGTGTGGAGTTAATAGAACTATAATATCTAGTCGATGCCACTCAAATGATTCATTGGGTATGGCCTTTGTTAGAATATCTAAAACCTATAGTTCAATAGGAACACACTATATATTTACAAGGCCATGACTCACATTCAATTTAACAAAGTGATAGTTTATTTCAATTTTCATTGTCCTTGATTAATGGGCTTGATTTTTTCACTAATTTATAGCATTTGAATTATCACAATGAATTTTGATCGGAGACTTCACTTCGAATCCCATATCCTCTTTGTCTATATTGGCACTGTATGATCACCAATTATATTTTATCTATAAATTATTTCTCATATATTCAGTTTAGGTACTGATACAGGTCTATGTTGATCCTTTTCATCATCTGAATCTTCTTTAAAATTGGCCTTAGGCGCTTGTACTCCACTTGAGTTACTTACATCTTCATTACTATCCTCTTGAGACTAATAATGGATTTTCTTAAGATTTTTCTCATTTTTCACGATAAATACATCATTTATCTATATGGCTATACCTATCCACTTATTAAAGAATTTATATGCTTTAATTTTTTTTGAGTATCTAAGAAATATCCATTCATCTCCATGGTATTAAAACTTCCTATATTTCTCCTTATTGAGAATGAAACACATACTTTTAAAGACATAAAAGTACTTCAATGTCAGCTTCTTTCCATACAATAACTCATATAGAGTCTTATATTTATTTAGACATATTAGGTCTCTGTTATAAATATAGACTAATGTAAAAACTAATTATTTCCAAATCCTTTATGGAAGGTATTTCTCAATAAAAATGATAATCCAGTTTCTTCTCTCAGCAATACCATTTTTTATGTGGAGTTCATACTACATAAACTTGGTTCCTTATCCCACGTTTCTTAATATAATCCTTCACTTGAATATTTGTGAACTTTATTCCATTATTAGTCCATAACTTACAATTTTTTAACATATTATCATTTCAAAATCCCATTTATAATGTGTTATTCAATTAAACACCTCATACTTGTAGGTGATAATTGAAACCCTTTCAATTCTACTAAAATTATTAATAAAAAGGACATAAATATATCTTGGTGAAATAAATCCACATGCATCAATATAAACCAGTTTAATAAATCTTTTTGACATTTTATCTTCAATCTCAGACATCTTTCAAGTAATCTTCCACTATTGGAAATCCTTACATGTATGAGTCTGATCATATGATAATTTTGGGAGATCTCGAGAAGCATCACATTTAAATAGATCTTCCAAGGATGTTTGACTTAGATGACCCAAATGTTTATGTCACAACCAATTATCTTATTCCTTAGATAGAGAACACATCTTCTTCTTTAATGAAAATGTAAATATTCCCTTTCTTATTCTTTCCTTGAAAAAAAATTCACCATATTTCCCTTAATGATACATAACTTCTTAGTAAAGATTATAGAATGTCTTGAGTCACACAATTAAATTACAATTATCAAGTGGTGACTATGAAGTCCAACAACCAAGATATATGCATGTCTCATATCTTTACCCCCAAGCATGGATTTTATTGAGCCAATAATCTTTAGGCATTCATCATTTCCAAATATTATGACACCTTCCTTTTCACACCTAATTCCTATCACCAAATCCTTATTTCCTATAATATGGGAGGAAAATCCACTATTAATGATCCATATTACTATACAATAGGATTATTTAAATGAAATATTTTCATCCACTACATTCTCACATATTTTCTTTCTAATCCATGTATTTGATTACATACTTGATATCAATTGATATTCTTGATATTCCTTAGAGTATGGTGGTCCAAACTCATCTTGCAAAGCTATAAATTTATTTTTTATTCTCAGCTCATTTAATATTCCTTTGATTTTCTCCATGAAACCACTTTGGGTCTGCTTTAGAACATTCCTATTCATTTTATATGAGAAATATCTAGCCATGTTAATGAATCCTCCACACCAAAAATAGTGACCATAAAAGGAATTCATGGAATACTAATCTCTATTTGGAATCCTCTATTTCTTTTGTGCATGTAAAAATATCTTCGAAATAGAATAAAATTTTTGTGAATTCCCCATATTTTTATAGAAATAACACCTAATGTGAGGTGTATTGTTTTGAATCATTATTTCACCATTGATTATCCCTTGGGATATGAGAATATTTTAATTCTGATTCATACCCAAACCAATATTTAACTTGAGAGTGCATTCTTGTAGTATGACATCAACATTTACTAATTTCTACTTATGATCAATTACTATACCAGATGTGTCATTCTAAATTGTCATTTTCTTCTCCATACATTCCTTTGACTATTTTTTTGAACCTAAAAACTGTAATTTTACTATTTCCATTGTCTGTGAAACTTGCTTTCATGATATCATATCAGGATTGAAAAGTTTCCCTTAATATTATACATTTCTTCATAGGTAGAAAACTTCCACCTCAATTTCTTTGATATGATTAACACATTATTTTATTTTTTTAGTCAGAATATAAATAACCATGGTCTATTCTTAAAATTTAAACTTGAAATCAATGAAATTCTATGAGTTTTCTAGATTTTCCAAAATAATATTTTCAATTTCATCCTTTAGCTTGGACTTCTCTTATTCTTACTGCTGTATATAGTGTTTGTTATCATGAATGACCCTTTTGGATTTATTTATTTTTGCTCTTCAATCCTCTATCTCCTTAATTATAGATTCTAATTAAACCTAGAGGCCAAATCTTACTCCAAATTCTCTTTTATCAAAATCACTATCTTCCCTTATTTGTGAATTTCGTAAAAATTCCAACAAAGCATCTTATCCATGATCCTTGAAATCTTTTATATCTTCTACCCAATATTCTCATGAACTATCATTTCCTTTTGAAAAAATATTTTTCATTTTGAAGAAATTTTAACAAGTATTTTTATTACCTTTCATACTAGATGAAGACCTATTCTTAGAAGTTTCACCATCATCCTCATCATTATCTTAAAAGTTCATGGGAAACTTTGTAGTGAGATGTCCAACCATTCCACTATAAAATCATGTCAGAAGAATATTTCCTTTAAAATTTCATTTTCCCCTGTGTAGTTTTGAGGAAAGAAGTTACATAACCCCATCCACAACTTCTTCTTCCTAACCATATTCTATATTGAGATTATTCATTACTTTGAATATGACCTCTTTAGACATCCCTTTTTTTATAGACTCATTATAATCATTTCTCATATAGTATGTGGCAAGAGTAATATGTAAGTTATTCAATGCAATATTCTTTAGATCTCAATATTCATTACAAAAACATTCAAATTGAACTAAGGTGGATGTTTTCTCAATATTCTCTTAATTATCATACATATTCAAGAATTTCTCAAAGACCATGGATGTCTTCTATGAAAAAATTCACCCGATTAAAGAATACATCTATAAAATCATTGGGGGTGTATTCTCATGTCCCTATATTTATTCCACATAACCTATAATATTAATTCTTGAAATTTTGAATCACCTTTATATATATTTAGTAGCTTTTCACACATGGAATTCAATGACTTACATGGCATCACCTTTACATAGATTTTATTGGATAAAGGTCATCTTAATCCATTTATTCTTATGGAATCAACATATTATTCTCTTAGATTTTCTTATAAAAATGCTACAATACCCATGATAGCTAAAATACCATGCATTGACACTGTTAACACATCCATAACTGAACAGAAAAAATAGTTCTACATTCAATTCTTCTATAGCTGAATATTGTTTCCACTGAAGATCAGAATCCCTTTGTGATTAACAACTTTCATTACATCAGTTGAGAGAGAAAATCCAACCATAACCCTTTCATTTTATACTAATTGTTAACCCAACTAGGGTAAATATCCTGGGGGGGGGGGGTTAATTATTGCATAAAAAATTAAAACAATGGTATTTTTGGATCATATTTCACCATTAAACAAAATTCTACTCTCTCTCCTTCCTATAACACAAAATAAATTGGAATTAAAAAATACACAAGATAAGGAAATTTTACTTGGTTCACCCTCACTAGGATCTATCCAAGGAACATTTGAAGGAAATGTGATTATGTAACAAATCCAATAAATCATATTTCTATTAAAAGTTTTGGATCATATTCACTACCCCTCCTAGTTTACAACCATTCCCAATTTGAAATATCACTTATCTCTCTATTGAAGTGAGCGCATTACTCTACTAGTAGATTATTCTGACAATAAGTTATGATTTTATTCACAATTTTATGTTTCTTTATACTCTTGTTTCATCAATGAAATGACAACCACATTTTCATGATAATTTTACTCTTGGAGAAATTAATCCTTATGCAAAACACCTTCACAAAACCCCTCAATGAGATCCCTCTATGAGACCTCTACATGAGTGTCCTCCATAAGATTCCTTTATGAGATACCTTCATGATATTATTTCATAATAACTCTTTATAAGACCCCTTAACAAGACCACTCTATGAAACTCCTTCATGATATACCTCCATGAGATCATTCTATAAGAATAACCTGTAATACCTTCATTCATTCACCTAAATCACATAAATCTGGTGCGATACCCTATTCAGGTTATATGGACTGTTTAACACAAAAAGTTATACCTATGATGAGCACATACATTCCTTCGCAAGATACCTTTATGAGAAACCTCCACGAGACTATGTTCTGATTATATAGATTACATTATTCTAGTAAAATACCCTCTTCAATTCATGTGAAATAATTTACTTTGGATCACACCACTTAAGAAAACTTCTCTTCATTCTAAGGATGGGTTTGGGTGTATTAACCAGAATAAATCAACCACATTAACACCACAAATCGTGGTTATCCATCCCTTCCACCTCCTCAATAATTGGTATTACATGCTTCATGTGATCTTGTCATGAGATCCAGAGACCATCATGCGGTGTTCATAAACATTATCTTATAATTATTTATGTAATCCCATCATGACATCCAACTAAAGTAATGAACACTTTATTTTCTTCCATCTCTTTGTGTGACCTCATCACATGATCTAATGATAATCATGAATTCATGTGATTTTGAATGTCCATGAGATATATTCATCATTTCTAGCTCTATTGCTTCATTAACTTCATGTTATCTCTTTATGAGATCCCTTGACAATCTTGTAGTGTCTTGAGGTGCATCGTATGATCTCATATCAAGATAAGTTTGGATATATGCGATCTAATGATCCATTCATGTGATCAATTGGTACTTCATGAGATCATGTAATCCCTTCACATGATTATTTCAAAAATTCTTTCTCTGTGTGACCCTTTAACACATTCATTCTCAATGTGATACTTTATGACATTCACATTCTACATGATCCTTTAGAACATTCAATCTATACATGATACTTCAATGTGATACTTTAGGACATTCATTCCAAATTTTCACGCCCATTTGACAACCGACATTTTTCAACAATAAAAAACCTTATCAACAAACACAATCAACCAAGAAGTACCATCAAGAGGACTTTTTTACAATAGATTTTAAGTAATAAAATCAACAGTCCTTGGAACACTCCATACTCGAGTGTTTAAAAACAACATAAATTTTCTTTAGTTGGAGAAATTATATTTGAAAGTATTCAGATGTATATGATTAAACTGATAGATGAATTTATCTTTAGTGGAAGATATTAATAAATTCATACCACTATCCTCAAGAATAATCTATAAATTTTCCATATAATATTTTCAGATAAAGCCGTAACAACAAATAATTGAATCTCTATATAAATATGAAGAATGCATCGAAGAAACTATAACATGTATATCACCAAAGTGTAGTCCTAAAAATATTCAACAAACTATATCATGTGTACTAAATGAATGTAATAATATTTGTAGTAGAAAGGATACTCTATTTTGTAATAAAAATGATCCAAATTAATTTTTTAGAAATAAATTTATATTTTTATTGAGTTTCAAAGAATGAATATCGTTAGAAAAAATGATCAATAGCTCAATATATATATCCATTTGAGAATTAAATAAGAATAATGACTTAATTATGGTCAAATAGATCCTAAAAATTCTCTAGATAAATCGTGATTTCAAAAATACTAGCACATTTGATATTTGAATTTAAATATCCAAAAAAAATCATAATCTCCCTTAGGTATCAATTCTAATTAAACAATTGCTAAAGATATTCTGAAATGGCCTTTGAATCACATTAATAATATATTTACTCTAGTGAAATCATATAAAAAATATTAGAATAATTCAAAATACAAATCCCAAAAATTATTGGTTCAATATGATGTTTCTCGGAATGAGGATGACTATAAAAGTATGGTTGATGTGTACAATTGATACTAAATATAGCGCTCCAAAATGAGAAATATGATACTAATGTGAGGTCTCTTAAATTAGGTATATAACATTTATTGTGTACTCAAATATGAGGTTCCTTATCAAAATTTAGGTTTCTGAGCATAAGGTTCAGTTCAAACATGAGGTTCAAAATGTGGGGGTGGATACCAATTCTAGGATACAACATTTCTTTTTGAACTGTGATTCCATACTTATTCAAAATTTCTATAATACTTTCTTAAAAAAGTAATCACCCAAATATAAAGATCAAATAAAATAATTTTAGAATTCTCAATATAATAATATAATTATTCAATTAAATATAACCTGAAATCCACTAAAAGTGTCTTTATTAGTAAAAAAAATGAGTGTGTTTTTTATCTTTAAAATAAATAAAAAATTGTTAGATCAATACCCATATGCCCAAAATATCCCCCTTTGATGATAAAAAACCGTTATAATTTAAAAAAATAGAAAACTAACAAGTTTATAATTATAAAAAAAAATGAATTTGAGCATCTTGACAGAGAATATTGATATTATGTTTGTAATTTTGTTGTTTATCCAAATTTCTCCAACTTTTTGTGAGATAAAAAAGAAAGTATAAATTTGTTATAAAATAAATTTTATTTTTCGAAAAAATTTATGTGAATGTTATCTGAGATATAAATAAGAAAATTCTATAAATAGATAGGCTTAAAAACATAAAATAATATTAAACATAAAGAATAAAAATTAAAGTTAAAGAAAAAAAATTTCATAAAAATTTTTTAGATTAAAAATTGAATATTTAATTAGGAGAAATAAGGCTTAAGAAAAATATGAGAGGAAAGACTGTCAACTAGTTGAGATTCTTCACAGTAAGATTCAAAGGTAAAAAAATCTCTAAGTGTTTTATTCATGAAAATAATCTCCACCATTAGATATTTGAAATTAAAGTTCAATGGTGTATCCCACTCTCAAAAAAATTCCTCAAATCCTAACTTACCTTTATCACTTCAACTAGATTCACCTTTAGAAAAATTTTACGAGACTTAAAAGACTAAACATATTTGTTCATCATGTATCTTAACTAGTTGAGGAAAAACCTAACCCATGGTTTTATAGAGGATAACCATTCAACTAAATCATTATGATTCTACAAAAGCTTAAGTGGAACACTATCACACTACCAACATTAAATATTCTCATCCACAGCTAAAAGATAAATTGGCAATAGCTCTATTCTCTTTAAGAAATCTTTATAAAAAGATCTTATAGAATTATAATATCTTCCATGTTATAAATTTTAAGCTTTCATAGCCTCAATTTGGTTTTACAAAAACAACATCTGATAACTGAAATATCATTTTAAAACCATATACCCTTTTAATTTTCCACGATGGTTAACTACATCTTTTCTCAAAGCATCAAAATATTTCTTATAAATTTTATTCTTCTTTAAAATTTAATACTTTATCTAGAGAGACTCATAATATATTCAAGAAAAATATGTATATCTTAGGTACTCAAAATACTTACATAAAATTTCAAGATCTCTTTATATCTTGATAACTTCATCGTTTAAAAAATTAAAATTAGAAACCATATTTGTAGTAAAAGTTTGAGTTTGAGCCTCAAAACAAGATTCAACTTCAAATCCTAAGGACTCATCCCAAAGCCTCACAGATGGTTATCTAAATTCAACCAACTGAAGTGACCATACTTCCAAGACTTTACCAGTGTATGATGAAAAGTATCCACACACTTATGTGATATCAGCATTTTCTTCAACAATATTTTATAAGTAATTTTCAAGTAAATAAACTGATTGATCCTTGAAAAACTTAATAAAAGTTTCCATGAAATTACTTAATCACACAATAGAATTATTTTACTTTGTCCTTTTCATCTTTTGAGAATGGTAAGCTTCCAAAAATAGTTGTTACTCATCATGAGAAACTTTCTCATCTCTTTAATCAACAACTAGAAGTGGATTCACACCTTCCATACTAGTAGAATCAACAACCTTCTCAATAGGTGCATGTTGTTTTATTCTCTAAGGAATTTGAACTGGAACCAAATCTCTATATATATCAGAAAAATGATCTTGATAAACTATAGTAAACAAAAGAACTTCCCCAATTATGAGAAGAATGTTATCATCCATAACTTGCCTCATTATAGCACTTTCAGAGATATTCTATCCACTAACAGTGTATTCCTTTAAACATGAATCTTTAACTCTAATAAAATGCATCCTAAATGCATCTCCTTCCACTCTAGACTCTCCAAATTCTTCTACACCAAGACTTTTATATCCATTAGAATTCAAAATTGTATATTCCCCCTCAGCATGTGCATTATATGGTTAATCTACTTATTCCCCAACTAGAGTAATATTTCCCCTCATTATTCTCTAAAGGAAACAAAATATCATTAGGGTCCCAACAAAAGGAACATTGCGATTATGACATCTTAAATTAGTCAAGATGTCAGTAATCATTAATCTCTTATAAAGAATAAGAGATATTGTCCTATAATAAGGATAATATGACATGATTACACCTCTCTGGTAGTATTTGTTTATGTACCTTAACATGTACCAACTCATTTTGAACTTGGTATCACTCATAAGGAGAAACATGATATACATGTAAGGAAATAAAATATTCTCTAAATCTATAATCCTTAGAATAACTATAGTCTTGATGAACTTGAATAACACCTTGCCAGCCTAGAAACCCTTCAGGATCATCTTCATAAATTGAGAAACTAAAAAAAGGATAGGATATTATATCCTCAAACTTATAAACTCCATCTATAATTGATCTTAGACTAAAATTAAAATTCCATTCCCGAGGACACTAAAAAAGTTTATCCATAGTGACCATAAAAACTAAAAACTCATAGTTATTCACCTTGATGAAACAAAATCATCAATATCACTATATATGAACTAGGTTTTCTAATAAAACCCTTTACATCACTTTTGATGACATATTTAGAATTACCTCCATCGAACACGAACTCTAGTCCTTAAAATCTTAACACATAAATAAACATTAGATTTGTATAAAAAATAAATCGAGGTCGACAACCTTCCCATGTAGCACTTTTTGATAGGAAATTGAAGATAATATCCATTTTCCATTGTTGAGAACAGTCTCATCATTCCACTTCATCTGAGCCATTCTGAGAAATAGTAGAAGGTTTAGTATTCAAAAGATACGGGGTTCAAAAGATAGAGAATATAGAAGATCTCAAGGATGAGGGTATGAAGGTGGGATAAAGAGAAATATTTTAACTCTGATGGTTTTAGAATATAGTTTGGTTTCTCAAGCCAATAATTTATCATAATTGTTTAGTATTTTAACAGTAAGATACAATTTTATAAAATTAAAATACACAACTAAAATAAATAAAATGATTTAAAAACAAAATAAAAAATAGAATAAATTAATATTAGTAAGAAAATGAATCAAATTACTAAATTAGACAGATATTAAAAAACATACAAATAGAAATCACTTAAAATTAAATTAAGCTAACTACTCCTTAAAAAAAATAAAAACTAGTAGTGGGAAGTGGTTTAGTAAAAATATCTATAAACCGATATTCAATATTAAAAAATTATAAATACATATCCCCGTTTTGGACATTATCTCTTAGAAAATGATAATGTATATCAATATTCTTAGTTCTAGACTAACTCATAGGATTTTTAAAAATATTTATAATAATAATATTATCACATAAAATAGTAACACGACTAAAATTAAGTCTAAATTTCAAAAGTTTGTGTTTCATCCGAAATAACTATGTACTACAACTATCGATAAAAATATATTCTACTTAAACATTTGATAATGAAATTGAATTTTTCTTCTTATCAAAACATGAAGTCATGAATTTTCATAAAAAGTGATAGGTGATGGGTTTTTTATAATATAATGACCTTTTATCATGGAAGGATATCTAAAAACATAGGATATACATCTGTAATAAATTAATGTGTATATAAATTGAAAAATAGAGTACTTGTAAATTATAATCAGCAGTAACCATATTCTTTTATTTAGAAGTTAATTATTGAGGGAGATCATGAGGATAAATAAAAAAATTCATCTTGCCTTTAAGGTGAAACACCAATCAATGAATCCTTGATCACATCATGAAGATACCTAAGAAATTTAAGGGGTGATAGTGTCTTATCGAGTGAGATGAACTATGATACAAGAAGAAGAGAGATTTGATATAATGCTTCATAATTATTTCATACACATAACCATACTAGGGTGGTATTTTCTATATGAAACCAATGAAACTCTTTAATTACTGTCTCATTTATTCATATGTTACAACATAAGAATAAATACTATGCATTCATCATATGAATGCATAACCTCCTTCGTATTTCATTTTATGAAACAATTTATGAATAAATGTAAATCATTAAAATGAAAAGAATTTAAGGAAAGAGATGAATAATATATATATATATATATATTATATTCATTCATCAAATGCATTAATAAATATACACTATAAGTATATATCATAATATATATATATATATATATATCACACATCATATGCTTGTGTACATGCATCTTATGCTTGAAAATTTTGGTGCATGACCAATAATCTTCCACTTTCACTAATACCCCATAAGAACTTTATGAAAAAACTTCATTACTCAACGAAACAATCTAAAATCTTTTGGATGAAGTTTTCATCAAACTCTCTTCATTTTGAAAAAAATCTTTGTCCAAAACATTATCCTTATCTAAGGGATCAACTTCATGAACCTATGAGCCTTAGTAGCATTGAAAAAACTATAAAATCCCAATTTCTAAGATGTAAGAAAACATAGGCCTCTAGGAAAGAATCTGTGCTACTCAAGCTACTATGCGGGTATGATGTGATATTCATCAAGCATAATCATATCTCTATAGGAACATTTTCAATAGAATATGTATCATATAAATCATATGTATCCTATATAATCTTTTTGTACATGACATCGAGTTACCACTATACATAGAATATTTCAATATAGTATTTGCATCTCATCATTTCATGATTCTCTAAAATAGACCAACCATGTTAATGATGATATCACATTTCATTCATTTATCTGATAAGTACATTACATTTCACTTATCCAAGTAGTTTAATAAATCATATATAAAACAAATATGCATTTATTCATTCTAATTCAATCAAGTTTCAAATGTATTGTCTTGGAATACAGGTGGACAAATTCCATCTTAGTGAACACCAACTAAATACATGATCAGAAACATACCAAACCACCCCCTAATTATCTATGTTCATATGTTAACTTTTGTATATAGGGTATCAATATATGAAGGTTCTCATTCTAGGTATATTTCCAAAATCAAAAAATAAAGATTTATAATAAGTATACACCCTTTAATATATCTATGAAAATTTGACACTCCATGTGATATACATTTGCAGATCATTCCATGTAATAATTATTTACTTATTTTCTAAATAATCCATTATTCATATCTCATATATAATTTTTTTTAACGTATATAAGAATCTATTCAAGATAACCTTTAGATACTATTACAACCCATTATTCTCCATGATAATCATCTGTTAGGGACAACTCAAAGTTTAGATTTTGAGGGTATATTTATCATTTGAATGTTCATTTAATGTAAATTTGTAGAACACATGAATGAATGATAAATAAATATTTCCATTATTATAAATACATGAAATGTTTAAAAACATTACAAATAATATCTTAAGAGATCCTACATGAATCCCATGTTATTGATATAGATTTTTTTTGAACATTACATCCATATGTAATTCCTATCACATTCATACATAAATATCTAATAAAATACTACCACTAATCTCTTTGTGAGTTACATTTATGAAACAAGCTATTTTGAATAATGGTGAGTCTTAGTAACCGTATTACTTAAGTTAAACTATTTAAACATTGTATTCAAACTCCTTAACTTAATAAAACAATGTTAAAATTTCATCTTTTGTTGTATAATTAGAATACTTTATAAGTACATCATAATCATATTTGTAACTATTTCCATCAAATATTTTACTTGAAATATTTTTTAAATAATGTAACTATTTACATTATCACTTTACAAGCATATCCTAAACTCTTTTATGATAACGTGATATCCACTTAATTACGTTAACTAATGTAACTATTTACAATTTTATTTTACAAACATACCCTGAACTCTTTTTGAATACCAAGTGATAAAATTAGTGTATGAGATAGTAAAATATTTTAGGGAATAGTTAATTTAGATTTGTATATTAAATAAATGATTTATTTTCAATTTTTCTTTACCATAACATATCATAAACTTCTTTAGGATATCAAGTGATGAATAACTCAAACTCAGATTGGCACAATCTTTTATTTGTTACCATCAAACTTCTTTGAGTTTAAACATACTCCCACTAGCCTCTTAGAAACTATATTCTCTTTATAATATCATTATAAGATAGCACAAATCACTATTTGTTTTATGAAATAAAATTTATTTTCTTTTTGTAGGAATATTTAATAAATAAACTATTATTTCCAATTCCCATATAGTATTATATATGTTTATAGTATAAATGGAAAAATAATTTATCCTTGATAAAACACTTTTATCTATATCATCTTCTAGATATATATTTTAGTGGAATCAAATGTGAATTAGTAAAAAAACATTATTCATTTAAAACAAACAATTTTTTAAAAATTTATATGAGAAAATAAATTTTAAATCCTAAAAAATTCCTCTCTAGGTTGAAGTCATCCATGAAGCAACTATTTTCTCCATCACATCAAGCTCTATCCTTCAATTCTTCACTTCATCTTCAAAACTACAAAATATTTACAACATTTGTAAAATATATAGTTGGTATCATATGATAATCATAATCAAACTATTAAACATTATATTATTAATACATGTTTTATATTATCAACTTAGTTTTTATGACATTTTAGGTATTCATGATAGTTTATCCTCCAATGGACATTTTGACCACAATGGTAACACTTTCTTTTCCTTTTCTTGATTATAATAATTGGTGGTGTGAACTCTTCAATACCTTTTTATTTACTTTATTTAAATAAATTTTAACTTTATCTTTATGTACCATCATAATAATACTTGAGCTAGGAAAACACATATCCTTATCATGAATCCTTAACATGATAAAGAGACCAGGTAAAGATTTACAGAATTCATTCATGTTGTAGTTAATAAAAAATTGATAAAACCTTTATGGATGTGACATAATGAAATCTGTAGAAAACTCTAGCTTAAGAGGTGGACCTATCCTCTCTAAATCATTAACATACCTAATCATATTGAGTAAAAGGGTGGAGATTGAGGTTACTACCACCATTTTACTTCAAACAAGGGATTTTGAAACTTTATAACTTTAATGTCTTAGTTTTTATTGATATATCCTCCTTAAATTGTATATCATTTTATAAGAATCCACATTCACATGTTATTTTTTCAACTTGGAGTCCATGGTAACAATTATAAGAGTTAAAACCTCTATAGAGTCATTTAGATGTTTATTATATATATCTAACTCTATTAGTGGAATATCCTTACCAATGAGTTTCTTCGGAAGTAGCTACACTAGTATATATAATTTATCCTCTTTCTTGAGAATTTTTTTCAGTTTTCTATATGAATCAAGAAATTGGCTTCCATTCAATATTTTGACCAGGATAGATTTCAACTTTAAAGTGGTGGATGATGCCATTATCTAAAAAAAATTATCAGATGAATATAATGTATTATATCTTTTCATCAATGAATTGAAATGAAATTTCTCCCAATAAAAATTATGACCTTGTACAACATATACCTTTAGTGAAACAAGATCCATATTTTATTAAGAAATTAGTCCACTTTGGATTTTATCTAACCAATTAGTCATTTCAGTAGGGAATTATCATAATCACAACATTTGTAACTCTTTAATAGTTAAGTGTACAACCCTTTATCAATAATAAATTTATAAATTCACTTAAATCTATTCCTATGGTAACCTAATATTATTAGGGTATCCCAACTGGTTTAATCCAAAGAAAATTCCAATAATGAGATAAAAAAGGAAAATATAGGGGAAAAAAACTTTGGCATGAACTTCCCATTTGGATGATCATGGTCTTGAAAAGTGCCTCTTTAGAAGGAATATCATACTTAGTATTTGAGAGGTTTTTATTTTTAAAGTGTTACCCATTTAATATACATCATATTAATATGAAATTCATAATTATTATATCATATGTAATCATTATCTATTCATGTTTTATTCCCTTTTGTGTATGCATGATACTAATATTTTATTTTTGTAAATTACTATTCCAATAACCAAATTAACGCGTTCACACCACATTAATGTGTAACTATTTAGACAACCCACTAGTTTGTATTAATAATCCAAAATTAGAAGTCAAGTATATTCATACATATCCAAATGCATCATATAAATATTGTATATGAGTGTTTAAAGTAAAGGAATAGAGTTATATGAGACTAAAAAACTCCACATGGGTAATCTCAGAGTGAAAAATAGCCAACCCATTCACTTTCTGAGCTAAGTAAAGAATTTAAAAAAGTAGGTGGTTTGAATCTAAATTCCTCTACTGAGGGAGTATTTAATCAAGATAAAATTCAATTCATGAAAACACCTAGAGCTAATATGAAAAAACTATGCCCAAAAACTATTCTTAAAATTATAAAAAATACCAACTAAGGTTAAGGTAGATAAAAACCAATTTTTTTGATATAAGACCAATATTGACAGGGATAAATCTATCCTAGAATAAGTTCATCATATAAATGGGCATACCCAATATTAATATTTCACAAAAAATTTAATAAATATTAATATCAAGTAAATTTATCAAATTAATAAACAATTTATTTATTTTCAAAAACATGTGAGATTTATTAACTATTTGTAAATAAATGGTAATTACAAACCTATTATAAATTATCAAGAATATTTTTTTTATTTAAATATAAACCACTTTATATTTTATATTAATGGGAATTTATATTATATTGGATGAATTATAAATATTTTAAAATCCAATAAATATTATATAAAAATTTTATATAATCAAAATTTCATATATATTGTAATTTATAAAAATATTATAAATCACCACTTATGATTTATAAACAAACCATTTATTTATCTATCATAATGAATTCCATTTAATTTTTCTAAAGGCATTTTAGAATATCAAACATTAATATTTGGGAAAGATATTTCATAAATATTTATTAAATTAATTATAATTTTTTTAATTAATTTAATAATTTATAAAATCCATATAAATTAAATATTACTAAAATAACTTTTAACAAGATTTATAAACAATTTATGAACTAACAAAATCATTTAATATATTATTTTTTTTTATAACTTTCTGTTTACCCTTATGTATAACCCCTATCACGATTAAGGGCATCACACCTTTTACCCTTATATGGATGCTTTTTTTTAAGGGTAACTAAATTTTTCTAATGCCTGTGTAAAGGTAATATGTATATTACCATTGTGTTGATCCCTCATATAAAGTTTATAACCTTACGAAACTCATTTTCATAAGTGTACTTTCAATGTCTAATAAACTGCGTAAAGATAAACATTATGGACCTTTATGCACCGACTCAAATACCTTTATGTATAAGGGTAAGGTTCCAATGACCATTATGTAAACCCATTGTGTATGGGTACTACCTTCACTAAATACCCATTGCATAAGGTTACTACCTTTACACAGAACAAATTGCATAAGGGTACCACCTTTACACAACACCCCTTGCGTTAGAGTACTACTAAGGTTACCCTTACATAGACCTTCTACGTAAAGGTATCATGTAAGGGTAGATCATATATACCTTTATGTAATATATCATCTAATGGTATAGTGTAAGGGTAAATGAATTCCTAACTTCTTGCAATAGATTTTATAGGGGTATAGCCTTTCCATATCTAACTTATGTAAGGGTAAATCATATATAACCTTATGGATATCATGTAATGGTTTGTTACCTTCCTCCAATTTTATGAAAATACTATATTTAATTTTTCTTTAAAAAAAAAATTCAAACAAATTAAAAAATTAGAGAACCTAACTCTGATACCACAAATTTATTTTTTATGATCATATAATTACTATTTGTATTGGAAGACTACCCAAAAAATTAAAAGATCTATCTTTAAGAAATTTACATGTTAGTAAAATAAAAAAGAGTACCTAGAAGTTGATATCAGAAGTAGAATTATTCTTATATTTATAAGAAAATGATTTAAGGTGATCATTAGAAAAATTAAAAACAATCAACCTTCTTCTAAGGTAATACACTGACCAATGAATCCATGATCATATCATGAGGATACCCAAACAACTGAAGGGGTGCTTGCAACTTCATAGGTGAGATGAAAAATTATACAAGCAGAAGAGAGAGTAATAAGAAGTCCTCATAAGTATTTCAAACACAAAGAAAAAATATGGTAGTGGTTTATATAGTGTAACACCTTGTTATTTTAATGGTACACTATGTTCTATTGCATATTCAACATGAAACACTGAGCTTAAATGAACCACAATATAATAAAAACATATTATTATTTGAATGTGATTGATATAAACCTAGATATTAAATTAGTAGGTATGAATAGTATTAAATAATTTATGATTTATATATAACGCTACTACTGAATATAAATTTATTTACAAATTCATAATAAATAAGCACTCAACTTTAATAAAAAAAATTTATTCTATAAAAAAATATGTTTCATTCAAAAATAATTTTTATTACTTTTTATGAGAAAATGTTATAAATAATGTTTAAAAATTTTACAAACTTTATTTTATAAAATTAATATTTTCAAATAATCATATAAATATTAAAATAGGGTAATGTTTTTGGGATTTTTTGGAAAATGTTGATTTTTCATTGAATAATGAAAAATACCGATTTTTGGTAAAAATATCATTTATTTTTAATAAATTAAATAATTTAGAATTTAAAATATTATTTTAATTTGATTTAAAAGTAAAATAAGTACTTTTTATTTTTACTTCATCCAATTAATTACATTTAAATCATCTTTATATT
The DNA here is from genome assembly GCA_963277665.1 of Viscum album. Classification (NCBI taxonomy): domain Eukaryota; kingdom Viridiplantae; phylum Streptophyta; class Magnoliopsida; order Santalales; family Viscaceae; genus Viscum; species Viscum album. The sequence continues at coordinate 780,551,937 of OY728153.1, read as the reverse complement.
GGATTTTAATATATGTTTATTTTTAGTCCTCAAAACATATTTTTTTTGAAAACTTGTTTAAAGTTCATAATGTTTCTCCATTTAAAATAAATAAAATATATTATAATTAGGAGTTATTTAAATTAAATTTATATACTAAATTTATACAAATATTAATTTAAATTCATTTAACTAATATTTCTTATCATAGAGTTATTATAAGATTATATTATGCTTGAAAAATTCATTTTTTGAAAAACCTTTTTTACACGTTTGTGGGTTTAAATTAACTTCTAAAAATAATATGATTTGAATTTGATAAAATGGATTAAATATTTGGAATAAAAATAAATAATTTTATATAACAATTTCAACATAATTTTTGGTCATAATGAATAGTAAAATTAGTAAGAATCTGTTACTATGGTTAATGTTAAAACTGATTTACCTAGGGGGTGTTAAACTAAAAAGGTAAATAGAATAACATGTTTATTTTAAATTTTAGAAAATTTTTATGGACTTATATCCCCTTAAATCCTTTATTTTTTAATTTTGGAGGAACTTGGATTGAGTGTGACTTCCTATTATTGAATAGTTTTGGGTATTTACAAGAATGACACTCCTTCTACCTTATAAAAGGGCACCCCTATCCTCTTATTTCCACACTTCAAAAAACCAATTGGTTTAGCCATAAAATAAAAAGGTTTCTTCCTTAATTCCCTTAAATCTTTTTGGAGGCCTTTTTTTGATCATAGAGAAAATCTAGATAGGCGTTAGTTATAATCATAAAGAGGCGGTCTGAAAAAGAGGCAACGTTCTTAACCAAATATATTTATTTTATTTTATTATTCCAGCTAATTAAAATATTTCTTAATCATGATGATATAATAACAATATTATCTACCATATAATAATAATTTTTTTATCCTAATTTAATAACAAAAATACATATCCACCTCTAACAAATAGTAAATGAAACCACCATTCATGTATATGGCGGACTACCGTCTCGCAGACCGATGTAATTTATTTTCCATCATAGAATCACACAACTATTTATGATAATGGATTTAATGTTTATATACTATATTTAGGAAATAATAATCATTATGTAAAGTTTAAATATCATATAATTTTATACAATACCATTCATGGAAAAAATGATAACGTTGTTCATGTGTATGGAGAATTACCGCCCCAAAAAGTGATATTATTCCTTTTTTATTACTACATCACATGGATGGTATATGTAAGAAAATTCAAAGAAATAATATAATATTTATTATATTATGATAATTATATAAATAAAAAATAATACTCAACTTTTATCCATCATTATCATTGAAAAATGGAAACATTACACATGATTATATACGACCTACTATTTCCATGATTATAAAAGAGTTCATTTTTCATAACCATAATTCATGGTTATTATTAATAGTATAATTTATACATAATAATTAAAATTATTTCATAATTATTATTATGTAGATTATGGAACAATTTCCCATTTTATCATAGTCATCACATTGAAGTTTTTTTGAAATTATGAACTAAGCGTCCTCTAAACACCCGACACAGACATAACAGAATAAGTAATTAAACATGTAATTTAAATAATTTAAGTAAATTGTTTAAATATAAGGTATTAAACCTATAAAATTTTATTAAAAAGAGTAATAATTTATATATGTTTATTATATTGGTGATAAAATACATACACGATAAATTATGGACTCGAGGTAAGGGTTTTTTCTTAAAACTTCCTTATTTGAGACACATGTTCTTTTATGCACATAATTTATTTTAAATGGTGTATAAACTGAACCATTAAATATTATACCATTAATAATTAATATTTTATGATAATTTATGTTAAAATTCATTTAATAAATTAATTGGAGTTATGATTAAAAAGTTACCAAGGTAGAAAGGGTTTATGTTTCAATCTCATTTTAGCCGGGATTCTCTATGATTGAAATTTCATTGCAGGATTTTTTTGACCGTTGTCCAATAAAATAATTTCATTTTTTTCTACTGGTTATAAATTTAATTTTCATGTAATAGTACCATTTTATTCTCTTAGTTACTTAAAATGATTGGGAAAATATTTTTAAGGAAAATCAACTTTATTTCTCTCTTCGGCCGAAAACCATTTCTCTTCAATGTACATGATTTATTTAAAGTGTCTTAAAAAATATTTTTAATATTCTTATTGTACCTAAATCAAGACCAATATACTAGATCTATTTCTTAATATTATTATATTTGTATAAGAAATAATTAATCACATCTTGAAGGGCCAAAAAGTTTATAATTTTTGGTAAACTAGATATATACTCGAGTCTTTCATTACCTGTGAATACACAAATTAAAACATAATTTTTCTATTTAAATAAAAAATTTATTCCATATAGAATATCCATTATTATACATTATTATAAAATTTATGGAATCCTAGGGAAAAGAAAATAATAAGGGTGATATCAAATGCTCAGTAAGGGTTAATTACAACAGAAGAAATCATGTATCAATAAAAATAAAAAATATGGAAAGGTAAATATCTGAACAAACATTTCATTTAAATAAATTTACTGTATGAATAGATAATTAATAATTTATATGACATGGTAAAAAACTAAAAATACATTCCATTTAATTAGTAATTGATAATAAAATTCATCCAGAGATAATTTCGTAGTGAAAATCACTAAGATGGTAATAAATGAATACTGAATGAAGGTAATTATTAATTATTGGACACCATTTTTATTAGGTAAATGATAATTTTACCATAAATAACTCTCATAGGATTGTTTAAAACATGCTTAGTGAAAATCCACTTAATTAAGGCTAGCTAACTAGTTGATCCCATGAGACAACCTATGCATTGAAAAGATATCTATAACTAGGCCTCACCCATGCCATACCTATCCAAATCATTCATCATATATAAAATAATAAAATTAAATCATAAATAATGTGCCTTATAATCAAGTATCCTTATTTATTAAAGAATACAACATTATCAATATTTCCCTAGATATCAAATAACATTCAATTTAGTACAAGGTATGTAGAAATGATATATAATTTAAGAAATAAACATATCCCTGATAGATAATATGGAAATTTTGGAACCATTTGATGTTCAATGATCATATTAAATTTAATAATTCAATGGTAAGTTAATGAATACAAACATTAAACAAGTAAGTGAATTTCAATACTCTCCTTGGTTAAGATAATCATAAACATTCTAGAGGAAGAATAAGAATGACATCAATATAACATATACCCATTGAAGTAATAATATGTGGTTATTTTCATTGATGAATAGAAACATAATAAAAAAACTTTAGAAATGTTATTGGGGAAAATATCATTTTTGTTTTTATTTTTTTGAAAATATTTTTATTTGAAAATAAGTTTTAAAAAAATTTTATTTAAAAATATCATTATAAACATGAAAAAGAAAGCATCAAATAAATTAAGGTCATGATGGTGGGTAATTATATATATGACATATAATTTCAAAATAACATTCCTTTTTCATTATAAAAGGGTTATGAAAGTTCCTTGTTTAGAAAACTACAAGGTGGTTCCTTTCACATTTTTGGTAAAAGACAAATGGGCATTTTTTGAAAATGATATAAGATTCATTTTTAAAACATTTTTAAAGAGTAAAATGGGTGAAAATTATTTTATAAATAATTTTTAAATGGTTAAAACATTTTTAAATCATTTTTTAGAAAACATGCTTTTGGAAGAAAACAGATTTCCGACCGAAGAGAGAAATGAAGTCTGATTTTAATAAAAAAATTTATAAAACATTTTAAGTACCAAAGAGTGAAAAATGGTACTATTACTTGAAAATATGATGAATAAATAGATTATAATAAAATTAAATGGGTTTATTAGAAAATAATGAAATAATTTTATTAAATTTAAATTCAATAATAAAAAATATTGATTATAATTAGATTGTGAAATAATCCCATAAAATAATCATAACGTTTAAGTGAGAATTATTAAATAAAATGATTATGTGTATTAGATTTAAATCCATATAATATAAGTGTAAATAAAAAAATATATAGTCAAAATTCATTACACACATAATCTTTGAATATCATTGTCAATTAAGGAGTAATATAACCCAATGAAAAGAAATTGAGTTATGAAATTCTTTACCACTTGGTAACTTTTAACTAAAATCCCATTATATGAAATAATTAAAATTAAATACTAAAATTATATTAATAATTAAGTTTTCATGAAATTACATCTCAAAGGGGAAGTATATACACCATATAAAAAAAATTAGGTGCATTACATTATAATATGCCTTAATGAAATGAAATTGAGACGAAATCCATTACCTTACACTTATTTTTGGTTGAACACTCTTTAACCTCATGTATTATGTTTTTAAGATTTTTGTTAACATATAATATAACCATATTAATAATTATAATACCATATATGATCCTATTATATAATTTTAATATCCATTTGACTATAATCATTCACTACTTTCATTGTTTCAGGTGTTAATCACCTTATTTTCTCAGGCATGTTTTATTGTAAAAGATCTGGTTCTTGTGCATATTATATATTTATATCATCACAAGGTTAATAATCATGACATAATCATAATATTACTTGATTAATTATACTTATATATCATTCATTTTATGTGGTGATGAAAAGAGAGTCACATTGTTTCGTGAAACATGTAGTCCACACATACACGAACAATGTTATCACCTTTACATAAGTGAAAAATAAAGAGAAAAATGATGTATATTATTTTTATAGAATGATAAATATGTAATTTATAACATATATAATCATTAAATTATTCTTTATTACCTTCCATGAAAAAGTTTAGTGATAGATAAATCACCACGCTTCGTGAGGTGGTGTCTATCGTACACACGAGCAATGTTATCGTATCACCTATTGAATGATAGGTGAAAAGATATATATATATGATATAGTGACTCCTTAGGTAAAATTATCTTATAAATATCATATATATAATTTATATCCATTATCATACCCAGCCTTGAGAGGTGGGAACTGAAAAACGAACGACACCGGTTCACAAGGTGGTATTCCACCGTACACATGAATAATGATTTCAAATCCTATTTGATGGAAGTGTCTATATTTTTAGGTAGTAAAATTAATATAAAAACATCCCATTATTTTTAATATAATTATTTTATTATATCATAATGTTTTGAAAATAATTGAATGAGGTGGAGGTGGAAATAATGTGAAGATGTTGGTTAAAGTACATTACCTCTCCTTTGGGTATCCTCCTTAGGTTTTCAATAAATCCTTCAAATATTGGATTTATTCTCACTTTATGGATTCTAGGATTAGTTTAGGGATGTTGGGAAGTGATTTTTTCATGATTTTGGTTATCTAAATGGATTTAGATGTGTGAATAAGGGGGGGGGGGAGTGAATACCCTTTATAATTGAGGAGAAGCAACATTATTGTAAATTATTCAATGTATTGACTATTGGGAGGTATCCCTTACCTAAAGTGTCTCCAAAATTGAATAATTATACAGGGGAGTGTTTTTTGTTATAGAAAAACCTAAAAAACACAAAAAAAACACATTTTTATCATTTTTTCCTTAGTATTTATGTATACTCAATTTTACCCTTTCAGTTCTTACCACAATAACTTGTATCTTTTTATTTACCTAGGTAATTTATCTTTTAAGAGTAAAATTAAAATTATATTTATTATATAATTTATAAATAATTACTCTAAATATTAACTCTAATTTATTAAGTAAAAATCACATGTGTGTGTAAAATTAATTTTAACCCAAACACATGTAATATGAAAAACCATGTTTTAACATTAATCACGATAATTAATTTTAATTTTTTTTTCACTTATCACTTTGGTAAAAAATTAATTTTAACTTATTAGATAATCTAAATTACTATTTTTTGAAATTTAGAATCCATTTTTATAAATTATACTCATAGAAGCTGCATAATACAATTTAAAATTTACCCCATTGACGTGATGAGAAAGCATGTTTTTTAAAGTGAAAATGTTCAAAAGTTAAGAAATTTTTTATATTTAAATTCAACATGAAAATTATTTTAATGACCTAAATTGGTTTAATAGATGTATAATTTTAATATTTTTACTTTAAAACCAATTTAAAATATATTTTAACAATATAAATAATTTAAACAAGAAGGAAATTTTCAATTAAGACTCAATATATTCACTATTCATCAAAAAAATGAAACTTCTCAAAAAAATACAGAAAATTAATACTAAGGTAATTTTTGTATTCATATTTAAAAAATTATTATTATTTTATCATACAAATTTTCTAAAAATATGAAAAATTAATTTCAAATTATGTGGGCCCATCACGATTGTACTTCCTTTTAGAAAAAAAATATATTTTTTAGAAAACATTCCATTATTATTTCAAAAGATTATTATTTTATTTCTAATAAATAGATAACTAACCAAAATGTGTAAAATATAAATTTTAATAATTTAGTTAATTTTATTCTTATCCTTCATTTCAATGGATTGTCATTAATTGTCATATTAAATAATAATATTAATAATATATTATTTTTCGGTAAAACTCAACCTTGTGTGTAACACAAGCTTTCAACGAAACTAGTTCTTACGTGTATCACAAGATAAACATAGTGTTGTGTACATTTAAAAATATATAATATATTTAATCTATTTAAAATAATAAACATGTCATAAAGTATCAGGATGTTAAATTTCTTTTGTACGCTTTGTGTTTCATGTCATATGTGTTATCAAATATAATATTTATATTTCAAAATTTTAGGGTGTTACATTCTCCCCACCTTAAATAAATTTCATCCTCATAATTTAATCTTGATATCGGTAATAAAAGGTTGAAATTTGAAAATTCCTTTATTAAAAACCCCATATCTAAAAAGGGTTAACAAAATATAAACTTAATAAGAGAGAATGGGATGTACAAAGGTCACATGGAATAACATATAATTAGGTTTATATGTATAATAAATTTAGTGGAAAGTGAATATATGGACATGGAATAAAAACATTAATATATATAGGTAGTGATTGAGGTAATTGATCACAAGCAAGTGAATGATCAATGTAAATTAAAGAGCCCAAAACCACAAATCTGTGATAATCTAAAAGACAATATGATTTAGAAGGTATGAAGGTAATAAGATAAAATTCTTATTTCAAGATCCTTTTCCTAAAGTCGAGGAATTATTTTACTGTATAAGAGTATATTAAAATATAATTACTTAATATATTTCTAATTTATATGTATAATTTCATCCTTTGGTTATTCTTTGATCAATTCCCAATTTATCCCTTACACCAAGAAATTAATATCCAAAAATGAATTTTTTTATGCTTGAAGCACTAAAATTCACTTATAATAGATTGTAAGATCCATAAAACAAGTCTCTTCATCTATCTCTAACTATTTTCCAAAACAATATGGTTTCTACAATTTATAAAATATAATAAATTAATCTATAAACCTCAAAATTAAACCACTGGTTTATCAATTATTTTTATTTTTCAAATCATTTAACTAAAAGTAATGACTCACTAAATAATAAATCATATAGGAAAGTTCTAGGAGTGAAGATCTTATCGTCCTTTAGTTATGGGTTCAAACTCCACCAACTTTTCGAATGCGATGGGTTTTCACCCAACTTGTGTATTTTAATGTTTTTTAAAACCATATTAATATAATTTTTATAAAATTCCCAAAAACAATATGATGGACATCCTTGAAATAAAATTAATCATTAAATAACATTTTATTACTTTGGTTTTCAATAAAAAGTTTTTTTACAAAGTCTAATAATCTTATTTAACTATTATTACAATTTCATTAATAATCATATTAACTCTAAATGATATTAACACATTTAAACTTAGGTCTATATAATGTAATGGAAATATTCCTCAAATAAATTTTCCACTAAAATATATACATGCCATAAATTTCTCCAAAATTTCCTTAGACTTGGTAGATTCATATTTTTTTTTAATAATTTTAACTTTTTATGAATCTTAAATTTATAAACCATGACGGTGTTCATAACTCATAAGTTAATTAATACACATGTTCTTCTAAAATTTAACCCAATCCATTGATTTTTCATGATCCTTATACCCAAAATACCATTGGTAAAAATATATCTATAATTTAATTCTTAAATACCAATACATAAATACTTCATTTGTTTAGTTTCAGTATAGTTTCTTCCTTGGTATAAGGTTTAACCTAGTCCACTAATTTTCATTATCTATTCAAGTCCTTTATAGTGGTTTATAAAGAAAATGTGAATTATCTTAAGTATATCCTCCACGAGTGTCAAACCAGGTTCCTAGTAAGAACAGTTTTCTTTTATTGGTAATGTTTGAGTTAAGACCGACATGCCATTCTCAGTGTTATTACCCCTAAGGACATCTATTCTAAAACCGTGTCAACTTATAGTATCCATACATGGATGTATTTCCAGGAAAGACCCCATAATCTCTACCTTACCAAAATTTCAAGATGTTTTTCTATACTTATCTTAAAATTTCATCATAGAGTTATTTTTCTTAATATATATTTTCCTAAGTCTAGTTTACAAGGTTTATACTAAGCTTTCTCTAACACCAATTTCAATAACCCTGACCCCAATAGACTTGATCTGGTGCATACTACCATTATATTGGAATAAGATACAAGGAATCACATCTTGAATGACTGAATAGTTTTGTAGTCTTGGTAAACTAGATATATACATGATTATTTAATTTCATTAGAATAAACAAATTACTACATAAATTTTTTACTTTTGAGAATAACTTTATTCTATCTAAAATACCCCTAAATATTAGCAATAGTAAACTTCATGGAATTCTAGGTAAATGAAACAAAATAAGGGTAACCTGAAATTCTTAGTAAGGGTTTAGTACAGTGGAAGAAATAATGAATTAAAAAACATAAAAAATATGGAATGATAAATAATTGAACAAAAATCACATTTAAATAACTTGAATGCATGAATAGATAAGGAATAATAAATATGGAAAGGTAAATAACTAAAAACACATATAATTTAATCAATAAATTTTGTTTAAATGCATCTAGAGATAATTTCATAATGAAAATATCATGGATAGTAATAACTAAATACTAAATGAATGAAATTATTAATTATTGGACACCATGTTTCCTAGGTATGTGATACCTTTACCATAAATACCTTTCACAAGATGGTTTAAAACATACTTGGTGAAAACCCACTTAACTAAGACTAGTTAATGGGTTCTTCCCATAAGACCACTGATACATTGAGGGGATATCTATAATTAGGAAACACCCATATCATACATGTCAAAATAATTCATCATATATCAAATAATAAATATAATTTATAAATTTTTTTCCTTATCATCAAGTATCTGTATTGATTAAATAGAGTCACATCACTTCATGAAGGCAGTAGTCCACCCATACACGAATGATGTTATCACCTATATGTGAGTGAAAAGGAAAGAAAGAAAATGATGTGTATTATTTATCCATAATGATAAATATTTCTTGAATATCATAAATATTTCATTTATATCACATATGATCATTAATATTATTCCTTATTACCTTCCATGAAAAGTGTCTGTGAATGAAGAATCACATCGTTTTGTAAGGTGGTAGTCCACCATACACATGAGAAACATTATCATATATCCTATGGAATGATAGGTGAATATATATATATATATATATGATATAGTTAACTTAGAGGTATAATTATGTTATAAATTTCACATATATAATTTAAATCCATTATCTTACCCAAACATGAGAGGTGGTAATGGAAAAACGAATGACACCGGTTTGTGAGATAATAGTCTTCCATACACATGAATGATTATTTTGTAACATATTTAATGAAAGTGTATATGGTTTTAGGTAGTACCATTTTCATAACGAAAAATAATTATATTTAAGATACTAAGGTTACTATATTAGTAATGTTTGAAAATATTTGAATTAGATGGAGGAGTAAATAAAGTGAAGATGTTTGTTGAAGAACCATACCTCTCCTTCAGGTATCCTCCTTAAGTTTGCACTAAATCCTTAAAAGTATGGATCTATGAATAAAATATGAATTCTATGATGAGTTTATGGAATTTGGGAAGTGATTTTGGAAATATTGGGATGATCCAAATGTCTTGATAGGTGCGAAGAAGGGGGAGAATGAGTTCCCTTTTATAATTGAATAAGAGTGTAATTTTTGTAAATACATAAAAGTATTCACTATTGGAAGGTCTGACTTAAATAATGTAGATCCGAATTTGAGTAAAAATGTAGGGGAAGTTATATTTGGTAAAAAAACATAGCCACCACACAAAAATAGGCACATTTTTATCATGTTGTTCCTTAACCATTAGGTTTACTCAATTTTACCTTTTAATTTTTACAATGGAAACTTGTATCTATTTATTTACCTATGTAATTTATTCTATAATACTATAATTAAAATGATATTTATTAGATAATTTATACCTACCTATTCTAAATATTAAATCTAATTTAATAAATAAAAACTCTATGTTTGTGTTAAATTAATTTTAACACAAATGCATGTAATGCACAAAACCCTATTTTAACCTTAATCAGGGTAATTAATTCTAACTTTTTTCACTAATAACAATGGTAAAAAATTAATATGTTCTTATTAGATAATATAAATTATGATGATTCCAAATATGGAATCCATTTTTCTAAATTATACTTACGATAGTGTCAGAATGTAATTAAAAATTAATCCTATATACGTGATGAGAAAGTGAGTTTTTTTAAAGCGAAAATGTTTTAAAGCTAACAAAGTTTTAATATCTAAATTTAATATAAAAATAATTCTAATGACCTAAATTGGATTAATATATGTATAATTTAATTATTTTTACTTTAAAAATTATTCAAAATAATTTTTAACATTATAAATAATTTTAATGAAAACAATTTTAAATTAAATTTCATTATTTTTCATCATTAATCAAAAAAATGAAGCTTCTCAAAAAATAAAAAAAATTAACCCTAATCCAAATTTCGTATTCCAATTTCAAAAATTAAGTTTATTTTTTCATATATATCTTCAAAAATTTGTAAAAATTAGTTTTAATTTATGTGTACTAAGCACGATTATACCATCTTTTAGAGAAAATACAGATTTTTCAGAAAACATTTGTTTTTCTTTCAAATGATTATCATTTTATTACTAATCAATAGATAACTGCTAAAAATGGGTAAAATATATATTTTCCAAATTTATTTAATCTTATTATTACCCACCATTCCAATGGATAGGTGTTAATTACTATATTAAATAATAATATTAAAAATATATTGTTGTTAGATAAAACTCAACCATGTGTATAATGTAAGAATTCAAAGAAAATCATTGTTAAGTGTATCACAAGATAAATAAAGTGTTTTGTAAATTTCAAACTATATAATATATTGAATTTATTTAAAATAGTAAATTTATCATAAATTATTTAGATGATATATTCCTTTCTATGTTTGGTGTTGCGTGACATACACGCTATCAAATATGATGTTCATATTTTAAAATTTTTGGGTGTTACACTTATCATAATTTTAAATTTGTTTTTACTGTTTTTAAATTTTAAAAAATTTGTTTAAAAGGAATATTCTTGTTGTTTCTCGGACAAGGTAATTTTATCTTGTTACTGAAAATGTAAAAGGAATCTTTTTTTAATGCATAATGCATGAAATGTATTTTCCACCATAATGACCATTATTTTCCTTAAAGATTACTTAATAAATTTTCAAGGTTATTTTCAATAAACTGTATGTCCAAAATAATTTTTTAATTTTAGTTTTTTTTAAAAAATTTATTTTTAAATTGGAAAGGTTATTTTCCTTAAGAATGTTTTCAGTCTTCTTAAAACTTTTTATATTCATCAACAACAACAACCTTTAATATTATAGAATGATTTTAAATTTTGTATATTTTTCTATTACATAGATACATTTCTCACTATCATTTACTATGATGTAGTAATACATGCCTTATGTTAATCTCTCTAATACATTCATTATGAAATTTCCTTTAATTATGGCATGAGAAAAAATTATGCAACATGTTTTATTTCCATGGGTAATTCTTATGTTTATGTATTATGATTGATTTCCTTTTTATTGAAAAAATAAATCATGAACATGTTATTACAGGTGAGCCTATATAGCGATCAAATGTATTGGGTAATGTTTTAGCCTTGTGAGACGTCATGTATGGGATTATGAGGTAAACCTAATCCATTATGGTAATTTTTCTACCATGTGATATTGTATAAGTAGTTAGCCTTGAATTAGGTTTATATCATGTTATATATTGACACCACATTTACTATGTTACCATGATCTTATGATACCATTCTCTTTATGTTATCCATCTATGCGATTACTAATTTTCCTTCTCTTTTATGACATCATGTTATACCTTTGACCCAATTTTTATTTTGTATTATTGTTTTTATTCCATTAATGGGTTTTTAACTCACACCTTATTTTCTATGAGTTCCCCAGGTTATCCCATATATTTTTAGGAGCTCACAAGTTATTAAGATCTCATTATAGAGAATAAAAAAAAGAAGTTTTATTTTAGTTTCACTTTTATGTATTATGAACATAGTCTTCCAAAGACACCAAGGCTCATGATATTTGAGTTGAAATTAATATTTTTTTATGTTAAAAATCATGTAATAATATGTGTAAAAGGCTTGGGTCACTATATATAGGTAATCAAGGATTATCATAACTTTCTATCTCATTTATTCATACATTACATTATATAAATAAATACCATGTATTCATCATATGAATAAAAAACACCTTTACATTTTATTTTATGAAACGATTTTTGAATAAATACCAAGTATTAAAATGAAATCTGTTAAAGGAGAGAGATTACTAATATATATATATATATATATATATATTTATCACACACACACACACGCACACACACACCCATATATTATATTCATGCATCAAATTAAATAATAAATATGCATTTTAAATATAATATCATATTATATATATCCCATTGATCATATTCTTGTGTACATGTATCTCATGCATGGACATTTTAGCGCACATCCAACAACGGGTTTCTAAGGTTCCTTTTCAATATAATCTACAGCCTCCAAAACCAACATTTGAATTTAAAATTAAATAAAAACAAGAGGTTTTTAGATAAAGAAAAGATAAGGAAATAGTTTGTTTCAAATATCTAAAATTCATTTAACAATAATTAAATGAGACTCTTTTAGATTCGATTGAAATATTTCATATAAAAAACAATAAACATTATATATAGTCTATTAGAAGCAAGATACAACAAAATACCCATCATACCCCTATATAAATTATTGACAACTGGTTTACCTGTTTCATCCAAATAATGTTTTATATTAGTACACATAGAATTTATATATGTCTTACAATTTTTAAGGTATAAACTTATAAACTAATCTATAATATATTTTCTTTTATTTAAAATAATTGAAAAATCCTATTGAAATATTTTAAATCAAAGAAATAAATAAAATTACCCCATCAAAATCATTTCAAAATCTATTTTCATAGGTTTTAAAAAGTCATTACCATTTTTTTGATTAGTATAAAATAATATTAAATCATCTTCATAAATTTAAAATAAAAAATATCAAAAAATTGATTTTATTAAAAATATTAGGATTAAACAGTCTTACAGAAAAACCATTTCCTAAAATAAAATAACTCAAACTCTTATAACAATCCATTTGTGATTTTTTAAGACTATAAATATCTTTAGTAATTTTAAAAATAGAATATGGATAACAAGGATTTTTAAAACCTAGTGTTTATTCGATATAATATTTCTTCATTAAATAACCAATTAGAAACACATAGTTAACATCTATATGGTATAATTTAAAATTCATATGAGATGCATAATATAGAAGGATCCTAATAGATTAAATCATACAAACATCAGGAAAGGTTTAATTATAATCCATATGTTCCTCCAGACTATAACCCTTAGCAAATAGTTTTTCCTTATTCCTAGTAATTATAGGTTAATCATCTTATTTATTCATAAAAACTCATTCAGTTCTTATTATAGGATGATATGAGTGTCAATAAATCAGTTACCAAATATTTTTTTCTTAATTTGATTTTTATCTTCCTACATAGCCAAAGCCTGACTATCACCATCAAAGGATTCTTAGATAGGCCTAGGTTTAAACTGGAAAAAAATAAAAATAAATAAACTAGGTCTCCATTATTCCTTCTAGTCCTAACCAATTCATCTAAGTCTTCTATAACAGTCTCTAATGAATGGTCTTTTAATATACTTAATTGTGTAGGTATGACCCTTTTAGGTTCCTTAACTTTATTTTCTTAAGAACTTGATTGATCGTGATAATGTTCTAATTTACATTCAAACATATCATTTTAATAATCAAGTCTTAAGTTTTTTAATGAAACAATAGCATTATATGTTTAAATTTTATTATGATTAAATTGATAACTTTTATCAAACTTCACATGAATAGATTACTAAACTATTGTTGAATTTTTATAAAATACTCTATAGACTTTGGAAGTAGAAAAATTCCTAATAAATATATATTCATTATATTTTGGATCAAAATTACCAATATTCTCTTATGTATTCAGTATATAAACCTTTCATCCAAAAAATATAACGTGTTCATTTTAGTTTTTCTATAATTACATAACTCATATGGTGATTTTTTAAGAAGAGGCTTCATTAAAACTCAATTCATAATACGACATGCTGTATTAACACCTTCTACCAAAAAATAAGTAGGTAGACTATAGTCACTTAACATAGTTCTATAATTTTATTTAATATTTATATTTATCCTTTTAAAAATATTATTTTGTTGAGTTGTTCTTGTAGTATAATAAGTTTTTTTAAACCCAAATTTTAGTGAAAAATATTAAATTTTTGATTATGAAATTCTCCTCCATGATCACTTCTCAAAGAAATTATTTTAAAATCTATTTCATTTTGAACCAATTTACAGAAACTCATAAAAACTGAAAAATATTAACTTTTAAACTTAAAAATGTAAACCCAATTAAATCTTGAGAAATCAAAAATAAAAATAATCTATCATCTATGCTTTCTGCTATATAAGGTCCAAACAAATCCATATAGATAGGTTATGAAGGTTTATATGTAACAATTTTATTGATTGATTTGAAAGATGACTTATGATTCTTACCTATTTTATATGTATACAAAATCCTTTTCACATCAAAATTAAGAAAACTTAGATAAAAAAACAACTTCTTATTAGATAATATAGATAAAGACAATTTACTACAATAACCATGTATTCTATGCCATATATATGATTCATTTATTTAATCATTTAAATCATTCACATTTGATTTACACAAACAACTAATATCTAAAGTATACACATTTTCTATTCTAGGTGATCTAAACTTAAGAGGTTTATCTCTACTAAAATCAGTGGTTGAGAAGCCCATAGAAAAAAAACCTGAGAATGAGACTAAACCAGGCCAAGCCTATTGAAGTTAGGGTTGTATATGATTGGTTAAAAAACCCCGTAAGCCTATATGAAACCCAAGATCAAATTTCAATTGAGGAATATTTCGGGGTTACTATAGTAGTACTATAGAAGGCACTATATCATATGGAACTATTAATCTATTTGGGCCTTCTGGCCACTGGTTTGGGACTATAGGTCATATAGGGCCTTCAGGCCACAAAAGGGTGGTGATGTAGGCATGATGGGTAGGCAGTGATGCATGCTTGATAAAAGCAGGTCCATTAGGCCATCCAATGGTGGGCCTACAGGACATGTAATGGGATTCATTCCCAATAGTCCTTCATACAAAAAATGTAATATATAAACAGCAGGTTGGGTGTGTTATCCCTTGGGGGGCTATAACCTGCCTTTTCAACCTGTGTGTATGCAATGTGTGTGTGTGTTTTATTATAATTGTACCCCTAAGAACCACGTATAATATAATAGAAAACCATCTTTACATTGTTGAGAAATACTTATCATATTATTACTTAACCCTTGAATATATAAAACCTTGCTGATCCTGATAGATTTTGGAACTCTAGCTGACCTAACGCCAATTATTTTCTCTTCAACATTATCACCAAAGGTAATAAAACCTCTATTAGCATTATATAGTGTATAAAAGTTCAAAAATTTTCCACTCATATTTCACAAAAAATCATTATCAATATACAATATAATATTTTTATTCTTATATATTTTCACCTAAAAAACACCACACAAAATATTTTTAGTACACAAATGGGTTTAGGTTATTTAGTGTTAGAAAACAAGGATTTGGCTAACTAGATGCATTAAATATTTCAAGATTCCCTAGAATTTATTTTAGACATATTTATAGAAATATATTATTTCTTTAAACTAATAATCTATGAACACATTAAGAAAAAATTATTAGCATAATAACCTTTAATGTCATAATAAAATAAAGAAATATAATATATCCTATTATTTGTTGATTTTTGAGAAAAAATAACTTATGTACGACTTTGGTTTCTCACCATTACTACCAATTCCATATCTGTATTTATTTTTCACACTCTTACCTTGGATCATATTTAAATAATCTTCTCCTTTGGTAAGAAAACTAAAGAAAATTTTTTAGAATTACACTTCATCAAGCACCTCATTCATTTTACATTCATATTAAAAACATCTTGAAGTAGGTTTATTTAATTTTTCTTTTAATTTTATGTGCTATTTTATCATTTTTTATTTCTTACTTAGCAAGAAATTATAAAATTCTTGATATTTTTATGCCTTTTATTTAGGTTTTCACATTTCTATTATAGCATGGAGAAATATATAATTAATTTATCATTTTATTAGGTTTCAGAATCAAAATCATAAGCCTAAGAGTAGTAAGATTATAACTCAAATATTTTATCCAAAAAATAGATATTTACTTTATAATTTTATTTATCATTCACAAACATAGAACCTACATAACTATAATAATATTCAGATACAATATTGTTATAATTCATAGATTTATTCCCTTTTCACTCAAAATTAGCTTTCAGTTGAAACTTCATTTCATTCATCTCCATTTTTCTTCTTTCCTTAAGTTTTGGTAAATCATGTTTGATATGCCCCAAAAGCATTCATTCATAACATCTAACTTCATTTAGACCGTGAATAATTTTCCTTATATAATTAAATAATATATGGTAACCTTTATTTCTTTTATATTACTTTTGTAATTTTTTACTGACTCTACATCCCCATATTCTAAATTTGAATAGCTCAAATCATTAGAAAATGCAACATCCTCTATTAACTTATTTTTTCATTTGGGAATATAAACATTAATAGTTGTATTTTATTTATTTTTCTTTCTGTGATCATCAAAAAATTCTTATAAATTTTATTTATACATCATGAAAATACCAATAAATTCCTTCATTTTTAAATTTTTATTAAGTGTATATTTTTAATAGCATTAGTGATTCTATTTGAAATGGTAGAAAAAACTATAGTAAAATTCAATTCATAGTTTTATTTAGGTACATGTATTCTAAGTGATGAAAAAACATTTACTATATTAGTTATTTTTCCATTCATATGAGTAACTCTTTCAACTTCATACATTATGAAAGTATCAATCTTCAATTTAATACCATTTTACCTCAATTTTCTGACATTATCAGTTCCTTTATAGTAAAAACCTAATGTTTTCAACATTTCATAAGTAGTAGCACACTGAGGAATGAAATGAAACTTATCTAGACCAATTACAAAAATAATAGCATTTACAACTCTTGAATTTAGATCATATTCACTTTTGTTTGTAGCATCCCATTTTTCTAGTTCATCCTAAGGAATTTTATATTTTTCGAAATCCTTCAAATAAACTTTAAAATCAAGATTATTTTGATATATAGCCATTAGAGAATTATAGTAAACATAATATTCACCATTGAAATATGGATCACTTATTATTAACATACTTTCTTTAAGATCAACTATCAGTATTATTCTTTGACTGGATCTTGAAATCAATCTTGTTATAGATAAAAGATAATTTCAATAGAAATCTCCTATGATACCAATTGTTGATTCTAAATAATGAGGAAGATGTAAGAGGGGGGGGGGGGGGGGTGAATTATGTCCTTTTTAAAACACTAAATAATTTTGAAGCAAGTGACCTTATTCCTAGAAGTGATACTATTACCCTTTCTTGAAATAGATTATGGAATTGAAAATGAAACAAGACGAAATAATAAATTTTTATAGTGTTTTGGGGCACAAATATCCCACAGCCCACTCCACCAAAACTCTCTCTACAAGTTTAGTGATTTTCACTACCATATCATTTCCAAGGGAATAGTTTATTATAATAAATTGAAACCATTTAGAAAATATTATATATGGATTTATAGTAGGAAAATTAGAATTCCTCAAAATAATCCTAACCTGAGCATTTAAAAATAACATAGATTATATTTGGTTATAGAAATTATATTTGAAAGTATATATATTAAAATGATGAAATAGAAGAAAGAATTGATATTAATTTGAAAAGATTAATATCTTTAAAAAACTATCCTTAATAAGAATCTCTAAATTTTCAATAGAATATTTTCAAATAAATTTGCAACAACAAATGATTGATTCACCATAATAGTATGCTGAATACATAGCAGTAGCTATAACATGTATGTCTCCAAAATGTAGTCTAGAAAAACATAAAAAACTATAATAGATGTATAATATACATAAAGCACCAAATTTAGAGGAAAGGATAATCTATTCTGTAATAAAAAAGATCCAATTTAATTTTTAAGAAAGAGTTTCATATTTCTCTTAGGTTTTAGAGAAATTTTATCATTAAATAAAAAGATAAAAAATTATATAGATATATAAATTTTAGAATTAAATAACTAGATTTATTTTATTTTATTCAAACATATCCTAAATATTCAACAGATAAATCATGATTTTAAAATTCACAATGTATTTTAAATTTTAATTTAAAGAACCATAAAAAAGTCTAACATTCCTTATAAATCAAAAAGGATTAATCTATTGATAAAGATCTTATGAAATGGACTTTGAATATCTTTAGTGAGAGATTTTTTATAGAAAAATCATAGCATAAATATTCTCATTATTCAAATTTCAAGTCTTGTAGATTAATGGTTTAATGTGGGGTTACTCTATGTGAGGATGAATCCAAAATTACGATTGATAGTGTATGATTGTTATTAAATTTATAGCTCCAGAATGTGGAGTATGATTCCATGTTTATGTTACTTATGTTAGGTAGATACCAAATATTAGGTACTCAAATGTGAGGTTCCTTATTGAAAGTTAGTTTCTTTAATAGAATGTTCATCTCAAACATGGGGTTTAAAACATGAAGTTGGTTACCAATGTTAGGATACAACATCAATTTTTGAAAAGTGATTCTAGATATCTTTAAAATTTCTAAAATACATTGCAAAAAAATATTTCACCCAAATATAAAATTAAATTAAAAGTATTCCAAAATTTTAGAAAAAATAATAATTATTGAATTAAATATAAACATTAAAAATACTCAAAGTAACAATATTTTTAAAACAAATGAGGGTATTTTTGATAATTAAAATCATTCAAAATTGTTAGATTAACATCTATATTCACATCATATTGATTTCTAAAAGGTATATGTTATTGATCTAAAATAATTTTCTATACAACAAGTCAAAATTTTGAGTGTAAAATATAGTGAGTCTTGGATATGATATAGATGATCTGGTCATTGTAGCACACACTCACTTGTCTAGATCTATTAACAAAATTTGGAATTATTTTAAAAAATTGTGATTCCAAAAGACAATTGTGTTTTATCATTTCCAACTTGTTATGAAATAAAAATATTACATCAAATACAAAAAGGAACATATATTTGTAAAGGCTTATGAGCTAGTTCACCTTGAATTTTTTTGTTGAACCCATGTTTATAAAATAAGAGGTAAATATTATAATTTTTAATTATCAATGGCTATAAAATATGTACATGGGTATATTACTTGGAATATAAAAATGATTCCAAAAAATATTTCATTAAACTCACTATGAAAAAAAAAGATATGAGTATAATATTGTATCTATTAAGGGTGATTTTGTGTTGGGGGGGGGGGGGGGTGGGGGTTTAAAATAATTAATTTGATAATTTTTTTAATTCACATGGTAGTAATTTATCTTTTTCTTCTCTTTTAACACATAAAAAAATAGGGTTTTAAAAATATGGAATTGAAATCTACAAGATATTGTAATAAATCTCTTGAATAAATTTACACTCCCTAAATAGTATTATGTTGATCCATTCAACACTGATTTTTTATACTAATAAGACCCTTAAGAAAACTTCATATGAACATTAAAAAGAAAATAAACCCAAATTTGGATATTTTCTTGTGTCAGATAAAAGTATTTTTCTTGGAAAGTCCTGCTTAAGAAAAGTGTAATGAATCATTAATAAGTGAACATAGACTAATGAATAATCAATTCATGAAAAAATTGATGAGAATTTTTATAAACCTAAATCACAAATCTACAATGTTAAGTAATAACTATAAAAGTTAACGATTAGTGTTCCACTTTATTCTAAGAAAGTTAATGTTGAAGAATAATAACCCTAATGTCTATTGACAAAGTCATGGGTTAAATCCATAAACCATCTATTAGAAAATGTTATTTTTGACTTAAAATTCGGTACTCTTACTAATATGTAAGTTTTAAATGATGTTAAATATAAGTTTTTTTTGTCACACCCAATGACCCAAAATATTGATGATTCCATTGATGATGAGAATTGGGTAATTCTTATGCATGGAGAACTAAACTCATTTAATAGAAATAATGATTGGACTATTTTTGGGGGACCTAATGATCACCCCATTATTTCCATTAAATAGGGGTTTTTGGATAGACATGATGAACAAGGGAACATATTATGAAACAAGGATATACTTCTAAAAAAATATATAACCAAGAATATTGTATCAGTTATGGTGAAACCATTACATCCATTGTATGTATCGAATCTATTAGAAACATTTTGGAATTCATCTCTCAATTAAATTTTATTATTTTATAAATGGATGTTGAGAGTTCTTTATTAAATGTTTTTATTTATGAAATAGAATGTGTTATTAAAAATCCTATTTTTTAGGATTTAAAAGTTCAAAATCATTTATTTAAGTTAACTATGTTAATTTATATATTAAAATAGTCCCCCAGGTATTGGTATGAGTAGTAGAATAAATATATCTTGGATAGTAAATTCAAAATGGGAAAATCCCATTGTGCCTTGTTTTTAAAGAAATTTTCAAATGATTTATTAGTATTCCAAATTTATATTAATTATGTTTTATTTACTTATACAAAGGGATATATTTGTTTTTAATATTCAAATATAATGATAAAATAATTTGGAATGAATTTTTTTATGAGTTAAAACTTTCATTAGTTTTCAAATTAATCAAATTAAGAATGTTATTTTTAAATGCCAAATAAAATACACCATAAAACATATTGATTATTTTTTATAAATCTAATAAATAAAATTAGTTCATATATATTATTACTTTTTTTATAATATAATTTTTTAAATCCAAAAAAATGGTGGAAAACAAACTTTATTAAGATATGATTGTGTGCCTTCATTACCTAGTCACGATCTTATCTTAAAAAATGCTTATCATTTTTATATGTGTTTTTTTCAATACAATCCTAAAGAGTGTCATCTAAAATCTCTAAAAAAATATTTTTGTATCTTAAATAAATGAAAAAACATGGTTTTTTCTATCCCAAAGAAATATCTTTTATTCCTACAAGTTATTTAGATTCAAAATTTGAAGGGTTTCAAGTAGATTGAAAAAATACAAGTGGGTGTTTTTGATTTCTTGGAAAATCATTAGCCTTTTGGAGTATTAAGAAAAAATATTTCGTTTCTATTTAAAATATATAAATTCAATAACCAGATATGGGAATTTTTTTTACCAAAATCATTTAGACGAGGAACATGATTCTAGAAAATAATATTATCTTTGATCAAGTTATTTTAAAGTGAAATAATAAAAGTGCCATTAGTATCATTCATAATCTCATTTAAATACAATAAAACAAGAACATTGAACTTATGCACAAATTATTTATATATCACATTTAAAAAATGTGCCATATTCATTGAGTTTATAATCATTGGTGTCTATTTGGTCAATGTATTTATAAAACCCCTCACTGAAGAATGTTTTAATAATATTTAGGGGGTGTTATATATGGTGAGAATGTAACTATTTAATTGACCCAAGATTAGTTGAAATTTATATCAAAAATTATATATTTTAAGAAATTTTATTCTTTCTTAAGAATTATATATAAAATTCACGAGTGAAAAATAAATGTATTTTGTATTTAATTTCATTCTTAACATGTATATACCATCTTTAATTTCTTATAGATTAATAATTTTCAATCATATTTTAATGATTCATTCATGCTTAATATTGTCCTTTTTTAATTAACTCTTTATTAAATTTCATTTTTAATTATGCATTAGTAGTGAAATTCTTTAATTAACATCTTTATCATTTTTTTTATTGTTTTCACTTATTTATCCTTATTTAATAATTATTTTAATAAAATTTGATAAGTATTTGAAAAATTTATTAAAATTATTTTATTTCAATGTTTTATTTGTTATATAACTATAATAATAAAAAACCATTACAATTTATATATAGAGGATATAATGTTTTAGCAGAAGAGGCAATCAAAATTATACCTACCACTAGACTTCTAGTAGGCAACACCAAAGTTCTAGTGTAAAGTTCAATTTCATATTAAATGAGTATTCCACTCTATTTTCTTTTATTTCTATCATTTTTACTTACTATTCCAGATACCCCCTTTATAATAATTTAGAATCCTATGATCCATATTTCTTTTTCTTCAATTTTTATTTATTTATTAAGTTGTAATCCTTTAACTTATTTTATTAATTTATTAATATTTATCAATGATTTTTCAAGGGTTGTTCTTACTCCATCCATAAATATAACCTAAATTACTTTTATATCAAATTAAAATCATCAAATAATTATTTTCTATTTGTTTCACGATAATAGGGCATTTTAAATAAAGGAAAGGAAAGGATAAAGTTGGCAAATCATCTTAACCACCATCTATTCCACGTCTAAATGACATGTGTCTTACCAAAATAAAAAATAGTGGGTAACATTATCAACATGTGATGGATGAATGGATCATTTATAATTCTTTAGAATATTTTTTTTTCAAGGATAACATTTTTTTGTTTAACCTTCATTCACAGAAGTTATTTTTCCATAAAAATTTTCATGTTTTATACAATTTTTTTTCAATATTAAGATGAGTATAATAAAATCAAATCTACTACTAAAATTTTTCCCATTGATTTTAATTCCTTAGATTTTATTAAGTTCATGAAAATTCTGCATATTTGATCATATTTTTAATCATATGGGAAATTTCCTTAATATTCTCACTATAATTTTTCCAAGGCTCTCCAAATTATGTTTGGTTAATGAGAATCCAATATAATCAACCTTAATAATTTCTTTGTTGATAATTATGTTATTGAGTGAAATATTCAAACTCTATTTCACTATGAATTAGTGAGTCTAATTATTTGAAATACATTTCAATTTATATTTTATACCTAATAACTCAAGACTTACATTTTAACCTCATTTATTTTATCATTTGAGTGATTCATTACACCACACCAATTCTAAATAGATTAAAGTTACTTATTTTTTCTTGCCTACTCAATAAAATGTTGGATTATTTCTATACTGATCTCCCTTGTTAAAAATTTGAGGAATCATGTAAAGAATAATGAATTGAAAATTTTATGATCAAATAGATGTTTGTTTTCTATAACCCTTAGCGTCATGATTTTGTTTATGAAAATAGAGATGTGTTAAGGGATGACTCCCTACATTATAATTTTGAGATTTTTGAAGATGAAATTCCTTCCTCTAAAAAAAAATAATTCATATTAGAGGTTATTAAAATAAGAAAACTTTAAAGAAGAAGACGAGTAGACCGATATAAAATAGGAAGATGAAAATAAATTAGATAATGAAAAAGAAAATGGAGACAACATAGGAGAATCTCAATTATCTAGGGGAAAAATATGAGTTTCTATCTCTAACATCATGGGTAGGCACTTCAGTGGCCTTTTTATACCAATAAGATACAAAACCTTTAAAAGGATATTAAATAGTTCTTTGATTTTTCATATTAACACGAGACATCAATGGATAAGTTCTTTTCTTGTAACACCCTCATATTTCAATATGAAATACTCCATTAAATAATATTATTATCGATACAATATGTTACATACAAAACCAAACTAAAAGGAGTCACACCATATTACAATAAACCCTTTGTAAAAATGAATATAGTAATTACTTTTGGTAATTAAATTTTTGTACTGATTTAAATGTAATTGATAGAAAATAAACAATTAATGTGATATGATTAAACCCAATAAATGTTAACAATTGGAATTTTTAAATAATTTTTTCTAGTTTTATGTATCTTAATAAATTTATAAATATTAAAGGAATTATTTTTACAAATTAATTAATTAATACTCAATTAATAATATATTGATATGAAATAATATCATGAGTACTTGAAATTAAAAAATAAATTTTCATTATAAAAATAGTTTTTCTTAATATTTATTATTTTTATTTAAAAGATAAATTTAATAATTTCATAAATTTAATTTGATATAATTAACTTCATATTTTAATTCATCATATAAAAATTAATTTAGGGTAAAATTTATGGACTTTTCTAAAATAGGTTATTTTTGAATGAATAGTAAAAAATACCAATTTTAAAGTTACTGTAACTTTTATGGAATTATCATGATACCGGGATGACTTGAAAGTTTATGAAACCTTTTTAGTTTTAAAAAAATTTATTTAATAAGAAATAAAATTCATTTAAAAATATAATTTTTAACTTATAAATCTATGTTTTACATTTTTTGAAATCTAATTAATGTTTTTATGAAAATAAATACTCTTTTGGTTCTTATATTTAATAAAGTATTCACAAGGTTCCTTTTGGTTTTAAAGTCAAATAAGTTTTATTTTTTTAAAAATAATCCAATTAATTATATGGGAATCGACATTATACATTATTTTTTTATAATATAATTTTTATCCTCAAAAGAGATTTTTTTTCTTAAAAATAGGTTTCATTACATTGTGAAAACTTATATTAAAAATAATTTTTACCACTTCTATAAATTGAATAATTTAATATGGATTAAATATTTAGTATTATAATATTCTAAATGTGTAATAAGTCGTGTTTTATTATTAATTATAATTTATATTTTCTATGGTAATGTTTTGTCACAACGATAAATGTTAAAATGGTTAACAAGGAAGTTAAACTAAAATAATAAGAATAAAATATATCTAAAATTTTTCTAAAAGTTATTGGTTGAGTGAATTTAGACCATACCATATAATATATTAAAAAACTGTACTAAATTGGATCCACATTACATGATAAATATATTTATTATATTTTAAAGTTCTTAATTTTTGAAAAGGTGCCACTCTTCTCATTTATAAAAGGACACATGCTCTCATATCTTCTACTGTAAATGACTAGATTTTCCCAATCCATTCATTTATTATTATGTGGTGGCTAGTTCTTATTTAGTGGGTTTGAATGTTATAAATAATTTTTAAAATTATTTGGTAATTTATAATGTATTTTTAATTTTTTTAATCAAATTATGGATATAATTTCAATGTTTTAAATGTTTATTTTTGAAATTAATTTGATGTATTTAAAGTGATTGAAATATTTTTGAAGTGTTTTTGGATTTTCGTCAATGATTTAATAAAAAATTTTCATAATTATTTTTATGTTATTTTAATTGTAACATTAACATTTTTAATGAAATATTTACCGTTATGCTTGAAATTGAAGTTGAGTAAGGGTAATGGTGGGTTTCAATAGCCTAAATAAAAGTACATTTTTTTTATAAGTTACATAAGGGTAACCTAGATCTCTTATATTATGTATAAATTTATACAGTTCCTTAATTAAGGTTAATTCCATCCCTATGTAAAGGTTACCTTGAATTTTACATATGCATGTAAGTGTAGGATTCGAATTGCGTAAGGGTACTAGCCCACATTAGGGTCATATATTAAGAATCAAAATGGTTCAAACAAGTTTTCTTAGCTCACACAAGGGTCAAATAAGTCTTAGATAATGGTAATACATTAAATATGTAAGGTTAAACTTCAGTTTCCCTTAGTTTTAAATATTTATCCTTTCACTATATTAGGGAATCCCAATATTTATTATACTCATATAAGGGTAGGATACTGCTTTCTTGGTTTGCATAAGGCTCAAATAGTTTTCTCAAAACTAGCATTAATGTAATGTGTACCTTGAAAAAGGGTAACACATAATTTAGAAATATTTCGTAAGTATATGATCAAGCTACCCTTACATGTGACTTGGAATAGAGTTGCGTAAATGTTAAACAAGTTAAACTTATATAGAACCCCTAACCTAAGTATGGGTAGAGTTTTTACCCTATTTTCTCTAGTTTTCTTCTTTATTTTGAAAAATCTATCTCTAGGTTCCATTTCAATGTTCTTAAATTCATAAAATTAGGGAATTACTTTCCTTTTACTCGTTTAATAGTTTTAACTCCTTTTGGAAAAATTTTAATCGATCTATAATTTTTTTTGTTATACAAAATATTGGTAAAATTAATTGGGTGGATTTAAATGTTATTTTTTTAAATATGAATTGTTTATATTTTGAAATACCCGTACCCTTTTAACTTTATTTTTTTACTTGGATTTCCTATCATCTAAATGACACCAAAACTCTTTTTTATGACCAAAAGATCCACTAAATTGTAGGTACTCTTCCATTTCAATTTCGGTGAGGTAGAACATTTTCTCTCCTCTATTACTTGTCTACAAAATTTTACAAGGAGAAAATATTAGGTAGGGGACCCTTTATCTCTATTCTAGTTGCACAAATATGAGGGATCATTATTTTTTTATCCTTTGGGTAGATGGTATGTACTATAATAATGAAAACAATTAATTGGTTAATGAAAATTAAATTAGAAGGGAATAATTCACACAAGGTTACTTGTTCTTATTTTTTTCCAATACGTTAATCATTTTTTTTATTATTATAGCCTTGTATTATGTTGAGTTTTGATATATTGTTGAGAATTTTTTATTAGAAAAAATTTATTTTCTTGTTTTCAAATAAACCATGCATGAAAATAGCTAAGAATGTATATCCAACTAAGAAATTGGTTGCACATAGAACCCCAAATTGTGTGAGAATAACCCAGAGAATATTGAAATAAATTGAATGAAACTTATTTAATATGAATTAAGATATATGAAAATCATGGTTCAATGAATATATTATGTGGTGGTTTAGTGGTTGTGATGTAAAATGGTGGTAAGGTGGGGCTTGTTGACATGATAACGTTGGATTATTTATAGTTGTCATGTGTTTTGTTAGTATCCCAAATAGTAAAGTAATTAAATGATATTAAAAAAACTATAATGGATATTCAGTTGGAATGGATAATGAAAAATTAAATTGAAATATTAAGTGTGGCTTATTTAGTTATTAAATTTTAAATGAATAGGTTTGATAAATTTGGAATCATTAGTAAAGGTAAAATCAAGAAATTTGATTAAATTGAAAGGAAATATTGAATGTTGATTATGGCTTGTGACCTTCTTATGTGGTGTTATGTATTTAGAGGTGGTAGTGAAAGTAGTGGAGGTTGTGAGGCTTTGTGGTGTTTTTTTTAGTTAGGATGGTTGTTTTCTTATAAACCCATAGTTTAGGATTGTGTGTGTTTCTGTGTCGATATGATAATATATATTTTATTTTTGTTTTGATTTCAATATGCACTGAACCTAGTCGAGAACTATGTGATGACAACCAAATGTTTTGGGGGTGTTTTTTACAACATCCAAGATATTGAGTATGGATTAATGAACAACCCTTCTTCCATGACCTCTCTTATAGGCGAGGTTCTTATGCATGGTATGTGAAATATTACAGATTTTAATGCACTTATAGTTATATTTGAATAGAGGATGATGCGATTCATAATGGGGGTAATTAATGGTAAGAGGAGGGAATAAGGTTGATGTCCTTCATATTTATGATACCCTATAATTATGGTTATATCAGTGGTTTATATCTGATGTGGTGGCCCATGTGTCTTTCGATGATATTTGATGGAAAATTTAATGACGGGTTCTTGGTATGATGTAGTTTCCAAGGTGCCATTAGAAAGGATTCTACAGATGATATGAGAGTACCATGTCATACAAAATTGGGATTTGAGAGGGGAAAATATGAAGGAAAGTTGTGTAAGGTACCCTTTTTATCGATATTTTTCTTATTATGTTACTATATTTGTATGTGTTATTTGAGTAGCATGTATCAGTGAGGATGTGATTAGTTAGTTATCCTTTTTAAGTGTTGTTGTTTTTTTGTTTTTTTATTGGTGAAGTAGTTTGAGTTTTTCACATGTTATTGATATAATTTTTGTATAAACCTACTGAGTATACATATTATGCTCACCCACATATATAAAAACTATTTTTAGGTTTTCTGGGGGACTTAGTGGCATGTTCTAGACTTTAATAGCTCAAAATTTAGTGTTTTTGATGCATCACTACCTTAGTACTTTCTTTTGGGTATTTTTAGTTGGAAACTATTTGTGTTTGTTTACTTTATACATGAATCATGGGATGTTTTTGGGTTCCCTTGTATTCATATTATTTTATGGAGTTTTTTTGTAGTTATTTATTCTATCTCCCAACCCTATAATATTATAGAGTATAATGCATTCAATATGTGATATTTCTATACCCTTTGTTCTAATATCAATATTGTGGCCTACTGAAGGCAGGACCTAAGGGTCATTATCTATCTTCATTTATTGATAACCTAGGAGGAATAAATTTAGAGGGAGGGGTCATCACATATTGGTGTTATAGGTTTTGGTTGAGAGGTAAGTGGAGTTTAGAGTTAGCCAATGTGAGGATTGCAAGATTCCTTATATCATTTTATGAATTGGGTGTTCTTTGGAGTTAAAATTAATTAATTTAATGATTATTAATAAAATTAAGTAGTTATAGGATTAGGAAATATTTTTATCCCAATTTATTTATGGATTTTGTACATCATCCATTTGTTGTTTAGGTTGGAGAGGTGCAGCAGGTTGGCCCGGTTGACTGCTAGAGAGTGGATCCCACTTAGGATGATTAGTGGTAGAGGTCATTTTATGCATTTCAGTGGAAAACCTTGGTGAAGTAAGAGGATATCATTTATGATTGAGAGATAGAATGATCTTGATATATTTTTTAGTTTGATTCAAACCTAGGTGGGGTACTGGGTCTCATTAGCAGTTAGTCAGATGAGGGGTGAAATATAATAGTGGTGGGTGTTGTACCTATGTGAGAAGAAAGAGGCTGAAGTTTCATGGGAAGAATTTTAAAATGTGTTTCAAGAATATTTCATATCATTGAACATGAAAGAAATGAATAAGTAGGTGCTACTATATCTTTAGCAGGAGAGAATTTATGTACAAGATCTTATGATCAATTATAGGAATCTTTTATGTTTCATCCTTAAATATTTTTTCTAATTAGGAGTCCCATGCATGGTTTCTTGAAGAGGAAATTTTACCTTCTATCTAGTAAGTATTCACTCCTTTTACATTACCAACATAACTAGAGATTCAAAATAAGGTAGAGTCGATCAAGAATATTTACTAATGATTAGGGTTGCCATAAGAGGGGAACCAGTAGTGTTCCTTGAGGATTAGAGTTATCAGTGGCTTGTCTCAGGCACTAGGGTCTTTGAGGTTTTTACTAGTAGGGAGTCGAACACAATAGATATCATTTCATCCTTCTGGGGCTAGTGGTTTCCATTATTTTACATGGGGATTTAGGCCAGTGTTATTTGTTTTTGGGGAATATGATCATTTTTAGAATTAGATCCCCATGGTTCCTAGAGATCATAATGGTAGAGGTAGTCTAGTTTAGCATCAAACTCAACAATAGCTACCAGTGAGGCGATTTTAGCAGCAGGGAAAACATGATTATACTTTTTAAAAAGAAGACGGGGTAGTCATAGAATGACATCAATATTTTCCTCTTCTTTAGGGACACTGACCTCAAGATGACGTGGAGGTGGTTGTTAGTAGTGTGGAATGGGATTCGAATGTGGATAATTGAATACTATAGTGGTTTCAACATTAAGGGATCCATAGATCATTTGAGGAATGATTATCTTATCAAACTCCCTTGTTTATTACTTATTTTTTTTTAGGATCGTTACACTCATTTATAACACCCACTATAGTCCATTTTCTGTGACTAGATATAGAAAGGCATCCTATGTCCTTGGTGTTGACTAGATCATTTAGAGGCTAGAACAACTTGTTTGATGTGTGCAGGGGGTGTAGAATGACGATGGAATGCTTTAGTCATATGGGGATTTTTTCTTACTGTATTTCAATCATACAATTTCCTCCAAAACATTTAATAGTTGTATTTCATGCATGGAATTATCAACTACTTCCATAGGAGAGTAATGTTCTTAGATGTAGATGGTTAACATGAAATTTTTCTTTGGAATGTGGGGTTTTCCATTGGGTAGTAGATGTATAGAGCCCATTATTTCATTTATATAATAATAATCAGTGAAATTAGTAGGAACTAGGATGGTGGAGGCTCCAATGGTCATTTAAGAGTTTTTATATGTTTTCACCAAGGATTTTGTGATGTACCCCCTCAATATGATATCGATTTTTTGATATATTTTCAGCTAAATGTCTCTATAATTTTTATCAATTTTTATTAGATGAAACCCTAAAAGTTATGGGAGTTGAATATTTAGATAGGCGATCTAATGAAAATGTTTTTTTATCCTACCTAGAATGTCACCATGGGGCGATTTAGAGTTGTTCTCCAAGAAGGTTGATGATAGTCTGAGGCTATGTATAGAATACCAAAGGTTGAATCAAGTGATGATCAAGAATCACTACCCTCTTCCAAGGATTGGTGATCTATTCAACTAGCTGAGGGGGGATATTTACTTTTATAAGATCGATATGTAGTCTGGGTATCACTAGTATAAGGTGATGTATGAAATACCCTAAATAATTCCTTTTGGTGTAGGTATGGGAACTTCAAGTTTTTGTTCCTGACATTCAATATCAGGAATACACCAATTGTGCTCATGGGGCTTATGAACTCCACGTTCATTGAGTTCTTGGATCATTTCATTGTTGTATTTATTAGTGAAATATTGATCAAATTGAAGTTAAATTAGAATAATTATAATCATATAAGATATGTATTGCAAGTAATTATATTCCACTAGCTATATGTAATGTTTTTGAAGTGTAAGTTTGATACTAGAGTAGTGTATTCCCTTGGGCATGTGGCGTCCTAGCAGGGTGTGGCTATGGACCCATCAAAGATTGAGGCAATTATTTCATGGGAAACAACCAAGAATGTGATATAGGTTTTTAGTTTCATAAATCTCATGGGAAATTAATGAAAGTTCATGTTTGATTTATTAGGGATAATATCCACATTGATAGCTCTTATCTAGAAGGACTATGGATTCATCTGTTATGATATGTATTATGGAGTGTTCAACTACTTGAACGAGAAATTATTCAATTCTTCGATGCATCAATTTTTAGAGGAAGTGGTGACATTTTAGGTATTTTTTGATTCTTCCATTCGGGTCTTAGGATGTAACACCTTGAGGTTTTAATATATTTTCCCTTTATATAGATATATTGATAGCTTGTGATACATGAAACTCTAAGTCTAAATGAACTTTAATATAGTATAACATTACAACCTATCCATTAAATTTGTTAGTATGAGTAAGACTAACTAAATCATGAAAAATGTATGTATAAAATAAAGTTATTGGACATCAATTTATTATAAATGGAAACAAAAATCATTTGAAATTAAAAGGGAGGTTTTTATGAAAAAATAATTTTTATGCATGAAAATTGTTTTTATATTAATATGTTAAATTAATCAGTATTGGTGAATTATTTTAAAAAAATGTATATTTTACTTATTTATCAAAATGTTTTAGCAGTCATCAAATGGTTTTTTTAGAATGAGATATTAATAAACCATGTTTTATGCTTAAAATTTATTTATATGGAAAACGGGTTTCATCAAATTTTGCACAATTATTTTAAAATAAATTACTTACAATTATAGAGATTGAATTTTATAAAATGAATTCCATATTTGTAATTAAAAGGTTTGGATTTGTTAAATACTCCCCTTTTATTTTTGGTAATTATGAATAATATCAATAGTAAATTTTGTTACCACGGTAAAGGGTAAATCAGACAATTATGGTGAAGAGTAATATGATAAGAAATAAAAAATGTCCCTAAAACTTTACTCAATTTTATTTCATGATTATATCTCATCCATAATCATCCAAATTTCAAATATATGACCTTTTTTCCATTAAATAGTGATTTTGACTGTTATAATATTTTATGTAATGAAATATAAAAAATGTCGTTCTCTTTGTTTCATTATCATTGAATTTTTGAAATAGAGATATAAATAGATTTTTTTGGTTAAAAATATATATTTTTAATAAAAAGTTATTTTTTTAATAATGGAAATTTACTTCTAAAATAGTTATTGGATAATTACCTTAAATTCTTATGCAACACCGACACAATATTTATTCAATTAATAGAAAAATTATGTAAATGAATTTAAAAATAATAAAAGTTGTATAATTAGGATGAACTATTATGTTATAATTTTTTTTATACAAATAAAACCTATTAGTTATTTGTTAAAGGATTATACTCAAATTAAATATTTTTCATGATGTCTTTAAGGTCAAATTAAATGAGTAGTTTCAAAATTTACATTAATAATATTTTAAAACAAATAATATTTTATTAAATGATTTTAAATTCATAAAAATATTATATTTGGATATGTGATTGAGATATGGTTGAAAATATCAACCATGGTCCTTTTATGAGTCAATTTTCCATTTATAGTAACATTCATAACCTTTTAATATTAAAATAGTCGTTACTGCTGTTAAGATCCAAGATGGTTAATAAAGGGGTTAATACAAATGATAAGGTTTAAAATTAACCCAAATACTATATAAATTTTATTTTATGATGTTATTTACACCCTATACTATATTTTTTAAAATTCATGGTCATTTATAATCATTTTTTATGAGAATTACTTTATTATATTTTAATATTTTAATAAATTTTAAGTGCTTCTTATCTCTCCATTATAAAAGGAAACCCTTACTTTATCTTATTTACACAAAATTGATCCTTATATATCAATAAAAAAACCCATTCCTCTTATAAATTTTTTTACCCATGAATTTGAGGTTTCTGTATTCTTAAAATACCATTCCAATAGTCATTAATAGGGTATCTAAAGGTGTCCTACCCAAGAAGAGGTAATCATCTAACCCGACCTATTTCAATTTGATTCTTATTATACACCCTATAAATATATTATATATTTTATAAAATATTATATTAGGTATAATAAATATATTTAAATGTTTTTATGATTATTTAACCACCTTTATTCATCCTGTTTTTATAAAATGGGGACTGAAAGTATCGTTTGTGCATATATACAACTTACAGTGTCCATGAAGCAATATAATTTATTTTTCATTAACAAATTTCATGGATTGGAATTATGATGGGTTTAATGTTTATAAATTAAATTTATGACATTATTATTATATAATTTTAATATATCATCTACCTTCTTACATTCCAATATATTAGAAAATGATAAGGTCACTTGTGTGTATGTGTGGACTACCACCTCAATAAAGCGATATGATATTTTTCCATTTCCATTTTATAAGGATGGTAATAAAGATATATTCAACAAATATATATGATATATATGATATGTATGATATAATGATTATTATATAAGTTTAATTTTTATTTACCTTAATTTATTTCCATCCATTGAAATGTGAAAACAACATTCATGCGTATGTATGACCAACCATCTCCATGAATGATGTAAATAATATTTCGATATATACCATTTATAGATGACTATAAATATGTTTTTAATAAAAATATATGATATTTATATCATGATTAATATTATTTATATTATTTAACAATGATCAAATTATAAGGACTAGGACTTTCGAACCGGAAAATGCATGAAAAATGAAGCAATTATCACCTAGAACTATGATCTTTAATAACAGATTGTTATGAAATGGGTGCTATGATATCATAAGTAAATCATACATGCTATGATAGATATGAGTATAGTTATAGAATACAAATTTAATAAATATATATTTATTATAAAGTAGTATCAAACATGTATGTAGAAGGAAAATACTTTATGTATGGGAACTATGTTTCAATTGTATTTTTAATTGGGATTGTTTGTGGATAAAATTTCATTATATAAATTATATAATCTTTATATGATAAATCTATTTAATTTCATTATATTATTTTAACTTCTTGATAATATATTTTTTTAGTTTATTTTTCTCACTTTAAGTATTCAAGATATCGAAAGATTATTTTTAAGAATAAATGACTTTATGACACTCTTCGATCTAAAATATATTTTCTTCCATATCCATGTTTTCTAAAAATATTTCAAATAATTATTTTAACATTATCCCATTAATTTTAAATTCATTTTTACCCATGATTTACTTTTAAAAAAATGTTTTTATGAATAAATATTCTATTCATTTTACAAATGAGGTATTTTTTTTGAATTTTTCTACAAAATCACAAAAGAAATGTTTTCTTTTAACTTATACATCGTGAACAGATTTTCTTGCTATCATAACAACTCAATAAATTGAAGTTATATTTAAAAGTTTCAATATTTATTTTAAAATAATTTATTTTTCATAATATTTTAAAAATATTTGTATTTTTAATTTTTTATAAATTTAAAACAACATTTTCATCAATAAATATTTTATTGTCCTTTTAAAGGAATTTTAATCAATAATAAAATACTTTAATGTTAATTATTGTTTATTGAGGATATCATCCAATTATACCATATATATTATTTATCTTGATGGTTTATGACTATTATGATGAGATATTTATGAAACCCATTTATTTTCATGCTCCATTCTAGGTTGAATTGATGAAATGTTTATGAAAC
Organism: Viscum album; assembly: GCA_963277665.1. Taxonomy (NCBI): domain Eukaryota; kingdom Viridiplantae; phylum Streptophyta; class Magnoliopsida; order Santalales; family Viscaceae; genus Viscum; species Viscum album. Next base: position 780,516,442 of record OY728153.1, on the reverse strand, counting down.
CCATTTTCTTTACATGGGTTATGATGCGATGATACGATGAATGTTATTTTGATCTTACAGAACACATATGTATGGTCCTAATTATTTAATTTGTGGGAAAATAATTATATATACCTCCAATGGATTGGGTAAATTATTATATCTTATGATATAATTATGGGAAATAAGTCGATGTGACAATCCACCATGGGAAACAAATCAATGTGCTTGATACTATATGAGAAACAAGTCAGTGTGGTTGATCCATTATAAGAAATAGGTGTTGATGCATGATCCATTAATATTTTATGGTCTTGGTAGTTAACCATGACATATGAAATAGTTTTTATATATATGATGGTGCCACACTTTTATGACATGAAATTATGGTTCATGATTGATTATTTAAGACTCCTCACCCTTACGAATCATGTATTATGAAATTATAATTCTTTATTCTATCACTCATGTTTATGATCTTTGGAATACTGGGTATGAAATTTTTATTTTATGGTTATGATCTTATACACTTATTCTTAACTTATTATTTTATATGATCATTAATTGATATCTCCCATTTTTTCCTTACTAAGCATCTGAACACAACCAATATTATGTTTATTTTCCCCAGGTTATGAAGAAATGTTTATACAAGGTATGTCAAGAAGGGTACAAAGTGGGAAAAATATTTTGAGATATGATGAAGAATATATCCGAATAAGATGTTTATGTATATAGTCTTTAAGGAAAATATAGCTTCCTGAATCTAATGTGATCATGATATTATATATGGAATATTTTTCTAAATGATGTTATATTTATATATAAAAAATCTCTTTCCATTATAGTTGTTATCATATAAAGGATTAGTTACCTTTAGAACTAGGATGAGAAAACATTAGTGAGAACCTGGGTGGTAAGTCTATGTATAGGATAACATCCTAAAATTTTCTTAATGATCATGGATGACCTAGGTTATACCTAAGGTTTCATTGATTGAAAAAGAGGTTTCATGATATAGACACCAAATAAATTATTTTTCATGATTCGACCCCATGAATATTTTTGATCATAATATAATCTTGGGTTTCAATTATTGTATGGAACTAAGAGGGTTAGTGTTAACACTAATAGATAATGGAATGATTATCCTAATGAGAAACCAAATGAAATGGTAACTGGAATGAGAAGCCTTATGACTACAATCCATTTTTTTTTCATTTTTTCAAATCCAGTTTATGGATTACCGGTAACCATATAGACACTGATCCAATATAAACACTGATCCAATATTAAAAGGTGGTCGTGGAACCCTCCAAACAGAAAGAAAATCACAACAGCAGATTCAAAATTCAAAATCAAAAACCTAACTCATCATCACAGACATGATGACTGAGGTGTCTTGATCAGTGAACCGCCTCGAGCCACGCCCCTGACATCACCGCAAATATGTCTGAATCACTGGTGATCAACCACCTTCTCTCACCGCTGAGGACAAAATCACGAAACCATCGCCCAACGCCACCAAACCAGATCACTGGCGAGACCCGTCACTGGAAAATAGTCCGCCATCCCTTTTCCATCATGCCAACACCCACTTCATAGAACAAGGCAGAAACCCTCAGCACATCACAAAAGCATCATCGGCACACCGTGAGAAACAACAAGACGATCACCCATTGTCGTCACCAAAACACTTCATACCAACAAGGAAGAAAACTAAAAAAATTCGTAGAAATCATCAAACCCTCACATAGAAAATGAAAGGAGAGAAAGAAAAGCCAACATGCATGCCTCTGATGAAACATCATCACCAAATCATAAACATCAGTGTAGAAATCGCCATCCTCATCCAAGCACCGTCGCCGAATCAAAATCACCGAAACCAAAAACACCATCCCAGAAACCATCCAAAATGAAATCAAAACAAAAAAAACATCAAAAGAACATCACCAAATCTCCGGTAGACAACATCCCGGATGAAGAACTAGGAGAAAATCCCGTCGCCGCCTTCAGATCTGCACCCAAAGGCCAAATCTACCCGAATATCGCACGGACTATGCTGAAAATGATGGAAACCCCATATCACAGCACCTGAAACCCACACCCTGGCCAACATCCTGCCACCTTAGGAAACCCTAGCCGGATCCGAAGCTAGAGCGGAGAAGACTGCAAAGAAGAGAAAATCATCAAGGATGTTGATGAGCCTGTGCAACATTGATGCTGGGAGAGAGCACATCGCACACGCACTGATAAGAGAGATAGGAGATGATTAGACAAAGGGAGAGTAGAAGGTGACGACGAGTGGAAAACCTAGATACAGAGCCCCTTACGGGCTCATCCCCCCCTTGAACCTTCTACTGAGAAACCTTATGACTATTCCTAATCAAATATCCATTATACGATTAATAAAATCTACTTAGGTGAGTTTCTTAAAGAAGAACAAGTTTCATAAAGACTATAGATGAAATAAGATTCAACTTCATACATGTCAGGAATATAGGAATAATCTCTCATGGGAATGTATTAAAGAAATGAGAAGTGGTTTTCTATGTGGAAATGAAGTTCATAGTGTATGTAATTACCGAGGAAGGGAATTCATGTTTTATATTCTGAACCAACCTATAATCATATAATAGTGTGATGATAAAAATTAACTTTAAATGGAAACTATATCCATCGTATGGGTCATTATTCTAATTTAAAAGGGATGATTATCTCAGATAATTGGAGAGAAATTAAATATTGAAGATATTCCTATTACGTGGGAATTTGCGGATGTATTTCTTTTTAGAGTTACCTAGTCTTCATCCAAACCATTAATTGGAGATATCATTATAACTTATATATAGTTCCATTCCTATTCCAGAGACTACATATAGAATATACCCTATTAAGTTATAGAAATTGAAGAAGAAACACTAGAAGAATATTGAAAAGGGATTTATTCAGCTAATTTTATACCTTGGGGTGCACCGAATCTCTTTGTTAATAATAAATATGGATCAATGTGACTCTTCTTTGGTTATTGCAAACTTAAAAATATCCTAATCAAGAATAAGTATCATATTCCTTGTATTGATGATTTTTCTAATCAACTACATAAATCTTAATACTTTTCCAAGATTTTCCTTCATTTTGGATATCATTAACTCAGGGTTAAGAAAGAAGAAATACCAAAGAAAAATTTCATACATGATATAGTCACCATTAATATATATTGATTCCATTTGGTATTACTAATTCTCCTTCCATCTTTATATATTTAATGAATTGAAAATTTAGAGAAGACCTTGATTAGTTTGTGGTAATCTTTAAAGATGATATTATTATATATTTAATGAGAAAGGAAGAGAATGATGATCATTTGAGGATTCTACTGAATACCCTATGGAAGGAAAATTTTTATGAAAAATTTAAAAAGTGTGAATTTTGTCTACAAAAAGTTTTGTTTTTGGGTTATATAATCTCATGCGAGGTTATATCACTAGATCCATCAAAGATAGAAGTTATTAAATTTTTTCCTAGAACAAATTCTATGACTGAGATCCATAATTTAATAGGTTAGTGGGATATTATCAGAGCGTTATGGAGAATTATTATGACTGTCTAATCCACTCACCAAGTTAAATCAGAAGGGAGCCAAATTCCATTGGACAGATGAATGTGAAGAAAATTCCATGGAACTTAAGTGGAGGTTAATTAGTTCACTTATTCTTAAAATAACCAATAGTGGAGAAGGGATTTAAATCTATAATGATGCATTAATTAAAGGAATGTGATTATTCCTCATGTAGAATGATATGGTGATTGTATATTCCTTATGGAAATGTAAGGTTTATGATAAAAATTATCCAACTCATTATTTGGTGTTAGATATAGTAATTTTTTAATTAATAATATAGAGGCATTATATTTATGGAGAGAATTGTAATATATATACTAATCATAAAATTTTAAAGTATATATTCACCCAGAAAGAGTTTAATATACACTAGAGAATATGGATAGAGCTGATTAAAGATTATGATTCCTCAATACATTACCACCTTGGGAAAGTGTATAAGGTGGTGTATGATCTGAGTTGAAAGGATCATGGTAGATTATCTATGATGAGGATAAAAAAGATTTAATATTTTAGGATTTGTAAAGAATAAAGTTGGAAATATTAAAGGGGAGAAATATCATCTTTCTCAAATGAGGATTCAACCATCTATCCATGGGAGGATTAAAGAGGTGTAGAAGAAATATTTAAATATACATAAGAATGTCAAAAATGATCTTGATTTCTACCTGTATTGTGATGGAATTATGAGGTTCAATAATAATATATGTGTTCTATCCATACTGTATTTAAATAAGGTACTCTTGGATGAGGCTAACAGTTCATCATTCTCTATTCATCTTGGAAGTATGAAGATGTATAAATATTTGAAAGATTATTTATGGTGGGACAACATGAAGAGAGATATTTTAGATTATGTATCTGGGTGCTTAGTATGTCATCAAGTTAAGGTTGATAGATATAGGTTTAATAGTATATTACAACCATTACCCAAACTAAAATAGAAATAGGAAAACATTATCATGTAATTCATTATCAAACTCCCCAAAACCTCTAAAGGACTCAATGCAGTTTGGATTATAGTCAATCACCATAAAAAACCATCACACTTTATTACTATCAGATAATATTTCTATCTTGAAAATATTTCCATAATTTATATTAATGAAGTTGAATTATTATATGGAATACCACATTCTATTGTATTTGATTAGGATCCGAGGTTTACCATGAAGTTCTACTGAAGTCTTTAATAATGTCTAGATATAGAGATGAGTTTCACCACAACTTATTATCCTCAGATAGATGTTCAGTCTAATATAATCATTAAAACCTTAGAGGATATGTTGAAATATTTTTTCTATGGATTTTAAAGGTAGTTGATATCATCTCCTTCTTCTATTCAAGTTTTTTTATAACAATATCTTTAAATTAAACATTCAGATGGATCCTTATAAAAAACTCTATGGAAGGAAGTGTATAACTCTAACATGTAAGGATGAAGTTGAAAGAATAAAGTTATTGGGACCTGATCTAGATAAGGAAATGACATAGAAATTCATATCTATTCAACAACACATCAGGGTAACATAGAGTTGACAGAATAGTTTTGCTGATAATCATCAGAAAGACCTATAGTTTGAAGTTGGTGAGAAGGTATTTATTTGAATTTATCCATGGAAAATAGTTATGATATTTGTAAATAATGGAAATATAATCCCTAGTCATATTATTACCATTGATAATCTTTATTGAGGTGGTATGGCGGATTATCACTTGATTCTACCATCAAACCACTCTATAAAGTTCACAACGTGTTCCATGTATCTCTCTCGAGGAAGTAAATACTTGATGTATCACATGTATTGAACCTAGAGGTCATATCACTGGATCATGATATATCATATAAAGAAAAACTATTATAACTTATTTATCATAGAGATAAAGTGATATGAAACAAGACTATAAACCTGGTTAAAGTTATCTGGAAGAATCATAAATTCAAAGAAGCTACTTGGGAGATTTAGGATGTAATTAAATTAGAGATATCCTTATTTTTTTGTATCACAGTGATGTAAATTTGAGTGAAAATTATTTTTAAGGGTAGTATAATGTATCAACCTATGATTTTAATATATATTTTCCTTCATATATATATATATATAAATGTGATAGATTGAGATACATGAAACCACAAGTCTAAACGAACTGTAATATAGTACCATCATAACCTTATCATTAAATTGTAAGGCATGTATATTACTAACTAAATTATGAAAAATACTGTGTAAAATAAATTCAATGATTAAAAATTGATTATAAATGAAAATAAAATCATTTTAAAGTAAAATAAAGGTTTGTCTAAAAAAACTATTTTTATGCACACAACATGTTTTTAACTTAATATATTTAATTAATCACAATTGATGAATTTTTTAATTAAATTTATATTTATATATTAAATAAAATGTTATAACATTCATATAATTTCTTTTAGGCATGATATAGTAATAAATCTATTTTTATTCTTAAAAATGTATTTTTTTTAAAAATAGTGTTCATCGCGTTTTATGCACATATTTTAAAATAAATTTATGCCACTTATAGAAATTGAATTTTTAAAATAAATTACATATTTTGAATAATGGGGGTTTTTTTTTAAATAATTCAATTTTATTTTTTGTCATTATGAATAGTAACCAATGTAATTTTTGTTATAAAGGTAAATGGTAAATCAGGTAATTAAGGTTAAAAATAATATGTTAAGGACTGAAAAATGTAGATAACAATTTCCTTAATTTTATTTAAGGAGTATATCTCATCCATAATCATCCAAGATTTTAATATATGACCATTTGTTTCATTTTTTCTATATTTTTTCGATTAATAATAATTATATAAAGAAAAGTAAAAAATGGCATTCTTTTTGTTTTATTCTCTTTATTATTTTGATAGAGGTAAAAAAGGATATGTTTAATAATATATAGATATTTTAAATAAAAATTAATTGTTTTTATAAGTTTAATTTATTTCTAATTTTATTTATTGGATAACTACTTTAAATTCTTATGCAATGCCGACATAATATTTATTCAATTAATAAAAAAATAAAAATAAACGATTTAAAAAATATTAAAAATAACATAATTAGGAGGAATTATCATGTTAAATTTTTTAGATAAATATAACCTATTAGGAAAGTGTTCAAGGATTATATTTTTACTATATCTTTGTCTTGGTGTCTTTAATGTCAAATTAAATGAATAGTTCCAAAATTGAAATTAATGATATTTTTTAATATATGATATTTTATTAAATGATTATTTTTTTGAAAATTTATATAATAATCCATGTGAGTGTAATATGATCTAAAATACCAATCATGGTCCATTTATGATTCAATTATCTATTTATGGTAATATTCATAACATTTTATGATTGAAATAGTTGTTACTGTGGCTAAAGTTAAAAAGAGGTAAAGAAGGGGTTAATAAAAAAGATTAGGTTTAAAATGACATAAAAAACTTTCTAAATTCTATTTTATGATTTTGATTCAACCATATATTTTTTTCTTAGAATTCACGCCCATTTGGAAGAATATTTCATGAGAAATACTTTATTTTATTTTAATCCTTTAAAAAATTCCACATGTGTCCTCTCTCTTCTTTATAAAAGGATACCCCTCTATTTTTTTTATTTAGACCATATAAAGCCTTATATCTCAAAAAAAGTTAACATTACTCTTATAAACGTCTATATACATGAAGTGGAGGTGATGTTTTTCTTAAAAGGCAATTCCAGGGGTCCTTAAGAAGGGATCTAAAGGAGGTCTACTGAAGAAGATGTAATCATCTAACACGACCTATTTCAATTTGTTTCTTCATAGAGTACCTATAAATATGTTATATTTTTCATAAAATAATAAATTTAGTATCAGAAACATAAATTAATGTTATTATTATTATAAAACTACCTTTATTCATCCTCTTTTCTATCAAATGGGAAGTGAAAGTATCACTCCTATGTACACACAACTCACTGTCTGTATGAGCAATATTTTTTTTCAACAGAATCTTTAAAGGATGGTTATTATAATGGTTTTAATTTTTATAAATTATTTTTATGAAATTTTTATGATTTTGGAATTATAATATCAAATATATCTTATCACCCTCTAATCTGTTAGAAAATGATAACTTTTCTTATGTGTATTGGTAGACTATCAACTCCATGAATCAATGTGTTTTTTCAATTATATTATATATGGATTAAATTAATGATATATTTAATTAATATATATTATATAATGATTATTTTTTAAATTTAAATTATTATTTACCATTATTTTATTCCATCCATCGAAATATGAAAACATCGATCATGCGTATGTACGACCTACGTTCTCAATGAATGGTGTAATGCATTATATATATATATAACTTTTATGGATGACTGTATATATATATATATAATTAAAATATATTATATTTATATCATTATTAAAGTTATTGATATTATTTAATCATGATCAATGTACAAGAACCAGGACTGTCGAACCAAAACATGAATGAAAAATGAAGCAGTTATCACCCAAAACTATAATTTTTAAAAAACAATTCTTAATAAATAGGTTATAAGATTTCATATATAAATAATAAATGGTATTATAGAAATTATTATTGTTATAGAATAAATTTATAATAAATACTTATTTATTATACAAGAGGTTCAAATGTGTATGAAGAAGGACCAGACTTGATGTAGGGGATTTATGTTTCAATCCTATTTTTAATCAGGATTGTTTATGAATGAATTTCCATTATGGAAATTTTATACTAATTATATGATAAATAACTTTAATTTTATTCTCTATTAGTTATTTATTTATAATATATGTTTTTCTTTAACTTTCATCAATTTAATTGTTCAAGATATCAAAAGAGGTTTTTAAGAAAAACTAACTTTATTTCTCTGTTCGATCTAAAATCCTTTGTTCTTTTATATCCCTATTTTCTAAAAATGTTTTCAAAAATGAATTTAATATTATAATATGATATTTTAAAGTCGTTTTTACCCATGATTTAATTTTAAAAAAATGGGTGTTAAAAGGAATCTTCATTTTATTTTCTAAACGAGGTACTTTTTTACTTTTTCTACAAAAGTGGGAAAGGAATATTTTCTTTTAACTTATACTGCATGCAAATTTTTTTCTACCATCATGATGAATAAATAAGTTTAAAATTTAATTATAAGTTTCCTTGTTTAAAATAAAATGTTTTCCAACATATTTTTAAAATATTTTTATTTTTAAAAGTAGTTTTCAAAGTGGAAAGGGTATTTTCTTGAAGAAATTTTTTAATGATATTTTAATGGAATTTTAACATATAATAAAATAATTTGATGTTAATTTTGATTTAAGAGGTATATAATCCAATGTTACCATCCTTATTCTTTCCTTATATGTTTTATGACTATGATGGTGATATGTGTATGAAACCCATTTATTTTCATGGGTTATGCTATGTTGAATTGATGAACTGAGTATGAAACCTAGTTCCTTTGCACAAGTTAAGCTTTAATGACATGGTGAATGTTTTATGATCTTTTGGAACACATATAATTGGTTTTTATCATATTATTAGTGATCCTAGAATTATATATCCCACTAATGCAATGGGTGAAGTATTATATATCATGATAAATTTGTGGCAAATAAGTTGATGTACTGGATCCCCTTTGAGAAAGAAATCGATGTTCTTGATCCTATTTAGAAAAAAAGTATATGCGATTGATACACTATGCTAAAAATGTGTTGATGCATAATTTTTTATGATTTTATTATCTCGATAGTTATCCTTCACATATGAAATGGTTTCTATACTTATGATAGTGCCATAATTTTATGACATGAACTTATGGTTCATGACAGATTTATGAAAACTTATAACTCTTATTATTAATTTTATTTGAATTGATAATAATTTATTCCACGAATCATGTTTCTGATATTTGAAATATTAGGTATTAAATTTGTATGTTATAGTTTTGATATCATATCTTTATGATTATATTATGATTTCATATTATTATCGAATGATATCTCCAATGTTTTGCGTTATCGTGCATCTGAGCTCAACCTTTCTTATACTTTTTTCCCAAGATTATGAATAATGGTTTATGAAGGGTATATAAATAAGAGTACAATGTGGGAAGAACATTTTAAGAGATGATAAAGAATGTAGATAAATAATATTTTTACATATCTAGTATCCAAAGACACTAAACCTTCACAGTTCTAGAGTAGATCACTGATAGTGATCATATTTTCATAATTTATATTATCTATTTCAATGATTTAATCCCTCCCAATTTATCAATTTTATCCAATATGAATCAATTATTTAATTTTTGTGTGTTTTGGTCTAAAATGTGAATATTTCTTAATTATGGTATTTTAATAGATTTTTTCTACTTTGGTATTTTGAGAAAAACTTTTACAATATTGATCAAATTAGAGTGATTTTTTAGGATTAATTATTTAATAGTATTCAAATTCTTCTTCTATATATAGATTAAATTAAAACTTCTATAGGCCCCAAAAAATAAATCAATTTGAAAAAGCTTTCTAGATGACAGAATGAACCCAACCTCAGTAAGTGAGGCATAACTCGTTCTAAAGACCTCCAATTTATGAGACTCAAAATGGATTTTAAATAAAGATAGATTATTAGTTTTATCATTGAATTTATGGAGATATTATCTCATTAATGCATCCATTGGATGTGAAAAAGTGGAGAAATATTTAAGGAATTATTATCTAGAAAACGTCTTACTCTTTAATTATGTCATAATTTCTATTATACGCATCCAAGGACTTTGAAATTTGGACGGTTGGTAGAAAAATATATTTCAAAGAAATTATAAGAATAAATCTTGGAGAGTATTATCCATATACTAGGAATAATAGGAGAAACGTTTTGGTAGATAGATTAAAGAGAATAATTGTTTTACTTTCCTATTTTATTTTCTTTTTTAGTTTATTCATTATAGTTTGTTTTATTTCTTATGTAATTTTAATTATTTTCTTTTATAAAATTGATTATTGAATTTTTATTAAGTGTTCAACCCACTATTATTATATATATATTTTCTCCATATTTTCTTATTTTCTTCCTATTTATTATTCTTATAACATTATTTATGTTATTGTATTTTATTATTTTATTAGTTTTATTTTATTTTTATTCATTTTATATTATCTTTTTTTATTTCCACAGTGAAACATTACCCTAAAAAGTGAGGGGACAACCTTATTCTTAGCCCAATATTGATAACTAGTGTTTATATACATTCTATAAATAAATTAATATGTTTCAATTATGTTTATGGTGAGTACGAGTTAAGTTCATGAGTGTGGTAATTTTATATTATGGAACTGTACTCAAACTCATTTCTATTCTTTGTTTAAATATTTTCTCCCCGTATACTAAAATAATCTCTTTATATGATTAATTTGAGACTTCTAATAGATGAAATGTCATACGATGGAGTTGGGTATTGGAATATGTTACACTCTCAATTGAGGTGTTCCATCAACCTTGATTACAAGAGGATGTGGAATTGAGATTACTAAAGGAATTCAAGATTTCACACTACTAAAAAAATAATATTAGTTTAAAAGTTATTTTTCATGATTAAACTATCAATATTAATCTAAACAAGAATAAGGGGAGTGATGGAACCCATAAAACAAACCATAAAGGCCAAGTTCTTTGATTATAAACCATATATTATCATTGCATGTTAGTTTAATTTCTACAATCTTTCATTCCATTTAAATTCCATTTTTTTCATATAATTAAAAAACAAAAAAAAGAAGTAGTTTAGGTGAATCATATTAAGTAAGTGAACAACTGAGAAATATACTCAAATGAGACGACCCTATTCAGCCTCTATACTACACTAGGAAAACATAATTTATTTTTCATGCCAAATGACAGGCGTGCATAAAAAATGTCACTCTTTATGGGGATATAATAATTATTTATTTTTATTTTTCTATTTTATCATTATAAATAGATGTTAATTGTTTTTATTTAAAATAAAATAATTTTTTCCATGAAATTTTAAAATAATAATTTTTTTAATTTATGGAACAATTACTGAGGGGTGTATGATCAAAAGAAAGTGCTACATAATAATAAGAAGGACCTGAAACAAAATATTGATGAAATCACTAACCTAGACCAGAATATTTTTAATGGGAATGACACATGAATTTTATTTTAAGAGTTGGAAGATATGGTTGATGAAGTCAAAGTTTATTATAAATGATTGAAGTCCAAGGAGGAAGTGCCACTGGAGTTTCTTAATTTCACTAAAAAAATCAAAGAGTTTAAGGCCTAATTCAATGAATATAAATATACCAACCATTTTAATAACCAAATGGAGGATTACTATGAAGATATAGAGGGTGAATATTAATAATCACATGCTGATAGGAATATGAGAAAAGATTCTATTCAGTTTTGGAGTAACCAGGCAGAAGATGAAATGTAATGAGATATTCAAATCTTTAAGATTTAAGAATCAAAACAAGACTAGATATTGATAGCCATGAAATATGAAGACACCATCAATGTGGTAGAACTCTAATAAAGGATGGAGGATCCCGAGTACCTAATTTCATCCATTGAGACTCACTTTCAAGATATACTTTTCACTGATGAATTGATTGAACCAAAAACAACTTAGGGAGATAATCCTTTCTTAAACTTTGTATTTTATTATTTCTTTCAACCTTATTTTATTATCACTGTTTATGGTTTTTAATTTTTAGATTTTTTCAATAATTTCTTTTACATAGAGGTAGATGAAGAATTATTACATGCACCTGTTGAGGAACACATGGAACTCCCTGATTTTAATGAACACTCATTTGTGTAATCCCATGAAGAAACCCATGTAGATAAGCTAAGGAAAACTGAGATAAAGGATGCTCACACTAAAATGGGTAATTATGATTTATATTCTTCATGTATAAAATATTTCAAATTAAAATTATATTCTAACCCTACTTTTGAAAAAAAAATTCATGTAGCTCTTGTTGATCCAATACTGGAAAAGAAGAAGAAGGTTACAAAGGTATCAACCAAGAAAAAGGATGATCTGTACTTTATCCTACCCCTACCATGAATGTTTTAATTAATTGTGATGGGGGTGGGGGGTGGGGTTGATATAATCTATCGATGGATCAGTCCTCACCAATAAAAAAGATGTGGAATCTAGGAAAAGCCATATGTTTTGGTTCAAGTCCAAGAAGATCCCACAATCAGACTATGGATAACAGCCGATACTCCTCTCTAGCAGCAATAAAAATTTAGGGCCCACTTGGGGGATCATAACATGACTTATCTTTACATTGTTCTTAGGAATTTATACTTCACTTTCATTCTTAGTAATTAGTTCAACATTCTTCCCCACTCCCTCTTATCTTTTTGAGTGCAAATTACATAATACTTGTTCTTAATTGAGTAATTTTATTTTATAGGTTTATAATTTAAAAGGTAGTCCGAAACAGTGGAATAAAATGAATAAGATTCATGGAAACTCAAGTTCACTTTTATTATTATCTTTTGAACTCCCTTCATATTGGTCGTTTTTAGATTTCATCTGAAAATTAAATGCTCATACTTGAATTTATAATTTTCTCAACATATCAAGGAGATATGAGCTTCTTCATAATACTATGATACCATTTTTTATATTTCAATATTAATAATATTGAATTATTAAAATGGATAGTTCAATGGATAAAGAGAATAATGTATATTAAAATTAGGACTCATGATTTGACAGAATTATTTGATTCATGTAAATTAAATTTCCCAAATATTGTTCATTCTTTAAATTTGTGAAATTAATTTGAATTGAATTTTTATTATTATACATGCCTTTAGTGATTGTCCAAAATCATATGTTCCATTCTTGAGATTATTTCTAGTCTAATTACTTCCTATTTTATTCTTAGACATATTTCTTGAGTGATCTTAGGTCATACCACCCACTATAAATTTTATTTGAACTTGTAAAAGCTATGAATATGAAAAAACTCATTTAAAATGATCGAGGAATATTTTTAAAATCCATTATCCTTTAATACCACCTTTACATTAATATTTTTTAACCTATAGAAACCATGAATAACCTTGTTAGTAACGAGCCATGTTTCAATCCATTTTTACCCATTCCTACCCCACTCTTAGTAATTCTGTGATATTTTAAAGTTGATTAATGGGGGTTAAGAGAGTCATGAAAAAAGGGATGAAATGAACTATAAGGAAACTATGTGGGGGTGATACTTTGGGTAATGATAAAGGTTTTTTATTCATACATTTTACTTTCACTTTTTCCGTTCTTGAAAAAAATGAAAAAAAGGAATGGGTTGTAACTTAGAAGAGTCAAATATCACCATCATTAGACTAATGATTTTTATTATATGTGGTTAGATGGTGGATGTGAGATTTATTCTAAGAATAAATTTTGAAAATGAAAAAACTGATTAAAAGTTTCTTTGAAGAAGGGAAAAATTATAAATGTAGTGAAAAATTCAAGGAAAAAAATCAATCATTATGCTTTATTTTGATCATGACCTTTACTTTGAGTTTTCAAGAAAGTGGGAGTTGTTATTTTTCAATGGGTTAATTACATGAAAATTTTAATTATAATATCAATATTTATACTTTAAGAGAGAAACCTCCTCTTTGAGACTTAATTTTTCAAACATTAATTCATACCAATGCTAAGTCTGAGAGTCATTTTAACCTTTAATAGAAGTCGTCTTGATTTCATAAGTTTTTTCATTAAAAAGTGGAGAAAAAAGTTACTTTACATGAATATGGATAATAAACATGTTATCATGATATAAGAATAAATATACTTGAATTTTATCATGAGGGTTGAGATAAAAGAATCCATTGTGCGATAGATCATGTTTTGTCATGTTTGATAATAAGGAATTGAGGAACTTAAATGAATGAAAGGAAAATGTATATCATTTTTAAAAAAGAAAAAATTAAAATGATTGAATTGATTATTTCTTTGGAAACTAAGAAAATAAATTGTTATTTTATGTGTATTTTTTAATTTTTTATCTGACATTGAATATTGATTGATATTATTGCATCATAATTTGAATATTGGTAACATTAGGGCCCTATAAATGACTTATTGAGATTTTATATTGAAGTAAAAGTATATTTTAATTATGGGGGAAATGATAGAGATAATATTTTTATAATTTTTCATATATATTTCAATGATTTAATCCCTCCCAGTTTGTCAATATGACCTATTTTGAGTCATTTTTGGATTTTTGGTGTGTTTTGAAAAAAATTGTGAGAATTGCTAGATTCTAGAATTTTAACCGATTTTTATCACTTTGGTATTTAAATCATAACTTTTAAAATATTATTCCATTTGGAGTGATTTTTTAGGACTCTTTAGTTTCTGGGATTTAAATTCTTTCTTTAGAGACAGATCAAATTTGAACTTCTATAGGCCCAAAAAAGTCAATCAAGTTGAAAAATATTTTTGGCCAACAGAATTGACCCCACCATAGTAAATGAGACATAAATTAAGATAAAAAACTATATTTGAGGATATTATAGATGGATTTGAAAGATTACTTGATGATACATTTGAAAATTGAATTTTATAGAGATATTATCTCATTAATGCAGTTATGGAACACACAAAATTAGAGGAATATCTAAGGAATCCCCATTCCAAAAAATTGCGACTATCTAATTATGTCACAAATTATTTTATATGCATATAATGACATTGAAATATTTGTGTTCAATAGAAAAAAAGTTTTACAAAAATTAAACTACTATAAAAGAGGCCTTTAATAGCACTAGAATATATCTTTATCCGTAATAAAAAAGCACTGACTACCGCATCACGATTAAAGGGTCTAGGTTTTTATCAATGATAGAAAAATGATGATAAGGGTTGCTTTATCCATGCTAAAAAATGAATTTATAAAGAACCCTATTATCAATAGTTTTAGAAACACTGATGAAAGATACCATTTATCATCACTTTTAGAAGCACTGAAAAAGAATACCATTTATCTGCACATTTATTTATCACTTATAAAAGGACTATTTATGAGTGCTTATACAAGTACTGATAAAGGAACCTTTATCAGGGATATTACATGTGATGATAAAGGAACCCTTTATCATGGATACTAAATGTTCTAATAAAGAGGGATACTATAGTGTGATGTTAAAGGAAACTACAACACCAAAAACTGAACCATAAATTAGAAAAACTATATAAAAATAAAGTATTTAAATGAAATAAAATTTCCAACATAGATACAAGAAAAAAACACTATTATTGAGAAAAATAATTCTTCTATATAAAAGAACAAGCCACCACTACTTGATAAAAATAAAACACCTATTTATGAAAGTAATTCTTATGTTAGTAATAATTGAATAAAATAAATTAAATTGAATGTGTTAATTTTAATCTAAACTTTTATTCATACCAGGAACAGTATGTATCCAATCGCATTATAGTTGATTTTTTCATGTCATAAGAAATTTATTATTCATATTCAAGCATTATCTATGTGAAAATTAACTAAATAAGTATAAAATAAAAATAATAAGTAAACTAATTATATAATAATAGATAAAATGATGAGAAAATAATCTAGGCTTGTTTATTCGGTTTATGAAAATTTTAAACTAAAATTACCTTATATATTGAGATAATACACTTATAGTCCTACTAGTCATACCGTGAGTTAGATTAAGGTGAAGATGGTTCCTACACATCCAAATTGACTTATGGGTCATTTTCCTAAAGTATCAAAACTATCCAAATGGGTTTCCTTGTTTTTGAGTATGCCACTTTTTTTTTTACTAAAATGTAATTTTAAATTGAAAACACACACCTTTAATCATACATATCACATCATGTGTGGTTTTTAAATGAGACTGATTCATATATGTCATAAATGAATTATGAATCATTATACCAAATTATCAAGACAATCAAAGTGCATTTTCTCAGTTTTCAGTGAGTGAAACTTTTTTTGTGTTAAAATGTCAATTTTATATAGATAACAGACACTTTGAGACAAACCAGGCACATCGTGTATCATGTTGAGATGTAGATGATTCTTACTTGTCATAATTGAATCATGGATCATTTTAATAAATTAAAAAAACATTCAGAATGTGTTTTCTCAGTTTTGAGTATGTTAGTTGTCCTTTTTACTAAAATTAATGACAATATTGAATAAAAATATCCACTTGGAATCATACTAGTCATAACGTATAGTAGATTGAGGTGAATCTGAATTCTAAATGTCCTAAATGACTTATTTAACATTTTATAAAGTATAAAAACTATCCAAATATGTTTTCTCTATTTCGAGTATGCTAGTTTTGTTTTTTTACAAAAATGTCATTTTAAGCTAGAAACACACACTTTTAGTTATACCGGTCGAATAATGTGTGAGTTTGATGTGAGACTAATTTTTAAATGTCATAAATGAATTATTAATTGTTATACTAAATCATCAATTCAATATGAGCATCTTTTATTAGTTTTTAGTGAGTGGCACTTTTTTGTATTAAAACGTAAATTTTAAACCGATAACAGACACTTTTAGTCATACCGGGAACATCGTATATCATATTGAGATGAGGATGATTCCTACATATCAAAATTTACTTATGTATTTTTTTAATAAAGTAAAAAAATAAAATGAATGTGTTTGATCAGTTTTGAGGATGTCAGTTGTCCTTTTTACTAAAATTAATGTCAATTTTGAATAAAAAAGATGCACTTTGAGTCATAATGGTCACACTATGCATCGTATTGAGGTGAAAATAATTATTAAGTATCAAAAATGATTTATATATAATTTTCATATAGTATAAAAACAATCTAAATTTGTTTACCTAGTTTTTAGCATGCCACTTGTGTTTTGTACTAAAATGTCATTTTAAATTGGAAACATGAACTATGAGTCATATAGGTTGCATCGTGTGTTGGTTTGTCATGAGACTAATTAATACACATCAAAAATGAATTATGAATAATTTTCCTATACTTCTGAGACAATCCAATCTTGTTTTCTAGATTTTCACTTAGTGATATTTTTTTGTATTAAAATATCAATTTTAAACTGATAATAGACACCTTGAGTCATATCAGGGACATTTTGTATCAGATTAATATTTTAATGATTCCTATATGTCAAAAAAACTTATGAATCATTTTTCTAAAGTACAAAAAATAAATAATTCATTTTCTCACTTTTGAATAGGTCGATTGTCTTGTTTAAAAAAATTAATGTCATTTTTGAATAAAAAGACGTACTTGGGGTCATATAAGTGACACCATGCATCGGTCCTAAACATCCCAAATGACTTATGGATCATTATACTAAAGTATTAAAGAAACTTGAATGTGTTTCCTCAATTTAAAGTATTTCACTTGTGTTTTTTTAATAAAATGACATTTTAAACTGGAAATACGTGATTTGAGTCATACAGGTCGTATAATGTGTGGGTTTGATGTGAAACTAATTAATACACATAAATAATGAACTATGAATTGGTATGCTAAATTATCAAGACAATATGAGTTCGTTTTATCAATTTTTAGTGAGTGACACATTTTTTTGTATAAAAATGTCAATTTTAAACTGAATAAAGAAATATTGAGTCGTACTAGGAACATTGTGTATTTTATTGAGGTTAGAATGATTCATACACATCCAAAATTACTTATGGATCATTGTTATAAAGTACTAAAACATTCTGAATTTGTTTTATCTATTTTGATTATGTTGGTTTTCTTTTTTACTAAATTTAGTGTAAATATCAAAACAATATGAATGAGTTTTCTGGGTGATGATAACTCTAACATAACATAATATTTATTTGTTCATCAAAATGGGAATATCTATATTCTCATGTATTTTTTATTAATAATGACGATGATATTTTTATTAATGAGCTTGTGAAAATGGATTATTTTATATAATGAAAGTGCACATGTATAATGAATAATACATTTATGGATTTTACAAGCATTTGTGATATTATATCAGGAATATAATTGATGATTGAATATACTAAATAATTCCACCACCCACCAAAGTGAAACCAATTTATTGTTATTTTCTAAAAATTCATTATTTGACTGATAAAATTTTGTATTTTTTAGAGGTTTTGGATCAAGCTACTAGATCCTTTCTCAAAGGGGTGTTCATTCAGATTCTTGGTGCTTCACGATTTTATTTAAAGTAGGTTTTTCATTTTTGGTATTTCTTCATAAGTGGGTTTCTTTTCATTTGATGTCATGTTTCATTTGACACCAACCTTGCTCGATGATCATGATCTCTCAATGCTGGTTGTCCTCCAATAGTTCTCTCATATACCTTATGACTTCGGTGGTTGATTACAAAAATATTAATTCAAACATTTAAGTTGGACTATATAACTGTTTTATGACTATATTGGTGTATTTGACTCCCAAGTGACTATTGGATCCACTACTAAGACCCTTTCTTTGTAGTGTAATGAAGTCATGGGAAATATAATGAATCTTTTTATTGGTGTGGTTCAGTTTTTTCTTGGTGAGGGTTTTCTTTCAAACATTAGAAATATTTTATATTACCTGGAATGTGCTAATAAAAATTTCACCCTTTTATAATAAATTTGAAAAAATAATTGGTGTTTTTTTTCAGAAGAAAATTACTCTAATTAAATTCTTATATAATATCACCTAAACAAGTGGTGATTTTTTTTCAATAATCCACATGATATTCTAGTAAAATGGATCTCATGTTAAGTTAAAATTATTGTGAGCACTTTTAATTTTTTTTTTCTCAAAAACAATATTGGCATGATCCTCATTCTAATCCATTTACCAAGAATTTTATTATTTTCCAGCCAGTGCTTCATCTCCTCCTCTACCTCAGTCTCTACCTCTACATCTTCCTCCACCTCAGTCTTTGACTGCACCTCCTCCCTCGCTTCTATCTCTGCAATTGCCTAATAATTTTTTTACAGGTCAGTACTTATAAACAAATTGATTTCCTCCATTATTATTCTCCTTGAGAAAAAGAACAACATAATATATAAACATTATGACACTAATATTTTACACTCCGATTATATTTATAAATAAATAACTCATACTAGATCACAAACATAGTAGGTAATCACTTAAATTTTTTTATTGAAATACATTCTGGAAACTTGTAAACTTCCCAATCATCTCTAAAAAAATTATTTTTCTTTTGGATACAAATTTTTTCAGGAATCTTGATAGTATTAAAAAAATTTATAAAAACAAATGATTATGAAATATATTTAATGAAATTTTAATTACTTATTGGGGGATGCTAGACTTTTCATGTTTTATAACCTCTCTCATAAATTTTAAAACATAATATCCAAAATCAATGTCATTATCTTGCTTCAAACACTATAGAAACATTGACCAAAATAAGTAATTTTTTTTGAAATGTTCAGATAGTTAAATATTTCTATATATACCCTAATTTGTTTTCATCTGTAGTAATCAACATGCTTTATCTATCCAGAAACATATGTTATGAAATTATTGAGCCTATATTTAGCGACATCCCTATCACAAAAAAATTATTGTTAAAACATATACTAAAACATATAATTATAATTTATCTATAAAATATTGATTTTAGTGTATTAAAAATTCAGAATTCACATCATGTGTGGTTTGTTGATTGGATATCTATGCATTAGATCAAAAAAAAAAATATTTGGAGTATCCCGATTAATTGCGATCAAAATCCAGTGTTACAAAAAAAAAACTAATAGGTAATGAAAAAATTAAAAATACATTTTATGTGTTTAGAGTATAGTGTTTTACCTCTGCTTTATAGGAATCAAAAAGACTCTACCATCTGATGTTTTTTGATCAAACGCTTCAAGTAAATCATCTTTTTTCTTCTCAATTTTTTTATTATGTAAATTATGTTTTGTCGTAAAATTATATAGGGATTAATGAATCCAAATTGTGATTACCATGATTTTTCCTTTATATAGTAGTAATATAAATGCCTATAGAAAATATGAATAGTTATTAACTTGAATAAATATATTATCTCTCTATTTGGACATAAGTATTATTAAAATGTAACTTATTTATGTATTCACAATTGAGACACCTAGCTATTCATGGTTGAGAATCTCATTTTTAGTCACAAGACCAATTATGTCTATCATGGAAGCTCCATATATTTATTTTTCATATGGAATGTAAGACATATTTTCATCTTTAAAATTGTTCTCTATATGAAGTTGTAATGATAATAAATGTTGCTCTAGAACTGGTGGGGATAAGGTACTCACAAAATTTTGTTTTAATTTCTTGATCAGTTCACTAGATTTTCTTGATCCAACATTCTGTTTCCCTATTGTTTTACCCATATATAATATAATACCTCACGTCAGAACTTTTTCATCAACCATTATAAGTTTTTAATATTATTTTTTTGTTAAAGACATACCTAATGTATCTTTATAAGATTAGATGTCCATGCTATGAAATCTATTATAGCAACATTGACTGTTGCAAGATCTGAATCATCAAGTGGAATAGGAAACTCAATAGTCAACTCATGATCTACCTCAATATCCACTATCATGTGATCTTTTTGGAGGCCTTTATGGTATAGATTGTCTCCCAAGATATTATATAGTGTACCCATCATAACAGGGTGGTGCATGGGTTTTGACAAATACAAATCACATAAAACTGTACCCTACATAATTTTAGTAATATAAAGTTATCATAATTTTTTTGATTCACATTTCAGAGAAAGAGTAATGAAGAAATTAATTACCCTGAGTAAGGTATAAGGTTGAGGGGAATGACTATCCTCAAAGCTAGTGGGATCATTTGGTTCATGTGAGGATAATTATTCTACTACCGGTTTGCTTTGAGCTTTTCTCATACATTGGTCTGCCAAACCAGACTGAATAGTAATATCTTAAAGTAGTCCTATTTGTATCTAAAATCACCTCACCATATTATATGTATCTACATGTGGTTTTATCTTCTCAAAATATGTTTGAGGAGAGACTCCAAAACCTAATCCTAGAACATAACCATATTGTTCTTTTCGATTCGAATATATTGAAAGCAGATTTTCTTTAGGTATGGTAAATACCAATTCTTATGTCTAATCCATATAAACAAATATGTACACAAATAGATATTTTTCTTCAATACTATTATAAAACACAAATAATTAAAATTATTTCATACTTACACATGTTTCCCATGCTGTTTTAGTTTTTTCATCAACTAGTTTCCCCTCTTTATTTATATGATCTTCATTCCATAACACATGATGTTAGATGGAAGTGGATTTAGATTTTTGATTAAAAAATATGAATATAAACAAAGAAATATATTTTGTTTCGTATCACATAATTAAACATTTTTTGTTGATTTAAAAAATATACACATTTTTTATCTAATAACGCGTACTCCATCTTTGCTTCGAAATAGGGGTTTATTGGTTTTTATACACATTCTTTATTTTTATAACTCTTTTTCTATTTCATAAATTAACAGTATTGAATCATGTTAGATAAAATAAATAATTTCAAATAATATATTATCAATAGAAATGGACATGAAATGATTTCTCATTGCGAATATTGATGAAAGAAGTCCATGTTTCCTTCTTTATAATGTGTACATAACTTATTAGTGGGTGGGACTTTACATTCTCCTTAGCATCCCTAAGATGTAACTTAGTTAGAAGAGTTTGTAAGAATCTATGGTCTTTTCTAGTATCCATAAAGAAAAATTACTTGTAGATATAATCTAACATAAATAAACTCTTCAAGGACTAATGAAAATGAAATCAATATCAATTGACACATAGAGAATTTATATCATAAAATAACATTATATATTTCGAAATCATTTCATTCATTATAGGTTAGAGCTGGCTCTATAAATCAATATCAATCGAAACATTCATCCTCATCATGATCCCAAGATAACTAATGAACATTGAATTATTGGGGTTAATAGGTTTTCTACATTAATTCCAACTAACCTCAAATTTTATACCCTAAATTATTTCCTTGATAATTTTATTTAACATTGTGATATTGCGTTGTTGTTATTTATTTCATCAACATGTTGTTGATCCCCTAAAAATTATACAGTTTCATAATCAATAGTATATTATTACTTGGTATTGGTAACATCATCATGTGCATAACACAATGTCTGTATGTGTAGTAAAACATTTATTTTTTCTTGAATAACAACAACATAAACAAATAAAAAATATTTGAGAAGGGTCACATGCATGCTCTATTGAAAATTTTACGAACTCTTTAACTCCATATTCATACTATTTTTTAAAATGATTAGAATGAATCCATTTTTAATGAAATGGGTAATTGAATATAAGAAAATAATTACCCCACTAGGGTAGGTTTTATCCTCTTGTGAGGATGACAATTGTCTCCTTAAAAAAATATAAATTACTACACATTAACTTAAAATTTAAAATCTCATCTCAATATTTTAAAAGGCACCTACCACTAACATGAGAAAATGAACTCAACCCCAGTGAATTATAGTTACTAGGAAACCCTAATAATCAAATGTACCAAATTCATTTAATAACAATAAAGTATACTAATCATACCATAAGTTTTTACCATGGTTGTTCCCTGATAGTTAAATCATTTTACTAATAAGTGGACAACATTATAATTATAGGAGGATAAAAATTATTTATCACCCTATAGAAATAACCACATCACATGTACCATAATATTCTAACTCAAAACCCTATCATCCAAGTCTATCCCTCAAGGATAACCGTCACATGTACTTATTTCATCCAAATCATCAAATGGGTATAAAATTTCAATTTTTCATAGGAAGTGCATTTGAAATATGTGGAAGTATAAACATAATTTGTCCCCTTAGTAAATAACCATAAAATGGGTGCCACAATACAATACTTAAACAAAACTTCTGAAAAAACATAAAGAAGAATAAATAACAACATAATTGTCACATCACCCTCACCCTAGCCCTCGATGAATCCCTAACATGTCTATAATAAATCACATTCTATCATACCATAAATATCCATCACATAAAACCTAGAAATTTATAATTTTAAAAAATATTCTTATACCATGTATATTATAAACCCAATCAGATTAAAAAATAACCTAAATGAAATTTTAATTATGGATTATAATATATTAAACTTCAAAAATGAAGGAATGAACATTAAAATCCAAAATAGAAATAAATTATTATTTCCTTAATCTATAAAATTGGATATTACCTAATGCATTCATTTTTCTAAATAACTGATATTTATCCCCAAACATAGCCAAAATTCTATGTTTTATTAGCCTTTCTGGAAAACCTGTTTATTTGACTGTATGTCTACATGAATTTTACTCAAAGTAATTTACTTCCACTCACAATAATTTCTTATTTTCCACTTCCTCTAAAATATATTTTTTGGAATTTACTTCTCATTGAAGAGTTTTAACATGTTTGAACTATTTTAGCAGGATGTGATTTTTGTCAATAGAGGACTAGTTAGAAAAAATGAACCATGCTTAATTTTCATAATGTTTAAGAAACTGTTCACTGTAATTGGATTATTTGGAGAAAAATAAAGCTGATGGAAATGTATTAAAATTTGATGAAGATTCAAAGGTTAGATGGTTTTTTTATTTCATGTCAATTTTTTATATTGATTTGATCAAATTTTACCCTTATATACTGTTTCTGGAAGGAAAATAAGAGTCTTCGCCACAAAATATTTCAACTAGAAACACAAACTGATAGAAAATAGGCGTTGAATTTGGAAATTGGGGGTGTTAAACAAGACATTAAAAGTAATGAAGAACATGGAAGATAAAGGTGACATGGGAGTTATGAGAAATATGGAAGAAATCCTAGGGCTGTTGAGAGAAAAGAAATAATCCCTTGACGGCCTAGAATCATTGAACCAAACATTTGATGGATTTATGCTATGCTGGGATTAGATGAGATACAAACATGTGGCGGTATTGGTGTGATGTGAGTGAGAGATCTTGAAAACCATCCATTTCTCCAATCTTCCAAGAAAAAGTATCCTGAAGATGAAGCCTAAAGTAGTGTTGGAGATATCTTCTCATTGTGGGTAGAATACCTTTGTGATTCAAATTGACACCCTTTCAAATTTATTAAGGTTAAAGGTAAAGATAATAAAAAGGTGTGTATGGTGTTTTTTCACAAAGAATGCGTAGTGCGAGTATTTTCAAGAGGTCACCCATTGTAATAGTATTATTATCTAAGTATTCTTAACTACGGAGTTTTAATAGAATCTAATGTGACCACACCAAAATTAAAAATAATTTTTGATAAAGAGTTTTCAAAATTAACTGAGGGAGTCACATAAGAAAATTCATATAATAAAAACAAATTAATTCATTATTTTTTGATTATTTTTTAGGTGTCAACTTTGGAGTTATGAAGAAGTAGTAAATGAGAATGGTGTTAGTGTGATGATCAATGGCGGTGAAGGCCATTTGAGTCGAGCTTAGTGGTATATCTTAGATGATGGTGGGTTTCCTAGTTAGGCTGTGGTGATGCTTCGATGTATATTTGTCGGTGGGGGTATGCTCTTCGGATCAAATGTCTTCTCCACCCAGTGCTACCTACTAGTCCTCTCGCGTGGCCCTGCTCTTGGCTTATCAATGTCTCCTTTCCAGATCTGCATGAAATCTGGGTTCCCACATCAATGGTTGTCTTGGAGTGGTCACTTCATCTTGAGTTCCTTCTGTTGGTGGAGGATCAAAGGTTGTGAGGATTGTTGGTATTTCCAACGTTATTGGGGGCGAGGTTCGACGACAACAGCGATGTGGACCATAGATACTATAGCATCCCGCCTTTTTATCATGTAAACTTTCATTACATTTTACAAAACCGAGGATCTTTAAGGTTTAGTGTCTTGGAAACCAGGAACTTTAAACATGAAAACATAAAACATTCTTCTAAAACACTTGAAAGGCTTCTCCTCATGTTCATCCTAGGTTAATTACTGCATCACATAACCTGGGGACATACATCAAAAGAAAGGATGAGCAAAAATCCCAGTAAGGGAAACAAGAGAAACATTTTACATGTGAACTTGAGATACTTCAATAAGGTCATGAAAAGAACTTTAAGGCATGAGAATAAAATCATGAGGCATATCATAATAAAAATAACATTTTCACAACTTGAAGATGTGTCTACATCATTTAACATAGACAATCATGAACATATCACCAAGGTCCATCCCCAAGGTGTCATTTTAAAATTACCAAGGTTATTCACCAAGGTATTGTGAAAATTGTAATCTCTAGTGGTTACATCATTACCCAATGCATTGGAGCGCTATCAGGGCGCACCCTTAAATTTGCCTTTTTTATCATGTGAGCCACATATGTCATCATCAAAAATTTCATAAAGAACCCATATAGCACAAAATAAATGGGTTTCATTTCGTAATCATAACGTTTTAAAAACTGCTTTAAAGACATGATTTTTACGTCACTTTAAAACCCACAGAAAAGGAAGGTGGGTCTCATGTATGTAAATCCCATAATTTAAAATAGAACATTTTGGTATATATGTGAATACACCTTTAGAAGAAAGATATTTGAGTATTCACTTAATAATATAAAATAACTTTAGAAAAAGAGAGAGACATTTTGAGACGGAAATTCTGCAGCATAACGACTATGTTACGAGGTTTTAGAAGACATTAAAAAGAGAGGGAAAATGGGTCAAACATTCATAAATGACCCATAAAACAGTAGATGGACAGAATAAGAAGGATACATGATCATGGTAATAAAATTTCAATGACATACCATTTTAAATGAAAAACATGGAAGGAAGACAAAAATTAGATTTCTCTTATGAAAGTTCGGCAGCCTAACGGCGTTACTTAAACTTCAACAAAATTGATTTGAAAAGATCAAATAGGGTCTCTCCTCATGTGAACATAAGAGTTCAGTATTATAGATATATAGATAATTACCCAACATAATTAAAAAGGATCTTGAAAGACTTGACATGAAAGTAGAACTTTGAAAAGAATGAGAAGGGTGAAAGAATCCCCTAAACAATTCGGCAGCCTAATGACGCCACTTAAAACTTCAAAATACTGAATTGAAGAGATCAAATGGGGTCTCTCATCATATGAAAATAAGAGTCCATTATGATAGATATAGAGATCATACCCCAACATAACAAAAATGAACTTGAAAGAATTGACATGAAAGTAGAACTTCAAAACGAGAAGGGTGAAGAACCACTTAGAAATTCGGCAGCCTAACGGCGCCACTTAAAACTTAAAAATACCGAATTGAAGATATCAAATGGGGTCTCTCATAATATGATCATAAAATATCATTATTATAAATTTAGAGATCATACCCCAACATATTAAAAAAGTAACTTGAAATACTTTACATGAAAATAGATCTTGAAAAATGAGAAGGGAGAAAGAATCTGTTACAAAAATTTGGCAGCCTAACGGCGACACTTAAAACTTCATAAAACGAAATAATGAGAGTAATAGGGGATCTCTCATTATATGAACATGAAAAGGGAAGTAAGAGGAGTATAAAAGAACATCCTCCAACATAAGAACAAGGAGAATAAAAGGAATGACATAAAAGAGATTACTTGAAATGAAAGAGAGAGGTCAGATCCCTTACCTTAAAACATAACACTTAAAACTCAAAGGTTGGGACCTTGAGGGCTTGGGGGAACCATGGGAGGACTCCTTGGGAGGTAATGAGACCAGAACTTCGTTGGGGGAGAGTGGGGAGTCGAATGGATGAGAGGATGGCTTGGTATTTATAGGGGAAGTGAGGGGACAAGGCATTAATGGCCAAGGGACACCTCATTAGTGGTTTTGGAAAAACCATTGGCTTGCCCATGGTATTTTCCCATGGTATTGGCCACTTGGGACACCTCATACCTTATCTTACTATTCATAAGTCGACCATATTGATTACATACTTAATACATCATTTAATGATGTCATTAGACACCCGTAACTTAAAAACTGTATTTTCACTATTCATCAAAAATTCAACTTTCTCAGAATAATCCCAAAATTTCACCTTAACCAAATATCAATGTTCTGATTACAAATATGAACTCTATTTTATAAAAATAATTTTCTAAATATTTTTAATTTAATTTTTAAATAAAAACACTATTCACCAAAAATTCATTTTTTCAGAAAAAACCCCAAAAATTACCATAACATAATATCGGTGCTCTGAGTTCAAAAATGAAATCCGTTTTATAAAAATAATTTTGTAAATATTTTTAATTAAATTTTTAATTAAAAAACACTATTCACCCAAAAAAACTAATACTTGAATAATAATTTATGAAACCGTTATTTAACCATTTTATTGAATCACATTACTTAATCAAGGTGCCTAGATTATATTAATACTTTCTTTAAGTGAGATTACTAATCCATTTAGACACATTACTAATCCTAATCATAAAATCACTATTCATAATTTACTATTCATCAAAAATTATGTTGATCTTATTAGACTCTAAATTTCGTACTGAACATAATTGTAGAAGAATATTTTTCGAAAATCATTACACATTTTTAATTATTTAAGGTTTACACAACCATTTTTAAAATATCCTTTTTCTAAAATTCATCAAAAATATGCATACTATATTTATCCGGTCATTTGAAAATTCATAAACTTCATCATAAGAAGAAGTCCCAATTTTTATTTAAAACAAAGGATTGCACAAGGCAGTTACGGTCTCCTTACATAGCCCCTTATCACACCAGCATAGGACCTAAGTGTAAGGTGTGCTAAGGTGAGAGAATCTGAGGGAGGCTCGGCGAACATCGCATGAGTAGTAATTTATATTAGTTTGAACTTATCGCAAAGGCGATTCCGTTTTAGCTTCACACGATGAAGTTCGGCGTGGGTTTGGTCCAGAGCAAAGCCCAGTGGTGCTACCTCTCTCCCAAGTTCTGTTAGATGGGCTTCGATTGGTCCAAGACTACTGGGTGAGGCCATCAAATCTTATTTCTAAAATAATTAACCAAGATTACTTGTATTTAGAGGCAATACTCAAAACGTTTAGTTTCTAGTGGTCATATTGACCAATGGTCATATAACAGTCAAATCTCAACAGTCTCATTTTAATTATACTCATGTTATCAAATGAAACATTTTTGTTGAGTAAAAAAATAAAAATAAAATAACACACAAAATTAGGAAACAATATTTATTCAAAATTTCGGGTCATTACAGATACTTCAAGAAGGTTTCAGTGTTGCTGGGGATTTTGGATTTCTATTGTTGGATTTGGTCCCATGGGCCTTCATATTGTTTTCCTTTGGAAAATTGTAGGTCTCTGAGCCATTCCCTTTATAATGGGTTTTGTACCATCTAGCTCTTGGGCTACTAGAATTTAAGATTACATGCCTATGGACTTCAAGTTTGTAATGGGTTTTACCTTAACCTGGTAAAAAAGGATTTCTATTTATTTATTTTTAACAATGGGGCTCTCTAAAAAACTTTTCAATAGAAAGTGATGGGGATGAAAGGATGAAAGAGTTGAAGAATGGGTTCGGAGAAGCGATATTCAAAGTCGTGGAAATGAATTTGATGGAGATTAATGATTAAAATTTGAGTGGGAGGTATGTCATCAAAGAAATTTG
Source organism: Viscum album (assembly GCA_963277665.1). NCBI lineage: Eukaryota > Viridiplantae > Streptophyta > Magnoliopsida > Santalales > Viscaceae > Viscum > Viscum album. The sequence goes on along the minus strand of OY728153.1, from coordinate 780,487,058 downwards.
GAACATAATTATGGGAGGAAGGATAGTTTGAAAGAGGGAGTCCAATCCATCATCAAGAGATGGAAGGAAATTATGTGTCTAAAGATAGATTAAATAAAGGTAGTGAAGGTTTGTTGTACTTGGGTATTGAGGTATTATATCTCCATTCAAGACACTAATAATTTCAATAAAATATGTTTAAAAATGTGGAATTTTATGCATGAAGTGTATTGTATTTTATATCTATCTTACGAAAATGAATCCTCATTAACACAACCTTATTTGTGAAACCCATGGTCCTTTATAGCATTAATAATGATTATGAATTCTTAATCCGTTATCATAATCAAAGAACAATATCAAACAACACATCATTTTTACCCACATTGAAATGGTTATATGACCACCATCAAATATATAATTCAAACAATGAGATATGAGAGATGATAGGTGATTTAGGGTTTATCATGGTTAATTACAGTAAAAAAAACACAAATTGCAGAACCCAAAAAATCAAACAACAAGAGTGGAAAAGGAGAAAATAACATACCATGGTTTCCACCATTAATTCTTCTAAGAGAACATCAAGGAGTAGCACCATAAGCTGGGGAGTTCTGTAAGAGCTTAAGAATTGTGACTGAATGAGTCACCATTAGTGTTGTTTTAAATAGATTAGCGACACTTTTATCAGCGCTAAATTGATAACTGCGGATTTATCCGTGATTTTTTAGTGTTGATAAAGGTTGAGCTTTATAAGCACTATAACATTGGCATTGATAAATGATTTATAATTATAATTATAGATATCTTTTTGTAAAAATATTTATATAATTATATATTTGTTTATTATAATTGTATAAGTATTTATATATATAATTATTTATTTATAATTACATTAATGCTTTAATAAAATATTTTATTATTTATAATTAGGAATATATAATTTTATAAATATAGTACATATACATTTATAGATATATTCATAATTATTCATTTATAATTATTTATTTATAATTATTTATTTATAATTATAGATATATTTTCATCATTATATATATTTATATAATTACACACACACACATATATATAATAAGAATATAAGAATATAAATATAGTAAATACATTAATTATTTAAATATATTTTTTATAGTTTTATAATCATAATTATATTTATATCAATATATTTATTTAACAAATATATATAAATATAAACATATTCATTATTTAAATATAATTATTATAATTTTATAATTATTTAAATAAATAATTTATTTATTTATAAATATATGAATAATATTTAAAAAATAATAATATATATATAGCCCTGGGGGTAACGTTCTATGGTAGCTGCCCACATGGGTCTTGACGAGGTCTCGAGTTCGAGTCTTGACGAGTACACCCCTGCATTGTATGTTGCCTGCTTTTCTTTATAATGTAGCCCCTTTCCCCAAATAAATTGAGGTTTCAACCTCAACTTATATATATATATATATATATTGTGATATAAATATAAATATAAATATAGTATATTAACTTTTTAAATATATTTATTATAATTTGGTAATTATCTAAATATATATAATTATTTATTTATAATTATATGAATCCTTTTTTGAAAAATAATATTTATTTATTTATAATAATTATGAATATATAAATATATAAATATATTAAATATACATTTATAACTATATTCATGTATAAATATTTATTTATAAATATATTTTTTACATTATTAATGAATATATAATCTTAAATACATGCATTTTATAAATTAGTGAAATTGAATAATTAAAAATGAGCACGATTAAAAAATATTGAAAAAATGGATTAGTTTTATTAAATAAATATAAATTATTAAAAAATAACGATATATAGATATTAATGTAAAGATAAATACATATTGAAAATACTAAAACATTGTAAATAAATAAATACAAATAAATAACAGAAAATTATTAAATTCAATTTTTTTAAATGAATAAATAATACCTAACCATAATAATATTAAAAATAAATAAATAAAACTGACGGATTAAAAATCATAATATATTAAATGTGTCATGATATAATGAAATTCTAAAATATATTAAAATTTAAATAAATTACATAAATTTCAGGTGTATGTGTTTCTATATAAGATTACATTAATTGCATAAATATTTATGTGTGTATATTTAATATAAAAATTCATTTATTATGTATATGTATGTGAAATAATTTGAACACACATTTAATATATGTTAAATTGAAAAGTCAAACAACATTAAAAATGAATAAGACATTAATATATTTTTAATTATAACATCTTATTCATTTTCTATTTATTTATATTTAATAAGTATTATTTATTACTATTTATAATATATATATATATATATTATACTTATTCATTTTTTTTAATAATTGTTTCATTAATAATTTTTTAAATAATTTTGTATTTTTTTATTTAATTATTACAATTTAATCATTTTTAATTTTTTTGTTTAATTATTAAAATTTATTCATTTTATATATAAATATTTAATATATAATTTTTATTAATATTTATAATCTATATATGTATATTACATTTATTCATTTTTATAAATAATTATTTAATTAATAAAATGTCTAATTTTTTTTCTTAATTTACTCTTTTTTAATTTTATTTATTTATTTCATTTTTTTATTTTACATATCTTCATATTTAATATATACTATTAATTAATTTTAATAATTTATATATATGCATATTCAATTTATTCATTTTTATCAACAATTATTTAATTAATATAATTGTTAATATATTTTTTTTTTAATTTTCATTTGTTTAGTTATTTGATTTTATTATTGAATTTTATTACTGCTAAAAAGTGTTGATATAGTCTACCCTTTATCATTGCTAAAAATAAGGTGTTGATAAAGGGTATCCTTTATCAGTGCTAAATAAAAGCCCTGATAAAGGGTATCCATGATTTTTAGCGCTGATAAGGGTGACCTTTATTAATACTTATTATTAGAATTGTTAAAGGCTAGCACTGTTAAAGGTTTGTTTTATAGTAGTATTATAATAATGAACCTTAGAGTGTTTCAGCCTCCGGTTGGGCAGAATAGGAGTAAACTTTTAGTGGACTGATTCTAGAGGAGATTTTTTTTATTTCCTCTTTTCTTCACCTATTTTTAATTATGTTTTGTTTGTTTTATTTCTTATGTAATTTTAATTATTTTATTTTTTAAAATTGATTCATACATTTTCTAAGTGTTCCACCATATATTATTCAAAATCTTATTCTCTGTCTTTTCTTCTTTTACCTCTCTTTCCTTTTTCTTTTTCTTATTCTTCTAACATTATTTATGTAATTTTATTTTATTTATCTCTCTCCCTCCATCTCTCTTTCTTCTATTCTTTTTATTTTATTTTTATTCTTCTTTAAATCTCTTCTTATTTCCTTCCACAGTGAACTATTCCCTAAAAAATGAGTGAATAACCCACAACTTGGCCTAGAGGAGTTAAGTGATGTTTTCAATCATTTTTCATGAAAATTCATTTGGTTTAATTACATTTTCGGTGAGAAAGAGTGTAGTTCACAAGTGCAGTGATTTTCCACTACAACATTGAACTCAAACTCATTTATATTCTTTGTTTAAATTTTTTATATCCCTTCCACTAAACTTAAGCTCTTCATGTGATGAAGTTGAGACATTTAGGTAATGAAATAACATAAGATAAAGTTGGTTCTTAGAAGATGTCACACTTTTGATTGAGGTGTTCCATCAACATTGATTAAAAAAGGAGGTAGAATTGATATTGCTAAAGGAATTTAATATTTCACACCACTAAATAAAAGTATAGTTTTTTATGTAACGCACTGACCCCAGAATCCAGAAGTCGGTGCATTATTTTAATACATTGGCATGATTACAAGGAATCGTGTCCCGAAGGACCGATCGATTTAGCAGTCTTGGAAACAAGATACATACATAAGTTCAACATTACAACATGAAAATTAAAACTACACTAATTTATTCCATTAAAAACATCCAAGCTTCCATGATTATTCTTGCAAGTCACTCATAACTAACTTCTTCATATCCTGGGAAAATGAAACACGAGAAAGGGTTGAGCTCAAATTCTCAGTAAGAGTAAGAAATGTAGCGGAAGATAACCTAAACATTAGGCATGATGAATAATTGATAACACATGCCTTTAAAAAATAATAAACATGAACAATTTATGGAAGGAATATGATATGAGTAAATAATTCCATAATAAAACATAGTCATGGGTATTATACTAGTCGAATAACCACATGAAATATCAATATCGAATCTCATAATGATGGAATGCATAATGCCAGACATCATAACCACATAGTCAAGGCCTCATGCCAAGACTACAAATAAGATTTTTTCAAGGCCTTGTTCCAAGACACTAGTTTGTCTCATGATACCTACCGATGCATCGAGGAGCTATAGAGGGCTCCACCCAACACTTACTAAGTCCAATGCATTCCTCATATGAAAATTTTTAAACATAAGATAAACATTCATATTAAAACTAGCATACGAAATGTCAATACTTTATCCATAAACCATGAATGGTATAAAAATAGCAGATAGATAGTCAAACATAACTCATTCAATACAATATGGAGGATTATATTATAATAGATTAACCACAATTGAGAATAATGATGGATATTGACATAGATGAAAAAATTCATCAAAACCATTTGAGAGAAATATCCCCATTTTTCTTGAAAACATTTAAAAGTCTCACTATTTATCAAGAAGTTGTTTAAAATAGATTTTTGAATTAAAGTGTCCCATACCACTTTGAAAATTTTAAAAGGAATTTTAATTTGAAAAAAATAAATTTTTATATAAATAAACTGTTAAAACCATTTTTAAAACAAGGACATTAATGAGAAAGATTTAGAAGAATAAATCTTTAAAACACTTAAAATGATATTTTAGTTAGAACTCCTAACCAAATGAGAGACAATAGAATAAAAATAATTGAGGTAATTAAAACATTATAATATCTTGATAATATAGGGTTCATGATATACTATGTCAAATTATAGTATATACACCAAATAAAAGTGAATTCGTGCATAAAAACAAAGAAGACTCAATGGAATGTAAATGGAGATGAAATCCATTATAAAGACTGTATCCTTAGGTTAAGGATAAATCAATTAACCAATTATGTGTGAAAAATATAAATACAATAAATATGTTTGGATATTTAGTGTAAATAAATCAGAGAACATTCACACATATTTTTGTAAAAACAACACCAATGAATTGGATGTTTAACTCAATGAATGGAGATTGAGTTAAAATTACTCTTATCAGGTTCATATAGATGACTTGAGAATTTATAAATGGAGTGATTATGTGTATAAAAAGTATATCCACATAGATATGAGTGGAAATTACTAAATAAATAATAAATATTTATTCCACACATAATGTTGGATTAAAATAATCAATGAAGTATGCGTAAAGCCTAATGAGTAGAAATTGAAATTTGAAATTCCCTTACCGATTTGGTAACTTATGAAACATGCACCCCATGAAAGAAGGATCATACAATGAATATGTAAATACCCATTAAATAAATTATATTACACCAATAATACAATCATGGGTAGTACATACACCACACAAAAGGAAATAGTGGGAAATATTGTATGAATCTCACGAAAATAAGAAGTGAGATGAAAACTACTTACCATGTTGTAATTAATCGAGTTGTATGAAAAAAAGTTAATAAACATAAAATTAATCACATAATACCATGAATATAAAGAGAATAATGATAATATATATCAAATGTAAGTACACAATACACCACATGAAATAAATAAGTGGCTAACAATAGAAATCTCACTGAATTAAAAGTGAGATAAGAAACCCCTTACCTCAAGTCCGACTTGTCTTGTATGTTCCTTGTTCTTCCTGAATAATAAAATTAAGTTAATTTATAATTGATTAAGAAAATTTATCAAGTTTATTATTCCTTTAATATCACTTATTACCTTGCTATAACAATTAGTTAATTATTTGTGTTTATATTTGATATTTTATTGATGTTCGGAACTTGAGTCAAAAATGAACTTGTTATAATTACAATTTTACATGTGGTCAAAATTCCATTATCTCCAGAATGATATAAATGATTTAGATATAATATATATTATATATCCAGTATATATATTTATTTATAATAGTACATAAAATTTTAAGATAAGAAATTAAATGTACCGTTCATGGAGAGAGTAAGCCTTACATACGCATGAACGCTACTTTCATTTCTATTTTGTATTTTAATGGAATCAAAACATAATTATACATAGGTATATTATAATTATAGTATAATATCATATATAATATCATTAAATCCATCCTTTATATGTCCCACATAAGGCATTAACGAGTCATATAATTTTGTGGGGGTGGTAGTCCGCACTTCCTCAAATGAAATTATCACGTTTTAACCATAATGGAAACCATAAAATAATGATATAAATGGAAAATAAATAATCATAAAGAAAAAATAAAGCTAATATATATATATCATATATAAATACAATGCCATCTTAATGGCCACCATGAGAGGCGGTAGGAGATAATCGAACACTCATCATTTCATGAGGCGTTAGTTTTCCATCCACAGAAACTGCATGTTCTTCCCCCATTAGATGGAGGTGTGTGTAAGTGTTGTTCAAATAATTCTCATAAAACATCCAAGTATATTTATTATACTGTTTTTGTTATAAAATAAAGTAATAAAAATATTTTAGGGGGTTGGAGAAGTAAAATAAAACAAAATAAAACAAAATAATTTAAGAGAAAGCGTTACCTTTAATTTGGGTAACTTCCTTTGGATTGAACCAAAAGGACTTATTGAAGTTCCTTAAGTATAAGGTAAGGCTTCTAGGAGGAATATGAGGATCTTGATATATTATTTGGGTAGGGTTTGGATTATCCAAGGGTCTTGAGAGGTGTGTGGAATGGGTTAGAAGTGGTGTCCTTTTATAAGGGGGAGGAGTGGTTCTTTAAGAAAGTGTGAAAATATTATTTTATTATATAGTGATATTCGGTTTCTAAAGTTCCAAAACTAATTAAATTAGAATAAAAGATAACTCATGGTTGAAATAAAATCATCCAATAATAATTATACAGGTTTTGGATATTGTTTTAATATTAATAATCTTATTTAATTAAATCATTTATTAATGAGGTAAATACTACATCACTATGGTGTCATAAATAATTTCATTTATTTGATGTTTAAAAATTATAAAACAATTACCATAATGCAGGAAATATTTTTATATTTCAAATTATTATTTATATTGGAAAATATGACTTATATAACACCATGTAAAAATTGATATACTAAAAAATATTTGTTAATGTCATTTTTGTCTTTACTTTAAGTTAATTAAAATAAAGTGTCATTATCATTCTTAAGTGGCTCCACGGGGTAGAAAAATCGACCCAAGGATTCCCATGGTCATACATTACACATTAAATAAGGTTAGGACAAGTGTTAATGTAATTTTGTATTATTTTAATATAGTCTTCACGTTGAATTACCCTATTTTCCTTTAACCGCGGTAAATAAAAGTCAAAAGTTACGATTCACCAAAAATTATTTTCAACTTATTGAACCACATTTTACTTAATAATAACAACCATGTATTTCGTATTTTCAAAATTCAATTCACATAATCGGTAAAATTTCATTTAAATGAAAAATTCATATTTTTAACTACTACTTAGTGGTTTCACTATTCATCAAAAATTGAAGTTTTTCAGAAAATACCAAAAATTTAGACTAAGTTATATTTGATATTCTGAATTAAAATTTTTTGTCTATTTTACCAAATAAAAAACATAGAAGTTGGATTAATTAATTTAAAATTAATTCCCATTGTCAAAACAAATAGCGTGTTTTTAAGAAACAATAACTATCAAAAGATTGACACTTGTTTATGTATAATTTCAAAGTAAAATTAATTACAATGACCAAAATTGGATTAGAGGGTAAAAATATAATCTAATTACACTTAGAAACCAATTTAAAATATAATCTAACCATATAAATAAATTATATTAAAAGGTAGTTTTGAATTAAAATACAGTATTTCTCACTATTCATGAAAAAATGAATATTATTAGAAAAATACCAAAATTTAAAACAAATTAAATTTTGATGTCTTGACTCTAAAGAATAATTTTATTCTTTCAAAATGAATATAAAAAATGGTTAAATATTGGATTTAAAAAGGGGTTTCCATTAAAAGGTGGTAAAGTTGTTTTTTTTGAAAAATACATTTTTATCTAAAAAATTGAATTTGTTCTTATAATATATCTAAGAAACACATAATACATAAGTTAAAATTATATGGAGTATATAAAATTCAAAATCCAGTTAATACTATTCATAACCGCTTTTTAACGGCTAGTTTGGTAAGTCGTGGTGCGCTCGAACTCGGTATTGCGTTTAGCGCAAGCTATTGAATGTAACAAAAATAACTTACTATGAAATCTTGGGGTGTTACATTATCACCTCCTTCAATAAATTGTGTCCCTGTAATTTGAAATTGTTATTTGGAAATGAAAGGTTAAAAATATAAAAATACATTTGTGGAAAACCCACATCAGAAATTGGGTTAAAAAAATTTAGTCTTAATAAGAGGGAAAATGAGATGAAAAAGTCACCATCAAATTATGATCTCGATTTGTAGAAAATTGGTGGCAATTAGAGACAAATAATTGGAGAAAAAAAAAGTAAATATATATAGGGAGTGATTGAGGTCATCAATCATAAATAAGTTTAAAATTTAGGGGCTCAAATCCATCAATCTATGACGATTTAAAATATTATTGGTTCAACAAAACATAAAGCATTAGGATAACACATTTATGGTTTTAGAGCCCCTTCCATAAAGTTTAATAATTAATTTATTCATAGAATAAGAAAACAAAAATATACCTGAAAATTAGAGTTTCATCCTTCATCTAATTATTACCATAAACTCATCTTTCACTCCAAATGATGAGTATTAAAGATGACTTGGTCACATCTGAAGTGCTAGAATCAACTTATAGAGAATCACATAATCCACAATGGATGAAATATATATTTCCCTTTTCTTTAGAGATTAACCAAAACCAAAATGGTTAGTAAAAGATCAGATGATCCCCAAAAAGGATAACACTTTAGAGAAAGAAATACTAATATTAATTTCTAAAATTAAACCAAAAATACCCAAAGTTCAATAAATACCATTCAATAAACAATTGTCCATAAAATATTTCAATATAATTCAAACTAATATTGAAACCCAAAACTCAGAAGAATTTTCTTACATATTCTTCCACGTTAAATTGTATCTCCAAATAATATCGACTACTCTTAAAGTCACATACTTAAAAGTAATTAACCTAATCACATATTCTCTATGATAGGTTAATAATTTCCATAAATAACCCAAATCACTATAAATCCAAAATAAAAACATATGTAAAAAACCCACCATTAATCTTCAAATGAAATCCCATAGTTTTCTATTTTCCTTAGGCATATAGTATTCCCAATAGAGGAGCGTCTTCCACAATAACATTTATCACTTAATCACCAAATAATTTTACTATACAAATGATATCCATTTGATAAGACATAAGATCCCAAATCAACTTATTATTGATCAATAAAACCATTTAACTAAAAATAATTAGTCACACTAACCAGGGACTTCATGTAGTCCAATGGTAGGCAATAAATCCCAATCGCACTATGGTTGTGGGTTCGATTCCCGCAGCTTTGTACGACGTGATGAGTTGTCACACGGTATGTGTGCTGTCCTTTTTCAAAAACTATATAATTTTATAATATTCCAAAAAATGAGATAGATTCCTAAAAATAACTATAACATAATTTCATCACAAATTTTATCCCATACCTCACATTTCCATTCCAAAATTTAATAACATGTAATTGCCTAAAAATCAATGGTCATATAGAAACCAAATTGTTATTAATAACTACATCCACAAGAGAAAATATAATTCTTCCTCAAATATCATTTTTACATGACAAACTGTAGGGTTACAATTACAAGAGAAAAGTATTCCAAAGTAATCCCATCAACAAAGAGCACTCATACTTTTTATACATTTCACCATCCATTTATTTCCACATAGCTTCTTCCTTGACCAGGAGGATATCCTATAGAATAGGACATTCACACGGGTAATGTACAGGTCCCCTACATTTACGACAAATGACTGTAAATGGATTCTTGGGACCATTTTTACTTTCTTCCATAGTACCCTTTATTTTCCTCGTCAATTCTTTACTTTATGTCCTTTATTACCACACATAAAGCATTTATTTGTTCCATTAGGACACCTTTCTAGGTGTCTCCTTCCACATTTCCTACATCATAGAAAATGAGATTTCTTTTTTCCATGGTCTTCATTGTCGAAGCTCTTATAATTCACCACTTTTCTTTTCTTTGTTGAGTCTGGGAGTTGGTTGATATATATGTTGTTGATCATATTTTTGGAAAACTGATTCAGTGTGAACATGATATCTTTTACGCCTATCAACATTCCATTTTGTTTCTCTTTTCCACCACTGTTCAAACCTTGTACATCATGCTCAAAGTCACTATGAATTCCTTGGAATCTAGCTATTGACTAAAACCAGAAAGCATTGTGTGAGTAATAATAGTCATAAAATCATTTTGAGAATATCATGACACCTAATTTTCAATTTAAAACACCTTAGGATTAACCAAGTTCTTTTATTCTCATCTTATATTAAAATCCTTCAAATCAGTTTGTAATGAAAATGTAAATTATCCTAAGCATATCCCCCAAGAGTTTCGTAACCAAGAGTGCAGCATGGCCCGTTGTTGTGTACCAGGATACGCTAGGCCAAGCCCGAATATCCTTTTTAGTGTTTTCACTCTTAGGTTCATCTGTGCTAGAGCCGACTCTACCTTCTCGTATCCATAAAGGGATGTAATGCTTGGAAAATACACAAAATCTATATATTAACAAGATTCTAGGAAGTTCTTCTATAATAATACTCAATGTCTATCTTAGGGTAATGTGATCTAATCAGATTTTATCTAAATATAATTTCCAAGGTTTGTACTAAACCTCCCTCTGATAGCAACTGTAATGCCCCAACCCCAGAATCTAGGAGTCGGTGCATTAATTTAATACATTGACATGATTACAAGGAATAATGTCCTGAAGGACCGATCAGTTTAGTAGTCATGGAAACAAGATACATACATAAGTTCAAAATTATAACTTGAAAAAGGAAAACAACAGTAATTTATTCCATTAAAAACATAAAAGCTTCCAAGATTATTCCTGCAAGTCACTCATAACTAACTTCTTCATATCCTGGGAAAATGAAACATGAGAAAGGGGTGAGATCAAATGCTCAGTAAGATAAATCAATATAGCGGAAGATAACATAAACATTAGGATAATGAATAATTAAAAACACAAGCCTTTAAAAAATAATAAACATGAACAATTTATTGCAGGAATATGAGATGAGTAAATAATTCCATAATAAAACATAGTCATGGGTATTCTAATAGTTGAATAACCACATGAAATATCAATAGCTATTCTTATAATGATGGAATGCATAATTCCGAACATCATAACCACATAGTCAAGGCCTCATTCCAAGACTACAAATAAGATTTTTTCAAGGCCTTATGCCAAGACACTAGTTTGTATCATGAGACCTACCGATGCATCGAGGAGCTATAGCAGGCTCCAATCGTCACTTACTAAGTCCAATGCATTCCTCATATGAAAAGGTTTAAATATAACATAAACATTCATATAAAAACTAGCATACGAAATGTCAATACTTTATCCATAAACCATGAATGGTATAAAAATAGAATATCGACAGTCAGACATAAATAATTCAATACAATATGGAAGATTGTATTATAATAGATTAACCTCAATCGATAATAACGAAGGATATTGACATAGATGAAAAAAATCATCAAAACTATTTGAGAGAAATATCCCCCTTTTTCTTGAAAACATTTAAAATTCTCACTATTTATCAAGAAGTCATTTAAAAAAGATTTTTGAATCAAGTGTCCCATACCAATTTGAAACTCTTAAAATGAATTTTAATTTGAAAACATTAATTTCCATATAAATAAATCCTTAAAACTATTTTTAAAACATGGACATTAATGAGAAATATTTAGAAGAATAAATATTTAAAACATTTAAAATGATATTTTAGTTAGAGTTCCTAACAAAATAAGAGACACTAGAATACAAGTAATTGAGGTAATAAAAACTTTATAATATCATTAGAATAAATTTATTTATGATATACTGTGTCAAAGTATAGTATATACACCAAATAAACATGAATTGGCGCATAACAACAAAGAAGACTCAATGGAATGTAAGTTGAGATGAAATCCCTTATGTAGACCGTTTATTTAGGTTAAGGATAAATCAATGATAGAATTATTTGTGAAAAATATAAATAAATTAAAAATTATTGGATATTTAGTGTAAATAAATCAGAGAACATTCACATATATTCTTGTAAAAACAACACCAATGAATTGGATGTTTAACTCAATGAATGGAGATTGAGTTAAAATTACTCTTATCAGGTTCATATCGATGACTTGAGAATTTAACAATGGAGTGATTATGTGTATCAAAAGTATATCGACATAAAGATGAGTGAAAATTACTACATAAATAATAAATATTGATTCCACACATAATATTGTAGTAAAATAATCAATGAAGTATGCGTAAAGCCCAATGAGTGGAAATTGAAATTTGAAATTCCCTTACCGATTTGGTAACTTATGAAACATACACCACATTAAAGAAGGATCATACAATGAAGATGTAAATACCCATAAATTAAATTATATTACACCAAGAATATAATCATGGGCAGAAAATACACCACACAAAAGGAAATAGTGGCCAATATAGTATGAATCTCAAGGAAATAAGAAGTGAGATGAAAACTCCTTACCACATTGTAATTAATTGAGTCATATAAAAAAAGTTAATAAATATCAAACGAATCATAGAATACCATGAATATAAAAAGAATCTTGATAATATATATCAAATGTAAGTACAAAATAAACCACATGCAATAAATAAGTGGCGAACAATGGAAATCTCACAGAATTAAAAGTGAGATAAGAAACCCCTTACCTCAAGTCCGACTTGTCTTGTATGTTCCTTGTTCTTCCCCAATAATAAACATAAGTTAATTTCTACTTGATTAAGAACACTTTTCAAGTTTAAGATTCATTTTATATCACTTATTACCTAATTATTTGAGTTCATATTGGATATTTTATCGATGTTCGGAACTTGAGTCAAAAATGAACTTGTTATAATTACAATTTTTCCAGGTGGTCAAAATTCCATTATTCTACAAAATAATATAAATGATTTATATATCATATAAATATTATATATACAGTATATATATGTATTTATAACATTACATAACATTTGAAGATAAGAAATGAAATGTACCTTTCATGGAGACGGTATGCCGTACACACGCATGAACTCAAATTTCATTTCTATTTTGTATTTTAATGGAATTAAAAGATAATTATACATAGGTATATTATAATTATAGTATAATATCATATATAATATAATTAAATCTATCCTTTATATTTCCCACATAAGGCATTAATGAGTCATATCATTTTAAGGGGGCGATAGTCCGCACTTCCTTAAATGAAATTATCACATTTCACCCATAATAGAAACCATAAAATAATGATATAAATAGAAAATAAATAATAATAATGAAAAAATAAACATAATATATATATCATATATAAATACAGTTCCATCTTAATGGCCACCATGAGAGGTGGTAGGAGGTAATCGAACAATCATCGTTTCGTGAGGAGTTAGTTTTCCATCCACAGAAACAATATGTTCTTCATCCCTTAGATGGAGGTGTGTGTAAGTGTAGTTAGATTATTTATCATAACAATATCCTAGTATATTTAGGATACTGGTGTTGTTATAAAATAAAGGAATAAAAAAATTTTATGGGGTTGGAAAAGTAAAATAAAACAAAATAAAACAAAATAATTTAAGAGAATGTGTTACTTTTAATTTGGGAAACTTCTATTGGCTTGAACCAAAAGGAATTATTGAAGTTCCTTCTGCCTAAGGTACGGCTTATATGAAGAATAAGGGGATATTTATAGATTATTTTGGCAGGGGTTGGACAATCCAAGGTGCTTGAGAGGTGTGTGGAATGGGTTAGAAGTGGTGTCCTTTTATAAGGGGGAGGAGGGGTTCTTTAGGAAAGTGTAAGAATATTATTTTATTATATAATGATATTCAGTTTATAATGGTCCAAAACTAATTAAAGTAGAAGATAGGATAACTAATAGTAGATATAAAATCATCCAATAACTATTGGACAGGATTTGGATATTGTTTTAATATTAATCATCTTATTTATTTAAATCATTTATTAATGAGGTAAATACTACATCACTATGGTGTCATAAATAATTTAATTTATTTGATGTTTAAAAATTATATATCAATAACCCTAATTTATGAAATCTTTTTATCTTTACAATGATGATTTATAGTCAAAATTATTACTTATATAACCCCATGTAAAAATTTATATACTAAAAGATATTTGTTAATGCCATTTTTGTCTTTACTTTAAGTTAATTAAAATAAAGTTTCATTATCATTCTTAAGTGGCTCCATGAGGTCCCAAAATCGTACCAAGGATGCCCATGGTCTGCCATTACTCATCCAATAAGGTTATGATAAGTGTTAAGGTAATTTTTTATTATTATAATATTCTTTTTACATTTAATTACCCTATTTACCTTTAACCACAATAAATAAAAGTCAAAAGTTACATTTCACTGAAAATTCTTTTCATCTTATTGAACCCCATTTTACTTACTAATAACAACCATATATCTCGGATTTTAAAAATTAAATTCACAGAAGTGGTAAAATTTCATTTAAATGAAAAAGTCATATTTTTAACTATTACTTAGTGGTTTCACTATTCATCAAAAGTTGATGTTTTTCAGAAAAATACCAAAAATTCAGCCTAAGATATATTTGATATTCCGAATTAAAAAATGATGTCTATTTTACAAAATGTAAAATATAGAAGTTGTATTAATTAATTTAAAATTAATTCTCATTGTCAAAACAAATAGCGTGTTTTTAAGAAATAATAACTATCAAAAGATTAAAACTTGTTTATGTATAATTTCAAAGTGAAATTAATTCCAATGACAAAAATTGGATTAAAGGGTAAAAATATAATCTAATTACACTACAAAACCAATTTAAAATATAATATATCCATATAAATCAATTAGATTAAATGGAAGTTTTGAATTAAAATACAGTATTTCTAACTATTCATAAAAAATGAATATTATTAGAAAAATACCCATATTTTATCCAAAGTATATTTTGATGTCCTGATTCTAAATAAAAATTTTATTTTTTAAAAATTAATATGAAAAAGGGTCAAATATTGGATTTAAAAATGGTTCTCCATTAAAAGGTGGTAAAATTGTTTTTTTTGAAAAATACATTTTTATCTAAAAAATTCAATTTGTTCTTATAATATGTCTAAGAAACACATAATACATAATTTAAAATTATATAGAGTATATAAAATTCAAAATCCAGTTAATATTATTCATAAACGCTTTTTAACGGCTAGTTTGGTAAGTCGTGGTGCACTCGAACTCGGGGTTACATGTAGCGCATGCTATTGAATTTAAAGAAAATAACTTACTATGAAATCTTATGGTGTTACAGTTTAAGAATTATATTTCATGATTAAACTACCAAACCAAATTTAAGCACAAATTAAGAGAGTGATGTAACCCATAAACCAAACCACAAAAGATATGTTCTTTCTTTGTTAACCACATTTTTTCATTGCATGTTAGTTTAATTTATGCAATATTCATTTTCATTTAAATTCTATTTCATTCATAGAATAAATAAAAACAACTAAAAATTGTAGTTTAGGTGAATTATATTATGTGAACAAATGATAAAGCACCTCAAGTGAGACGAACCTGGTCAGCCACTTTACTTTATTGGTAAAATATAGAAATTATCTTTTTTTAAATGTCCTTTAAATGGCACACATTAATCATGATATTATATATGGAATATTCATCTATAATTATGTAATATTTAGGTATGAAAATCTTGATCCATTATAGGGGATGCATCCTAATTTAGTATAAAGCAGTGATATCTTATGGGTCTAGGAAGTTATGTTCCCACGATGATAATTATGCCACCCATGGTAATAAGATAACAATAATTATGTTTACACTGATGCTATGGTGACATAACACTTATAGAATTTGTCTGTACTATTCACCAATCACAAGAGTTTGAGGTATATATTATCTCCTCATGACCTGAATCTACTACAATAGAGGTGGGTGAAGTTTCTCTTAGACTTTGACTTTGAGATCCCACACACCTCAGGAAAGGGGAATTCTATCACTGGCGCATTATATAGGAATGAGGGAAGAGATTTTCTTCAAGAGATTGAATATTGTTTGGGGGAAATATATGACTTGGTAGTGATAAACCTAGTTTCAAGGGTGGTTGATAAAGGAGGTTTCTTATTTCATATGAAGGTGTAATCTAATATGATGTATTTGGTGGTGTATTTTTAGTGGGGAGAATCAGAGGTATATGAGATAAATTACTATGTTGTCCATGGTTATACCATAGAGGGATGGTTGGAGAGTTGTTCAAACTACTTTTTATTTTAGGGAAGCCTATTTTCTATGGTGGAGATGCATGTGTGAGTTATTTATGGTTTTCATAGATCACATTTAGTGGTACACCTAAGAGTATTAAAGATGTACTGTGGGATGAGGATTTAGTTTTGGTGGATCTAGATGAAATGAGAGAGGGTAGAGTTTGTAGATTGATGTTTAGTTTTATAATAGGTAAAATATAATAACCATGTTCTTGGAAGTTTATTGTATCCCTTGGATGTTTTTAATTAGACGTGGGAGGAAATATTGATATAATTTATCAATTTATTACCCTGAGCTATGGGAGAATGTGATAATATATGGGTAATAATGGATCGACTGATGATGTTAGCTCACTTCCTAGGGATCAAGAAGTCCAGAACTATAGATGTATCGGTAAGGAGGTATGTGGATGAGGTTGCATGGAGACATAGAGTTTTGAGGTACATAGTATCAGACCAGGATGTTTGTTTTACCTCATGAGTCTGAAAAGGATGGTAGCATGCATTTGACACTCAGTTTCTCATTAGCACTTATTTCCACCCACATATGGATGAGAAGATGGAGTGGACCATCCATACATTGTAAGATATATTACAGTCATATATAGTAGACATTAGTGGGTCTTGGTAAAAGAACTTGACATTATGTTTGTTCGCTTATAAAAATAGTTACCACTCATCCATCATCATGGAATTTTTTGAGGCCTTGAACAAGTGTTCAATTTATTCTATTTTGTGCTACTCTGAGGTTGAGGAGTTATCAGTTCTCTGTACCAATGTTGTACAGAGCACAACATAGAAGGTTCAGGTTTTTTGTGAGAGGATAAAGGTGACGTAGGACCAAAATAAATCTTATATCGATTGTATAAGGATTTCCATGAAGTTTTTAGTGTGTGACTATGTGTTCATAAAAGTTTCTCCTCATCATGGGAAGTGATGTTTTTTTAGGTAGAGTAATCTCTCACCCAGGTTTATTATTCCCTTCTAGGCGTTGAGGGAGTTGGTGAGGTTACTTATTGGTTGGTGCTTCAATCATGGTTGGAAAAGATTCATGAAGTCTTCCACATGTATCAAATCCATTGGTATCTTTATGATGATTCCCATGTCATTAACTGGGTGAGTTGGATATTGAGGATGGAGAGACATTTATGGAGCAGGTAATAGAGATCCTAGACTATCAGGAGAATGTGTTTTATGGGAACACCATTCAATTGTTTTATGAATAATAGATGAATAGTGTCTTGGAAGAGGGTAATTGGGATCATGACAGGAAAATTCATGCCCAATACATAGATATGTTTTGAGTTTGTATTTATTTTTTTCTTTAATGTTGTGTTTTTTTTCATATTTTTAGTTAATGAGATATGAATTTTACTTTGGTAAGGATGTATGTTAAATATTTAAGCTTATGAATAAGGAGATAAAAATTTACTAATCAAGGCATTCTATACTGTTTCACATTTTAAAACCATGTGGGAGAGTTATTTCTACCGAAAGTGGATAATATCTTGATATAGGAAGTAGATTTCCTTGATTTGTGTGATTGGGGTAGTACTATGTGTTGGTTGTGGTAATCTTTAGATTGGTTAGTGTGGAGGATGGAATGGGGGTGAGAATAGTTTTGTTTGAGAAATATGGCTTGAGTTTGGTTTGGCATAGTTACCATGTTTTTGTTGTAACTATAACCTTTAGAGGTTTCTTACAGGATGGTTTTTTGGACCAATCACTTCCTTTCTTTACACCTAGTTCTCTTTAATTTGTACCTGATGTAAGTTCCCAAATTTTTAAATTGATATAATAAACACTTTTTATAGTTATTTTTATTTTAGTTTAATTTTTAATTTAATTTTTTCAATGAAAAATTTACCATTATTCATGAAATTAGAGTTACGTAAGGGTAGTAGTGGTTTTTAATAGCTTGAGTAAAGGTAAGATTGTTTTTATATAGGTTATGTAAGTTTAACATGGATATATTATACAATACATAAATGTTGACAATTTCCTACATATGTGTAAAGCCATCATTGTCCAGAGGACTCATTAACCTTTCCATATATACGTAAGGGTATGATTCGACTTGTGTAAGGGTACCAGCTCGAGTAAGGGTCATCTCTTAAGCTGCGTTAGGGTTTAAACCAGTTTCCTAAACTTGAAAAAGATTCATCCAAGTTTCATGTAATGGTAATTTCTAGTTTTCAAGGGTAATATTTTGTTTCTTTTAGTTTCACAATGGTAACCATTCATTATATAATGGTTGCCCCGAATTTCTTCAGTTCACAATAGGGTAGGTTGGTGCTTTCCTGGTTTGCGTAAGAGTCAAATGGTTTTGTCAAAACTTATATAATGGTAATTTTTCTAGTGTTTTGGGGTAATATATAATTTAAAAATGTTTTATAAGGGTAAGATCAAGCTACCCTTATGAAAACCATGGAAAAGATCAGCATAAGGGAAAAATAATATACCCTTATAGGTAGGGTTTTTACCCTATTTTCTCTAACATTATTATATATCTTTGACATCAAAACCTCAAAAACAATTTCAATCTTATTAAATTTATATAATCATATAATTAACTTCATTTTAATTGTTTAATAATTTATAACTCCTTCTATAATATTTTAATTGATCTATAATTATGTTCCGATTTACAAATCATTGAAAAAATTAAATGGGGGGGGGGGGGGGGGTTCATTGCTATATTTTTAGAATATGAATTTCTAATATTTTGAAATAACTAAACCTTTATCCCTTTATATTTTCTTTTATTTTCCTCTCACCTAGATGACCCAAAAACCCTCTCTTCAATTCCATGAGATGCAACAGTTTTCAGTAACTATTCCTTTATAATTCCCAATCAAGGAAGAACATTAACTCTCCTCTATTCCTTAACTAAAATGTTATACATGGAGAAAATAATATGTATGGGATCCTTATATTTAATTTTTAGAGGTATAATTATTTTAATTATCCTTTGGGAAGATGGTATTCACCGTCTTAATAAAGGCAATTAATTAGTTAATTTAAATTGAAGGGGAAGAGAAGAAATATCTTGAGGTTACTTTTTCATGTGTTTTTACAATATGCTAAGCATTATTGTTATTCTTCTATAATTTCCTTGTATTGAGTTTTTTTTATTTTTTTATTTTTTTTAAGAATAATAACTTATTTTTCATGTATATAAACACATAACACATGAAAATATAAATGAACATATATCCGACTAATAAATTAGTTGCACATGGAACCCCAACTTGTGTGAGAATTCCCTTAAGAACATTGAAATAAATTGGAATAAAATGATTTAATATAAAATAAGATATGTGGAAAGTGTGGTGTGGGAATATTTTTTTGTAGTGGTACAATGGATGTGATGTAAAATAGTGGTAATGTGGGGATTTTTGACATGAGTAATATAAATTATTTGTGGTTGTGGTGTGTTGTCATAGTTTCCTGATAGTAATGGAATAATTTGTAATAATGAAACTTGAACGAATTAGGGTTTGTAATGGATAATGAATAATTAAAATGAAATGGTAATTATGGATTAAGTGGTTATTTTTAAATATAAAATTTATGGTCTTGAAAAATTGAGAGTGGTTGGTAATGGGAACATATTGAAATTTGATTAAATTTAAAATAAATATGGAATATGGCTAGTGAATTGTGACTTGGTTTTATGATGTTATAAATTTATACATGGTTTTGAAAGTGGTGGAGGTTTTATGTATTTGCAGTGATGGTGTGAGTTGTGATGGTAATCTTGTTATGAACATCTAGTGTAAATACTTTAAACCAAGTATCTTAGACTCAATGGTTACTTTATTATATTTGAATAAGATATATGAAATCAAATTCTAAATTATGGAATAGTTTATTAGTCTTGTTAAAATAGATTCATACTTGAGATTCACATTACATTTTAAAACATAATAATAAAAGCATAATTTCTTTAAGAATTACATTATTCCCCTAAGTGTATCCATGAATATCAATCACAAAACACTTCCTCATATCTTAGGAAAAAATGAAACATAATAAAGGGGTGAGATCAAATGACCAGTTAGGGTAAGTGTACAATGAAAGATATGAATATATAAGGCATAACCAATATGGTGAGTTATATAACTAAAACACATGCTATTTAGTCAATAACTTCTGTATAATATGGTAGGAATAAAGGATGACCAAATAATTCCTTATAAATAATCACATGAGAATGAAACTTAACCATGAATATTATACTAATATAATAATCACATGTAATATCAATAACTAATATAATAATGAGGGAATTCATAATTTTGGACATCATAAACATACCTTCAAGGATTCAGAAAAGGCTCTATACATAAATGGGTAGGGCGTCAGCCAATACCCAAAATAGTTTTTCTTATGAGACATACCGATGCATCGAGGGGATATAGTGGGTCCCTACCATCACTTAACAAGTACAATGAATTCTTTATATAAAATTGGTGATAAATAATCAGCATAAACAGTCATATTTAAACTAGTATACAAAATGTAAATACACTCCCCATTCAAAAAACATAATCATAAACCATCCAGAGAAACATAGCGAATGATATCAAAATATAAAATTCTAAAATTATACTGATCGTAAAATATCAATAGAAATAATAATGATTATATTAATTTAACATATCCCATATGGATCATATATACATTATAGGATTTATGTCATTGACGAATACAAATATCATTTAAAACATTCTTGAGGAAAATATAATTTTTCACTTTTAAATCCACTTTTTAAAACTAAATTTCATATTTTTTTTGTTTTTTTAATTTAATATTTGAAACTTATAAAATAATCTTTAAAAAATTTAATTTTTCATGATGGATGGTAATTCCATTCATACAATACATGTAAAAAAAGGATTCCTTTTACTGTTTTTTTGTAAAATCCAAACATTAATTATTTTTGAAAATGACATGTAAATTCCTATGAAAATATTTTTCAAGTAGTAAAACATCTGTAAAAATGAAATTAACAAATTTTAGAAGAGTATAAAAAAACTTATTTATAATTTTTTAGGAAATATAAACATAAAATATTCCTTAATGGAGGCTTAAACATAAAAAATCCAGAATAATGTTGAGACTGTGAAATAAACCCTTACCACTTTGGTTACTTTTGAATAATAAGACCCATATAATAAAGAGATTAATATGGATATGTATATACCTATTAAATATATAATATGTATCATAAAACTATTTTATGGTTATTATATACACCACACAAAACATACAAGTAGTGTATAAGGCATATATCCCACAAAAATAAACGTGAGATGAAAATCTCTTACGTTAGGTTTGGATTCAGTAGAACATTTTAAAAAATAATGAATAACGAATTTAAACATGTTATTAATTTTTAACACAACCATATCCATATTTATAACATCATATATGACCCTTTTATAAAATCTTACCACTCGTTCATTAACAATGTTTCATTATTTTTAAAGTTTAGAGTACTAATTGCCTTTGTTTTCTCATGTCCGTTTTATCATGAAAGAACTTGTTATATTGTATAAAATATAGATACAAAAAATATAAAATGATAATAACGTTCTAAATATATTAGTTAATCATAATTTTTTTTATTACCATTATTGAATATTGAATATGGAAAATTAATTACATCGCAGCTTTGAGATGGTAGACCGTACATACACATGAGCAACGATATCATTCCCGTAATAAAAAATGGGTTTGAAAAAGGATGATATATTAATTTTATAGAATCAATAAAATTTTATATTTATCATATATATCTAATATTTCCATCATTATACCTATCCATATAAATTGGTGATAAAAAACGAATTACACTGCTACATAGAGAAGATAAGCTGTATGTATGCACATTTGATACTTTTGGTTTTTTAGGATGGGTAAAAGGTTCAATATGGTTGAATCATAATAATAAAAAAAATAAAATTATATATATATTGGAGTCATTTTTTTATGATGGAAAAAACACATGAAGAGGAAGTAGAAGAAGAAACAAACTTGAAAGAGTCGTTAAATATGATTACCTTTTCTTTAGTGAATATTCTTTATATCTCTTCTTAGGGAAACCAAGGTTGGTATTTTGGGAAGAATATATAATCCAAAATTTTTATACGGAAATTTTTAAGAGAAATTGAAAGGATTTGGATGATATATATGGATCAATTTTGTGTAATGTGTGAAGGAAGGGGTACTGTTTTATAATTGAAGTGAGGGGCACTTATAGAAACTCTCAAAATTTTAAATTAATATAAATTAATTTAAAATTAAAAATTTCTAAAAGGTGAGATTATTAGTATATAATATGTGTATGGGTATAAATACTATCATAAAATAACTTTTATACATATTTAGGATACATTATTAAACTTATCATTTTGTTTTAACTCGTATTTAACCCCTTTAACTATTACCATGACGACATGGATTTTACTCTTTAAGGGTCAATATTGTTACTATAAAATGACAAAAGACCCATTAATAGATCTTGGTTAATATGTTAAACTATATCATAACAACTTTTCTGAATTTAATATTTTAGGAATTTTATATCATTTAATAAAATATCATTTATTATAAAATATCATTAATGTTAATTTTAATACTATTCATTAATTTGACTTCTAAAAAATCAATAAAACAAGATAACTTTGAACCAAATATTTGAATACATCCCTAATATGTTAATGGAATCTATAAAACTTTTTAATGACATTAATTATCTCAAATTATACATATATTAATATTTTTAATATCATTTTTTATTTTTCCTTTAATTAATTAAATACTCCATTAGTTTTGTGAAAGCATTTAGGGTAATGATTTCTTGAATAATAATTAAAAATAAATCACCATGATGAATATAATTAAATTAAAATTTAAAATAAAAAGTATAGTTAATTATATCTTTTGGATAACACCTTATTAGAAATGTTATAGTTGTTAAAATCATGAATGCGACATCTTTTACTTTTCTTTAAATAAAACATTATAAGGGTCATAATCAATTACAATTGGAACAAATAGTCATATATATGACATATTAATACTTATGGATGAAAATAACTCATCCAATAATATTTGGTCAAGTGTTAGGGTCATTTTTGAGTCCATATCATTTTATTTTTAACCTATATTACTTAATATACCCTCTACTGTGGTAGAAAAAATTACCAAGTTTACTATTCATATTGGAAAAAAAATAAGTGTCAAATTAAAAAAAAAATTAAATTCTGAATACAAATATGGAATCAATTTTTTAAAATTCAAAAAACATAATTTGAATAATTTAATTTAAAATAATTTCTGCAAAATGGAACGAAAAATATTTTTCGTTAAAAATAATAAAAACACTTTTAAATATAAATAAAATTAAATTTTAATAATAATAACACTTTTTAATATAATTAAAATTACATTTTAATTAAATCATTATTTTTCACTATTTACTGGAAAATCAATGTATTTAGAAAATTCCCAAAAATTCATTACAAGATAATTTTATATTCTAATTTTAAAAAATATATTATATTTATAAAATATATTTTATTTAAGTTAAATAAATTTATTATAATACTTAATCATAAAAATAATGAAATACATTTTTTAAGAAAATATATTTTTGTAGAATAAAATGAGTTTACTAAAAATTAAGTTCTTATTCACAAAGAATTATTTAATACAATAAAATGGAGTTAAAAAATTACATATTTCATAATGTGGTTAATACTATTCATACATTACATTTTAATGGATATGTTATAATGATCTCATAATAATATTTCGTTTTTTGTTTATGTTGGGTGTTGCATGCAATGTAAGTAATAGAAGAGATTACATTTAAAAAGATACATTCCATAAAATAATTGGATGTAACATTCTACCTCCTTCAATAAATTACGTCGTCACAATTTAAAATTTCACTTTGAAAATCTAGGTTTGATATTTGAAAATTCATTTGTAGAAATCCCACATCGTAAAAAGGGTCAATGAAACTTCTACTTTAAAATAAATAAATGTAAGTACAAAGGTCATCTAGAATAAAATATAATAGGATCACATATAAGATAACACAAGGGGGAAGTGAAAACATGGATATGAAAGAGAAAAATAACTATCAAGGACTGATGGAGAGTGATAGAGAACCAGATCATGTGAAATTTAACCATAGAAAAACTATAAATCAATTATTGGTTAAAATACCATTGATTTCTCAGATTATTTTTTTGTTCCCAAAATTGTTTTAAAGTTTAGAGGGATTATTTTACAATGCATATAAAGAACTTGATAGAATAAACTTACTTGATTTCATTCCACATCGTAAGAATAATTCCACCCTTTTTTTGTGCATCAATATATTTCAACATCATTTTTTATACATGAAGATGAATATTCAATAAGGATTTCTCCTGCCTGAAAGACTTAAAGAACCATAAGGTTCACATGTCATTCCTTCATCCTATAAATATTCATCAAAACCAAAATGGTTAGAACATGTTATCCAATATGATAAATTATAGTTTAACTTCAAACAATAATATCTAATGTTCAAATTAATCCATTCCATAAGTAGTTAACATTAAAACTCATACAAAATACACTTATCCAAATTCAAAGCCCAAATATTTAGAATGAAGTTCACTAAATTTCCAAAACAATATTTACATTGTATTCCCCAAAACAATATAATGTATCTATTATTTATAAATACGTTGATCAAATTTTACCCTAAAACATGTTAATAATTTGAATCACCATAAAACTTAATGAATGATTCATTATTTAAATAATTAAATATCTCCTTATTCTATAAATGAAATCACATATTATATAATGTATTTCCAAAATCTCAAAAATGTAGTAAACTCCATCCTGAATTACTTTATCATAAAATCTCTTTCCATTTTCAAGGTAAAAAATACTATCAGATAAAAATCTCTTGAGAATTATTATCTCAACACTGATCACATATTTAGAGTTTTCTTCCCCAAAACACATGTTCTCCAAAATATCAACTTTCCACAGAATAACCCCTTGTAGTTACTGGTACAATTCATTACATGCTTTCAAATTCTTAAAGAATAAGTATTTAATTATAATACTTATATAAAATATAATTGATAAAATATGTTTACAACATAATTATTGTATCGAAACACAAGAAAACTAAGGACTCATCATCTTATTTCTTAATACCTCAATTATTTCATATGTCATTTGTTGTCTCTTCATCATAAAAAATATAACAATTAATCATATATCCTTGCTAATTATCTTTATGATATTTCACTATATGAATTATATTTTTCCTAATGTATATAATTTATATATTTAAAACATTCAATAATTTATAATACATTAGGGAGCATATTACTATAATTCATTACATTAACCAAAATCTTCATTTTTCCTCTATAATTACTTGATTTATATCCATAGTTTCCACACCAAAAAATCTTTCCTTTCATCTAAGACATTCACTTGGGTGTTTATTCTCACATTATAAATATATTAAAAAATGAATCTTCTTCCCTCCATAGTCTCCACCATTTTAGAACTCATCAAATTATATCCTTATCTACTTGGGTGAGTCCCAGAGTTGGTTAAGGTGCATGTTATAAATCATATATCATGATAACTAATTAAAAACAATCACAATATCCTTTACTCCAGTCATTGTCCCTTTTAGTTTCTTCTCAACACATTTCCATTACCTTCTAAATTAACATGGTTCCTTATAGTTATATCCATTGAATGAAACCAAAAATAATTTCCTAAAAGGAAATAATCCTAATGGAACACCATATTCTGCCCACCTTAAAAAAATTATGGAATGTCATCCTATACTTATAATTATACACCAGGTTTGTTTCTAGGTTTGGTTTTGTAAATCTATTTACTATGATTTCTACTAAACATCCTTTGATACCAACTATAAATACCCCAACACCAGTCACTCAGTGTTAGTGGTTACTTTATTAAAATTTCATTAGATATAAGGAATCACATCCTAAAGGACAAAATAATTTAGTATTCTTGGTATTTTGGATATATAATTGAAATTCGATTATATTTTAAAACAAAAAAAACACACAAAGAATTTATTTTATAATTATATTATTCCACATAGTATATCCATACATATCAATCAAAAAACACTTCCTCGTATCCTTGGTAAAATGAAACATAAGAAAGAGGTGAGATGAAATGCTCAGTAAAGGTAAATGTATAGTGGAAGCTATGAATAAATAATCCATAAAAAACATAAAAATGTATATAACTGAAACACATTCCATTTAAATAATATATTGAGCATAATATAGTAGGAATAAATGATGATCAAGTAATACTATATACATAATCAAATGAGAATGAAACTTAACCATAGATATTATACTAATCAAATAATAACAAGGAATGTCAATAAATAATCTCATAAAA
This sequence comes from Viscum album, assembly GCA_963277665.1. Taxonomy (NCBI): domain Eukaryota; kingdom Viridiplantae; phylum Streptophyta; class Magnoliopsida; order Santalales; family Viscaceae; genus Viscum; species Viscum album. The sequence goes on along the minus strand of OY728153.1, from coordinate 780,459,730 downwards.
AGGGAATAAATCATATGGAATAGTATAACAATACCATCAGTGCTTCAACTAAGACACCATACATAAACTAGTAAGGCCTCATCTAATACCCAAACTAGTTTGTCTCATGAGACCTACCGATACATCGACCAGCTATAGCATGCCCACCCATCAATATTTTTGTCCAATGCATTCTTCATATGAAATGGGAGAAACATAATCAATATAAAAAATAATATTTAAACTAGGATATGAAATGAAAATACTTTACCCATTCAATAAACACAATCATAAACCATCCATAGAAATATGGTGAATGATATATAAATATCACATCCAAAATCAAACTGAGCATAAACCATCCATAGAAAGAATAAAAATAATATTAATTAAACATATCCCCAATTTATCATAATTAATTTATATGGTTTATGTAATTTATGAATAAAATTATCTTTAAAAACATTTATGAGTAATATATCCTTTTTCACTTTGAAATTAACATTATAAAACTAAAATATCATAAATTATTTTGAAAATAATTTTATTTAAAAAAAATTTAAACATATAAAATAATCATTAATTTATTTTAGTGGTCATTATGGATGAAAATTTTATTCATCCCATACATGTTAAAATAAATATTTTTTTTCACTTTTTCTATAAAATCCAAACAAGTAATTGTTTTGAAAATGACATATAGATTACGATCAATTGTTTTTGGTAAAACGTCAAACATGGGTAAAAATAAATTTAAAAAATTAAAGAATAATATTAGAAACAGTTTGAAAATATTTTTAGAAAACATAAATATAGAAGATATATTTCCACATTAGATACTTAAACATAGAAAATCCTAAATAATGTTGAGATTGTGAAATAAACCCTGACCACTTTGGTATCATTTGAATCATAATCCCTATGAAAGAAAGAAATTAAGATGTATATGAATATCTACATAAAATTCATAATATGAATCATAAAATAATTTTATGGATATTATATACACCAAAGAAAAGATACAAGTAGTCTATAAGGCATATGTCCCATAGAAATAAAAGCGAGATGAAAATTCCTTACTTCAGGTTCAAATTTCTTCATATATGTTCAAAAACCTTGTATATTGGTTTTAAATAGGTTATTTATTTATAACATAACCATATTAATATTTATAACATCATATATTATCCTTTTATAATATCTTTCTACATGTTCATTAATAATATTTCATTATTTTCACTGTTTCGGGTGTTAATTGCCTTGTTTTCCCATGTATGTTTTGTCATGAAAGACCTGATTCCATTACATATAATATTGATCCATCATATCTAGAATGATAATAATGTTATAAATATCATATATAATAATTAAATACAATTTTTAACCATTCTTGAATTTTGACCATGGAAAATGAATTGTATCATATCGTGGAGACGGTATGCCGTACATATGCATGAGCGACGATAACATTACTTTAATGACGAATGGGAAGGGAAAGGGATGATATATTAATTTTATAGAATCAAAATAATTTCATATGTATCATTTATATGAATTATTACCATCATTATACTCATCCATATAAAGTGGTGATGAAAAAGGAATTACGTCTCTATGTGGAGATAGTAAGCTATACGTACGTACGTGCGATGCTTTCATTTTTTATAGAAAGGATTAAAGGTAGAATATGGATGTATCATAATCATAATAACATATTAGTATATATATATATAAATGATATTGTAGTTATTATTTTAATATGTAAACAAAACATTTATATGATGTAGAAGAAGAAATAAACTTCAAAGATTCGATAAATATGATTACCTCTTATTCGAAAAACTTCTTTTATTTATCTACTTAGGGACACTAAGGTTATTATTTTGAGAGGTCCAAAACCTCAAAATATTATATAAGGAAGTTTTTAATAAAATTGGTAGGGTATGGTTGAGATAGATGGATCAATATACTGTAAAGAAGTGAAGAAAATGGTACCCTTTTATAATTTATGTGAGGATCACTTTTGGAAACTCTCAAAATATTAAACTGATACAAATTAATTTTCAATTAAAAATTTTTCCAAAGTGATTTATTTTTTATATTAGAATATTATGGGTCTAAATATTCCGGAAAAATATTTTTTATAAAAATTTAGGTCACTTTCGTACCCTTTTCATTTATTTTAACCCTTAATTAACCTCTTTAACTCTAACCGTGACAACATGGATTTTACATTTTAAGGGTAAATATTCCTAATATAAAATAAAAAAATACCCATAAATGGATATTCTCTATATTTTCAGGTATATTATAATAACCTTGGATAATTTAATATTTTTATGAAATTTATATCATTTAATAAAATATTATTTATTTTATAATATAAATAGTGTCAATTTTGACACTATTCGTTACTTTGACTTGTAAAAACATTAATAAGACATTATAACTTAGAAATAAATATTTTAATACATTAATAATAATATTATTTCATCTTGAAAAATTTTATATAACATTAATTATATCAAATTATATTTATTTTAATATTTTTAATATTATTTATTTCTTTTTCCCATTAATTAAATAATTATTGTATAAGTGTAGTGAGAGCATTTAAGGTAATTATTTCTTCACTAAAAATTAAAAATAAAGTACCATTATGAAAATAATTCCATTATATTTCAAAATAATATTTATAGCTGAAAATATATTCTAGATAACACCATATTAAAAATGTTATAGGTATTAAAATCATGAAAGTGGCATCCTTGACTCTTCTTTAAATAAAATATTTTTAGGGTCATAATCACTTTCTAATGAAAAAATGGTCATATATCCAAAACATTAATAATTATAGATGAAAATAACTCATAATATAAAATTTGGCCAAGTTTTAGGATCATTTTACAGTCCTTATCATTTTAATTTTAAATCGTATTACCCAATTTACCCTTTACCATGTAAATTTATTTATGAAGGTTACTATTTATATTGTTAAAAAATAAAAGGGACCTATTTAATAAAATTGTAACATATGAATCCAAATATGGAATCTATTTTTCTAAATTCAAAACATAAAATTTTCATATTTTAATTTAAAATAAATCCCTAAAAATTCAATGGAAAATGCTTTTCTTGAAAAATGAATTTTTAAGCTTAAAATATTACTTCTACCAAAATATTGTATAAGGATTTTAAAATTAAATTAATTTGATTATATCTTAATAAATAATTATTAAGTTACTTTTATATCAATTAAAATCATAAAGGTAATTTTTTATATAAATAAAATGATTGTTTTTTAAAAATCATTATTTTGCACTATTCACTTTAAAATAAATGTTCACAGAAAATTCCAAAAAATTCACCATAAGATAATTTTATATGATGATTTCAAAAATTATATTATTTTAATAAGATAAATTTTATATAATTTACAAAAATTAATTATAATATTTACTCATAAAAAATGAAAAATATTTTTGAAGAATAAAATGATTTTACTAAAAATAAAGTGCTTATTCCCAAAGAATTAATTAATAAATTAACAATGAGTTGAACTATTACATATTTAATAATTTGGTTAGTACAATTAATTACATCCAATTTAATGGATAGATTATTATGATAACATAATAACATTTTATTGTTTGTTTAAGTTGGGTGTTGAATGCAACTTAATCTGTCAAATAGATTAAATTTAAAAACAAACTTACCATAAAATCTTGGGGTGATACACCTTGGATGTTATTTTGTGTTTATATGGTTACTATATTATATATTATATTTTCATTATGATCTCTAGACACACCCCACCCAATTCATTCACTATATACCAACATCCAATTATTTTTAGGGGTGTATTTCCCTAAATCCAAAATGGTGACAATGGATAGTAGGATACCCCATCTTCCCCACTATCTCTTTTAAGTATGATTATTATGAATGATCTGTGATGGATTTCATATTATATATCACTTATGGATTTTTTTGATTAGAAGATGATTTGGTTTATAGTGGGGTCCATGCATGGTAGGATAAGGGAATGTGGTTGATGTCATTCATGTTCAAAATACCCTACTATTCTAGTTATGGCAGTTCTTGAGATGTGATATGATAGCCCATGTGTCTTCAGGTGAGATGTGATGGACAGTTTCACGCAATGTGATTAGCATGATTCAGTTACACTTGTATATTTGGTAAGGATTATATAGAGGATATGAGATTTCTAGTATATATGACATTGGGGTGTGAGAGAGGAAAATCAATGGGAAAGTGGCGCATAGTGCCCTTTTTTTCAATCTGTATCTTATTATGTTATTATACATGGATGTATTATTTGGTGAGAATTCCTTGGTGAGGATAGGATTAGTTAATTGACCTATTTAGGTGCTTTTGGTTTTGTTGTTTTCTCACGGGTTCAATAATATTCTATTTTCACATGTCCATGAGAGAATTTGGCTATGATCCTACTGAGTATACTTGTTATTCTCATCTTACATATATAGATTTTTTCCCATGTTTCCAAGGGAACTTCAGGGATTGTGCTAGAGTTTACTAGCTCAGACATTGAAGATGTTTTTTTAACAGCATTAGGACTTTATTTTTAGTATTTTTATATAGAGATTCTTTTTGTTTGTTTAATTTATAAACATTTATCAGAGGATGGTTTTAGTTTCCCTTGCTTTCATATTATGTCATAGAGTTTCATGGGGGGTTTTTATCCTATCCACAAATCCTATAATATTATAGATGCTAATGCCTTCCATCTTTGAGATTTTTTTTAATCATAGTTAGTATCACCAACCCTGGGCTTACTGAAAGAGGGACCTGAGGGTCATTATCTAACTTTCTTTATTACTGACCCATGAGGGGTACCTTTGGATGGAGAGGATTTTGACATATATGTACAACTAAATATATATTATTTAAACATATATATTCCAAATCCAGAAAATGATATCCATGAACTAGAGGCTCTTATATCTCAAAATACCCATCCTAGATGGCTTAATGTGTATGCCAAAGAAAGATATCCAAGGGGATGGTATAAGTCTTATGAAATCATTTCATGATTATTTATTATTACACATCATTAAAATATTTTATAACCATCGTAATATAATGAAAAAATTATCTTTACTATATTTATATGTTATTATTTGTGTGAAATAACTATTTTCTAACTCATTTTCATGAAAATGGAAATGAAAACATCGCTCATGCATACATATAAACTACCCTATCAATAAAGCGACATATTAAATTGTTCATCACCAATAAACATGGATGTTTATAAATATAAAATTAATAAATATATAATATATTCATAACATAATTAGGATTCTAGAATGATGAATTATTATTTAACTTTCTTTACTTCCATATTTTAAAAAATTAAAACGCCACCCATGCATAGGTGCAGATTACTGCCTCCATGAATGAAGAATCCCATTTTTCACCACCTCCTTAAATTAATGGTTATAGAAATGTATTTTATTTATAAATATCATATATATATATATATGACATTATTAACATTCTATAGGTGATGAAATCAGGGGTAAGGTGCCTGGACAGAAACCACAAAATCAAAACATGTATGAGAAAACAACAATTAACTCCTAAATAAATAAATGGGTAGAAATATGTTACGAATAAATGATATATAGAGAAATATATATAAATATTTATCTGATATATATTAATAATAAATATAAATTTATTATTAATGATTTTTGAATGTATATGGCCAAGAAGGAATCCATGGTAAGGCCTTCTTGTATTAAATTTCCTTCATTGAGACTTGTTTTGAATTACACATGTATTTACATTAAATGGAATATATGATTCCTATTTTAAATATTATATCATGATAAATTTTTTAATCATGGTAACTAAAGTTTTATTTCATGTTCTATCTTTTAGGATGTTTTGATTCAAGTGTTATAATATCCATAAGGGTTATTGGTCTCAATTTTGAATTGTCGAGACCTGTTTTATATTGTGCACCATGATTTCGTTTATATGGTGTAATTATTATCAATTGAATATATTATGACATAATATTTTATTTAATTCATGTTATTTACATAACCATACCATGTTCTAAATTATTATGGCCTTTGATTCCAATGTTACCAAAACCATAAGTGTTTATTTTACATTCTCACTTTTACCAGGATTATTTATCATTCAATTTACATTAAGGATTTGATATAATATTTCAATTATAAACCACATATATTTTATTATCATATAGTTATTTCTTAGTATTTTAATTATTCTTTCTATTTTCCCTCTCTTTGGTACTCAAATCAATGTAAAAAATGTTTTTTTGGAAAGACAACCTTATTTCTCATATTTGGTGGGAATCTTATTCTTATGCATATAAATTACTTAATTTGTTTCAAAAATTTTATTTTCTCTACCAAAATAATTTTTATCTTTGAATTTATATTCAAAAATTTATAAAGAATTTTTTTAATTTTTTCTGAACATATTATTTTGACTATCTTTACAAAAGTGTAAATGAATTATTTTTAATATTTTTTTCGCATGAATGGATTTTCCAACCAGCATGAACATTATTAATTATTCATATTTATTTCCAATATTTGTTGGTTTTTGAAAGTAATATATTTTCCCAATATTCTATGAATGTTTCTAAATGAATAGAAAGATATTTTCTTAAAATATCTAATAAATAAATCTATTCTACTTATGTTTATTTTCCTCTTCCACTACACATTTTCTTGACTAATAAATTTTTATTTTTGAAATTCCATTATTTTAAACTATTTTACAAAAAGTATTTTTAAGGTCTTCTTGACATATCAGGAAATGTTTTTTAGGATGTGATTCATAACTACATTTTTCAACCAATGCAACTATAGGTTTAAGAGAAATTATATTTAAAAGTTTCACTTCCATTATCCTCACTATTTTCTAAGGGACTTAGCTTTATTAGAACACATTCATTTTTTATGAATAGATGATATTATTCTTTTACATGTTATTTATTATCATAGATGTATTAAATATCATTTCTAATATTTACTTATCCATATACCCATTACTCTATATGGTGTAAACACACCATTTTATATAAGTCACACTAGGGGTATTAACTAAGAAATATATCTCATTAATTGATTTGGGAAACAATACAAATCGATATACTTTTTAATTATCTGTGGACGTTTATTGAATTCTAAGGCATGTTGAATATTTTCTGAGAAAATATTGATATTTTATATGCTAGTTTCATAATATTAATGTTTGTTACTAAGGTGTGTTGGTTATGTATTGAATTATTATTTGTTTTTTATATGATGAATGCATTGGAATTATCAAGTGATGTAAAAGGCCCAAAATTAGATATCCCATTGATGCATCGGTAAGATTCATGATATAAAATAACTTGGAAATTTGGTGTATTCCTTACCTATTTATATATTATGTCTTGGATTGAGGAAATGATGAAAATATTATGATGTCTGATATTATGAATTCTATCATTATGAAATTAGTTATATTTATTTATGTGATTATTTATGTTTTTATGATATCTATGGATATATTCTCCTTTTATGATTATTTTTATATTTCATATTTGTTTATTTTTTATCGCTATAATATTTTTTATACCTTATGTATTCATGATATCATCTAATATACACATTCCCTTATAATGAATTTTATCCCACCCTTTATTATGCTTCTATTTACCTAGGTTATAAAAAATATTAATTCCTATTATATATCTATAAGTGTGTCATGTGTAGTGTATTTTTTGGTATATGTTAAATAATTATTATGGAATATCAAATTATGGGTATAATAAGAAGACTATTCATTAGGTGACAAAGATATTGTCTTTGTTGAGTAATGATTTTTCTAATTCTATAAATATATGAAACTAAAAGGTGTTGCATATGTATGTGACTCAATTATTTCAACGAATTTTTAATATGTAATGTCAAACTTAGATTACTTGAGTTGGTATTGATACCAATATATAAATATTATGTTTTTAGTATTGGATTTGGGTGTACGGGCTTGAGTTACTACAGTTGGTTTTAGAGTAGAGTTTACACAACTTTATAGGTTAGAGTGTTTTTAGATGAGTATATTTTAAAAATATTTAGAAAACATCAAGGGTTGATATGATGGTTTGGGATCGTATATGAAAATTATTCTATCACCTTAAAGGTTAATACATTATTGAGAAATATGTTAATTTTTTGAAGAATCTAAATAGTTGAATAGATAATGAAATGGTTAATGATATATTAGTTTTTATCCCCATCATAAGAGAGTTTGTTGTATTGTATTTAATAAACATAAATTAATCATTTTTTAGTAAATGGTTAGAAATAGTAGGAACAAATCTAACAATGTATGTAAAGGACAATGTGATGGTTGTCTAGAAAAGAAACCAGACAAGATAAGAGATAGAGTGAAAAATCTAATGGTTTTTCCTAATCATCTATCTCGTGGTATGATTAAAATCCTAAACCTCAATGAATTTCTTAACACAAAAAATAAGTGACTAGTGGAGTTTCTTTGAAGCTTAGATGATAATGATCATGAACGTAAAAATATTCAACTTCTTACATGTTAAGAATATCAGAAGAAACACCCAGGGAAATGTATTAATCGAATTGAAAGATGTTTTCTATGTCGTAAAGGAGGGAATAGGGGAAAGAAATACAGAAGAAAAACAAAGAGTTTAATTAATACAATGGAGGGAAATAAATTTATTATTATGGTATCAATTAACTATTCAAAATGTGGGAAGTTTATGAATTATTGAAATTTATTACCTATGTGGAAACCTCCGGAATGGTATTAAATAAATTGAATGAATTAAGGTTTATCAAGTCAATATAATTAAGATGAAGAAAGTATAAATAAAATATAAAAGTTATAAATTATTTTAATAGTTTTGATTATGTTTAAAGTATGAAACATTATTATATTAGTATTGATTAGTATTAGGTAATGTTTCATAATTTTTTATAGGAATTAATTATTGAGGAATAATATAAAAATTCCTAGTTAAAGGTTTATGAATAAAGAATAATGATTAAAGTGACCACACATAGGGTTTCAAGAGATAATTTGTAATGGTATTTTGTTTAAATATTGATAAGATTTAATAATTAACATGAGTTTAAAAGTATATATATACCCTTTTTAGTTCTAATGTGATTATATTGAAAGGTTATTTTGTATATTTATATTTAGTTTTAGGAATGGTGCATGTTGAAGCATAGATAACCATTTCTATTAATATGGTTTTTGATATTGAGGTAATTATGGTAAATTGAGATAAAGGGTTTTTATATTTTTTGAAAATATGTTTTATCATATAGAAAACCATAAGATTTAAAAATTGATTTTATTATTTTGATGGTTAAAGTTATTTTAGAAGTTCATTATATTTTTTGGGAATATTTTAGTAATTAAGGTAAATGGGAATTGTTTTTCTAATATGTTCTTTTATGTCAGTGGTTAATATTAATTGGGGAATAAAGGGTGAGATAACTTATAGAAGTATAGATGATTTTTATATATATTTATGGATATTCAAGTTATTTTATAAAAGTGTTATTATATTTTGGAGAATATATGACTAGGGTATATAAATTTTTTGTATGTGAAATTATTAGCGATTATTTTTGTTTGAAGATAAATATAAAGTTGTTTTTGGAAGAGTATTTGATAAAATATTTCTGATTTTGGGTTTCCAATTTGGTCAGTATATTTTGAATGGTTTTAGGGTACATTTTATCTTAAATAATGGGTGTTTTGTTGACTTTTTTAGATTAATGTATCACTTCATCACATGAAGGATTATTTATATTGAGTATTGTCTTAACTTATGCTAACCATTTATAGTTTTTAAATATATAGAGATTGGAGGAATGAATTTTCATCCATTTTTTTGATCATATGATCTATTAAAATTCTTTATTAATGTTTGATAATGAAAAATTCATCATGATATTTATCATTTAGAATATGAGATTAATCAGAGGTGGAAAACTTCTCAAAACACAACCAAAGGAAAAAAAATTTCATATGGAATTGAAAGGAATCAATTATATTTTTTCGTAGTCTCTACATTGGAGGTAAACTAATTCCTCAAATCAAACAATATGAATATAAATCATTCAAGTCATATGTGTAAAAAATAGCTCAACTATCAAGGTGGTATTTTAAAAACACAATAAGAGTCTTGTAATAGTACATAAAATGATGAAGAAATATTTAATTAAAATGTACTTATTTTACTTGTGGTGACTTTAAAATCAATTATCTATATCTAAGATTATACAAATTTCAAGATATATTTATTTTGGTGGGAATAAATTAATATATTGGGGACAATTTTTTTTGGGGGGTATAAAAACTCTATATATCAATATGAAAAACCATTTTAAATAATACTTTGTTTGATAGATTTCTTTCACACAACACCAAACTAAAATTACTAAAAATATATTATAACAAAACTTTAAAAAAATTGTATATTGTAATTAATTATAATAATAAAATTATTTTGTTTTTACTGAGGTAATTTAATGATTAGAAAACAAGTAATTAATGTTATATGTTTAAAATCATTCAATGTCAAAAGGGTATTTTTCCAAGAATTATTTTTAAAGTATTGTGTATTTTAATAAATTAATCACTTTTAAAGGAATTAAATGTGTTAATTATTGAACTAAAACTAAATTATTTTAAAAATGATATGAAATAAGATCACGATCCCTTGAAGTTTAAAAAGGTATTTTTTTCTATAAAGAAAGTTTTTATTTATAATTATTTTTATTTAAATATAAATTTATGAAATTTATTAATTTTAATTTTATAAAATTAACTTTATTTTTAGACTCAAAATATAATAATTATCTTTTGGAGAATGTTTTGTATTTTTATATATTTTTTTGATTTTTTGTTATTAGTATAAAAGTATCAATTTAATAAAAAATATCAATTTTATGAAATTATCCCGATATAAGGATTAATTTAATGTTTATCAAAAATTTATTATAAAAATAAATTTATTTTCAATAAGTAATATAATTTATTTTTTAAATTTATTAATTACTTATAAATCTATTTTTTACTTTTTCAAAATCTAAGTAATATTTTTATACAAATAAAAACTGTATTGGTTCTTCTCTTTAAATCAAGTCTTCAGGCAAAAACTTTTGATTTTGGTTTAGTTTAAAAGTAAAATAATTTCACTTCAATTAAAAAATTACAATTAATTATATACGAATTAAAAATATACATGATTTCGGTATAAAATCATTTTTATGACTAAAAGGGAATTTTTCTAATAATAGTTTTCATTGCGTTTGGTGATCTTATATAAAAATTTATTTTTACCACTTATAGAAATTTAATATTTGAAAATGGATTCCGTATTTGGAATAATAATATTAAATCATTTCAGAATGACCATTTAATTTTTTTTAATAATGAATATTTACGACGATAAAAGTTTTTCACCATAATAAATGTTAAAATGGCTAACATGGGGGTTTAAACTATTATATAAGACCTAGAATATCTATAATAATTAACTAAATTTGATTGGTTAAGTGTATTTTAATATTAACTTTTCCTATAATCTAAATTGGACTAAAATTAGAGATAGTTATAATGATAAATAAATTTATTATATTTTATAGTTCATAATATTTACAACGATGATGTTCCCCTCACTTATAAAACGAAACACCCAATCATAAATTTTACACACATACAAAGATCCCTTATATCATCCAATATCTAAAAAATACCCTAAAAAAGACATGTCCATGAACTATAGGTTATTTTTTATATCAAAAGGCCCATCCTAGAAGTCTTAAGGCTTAAACCAAAGGAAGATATTAAAGGAGGATGTATAAGTCTTAACTGAATTCTTTCAAGTTTATTTCTTCTTATACATCCTTTAAATATATTATAACCATCCTAATATAATGAAACTAGTATATTTACTACACTAAAATGTTATTATTTTGATTTACAACTACAATCTACCACTTTCCATCTAATGATAAATGAAAACATTGCTCATGTGTATGTATAGACTACAACTTCCATTAGGTGATGAATTTAATTATTCAAAATCACCTAAAATAGATGGTTATAAATATGTAAATAATAAATATATCTGATATTTATAACATAATTATGATTTTTATAGATAAATCATTATCTGCCTTCTTTCATTCCATTTGTTTAAAAATGAAAATGCCACCCATGTGCATATGAAGAATACTATCTCCATGAACAAAACATGTCATTTTTTATAATCTTCTTACATGGGTGGTTATAATAATGTATTTAATTTATATAAAACTGTTTATATTTTGGATTATATGAAATCATATCTAAGGGGATGGACCAAAATCGTTGAAAAAAACATTCATGAGAAATAGAACAGCTAATACCTAAAAAATTTATTTAAACAATGAATTATGAGTTAATGATTAGAATGATGTTATGAATAACTGAAATCAAAAAAATAGATATAAATATATATCTTATATATAAGAATAATATATACAAAAATTTATTAAATAGGAAGTCGGAATCTGTCTGACCAAGGGGGAATCCATGGAAATTGTTTCTCCTTTCAAATGTCCTCCTTTGAGTTATATTTTGAGTAACACACAAAATTATAATATATGGTGTGTATGATACATATTTGAAATATTATAGCATTTTAACACCCCAATATTTTTCTATGTGTTATCTTCAAAAGCTTGTGTCGCATGCAACACTAAGTTCGATACACCATGATATATCAAACCTGCTATTTAATAAGTGGTTATGAATAGTATTAACCACATTTTGAAATTTATAAAATTATTTTTCAAAAATATACTTCATTTTTGAATTTGGAATATCATAATTAGGTTAGGGTGAATTTTTGGTATTTTTATGAAAATCTCACATTTTGGATGAACAATGAAAAATAGTGCATTGTTGTTAATAACCAACTTTTTCATTTAAATAATTATTTTAGTTTAAATTTATTTTAAAGTAAAAATAGATAAAAAATACATATATTAATCCAATTTAGGTCATTAGAACCATTTTTATATTATAATTAGGTATAAAAATTTATTAATCTTTTAAACATCTCTTTTACCTGCCTTCTAGCCAGATCTACATGATTAGCATCAAACGAAATTTTACCTCTTCTGTGAATTGAATTTTGAAAAACAAACATAAATTTTTTTAATCAGTATGAAAAATGTGGTCTAATAGGATCAAAATATTTTTTGGTGAGCAATAACTTTTGAATTTTATTTATCACGGTTAAAGGTAAATATTGTAATTAAAGGTGAAAATAATATTATAATAATATAAAATTACTCTAACACTTATCTTAATTTCATTGGATAATTTTTTTAGATCCAAATAAACCCTTAGACTAAAATATGATCCTTTTAAGATGATTTTGTTAGATTAGGAAATTTATTATATTTTATTTAAAGAATAGCTAAAAATTTCATATTAAAATTTTAACAAATAAATAATATTTAATATGGGTTATAAATTAGATAAATTCGACTATAAATTGTATTTATAAAGATAAAATTTTTATATACATCATGATAATTTATTTATATTTTTATACATTAAATAATTAGTTTAAATGACGACACTATGATGATACAATAATTGATTTATTAAAGGAAGAATCAATTAAATGATCTTAATAATATTATAATGAATATCATTTAAAATATTTGATTCCGTATAAAAATTTATTGGATGAATATAAATTTTTTGGGATGATTTAATGTATCTTGTTTGAAATAATCAAGTTTTTATGATTTTATAAAAAGTCAAATAATAAATAATGTCAAAATTAACATAAATAATATTTAAAACTAATTAATATTTTATTAAACAATATAAAATTCATAAAAATTTAGAATCCATCTAAATTACTAGGATAATATTAAATAGTCCATTAATGATCCGATTTAGGTTATTTTTTCCTTATATAGTAACTATATTAACCTTACAGTGTAAAAAGACAAGTTGTTATGGTAAAAGGTTAAATTGTTTAACTAAGGGTTAAAGACAAAATATAAGGTCAATTTTCTGACCTAAAAATGTATAAAATTATTTGGTTGAGATTATTTTTTAACATCCACATATTAAACTATAAATAAATATTTTTTTTCTATTTGAAATCAAAAATGAATTTATAATAAATTAATAATTTTGGAATTTCATAAAGTGTCTCTCCTCTCTATTATAAAAGGGAACCTCTACTTATCTTTTATTCACACCTCTAAATCCATTTATTTCAGAAAAAACCTTCCCATTTCTCTTCAAAAATTCCCTAAATTCATCCTAGAGTCTATAATTTGGGAATAATTCCAAACTAAGGAGTCCTTTTGTACAAATACAAATAAGACACTCGAAGAAGAGGTAATTATTTTACCAACTCTTTCAATGTTCTTTTCTTCTTCTACTTGTTTTTCCTAATTTGTTTCCATAATAAAGTAATAAATATAGTATGTAATATTTTATGAGATATTTTTATTATTATGGTAAAACCACATTCCTCATTTTATCCATCCTATCAAAAAAAATATCACCATGTATGCGTACGTATGGCTTATCATCTCCACACCGTGGTGTAATTTTTTATTAAACACTACTTTATTAGGATGAGTATAATGATGAGTATAATGGATATAAATAATTAATATGACACAAAAATTATTCTTTATAATTAATATACCATCCAATTTAATTATATTTAACCATTGAGGGAATGATACTATCACTTGTACGTACATATGGATTACCATTTCCATGACATGATAAGATTCATCCTCCATTACAACCATTTTAGATTGATTAAAAAAATGTATATAAAAAATAAATATAAAAAATATGACATAATAATTCTACTAGAACAATATATATATATATAAATATATCTCTGGGTGTCATTTACTTTCTTCCATTTAGTACGATAAGAAAATAGAAACAACGTTCACGTGTACGTACGACTGACCGTCTCCATGAATAGTGTATTCCATTTCATTTATCTATCCAATATATATATATTTAAATACTTAATATATATGAAATATAAATCTTTTTTAAATCCTTTATTTAATTAATTAATGATCCAGGTAATATAATCAAGAATAAGAAGTCAAAACACCTATGATAAACAAAGTTATTATTATCCGAAATGTTGTTTTAACATAGAAATTATTAATAAATGGGTAATATAAAGTATAAATAAATCATATATGATATCATAAGTATTATTATGATTTTTTATAAGTTAATAATATGTATCAAACCATTATAAAATAGTTACAGACATGTATTGAGAGTATCGGACCTTAGGTAAGAGAATTCTGTCTCAATTAATTTTCACAAGATATAAGTAATGGTCACCACATATTTCTTGTTTTTAGTGTATGTAAATACCCTATTATATTCGATATCATGAATAAATTTATCTTGATGCTATTTAAAGGTTCATTTGATGATATTGGGCTTATTATTTAAATGTTCAAAGTGGTATGAGATGCTTTAAATGTTTGAAGAATTAATCCATTATCAATTTCAATATTATTTATATTATCATATATATTTATATATATATATATATATAAAGTATTATAATGAAAATTTTATGTCTATTTTTAATCTCATTCAAATTTCTTCAAAATGAATATTTTTAAGGTTTTTAAGGGACTCTTTAACTAAAACATCATTTTAAATGTTTTATAGATTTATTCTTTTAAATATTTCTCATTAATGTCCATGTTTTCAAAATTATTTTATAGATTTATTTTTATGGAAATGAATATTTTAAAATTTTAATTCCTTTAAAAAGTTTCAATGTGGTATGGGACACTTTGATTCAAAAATATATTTTAAAATGTCTTCTTTTATAAGTGTGTATATTTTGAATAAACGATTTCATATAAAAAGGGGTATTTGTCTCAAGATATTTTTAAAGATTTTAATAGATTATTTTAATCTATTTCAATATCCTTTGTTGGATATTAGTCACTTATGATATCATTTACCATATTTTATTTAATGGTTTATGATTAGTTTGATTGTGGATGTGCTATTTAGATACCATTCTTAATTAATGTTTAAAGAATTCATATTTCTTATAATTGTTTTTTTCAAGCATGAGTTTTACCATAATTATGACCATTATTCACTATTTATCCTATTATCCATGTTTTTTTCACTTTCAAAAAGTAATATTTTTTTACCAAAATTTTTTCCTAAAAAAAATTATAATATTTTCATAAATGTTTTTAAATTGGCATTCATTCAACTAATGTATATTTGTATCTTCCAATCCATGGTTTCTTAATTATGCATAGTTTATTTTAAAAATCTCATTATTGTAAATAAATTTTTAATGTGTTTTAATTCTATACTTAAAATTTCATGAAAAGTGTTTTGGAGGTGATTTATAGCTATATTTCTGTATGTTCCAAAATCTTCAAGAGAAATTCATTTTTTAACATTTTGCTTCAATTTTCATCTACATTTCACAAGGGACTTATCTTTAATAAAATTACTTTGTTTTTGATGAATTTATGGTCTTATTCATGTTAATTTTATTTATTATCATGGATCTATTCTACATTATTTTAAATATTTATTTATCCATATAACCATTACCTAATGTAGTGTAAACACCACATTCTATATAAATCTGATTTGGTGTGCTTAAAAATAAATTGTCTTCATTTTTTTGAGAAACATTAAAAATACATATAATTTTTGTTATATATGGAAGAATATTGACTTATAAGAAAGGTTGAATATGTACAAGGTAAATATTTACATTTTGTATATTAGTTTTCCAACATGAATGTTTTTTACTAAGTCATGTTAATTATGTATTACATTTTTATTAATTTATTTCATACGATAAATGAATTGGCCTTAGAAAGTGATAGGTGGGGACTAGAATTATATATACCATTGATGAATCAATAGGTATCATGAGACAAACTAACTTGGAAATTTAGTCATTGAATTACGTATTAATGTACAATGTCTTGACATGAATCCTTGATTATAAGATTATGATATACGACATTATGCATTCTATAATTATAAAACTAGTTATGGTTATCCATGTGATTATTTATAATTAAATTTAATCCATGGATATGTTTCCCTTTCACAATTTTAGTTATATGTTGTATTTTATTAATCGTTATCTCTTTCATATCGTGAATCCTTATGTATTGATGATAGATTTCCCCCTATGATTTCTCTTACTGATAATTTTAGATAACCCTTTATTATGCTCCCATTTCTATTGGTAATGAAGAAAATTAATACATATGATACATATATAAGGGTATCATGTGTATAGAATTTTGTGGGAGATATTAAATGCTTGTTATAGAATAATAAAATCTAGGTATAGTGGGAAAAAGTTCCATTAGGTGAGAATGCTGTGTATATTATTAATTAATGATTTTTCTAATTCTATAAATCCCCCAACTGGAAAAGGCATTGGGAGTTTAAGTTAATCAATCATTTCTTTGATTTTGTAATCACGGAAGTTGAAAGTTGGGTCACTTGAGTTAGAATCAAAACCAATATGTAAAGATGATGTCTTCAACACTAGATCTGAGTGTTTGGAACTTGGTTACTAAATTTATTGCAAGAAAATGGATAATATTCTTCATAATGATTTATTAAAGTTCTTCAAAATATAACAAGTTTACTATTTGGTCAATTAATTGAGAAAACTACCTTATACCCACTCATCCTAACCAAAGCACCAAATTCTATTATTCCTTTTTATTATATTCCATGATTTTATTCACTTTTTATATATTTGTAATATTTATAAATTTATAAAATTTAATCTTAACTATAAATATTTTTAAATTTATGGAATTTATTTTTTATGGGATCCATTTTTAATTTATGTTTCCAAATTAATATTTCTTATTGAGAGAAATTCCTTTAAAGTGTTTTTTATATTTTATAATCACAAAGGGGGATAAAACTTTATATTATGGTATACATTAAAAAACCATTATGAAATTGAAATGATTCACTTAATTTATTTTTAGATAGTTATATCTTTTTCATTTTATAAATTTTCAGATCCATTATATTGTTTATTCATGTTTTAATATATTATTTAAATCCCTTAATAATTAAATTTAATGTAATAATTATTATTTATATTTATAATATACAATAAATTGTTTATTTATAATGTTCTTATACTGTATATTATTACTATATTCAACTATTTATTCTTAATTATTATATAATTTTTGATCATAAACTATAGGGTGATTACTATGCGAGGATCTCATACACTTATTTCTTTAAATGGTGAAAAATGGTTTGTAAAGTTTCTAAAATATTATCCTGATTTTTGAAAAAAAAATATATTTTAAGCATAAAACAGGGATTATTAGACTACATGATTGTTAAGGAATCCATATTAAGTAAAAGAAAGTATTGCTGTTTTTTCCATCCAAATAGATTACAGGTGGAGGACCACCATAAGGTTAGCAGAAGAGGCAATTCCTATTTACTCTATATTTAGATCTCTGGTGGGTAGTACTGGAACTCTAGTATATCATAGTTAGATTCAAATATCTCAAGTGATTATACCAAAATAGTAGTGGAAAACTAAATAAACCTTGATGGGAAATTTTAAAAAGTCAACTACATTGATTTTATAACTTCAAAACTATATTTATTCTCAGTAGCGTGATTCAATTGAAAACAACTATAATGGACTAAAGGATGGATGAAAAGAAATAAATACTCATATATAAATACATTAAGGACATTGGAAGTGTTCATTGAGGTGGTTTTTTTGTTGATTTTACATATTGTACTCAATGCTTTTCATTCTCCTACCATAAAAATTTTCTCCACTTCTTCCCTCCTTTAATTGATATTTTTAGGATATATTAGTGATTATGAATCAGCCAGATTATATTAAAACAATCCATCCTATTTTATTTTTTATTTTATAGGTTATCACTATAAATATAGTGTGAGAATAAATTTTCTTGATAAAACCCTTAAAAATAAATTATAATTATTTACTTTTTAGGGTTTCTTGTATACAAATAAATTCAAGAGATTAAAGAAAATATTACAAAATTGAGGAGAAGAGATATATTTACCCAAACAATTATGTTTTAGTAAAAATAATTTAAAAAATATTTTTTATATTATATTTTCACTATAGCCACTTTAAATTTTATTTTAGTTTTAATTTAGTCATTTTAAATTATTCTAAATATTAAATTCACCGTCCTTTTACTACCCACACTATCCAACACAGGGTGTGAGAAATAATTCTCAGTAGAAACCACCACAACCTTAAATATCCCATGGAATTTAATGTTATCATACTTAAATGGTGTAAATATATTAATTGATTTAATCATATAATTTATATCATTTAATTACAAATATTAGGATATAACAAAGTTTACTATGAAATCAATTACTTAATTTTAGCTAATGTCTAAGGAAGCTCCCAACATCAACTCAGGAATAATGTGGCCAACAAAATATCCCATATAAAAATTATATCAAACACATAAAAAATAATATATTTCTAAGACCAAAACAAGGCCTAAATAAAACCAATGGCTCACATATAGTCATCTCATGTCATAGAAAAACCCATGGATCCCTACAATGAAACAAAATTTAATTATGGAAATAAGCACTCATTTCATGATCTTATCACCAAAGCCCATTCTGACCATAGCGGTAGACAGTACAAGACCATAGTCATTGTATCACCATTGTTATAACAATGAAACAAAATTAAAAAAGTAATAAAAAAATTATCATATTTAATCATTATTTCTTAAAATTGAATTTACATTTAAAGAAATTAATCACACACACACACACACAGATATATATATATATATATATATATATATATTATTTTAATCCTAACAATTAAATTTTTTTAAAACAAATAAAAACACTTAAAATTATTATAAACTTATTTATTTTGATTATCATCACATTATGTAACACACTAGGATTTCATGGTATGTTTATCATTGAATAATACAATAGCATGCGATGTATGCAACACTGAGTTCAAGCACACCATGACATATCAAACTAGCCGTTTTATAAGTAGTTATGAATATTAATACACAATTTTTAAAATTTTTAAAATTTTATTTTTAAATTTGGAATTCATTATTGGATTTGGAATATCAAAATTATCTTAGAGTGAATTTTTGTTACTTTTCTGATAACATTCATATTTTGATGAATAGTAAAAAACACTAAATTTTAATTAAAACGACTTTTTTAATCGAAATAATTTATAATGTCAATTTATAAATTTTAGTGTTTTTAAAGTATAAATAGATTATATTTTTATCTTTTAATATAATTTAGGTCATTTTATGTAATTTCACAATTAAATTTGTACATAAACACATGTCAATCTTTTGATAGTTTTTACTTCTTAAAACCATCTTTTTTGTTTTAATAACGAGAATTAGTTTTAAATTAATTTATGAAACTTCTATTTTTTTAATTTGAAAAAATGGATTCCATATTTGGAATCATGAGGTCGAAATTGTTTAAATAGGTAGCTTTTATTTTTAGACATTATGAATAGTTACTTTATTAAATATTTTATTTACCATGGTTAAAGGGTAAATCCGGTAAATAAGGGTAAAAAATAATATTATAATACTATCACATTACCCAAAAATGTGTTCAAACCCTATTGGATGATACATTCTAGACCATGAGAATCCTTGGGTCGATTTTGGGACCCCATGGAGCCACTTGGGAATGATAATGACATTTTATATTAATTAATTTTAAATAAAGACAATAATAACAAAAGCATGTATCTTTTAGTAAAACAATTTTTATATGAGGTTATATAATTGATATCTTTAATTATAAATAGTAATTAGAAATATAAAAACATTTAATACATCATGATATTTTATTTATAATTTTATGATATAAAATAAATATATTTATTTATGACACAATAAAAATGCAGTATTTTCCTTATTAATGAAAGAATCAAATAAATGATATTATAAATATTAAAATAAATGTAAATTGAAACTTTTTATGAAATAAAATAATTTTATAGGTGAATAATACATGATAGATATTATTTAATGTATTGTTTTTGAAGTAATCAAGCTTTTTTGACTTTCAAAGAAACCAAATACTAAATAGTGTCAAAATTGACATAAATGAGTGTTTAAAACAAATACTATATTATTAAATGTTATTATATTCCTAAAAATATAAGGTTATAAAAAAAGACTTATATAATGATATATATATCATTAATAAACCACTTTGGGTTCTCTTGTCTTTTTGTAGTAAGTTTATTAACCATTTAATATAATAATATAAGAAGACATGGTAAAAGATAAACTATTTAACTAAGAGTTAAATATAAAAGATGAGGTTAATATGGTGACCTAAACTTGTCTAAAACATATTTCTTGAGAATATTTATACACATACCCACCTTATCATCTAAATAAATCCTTTTTTTTCTATTATAAACTGAGAATTATTTTTTAATAAAAATATATTTCAAGCTTTTCCTAAAGTGACCCTCCCCCCTCTTATAAAAGGGTACTTCCCCTTCTCTCAAAATCACACCTCCAAAGCCATTTGAATCTGAAAAACCCTACTCCAATATCCTCCCAACTACCCTAAATTAAACATTGAGGCCTTAATTTGATCATAAATTCAACTTAAGGAGCCCTTTTGATCAAATCCAAAGGAAGCACCCGAAGAAGAGGTAATTATTTCATCACCTAATTCAAAGTTATTTTATTATTCCACTTCCAATTTCTTTGTTGTATCCATACCAAAATAATGACTCCAGTACCTTATATATACTTTTATGTTGTTATAAATATGGTACAACTATATTTTTTATTATATCGATCCTATAAATGAAAAAGTCACTATACGTGCGTACGTACGGCTTACCGTCCTCACATCATGGTGTAATTTTTCATTCAACACTTCATTATTTAGATGAGTATAATAATGAGTATAATTGATATAAATAATAAATATTATATGTTAATTATTCTATATATATGATATACAATTCAATTACATACAGTTTCACCATCAATAGAATGATATTGTCGCTCGTGTGTACGTACGGATTACTGTCTCCACCAACGTGATGAGATTCATTACCCATCATAACCATCAAGAATAAATTTTATTTTATGGTTAAAAAAAATGTTGATGAAATTAATATCATTATACATATGAATCGAATACATCCTATCCATAAAAAATAATACTTACATAAAAAACATATAAAGTAAAATGAATCAGTTAGCACCCAAAAACCATGATACCACTGAAATATAATTAACAAAAAAAATATATTATATGATCATATATGATATCATATTTATGTATGTTGTTCCTGTATAATTTAATATCAATGACTTCACCATTATACATGAGGTTAAATCACCCTTGATTAAGGAAAAGTGCAAGGTAAGGGTTAAATTTCACAATCTCTTTATTATCTGAGGTTGTTTACACGTGAGTATCTACTGGGAACTCTTTATCATCCACATCCGTGTTTCTTAAAAATAAATTTCGAAAAGTTTTTACTATTTACAATACTATGTGTTAAATTCATTTATACCCTTGTTTTACTTTTTATAAAATGGTTTGAAAGGAATCTTTTCGTTGCTTTCCAAACAAGGTGCTTTATGACCTTTTCAACAAATTTAGGAAATAATGTTTTTTTCTTACACGGAGTGTGTGGATATTTTCCACCATTATATAATCTTATAATCATCCCATACAAGCTTGTAAGAATATTTTAAAAATAAAATTTTATCTTTACTTTTTAATGATTTCAATGTAGAAGGAAATATTTCACTAAAATAGTTTTTGGATTGATTTCATCTATGTCAACATCCTTCATTGGATTTTATGTTTGTTTGAAGTTGATTTATTATGATATAATGTTCTATATTTTATTGAAGGTTTTTTGATATGTTTTATTGTGGATATTCTATTTTTATACCATTCATGGTTTATGGTTAAAGTATTGACATTTTTTTCGCTAGTTTTAATAAGAATGTTTATATTATCTTTCAAACTTTTTATATGAGGAATGAATTGGACTTAGAATGTGACGAGAGGAGCCTACTATAGGTCCTCAATGAATCGGTAGGTCTCATGAGACAAACTAGTGTCTTGGAAAAAGTCCTTGACAAAATCTTATTTGTCGTCTTGGCACGAGGCCTTGACTATGTGGTTATGATGTCCGACATTATGCATTACATCATTATGAAATTAGCTATTGATATTACATGTGATTATTAGACTAGTAGAATATCCATATGAATAATGAAATGAAATTATTTGATTTATCCTCTCCATATTATGATGAAATTTAAGTTTAAAAAGATTGTTTTTTATTCTTATACATTTCCATAAATGTTTAAGATTATTTATGAAGTGTTTTGTTATATTTCCATCCTTACTGAGCACCTGAGCTCACCCCTTTTATATGTTTTATTTTTTCCTGATATGTGAAGAAGTATATTGTGACTAACCTATAGGTATAGGCTAAGAGATATGAGTGTGTTCATAGGGGATATAATGTTTTTGTTTTTCCATTTCATAATGTAATGTAAAACTTATGTTTGTATCTAGTACTTCCAAGGCTACTAAACTAATCAGTCTTTCAGGACTTGATATCTTGTGATCTTGATAATGTTATGTAACAATGCACTAACTCTAGGTAAATGGGGCCGAGGCATTAAAGTTGGTATAAGAGGAAGTTTAGTACAAACCTTGGAAGCTAGATATAGAAAAACTACGATTAAAGAACATTACCCTCAGATAGACTTTGAGGATAAGTATTGAAAAACTTCCTAGAATTTTTGTAATGTAGATATTTTTATTATTATCAAGAAATACCTCCCTGTCTAGATATGATAAGGTAGAGGTAGATCTGGAGCAGATGTACCTAGGAGTGAAAACTCTGACAAGGAGTTTTAGGATTGACCTGGGGTATCCTGGTACACGAAAATAGGTCTTGCTGCACTCTTGTTTATGATAATCACAGGAAATATGCTTAGGATAATTCACATTTTACTTATAAACAATTATAAAGGATTTATGAGTAAATATTTCCTAAAAGAAAACATTTTTATGATTATGGATTATATCCATAAACTGGTCAATTTATGTTAAGTGTTTTACAAGTTTGGAATTATGTATTGTGATTCATAAACTAATCTAGTGTATGCCATTATTTAGACATATAACCTAGTAGAAAGAATGGAAAACATATATGCACATAATCTATGTAGGGATTTCGCTCCTAATCAAGATAATTATAGTGGAGCTAGTGATACAACTGGTGATGATTAATATATCACCATACTGGGACAACTCACTCAGGTTATGAATAATAAGGTTACTTGTATGCAGCACCCTGATCCACAACATGGAAGATCAATGTTAGAATGATTCATGAGGAAATAACCACCGAAAATAAATGGGTTTACAAATCCACTTGTAGTTAAGCAATGGATAAGTTCTTCGGAGAAAATATTTCATGATTTGGGGAGTAAAGAAAGGGAAAACATTATCATGGCATTTTATTGACTCATGAGATATGCAGATCAATGGTGGACATTAATTCAAGACACAAAGGAGGATAAATAAGTTTCAAATATGTAATGGATGAAGTTTATAGATCTTTTCTTAGAAAAATACTTTCCTCATGACCATCAAGTAGACATGGAAAGCCAATTTCTGAGTCTAAGGAAAAAGGAGGATGAGAATATTGTAAAGTATGAGGCTAACTTTACTTTGTTAGCAAGGCATAAAGCAGATTATTTACATAACCCAAGGAGTAAGGTTGATCTATTATTTGATGGGTTAAAACCATTTCTCCATCAAGCATTAGTCTCATAATCCTTCTCATCGTGCGAAGATATCATCTCATGTGCTATCAAGACAGAAAAAGAATTGTTTAAGTCTTAGGACATTAAAGTAAAGAAGGAGAAGAAGAGAACAGTGGAGAAAGAGACAGATAAAGGTAAAATGTAAAGAATTATTTTCCCTTATGTGATAATTTTGGGAAGAAACACCCCGCAACTTTCATTAAAGGAATGAGAGATTGTTACTAGTGTGGTGAAAAAGGCCACCAGGCTCATGATTGAAAGGGAAAGAAAGAGGCTTTCAATGTTGAATGCTAAAATTGTATAAAAATGGGGCATTATGAAAATAAATGTACCAAGTTTGAAGGAAACTTACCATAGAAAAGGCCAAGGGAGCAAGGCCAATATTATGCTATTACTACTGTTGAAGTTGAATAATTAATTTATTTGTATTTTTGGATTTAAGAATTATATTCTAGTTACAAGATAAATTTGATATATACAAGGATTCTACTGCAATACGTTTTTTTAAGGTGATGAATGTAATAATATTTTCAGTATCTGACAATAAGATAAACTTTACATTGTTTGGGGAATCAGATGATACAATTGATTTTGGAATTTAGAGACACTTTAGAGTGGGTTTGGATAAAAGTATTTTGGATAAATATAATGGTTGGAATGGATTAAATAGAACTTTGGATAGTATTGTTTAAGGTTAAAACTTTTTTTAATATTATTTTTTGGAATGTTATAATACTATTTTTTTAGAAAAAGGTCAACCTGCAGGTTGGGTGATAACCCATTGTGTTGGACAAAGCTGCCAGAATTGAACCCACAACCAAAGTGCGACAAGGCTTTATCACCTACCACTAGCCTATAGAAAGTCCCTGGTTATTAAAAAAATATATTTATTCATTTAAATGGTATATGTTTATATTTTAAACCCCATACGATTAGGATAAATAGAATTTTTTTGAGTTCTATTACGTTTTGGAGTGAAAGATGAGTTTGTGGTAGTAATTAGTTAAAGGATGTAACTCTACTTGTCAACTATTAATTTTTTTATTATTCTATAAGTAAAATAGTTCTTAAAATTTAGGGAAAGTATCTTAAAACCAAAAATGTTTTATGCTAATACCTTATGTTTTTTTGAACTAACGACATTTTAAATCATCATAGATTTATGGCTTTGAGGCCCTCAATTTTCCATTAACTTGTTTTTGATTGATGAACTCAATCATTCCCTATAAGTATTTCCATTTTCCCTCCAATTATAAATTCCAACAATGTTCTCCTATTTGAAATCCTAATTTTTTGGTGACTTTTTCATTCCCTTTCCCTCTTATTACTACTAAATTTTATTAACCCTATTTCTGACTTGGGTTTCCACAAATGTATTTTCTATTTTTTAACCTTTTATTTTCAAAGAACAATTTCAAATTGAAAGGACGCAATTTATTGAAGGAGGGAATAATGTAACACCCCATGCTTCCATAGTACATTTCTCTTTGTATAATACAATCTCATATGATGTACGCAACACCGAGTTTAAGCACACCATGACCTATCAAACTAGCCATTTTAAAAGCCGTTATGAATAGTAATACACACTTTTTGAAATTTTATAAATTTTAATTTACAATTTGGACTTCATTTTTTGATTTATAATATCAAAATTTTCTTAGGTTAAATTTTTGGTACTTTTATGATAAATTTTATATTTTGATGAATAGTGAAAACACTAAATTTTAATTAAAAATAACTTTTTAAATCGAAATAATTTATAGTGTTAAATTATAAATTTGAGTGGTTTTAAAGTATAATTAAATTATATTTTTATCATTTAATATAATTTAGTTAATTGGATTTAATTTCACATTTAAATTGTATTTAAACACATGTTAATCTTTTGATGGTTTTTACTTCTTAAAAACCCACTTTTTGGTTTTAACAACGAGAATTAATTTTAAATTAATTTCTGAAAATTCTGTGTTTTTTATTTGGAAAAATGAATTCCATAGTTGGAATTAGGAGGTATTTTTTTTTAAATAAGTAACTTTTTATTTTTAGACATTATGAATAGTTACTTTGGTAAACATTTTATTTACCATGGTAAAAAGTTAAATCCGATAAAGAAGGGTAAAAAATAATATTATAATAATATTAAATCACCCTAACACGTGTCCTAACCCTATTTTTTGATACATTCCCAACCCTGGGAATCCTTGGGTCGATTCTGAGACACCATGGAGCCACTTGGGAGTCATAATGAAATTTTATATTAATTAATTTCAAGTAAAGACAAAAATAACAAAAGCATGTATCTTTTAGTAAAAAATTTTTTATATGAGATTATATAATTTATATCTTCAACTATAAATAGTAATTATAAATATAAAAATATTTCCTATATCATGATATTTTATTTATAATTTTTATACATAAAATAAATATATTTATTTATGACACAATAAAGATGAAGTATTTTCCTTAGTAATGAAAGAATCAAATAAATGATATTATAAATATAAAAATAAATTTAAATTGAGACTTTTGATGCCATATAATAATATTATAGGTGAATATGACATGTTAGTGTTTATTTAATGTATTTTTTAGAAGTAATCAAGCTTTTTTGACTTTTAAAAAAACAAAAAACTAAATAGTGTCAAAATTGACATAAATGAGTTTTTAAAACAAATACTATATTATTAAATGTTATAATATTCCTAAAAATCTATTTCTTAGAAAAAGGACTTATATAAAGATAGATATATCATTAATTAACCACTTTTTATTCTCTTGTATTTTTATAGTATGTTTGTTAACCATTTAATATAATAATACAAGAAGACATGGTAAAAGTTAAACTATTTAACTAAGAGTTAAATCTAAAAGATAAGGTTAATATGGTGACCTAAAATTGTCTAAAACATATTTTTTGAGAATATTTAGACCCATACCTACTTTATCCTTGAAATAAATTCTTTTTGATCTATTAGAAACCCAAAATTATTTTATAATAAAATAATATTTTAATATTTTTCTAAAGTGACCCTCACCTCTCTTATAAAAGGGTTCTTCTCCTTCTCTCCAAATAAAACCTCCAAATCCATTTATCTCATCCAAAACATAATCAAATATCCTCCCATATACCCTCAATTTATCCTATAGGCCTTAATTTTATCATAAATCCAACCTATGGAGCCCTTTTGATCAAATCAAAAGGAAGCACCGAAAGAAGAGGTGATTATTTACTCCCCTCTTTCGAAGTTATTTTCTTCTTCCACTTCATCTTTATTTTTTGTCTCAATACCAAAATAATTACACTAGTAACTTCTAAACCTTGTGATGTTATTATAAATATGTTACAACCATATTATTTATTATATATATATCCTATAAATGACAAAGTCACCATACGTGCGTATGTACGGCTTACCGTCTCCACTTCGTGGTGTAGTCTTTCATTCAACATTTCATTATTTGGATGTGTATAATAATGAGTATAATTGATTTAAATAATAAATATAATATGTTAATGTTTTTTTATATGAAATAACATCTAATTATATACTATTTCACCATCAATAGAATGATATTGTCGCTCGTGTGTACGTACTGATTACTGTCTCCACAAATGTGATGATATTCATTCCCCATCTTAACCATTCAAGAATAAATTTCATTTTATGATTAAATTTTTTTAAGAACTTAATATAATTCTATATATGAATCAAATACATCCTATCTATAACAAACATGACTTACATAACAAAAGATATAAAGGAAAATGAATCAGTTAACACCTAAAAATGATGATGCTACTGAAATATCATTTACAAAGAAATATTAGAAGATAATATATGATATCATATTTATGTATGTGGTTATTTAATAATTTAATAACAATTATTTCACCATTATAGATGAGGTTAACCTACCACCGACTAAAGAAAAACTAGAAGGTAAGGGTTAAATTTCACAATCTTATTATTATTCGAGGTTATTTATACGTGAGTATCTACTAGGACCTCTTTATCATCCACATACATGTTTCTTAAAAATGTATCTCAAAACAATTTTACTATTTACTAGACTATGGTTTTAATTCATTTATACCCTTGGTTTACTTTTAATAAAATGGTTTGATAGGAAACCTTCCGTCGCTTTATATACAAAGTAATTTATGACCTTTTTGAAAAATTAAGGAAGGAATGTTTTTTATCTTATACTATGGGTGCAACTATTTTCCACCATTATATCAGCTTCAAAGCTTCCCTTACAATATTATAATTATATTTTCAAAATTAATTTTTTCTTTAATTTTACTGATTTCAATGTAGAAAGAAATATTTCAGTCAAATAGTTTTTGGATTGATTTCATTTATGTCAACATCCTTAGTTGGATTTTACATTTGTTTGAAGTTGATTTATTATTATAAAATCTTCCATATTTTATTGAATGTTTTATGATTTGTTTGACTGTGGATGTGCTATTTTTATACCATTTATCATTTGTTGTTAAAATATTGACATTTCATATACTAGTTATAATACAAATGTTATATTATGTTTCAAAATTTTCATATGAGGAATGCACTGGACTTAATAAGTGATGGTAGGATCCCTCTATAGATCCACGATGCATCAGTAGGTCTCAAGAAAAAAACTATTGCCTTAGAACAAGGCCTTGTAAATATCTAATTTTTAGTCTTGGAAGGGGGCCTTGAATATGTGGTTATGATTTCCAACATTATGTATTCCATCATTATGAAATTAGATTTTGATATTACTTGTGATTATTTGACTAGTAGAATATCCATGTGAATAATTAAATGGAATTATTTGATTTATCCTTACCATATTATGCTGAAATTTAAGTTTAAAAGTATTTTGTTTTATTCTTATACATTTACTTAAATGTTTACTCTTATTTATGAAAGTTTATACAATATTGTTATTCTTACTGAGCATATGAGCTCGACACTTTCTTATGATTTATTTTTTTAATATTTCAAGAATTATATTGTGACTGACCTATCAGGATAGGATAAGAGACATGAGTGTGTTCATAGGGGACAAAATGTTTTTGTTTTTCCATTTCATAATGTAATGTAATTTTTATTTATGTATGTAGTACTTCCAAGGCTACTAAACAAATCTGTCTTTAGGTACTTGATCTCTTGTGATCATGCCAATGTAATGTAATAATTCCCCAACTCTGGGTAATTGGGGACAGGGAATTACACATTAAGTACACACATGGAATTATATCGGTAGAATAGTTTATAATGTTTGTACAAACTCTCTTATAAATTTTATGAAATGAAAGGTGACACCTACCTATTAAATAGTGAATAATTCGCATGATGAATGCTCTTAATTCCTCCTCAAGCATTAAGAATTTTCAATTACATTGAACTATAAGGATATGATAAGATATGTTAAAGATATTAATTAATCCAAAATAACTCACACAAAATATTAGGCTTTCAAATATTTTAATAATGTTAGTCCAATGTCATTGATAGATAGAAATTCCACATATAATTGAGAGATAAATCATTAAATGAAGCTACAGTTAGAGGTAGTGAAATTATAGAGAATAATTTCCCAAAAAATTTCTTAATGGATTAATAGTTACACTTAAATTTCTTAATTCAAATACTAGAAAATGAAACAAAAACTCTAATTAAATTTTTTTTTTGATCAACGTACTGTAATTATGGTTGACCCCTAGTAAACATCTAGTGGCCCATTGAGGTTTGACTTCTTATATCTGAACTCCCAATGAAATCATCTGGTCCCCTTATATGGCTAACAAACTCTAAGAATATTCCACTAGATTTCTATTGGAATTCTATAATGAAAGTATAATTTAATTATCTCTATATCCTCTCTTAAATGGTTTATTTTCCTTCCCTTACTAAAATTTTAACTCAAAATAAATAAAATTAAATCTTAAACACTAAAAAATAATACTAAAAGAAATAAAAACATCTAAAAAATGAACTAAAATCTCTAATAAATGTAATGTAATTCTCTAGAAGCCACATTGATCATCTTAATTGAATAATTTATGTATTGATACCCCATTTTGGTTTCCCACTCCCCTATATCCTCTTATACCATTCCTTACTACCATAGATAACGTAAAATTATTTTGAATCTTCTTAGTATGATGTAAAATATTTATCTATCTATAAATAAAATATATATATGACTAAAATTATATATAATCACACTATGTCACATGAGATAGATTCCGTTTGAATTTTTTCAATAGTGACACATAAAAGACATCATGCATTTCAATATATTTTACAGGTAATTACAACTAGTAAAAAACCTCCCAAATAATCTATATAATTTCAAATAGTATATTAATACACTGGTCCAACTTTATTTTGTTTCCCATTAATAGTTCTCTATCCAAGGAGATACGTGATAAAAGAAAATATACTAAAAAAATGTGAGAAGTGAGAACCCCTGATCACTACTAATGCCTACTTTGAGTCTTTCCTAAGCTCATCCTAAATACATAAACTTTATTAGAAGTTTCTTTCATGTATCTAGGCCTAAATAATGTTACATAATAGTAATATACCCAATATAAAGGTGATCAATATAACCTACCATATAATTCTTCTAATAAAGCAATATAAATAGTTTATTGGTAACTTTCGTTATTAAAAAAATCCTCAAATTCTTCATGATTTCCCCATGCACGAATAAATAAAATATACATACATGAAAAATATATTTAAGAATATATATAGTTCACTTATATTAGATATTTATTTGTGAATGATAATACATGCCTTAATTCAGTTGAGTACACAAATCCTTTTTTAATCCCAACCAAAATGAAGATGTAAATTTTACATCATGATTAGATATAATTTTATTCGATATTATATGATTTATTAAATTATTTTTAATATAAATATACCTAATAAAATTAATCCAATGATATTATTTAATTATAAAAAAATGAAAAACATTATTCAAAAAATAAATAACAAACTAAAATATATTTTTACCATTTTATGACCATTGAATAACATTCATGAAATCCAGGCTAATATCATCCCCTTTGCACATCAAAATTATTATTTAATGATTCATACTTGGGGGTCTCTAATGTTCAGATCTTATTAGAAAACATGTAGTCCATATCTAAGTAAATATTTACCTGTTTTATTCCATCCCCATCTACAAAAATATTTGTAAAAAACTATTGAACTTATTTGATAAAATAAGATGAATAACCCATCGAGAAAATTGAAAACACCTTATTAATTCCTATCACATGTCAAACAAAAAAATATAGATATTAAAATATATAATTAAAACAAAACTTAGTGTCCACCAATGTATCTACTCCATACCATAGATTCTATCATGAAAAAACCAAAACTCATAATTTTAAAAAATAACCTCTTTCACTCACTCAATTAAGGATGATATGATGGTCAATGGTTCCAAAATAATGTGATCTCATTCCTTAGATATATCAAAATAAAAATAAAATCAAATAAACAAAAGCTTCAACTCATCTATTAATTCCTTATAAAGTTCCTCATAAGATTTCCTATTCAATTCATAAATAATTCTATCCCATTTCCCAGGAGTAAATATCTTCTCAAGATCAAAAAAATTATGGTGTTTGAACTAAATCAATTTTAAAATATAAAAATAAGACAATTAAAATATAAAATTCATGTGCATATGTTCCATTAATACCATAAACATCCCATTGATCAAATAATACTACAAACACTTAATAACATGAAAAACAAACGACAACTTGAGATCATGGGTAATGAAATTATTCTTGTATAGCCTAATCCACTAAGAACTATATGATACCATATATTCCTCTTATATCCACACACTACCTAAACTCAAATTAGAGGCATTACAATATACCTCATTGCTCTTCCCTATATCATATAAAATGAGAATAGTTACTGATTCCAACCTATTATTTAACACTTGAAATATTTCGTTCCATTTATCATCATACTAGAACATAACCTCCTTCCTAGTCAACACCATTATAGGTGAAACAATCTTTTAAATGATTAGAATAAATCAATGATAATAAACAATAATCCCCATGAATATTAAAATTTTAAAATCTTTAATGGGGTTATCCTAAATATCACTATTGAAACTTTCTCAGTATATGTATAAATTATATATTTATAAATAACATGCCTAAGATATTTCACCTCATGGATATTGAAATTGAATTTTTTAGTTCGTAGCCTAAAATTAGTAATCTTATAATGTGTAAAAGATAATGAATAAAATTTTCATTTTATCCTCATTGAATCATGAGTATATCAATATATAATTGATAAATAAAATCACAAATGAACTTACATAATGATAGAAAACATTATTTTTCAATTCTATAAAAAAGAACTAGTTCATTCATCATTTTTAATGACATCACTAAGAATTTAAAATGGCTATATCTATTTTTAAAATTTCACTTTGAAACATCTTTAGCTCGTACTCTAAATTGGTTATAACTTGATTAAAGATAATTATTTGAAAACCACCAAGATCCCCTATGATAATAAAAATAATCTTTGATAAATGATAAATTATATCAATTTTTAATGATAACACATTTCATCTTTCAATAATTAACACAAAAGTACATTCTCTTATTATCCTTTATATAAAAAGTATTGAATCCCACCAAAGAGGAAAACTCTTCTTAATAAATACACTAGGTTTAAGATCTTCTCAATGAGTTAATAATTCTTAAAGCTCAACTTAATCCATGTGAGAAAGGTGTATAGATATATTCTCAATACCTCATATCAAGTTTGTATTGAATTCCATATCCCTATTCAATGTACTTCCTAAAAAATCCTCAAAAAACATATCTTGATAACTATCAATCATAATAGGGAAAAAATATTACCATATCCTTCTTGAAATCCAATAACTATCCCTACTATTTGATATATGATCTTCCTCAACTTCCCCAAATAGTAGTATGCTCTAGTAGCTTGATAGTCTTAATCTCCTAAAAAACACAAGATTATTCGTAGTATAGAAAGAAAGTCACTCATCTTTTGGTAAAAATTAACATGAACTTGAATTTTTTTTATACCAATATATTCTAATAATGTAACCAAATTCCTTTATCTTTTAAATATAATTAGTCCTAAAGACATTCATATCCACTAATATCAATGTCATAGGTTGAGAAACCTTTGATGGGAACATTTCATTATTTAAAAAGCTTATAAAAATTCAGATAAAAACCAGCATTAAAACACAAACTAGATATCAAAAACGTATAAATAAACATATGAAAATAATTGGTATAAAATATTACAATATCCAAGGTAGAGGAAACCATCGTTAGATAACCATCAATAAATCCCCTCCATTATCAATTTGAACATGATCCATAATAAATAACAAAAATTAATGGTCTCCTCAACAATTTCCCTCAGTTGACTATCTCCCTTAGATTGTATCAATTTTTTAATAGTTCCCTTGAGGACCTCTACTAACCTCTCTACTGGTCTCCCTAATTTATAAATGAAAAACTATCTTCTATAGTGTACTTTGACATGCACAAGTTTCTTATGTAGAAGAAGATTCTTGACCTCCACACCTATGACCCCCCTTCAATTTTCTTTTTGATGATATCCTATTTTTAAACAAGAATGAAATTAATTTGGAAAACTATGACATATATCTTAGGTATTTCCTTATCCACACTAATAACACTCCAATGCATCCCTTCATTAAGATTATAGAGTAGAAAAAGTCTTCTATATACCACCTATTTTATCACTATCTTTATGATAATCATATATAATCATCTTCTTACTACTCCCAAATAAATTAACACCCACCGGATCCCTCCTTTAATCTTACAAATAATTTTTATCTTTGAAGTATTTTTTCAACACTTCTATGAGTTTATAAAATAAAATGAGTTAAATCCATGAACGATGTTCCGTCTTTTGACTAAACTCACAATAAAGATATTTTGAAATATCATAGCCTCCAAAGGTTTAATTAAAAAGGATAATTCTATAAACCTAGAGGCATAGAAAAGTAAAAATATATTCCCCTATATATTCTCCATGAACTCATAGACACTATCTATCATTAGTGTCTGAGAATACATAAACTTTAATAAGAGATAATAAAAATTATCCCATGATAATCCCTTAGTACTTTTCTCATAGACGAGAATAACCTATAAGTGACACACTAGTCACTCAATATAAAATAATTAAAACATAAACCTTTCCACTCTATATCTCATATTAGATAAAATATTATATCAATGAATTCTATCCACTATTATATGTTTTTATCCATTTAATCTCCCATTAAAAAGGAAGATGTTGGGCTCAAAAATACCAATTCTCTTCAACCACCATAGCCACCTCCACATATAGACTTCCATATATGTTTTAGATCAACTTCAAAAGATACTCCGTAGTATTATTCTATAATGGAGTCTCATGGTCTCCCAATGGAGAAACATTATCAACACATCCCTTTACATACCACTAATTATATTTCTTCTTCTCTACCTCCTTCCCATAAGTATCATTAGTGTAATTATTTGGTTCTATGTTTCTACCCAAATCAGCACACTAGAAAACAAAATTTCTATTTTTTTTATCCAAAGATCACACCATAAAAAATATCATATACATAATCATAAATAAATTAATAAAATAAAACTA
The DNA here is from genome assembly GCA_963277665.1 of Viscum album. Classification (NCBI taxonomy): domain Eukaryota; kingdom Viridiplantae; phylum Streptophyta; class Magnoliopsida; order Santalales; family Viscaceae; genus Viscum; species Viscum album. Next base: position 780,423,999 of record OY728153.1, on the reverse strand, counting down.
ATAATATTATTTCATCAATAAAACTCATTAATTTCACTTAGCTAATTTGTTACCAATACCCCATTAAAATGAAACACTGATAAATTTATCAGTAATACAATCAATTAACGATAATAAAATCACTAATAAAACATAAACATATCCACACACACAAATATCATCTTCCTCTATATTAAGATAATGCATGAATACCCACTAAAAATTCTCAAATATGGTGAGTATCAAACACAAAGATATCATTTAAAAACTCATAAAAGTAATATCTTATACTATCTTGGATTAACAGAATATTACTATGGTTTTGAGGGCTATGAACACTAACATAGATTTTATAAAAAGTCCCAACATACACAATCCTTTATAGTAAGTTCCAAGATATTGTGGACTCCGAAAATAAACTGACATGGAACCATTTCTAAGTTCCCACCCTAGAACAATTATTCCACTAAGATAAATAATCACATGTGATTAAGTGGACAACCAATCACTAGAGGTCAGGGACTAGCTCCGATGGTTTATAAGTACGATATGGGGATAAATTTACCCACTATTGGTTAATGAAAATAAAACCCCAATGTAAATAACATGATAATAAAAATTAGTGAAAAAATTGATAACATCCTTAATAAATTAAATACAACATCCCAAAAATACCTAATTTCATTTTATGTCATATTTTTGCTTTAAAATAGATACCGAGTATCAATCATAAATTATAAAACTAAAATAACTAGAGAAATATGATTTGGATAACCCCATCCATGCCCTTAAATGAATATACAAACATGCTCATTAAGTCTCAAGACATCATATCCCAGATAATGAGGCATTTTTACTTTACTTATAACATCATTCATGAAATATTCACACACTCAAGATGTGTACATACATATGGTGATAAAAAGAACTTTAGTAGAAACCACCATAACCCCCACAGTAGTTATAGTTTAATTTGATTATATATAAGTGGTATAAAACTATGAAATGATTTAATCATATCATTTAAAAAATGGGGTTAAATGTAATAAGTGCTGACTAATTCACCTAATAAACCATATAACTACTTAGACTAATACCAATGGATTATCCAAAAATATACTGAGAAACAATGTATAAAAAATCATGGCTTATATAAATCTTATATCAAATATATTCCTTATAATATATTCCAATGTATTACCCAAGGCCTAACCCAAACCAAAGGATAACATATAATAATATCATGTATTATCATAATCAATATCTCTCAAGAAGTTATCCAACAATATGGACTTATATAATAAAATGGATATGTTAAAATATTAGAAACACACCTTGAATTATATCACATCAATTTATTAATCATCCTTTATTTATTATACACAAAAAATCAATTTATTTTAAAATTACTCATGTTATTACTCAAATCCCAAACATACTTTTTATATATTAATGTAATAAATTTAGGAAGAACATATCCTATAGAAAATCAATATTTTTAATCTATAAACCCACAATTTCCATTTTATAATCCATATATAGGAATTATACACTTTTATTAACTATTTAAATTTATCCAAATGTAATTTATAGAAATAATAAATCATTTTATAGTAAAAACACTTCATTATAAAATATAAAAAATTCATTACTAATTTCTCTTACTCGTACCCATGATTTTTACTCAAATCATGTTCATTGACATGTAACTCATCACTATGAATTAATTAAAAATGTGTAACATAAACCATTAATCACAGTGAAAAGAGTCTTCATCCTTTTTCAGAGGAGATGACATTAGTGGGAGAAAAATGACATCTATCCTCTAGAGGTATCCATGGGAAATACTGAATCAATCGACACTTGATCAATATATTCTCATAACCTACAACAATATGGTTCTAATAGAAGGTAAAGGGTGAATAGGAAGAGATTAATGAGTTTAAATGAGTGTTGTACAAACATTTTCTTGTGAGATATGTACCATGTCATTGTAGTTTGATCCTTTATAAATCCCTCACGAATACTCAATGAGCAAACTTTCGTTTACACATGTATTGTAATTGATGAGTAATTTACACTAATATAGTTCATAAAACTATTAGATGAATATATTAAACTCTATACCAATTCATCATTTTAGAAATTTCATAAATTATAGACTATGCTGAAATTATTCTTGAGTAACAACAATTATTATTTAGAATCCCATTAATATTAGTCTTTTAGAGTGTATCACACCACACAATTAAACTTATAACAGTGATATTTGATAAAGTGAGTAATAACATATGATATTCTAAAGTAAATAACATAAAATGATTTACAATATCTATTATTTATATAATATGATATTTCTAAATGAATCACATGTATAATGACTATATCATATTTCTCATTCAATATCCCACTTACACTAAAGCCTAGAAAACTTATATATTTTTCTAATTTATATCATAACATATACAATAACTTGTGAAACCATATCTATAACTACTTTAGATATATTCAAATTCAATTTTTTAAAATATATATTCAATGTCACCTTATATCACATCATATGAAATACATTTAGAAAAACCATCCAAAACTCTTTTGGATTAAATCTATAATACTCTAATATCATCTCTCTATGTCAAAATCAATCCCCATTTAGTCAACCATAATGTCTGAAATGATGGGTCTTTATAGCATTGAAAAAAAATATGAATCTAAAGATTAATAAATATAAGTAAAGAGAAGCATTTAAAAAATAATAAATGTTACTCATGCTAAAAAGGTATTTTTCATGATCTCCATCAAACATAAATATCATTTTATATCATTCTACTAATTAGATCACATGCTAGATTTCATTCCATAATTTTCCTTTGTTCAAGACATCGAGTGTCCGTGGGACACATAGTATGTCAATCCTAAAATTTTCAACTCTCTGAGTATCAACTGACCGGGCCAGTAAATATATCACATGTTATTAACCTTTATGGAAGAGAACATCATTTGTTCATCATAAGAAGATAATAAAATCATATATACTATCTAGGTGTGACCAAAATTACCCTAATTATAATTCAATTGAGGGAACATTTGTCATACTTTTTATACAAGAGGAGAAATCCATCATAGTTGATCTCTAACCAATGACATGACCAATAGCATACCCAACAGCTCCTTGATTAGATAATCCTTGAGGATTGTGTATGAAAGTTATTAATGTATAATGGTTTTTATGTTAGGTATATTTCCAAAAATAGGTAGTAGATACTAAAAAAATGATCCATGAACACATAGTATACCAAATACATAGTGTATGACACTTTACATGGTATACTTAGTGGATTATTAAGATCTCATAAACTATTTTTATGCCTTAAGAGCATATATATTTTTCTCTATAATAGAATTATACTCATGATAATAGTATCATTTCATCAAAACCTATAATACTATATAAAAACATTAGTTTGGGATAAATAATTGTCATACTTTTAGAGGTAAATTATCATCACACCTCCTTAAATATATATCAATCATTATATATATGAATCAAATGTGAAATAATGACAAAGTGGGGGATTCATTTTACACAATGTGATATATATTTATATTCATAAACTCTATTAAGATTAGTCATAGAAACTATAAATAAGAATTTGTCTAACATATCATATATTATAGGCTTCCAAATAATCATTATGTTCACTACACTTTTTGAGGTTTTGTTATCTCATTACATCTATATGTAATCACTATTACTCTTACATGTGACCACCTAATAAAAATATAACTCTAAAATAAATATTGAGTAACATCAATGAAATGGGATAGTTTTAATAATAGTGAGATTTAGGAGTCATATTCCTAATGTTTCAAGCCATAAAAATATTTAAACTTCTTTAACCCTCAACATCAAATTTTTTGATGTCAACTTCTTTTGTCTACATAGAACAATTTCCAAGTTCATCATCATTATTCCTGAAACACATTCTATCAAATATTTAGTCAAATTTTTTGGGAAAATAATTTAACTATATACATTATATCACGACCCCCTCTATCTAAGGTACCCATCCTGGGTCGGTAATGAATAAATAGATATAGTGATCCCATTATTACACATCCAATTGGCCATGAGTTAGTGACTGGCGCCAAGGGAATATTATCACACTTATGGGAGGCATTATCCTCCCAAAGATATATGGAGTAAGAGATAAAATTATAAATCCATCAAAAAACATCATTAATAAATATAGATCCAATATGAATACATGAAATGTCATATATAGACTGATGAAACTAAAAATATTACTTCAAGTGCAAAAATTAAATCCCTATAAGTAACAAAAAAAGTTTTAAAACTCCTAAAAAACATCTAAAGTTAGTACCTCCAAACTTTATCACCAAATAGATCCCATGGATATGGAAATAAGTTTATATATACATTGGGTAATCATAAAATGTATACTTGGTATGATCCTCCCTAAAACCTCTCATAAAAAATATGAAAGAAGCATAATAAATCTAAATGAATAAACAAATGAAAATAAATCATCACTTAAACATGTAATATTATTTTTCCCATACTCACCACATATCACTCTCCAAGTAATGTATACAATTAATCCAATATAAATCAAAATAATATCTATAAATAACAGTATGCCACTTCAAATTCCTTACTGGTTTGTTTCTCTCATGCACCAATAGCTCACACCCTGTGCACTTCACTTCCATAAGTAAAGTCATTCCTAATATGAGTTAGGCCTTGATCCTTCCTATCTCAGTCATGAATTGGGCCTGATATCTTGTTCTAACATCAGTCTATATATCAATATCATTATTCCATCCTATAGATCATGAAACTATCTAATAGTAACCATGTAATAGTCCAAAATCCAACATAGCATGTGTAAATGAATTAGACCTCAAACCATCACAACCCACACAAGTACACCTATGGGAAGATGTAACCACCATGTCTTGATACAAGGGTGTGATATTCCTAAATATGTTACAACTCACATATAATGGTATAGTAAAACTGAGTTCTATCATATTCATGGTAAGAAGGAACCCCATATTGTAATCCATTATATCTCAAGATGTACCAATTAAAATCTATATCTAAAGGGAGAGAGAGGAAAAGGTATAATTCATCCATCAATTCACTCACTATCCTATATATTAGATAGAAAACCCCCAAAATATTTGGGTGCCAATTTTCCCACTATCTTGGGTGGTTAGTGTATGAAATCGTGAAATATGAGTAATATTATGCATAGACAAACAAAGGGAAACTACCACAACTTTGAATCATCTCCCACTATCATCACACTTGAAACTCGACTAACAACACTATGAACTAAGTCTCTAGAAATAATACGTGTATCATATTTCATAGTAATTAAATAATGATGCATTAATTAATATAATTTTATTTTCAATTTCAAATATGACCATTTTAATCTTCTAAGGATAGTTATTTATGCACCAAATACTTTCTTTATATTCACAAGTATTTTATCATCATACAAGATCTTCATGATACACACCCATTAATGTTTTAGTTCAATTATTATATAATAACCATCCATGAAATATAAGAATCATCTAAATTTACCACTAAAAGAATGCACTTGAAATGAATAGCATCAAACAGTGTCAAGAAGTTAGAAACAAATAATAGAAGTTTTATACAGTCATCTGATGATCAAGAAAGCATCAATAAAGATTAAAAATATCAATGAGAAATCCCTACTCTAAACTCATCCTGATAGAATTGATGTCATTACAACACCATATTTTATAAGTAAAATATATTCCTCTATTACTTGCATCAACCATCACTATAACCTGGGCTCCCAAGCCGTGGATTATCAGAGATTCACAACCATATCAAAGATATCAATTACACATCAAGTCACATACATGATCTAAATCCATTGGCCACACATATATGTTCAAAATATTTTCTAAACACATGTAAAAATGTATTAAGGACATGGAATCAAGGAATTTATTCCTACCACAATACTAAATAGGATTGTTTAGCCCCAAAAATTAATATTTACCTAACAATCATTTTATTTCCATATTAATTTATTTGGATTATTACACATAGTTTTTCCATGACAATGAAACCTAATTTATTAGCTATCTATACCTATAGAACAAAAAACCATACTCTAAAAATTATTTCCATGGTTAATAATTTATATGTTGTGAAATATTATTATTCTTGTTCCTCTTCCATTTAATTATATTATCATTTGAAATTTACATTGTATAATAGTTTCAAAAATTATCCGTGATAAATTGTGTACAAAAAAATAATACTAAATATAAATATCACACTAGATAATAAACAACAAGAGAAAATATTAAGAAAACATAAACCACATGCATTCAAAAACCCAACCATTTGATAAATATACACATCATAAAATATTAATTATCATTAAAATGTGATAATTCCCATTTTAATAATTTAATTACCAATATTATATAAATAATCATCATAATAAATTATTATGTAATATAACACTCCACCATGAAATTATATTTCTCTCTATTATAAGAAATTATAGAATAATAATAATTATTCTACATTATGTGATTTATTTAAATTCAATTATTTAAATTAGTATCAATAATGTTACTAAAATAGATCACCATGAAATTTTTAGATTCTAAAATTAAACAAATTTATCTATATCAAGTGATATTATTTCTAATTCAATCCATGAATACATAATACATTAATATATTTACTGTATGCATTTTTATGTTCTTCCTCATCTTATTTATATTACTAGAATATTTAAAAAAAGAATTTCTTATTATTTGTAGGTTATATGTTTCATAATGGGTTATTCCATTCATTTAAATAAAGAATCTACGACATTATTAACATAAAATTTCTCAGAAATAAAAGGCGAATTAATAGATCCTCTACCATAATATAAATAACTTCACACTACCCATTTCTTAATAATAAAAGTGGGAAGACAATGTGCACATGTTTAGAATATCATAAGTGTTCTACGATAATTTTGAGAAAGCTTGTAAAACTTAAAAAAAAGGTTTGGTTTACTCAGGATATAGATAGAGAAAGAAAGTAAAATAAAGGAAAGAGGTTCTCTTGTTTTAGGAAATAAAAAACCATTCGTGTATGTCTTATAGGAAAAACAACTTAATCTTCCTATTTAATTTTATAAAATGTTTTGTCTTAATTTTTATTCCCTCCACGACCCATTTAAAACTCTTAAAATTAAGAAAGGTCTTAATATGTATAAAAACAAAAAATTACAGTCATTATCTACTTATTTTTTTAATAAGATATTGTAGGTTGAATCTTGGAAGAAAAAGAAAATTATAGACAAAAGGATTTACCATCATGAAAGAAGAATGCACCATGTAAGGGTAATATGGTTTAACACTTATGCATCTTTTTACACAGAACCAAGGTTTATAAATCTCCACTGACCTTTACATGAGCATACAGAAAGATATATTAACATTAAATGATCTTAAAAAAATTGGGTTAACCTTTATATTTATAATTATTTACCCTTATACAAGCTTAAAAAACCCATGATGACATTTATATAGTGGTGAACTACCGTTATTCAAGGAATAACTGATCATTTTCACAATAAAATTAAAACAAAGCCTACCCTTAAACAAGTAAACATACTTATATGGAAGGCCCACACTACCTTTATGTAGATAGAAAAAAAAACCACTTATCATTTCACAAGTTATGGAAAAATACTTCTATCTTTATAATAGTTATGGGAATAAAAAAACCCACTTTACAAAACAGATGTAAACTCAATCTTACCCCTACATGATTTGGAGGAATTCACAATTAAATTAACAAAAAGATCAAAATCTTCCTCTAAATAAAGGTAATTAGTTTTACCTTTACAAAATGAGATAATTTGGATAAGGGTAATAATTTTTTTTAAAAAAAAATTAAATTTACAACAAATAAACATATATATATTTATAAGGGAAAAGGGTTCAGGCACCATCTTGACACCTCTAATCCAAGTAAAAACACAAAGGAAAGTTTTGGAATTCCATGAACTTATATAATATTCCTATCAAATAATTCTCATCCTTGAGAATATAAAATAACCTATAAGAATAGAAAGAGTGTCCAAACATTCACCCCATGAGATACATCTCAAGGATTTCACAATAAAAACAAATCAACTATCCCACCATAAAAACAAAGTGCATAACCATGAAATATCAAAAACAAAACTAAAAATATACTATTGAGGGAGATTACTCTTAAAAATGAGTACGTTCACTAACACACATTATATCAAGGAACAAAAATAATCTTATAAATAATATAAGGTAAAAAACATCTTAGTAGATATTAAATAACCAAATCATAACAAAATAAGAATATTGATCATGTATATATAAATATTTCTCCCAAGTGAACTACTTTAAGATACCATGACACCAAAATACATTAATTAAATGAATAAAATGACCATTTTGCACCTTATATTTATGTTATCTAATCTCAACAAGCCATTCCCCAGATGTTTAACCATCTTATATCTATAGTTCAAAATAATTTATGATGTGAGAGTCATCTTAAAGATATCTAAGAATTTGTGACATATATAATCCTTCATCAATATATATATATTTTTTGGGGGTAGTGATAACTGATATTCCATATATCCAACGCATGTTAACACCTTAAAAAATACAATAAACTTTCGAGAAATCCAACACTCATAACCAAATCATTACTAACCACGATAGTGGTACACCTTCCAAAACACTTGATCTACAATTTTGAACTACAGTGGCCTCCTATTATGATCAATATAGTTATTTTTATGATCCTACACTACCTTTATTCTCTTTCAAAACACTAGTAAAATCTCTATCATACTCCACACTAATTCTTTTCTAAGAACAAATGACTCTCCAACCATAGTCCCACCCAATGTAGATCATCAAGGTCTTCCATATAGTGCTTTGAATGAGTCCATACCAATTGTATAGTGATATTTATTATTGTAAGAGAAATCAAAGATGGTTATATTTCTCACCCACATAACTCAAATTTCTAGGATGCATGCATGTAATATCTCCTATAAATTATAGATAGTCCACATTGTATATCTATCTATCTATGGATAAAAAGTGTTTATAAGGAATAAATGAGAGATAAAATATTTTCAGAGACCTCTTCCCAATATATATAAAAAATGGGTATCACAACCAGATATGATCAACTTATAAACCCCATGGAGCCTCAATATCTCCACCAAATACTTCCTTGATGAGAACACCATTCATATTGACTCCTTAATCACAAACAAGTGACCTGAAATCATCAAGTAGTTCATGATTACCCATATAGAATCATAAAAATTCTAATCCATGGGTAAAATAGTGATGAATTTCATTTATATTTCCTCTAAATTTTATTTAGGAACATAAAATGGATAAATAAAACCATATAAAAAAATGATTATCCTTAAAATTCTTTCAAAACGAACATTGCGAAAAAACATTGAAACTAACCTCTTCATACCTAACCACTAAAACTAGTCTCTCAGTGTAGGATACATATTTTATTTGACAATGATGTACAAATAATGTAAAAAAATAGAACTCAAAGACAGACACCTCATGAATTGATAGAGGAATGAAAAGAATTACCTAGAACAACACCCAATGCATTATATCCTTACCTTAAGAGTATCTCCACAATGACCTTGATCACGTTAATGTTTCACCTCCAAATAAAATAGACATGAATACTCTACAAACTGAACTAAGTATGACTGTACAATTATCTAGAAATGAAAAAATCATTTTTAAATGGATTATATATCAAGGTGTATCACTTCCAACTCTTTCATCAATCTATAAGAGTTTGTAGACTCATGCATAATGATACCTCATAGATTTCTTCTCACGGAATCCTCAACAAAATTCCATTTACCATGTTTAATGGAAATTTCAAAATTATAGTCCTAAAAGAACTGCGTCCACCATTTCATCCATAGATTCAAGTCATACCAATTGATACAATACTTTAAACTATTGTGATTTGTGAAGAGAAAAGAACATTCAATTATGATATAGTGCCAATAAAATTTCTTGGAAAACACCACTAAAGAAAGATCAATATCATTGGGGAAATAGTTATATACAATATTCCATACCTACTGAGACCCATAAAAAAATATTCCTTCTACTATATCAATATGCTACCCAATCCAAGACACGATGCATCAAAGTAAACCTAGAAAGAAATTCCCTAACCTGATAGATGAAAAACCAAAAAAGTAACAAGATTTTACTTTAATTAATTGAAATCATCCTGGACCTAGTAAGTCTACAAAATTTACTGATCCTTTATATTCAATACTATCATATGAATCAAAATCCTAGAGAATTTAACTATAAAACTATTATAATAGGTGAATAAACCATGAAAAATATAAAACTATGAAGCATTTTTGGTGGATAATAAAAAAAATTTATCCACAGTCATCAAAGGGTCTATGATTAATCTACACTAATATATGAAATCCTCTTAGATACATACCTCAAAGGGTTTGAAGACACACTTTTATAGCTTTTTGAATATCTAATAAGACAAAATAAATCACAACATTTCTTAGAGATAATCTTTATGATACTCATCATATGGTGAAATCACAAGTGTGTTGTTGATAAATATTACCATGAATGAGTCTACAAATCCATGGAACCTTGCATCAATCAATCCCATTACCATGTTGGGAGAGTGCGTAACTTCAAACAGTGTCACAAAAAAAATCCCATAAAGACATCAAAAAGTAGTATTTGGGATATCCTCATCATTCATTAAGATTTAATTATATCAAAACCTCAAGTTGATCTTTGAGAACTAGCTATCTCCTATCAACTGATTGAATAGATCTTCAGTCCATGGTAGAGGATATAGATTCTTCACTGTCACCTAATTAAAATAATGTTAATCAATGAATAACGAAATCAACCACATGCCTTCCTAAAAAAATAAAACTATATCTCCCAAAGGTAGGAAAATATGTCAAATAAATCTTCTACAAAAGATACTATTGATATGAACCCACAATTCCCGCCATTCAGAAAGATCCATCCTCTATGAAGATATCAATATTATAGAAACACTATTTTACTACTCTATCCCTAACTCAATATCTCATTATGGGGGTAGTGTCACAATATCCATGGAGATGAAATTAGGGTATACTTTTACCACCCTAGGAAACAAAAACAATTGATCCTCCATATAACATTGCATTAGTATGGTTATTAGAGAATATTGTGACACAATACGACTTTAACCCATTCAAGGATCTTGATCTTCAACAAACATTACCTGGTCTCTATAAATGTCATGTAACATAATGTTACTGCTAATGAAATGATTAATAGTAAACTATAAATATGTTGAATCCATTCCGAGGATGATATTTTATGGATGTATCCATAAATATAGGAAATATCCCCAAGATAGAAGCTACCTCAATAAAAATTATTAGTCTCTACCAACATAAAATTGGCTAGCTCGACCTGCAATCGGTGTAGGAAATTCTTAGTGAACTAAAAGTCTCTTTCCCTAAAGTCCTAAAGCATGAAATAGAGTTGGTGAAAAAGTATTACATAGCTCATAAATTTTATATGTGATAAAACAAATTAGAAATAATAATTACTTTACCTCATATGAAATTAGGATCTCCTATCACTAACACCACTAAAGCATGCATCTTACTCTATCTTCCTCCATGAAATCTGTAGCCTTTATAGAGACAACATCCATGTAATTTATCAGCCTAATTTTATGGAGGATTAAAGATATCATGGTTATTCCCTCTATCTTCCCCATCCCCACTTTATTGATCATAATATAGAATTCCCCACTACTATTATTTTCTTATCTGAAATAGCTGGGCCCAGATTGGGTCACCAGCCATAATAAGACTAATGATTAATGTTATGAACTCTATCTTCTAATGTATGTAACCTATATAAGATAGAAACAATAATATTTAACCACTAAAAGAGGTCTGGTAATTTTTAATTCTAGTGAAATGAGTTAATAAGGGAAAAACCTACTCCCTGCTAAATAAAACTTCTTATTTTGACTAGAAAACAAAAAACCAATCAAAAATATATTACTCATAAGATCCTAGTGGCTTCCATATAATAATTTTCTAATCCTATAAAACATCCTCTTAATGACCTTTAGCTTTACCAAATTTTCTAAATATAACTTCTATATAAATACAATGACTTGGTGTTGGATCTCTAGGTTCAAGGCCTCCCTGATATTCCTTTCCCTAGCCTTATCATCTTGTAAAAGGTCAAGAGCATAAAATAATAGATTTATATACCTTATATTGAACTTTTCATCATGAGAAATCCCCTATAAAAGGGTAAGGTTCTTCCATAGAAATTACAACATATTGTTCAATGATATAATCCTGGCATGAAACCGATCCTTGAAATTTTCCCAAAAAAAATCCTCATGATCCTCGCTGAATAAAAGCCACAATTTTTTAGTAGACCAACACCACATAATCATAGATAAATATATGAGTTCCTTCATATGAATATGAATTTTACTAAAGGATATCTCTACTTACCACAACTAGTCCTTTGTCTCCTAATTTATAAAGGACCCCTCATACTTCTATAGACCTTTTCATTGAAAATATTAGAATTTCATTGATCGAAACACTTCAATTATTCACTAGAACATTCTAATTAATGCCTTTGGAATTAATCCAATGAAGACATCGACCTAGATCTATATCTGTAAAAGAATTAATTTCATAAATTCTTAATACTAAGAAAAATAATATTTAAAGTAAATTAATTAATTATTTAATTCATTTTAACCTATTCCCTATTGTCTGTCCAATTCAAACATAGGTGTAGAAAATCATGATTCATGATCATTTCTAAGCTCTCTATTCATTAAGAAACATCACTTCTATTAGCATGTTTAGTAAATTTGAAGGTACTTATATATGACCATAGGTGGCCATATAATCCTGGGTCCTAGGTAGTCTCCCTTGTTTTAACCATGCGCTAATCTACGATGATATAATTTTCCTACTAACCCATGAATCCTAAATAGTGATTAACTTTGAACTCCATACAATATCTTAATTGTAAACTTTTATATAACTTAGTCATGAACCCCTCCATCTAAAGGTACCCCTATTGGGTTAGAAATGAAGAAAGGGTGATAATATAATATCCTTAAACCAATACACCAAAATATAGTTAAAAAACATAGACATTATATTTTTGGATTTGAGACGGATAAATGTGACCAAAATTAAACCTTCAAAACATATAAAATGAAATGAAAATATTGGTCATTTATATACCCAATATCCTTTTAGTTTTAGAGTTTTATAGAATTAGTCCAAAATATTATATAAAAAATTTGATATATAAATAACTAGTTTATAAAAATCTACATAATCTACCCTAAAGTTATTAAAATATAGAAACCTTCTACATAATAATATGATTATAACTCTTCTTTATGACATTGGGATGGAAATCATAATAAGTGTGTTCTCAAATACTTAGTAACAGTAAAAATAAGCATTAGAAAGTCAATGTCACCAGTGAGTATAAGATAAAAATAATGGTATGATAAACTATTTAAAGTAAATGAGAATAACATAAAAAAATTCATACCCATTAAAAACATGGATCATAAATCACAAAACATGGCATAAAACAATAACATAAGAAAAGATTTGTATAAGTCAACAATCATGAGGCATGTGAAAAGAATCCTTGAGAAAATGATACATTAGAACTATATATAAGCATTAAAAAAACATGTTGTTAACTTGGAACATCATTCTCACATCACTCTTACAATCACACTTACAAATGAAATAACCTACTCGGTAAATTCTAACAATCTATTAGGAGAAACCAATAATTGGTTAACTTTTCCCCTTTACCTAATGCATTAGAGTTATATCTGGATCACTCATCATCTTGATCTATATAGGGATCACCCATCATCATAAAAAATGTCCAAGAACCATAAAATAAACATAACACATGAAATATTTCACTGTCCAATATAAAAAACTCTTGTTCTTACATAGATTTATTTATCTGTAGGAAAGAAACATGTTCCATTAAAATCTATTTGAAACATTTATAATCCATATAGATAAAGAATAAAGATATTATCATTACAATATAACCAAAATAAAGCATAATTAATATCCAGAGTTGTTTTTGTTGATGAATATAAATTCCATAATAAGATCATTAGAAAAAATTTATAAGGAATATACCAAATCTATATTGAAAATCACTTTTAAAAACTAAATTTTATTAAAATATTTGGAAAATAATTTCCTTTAAAAAGAACCATGGAAACTTATAAAATAATTTTCAAAGTATTGGGTTTTAATAACAATAGGAAACTCTATTCATGCTGTAATTGTTAAAATAAATTCTTTGTTTACATGTCTAGTAAAAAGTACCTTGTTCAGAGAATGATAAGAATATTCATTTTAAACCTTTTTTTAAAAACCAAACATGTTTAAAAATGATATCAAATAATAATTTAATAGTATTTAAAAAAATTATTTATTTTTTTATATCATATATATGGAAGAAAAGGGTTTTCTGTTAGAAGGAGGATAAATACGGTATAATTTTCTTAAAAACAATTTTTGAATAACTTTGATTACCAAAGAGAAGAAAATGGTACTAAAATGTAAAAAATAAAAAAATAACTATAGTAGAATAAAAATCAATAGGGTTTATTGTATAAGGATATTATAAATTTATCCATGGATTTTATAGCATAAACAGTCTTGATTAAAATGGAATTAAAACATAAACCCCTTACCACTTAATATCTTTTGAATCCTAAGCCCCTTGAAATGATAACTTCAAATGAAAATTAAAATATCATTAACATATATGGATTAATGTTATGACATATAAAATGTGTATTATATACACATTATAATAATAAGTAGGTTTATTATATAAAAAATGACTTAATGAAACATTATTGAGATGATAAACCCTCACTGCTTTGGTAACCCCTGTAACAAAACCTAATGAAAAAGAGATCATTATATGGAAATGAAAATCCCTATTGTTTTTTGACAATAATATTAAAATACATTCATGGGTAGTATATACACAATATAAAAGAAAAAGAAACGAATATGGCATATGTATTACATAAATAAAATCGAGATTATAAACCGTTAAAAATATCATATCATTGAATTGTGAATTAATCAATTGAGATATAATGTTTAAAAAATGTATATATACAAAAAATGTAACAACCTAGATTATTATCAATGAAATTTCCCTTCTTATAAATATGCCATGATGTATAAAGCACATACATCACATATAGAACCCAATAAAAACATTATTCACATAAATGAAGATAGTGAATTTAGTTAGAAAACATACTAATAATAGTACAAAATATTATAGTGGAATAATAAATATAAAATAAGATAATAAAAGTAGGAAAATTTGGCTATACTCTTTCTACTAGAATGGGTGTACTCTAGAAAAAAGCTGTAGAAATTAAACATAAAGTTAATAATAAAATATTCATTTAAAAGATGAAAGTATATATAAACTTGGGTGATAATATAAGTTACTGATAAATAGAATAATATGTACTTATAGGAAGAAGTAAACCCTTATGAATTTTAGAAATCTGGCTGTTGGAATAGTCGTATGACCATTGGAATAGTAATGTGCCCATTAAGAATAATAATATGGACATTAGAATAGTAACCTAACCTATTAAAGTATAAATAATATTTATATATCATATAAATGAAATTATGATATATTTATATCATAAAATAAGAAAATAATTTTTTTATTATGTAATTAAGAAAATAAATGTTTTATATCATGAAATTAAGTGTTGGTGTTTTTTGTGAAATATAAATGTTTATTTAAAATTTTATAATTAATATACAGATTTTAAAAATAATTTATTTTCATAAAATAGATTAAAAAATTAAAATTTTGTCATATTATAATTATAAGATTATTTTATGAGACCTTAATTATTTTTTCAAAGTGTCATAAAATCGGTATTTTTTTAATAAATGATGATTTTAATTAAAAACTAAATTCATCATATTTATAAAATTATATTCCTAAAATGGATCCTGTTATTGAATTCTAAAAATTTAAAATGGTTAGGGTGAATTTTTTGGATTTTTCTAAAATAGTTGAATTTTTGGTGAATTGTGAATTATGATAATTTATAGTATTTTAAAAATACATGAATATTTGAGCCATGGATGATGTATGGTCTATGTAAGAACCTATTGGTTAAAAATATCATAAATAAGTTATTATATGTAGTCATAATAATCAATACTATTGATATTCTTGATCCAAAAATAATAAACAAATGAATAAAATAATATAAAACACCCTCTCCTCCCCTTATAAGTACCAACCCTCACCCATTCTTATAACACCTTATAATAATTGTATCATATGTAAATTATGACCAATTACCTTGATAAGACTCTTACCCATGTCCAAGAGTTTACAATCTCATCAAAAGGACAAATTCAAGTGCTTTAAGGAGGTTCTCATGGAGACAATATTCAAGAGGAAAAATCCTCCACCTTTCTCTTTTAAATTATTTATTTCATCTACCTCATAATTTCCCCACATAATCTAAAGTGATATGATAAATACATTATCATAAATATACTGAAATTTTATTATGTTAATGTAATTTCTATCATAAAATATATTCTCTTATCTTTTTATATTAAAAACAAAAACACCATATATGATATGTCGATTCACCACTTTCGTAGACTACAATTTTTTGTTTTCCATTATTGTCTTTAAATGTTGTCCTAAAACTATTATAATGGTTAAAAATGATTTTAAAATTCATATTGAAACTTTTTTCATGTTCTAGAACTAACATATAAATAAAATACAAAATAATACAAAACTAGTTTGTGATTGTTGGAAAAACAACCAAAATAAACTAAACATTTATCATTAACATTTCATCAAAAAAATCACCCTTATATCAAATAAAATGATATATGGGGACATTGAAACTAATTTAAGTGCATTAATAACAAATAATTTATCTTTTTTAGAATAATTCCTATTTGAAAAGAACTTCCATAATTATATACATGTAAACCTACCATGAATCCTGGAAAACAAAATCCCCTCGAATAATGAAATTGAAATTTTTAACTCATCAAAATGGCCATAAATGAACTTAATAAAATTATATTAAATAATATAAATGTATAAGTGGTTATGAAATAATTAATTAATCTATCTATTTTTATTATCTAGGACATTAAGTGAAAGTGAGGAACACATTCAGGCATAAGGTAAAGGATCTATCAGAACCCCCATTTTTTTCTTCGAGTTATGATTTCTTTCTATTTGCCCCAATGTAATTCTTATTTATTATTATATAATTTTACTAAATTATATATATATGTTTCTAAAATCTGTATATATATCAATTCATCTTTCTTTTATGGGGAAATATGTGTTTTAAAGGTTCCCTTCCCGACCCTTCCCGATAAGTAAGCTCGATTAAAGGGATCTTCTTCATCTCACATCCCTTTCCAAGTACATTCCCTAAAATTTTCTATTCCACCCATATTTTAAAAAATAAATCCTTTTATGATGGAAAAAAAATTTAGTTCACTTTTGGATTTATGTAAATTATTATGCTCTGACACCATTTTAAAGAGTCTTTACCATTTCCCTTAAAACACTTCTTAAGTAGAACACTTCCATGGTAACATAATCTCTATTTTCTCACAATTACACATAATTTGGACATTATTAATCATAATAAATGTCTATTGTTTCCTTCATTGATGTTAAATAATTATTTAGTCCCTTCTTTTAGGCAAACCATTATGGTACACCCTCTCGTTATTCCATATGATATGATTACGATACCCATTTCTTTCCATGGGTAATCCTTATGTGTATTATTTATATTTGATTATTTATGTGGCACAAATATGCATGAACATATTATTATGGGTGCACCTAGATAGAACATTAATTCACTAGGTTATTTTTATTCTCATGAGATGTCATGTATGGGATTACCGAGTAAACCTAATTCATCATGGAACTTTGTCCACTATGTGATGTAGTCTTGGAATTTAGCCATGAAATTTGTTTATGACATGTTATATGTTTCTTTCACATCATTATATTTCCATGATCATATGATTCTATGTTCTATATGACATTACTCTACATTTTTCTTTATGTTCCATGCTTATTTGGTAATCATGTTATTCATTTTACCCATGTGTTATGGTTGTTTTCCATGCTTATTCACTTATTGGGATTTTAGCTCATCACTTTTGCCTATGTATTCCCAAAGTTATCATATATATATGTAGGGTCTCAAAGAATTTTAGGATATAATTATGGATTATTAGTATAAAGATGTTTTATTTTATTTCCAGGTTTTTAATTTTATGTACCTAGTCTTCCAATGACACTAGAATTTACGATACTTAGTTTGTATTAGATGTTTAATTATGTATAAAATCATGTAATAATATTTCAAAAGGATAGATTTTAAATATAAAACTAGTAATAAAAAATATATAAGAATTATCAGTCAATAAACACATAATATTGGCATAAAAAAAAGAAAAAGAAGAAGTAATATAGGCCAATGAAATGAAATTTAGTTATGAAATTTCTTTGAGTATTAATAACTTCTAAATCATAAACCATTTGATTAATTAAGATGAATTAAAACATAAAATAAAATTAATTATGATTTATTCCTAATATAAAATGTAAAAGGCCAGTATATACACCATATAAAATAAATCAGGTGTATAACATTAAAACATGGCTCAATGAAGGGAAATTGAGATGAAATACCTTACATCTATTCCAGACTTTCTATGCATATTCTTTAACACCAATATAAAAAAATATTTCAATTATTTTATTTCTTAATAAAAATTTTATTTATTAATAATTTATCATTAAACCATTTATTATATTTATTTAAATGACATATTTATTAACCTAATCAGTTTTTCCCATGTTAGGTGTTTTGAGGGAATTGGGTTCAAAGTTGAAAAACAACTTTGGTATTTTGAACTCGATGAAAAAGGTAATTATTATATCATATATAGAATAATAATCATGAAATAATTTTCATTTTTATACTTTAATTATACTTTTAAAACTAACCATGAATGACAGATAGGAAAAATGAACTATGTTTTAATCATGGAGGCTATAGGTGGTACATATGCATGAGAAACATTTCCATTTTACATTGAAATTGATGGAAATAAGGTAAATATTATTCTATATTTATAGAATTATTATTTTATAATAAATATCATATTTTTTATTTAAACACATATATATATCAACCGTATGATATCGTCATAAAAAACCAATCATATCTCTTCATGGAGGTGGTTGTCCACAAGTACGCACAAACAACATTATCATTTTTGAATGTATGTAAAGGTAATAAAATAGATGATATATTTTTTTATATAATAATAAATATGTCATTAATATTATATATATATATATATTAAATCCATCATTATAACTACCTATGATAGGTAATAATGTAAAACTAATTACATAGGTTTGTGAGGCGGTAACCCTCCATACACACGAATGATGGTTTCATTTCCCATTTAATTGAAGAAGGATATGTATATTGGTTATTAAATTGAAATTAAAACATATAAGTATATGGAATATAATTATGTTATTATTTCATAATTGATGAATGATATCCTAAGGATGTAGAATAAGAAATCACATGAAAACGCTAGCTTAAGAATTATACCTCTTCTTCAGAAAACCCCTTTAGGTTTATACCTAAAACCATCCAAGGTTGGTTTTATGATAAAAAATGGCCAATAGTAAGTATTTAGGGTTGTTATAAAGGTATTATTTTATGTATTTTATGATATATAAATCTCAAATAGAGTGATAAAGAGAGGCGAGGAGGTTCCCTTTTATAAGTGAATGGAGAGGCACTCTTGTAATTTTTCAACACATTAAAATATTATAAAGTCAAATTCCTGTAAAATAGGTTAAAAATGTTATTAATTTAAAATTAAATATGGTATATGATGGAAATAAAATCATCCAAAAGGATTTATATAAGTCTTTATATAATTATAACCTTTATCTCTTTAGATCAACCCCTATTAACCCTTTTTAGCCTTACCCATGGAAAAATGTTTTTCAATCATTAAGGGTTATAAATATAATTATAAGGTAAATGTTGATTCATAAATTGTAATTGGATGACATATTAAAAAAATTTATAATCAAATTTTCCTGATTCAATATTTTTATGACTTTTAAATAATTTAATAAACTATTATATAACATAACATATCATTAATATCATTTTGAGAACTATTCACCTATTTTGACATTGAAAACATAAATTCAGTCATATAATTCAAATATTAACTCCTCAAACATCAATAATGTATTATTATTAACCATAAAATTCATGTGAAAAAGTAATCAATTCAAAATAATTTTTTTTTGTTTTTAAAATCATTTACTTTAATTATTGTATCGTTTTCACAAGCACCATGATAGCGTTGTGTAAGAATTTATGTAATTATGACATTAAAAAAATTTAAAATAAATTATCATCAGAAACATAAATAAATAATATTAAAAACAAACATTTAAATTCATTTTTTATATATATTTACCCACATCTATGTCATGAAATCTTATTTAATATACTATCTTGACCATTTCATGACTTGCATAAGAATTACATAATCATTTTGATAGGTTTCATGTTAAATAAATAAATAAATCATAAATATTGACCCATTTCACCTATTAAAAATCATATTAATTAATAATGTCTATAAAATAATTTCTTAACAAATATTGTTTTTAGGACTCTACATTTGACTTTTCCAGTGCTGCACAAACACCAAACCAGCACTAAAAATGATTTTCATATTTATCATGAAATAAATTTTAATTTATATTTTATGAATTATTTTTGTATGATATTTTTTTTATATTATATTAAATGAGTATTTAGATATGTTTAATAAATTTTTATATCATATTTATGTCTTGGAGATATCATAAAAGATATCGTATTTCATAAAAACTGTATTTTTTACTAATAATTTTTTTAACTTCTTTAACAAAATTTCAAAAATTAATCCTGAGATAAATTTGAATTTATAAATCCCAATATGATGAATATTTCATTATATTAAATTCCCATAATTTTCATAGATTAATATTTATATACATTTATAAAACCCATTGAAAAATAGTATATAGAAAAATGCGTTTTAAGCCCAAAAATGAACTATACCAAAATAAATTATATTGATAATTTCTATATAATTAATTAGATTTTTTATAAATAAGGTAGTCTTATATGAATTTAATATCAAATTAAAATCATAATGTAATTTTAAACGAAAATACATGATGATTTTTAAAAAATTGGTATTTTTTACTATTCATGAAAAAAATAATCTTTTCATCAAAATCACAAAATGTTTCCTTAAACTAATTTTGATATAATAATTTCAAAAATTTTATCTTTTTTATCAAATAAAATTATTAAAATTGAAATAAATAAATTATAACATTCACCCACATAGGGCAATAAACACCATTTTAGAAGAAAATGTATTCTCTAGTAGAAAATAACATTACTTAAAATTGAGTGCATATTTCCTAATAATTAATAAATATATTATTATTATATAATACAAATAAATTTATATTTCAAAATGTGGTTAATCATATTCATACCCACAAATTAGATGAATAAGTTATAATTTTCATATTTAAATATTAATATTTCATGGCCATTATATCTTGGTGTTTCAAATCTTGTATGCTATCGAACATTATTTTTTTTTAAAATCTCAAGGTGTTACATATAATGAACCCTTATAACCACTTCAATGGGCCATGGGTTGGTGACCAGCATCGAGGATATATAATCACACACCTGGTAGGCATTACTATCATAACAATTTAAGGAGTAAGAGATTAGATGAGAAATCCACCAACCAACCCCATGCATAAATATAGATGCAATCCCCTCAAATAAAATGTAATAGATAAAATGATAAAACTAATGAGAAAACACTGAGTACCAAAATCATATCATCTACAGTGACTATAAAGCTCCATTAAATCCTAAAAAACTCCTCAAACTACTACCACCCAACTCGATCTCCAACCAGCTCATATAGATCTGAAAAGAAGCTTATATATATGGATGGTGAGAATAACATGTATATGTTGCATGATCCAACTTAAACTCTCTTATAAAAAAGGTAAAAGAATAAAAATAAAGACCAGTGAATAAACTAATGAAACTAACTCATCACATAAACATGTAATACAATTTTTACCATCCTCACCATACCTCACTCTCCAAGTAATAGATAAACTTAAACCATTATATATCTAATGAATATATAAATATTATGGAACCCACATCCAATTCCCTACTAGTTTTTCTCTCCCAACCCAATGGATCTCGTATTGTTCTCATCCCTTCTGTATGTAAAGCCAACCTTAAAGTGATTTAGGCCTTAACACTACCAAACTCAATCTAGTATAGGTCTTAACATTTCATGTTTTCATAAGTCTGTATATCTATACCATTATCATATCAAGCACCTCAAGTAACCATATCAATATTAACTAGGTAGTTTTCTATAAGCCACAATAGACAATATAAATGAATTATACCTCAAGCCACCACACATGTAAGTACACTAGTAGAAATAAATAACCTCCACTTCCATATATAAGTATGTACCATACCATAATCCATTATTTTGCAGACATAAATGTATAGAAAAACCAAGATCCATTATATCTTAGGTAAGAACACACTATATAACATAATCAATTATAACTCAGTATAAACCTACTCAAATCTACTTCTAAATGGAGTGTAGAGGATATGGATAACTCATCCATACATTCCCTCACCGTCCCAAATGTTAGATAAAACACCCTATAAAACAATAGGTTGTCAATTTCTCTACTGACATAGGTGATGCTGAATATGAAATCATTAAATATAAATAATATCACATACAACCACACTAAGGGAAAATTACTATTTATATACTCATTTCCTTCTATCATCATATAGGATCCTCATATTCCACCACTAAGGACTAGGTCTCAAGGAATCATGAAATCATCAAGTCCTATATTAATTAATTAATCAACCATTAATTAATATTATTCAATTTCAAATTTTCATGATTAATATTTTAATCTACTAAGATCAGTGCCTTTAATACTATGATTTTTTATATTCCCATGTATATCATCATATGTGAACAATAAGAATTGACCAAATTAATTTTTTAGTTAAATAATCATTTATTTATCATCTATTCACTCTAAGACTTATCCTAATCTACCACTGCATGAATCCTCTTGCAGTGAATAGAATTAAACTACATATAGTAGTTGGAAATTAATAATATAAATAAAATTTTATAATTTAAAAATAATTATGAAATATTAAAGATATCAATAAGAAATCCCCACTCTAAAAACATTCTCAACACTCTAGTATCATTCCCAATCCATTGTGAATAAGTATAATTTTCTCACCATCACTGAAATCGACCATTACAGAAACCTTGGATCCCATCCCATTACTCACAAAAGGCTCCCAACCATATCAAAGTTATCAATAATACATCAATTCAGAATAAGTCTCTAAATAAATAGATCACACACACATGTTCAATGTATTATCTACACATAGGGAAAAAGTTATTAAGGTCATGTAATTGAGGCATTAAAGAATATCACAATAATGAATGAGCTGGTTCATCCAAAAATAATAATATTTATCAAAAAACCATTTTAATTACATCTTGAATTAAATAGTTTATTATGAACTAGTTTCTCCATTACATAGAAACCAAAGGATGTTATTATCCATATAAACAAAAAAAACATGATTTATGCATTTTTTATGTATTTATTCAATTATAATATGTGAAGTAGTTTTTCTTCTGATGCCTTTTCCATTTAATTATAATATAAAAATGGATTTACATTGTTTAACAGTTCCATGATATTATCCATGATAAACAATCAATAAAAAATACTACTAAATATATATATCACACTACATAATGAACAATAAGAGGCAAATTTAAGAAAACATAAACGACATGAGATCATAAAACCAAACATTTGTTTAATCATCACACCATGAAATATTAATTATCTTTAACTTATGATACTTACTATTCAAATAAATTAATTCCAATAATTATGGAAATAATTCTAATTAAAAATTATTTAACATTTTAACACTACACTATTAAATTATCTCATTCTCTTTCATAAATAATTCCAAAATAATAATAATTATTCTATATCATGTTATTTATTTAAATGAAATGGTTGAAATTATTTTAAACAAAATTAATAATAAATAAATAAATATAGCTATAGATCACTATGCATTTTTTAAATTCTAAAGATAATAATATTTATCTAGAACATGTGTTATTATTTCTAATTTGATTCCTGAATTAATAATATATTAATTTATTCACTTCATGCACTTTTATATTCTTCCTTATATATTATAAATTTATAGAATATTTACCATTGTTATACATATAATTATGATGTTATTATGTTTCATTATGATTTATTCCATTCATTTAAACAAATAATCCAAGTAATGATTAACTTAAACTTTCTAAAAAACAAAAGGAGATGTAAAAAATAACCTACTTGAGGAGAATTGACTTTAAATAACATTATACTTAAGAAATGAAGAGAGAATATTAGGTTCATAGGTTTTAAAAAACATAGGATATCTGAGATTATTTTTAAAAGGCTCATAAAATTGGAACGTTAAGGTTTGGTTCTCCCAAACTTGAGATAGAAGAAGAAACTCAAACATGTTTATGGGGTTATCTTGTTTTATGAAATAAAAAATAATTCCAAAATATATTCTAAGGAACATGGATAAATATTACCATGTAATATTATATTAAATTTAGTTTCCATTATAATTCCCCACATGACCCACTAAAGACTGAAAATATTAATAAAGGTTAAAGATCTCATTTAAATATCTTAGCAGATATAAAAACAAAAAATTCCAATATTGTATTCCTTAAGTTTTATTAAAACACATTATTGGTAAAAAAATGGGAATAAAAATAAATCATTAACAAAATGATTTACACTTACACAAGAACCATGTACTACATAATGGTAATATGATTTTATACATACAAAAAGAGTTATATTGATACAATGGTTAGAAAACTCGGCTAAACATTAAATGAGATTACGAAATGAGAGATAAAATTTACACAATCTTATGAAATGTGGGTTGAACATTATGTAGAGTAGTATATACCCTTACATGATCTTAGTAAACTCATGATAACATTTACACAGTAATAAAATACCATTTCTTAATGAACAACATACCCTTACACAATAAAAGGAAAACAATTACAACCAATACATGACCAAACACACCTAAATGTGAGAATCACATTACCTTCATATAGATAGAATAAAAAAAACTTACCTTTACAATAAATATAAAGAACCAACCTGACTGTTACATCGGTCAGAAGAATAAATAATCTACCTTTACTATCATACTCAAAAAATCTAAAGTATTAATGAAATTCATATCGAATTTTGTATGGAATTATATTTTATTTTTCAACATTTAACTTCTCTATGTTAAAATATACTCCAACTTTCCTCTTATAAATGATATTCTCTTAAGAATTCCATGCTAAGATACTCAAACTCCCTTGCGTTTGGAAATAAATATTATTTACTTTTAGTAGAAATAACATAACATATAATATATTAAACCCAGTGTCACGAACCAGCCCGAGTCGACCCTGAACCGGTCACCCAGGCCAGCCCGCGACAAGTCCCGAGAGGCGTTCCCGATCCTCCCGGGATGGTGACAAGCACCAAGGGAATCAATAGAGTACACAAGGGAACGATTTCGCCCATATATAAACAATCAAACAAACAGCGGAAATAAACGGACAACCCAAAATGAATTTATATAAAAACGGAACTAAATATTATTTGTACAAGAAAATAAAATTAGAACAAAACCAACAACTCAAATGAACAATTCCGATGAAAAAATAACTCCATGTGAAACTTCTGGTCACTCTCCAACACAATGATAAAAAGTCTCCCAAGGTGATCGAACTAAAGATGAAACCTGCACAAGGGCTAAAAAAAGAAGAAGACTATAGGCGTGAGTATTAAAACTCAGTAGGTTAGCCCGGTATTCTATTCCCAATGCACATTACTTTAAAATAAAAGAAACATCAATTTATAGTTTTAAATTCAAGATTTGAAAGTCTGGTTTTCAAATGAGGTTTCATTCTATAATAATTATCAGACAAAAACATGCAGGTTTAATAAACAAAAATGCAAGTAACAATTATTTTCAAAGAGGTGAAACTTCAAAATGAAAATAGTTTTCAAGAGGGCTGCTTTAAATAATTTTAACATTCAAATAAATAACAAATACTACTGAATTTACCAACCAAACACACCGTATGCCGACGATGAGTACAAAATAGCCAATGAGCACTAGTCACAGGAATACCCCTAGGAACTAGTTAGTTGTGAGCCCCAGGTACCTCGTATCTCGGTGAAAGTAACCATAATAAATATCCGTTCTCGTGCACGAGCCACTAGTAGGGAACATACCCATAACCTAGTGGTCCCCAATCATCAACATCATCATAGTTTAGTTAGTGTTGTCATCGTCAAACTTGCTACGTGAAACAGGGGCCAACCCCCACAGAATCACTAGCATACTAGTACACGTCCGCCCACCTAGATACCCGGGATTCCCTTTAGTGCTCAATCAAGTTACGCATATTATCAAATACACATTTCACATCCCCATTCCATTCCAAAACCATAAAAACACAAACATCCCATAATCATTCTTCACATTTCTTACACTAATCAACAAACCGCTAAATATTTCGGTAAAACAATTTCATGAAGTGTATTGAGGATTTGCACATAAAACTCTTTCAAAAACACTCTTTAAATTATAAACACACATCATAACCAAACAAAATCATATTTGGAAGCCCAATAAACAATTAATAAAATCATTTAATGGACCATAAAACAATCCCAATTTCAGAACTTGTTATATACAAGTAAAACACTCCTTCATTAGGAAATGCCAAACGGGCCTTTAAAAATTTTCTCAAAACTAACCTTTGATGAAGGTATGCATTTTAATTTTATTAAGGATCTGTATAAACATCATTTACAGAAGTAAACCTCATTCATAAATCTCTTATAATACTTAGGTTAAATATTTAAAACACAACCATTTTCATAAAGATGTGAAACGGTCCATTTTTGGGCAACTCGGGCCAAAATATGTTGTAAATCAAAACCCACTTGTTTGTAAAAACAAATCCAAATTGGAAATCAATATAAGTACCCAAAAATACCATTTATAATTCTTCCAATTCCTTTATAAATCCAATCAAGTAACTTTTAAATCACACATCACACATAAAAGCCAACCGGGCAATTTACCGAACACATGACATGCCCTTTTTAAACAAAACAATTTATTTTATGTACATGAAAAGGAATAAAACACCAATTGAAAGCCATATTTTAATTCAAGATACTGTAACATGTTAAAAATACCATAGAACAGATTATAAACCTCACAAAATATTTGCAAAAGATAACGGAACATTTAAACAAACACTTGTTGAGAACTTTCATGACAAAACAACACTACCGTTCACAAACCAATGATTAAACAACCACTTTGAACACCAATAAAATTATCCAAAGGATGAAAAACAATAATAAACATATATATCTGGTTTTAAATATAATAAATGGATGAAACTTAAATAATAAAGTCATGTGCATGGGGTATCCTACCTCAAATCTTTGGCGTAATTGAAACGCACACCCGAAATCACCCGCCACGGGTTTATAAACACTAAAACTATAAATACCAGACCTAAACAAACATAAAACCCATCAAAAAAACATGTTATAACAAAACCCTAGGTCTATCAAGACTAGGGTACAATATAAAACCATGAAATAATGAAAGGAGGGGGAAGAGGAAGGAGAAAGGAGAAGGAATCTCACCTTTCACCCTAGAAAACTCTTCGTATTCCATTAGATCTGCAACCCTAGAGGGAAGGGAATGGCTTGAAAATTCATGGAGATACTACTAAGATCTGGAAGAACCAGGGAAAGAAAATTGGTGGCCAAAAGAGTACGAATTGAATGAGTTATGGGTGAAACAAGTTACCTTCTCAATTCTGGACGTTTTGAAGAAACCAGAGAACATTCTCCCTAATACGCGACCAATATGAGCTCCAAAGTGGTAAAAACGATATTGGGGGTGAGGATAGGGATATGGGATTCGGGTGGGAGGTGGAATCACCGAAAAAGATTAAAAAATGAAAAATATATAAATGAAACAAATTATTTGTTTTAAAACAGGAAATGGGCCCATGGGCCGGCCCAATACCTAAATAAGTGACCCAAATTCGCCTGGCTTATGAATTTCTAATGGGTCCAAAAGGATAAATAAATTTTAATATATCAGTATAGGATAAGTGGGAAGTTGATTGGGTGAAAAAGGATGAAAAACAAAAGAGTTATAAAAGAAACAAATTCAGTTGTTAAAACTGGGAATGGGCCGGATCAATACAAAGACAGAAAAAAAACCGTGTGTGACAATTCTCCCCACCATTAAAGCTTTCCGCCCCCGGAAAGCCATAACACTTTCCAGCTGAAAAAAAAACAACACATAAGGATTCCAGAATGTACCCCCCCACCATTAAGAATCAACTATCCCTAGAAATGTTCTTAGGATGAAAATCCAAGAGACCCATGGTGGGTCTCCCCACCATTAGAAACCAACTAGCAATGAATAGACAAGAATTGAACATGAGCTAAAATTGGGCGTCACTCACAGAAGCCCAAAAAAAAACCCTCCTAGAAAAACATAATATACCAAGTTAATAGGATTACAAAATGAACATATAAACCACCCACTCTCGAACGGAGGGGACAAGAACTTGGCCAACACATTCAGCACAATTCTGGACCCCCGTCACTTGGGGATGAGAGGGAAGGGGACCCAATAATTTGGCCACTGAAACAACAAAAGAAACAATGAAACTACCCAAAACTCTCCCCCAATGAATAGGTAACACCAAGACTGCATCTGATTTTTACAGGTGGTCCACACAGGGACATTGATTGAAAACCCACATCCATGAAGGAAAAACCATAGACACTGTGTGAGGGGTTAAGTCCACCACGCTTGTTGCGACAAAGGGAAATTCATAGAAATGAAGAACCAAAAAATTGACATAGTAACTAACTTACCAAAACAGAGGAGTAAGGATCATAATCTAGCACTCCACACCTCTGTTGATTTCCTGACTGTGTGAAAAGCTTCACTCCGAGGCCTATGGCTGGAGCCCTGATTCATGAAGCATTTGCTGCACCGCAGTCAGGTGATAAGGATCACACCACTCAAAAAACCCACACTGGATCACAAAAAAAAACCTTCATCTAATTAGGAAATAATAGATACATATCAAAATTCCTTATCACTCCAAATGAGGGGAATAATGGACAAGGAATTAGACGAAACACATCAACATCACCGAACACAACTGCTCTATCCAAAAGAATTATCACGACCTAGAAGCACTTTTAATAGATCCCAAACGTCTCTATATTCCAACAAACAGGTTGAGGCATCATAAAAAGAGGTGGATTTAAAATTTGAAAGGAATCCTTAGGTTGATCAGTAGGAAATATTTCCAATGGAGAACTATCACTAGCCACATCACAACATCAAACACATCTTTAGAAACCCAATGAAAATTTCTCCAAAACCAAGACACCAACAAGATATCATCTCAAGATACAACAAGAGTATGAATTCTAGATCACAAGGAAGCTTACTGAATAAAAAAATCTTCTACAACATAGAAAAATCAAGCCACATAACCATTGGTTTAAAAAAAAAGGGCCACAATTTTCAGCTCAAAACAATTTTGAAAAATCAAACTAACTTGGTGGGTTTCCACATTCACCAATGGTGTTTCATCAAGTCTCACCCACATGCACATTTCCATGCCACCCCTGACACCCAACCACCATACCATATAGGCCATAATTCCAAATATAAATAAAACCATGCATGTGAGCACCCATGAAAACACCAAAGGCTAAAATTAAACATCATAATTAAAAAAAACAATTTACCTTCAAAAGGAACACCAACCACCAAGTCAAAAAACATTTTCATGTTTCACAAAAAAAAACCACAATTAATTAAGAACCATTTTCTTGAAAACCTACCCCTTTTCATTTTTAAAAACTTTTTAAATAACCAAGCCACTCCAAACAACCCCTTCACATTATTTTTTTTAAAAAAAAAATCAGCAATGTATATTTTCATAATCTGAGGTCCATTGAGACCAATAACATTTCTAGTAAAAAACCAACCGATCAAAAATAATTTCCAAAACTAATTTATCCGATTTAAAAAACTTTTTTAACATCCTAAAATACCCCATTTAAAAAAAAGATCCAGAATCACTTTAAAATGATTCACAATTTCAAAACATTTTATTTCAACAAACCACAAGTTTAGATTATGGATAATCCAATCCCTTTAAATCATTTCTGCTTCCCTCCATTTTTTTTTCACAAAAACACAACCTTCCTAAACCATTCTTATATTTAATTATTGAAACCCCCTTTTTTTAACTTTTCAAAATCTAATCCTTACATTAAAACCCATTTCCACAATTCTCACACAAGGATTTTAAAATCAAAAATTCAGAATTCAAGAAAGGTTCAAGAGACCCAAGAAAAAGGGAACTAGTGTCGGTGGGTGACTTGACCATATGGTTGGCGGCCATATGACAAACACAACACCAACACAGAGAGACTTATTAGGACCATTCCCCAGCTCCACATGGCTTTCCAGGCCCTGTGAGCTCACGAAGGCCATTGGTCAGACTCCCCTTGTCATATCCCAATATAAAACAATCAACTAGAACAATGGACACTAATAAAATCGGACTCCCATGGAAACCTGAGGATTAGAACAAGAAAGAGTTCGCGACGCTCTTCTTGCACTTACCCCTCAAGTCCCAACAATCCTACTCCATCTACATTGACATCCCCAAAATAACAAGGGCGCTCCAAAAAGAAAGGTCCGCTAATAGCCGACCTCCTCTGATACCATTTTGTCACGAACCAGCCCGAGTCAACCCTGAACCGGTCACCCAGGCCAGCCCGCGACAAGTCCCGAGAGGCGTTCCCGATCCTCCCGGGATGTTGACAAGCACCAAGGGCATCAATAGAGTACACAAGGGAACTATTTCTCCCATATATAAACAATCAAACAAACAGCGGAAATAAACGGACAACCCAAAATGAATTTATATAAAAATTGAACTAAATATTATTTGTACAAGAAAATAAAATTAGAACAAAACCAACAACTCAAATGAAAAATTCCAATGAAAAAATAACTCCATGTGACACTTCTGGTCACTCTCCAACACAATGATAAAAATTCTCCCAAGGTGATCGAACTAAAGATGAAACCTGCACAAGGGCTAAAAAAAGAAGAAGACTATAGGCGTGGGTATTAAAACTCAGTAGGTTAGCCCGGTATTCTATTCCCAATGCACATTACTTTAAAATAAAAGAAACATCAATTTATAGTTTTAAATTCAAGATTTGAAAGTCTGGTTTTCAAATGAGGTTTCATGCTATAATAATTATCAGACAAAAACACGCAGGTTTAATAAACAAAAATGCAAGTAACAATTATTTTCATAGAGGTGAAACTTCAAAATGAAAATAGTTTTCAAGAGGGATGCTTTAAATAATTTTAACATTAAAATAAATAACAAATACTACTGAATTTACCAACCAAACACACCGTATGCCGACGGTGAGTACAAAATAGCCAATGAGCACTAGTCACAGGAATACCCCTAGGCACTAGTTAGTTGTGAGCCCCAGGTACCTCATATCTCGGTGAAAGTAACCATAATAAATATCCGTTCTCGTGCACGAGCCACTAGTAGGGAACATACCCATAACCTAGTGGTCCCCAATCATCAACATCATCATAGTTTAGTTAGTGTTGTCATCGTCAAACTTGCTACGTGAAACAGGGGCCAACCCCCACAGAATCACTACCATACTAGTACACGTCCGCCCACCTAGATACCCGGGATTCCCTTTAGTGCTCAATCAAGTTACGCATATTATCAAATACACATTTCACATCCCCATTCCATTCCAAAACCATAAAAACACAAACATCCCATAATCATTCTTCACATTTCTTACACTAATCAACAAACCGCTAAATATTTCGGTAAAACAATTTCATGAAGTGTATTGAGGATTTGCACATAAAACTCTTTCAAAAACACTCTTTAAATTATAAACACACATCATAACCAAACCAAATAATATTTGGAAGCCCAATAAACATTTAATAAAATCATTTAATGGACCATAAAACAATCCCAATTTCACAACTTGTTATATACAAGTAAAACACTCCTTCATTAGGAAATGCCAAACGGGCCTTTAAACATTTTCTCAAAACTAACCTTTGATGAAGGTATGCATTTTAATTTTATTAAGGATCTGTATAAACATCATTTACAGCAGTAAACCTCATTCATAAATCTCTTATAATACTTAGGTTAAATATTCAAAACACAACCATTTTCATAAAGATGTGAAAAGGTCCATTTTTGGGCAACTCGGGCCAAAATATGTTGTAAATCAAAACCCACTTGTTTGTAAAAACAAATCCAAATTGGAAATTAATATAAGTACCCAAAAATACCATTTATAATTCTTCCAATTCCTTTATAAATCCAATCATGTAACTTTTAAATCACACATCACACATAAAAGCCAACCGGGCAATTTACCGAACACATGACATGCCCTTTTTAAACAAAACAATTTATTTTATGTACATGAAAAGGAATAAAACACCAATTGAAAGCCATATTTTCATTCAAGATACTGTAACATGTTAAAAATACCATAGAACAGATTATAAACCTCACAAAATATTTTCAAAAGATAACGGAACATTTAAACAAACACTTGTTGAGAACTTTCATGACAAAACAACACTACCGTTCACAAACCAATGATTAAACAACCACTTTGAACACCAATAAAATTATCCAAAGGATGAAAAACAATAATAAACATATATATCTGGTTTTAAATATAATAAATGGATGAAACTTAAATAATAAAGTCATGTGCATGGGGTATCCTACCTCAAATCTTTGGCGTAATTGAAACGCACACCCGAAATCACCCGCCGCGGGTTTATAAACACTAAAACTATAAATACCAGACCTAAAAAAACATAAAACCAATCAAAAAAACATGGTATAACAAAACCCTAGGTCTATCAAGACTAGGGTACAATATAAAACCATGAAATAATGAAAGGAGGGGGAAGAGGAAGGAGAAAGGAGAAGGAATCTCACCTTTCACCCTAGAAAACTCTTCGTATTCCATTAGATCTGCAACCCTAGAGGAAAGGGAATGGCTTGAAAATTCATGGAGATACTCCTAAGATCTGGACGAACTAGGGAAAGAAAATTGGTGGCCAAAAGAGTACGAATTGAATGAGTTATGGGTGAAACAAATTACCTTCTCAATTCTGGACGTTTTGAGGAAACAAGAGAACATTCTCCCTAATACGCGACCCATATGAGCTCCAAAGTGGTAAAAACGATATTGGGGGTGCGGATAGGGATATTGGCTTCGGGTGGGAGGTGAAAGCACCGAAAAAGATTAAAAAATGAAAAAGATATAAATGAAACAAATTATTTGTTTTAAAACAGGAAATGGGCCCATGGGCCGGCCCAATACCTAAATAAGTGACCCAAATTCGCCTGGCTTATGAATTTCTAATGGGTCCAAAAGGATAAATAAATTTTAATATATCAGTATAGGATAAGTGGGAAGTTGATTGGGTGAAAAAGGATGAAAAACAAAAGAGTTATAAAAGAAACAAATTCAGTTGTTAAAACTGGGAATGGGCCGGATCAATACAAAGACAGAAAAAAAAACCGTGTGTGACACCCAGTCATATGTTTTATTTTATTTTTAGAAGTTTCTAAAAAATACATTTGTGATGAACTATAACCATACTCCTAGATCTCATTCTAAAAATAAATTATTTACATACCACCTTTTATATCAAATGAAAAAACTCAATCATAACAAAAAAAATTCAAAAAATCAATAACTAATATTTTGGGGATTAAATACCCAAGAACTTCAAGGTTTAGAGTTTTAGAAAATAAAGAAAAAGAATTAACTAATAAAACCCAAGTATTTTACTCCAAATGTACATTTCCTAAATAAACAAAATTTCTTATATTATAATAATTATTTAACATTTTCCATATAATTATCTATATAGTGTCTCTTTTAAGAGATATCATATATAATAATCTTATTCATAACCCAGAGAAATGGAAACATAAGAATGGGTTAGCTGAAATACTTAATAAGGGTATACATAAGTGATATCAACCCCAGATCATAATTAAGAATGTGGGTATGATAATATAATCGAGGTATATTAAAATTTTCAAAGGAATAACCCACCTAATAAAACCTGGATAATAATTAATGAATTGAGGAATAAGGCTTTATTATAACTTAATACTTGAGTAATAGGAGTATAAAAACATGAGTTAATAATCATGATCCCTGAAAACATAGTAGAGGTACATTTCATAGCATAATAATGTGACGCAAGAGTTTCTAATTAACCTAAGAATAAAAATCATAACATATGTCAAGGCTAACCACAAAGAAGTTAAATTTATAATAGACTAGGCTAACCACCTATCTATATCATTGCATATATGGGATAACCATTCATATTCAACAAACTTTTAGACTTGGTCTAACCACCCCTCTCTCCATAACCTCTTGCACTAGGGTTACCCACCCATTTCCCATAATGTTTTTGTCTTGGACTAACCACCCATGCCCTATAACCTTTTGGACGTGGGCAGCCAACATGTGTTCTATAACATTTTGGGATTGATATGAAAACACATATACCAAAACTATATCTCATTAGATATAAAAATTTACCCAATGTATTGTAGGGATATAACTGACCCACTCATCACATGAACTTAAAATCAATAAATTTTTTATCATTTCTTAGTTAACCCGTGGGGGAGGAAATGGGTTTCATCAAAACATCATTAAATAATTAATGAAATCTATACCTTTAATAACTCAAAATTAATTAAATTGGATTTCATTTTTATTATAAATAAGTGTGTCACACAAATATAACATAAATAAATAATGAAAAAAATCAATGATTTATTTCATTATTTGAGAGAATTGAATTTATAGAATAGAAATTTCCATGAAAATCTAATGTATAATAATGTGTAAATAAATATAAAAAACATAAAAATAGTATAATAAGAAAATTGGGATCATGTTGATCCCTTTGAATCATTAAAACCTTTAAAAAAGCTGTTAAACGAAAAAAAATCTGTAATCCAATCAAAATTTTGTTCAATCAATTATAGACTTACATTCTCTCTCATTAAGCTCGTTCTATAAGAAACTTTGTATAACAGTTATGCTGTCAAAATAATTATTTGATTTTATTAGGTCTCCCATATATATTATAAACAAGTAAACATATTATACATCATGTGTATTTATATAGAAATAAATATAATCCATTTATTTGGGATAACCATGTATAAAACCAATATTATATTCTCATGGGTTAAAAATAATGAAGATTTCATGTCTCTAATCATTTATGTACTCAATAGTCTTAAATGAAATCTGTTCTTTAATATCTATGGGCTAATGATTTAATGATTTATCATGATGTATGCAGTACAAATGAATTAATATATATGAAGGGTGTTCCTTGATAGAGCTGGAATGAATTGGGTGAATAATAAATCTCTTGATATGATATGTTTATGATAACTTAGTGAATAAACTTGGTAATATGTTTTTCAACACCTTGGTAATGAAC
The DNA here is from genome assembly GCA_963277665.1 of Viscum album. Classification (NCBI taxonomy): domain Eukaryota; kingdom Viridiplantae; phylum Streptophyta; class Magnoliopsida; order Santalales; family Viscaceae; genus Viscum; species Viscum album. The sequence goes on along the minus strand of OY728153.1, from coordinate 780,387,740 downwards.
CTGGATGATATTATTATTAATGTATTATATTTATATTTCAACCTCATTTACATGTTATATATCTTATAATTATTATTATTATCTCAAGTCTTGCCTCATTATTTATCCATGATGATTTATTATATTCTATTTTTTTTATCATTTACTAGGATTTAAAACAACCTATTCTATTTATTTACTTCCATAGGAAATCACTTATAGTGAGGTAACATAGAATTAACTAATAATGGATTATTTAAAGAGGTTTAAATAACATTAATGTTTATGTTTACTTTATCTAATTCATGTTTTATGTAGCTAGTTTCGAAGATAGTAAACCTAAAAAGTTTTATCAATGTTATTAATGTAATATTTTATTATATAACAATGTTTGAAATCATGTTTTAAAATGAAGGTTCTCCATAGTTGGTATAAAAGCCAAAATCTAATTATTTATGGGAATTTGGACAATAAAACATTAGTAATAACCCTAGGCATAAGTATACAAATATGAAAACATCTTGAAAATTTAGAGAAGTTTAAAGAAAGTGGTTTCAAATCAATGAAATCCCTATATAGATTCCATAAGTTGATACGGATCTAGAACAATTTTCCTTAGTGGTAATAAAATTGAAAATGATAGACTGGGTATTAATTTGAACATTACTTGGTGTATAACAAAGTGTAATTTCCACACACCTAGTTTGACACTCCCATGGGATATTATTTGGTTAATTTCACTCTTTTTACAAACCATTATGTAGTATATATAGTTAATGGAATTTTATTTTATTATTGAATTATACCATATGAGAATAATTATATTAGAAAATTTTAGGATCAATATTTCTTTTAGAATTATTATTATAATATTTCTAACAGTAATAATTGTTTCACATAGGTTTTATACATCTAGAAAAATGTTAATAAATATATGGAATCAAGTAAATAACATATGTAATTGATGAAACAATAATGAAATTCTTAATATATGGAGTGTTGTAGTTGAAAACATTATGATGATGAAAATTCAGTTAATTTAGGTTTTGAATAAAAACCTAAACCATGTGGAGAGTCCGACTTCACCAAGGAAGGAATAACATGACATTGGGTCCATTATACACCAACGGCCATCTATTATTAGTGGAACCTTTGATCCACTGATTTAATAATAATGGACCAACATCATAGAAAAGTTATTTTTTATACTCAATTATTTTGAGAAATAAATATTTTGATTGTTATTGTATCAACTAGATTTTTAAGTTGATCAATAGTGGACACTGGCCAACAAAAAAAATCTAAAGGATGATGTTGAAGCATTTGAGTGGGAAGTCATCCAAAAATGGATTTTTTAAAAATATTTTCCTCACACTCTATTAACTAGGTTGGAGAGATAATTCCTTAAGGTAAAGTGAAGTAAAAATGTATTAGTGGGAAATTATGATATGAACTTCACAAGGAATTCACTTTACGCATCAAGCTTTGTCATCAATTATGATAAGAATACAAATTGATTCTTTAGAGGGATGAGACCCCATCTATAGAAATAATTGTCAATCCAAAACATTGGGATTTATGAGGAGCTATTATGGTGTGATATCAAAGTAGAGACAGCCCGTGGTGTTCGAGTCGTGGGTTGGATTTTGTAATACTTGCAGTCGTCTGGGACATTTGGCTGCCAATTGTCGTTCTGTGCTTCTGAACAGACAGTCTTTTAGCCGGAATGAGAGAATGTAAGTGGCTTTCAGGCCGAGTGTGTTGTCTTCTGGAGATGTGGTCTCTGGAGGTGCTGAGGATAGGAATGGTAGGGCCGCAATGCCCCTGAGGAGCGGTGCAGAGGACCCCTCAAACCCCAAGGTGTCTGATGTGTTCAGTAGGCTTCAGCGTGACCTGCAGGTGGGTGATGGAGTGCTGCATGCCAAGGCAAATGAGGTCTCGGGCCCTTGTGAAAGGGGAAGTACTGCCGGTGTAAGTGTTGGTGGCAGTGGGTTGCAGCAGGAGGTGCGTGTGTCGGTTATTGCTGAAAAAGATGGTATGTTGTGTAAAGAAGCTGTGAATGTGGATAATGGTATGATGATTTGTGTTGGAAGAGGTAGTGAACTTATGGAGGCTCCAGATAGTATCAATGGCGTGCATAGGAGAGATGGGATGGATGGAGACGCAGGGTTCATTTCTGCTTCTGTCAACCGGGTCCAGGACATGGAAATTGAGCAGGGTGAGGAGAAATCTCCTGTGAATCAGCTGCAGAATGAACCCTCTAGTCAGAATAAGGATAATGAAACAAAAGATATGCTACAGGGAGCCTTAGTTACTCAGGAGTCTCTGGAACAACCAAGGTGTCTTGCTGTGATTGACACCAATGGTCAATTTCAGAAGCATAGTGGAGGGGATGATAAGTTTCAGCCGGTGATTATTCATGGTAACTGGGGGGGACTGTTATGACAGTGATCAAGAAAACTCTGGTGTCATGAGCAAACCTTCATTTAGTGATTTGGTTCAAGGTGGGAAGGCAAAGGCGAAGTTGGTGGAGGCTCGCGAAGCCTTGACTGCTCCGCGACGCAGGCCAAAGAAGGATTACTCCTATCTACCAAAGCCGTTAAACACCGGGTCCTCTGGCGGAAATGAGGAGCTCCTAGCCCTGGAGAGGATGAATCTGCGACGGAAATATGCTAAGGTTTTGAAGCAGTATGAAAGCTCGGAATGGGAGACAACTTCAGTGGAGGATATGAATGGGGACGAGTATGGTTGTAGTGACATGTAATTTTCCTTCTTTCTGGTTTTTGTTGCTTGTCTACTGTCTTTTTCCTTTATTTTAATAAATGGTCAGGGGAGTACCCCCTGACTGCGCCTTCCTGGTATAACTAAAAAAACTCATTTCAAACTTGAACTTCAGCATAATATGGAAAAAGTAAAATAAAATAATTCCATTTAATTATTCACATGGATATTCTACGAGTCGAATAATCACATGCAATATCAATAACCACTTTCATAATGATGGAATGCATAATGCCAGGCTATCATAACCACGTAGCCAAGGCCTCGTGCCAAGCCTACAAATAAGTTTTTGTCAAGGCCTCGCTCCAAGACACTAGTTTGTCTCATGAGACCTACCGATGCATCGGGGAGCTATAGAGAGCTCCATCCGTCACTTATTAAGTCCAATTTATTCCTTATATGAAAAGGTTTAAACATATCATAAACCATAACATAATTGTATCACATGAAACATGCATAAAGGAAACATAACATTTCCACATTTCAATCACAAGATATCAATAAAACAAATTGATATAATAAAAACATTATCAAAACCAAAATAAACAAAAATTAAAACTTGATATTTATTTTTCATTTAAAAAAAAGTCATGGATTGTAGAGGAAACCGAAACTCATATAATGGTCACAGCGGAAGAGAAGTTGTTGTCGCCACATACGTACGACAAAAAAACATTCCTTTTTGTTGATTAGTAACACGATTTGTATAAAAATATTCCTTTTGAATAAAAATAAAAGTCAATGGGGTTTATACACCGTATAAAAGAAAGTCGTGTATAAAACAAAATATGCCTCAATGAAAGGAGATTGAGACAAAGTCCCTTACCTCTTGTCTGACTTGACTCGACCATTATTTAACCTCCTGAATAATAAACTAGAGTTAATTTCTAATTTCTTAAGAACCTTTTTCAAGTTCATTATTCCTTTTATATCACTTATTACCATTTTAGGAACATTATGTAATTATTTAAGTTAATAATTGTTATTTTGTCGATCTTTGGTACTTGAGTAAAAAATAAACTTCTCATAATTACAAGTTGTTCATATGGTAAAATATCCATTATTTCCAGAATTATATTCATGATTTAGATATCATATATATCATATATATTTAGTATATATATGCATTTATAATATTACATAACACTTATAGGTAAGAAATGAAATGCACCGTTCATGGAGACGGTAAGCTGTACATACGCATGAATGCTACTTTCATTTCTATTTCGTATTTAATGGAATGAAATAATAATGATACAAATGTATATTATAAATCCATTATAATATCATATATAATATCATTTACTCCATCCTTTATACATCCTACATATGGAATTAACGATTCAAATCACTTTGAGGTGGCGGTAGTCCGCACTTCCTAAAATGAAATTATCGCGTTTACCCATAATAGAAATCATAAAGGTATGACATAAATGAAAAATACAGAAGCATAAGGAAAACATAAAAATAATATATATCATATATAAATATAGTTAAATCATAATTACCGCCATGAGAGGTGTTAAAAGAAGATTGAACAATCATCATTTCGTGAGGCAGTAATTCGCCACCCACAGAAACAACATGTTCTTTAACCATTAGACGAAGGTGTGTGTAAGTGTAAATAAAATCCTTATCATAAAAACATACTAGTATATTTAATATACTGGTGTTTTTACAAAAGAAAATAATAAAAAGTGTGTAGGGGGTTTGAGAAGCAAAATAAAACAAAACAACATAAGAGAAGACATTACCTTTAAATCGGGTAACTCCCCTCGGTTTGAACCAAAATGGTTTCTTGAAGAGCTTTCTTCCTAGAGTAAGGTTTCTAGGATGAAGGGAGGAATTTTGAGAGAGTATTTGTGCAGATGTTGGTCGATCTAAATGGCTTTGATGGTGTGAGTACGGTGGTAGAGGTGTGGGCCTTTTATAAGAGGAGAGGATGGACACTCTTGGAAAGTCAAGAAATGTTACTTTATTATGAAATACTTTTTGGATTTTAAAGGTCACACAATTATATATTTCTAGGATAAGGTGATAAGGGGTATAAATATACTCATACAATAGGTTTTTGACAAGTGTAAGCCTTATAGTTTACATTATCTTTTCATTTTATTTAAATCATTAATTAATGAGGTAATCGCTGTATCATCATGGTGTCATAAAAAATTTAATTTATTTAATGTATAAAAATTATAAAAAATATCACGATGTAGGAAATATTTTTAAATTTCTAATTAATATTTATAGTTGAAATGTTAACTTATATAACCCCATTTAATAATTGTTTTAGTAAAACAACACATGTTTGTGAGAATTTTATTCTTACTTTAAATAAAAAGTTATTAATGTCATTTTCTTACCCAAGTGGCTCCATGGGGTCCCCAATTTGACCCATGGATTGTCTTGGTCGGCCATGACCCATCCAATAAAGGCAGGACACGTGTAAAGATAATTTCATATTATTATAACATTATATTTACCTTAAATTACACTAATTACCTTTAATCGCAATTAATAAAACTTAAAAGTTACTATTCACCAAAAATTATTTTCATCTCATTGAACCACATTTTTCTTCCTAATGACAACGATTTTTGTTAGATTTTTGAAATTCAATACATAGAAGTGGTAATGTTTCATTTACATGAAAAATTAGTTTTTAAACTACCACTTAGTGGTTTCACTATTCATCCAAAATTGAAGTTTTTCAGAAAAATACCAAAAATTAACCCTAAGATATAATTGATATTCTGAATTGAAAAATGATGTCTATTTTAAAAAATTCCAAACATATAAGTTGCATTAATTAATTTTATAATTAATTCCCGTTGTCAAAACAAATAGCGTGTTTTTAAGAAACAATATCAAGCAAAAGATTGACAATTGTTTATGTCCAATTTCAAAGTGAAATTAATTATAATGACCACCATTGGATAAAATGGTAAAATAATATTTTAATTATACGTTAAAACCAATCAATGGTATAATTATCACTATTAATTATTTTGATTAAAAAAGTTGTTTTTAATTAAAATTTAGTAATTTTCACTATTCATCAAAATATAAAAGTTATCCGAAAAGTTCCAAAATTTCACCATAGGCTAAATTCGATATTCTGAATCCAAAAAATGAAGTCCATTTTGAAAGATAAAATCTATAAAATTTCAGAAATTAGGTATTACTATTCATAACAGCTAGTTTGATTGGTTGTGGTGTGTGTTAGAACTTGAAGTTGTGTACAACACACGCTACTGTATTATTCAAAGAGAAGTGTACCGTGGAAGCTTGGGGTGTTACATTCTCCTCTCCTTCAAATAATTTCTTCCTCGAAATTTCTTATAATATCACTGTATAAAAAGACTCGGGTGATTCTTCATCATAAGTTCCTCGGGTTCACACGTTTCCTCTTCCATCTTATGGTTTCTCCATAGAACTTTTACCAGATGAGTCGTCCGGTTTCTCAGTACTTGTTCTCTAGTATCAAGAATCTTGACGGGCTCTTCGAAATAAGAAAGATCAGGTTCCAGTTCTAATTCCTCTTAGGTGAGTACATGCGTTGGGTCATGCATGTATTTTCTCAATAGTGATACGTGGAACACATCGTGAACTTTGGAGAGACTTGGCGACATTGCCAAACGGTAAGATACAACCCCAATTCGTTCAAGAATTTGGAAGGGTCCGATGTACCTGGGACTCAATTTACCCTTCTTGCCGAAATGTATAACTCCCTTCCATGGAGATAACTTCAAGAAAACATGATCTCCTACACGAAATTACAAATCCTTCCTTTGGTTTTCAGAATAGCAATTCTGCCTACATTGAGCTGCTTTGATGTGGTTTTGGATTACCTTTACCTTTTCCATCGTTTCCTCCCCCAGTTTTGGGCCTACAAGTTTTCTTTCACCAACGTCATCCTAACAGGTTTGTGTGCGACATCTCTTTCCATATAACGATTCATATGGTGCCATCCGAATACTTGAATGGAAGCTATTCTTATAGAAAAATTCTACCAGAGGTAAATATTGATCCCACACACCTTGAAAGTCAAGTGAGCATGATCTCAACATGTCTTCTAAGGTTTGAATAGTTCATTCTGATTGTCCATCTGTTTGAGGGTGGTAAACAGTGCTCAAACGAAGTTCAGTATCTAAGGCCTTTTGAAGAATTGTCCAGAATCTTGATGTAAAACGGGGATCAAGATCTGAGACAATCGATAGGGGTACTCCATGAAGTCTCAAAACTTAATTAATATATATTCTTTCTAGATGTTCAAGTGGGAGATCTTCTCTTATAGTAAGAAAATGTGCTGACTTGGTGAGACGCTCAACAATGACCCATATTGCGTCATTACTTCTATGAGTCTTTGGTAGTCCCACGAAAAAGTCCATCGTGATATTATCCCATTTCCACTCAGGTATGGGAAGAGGTTACAATACTCCTCCAGGCTGTTTCCTTCCAGCTTTCACTTGTTGAAAAACCATACATCTTGACACAAAATCGGCAATCTCCCTCTTCATTTTGTCCCACCAAAAATGTTATTTCAATTCTCTATACATTTTGGTGCTTCCAGGGTGTATAGAGAAATTGAAACTATGATCAGCATCCAACAATTCTCTATTTAGATCAGGTATATCGAGAACACAAAGTCCCTTACCAAACTTCAAAATTCCATCTTCATACAAAAATTCACTCAATTTCCCATCATTCATAGCTTTAATCTTCTTTTTCAACTCTTCATCATCATCCTGAGAACTCTTTATCCTTTCTTGTAAAGATGTTTTGGCAACCATTTGAATTTTTTTGATGTTTCACCTTCCATGGTTATTCCCATATCCATATTTATTAGATCCATGAAAATAGGATCCCTTTCCACTCTCATCATGTTCAAAAATCCATGATCTTTTCTACTCAAAGCATCTGCCACCTTATTTTCCTTCCCTGGGTGGTAGTGTATCATGAAATCATAATCCTTGAGTAGTTCATGACATCGCCTTTGCCTCATGTTGAGTTGTTTTTGCAAGAAAATATACTTCAAACTCTTATGATCGGTATATATCTCACATTTTTCACCATAGAGATAATGTCTCTATATATTCAAGGCAAAGATTATAGCAGCTAACTCGAGATCATGATTAGGATAGTTCTGCTCATGGATTTTTAGCTGTCGTGATGCATAGACAATAACCCTATCATTCTGCATAAGGACACAACCAAGTCCTTTCATTGCTGTATCACTATAAATAACGAACTCATCATTCCACGATGGTAGATTCAATATAGGAACATTGACTAATCTTCTCTTCAGTTATTCAAAACACTATTCACACTCTTTTGTCCAGAAAAAGTTAACCCCTTTACGTGTGAGCTTCGTTAATGGGTTAGCTAATCGGGCAAAATTCTGGACAAAACGTCGATAATAACCTGCCAAACCAATAAAACTGCATACCTCAGTTATACTCATCAGTGCTGGCCATTCTTGAATTGCCTTGGTCTTATAAGGATCAATGAAAATTACATCCTTAGAGACATTATGTCCAAGAAAAGAAATCTCTTGAAGCCAGAATTCACACTTGCTAAACTTACCATATAATTCATGCCTTTTATGAGTCTTCAAGATAATGCACAAGTGATTTTCATGATCTTCGTAGCTTTTAGATTATACTAATATATCATCAATAAATACCACTACAAAATCATCAAGATATTCCTTGAAAACTCTATTCATTTGATCCATGAATACGAAGGGTGCATTAGTCAATCCAAAAGGCATTACTGTAAACTCGTAATGCCCGTACCTTGTTCAAAATGCTGTCTTCGGAATGTCTTCCCTCTTCCCACAGAACTGATGGTATCCAGATAAAAGTTCAATCTTTGAAAAGTATTGAGCTCCATGCACTTGGTAAAATAAATCATCAATGCGAGGTAGGAGATACTTGTTCTTTATTGTTATAGCATTGATCTCCCTGTAGTCAATGTACAACCTCATAGATCCATATTTCTTCTTAACAAAAAGGACATGGGCTCTCCATGGAGAAACACTAGGGAGAATAAATCCCTTATTACTCAATTCCTCTATTTGTTTCTTTATTTCAACTAATTCCATGGTGGCCATTCTATAAGGGGTCTTCGATATAGGCCTTGATCCAAGAATTAAATCAATGGAAAACTCAACTTCTCGTTCTGGAGGATGTCCAGGTAAATCATCCGGAAACACATCTACATATTCTTTCACAATAGGTAAATCCTCTATTTGAACATTCCTTTCCTCACCCTCAGTCATTTCATTCTATTCCTCCCCAATAATTGAATTTAGTTGAGCTATTGGGGGTGGATCTAAATAAGAATTAGGTGGTGACAATTCTGCTCTAAAGATAAGGTGTTCCTTATCATCATCATCAAAAATTGTAACCTCCTTCTTCTTAAAATAAATATTCACATCATAGTCTGAAAGCCAATGCATAACAAGGATTATATCAAACTCAATCATAGGTATGACAATGATATCAGCGGATAAATAACATTTATGTTCTCTAATGGGGACTGATTCACAAAACATTGTTGCGATGATACTTCCCTTTGGAGTTCTAACTGACAACTCGTTTGTTAAATCAAATTGGAAATATCTAATTTTCTTAGAAAACTAGGAATATATGAAACAATTCGATTATCTAGAATCAAATAAAGAATTTTCTAAACTTGAGGAAACCATTAAATTACCTACCACCATGTCTTTCAGAGCTTCTACCTCAACAGTAGTGATAGCATAAGCTTGGCCTTGATCCCTTAGCCTTTTCTGAGGCAAGTTCCTCTGATGTTTAGGACATTCAGTTGCATAATGTTCCATCTCTATACAATTATTGAATTCCACATTTACATCAACTCTCTTTCCCTTGCAATCATGAGCTTGGTGGACTTTTTCACCACACTTGTAACAGACTCTCATTCCCTTCAAGCAAGTACCGGGGTGTTTCTTACCACATTTACTACAAGAATGATATTCAAATTTTCCCTTCTTCCCCTTATTTCCATTTCTAGATTGATCAGAAGATCTCTTCTTCTCTTTCTTTTCTTTAAAGTCATAAGAATTAGAGAATTCCTTTTCTGTATTGACAGCACACAAGACAATATCTTCATACGAAGAGAAGGTTTGTGAGACTAATGCTCGACGGAGAAATGGTTTTAACCCATAAAATAAATTATCAATCTTACTTATTGGGTTACATATATAATCTGCAGCATCCCTCACTAACCTTGTAATGTTAGCCTCATACTTTGCGACATTCTCATCCTCCTTCTACCTCAGACTCAGAAATTGCCTTTTCATATCTGCTTGATGGTCATGTGGAAATTATTTTTCTAAGAAAATTTCCTTAAACTCCCTCCATTCCATACATGATACTTCTTCATCTTCCTTTGTGTTTTGAACCAGCGACCACCATTGATCGGCATCTACAGTGAGGCGGTAAACTGCCATGACAACTTTCTCCCTTTCACTACTCCCCAAGGCGTGGAATATTTTCTAAAAGGAATTTATCCATTGATCAGCTACTAATGGATTTGTACCCCCATTAAATGTTGTCATTTGTTTCCTCATGAAACAATCTAACATTGATCCTCCACGTTGCGGATCAGGGTGCTCCATACGAGTAAGTTTATTATTCATAACCTGAGTGAGTTGTCCCAATATGGTGATAAGTTGTTCAGCACCAGTTGTATCACCAGCTCCATTATAATTATCTTGAGCAGGAGGTAAATCCATACATGGAGTGCGTGCATTGATACAGTTTCCATTCCTTCCACTAGGCTCCATTTCTAAACAATGTCAGAAACTAGATTAGTTTATGAATCAAAATATATAATAACAAGCTTGTAAAACACTTAACATAAATTGAACTATTTATAGATATAATCCATAATCATAAATTTTTTTTCTTCAAGTAAGTATATACTCATAAACCCTTCATAATGGTTTGTAAAGAAAATTAGAATTATCCTAAGCATATCCCCCGAGAGTGTCGTAACCAAGAGTGCAGCAAGGACCGTTGTTGTGCACCAGTTCCCGTTTGAGTCTAGATCAAAGTGGTGTTTTCGGGTTTTACCCCTAGGTACATCTGTGCCAGAGCCGCCTCTACCTGCTCGTATCTAGACAAGGATGTATTGCTCAGAGAACTCACAAAAATCTCTATAATACCAAAATTCTAGGAAGATCTTCTATACTAATCCTCATAGTTTATCTTAGGGCTATGTGTTCAAATAAGAGTTTATCTAAATCTAGATTCCAAGGTTAGTACTAAACTGCCTCTGATACCAACTGTAACGCCCCTACCCCAGCTACCCAGAGTCGGTGCATTATTATGTAACATTGGAATGATCACAAAAGATCAAGTCTCGAAAGACCGATTAGTTTAGTAGCCTTAGAAACACTAGATATATTCATAAGTCTTACATTACATCATAAATTAAAACAAAACTACAACAATATCTTGTCTTCATATCCCTTATACTATCTCTACAGGTCATTCCTAAAATACTTGTTCACATTCTGGAAAAATTAAAACATTGAAATGGGTGAGCTTAGATGCTCAGTAAGGATAACAATATAGGGGAAACTTTCATAAATAAACATAAACATTTAAGGTAATGTATAACTAAAAGAAAAGACTTTTAAACTTGATATTCAGAATAATATGAAAAATGTAAAATGAAATAATGTCATTTACTTATTCACATGGATATTATACTAGTCAAATAATCAAATGCAATATCAATAACCAATTTCATAATGATGGAATGCATAATTCTAGACTATAATAACCACATAGCCAAGGCCTCGTTCCAAGACTACAAATAAGATTTTGTCAAGGCCTCGTGCCAAGACACTAGTTTGTCTCATGAGACCTTCTGATGCATCGAGGAGCTATAGCGGGCTCCACCCTTCACTTATTAAGTCCAATGCATTCCTTATATGAAAATTTTTAAACATATCATAAACCATAACATAATTGTATCACATAAAACATGCATAAGGAAAACATAAAATTTCCACATTTCAATCACAAGATATAAATACAACACATTGATATAATAAAAACATTATCAAAACCATTTTCAATACCAAAATAAATGAAAATTAAAACTTGTTATTTATTTTTCATTTAAAAAAAAGTTATGGCTTGTAGAGGAAGCCGAAACTCAGATAATGGTCACAGCGGCGGAGAAGTGGTTGTCACCGCATACGTACGACAAAAAAACATTCCTTTTTATAGATTAGTAAAAGGATTTGTATAAAAAGATTCCTTTTGAATAAACATAAAAGTCAATGGGGTTTATACACCGTATAAAAGAAAGTTGTGTATAAAACAAAAGATGCCTCAATGAAAGGAGATTGAGACAAAATCCCTTACCTCGTGTCCGACTTGACTCGACCATTCTTTAACCTCCTGAATAATAAACTAGAGTTAATTTCTAATTTCTTAAGAACCTTTTTCAAGTTCATTATTCCTTTTATATCACTTATTACCATGTTATGAACATTATGTAATTATTTAAGTTAATAATTATCATTTTGTCGATCTTTGGTACTTGAGTCAAAAATAAACTTCTCATAATTACAAGTTGTTCATGTGGTAAAATATCCATTATATCCAGAATTATATTCATGATGTAGATATCATATATATCATATATATCTTTTATATATATGTATTTATAATATTACATAACATTTAGAGGTAAGAAATGAAATGCAACGTTCATGGAGACGGTAAGCTGTACGTATGCATGAACGCTACTTTCATTTCTATTTCATATTTAATGGAATGAAATCATAATGATATAAAGGTATATAATAAATCCAGTATAATATAATATATAATATCATTTACTCCATCCTTTATACATCCCACATTTGACATTAACGATTCAAATCACTTTGAGGGGGCGGTAGTCCGCACTTCCAAAAATGAAATTATCGCGTTTACCCATAATAGAAATCATAAAGGTATGACATAAATGAAAAATAAATAAGCATAAGGAAAACATAAACATAATATATATCATATATAAATATAGTGACATCATAATGGCCACCATGAGAGGTGTTAAAAGAATATTGAACAATCATCGTTTCGTGAGGCAGTAATTCACCACCCACGGAAACAGTATGTTCTTTAACCATTAGACAAAGGTGTGTGTAAGTGTAAATAAAATCCTTCTCATAATAAAATCCTAGTATATTTTAGATACTGGTGTTGTTACAAAAGAAAATTATAAAAAGAGTTTAGGGGGTTGGAGAATCAAAATAAAACAAAACAACATAAGAGAAGACATTACCTTTAAATCGGGTAACTCTCCTCGGTTTGAACCAAAATGGTTTCTTGAAGAGCTTCCTGCCTAAAGTAAGGGTTCTAGGATGAAGGGATGAATGCTGAGATAGTATTTGGGCAGAGTTTGGCCAAGCCAAATGGCTTTGATGGTGTGAGAAATGTGGTAGAGGTGGGTGCCTTTTATAAGAGGAGAGGAGGGGCACTCTTGGAAAGTCAAGAAATGTTACTTTATTATGAAATGATTTTCGGATTTTAAAGGTCCCACAATTATATATTTCTAGGATAAGGTGATAATGGGATAAATATACTCATACAATAGGGTTTTGAAAAGTGTAAGTCTTATATTTTACATTATCTTTTCATTTTATTTAAATCGTTAATTAGTGAGGTAATCGCTGCATCATCATGGTGTCATAAAACATTTAATTTATTTAATGTCTAAAAATTATTGAAAAAATATCATGATGTAGGAAATATTTATATCTTTACAATGAATATTTATTGTCTAAAAGTTATCTTATATTACCCCATTTAATAATTGTTTTAGTAAAACAACACATGTTTGTGACAATTTTAATTTTACTTTAAATAAAAGGTTATTAATGTCATTTTCTTACCCAAGTGGCTCCATGGGGTCCCCAAGTTGACCCAAGGATTTTCGTGGTCGGCTATGACCCATCAAATAAAGGTAGGACAAGTGTAATGTAATTTCATATTATTATAACATTATATTTACCTTAAATTACACTAATTACCTTTAATCGCGATTAATAAAACTTAAAAGTTACTATTCACCAAAAATTATTTTCATCTCATTGAACCAAATTTTGCTTCCTAATGACAACCATGTATGTCAGATTTTTTAAATTAAATACATAGAAGTGGTAATGTTTCATTTACACGAAAAATTAGTTTTTAAACTACCACTTAGTTGTTTCACTATTAATAAAAAATTGAAGTTTTTCAGAAAAATACCAAAAATTCACCCTAAGCTATAATTGATATTCTGAATTCAGAAATGATGTCTATTTTACAAAATTCAAAACATATAAGTTGCATTAATTAATTTTATAATTAATTCCCTTTGTCAAAACAAATAACGTGTTTTTAAGAAATAATATCAATCAAAATATTGACAATTATTTATGTCCAATTTCAAGGTGAAATTAATTCTAATGACCACCATTGGATAAAATGGTGATAAAATATTCTAATTATACTTTAAAACCAATAAATGGTATAATTATAACTATTAATTATTTTTATTAAAAAATTTTTATTTAATTAAAATTTAGTAATTTTCGCTATTCATCAAAATATAAAAGTTATCCGAAAAGTTCCAAAATTTCACCCTAGGCTAAATTCAATATTACGAATCCAAAAGTGATGTCCATTTTTAGAGATAAAATTTTTAAAATTTCAAAAATTAGGTATTACTATTCATAACTGCTAGTTTGATTGGTTGTGGTGTGTGTTAGAACTTGAAGTTCCGTATAACACACGCTACTGTATTATTCAAAGAGAAGCGTACCGTGGAAGCTTGGGGTGTTACAAAAATAATTGTAATACATTAATGAATCCTAATGTTTAGTATATTGGGAAAATCTAGATCATACATAACTTGTAAATAATAATACATATACATTATTCAAATACTTCGTCTTTATCCACTTAAAATAATTCACATTACCATTAGTACATGTAGTCACCTGAGGATATACATCAAAGAAAGGGGTGAGAGAAATGTCTAGTAAGGGGAATGAAAAATAATAGACATGAATCTATAGTACACGGGTGAAAATATTCCTTATAATAATGTAATAATAATGGGATTATCATCATAAATATGAGTAAGGCATTTTAAAATGGAATGGAATGTAGAATGTGAATAAAACTGAAACATTATTTCATAGTGGCCAAATTTCAAACATAGTTGGGAAAAAACATATAATCATGTTCACACAAAACATTTGTGCATAAATCATATCATCCTTATTTTGAACAAGGATAGAATCATGTTCATGTATAGTACACATAATCTCATGAGATAAATGATATTACCCAATGCATTGGAGGGATATATAATTCTAGGCCCAAACATCACATTATAATATTTAAATAATTATGCATGCCACATAGAATGTATAAAAATCATAGTCATGAAATAAACCAGGTAAAGGAATGGGTTTCCTATGAATTTCATATTGAATTATTTCATGAATAAACTGTGGTTCCCAAATTAAAAATGGAAAACATATTTGGAAAAAATTTCATCATTCTTGAGTGAAGAAGAAACAACTCAAGTGGAGTAAAATAAGTGTTTTGAAAAGAAAAGTACTTTTGGAAAATATTTGTCTTTAGCTAATAAATCAAGGTGGAATAATTTATATCCATGAAAAATGGGATGAATATTGAAATGTTTTTAATGAAAATTAGAATAATATTCATAAATAAAATGATGCGAATGAGGGATTAACCAAAGAATTGGTGTTGGGTTCAAGAATCCCCTTACCTTAAATACCATTTAATTCATCTCTTTTCCACATCAAGAATAATAAAATTAGGTTTATAAAAACTATGAACCATAAGGTAATTATGTTAATTTTTGTTTCAAATTATAAATTATAACAATTTTATTGTATTTTTTTAATTTTTCTTGTTGATGTTGAATCGTTTTGATATATTGTTTTGTTAAAAAATTTCCCATTTCATTTAAATTTATCTATTTTGTTCTTGGTAATTTATACATAACTAGAATTAATTATAAAATCTTAAAATATATATATTTATTAATTTTTGTGTCATAAATCATTTATTCCAACCATTAATAATTTGGTGACAAGTAAAGAAGTTGGAAATGTCCTTGTTTGTAATAGTGATTTTTTAAAATATAAATAATATATAAATGTAATATAATGGTTTTAATAATTTAATAAACCATATAATTTGAATTAATTAGTTTATTAAAAAGATATGTGGAAAATAAAGGAAAAAGTGTTATTTTAAGGGAACATTTTTCATTTTAGACAATGGAATATTATTTTTTGATTTTATATATTAATATTATTTTATATTAATCACTCATTTGTGAAATTAAATATATTTTTTTCAGAATATAATATTCAAAAAATTATTATATCATTATTAAATCATGAATTAAGTAATTTAAGATAAATCAGTTACGAGAGAAAATTTATTTTTTCTACTCACATGAAATTTGATGTATTTTAGAAAATAAAAAAAACACTCTTAGAAAATTTAAATGTGATAATTTCATAAATTTAATTCAATTGAATGCATAATTTTCTAAAATAAGTTATTTTAAATTTTAATGTTAAAATCTTGATTTTTATGAAATACTTTAAAATACAATTCATTAAAAATGGGATAATATTTTTTTGTGTGTTTTTAATAATGATATTTTTTTTTTGAATTAAAATATTAATGTTTAATTAAATTAATCTTGATAAATAATATTTACATCACAATTTATTATTTTTAGGATAAATTACATTTATAATTATCAATTTTCTTTACCCAATAGTAAAGTTACTATTCCCAATAGTTAGGATACTATTCTAATAGTCAAATTTCTATAACAATGGTCAAATTTACTTCTATAAATACCTATACATTTATTAATTTTTTATTCACCTCAATTTATATCGTGTTTCTATATTTTCATTTTCAATAATGTCGATTTTTTCAGTAATATTTTCTTTCATTTCTATTGTCTTTTTGAGGGGAGGGTTGATTCTAGCATATTTTGGCGATCCATATTTTCCCATTATTATTTTCTATTTTTTGTCCCATTATAATATTTATATTTTTAATGGAATTATTCTTTAACTAATGTAATTAATTGTATTAATTAAATAATATGTTTTTGGTTTCTTTATGCATTGTATGTGTATAATACCGTATAATATAATATAATAAATATATTTTTCAAGAAATAAATATCATCTATAAAATATAGGTTGTTACATTATTCCCCCATTTAGAAATTTCATCCATGAAATTTCAACTCATATTCTCTATTGATAATAGGTGAGGGTACTTTTATTTCATTGTTTACTCTGGTTCCCATGTCACCTATTCATACATATGGTTCCTCCAAAACACTTTGATAAGGTGATTTATCTTTTTTAAATATAAAATGGTATCTATAATAAAATATAGTCATTAGATACTCCTCATATGATTTTTCACTCTCCATTTATACCACATTTGGATTTAGTACATGTGAGGGATTATGTTTGTACTTTATCAAGAGAGATGCATGAGACACATCATGAACTAGATTTATATTTGGTGGAAGTGAAAGTTGATAGGCCACTTCTCATATGTAATCAAGGAACTAAAAGAGGAAAATGTTCCTAGGGATAATAATCCATTTATTTCCAAACCACATATCTCTCTTTGATGGTGATATTCTAAAAAACATTTGACTCTAACTAAAAAACTCAACATCCTTTCGATGGATGTCAGTATAGAACCTTTTCCGACTCTGAGTAGATTTTATATGTTTTCTGATGTATTGAACCGTCTCTATCATCTCTTTCACAAGATCATGTAAAAGTAATTTTTTTTCTCTAAGTTCATTCCAATAAGTTTAATTTATATATCACTTCCCATATAAATCATCATATGGATCCATTTGAATAATTGAGTGGAAGATATTTTTGTATGATAACATCACTAATGGTAGATTTCGATCCCTTCCTTATTTGAAGTCTATTGAGAAAGGCCTTAGTATGTCCTCAAGCATCTGGATAGTTCTTTTAAATTGACCATCATTTTAGGTGTAATAGGCCATGATTGAATTCAATTTAGTATTCAAATAATGATAAGACTTCCCCAAAATTTATAGGTGAACCATGGATCTTGATTAGAGACTAAATTCAATTTAGTATTCAAATAATGTTGACGACTACCCCATAATTTAGAGGTGAACCATGGATCTTGATCAAGGACAACCAAAAGTGGAACCCCATCCAACCTCAAAAATTCCTTAATGTATATCTTGGGAAGTTCTTACAATGATAAATATCCAAATATCAATGATGTGGGAAGTCTTAGTGAGTCACTCCACCATAAACCATATCTCATTGTTTATTTTGGATGTATTAGGGAGACCATTGACAAAGTACATAGTGAAATTATTCCATTTCGATGTGGCTATAGTTAATGGTTTCATCATCCCCAAGGACATTTGTCACTTTGATTTAACTTACAGAAATACCAAGAATCGTGAGATATACTCAAAAATAACTTTTTTATGTTTTCCCACTTGAAGTGTTCTCATAGATCATGGTTCATCTTGGTACTTCTACGATGGATGAAAAAATATGAGCTATAAAAATTATCCAATTTATATTTATTTGTCTCAGGTGATACAGGGAAACAATGTCTACTTCTGAATTAGATGAAATAATCCTAATAAATGTGAAACTCATAAAGATTCCCTTCCTTTACGACATTTACTTTCTTTTGAAGCTCCAAATTATCTCTTTATTCCTCTACGGTCTGCTGTTGGATTGATGGTTGAGAAATCATATAGGAAAGGTTGGATGTATTCCCTATTATTATGATTTTCATATCCATCGTTTTCATATCCCTAATGATAGGGTCTTTCTCATTTAACACCTTGGATAGAGTAGCAAGTTATTTTCTACTAAGAGAATTAACTACCTTGTTTGACTTTCTCATATGGTTGTGAATAGAGAAATTGTAGTCACTGATTATCTATAACCATATTCTTTGATGCATGTTGAGATCATTCTATGTGAATATATACTTAAGACTCTTATGATTTGTATATATGTCATACTTTTCAATATAGAAGTAGTTCCACCAAATATTCAAAGAAAATATCATAGCTTCTTACTCCAGATCATCCATGAAGTTGTTTTACTCGTGGATATTCAACTTTCATGAGGTTGAGGCTATCAATTTTTTATTATGCATGAGTACACAACCCAATCCTTTCTTTGAAACATTGCCATATGTCACAAAATATTCTCCACTTGTTGGTAGTGTCAGTAAAAAAATAATGAATATCCTTTTCTTGAGTTCCTTAATGATTTTCCCATATTATTCCATCCATACATAATTTAACCCTTTTATGTTAACTTAGTTAGTGGGCTATAAAATCGGGAGACTTTTCTCACAAAATTTTAGTTTTACCCTAATAAGACAAGAAAACTATGGATTTACCTAACACTAGTGGGTCTAGGCCATTCCTCAATTGCTTTTTTACTTGAAGTATCCATATAAATTCTCATAATTGTGATCATGTAACCCAATAATGTGACTTAATGTATCCAAAAGTCAAACTTTCTTAATATAGTGTATGTTTTCTCCCAATTTAATATCACCAACACAATCTTTAGATTCTATTCATGTTTCCCTTTTATCTTGGAGTAAATGAGAATATCATCGACAAACACTACACTTTTTTTAAATTGGCCTCTAAAGGATATATTCATAAAAAACATGAATATTTCATGGGAATTAGTAAGTCTGAAGGGTATCACTATGAAGTCATAGTGTCCATACCTTGTAAAAAAAGGCCATATTCTAAATATATTCCTTCATCACCTTTATCTAATGATATCCAAAATTAAGATCCACCTTTGATAAGTATAAAGATCCTTATAAATGATCGAAAAAGTCTTCAATCCTTGGAAGAGGATACTTGTTATTTATGGTGATCTTATTATTCTCCGAAAAATTGATACACAACTGCATTGACCCATCATTTTTATCGACAAAGAGCATTAGTGCACCCAAAGGAGATTATCTAAGGAATATGAACCCTTTTTCCAAATTCTCTTGCAACTACTTCATTGAATCCTCCAATTAGATTGAGGCTATCTTTTAGTTTCATTTAGAGATAAGAGGGGATCTAGGTATAAGATCTATTGAGAACTATACCTTATGGTCTGGGGGAAGTCTTGGAAACTCTTCACAAAATACATCCATGTATTCCCTCATAAAAGGGATTTCCTCTAGTTTGATACCCTCATTTGAATAAACCATTTGGGTAAGGTTTATTTCTTAACATGATATCAATACCCACAACATTTTTGGATTTTCTGAATTAGATTCATGATCTTTCTTGTATTTATAAAGGATCAAGGGATGGTTCAAAATATGAAAAGAGATTTTCCTTACCAAACAATAGAAGCATGCTCTATATAATTAGATCTAAAACATTACTAGTATAGAATAAAGTTCTACCTAGGGAAGGATTATGATATTCAATAGAAGAATCATCTCACATTTTCTAATAGGATAAGAGTGAAACATTTAGGTTCCAGTGACAGCACCTCTATGTTTTCTTACAGATATCTCTACCTCATGGCATTGGGGTTTTTATTAAACAATTTTATTAAATATAAAAGATATAATAGAATGGCTAGAAGTTTATTTAAATTAAAATTTCTCTTATAATGAGTTAATATTAGGTGTACCATTAACCAGATCCTTTTATTGATTTTGGTTCCACCATTAATTTAGGAATAAACTTTATGAACAAAGATTTATTCAATAAAGGATGAAAAAATAATTTATTTATTTGTGAAAATGAAGTCTAAAATCATATCTTATGGGATCCTTGTTTTTATCTATTTTATAAATTAATTCTTCCATGATTTTTTACCTATACATAGACTAATACTTATTATTTTCACTAATGTTTTCCAATCAAAATTCCCATCTAAACTAAACCGAACAACTAATATCAACTATAGAGACCCTATTTTTTATTACATGACTATTAAATCACTTTAAAAATAAATAACATAATAGTTATACATTTATGTATCAAACGATTTATTATATTGGGAAAGTCTAGATCATATATCAATTGTAAAAAATAAAATATAAACATAATCAAAAAAATATTCCTTATCCTCTTAAAATATTTCATATTCAATTTACTACTTATATTCACCCAAGTATATACATCAAAGAAAGGGGCGACATAAAATCCTAGTGATGATAAGGATAAATAAGTGACATGAATCAATGTTACGTGGGCGATAATAATCATAAAAATCATGCAATACACATGGGATCCTCGTCGTAAACATGAGTAATACATTTAAAAAATGTATGGAATGTGGAATATACATTAAAATAAAACACCATGTCATAATGGTCAAATACCACACATAGTTTTGAACAAATATAACATCATGTTCATGCATAACATATGTGCATAAATCATAACAACATCATTGTGAACTATGATATAATTATGTTCACGCATAGTACACATAATCTCATTTAGTACATCACATTTAGTAATGCATTGAAAGGCTATATAATTTTGGGCCCACCTATCATAACATAATATTTATATAATCTTACATGCCACATATAACATATAAAAATCTTAGTAATGAAATAACCCATGGTAAGGAATGGGTTTCATAGTAATTTCATAAATAATTATTTCATTAATAAAACTGGGATCGAAAATGAAAAATATAAAACATATTTGGCATAAACATCATCATTATTGATTGAAGAAGAAACAATACAAGGGGAGTAAAAGATGTGTTCTCGAAGGAAAATTATTTCTGTAAAATCATTATATTTGGATAATAAATCAAAGTGGAAACATGTATATAGTTGAAAGAAAAGAAAATAATAGTAAAATTACTTCTAAGTAACATTAGATGAATCTCTATATGAAAAATTATGTAAAATATGGATAACCCAAAGAAAGGGAGTTGGGTCTGATAATCCCCTTACATTAAATACCGCTTTATTTCATCATTTTACACATATTGATTAATAAGTGTAGTTTTTTTCAAAAATTTAAACAGAATGAAATTTTGTTAATTTATGTGAATATTTATAAATTATAACAATTGGATTATATTTTTTATATTTCATTATTGATGTAAAAGAATTTTTGATATCATGTTTCCCTAAAAAATTTACCAATCCTCTTCGATTTCTCAATTTTGATCAAGGTTTATTATACTTAAGTATAATTAATTTCACAAGATTAAAATAAATATATTTATGAATTTATATTTTATAAAATTTTTATTTTAACCATCTCTAAGGTTGTAGGAATAGATATAAGTTAGAGACATCCTCATGGGAAGTTAACTTACAGTTATTGGGTATGTTGTCCAAAGGATTAGAAAGAGAGTAATAAAATATAACTATATGAAAAATATAATTTTTATAGTAGTTTAAAATAATTAATATAATTTCAACACACCTTTTAATTAATATTAGAATATTTGGTTTTGAAAGGGGTAGAGAAAGTGAGAAAGACAAGAGGAAAACACAAATAAGAGTTGATGAAAATATATTCTCTTCTTGGTGTTGCTTCCCTTGTATGACACTAGAATCTCTTGTTGATTGGAATAGATTAATCCAAGACATCCCTATTATAATAGGCTTAAGCAAAAAAATTTGTTAGATATTTAGTTTTTGAAAGGGTGTAAGGAGTGGTTGTCCAAGGGGGGAGTGGTTATTTATACATGAGGAGAGGGGTATTTTTAGAATAAAATATCAAACAAAAAAAATACATCCAATGTAAAAATTCTAATCTTTGTTTTTTGAAAATATAAATCATACAAAAATATTGAATATTGGTTTTAATACTTTAAAACCATTTATAATTAAAATTAATTTCTTTATTAAAAATGGAAGTGCAAAAATGAAAATGTTTTATTTTAAGGGATCATTTTTGAATTTAGACTTTATAAAATTACTTTTTGGTTTCGAATTAGTTTTGTTGTATTTTAATGAATAATTTATGAATTTAAATATATATTGTCTGAATATCAAGTTCTATTAATTATTTGGTCATTATTACATCATGAATGATGTAATTTAAGATACACCGATCATGAGAAAAACTGTATTTTTACCATTCACATGAAAATTGAAGTATTTCAGAAAATTACCAAAAACATTCCCCTTAGATAATTTAAATGTTATATTTTAAAAAAACAAAATCAATTTTATTATAATAATTTTCTAAAATAGTTAATTTCTATTTTAAATATTATTTTTCTAAAATATCTTAAATAATATTATTAAAAAATGTGCTAATATTATTTTGGAGTTTTTAATCATGATATTTATTTTTTGAAATTATAATAATTATATTTAAATAAATTAATGAGTAAAATTCTTTTTATATCACAATTTATTATTTTGATGTTAAATTACTTTTCCAACGGTCAGGTTACTATTCCCAACGGTCAAGTCATTATTCTCAATGGTCGAGTTACTATTCAAAAAATCACATTACTATTAAAATGGTAACATTGACGCCTATAAATACCTATAAATTCCTTAATTATTTATTCACCTTTGTTCTTATGAAGGTTCTATATGTCCATTTTCTATAGTTTTTATTGGTTTACTAATATTTTGTTTCATTTTTAGTGTTTTTTCATAGGAGGGGTGATTCTAAAAGATTAAGTAAAATCATATTTTCCCATTATAGTTTTTATATTTTCTATTATTTGTCCCATTGTAATATTTTTAATTTTAATGGGCCTAGTATTTGACTAAGGAAACCACTTAAAGTCAATTATTTAACTGCTAGTGGTATATTTATTAGTTAAAACTCATGAAGGAACTATTAATTCAATAAAAATATATTGGGATTCCCTTACTAACATTATTGAGTGTAGTAAATCTGAAAACCTAGTGGTTATTCCAATGGTGAAATTTGAAATAATACATTTGATGGATTGGTTGTCAAAGTATAATTCCAATATCAACCAAAAAATCATAGAAATTTAAGTTGTCCCGATAGGATAACTTGTTGTCATTAAAAAAGATATATCCCAGCCTAAGTGTTACTAAGATCCACCTTCTATTACCTTATTTATAGAAATTATTATTGAAGAAGAATACAGATGATAAAGTATAAATATAGGATATAAAACCATTGTTTAATAATACGTTGATGTGCTTCTTAAAGAGTTATCTAGAACTCCCCTAGAAAGAGAGGTAGAGTTCTTTATTGAACTTATACCTAGATCTAAACCAATATTGATGAACCCATATATAATGACATATGTGGAGCTAGAAAAATTATTGATGTAAAATAAATATTTTTTTTGGGATTATAGTGGAGAACAAATACTTTCTTCTATGGATTGATGATTCATTCGATCATCTTCATGGGTTTCAATTATTCTCCAAGATTGACATTCAATCAGGGTATCATTAACTGAGGGTAAAAAATGAGATATTTGGAATATTGAATTATGAAAAAGATATGAAAATTATTAGTTTGTTATTATTCCCTTTGGTTTGAGTAATGATCCTACCATATTTATGGTTTTGATTAATAGAGTCTTGAGGGAGTACCGTGATAAATTTATGATGGTTTTTATTGAAGATATTCATATATTACAAAATTATTAGCATCATGAGGACTGTTAAAGGGTTACATTGAAAAATATGATGAATAAGAATATTATTTTTTATATTAAGTAAAAGTGAGTTCTTGTTATGATAAGTTTCATTCTTGGGATACATCATGACTGTTGATGGGATATTAATGGAACCCAAAAATTGAAATAACCATAGAGTAGTGGGAACATCCTACAAAAATTACTAATATTTGTAGTTACCTTAGTATAGTATGATAATAAATGAATACTATGAAAATATTTTCATGGACTTTTAATCAACTAACAAATGTAAATATAAATGGGGTTATGGTTATTAAGATAAAGAAATGTTAATAAAATTTCCAAGAACTGTAGAAGATGCTGGTTAGTGCACCTATGATAACTTTACAATCTAATGGGGATAAGTTTTTCATTTATAGTGATTCATCCTTTAAGGGACATGTATGTATACCCATAAAAAATACAGTGATTTACTATGGATCATGATAGTCAAAGACTCATGAAAATAATTATCATACCAATTTTTGGAGTTATCTATAATTATATTTCCATTAATGATACACATGTACAATCTTTATGGGGAGAAGTGCGATATATACACCAACCACTAGAGTATGAATTATATATTCACCCAAAATAAACTCAACATGAGACAAATGAGTTGATTGAAACTTCTTACAAACTATGATTTCGTTATCTATTATCACCATGGAAAATTAATCAAATTCATTTATGTGTTGAGTATGAATAACCCAAGAGTTCTTAAAGTGATGAGGATTTATAGATATCTATTGATAAAGGATATATTAAATATTGACCAAGAATTAATTAGGGAAGGGAAAATATCAATACTATCATAAATTATTTCCCAATAATTATTTCTAGAGAATATAAAGAATGAAAAAATAGATGATCCAAAGTTAAAAAATAAGATAGATTCTATGAGAAATGGGATTCATTAGGAGTTAAATATTGATCAAATCATAATTATGTTTGATAAAGATCTATATATCCCATATTATATAGAGTTAAATAAAGTATCTATGGATGAAGCTCACTCACATATATGAATTATCTCTATATATATGAAGCACCAAAAATGTATAGAGATATGCGAGATCATTATTGTTTGGATAACAAGAATATATAGATTGATTATTTTATCACAAGATTTTTGGCATGTACCTATGTAAAGGATGATCATAAACTTTCCAAAGGAGTGTCATAATTACTACCCATACATACATCGAAGTAGGATAATAGAACTATGGACTTTGTTATTGGCCTTCCTAATTCATCTATAGGAAACAACTCTATATGAGTATCCATTGACAGATTAATAAATTATTCCCATTTTATTACTATAAGGGAGGATATCTTCATCAAGGGGATCTCTTATCTGTATATTCAAGAAGGGTTGAGGCCTAATGCAGTTCTGCAGTTAGTTGTTTTATATCTTGATCCAATAATAACTTTTATGTTCTAAGGGAGCCTTCATGAAGATATAAATACTATAGTAAACCTTATCATATTTCATCATCTATTAAATTATGGTTAGTTTAAGAGGACTATTCAAACATTGGAAGACATTTTAAGGGACATATCACTTGAATTTCCATGGAGTTGGGATCAATATATTCCACTAGTTAAATTTTACTATAAAATTGGGTTTTACACAATAATTCAAATGGAATGTTATGATTTAGTCTACTATAATATGTGTATAACTCCAACATAATGAGATGAAGATGGAGAAGGATGAATATTAGGACAAGACCATATAAAATACATTATGAATAATATACAATTGATCCAAAAAGATTTCAAGGTTACTCAAAGTAGACAAAAATGTTATGTGAGAAATCAAAGTAAGAACATAGAGTTTCATGTTAGGGATTATGTATTCCTTGAAATATCACCATATAAATGGGTCATGAGATTCATAATGAATGAAAAAACTAAGTTTATGTTATATTGGACCATTTTAGATTTTGGAGCATGTTGGTGTAGTTTCCTATCAGGAAAAACTAGCTATAAACCTTTCTATTGTCCAAGAATTATTTTATGTGTCCTTATTAAGAAATTATATGTCATACCCAAAAAATATACTATATTTAATTGAAATGGAATTTGAATATGACATATCATATGATAAATAACATATCCAGAATTTTGATAAAAGGGAATAAGTGTTGAGGAACAAGACAACCTGACTCATAAAAGTATTTTAAAGAAATCATAAATTTAAAGAAGTGAACTCGGATCTTGAGAACGTGATAAAGGACAAATATCCCCATATATTTTGATATTGGACTCAAATTTTGAGGAAAAATTCATAGAGGGGGGGGAGAATTTAATGAGCTATAATTAGTTAAATAAAATTTCATTTTTATTACATATAAGTGTGTCATAAAAAGACAACATAAAACAATGATGACAACATTAATGATTTATCACATTAATTGATGAAATCAACTTATATAATAAAAATAGCTATTGGAATTGAAAGTATTAAAAAGTAAAAATAAGTAAAACTTAAATTAAAATTATAGGAATATGAAAAGTAAGATCATCTTGATCAATGAGAATCATAACAACTATAAACAAAACTATAAAAAAGATGACAAGATATTAATAATCCAATTGATATTTTATAAATATAGAATATTGAGTAGAACTAATTTGAATGGTAAATAAAGTAATTAAGAGGTATTTATAAGATGTGACATGAACATTGGAATTGGGATATGAATATTGGAATAGTAACATGATTTTAGTAATAAAAACTGGATCATTTGGAGTAGTGACATAACCATTATGAATAGTGCCTAGTCCTTTGGAATAGAAAATGAAACTAAAAATAGAAAAATTTAAAATAAATAACATTTATCATGAATAATTTTATAACAAATAAATATTTTAATATCATAAAATAAATATCATGATTAAAAACTCAATGAAATTATATAGAATTTTTTGAGTAAACTATATTTTAATGTATTTCATTATAAACATAATTATTAATTTAATAATTAGAATTATTATTGTTAGAAAAATATTAAGATAAAATTATTTTTATTTAAAAAATCTACACATCAATATTAGGTTAGTGTGAAATACTAAAGATTTTCTAAACTAATTTATGTTTCAGTAAATAGTTAAAAATTAGTTTTGTGTTTTTGATATGTTTTATGAATTCATTAATATGTAACAGTGATGTAATAATTAAAAAAATGAACTAGTGAATGAAATAAAGTTATATTACTAATATATCATATATTAATTAATTAAAATTAATTTACAAACCACTAAATAAATTTTGAAAGTCTAAAATGGGAATTAGGGTTTTAAGAGCATTATTTTGTGAGGAACTTTTTTGCCAAGCCAATAGTAATATAAAATATTAATGTTCAATTATAAGAATCAAATATTTCAAAAACAACCTATTTTATTTCATTAAAAATGTAGAAAAACCATAGGTTAGAAAATAGTTCTCTATTTTCCATAACCTAGACTTCCAAGCCCTATATTAAGAAAATATTAAACAATCCCTCTATATTTTATATAAATACAAAAATATTAATTTCATTCATTCCCAATCCTTTAATCCTAAATTTCCCCTAATATTCTATCTCTAGTTCCATATCTAAGGAGACTTTAAGGTTCCAAGGAACTCTCCTGAAGATTTAATAATCTATCATGCCTAAATGGCCCGAAGGCCTTGATTTTTTATTTATTTTTGATAATCCACTTTTTAACTAGGTTGATAGTGAACCCTTGATTGACCTATAGGATTAGTGGCAGAAGTCATAGTACATGAATCGAGGTCATAGAGGTACAATGCCTAATACATGACCCGAAGGCCCAACCAAACTACACTAGAACTACCCATCCCTAGAATCTACATCATTGAAACTGCCTGGCTCCGCACATCACATTTCTAATTAGCTAGAATTTCCCCATGAAGAGCTCCACAGTTCCTTGTACCAATGTCTATTTTCATACACTATCTTTCTTCTAATTTTTATATCTCTACTCTAGTATTTTCTACTATTATGATCCCTCTTCTTGTCGTGATCTTGTGTGGTCCATCTAGGCAATGAATTTGGTCTTTGTGGCTTGAAGGCCATTAGTGGCTCAAAATCCCAATGGCTTAAATCCCATGGTGTCCCGAAGGCCCTTTAGTCTGAAGTCCTTTTGGTGGCCCAAAGGCCTTGAGACCTATAGGCCCAAACTGGTGGCATGAAAGTCTAAAGAAAATGAATAGTTCCAACTGCAATAGTACCTCATAGTACCTGCTATAGCAACTACGACACTACTACTAAAATGACCCATAAATTCACCTCCCCCCCGAATTTGATCCTGGGTCTTTCGGGTGCTAATAAGGAGCCTCTATTACTTGGGTACATTCTTGTTGGATTTATATGATATCTTTCATGGTAAGGGATTTTCTCCCTCACCTTTTTATCCAAGTACCTATATTATAGTTATTATTATAATTTCAATGTTATTATGTTATCATTAACTATTAATCCCTGTATTACATTCCAAATGTTGTTCTATCAACGAGATTCTTAAATTCTATCCCATCAAGATCATTCCACAAAGCACATTGTATAACCATTAAGCTATTGAAATCATTATTTGAATTTGTAAAATTCTCTTTTATACTGTGAATACCCAATCCCATTTTATTTCAAGGTTATTCATGTATATTTATATATACTTCATTTATTTGAGATTACAATGTATAAAACCAACATTCCCTTATCTTGGTTTATAAATAATTACATGTTCAAGTCTTTTGATAGTTATATATTTAATAATATTATATGAAACCCATTATTTATCCACCATGGGTTGTTGATGAAATAATTTATCATGATCTATGTAGAATGCATGATTAAGATACATTAAGGGTGTACCTTGGTATCTCTCTAATTCATTAGGTAAATAATTAATCTCTAGAGATGATATATTTATTATACCGTTGTAAATAACATTAAAAATATATTTTATGAAACAATGGTGATGTCCCTAAGGGATATGATTATACATGTATCATTAATTATGAACATGATCTCTTGTTATGACTTACTTTATTATCCAATAGAATATCTCACATTCCATTTATTTTGTTTAACCCTTTCTGGGATTTATGATCATCCTTTTATATTAATTTATGCCCCTAGAAATCATATACAGTGAGGTAAACTAGGATGGAATAATATAGGATTGTTTCAAGAGGATTAAATGAAGTTTATGTTTACATTTTCCTTACTTATTCTATGTATTATGTTTCTAGTTTATAATGAAATAAACTTCAAAAGGCCATTCAATGTTATTAATGAAATATTTTTCTAAAGAATTATGTTAGAAGTCATGTATTAAAAAGGTGGGTCAACATAATCATAAGATATAATGTGAATGAAATCATTAGAACATGTCCCTAAAAAAATCATAAAATACAATTAAGTATGTCGACATAGATGAAAAGACACCTTTATAAGATCATTATAATATTTTTTTAAAAAAATGAGAAGATATATATTTTTATTTTGATAATTTATATTTTAAAATAAAAAAACACAAAACAGTGGGTTTATAAATTACATTAAAAAACCATGAAAACTAGTGAAGGAAGATTTATAATGAATAATTGAAAAGATAGAGGGAAAATTCCTTCATAAAAAAATG
This sequence comes from Viscum album, assembly GCA_963277665.1. Classification (NCBI taxonomy): domain Eukaryota; kingdom Viridiplantae; phylum Streptophyta; class Magnoliopsida; order Santalales; family Viscaceae; genus Viscum; species Viscum album. Next base: position 780,357,544 of record OY728153.1, on the reverse strand, counting down.
TTAACAATGATATCCTTTTCACACTTTTGTAAATAATGTAAAAAATCATCCATATAAAAAATATTAAAATATTCCATTCAAAAAAATTATAAGGAAATTAAAAGCCAATAGAAAATGATATTATATAATATTTGATGTATAGAGAATTATATTCCAGAAATGATATAAATAATATTTTTATAGAGGATAATTATTCTAGTTCAAAAGAAAAATGAAGCTTGGTTCCACTTACATGTATTCGTTTTGTTGAGTTGTAAAACAAAGGAAAATTAAATGATAAGATGAAAAAAGAAAAATAGAAATAACTAGGGTATAAGAAAATATAATATTTTCTAAAGATAAATAACATTTAATTTCTTTAAATAGAAGTTAATACATAAGTAATATCAAATTCAAAATGAAATTGACAAAATAACCATGGAAGCTTTGGTAACATTGAATTAAAGGCCCTTAAATGTAGTATCCTTATATGTATTCTTAAATCCATTTTGCTACAATTAAATTAAGATAAAATTATATCCATGTGATGTATATAAACCATATAAAAAAAATGGTGAATAAGAAGCATATCTCGATGAAGGGAAATTCTAAAAAGAAACCCTTACCTCGAACTCCCGCTTGGTCAGACAAATTCCAACTCCACATATAGTAAATTTATGTTTATTATTTATATGAATAAGAACCTTATTTATATTTATTTTAATTTATAAAATTAATTTATAATCTATTTTTACTCATAAGTTAATTTTTTACAGATAAGATTAATATTTTGGAGTCAACTATTCTGTTTTACATGCGTGATTCTGTTTGAAGGTTAGGGATATTGCTTCTTATTCATGGGTTCATCACCTCTATAATTTCTATGATGAGTTAAAATTTTTTTTTATATAATTATATAATTATATATTCATTTAAAGTAACTTATTTTGACAACATGAATGAAACACTTAAAAATTAACCTTTTTAATGATTATTGAATTAAAAACATTAATGAATTTATTAGTTTATATAATTTTAAATAATAATATATAATTATTAAAAAATATCAAATTCATCATAATTTCATATTTTTTACACTATTTATGTTTTCATAGTCACTCATTATGTGTTATAATATCGTTCATGTAGGCGGTAAAACTAACCCAAACAAAAACACATTATAACATATAATTGAGTAAGAACATGTAATGGAATAAAATTAATTTTTTTTTTAATAAATTTTAATGATTTTAGTTTTTTATTGGAGATATAAATTATATTCAATAAGTGGTATATAATTGATTTTAATGAAAGACAGGTATAAGAAGTCACTACTTACAATAATGATATCACATCTTTTCTTGGATTGATTCTTAGTTTCGATGGAAATATTACATTCTCAAAATACCAAGGGATCAAGAATGTGTGAGTGGACTATTATGAAATGGAATATTCAATATTATATATTGGAAATATAATTTTAGGTTTGTCTTAGAAAGGGAGGTTGGGGATTCCTTTTATAAGTTAGAGGAGTGATATTTTTATAAATACTTATTTATTAATATCAAAGGGATATAAAATTCAAGTTAAGTGGATTAAAAAACATAAAAATTATGTAATATATGATAATTTGTGGTTGATAATACTCTCCAATACCCATTAAAACATTTTTTTGTGACATTTTGTGTCCTTACCCCTCAATTGGACAATTTTACCATTTTTTTATCCTTTACCTTGGTGACAAACATTTACCAATGTAAATTTTTTATGACCAAAAATGAAATAGTCATTATAACCTAATTTTAACATTATTATTAGTAATACTAAATCCATTTTATTAAATCTAATTTATAAAACTAATGAATTTTAATTCTAAAATAAAAAAGGTATAATGCATAAAAATGGTTTTTAGAAAAATTTATCTTTAAGAATAAAAATGAATTTAGGCCAAAGGTTATGAGTAGTATTGATTACCATTATATTTATTGGTATATAATTGAAATATATCTCTTTTAACTTCATAAATATAAAAAAATTGAATGGAATATTTTGAATACTTAATTGATGCAAAAGGTTAAAAAATTTATTTGAATAAATAATAACTTCGGTTCAAAAAAATCATACATAGGTTTCTAAATTAAAAAAAATTATTTTTAGATGAAATTTTTTTCTCCTTATAAATATGTTTAGACATGAAATAGTTTTCATATATTTTTAATTCATTCTTATTACATGATGATGTAATAAAAATTATGATGCTCGTAAAAGTTGTATTTTTAACATTCAATGAAAAATATTCATTTTTAGAAAAAATTAAAACATCACCCAATGATAATTTTAACATCGGGGATAAAAATAATAATTTCATTTTATATAATGAAAATTATAATATTTTTTATTTAAAATTTAAATTAAAAATATAACAAAAAACATAAATAAATTAAATTTAATTTTCAATGGACCATTAAATTTTTTACTCATTATTATTACTTTATTGTTTCTTGGATGTTATTATATTATATAATAAATAATTAATTTTATTCAATGGATTCATTATATGGAAATCATTTTAAATTTCACAAATGTAAAAAAATTCATATATTATAAAAATAATTTATTCATAATAAATTTTATTTTCAAAAATAATTTTTTATCATTTTCTCCATTCTGAAATCATTTTTCTTTTTAAAATATATTATCTATAATATATATATATATATAACATAGAAATAAATATTATCTTTATGAAAAATTTTCCAGAAATATTGAATTGTTAATACTATACTTAATTGCTTTATGTCCATTTAATTTATTTCATAATCAGTAAGATTTATTCAATTTTTTATGTTAAAATGTTCTAATAGAATAGAAAAACTTATTTTTAATTAATATGAATATGGTTTAAGGATTGAAATGTGTTTCAAAACCTAGGGCGTCTTATTATAACCCCTTAAAAGAATCTCTCCCATGAAATTCTATTACATGAAAAACTAATGTGTGTATCTGTTAGATAGAAAATACCCCATCCAAATGTAAATTTTTATTATGAAATTTTAAAGATATATGAGAAACCATAGTTCTGAAAAAATATACCACTATGTGCTGAAAGAGATCACAAAATGATTAAACACATGACTATGATTACTTTAATCAATCACTCTATATAATTCCCTTTGCAAAGAACTCACCTGGATATCTGGATCCTCACTCATAATCTCTTCAAGGTGAGTAATCATCCTATCCATTGTATTAATAAATTTCTCTGAGTTTATTTTACTATGGTTGAAGCCCTGGGCCAGGATTCAGTATTGTTTATCTATTCACACTTCTTTCTCCTCATTGGAATCAACTTGTAACCTTCTCTAGTAAATTATTTTAATCTCCTCTTCTGAGAAGTTGGGCTGGGCAAATTCTTCTATCATTTCTTCCTTGGATTTTAGTATATGTTTCAAGCACTCCTCATCCTATTCTTCCTAGTCTCTTGTTTTTGTACTTGATTCTCCACTTTTCGCATTCTTTAGGGAATTGCTTTCTTTATTTATACCCTTTTTGTCCGAACTAGTCTCCATCAGTTTTGGAAAGTGGGAATAATATTTGCGTCCCTTTGGTTCTTTCCCATTGACCATAATACATTTCCATGAGTATCAATTTCCTTTTTCCCTTTCTTCCTTCTAGGATGTGAGGACCTTTCACTTGAATTCGATCCAGACTATCCACTTAGAGTTGGCTATAACTATCATCACCTAAAGTATCCTCACCTCCAGTCAATTATGGTTCTGGAAAATATAGACCTTCAAATCGGTTTCCCAGCTTAAATACCGAGCCTTCTTTAATGGGCCTCTGATTACACATAGACTCCACCTTTCTAGATTTAATCTCCAAGCCAATATTCTTCCCCCCAAACCTTGCGTTCAGATGGATTAAGGAGTTTTCACCAAGATTGTTTGGGTCTAAGTTCCCCAAGATACTCACCTCATCTAACCTCCATTATCCTTGATGGAATTAAGTTGAATCTAACAAGAAAGACTTCCCCTGCAAAGAATTTTTAGATGCATCAACCTCCACGCTATTGTCAGCTATAGTGGTAGAACTTCCCAAAGAGACTGGCTTGTTTAATCCTATCAGATGCTCATATCTATGTCCCATAAACTGTGGTTTCTTGTTAGAGTCCTCCCAACCTAAACCTTGAGTACCACTAGGATCATGGACATCCCTAACTATCAAGTTCACCTCACCTTCCTCGAAAGTGATGATTGTAGTAGGAAGTTTCACCATACCCACATCCAATGGTACCTCACTTTCCATTCCACCTACCTTTACACCCTTCTTTTCACCCACCTACAAGGGTTTTATACCCAAACCATGCTTTAGAAGGGAAAAGATATCCACGACTCACGGCTCAGGATCCTTAGTCTTAAAACTCTTCACTACAACTGGATGTACCAATGAAGGGCACTGTAAAAGATGACCCACCTGGAAGCTACCATCTAGGAACATTCTTGTCTACACACCTAGAATGAATTTTTTCCTGCTGGGTTCCAAAACCTCTAATACAACCTCACACACCTCATTAGACTCACCCAAGCTAGCATCCTCCAGAATTGGCTGGTACACTGCGTGATCAACCTGTACCTCATACCCCTATGTTTGACAGAAAAAATAAAGTAATGACTTTCCTATCTCTGTGACCGCAATGAAATTCAGAGACTCTATGGCCTAACCGGAGACATCCCAAGAAAAACACTGGCCATAACTAAAAGACCACCATTTGTTTCCATCTAAACTTTTCTTTGATCGAGATCGATAACCAAGCCATTGGAGGATTTGAAACATCGACCTCCACACATACATGAGGGGAGATCGGGTGAAAAACTGTTGAACTATGACTATCTAAAGAAAAATACCTACCTAACAAGTTTCCCAACATACATATATTCGATGGGATCTGGAAAGGAAGTGGTAGATCAATAAAACATACCCACACCACTATCAAAGGTGAATCACGGGTCATGTTGAACTGAAAAGACAATCATAAAAGGTAGAAATCACATCTATTGATTTCAAAAGGGTCATTCGACCAAGAAATGGTCATATCATCCTCCAAGGAAAAATGAATCATCAAGTGGCACTGATCGAGGAGACCCACCACCGCGTGATCTTAAAGACCCTGTGATTTAAAAAACCAATATGTCAAAAGCATCAAATGAGGGTTGTCAACCCTTGAATTGAGCCACAAGCATGGACTTGTGAAGATTCAAAGCTAAATTTAATTCATTTATTGAAATCGTGAATTGGGGAGAGCCCTTATGAAGGTCGGGGACCTGAGGGTAAATAGGGATTGACATGAATGGAGGGAGGAAGTTCAGGTTTGTGAACTGGATGAAGGACTGGGGCATCAAGGTGGAAGGGTGTTCATCCCCCCTCCCCCCACTAGGGAGGAGGGGGACAAAGCCTTGGACATCTTTGCTAGGGGATCACTGCCATAGGCTTAAGCTCTTCTATGAGGATTCTCATATTCAAACTATTCATATAGAAAATACTCAAGATCTAATTTCTATTGAGATATCAACATCACTATCTTTGTTAATACTACTAAACAATAATTTCACCTCATAATATATATATGTTTATATTTTCATTCTCTAAAACCATTTGTTAAAAATATGTATACTTAGTTGATTATAAGTGTTTCTAGATTCAAACCAGTTATAACTTCATGATCCTGTACTCAACCAAGTAAAAAAAGAAAAATTGTTTTGATAATACCAAAAAAAATAAAAAAAATAAATAGATTGATATTAAAATAAATCATAAGATGAATTATATATAAGAAATACATTTTAAATTATAATAAACTTAGTTTAACCATGAATCCATTGGTTAAAACTATAAATATTTCAATATAACTAATGTTTCCTTAGTCTTCATCCCCTTAATACAAGTGACCTATTTCCAAAATTTACTAATATTTTTGATACTAAATTGTAAATTCAAAAACCATGGAAACCAATTATCCCAATAATCTATTTATCCCTTTATCCAAAAACAATATAAAATTCCATATTAAAAAATATTACCTTAATCAAATATATACCCAAAAATATATCAATCTTCTCCATAAATAACCTAAATTAACTTTTACCTGAAACACTTTATAACCCCGTGGTTATATATACTGATCAACATATATTCCAAAAATCAATTAACCAATTTCCTCAATTAAACATAATTAAATCACATACCAAATCAAAGGGTTATCTATACATCAATCATGTATCCTTACAAAAACAAATTTATTTCCCAAAATATCAATAATCACTTTAAAATTTAACCACATAAGACCTCAAAAGGATATCTATGAAAAATAAATTATGATAAACCATAAAAAATTATCCCATGATAGTGTAAATAACTATTATATTATACTCATATAATAACATCCTAAACTATAAAGATATCTAAATCCTACTCTAATGGAAACTAAGATTCCCTAGACCAGTACTCTAAGATCTAGTGCTAAAATCATATTATTTATATATTGACTTTGATACGAACATAAAAAATATCAATAACCCCTAAATTATAATATCAATTAAAAATATTGTGCCTCTTACATACCCTAGAAATTTTATTTCTAGGACCAATCCATTTTTTTTATTTTTTGAGTACGAACACTTTTGGGTTTGTGTGGGAACCATACATGTAACCAAAAACCACAAAAAAATTTCAATGACCACAAAATGGAACCAAACATAACTCCATATCCAAAATTAAAAATTCAAATGGATTACCACCTCACACCTAGATTCCCTATTTCTTATCAAACATATATTAGGTGTATGAAGTGATACCCACTCACCATTATGTGGCCTTGATCCTAGAATATCCATCCATCTAACTCTACTGAGAACATAAATATCACAAAAATTGAACATTACATCAATAGTTTTCATCACTATCATTAAAAACCAATAAAAATATCCATAAAAAACTAGCACATAAAACCCATAGAGAAAACATTAGATCAAAAAACATGTCACCTTTATCATCGATGAACCCATCACCATTAGTACCACCCACACTGATCCAGACCAGGATTCCATAAAGGAACACCAAGTAAGAAAAAAATTGAACCACCACAACCCCACAACTAAAAATATATAAAAAAATGAGGAACTATCAATGTAGATGTGTAAAACTATGAGAAAAAGTGGAAGACCATCATGAATATCAAGACATAAATAGAACTTAATTGGTGAAGCCTATGAAAGATTCACTCTAGGAACACCATCAAATACTAAATTAGTACTTACCAAAGATTACATGCGTTAACCAAAATAGGAAAAAAAGAATCCAGAGTAGAATTTAAGAGGAATAAGTATTCAACAATGTCACTTGAACTATTCTGGGACCACCACCCCTACCTTTGGATCCACTACTATGAAGATTTCACCACAACAACTTCACTGGAGAGACAATGACCACATAAAAGGTGACCACCTTAACAAGACAAGTCCTTCCATTAGTTTCACTCCAAAGACACCATTCAGGATTAACCAACACATTATATAACACCTTAAGAAATCCAATGCACCAGACCCGATGGGGTATGAAATGTGGTTTATATATTTTCAGAGAACATGAATGGAGAATGAGGGCTTGGACATAGAAACAAAACTAGAAAAGTAAATGAACAAGATCCATTATCAGAGTGGGGGGGCGGACAGAAACTTCAATGATCAACTGAGAGAGAGGTGGAGAGATAAAATAAATAAAAATAGGTAAGTGGACAAAGTGAGAGATAGGGTAGTGGGAGAAGATGATTGAGATACAACTCATAGGCCTTCCTAATCCTTAACCCCACTAAATAGATTCCTTATCCTGAGAGATTAAATGAGAAGAAACTTCTTATAGGCCTTTGAGATAGTTTTTAACCAAAATATATATTATCCTTAGAATCATTTTTTCATTTCTATTTTTTCCACACATGGTATCCTTATAAAAATATTATTCACAATACCCTAATTCAAAACATGGTGAATTAGAAACATAATAATGGGCGACCTAATTTTTTTAGTAAAGTTTAAAATAAGTGATATCACATAAAGATATTACGTGGGAATGTATGTATGAGAAATAAAAATTTACCAATTCATCAGAGGGATATAACAAACCCACCCATCACATTAACTTTTAAACATTTCTAATTTCATCGTCGCTTTGTATATCTGCATGAAGGGAAATTGAGATAAGAAACCCTTACGTCAGACTTCCACTTGGTCATATGCCTTCTAAATCCATGTATAATAAATTTAGGTTTATTATTCGTATGAAGAAGAAAATTTTAAAAGTTATTTTGGTTGATGTTATTAATTTATAATTCCTTATTACTCATATATTAATTTTTATGGATATAATTAACGTCTGGGTGTTAACCATCCATTTTCCACACTTGCTTTGATATTTTAGTTTTGGTACTTGATTCCTTTTTTGTGGTTATTCACTGCTATAATTCCCATGAAGAGGTAATATATGTGTTTTATACTATTCTAGATTCCCATAGTGTAATTCCCCAATTTGAGTGGCACTAATCTAGTTCCTCGAGATGGTTCGCCACATGACCATAGTGTTGGACATACATATATTTTTCCAACACATCTCATTTTTATTTGTTTTGACACATCAAAAAGTCCATATTTTTATTCTAACATGATTACATTAAGAGTTTCATATACTTGTTTTGTTCTGTGAAGTTTATATTATGATGTCTATAAGTAATTATCGCACATTATGAAAAGTGTTCGATCTACTACAAAATGATTTATTTGACGTCACATATTATTTTGAAAGATTATACATAATTTGGTTGGAACTAGAAGGTTACTCATTAAAATATTATCCTAATACATATGAAAATATATTATGAAAATAATGGACAAGCTGCCATATATTTTAAAGTCATTTGTCTTACTAGTACGAATGAAGCTAATGATAATTCTTTATGTTACTAAAAGTATATTCATAAAATTATATCTTATGATAGCTAGAAGAAGATTAGAAAGCTAAAGTATCACACCTCAATAACATATTAATCTCATGCTTAAGATTTATCATACATATTTTTGAAGTCAGTTTATCAAATGAACAATTTAATTCAAATAGCTGTTTTATATTATAAAGTATACTAGGAAGTTTTCTTATGATGAAAAATAGTATTAGTTAAATATCTTACGAAGATCTTTCTGTTATGTATAATTAAATGATTAAATTTCTCATATATTGATAATTAATTTCATGCTTTAAAACATATAAATGAAAGGGTATTACATTTAAGTAAGGTTTGATCTATATGGTATATTGTTTTTACATGAATGGAAAAATCCAAAGAACACGAATATTTATGACATTATTATTGCAGAATTAATTTATATATTTGAAAATAATGTATGAGTTTCCTTAATTGAATATCTTATCAACATCTCAATAGATTACTTATTTGACGATTGTAATTATCACAGGTGCTTGAATATTCAAAGGGTAGAAATAAAAAAGGATGGGTTGGACAATGTATGAATATAGATGGATGAGAAGAAAGAATAGAATGAATGTAGATACGAATACATGGAATTCATGTATATAGAAAACATCAAACATAAATTTTCATTCTATGCCTAAAAATTTATCAGTTTCACCAAAGATCACTCTGAGATACACCTTGAATACTATCATCTTCTTAGGATGCTTCTTCAACTACTATTAGTGGCTTCTTGAAACTGTGTTCTACAATTGTTTTTTCAAAATTTTATTCATTATCATTAGTTTACACTCATTGTAAGAGTGAATGTTGAGACTAAAGATAGGTCTTGTAATAGGGGATCCAAGTTGAAGTCTCTTGGACCATTGTATTAATTGACAACTGCGTTTACTCAGTTGGGATCCCCTAGTAAAATGGTTGTTATAGTGAAAATCACCAAACTTATGGAGTAGAGTGTTGGTGGTGTGGATTAGAGGATTTATATTCCCCAAACCACAACAAATATCATGTATTCAATCTATATACTTTATGTTTGTATATTTCTATTTCTATTTCATTTTATGGAAAATGAGTTTATCTATCATAATTGAAGAGGGGTGTTTTTCTATAAAGACAATTTTAGGAACCCAATTCACCTCCTCTTGAGTTTTCAACTATCCATATTCTGGGAAAATAATTGGTATTTTATGTTATAACTCTTGAGTTCAAAAATATCAGAGGTTGAAGTCCAATGATCTATTTTCAAATGGTTTTTATGGATGAAAACTTATAAGTTATGTCAATGGTTAGATCAATATACATTAATAGTGAAAATAATGGTTGCTGGATGGATAGAATATCTATCTATCCAAATAATCATGTATTGAAAGTTTATTTAAATGTAGTAGAACCCTATGAAATTTATAAGATTGAACCTAAAAATGAGATGCTATAACTAAAGAAAAATTTGATCTGAATGAAAAAGCTATGAATTATATAATCTGTATATTAGGACAAGATGAGTTCAATGGGGTTTCTTAGTGTCAAACACTATAGCGGTTGCTTTCAAAGGTATGAAAAATTTGAAAGACCTCAAATATGATAAAACCAAACAAAAGTTAGACACATTCAAAATGGATGAAGGAGAATGTATAACTCAATAGAATAGAAGGCTCACTAATATTGTTAATACCATTTTTTCTTCAGGAATGCATATCACTGAGCTAGAACAAGCTGTCACGACCCATCCCAGTGGGGCCCGTGCCTTAACTCCCCAAGCCTGCCTCCAATAGGCCAGGGGCTGGTGACTAGTACCTAGTAGGAATGTCACTAACATGGGATGTATTTCTTATAAACCTGTACACACACACACACATATCCAAGCCCACAAAGCTGAAAAGTAAAAACTAATAAAAATGGAAATGCATGCATATACTAAAATCCCAACCAACAGAGTACGGTAAGAAAGTAAAGTACAGTAATGTAAAACCCTGGGCCAAAAGTACAGGACCACCAAAATAAAGTATTCAACAGAGTCCAACCTATAAAGAAAGGTACTGGGACTGTAATCTGTAGCCATGGGAACACACCTCAGCCTACCTGATCTCACTGAGCACCATCCGGTCCTGGTCTACCTAGAATCCTGTAAAAGGCTCGCTTGTCTGCACAAGACAAGACATGTGAGGGCAAAGCCCGTGCAGGGGTGAGTATACAAATACCTAGTAGGAAACCCCGGAAACCACAAAGGAATAAAACAAAGGAAAATACCACAAAGGAATGATACAGTCAGCTCTACACAGTATATGTTTACATAACTTATAACAAGAATATCTAGATATACTCATACGTGATCAACTATCATGAAACCACCACTAAGATCCATCTCGAAGATTCCACTAAGCACGTAATAGGAATAACACACTCTTAGTTCCGAAGAGAAAGACACGAGGTACTCGTTCTAGGAGAACTCACTCCACAAGTACTTAAGAATACAATGCTCATATGAGGATCACAACCAATAGCTATGGGGTGATTCCAACAACTCAGTCTGAACTAATCCGCCAAGCAAAGGATCGGCGCCCAGTTAAAGTAGGTCATGTCGATACCAAGAACTCTACCTAGGGTACCAAGGAGGAATAGAGGATCCGACTCTATGTCTCATAGAGGGGATTCCAATAACTCTATTCAAGAAGTCCCGTTGAAGGGATTATACTTCTATATATAGGAAATGATACCAGAAACCTTCAGGGGATAGACCAAGGGTATGAAACCTAATAAAGCTAGTCCAAGTCATAGAAGACCACTGGATCAAGCCATGTATAAACAGGTTAAACGACATTTAGTTGGATCACATGCCGTGTTCCTTGACTCCAGGTACTACCCGTGCAAATGGCATGTGTCTCTAGGATTATTGTATAAAAAGTAACTACACGGCGTGTAGAAGAATAACATGCCTTCTTCCTTGACTCCGGGTACTGCCCGTGTGAAATGGCCCGTGTATGAAATCTATGTCATGCAGAAAAGTATATACACGACGTTTAATTAAAAGCACACGTAGTGTCCTGTCAACTAGAAAACACCCGTGTACCCTGGCCGTATGCCTGTACACGGTGTTTGTTCGTGTTTCCTTGCCCGTGTACCAGTACACGGGGTATCTGGTGCATCTAACCGGGTCTGTCCGGGGAAGGGTATAAAGTCCATGTCCTTGGCCGTGTACCCTACCCATGTCCGTGTATCTCGGAGTACACACCAGGTGGTCTGCCGATGAACACACTCCGTGTAGCCCATACTACACGCCATGTAGTCGGGATTCCTCAAAACTTCCGTCTTCCTCATCGCGCCTCGACTGATCTTCCGAATCTCGATTCTACTGTCCGTTTGCCACGAAACTCATGATCTCGGGTCGCCTAATCATCGTGACGCCGAATCTGTGGGTTTTGAGCCTTCGATCGGTTCCGAAATCCGATTTCGGTCACCCGTACGAAAATCGTTCAAAGAATGATATCTTCCAATCTGCTTCAATCCGTCCATCACTACCACAGTCGCACATCTATGGGGTTGTACTAGTGCCAGATCTACAAATTGGGATTTTTGCATCGCACAAAGGATGCTCAACGATCCATCGTTCATATATCCGTGAAGAACACATAGAACGCACACGAAGAACACGAGAAATCAAGGAAGTAAGGAACAACAAATCGAGGGGGATGAACCTCAATTGATGTTCATGTCGATCTTGGTTTGTCATCGTTAGAAGGTTAAATGAAACCAAAATAACCTTCATGAATCAAATCCCCAAAATCCCTAAAAAATTCCATCCCGCAAATACGATTGATCTTCAGGCTAATATATTCGTGGATTAGTTCGCGTTCATCGTAAGAATCAATAACGTGGAAAGTAAATCAAAATCAAACATCCTACCTGGATCCGCGACGTTCGTTGGCGAAGATCCGGTCATTGCGTCGTCACCGCCGGTGAAACCCATCAAGAACATCATCTCCTCGTTGGTGTTTTCTCCAAATCCTCCAGAGCCACCAAGGGTTTCAAGGTTATGAGGTCTGTAACCATGGACCCCTACACAAATATTTATTTAAAAAGATAAAAGATATTTGCTGCAATAAGATTTAATTAAATTCAAACATCTGCTTCGGGCTCACCGGGCCTTAGAACTGCACGCCGTGTCAAAGACTGGTATTGAAATAATTCCCTATATAGTATTAAAATAATACATGAAAAAAACCGGGACATTACATCCTCCCCACCTTAGGGATTTATGTCCCCGAAAATCCAAAACAAAGGCTACTAAAAAAGATGTGGAAACTGCGCACGGATCTGAGCCTCTTGCTCCCACGTGCTCTCCTGTAGATTCCCGTGATGCCACCAGACACGCACCAAGGGAATAGCTCAGCCACAAAAGGATATTCTCCTACCATTCCTCAATATCAACTGGGTGCTCAGCAATGGTTTATCCATCATCGATGTCCAGCTCACCCCAATTGATAATGTGCATTGCATTATGCATGTACTTCCGTAGCTGCAACACATGGAAGTCGTTGTGTACCTGGTCCATCTGAGGAGGTAAAGCTAAGCGGTATGACACCTCGCTAAGTCTACTCCGAATCTGAAAAGGGTTGATGAACCTCAGGGATAGCTTACCTCCTCGACCAAATCTTCGCAATCCCCGTCATGGTGAGACCCAAAGGAACACATGGCCTCCCTCCTTGAACTCCAAGGGCCTCCGTCTCCTTTCAGCATAAGACTTTTTCCGACTCCGTGCATTCTTCATCTGCTCTTGGATGACCTAAACCTTCTCTGTAGTAGCTTGAACCATCTCTGGGCTCATGAGTGATATCTCTCCTGGGTCAGTCCAACAAAGTGGTGACCTGCAAGGTCGCCTGTACAAAGCCTCGAATGGTTCCATACCAATAGTGGAATGATAACTATTGTCATAAGAAAATTCCACCAGTGGTAGGTGATCCTACCAACTATGACCGAAGTAAATTATGCAAGATCGTAGCATATCCTCCAGAACATGGATGGTCCACTTTGTATGTCCTTCATTCTGAGGATAAAACACTGTGCTCAAGCGTAACGGATTCCCAAAAGCTTCCTACAATGCCTTCCACAAACGGGATGTGAAATGAGCATCACGATCTGAGACAATCATTTATGGAACTCCATGAAGTCAAACTATCTCGTGCACATAGATGTGTCCCAAGATCTCTACCAAACTTTGCTCCCGTATGCGTAGGAAGTGGGCCTACTTGGTGAGTCAGTCAATGATCACCTAGATGACATCGTTTCCCCTGGACGTACGTGGTAAACCCATCACGAAGTCCATGGATATCCCATCCCACTTCCATTCTGGAACCTCAAGGGGCTGAGTCAAACCTACCGGAACCTGTTGCTCAAACATTACTTGCTAACAAGTAAGGCACCGAAAAACAAACTCTGCCACACCCTTCTTCATTCCTGGCCACCAGAACTGACGTCAGAGGTCCTGGTACATATTTTACATGCCTGGATGCACTGCCAAAGGGGATGTATGGAACTCCCTCAGAACCTCCTCTCGCAACATCACTAGTACTACTATGTGCCATTTGAAAATAATAACGTGCTCCCACCATTTGAATATCCATCAGTAGCATCACCTACGGATATCTGAGCACGTAGAGTCTCACAGCTAGCATCTTCGAGCAGTGCTTCCCTGACTTGCTGTAAGAGTGGAGGGGTAACAACCATAGACTGAAGGGAAGCTCCATCATATCTATCCACGAAAGATAACTGTAAAGAGGCCAACTGCCTCGTTGCCTCATCCAGCAACTACAAACTGGATTTCCTGCTGAGAGCTTCTGCCACACTGTTTCCCTTCCCAGGAGTATAAACGATCTCAAAGTTGTAATCATGGAGGAACTCAATCCACCACCTCTGTCTCAAATTCAGATCCTTATGAAAAAAGATATACCTGATACTCTTTTGATCATAGTAGATGATAAAATGCTCTCCCATCAGGTAGTGCCTTCACATCTTCAATGCGAAGACTTTCGCTACCAACTCAAGATCTTGGGTCACGTAGTTCTGCTCATGTGGACTCAACTGACGTGAGCCATAGGTAATCACCGGATGCCTCTACATCAGGACACAACCATGCCCGGTTCCTGATGCGTCATAGAAGACTACATACTCAACACCCTCTTCTGGTAGTCTCAAGATCAGGGAACTCATCAGACTCTGTCTCAACTACCGAAAATCCTGCTGGCATCTCTCGATCCACATGAAAGGCCACCCCTTTCGGTTCAAAGATGTCATGGGTGCTGAAATCCAAGAGAAATTAGGAATGAATATCCGATAGTAGCCTACCAACCCAAGGAAACTCCGTAGCTCCATCACGCTCTGGGGCGGCTTCCTTGCTAACACTGCCTCTAACTTGGTTTGGTCTACTGCTACACCATCTGCTGAGATAACGTGTCCCAGAAAGTGGACCTCCTGTATCTAGAATTGAAACTTCGAGAGTTTTCCATAAAACTAGTTCCCTCGGAGTGTGTCCAGAGCAATCTTTAGGTGCCTCACATGCTCCTCCTCGGACGTAGAGTACACAAGGATATCATCAATGAAGACCACCATGAAATGATCTAGATAGGGCTGAAAGATCCAGTTCATGAGTCCCATAAACACTACCGGGGGGTTTTTCATGCCAAATGGAATCACCAAGTACTCATAGTGATAGTAGCGACATCTGAAAGCTGTCTTCGGTATATCATCATCCCGTACTCGCAACTGGTGATAGCCTGATCGTAGATCAACCTTCGAGAACCATCACGCCCCTCTTAACTAGACAAAGAGGTCATCGATCCTCTGTAGTGGATACCGATTCTTCACGATCACCTGATTCAAGTGCCAGAAATCCACAAAAATCCTCCATATCCCATCTTCCTTCTGGGAAAACAACACTCGGGCCACCTAGGGTGAAACACTGGGTCTCACGAAGCCCTTCCTCTGCATGTATTCCAACTACATTCTCAGCTCACGAAGATCTACAGAAGCCATCCAATATGTTGATGCTGATATCGGTGTCACCCCGGGTTGAAACTCAATGCAGAAATCTATCTCTTGATGGGTAGGTAGTATGGGGACATCCTCTAGAAATAGGTCCTCGTACTCAGCCACTACTGCTGGAAACTGGAAACTCGTAACATCTGCTGCGCCAAGGGATAGGCTAGCTAACTGATGTGAAATCGGTTATACCTTCCTATGCATGAGTCCATCCTGTGCTTCTTAGGTCTCCTTTTCACTGACGAAGGAGAACCTCATTCCATCACTGCGGACACCCCACATCCTTCTCCTAAAAAAGTCAATATGGGCATGAACTGTGGATAGTCAATTCATACCAAGAATGAAATCGTAAGTCCTCAACTCTAACACCAAGAGGATCCAACCGGAACTCTCTCATCCAAGGGTCAGGTCACACTATCTATAAAGGTGTGTGATCTCTAAACCTTCTCCAGTCGGTGTTTCTATGCGTAAGGGTCGATTCAACAACTCAACTAGAATCTCAAGGTCTCGAACAAGATAAGCAATCGGAAAAGAATGACTAGAACCTGTGTCTATCATTATGACAGCCAAGGTAGAAAAGACACAGATTGTACGTCTAATCATTCCAGGAGTACCTGGGTCATAACCCTCTACTGCCTGTAGCTGTCCATGCCTCTGTCCACCAGCTCCCTGAACCTGGGGTGGACCTCCTAGGGGTGGTGGTGGTAAAAGGTCAAAACACTGACCACCTCCAGCTGCTCTCCCATCTCCTCTACCATATCCACCGACCTGTGGATCTGTCTGCTCCGCACATTGCCTCTTCCTCGGTGGTCCATCCACTGCTCCCATGTAAGTAGTAGGGCGGGTCGAGAAATCTCGAGCGAGATGTCCCCTGCCATCACATGAGTAGCATCACCTCTCCCAAGGCTGGTTGGATATGCACTGCGAACCCTATATAGAAGATCCTCTGTCCTGGTATCTCCTCTAAAAATGTCTCCTACGCCTAGGTCCCTGATGTGGACTCCCTGATACCGAGGCCTCTGCTTCAGCTCTCTCACTACTGACAACTGCTGGTTGTCTCTACTCTGCAAAGAAACTCTCGACCACCAAAGAGTGCTTGAGCACCCAGGAATAAGTAGGTATGCTCATAGGGATGATGCTAGCTTGGATGTCTCTACGCAAGCCCTGCTCAAAAGTCCGAGCTCTGAAGTACTGATCTCTAACCATATACATTGAGTACCAGGAGAGGTCAGTAAACCTCGACGAATAGTCAGCCACCATCATGGTTCCATACTATATCTGAAGAAGCTCTTATATACGTTCCTCTCTCAGGGTAACCGGTTAAAACTCCTCTATGAAGAGAAAATCAAAATATGACAATGAAAGAGTCGCCTTTTTGTGAGTCTGGATGACCAAAATCCACTATCGCCCTGCCAAGCCCTGCAGAAGGCTCGCTACTAGGATCACCATCTGGTCTGCTAGTGTCCTGACCAAAAGGAAGACTCTAGCCACTGCCTCAATCCAGTCCTCTGCTGCCTAAGGGCCAGAATCGCCTTGAAACCTAAGGGGTATCTGTCTCTGAAACTCATGGAGTGCGCTCAGACTTCGCTCCACCTCTACTGGTACAGCAGGCACTAAACACTGATCCACAGGTGGTGGGATAACTGGAACACCACCCGAAGGTAAAATTGGGGAATTTGGTCCCTGTATCAAAGCTTCATCACTGAGGGGTTCATCCCCATGATCGAGCTACTGGATCCTAGTGGGTACGCATCACAGAGGCATCCTGTAAATAAACAAGATGTATCACTGTCAGTGAGTATATCTAGAGTGCTGACTCAAGAAGGACATGGAGACCACAACCCATTCCTATATGATGCATGCACCATTATTTTCCCATGAAACTAGTCTTCTCATGTTCCAAGTCGAAAAGAAAGTTATCAGAGTCCTGGTGTATGGATATGTCGGCCACCCACACCAACACTGGGGTCCCTGACCAGAAAGCCGAACTCGAAACACTTAACACTGTTGCCCCAAACCAACTCACAGACTCTCAGTCCTAAGGTAGAACTGACCACCTCTGACACCACTCTGTCACGACTCATCCTAGTGGGGCCCATGCCACAACTCCCTAAGCCCGCCTCCAATATGCCAGGGGCTGGTGACTAACACCGAGTAGGCATGTCACTAACACGGGAGGAATTGCCTATAAACCTGCACACACACACACACACACACACATCTCCAAGCCCACAAAGATGAAAAGTAAAAAATACTAGAAATGGAAATTCATGCATGCACTAAAATCCCAACCAATATAGTACGACAGGAAATTAAAGTAAAGTAATGTAAAAACCTGGGACAAAAGTACAATCCCACCAAAAGAAAGTCTGCAACAAAGTCTAAGCTGTAAAGAAAGGTACTGGGACACTAATCTGTAGCCGTAGGAACACACCTCGGCCTGACTGATCTTACTGAGCAACATCCGGTCCTAGTCCACCTAGAATCATGTAAAAGGATCACTCTTCTGCACAAGACATGACACGTGCAGGCAAAGCACGTGCAAGGGTGAGTATAAAAATACCCAGTAGGACACCCCGGAAACCACAAAGGAATAAAACAAAGGAAAATACCACAAAGGAATGATACAGTCAGTTCTATACAGTATATTTTTATAGAACATATAACAAGAATATCCAGATATACTCATATGCGATAAAATATCGCAAAACCACTACTAAGATCCAGCTCGAATATTCCACTAAGCACGTAACAGGGAGAACACACTCCTAGGTCCGAAGAGAAAGATACGAGGTACTCTTTCCTAGAGAACTCACTCCACAATTACTTAAAAATATGATGCTCAGATGTGGATCACAACCAATATCTATGGGGTGATTCCAACAACTCAGTTTGAACTAATGCGCGAAGCAGAGGATTGGCGCCCGGGTAAAGTAGGTCACGTTGATACCAAGAACTCTACCTGGGGTACCAAGGAGAAATAGAGGATCCAGATCTATGTCTCATAGAGGGGATTCCAACAACTCTATTCAGGAAGTCCCGCTAAAGGGATCATACTCTTATATGTAGGAAATGATACCAGAAACCTTCAGGGGAAAGACCAGGGGTACGAAACCTAAGAATGGTAGTCCAAGTCACAAAAAAACACTGGCTCAAGCCATGTATAAACAGGTTACACGTCGTGTAGTAGAATCACACGCCGTGTTCCTTGACTTCGGGTACTGCCGTGCAAATGGCCTGTGTCTCTAGGGTTGACATATAAAAAGTAACTATACATCATTTAAAAGAATTACATGCTGTGTTCCTTGACTCCAGGTACTGCCCATGTGAAACAACACGTTTTTTAAATATAAGTCATGCAGAAAAGTATATACATAGCATGTAATTGAAAGCACATGCCATGTCCTATCAACTAGAAAAAACCCATGTACCCTGGCTGTAAGCCCGTACACGGTGCCTGTCCGTGTTGCCCTGCCTATGTAGCAGTACACAGGGTATCCTGTGCATCTGGTCGGGTCTGGCCGGGGAAGGGTATACACACCATGTCCTTGGTCGTGTACCCTAACCGTGTCTGTGTACTCCTGGAGTACACACTAGGTGGTCCGCTAATAAACACACACTGTGTAGCCCATACTACACACCGTGTAGTTGGGATTTCTCTAGAACCACCGTCTTCCTCCTCGCACCTCAGCCAATCTTCCGGATCTTGATTCTGCTATCCCTTTTCAGCAAAACTCAAGATATCAGGTCGCCTTGTCATCGTGATGCCGAATCCGTGGGATGCGAGCCTTCAATCAGTTCTCTAGAACCACCGCATTCACAACTCTGTGGGGTTTTACCAGTGTCGGATCTTCAAATTGGGATCGTTGTTTCGCACAAAGGATGCACAACGATCCATCGTTCATATCTCTATGGAGAATGCGTAGAACGTACATGAAGAACGCGAGAAATTGGGGAAGAAAGGTACAAAAAATTGAGAGGGATGAACCTCAATCGATGTTCGTGTCAATATTGGTTAGTCACCATTAGAAGGTTAAAAGAAACCAAAATAACCTTCAAGAATCAAATCCAAAAAATCCCCACAAAATCCCATCCCACAAATATGATCGATATTTAGGCTAATCTATTCGTGGATTAGTCCGTGTTCATTTTAGGAATCAAGAATGGGGAAAGGAAATCAAAATCAAACATCCTACCTGGATCTATGGCGTTCGTTAGCGAAGATCTGGCCGCTGCAATGTCGCCGTCGGTGAAACCTGTCAAGAAAACCGTCTCCTCATTGGGGATTCCTCCAAAGCCTCTAGAGCCTCCAAGGGTTTAAGGGTTATGAGTTCTGTAACCCTGGACCCCTGCACAAATATTTATTTAAAAAGATAAAATATATTCGCTGCAATAAGATTAAATTAAATTCAAACATCTGTTCCGGGCTCTCCGGGCCTCAGAACTACACACCGTCTCAAAGTCTACTCTCGAAATAATTCCCATACAGTATTAAAATAATACATGTAAAAATCCGAGACAATACACAAGCATTGAATGTTTTCTAAGTTTTTCCACCTAAGTGGATTGGAATATCAGCTACTATAAGACAATATATATAGGTAAAGAGTTTCAAGATAAAATATACCATTGAAACTCTTATGATATATGATACAGACATGAAAGATGAAGTTGGATAATATAAAATAAGAAAGAAAGAAAATGATGCCTTGAAGTTTTATACTTATAAGGATGACCGGAAGGAAAAAAGAATATAAATATCTTAAACATTAGAAGAATAATATTCCTCAATCTATTCTGGATCAAATTATGATATTGCATAGTTTTATCAACATTTAAAAAAAATTCAATAACAAGACAAGAGGTTTCGAAAGACCTTTCAACAAGTACAAGAAACATAGTGATAACTCTAATGAATTCAGATGTCATAAGTGCAATAAGATAGGAATAATCAAGCATAATTATCCACAAAATATGAATGATATAAAGTAATAAAAGAAATACTTCATGGAATTTGGTTATAAGAAGAAATATATGAAGGCTATGAAGGACCCCCTAGAGTAATTATGAAGATTATAGTGGGTGAAAATAATTTGAGTCATAATATTATTATCTTAATCAAAATTCCAAAATATGATTTATGGAAAAATTTTTTGAGGTACATTATTTTTACTCTTCTGATCTTGAGAGAGAATTAGAAAATGAAAATTACTCATATAAAGAAGTAAATGAATAAAGTACCATGTTAGAGAATAAGTATGAAAACATAAAAAATAAAATTAAGTCCCTTATAATTACTTATATTAATATTTTTATGGAAGAGGAGGATCCAAATAAACAAATAATTGAGTTCAAGAATCAATTCAAAATGTTTACTACATCATGTACAAAATATAATAATGCAATTTAATATTTTAAAAAGGATGTTCAAAACTTTAAATATGATGAAAATTTTTTCACTAATGGGGAAGATTATCTAAATAAAAGTATTGGTCAGAATTTTTTTAAGAAACAAAATTCAGAATTAGATTTCAAAGTGAAAGTCCCAAGTTTTACAATAATTATTTCATGGCTAGTTCTTAAAACATACCCCTTTCTGAAGTTACTTGTGTTCATTTTGGGAAAATAAAAAATTATGTTATCATATTTAATATAATAAATACCTAATTTTTTGAAATAAAAAATGGATTTATTGAAAAATATTTCTCAAAACATTTCTCTATGTTTTTTTGAAAAAAACAAATGTGGATCCCTAAGTGTCGTATACCTAACATTTCTAGAACCAAAAGAGTTTGGGTGTGAAATAATTATACTATTTGGTTTATAATTGTATGGAAAAAACAATTTGAACAACAATTTAATTTTTTTTATAGAAAGTGGTTATTTGAGACATTTGAGTAGATATTTCTCAAAATTTTATTCATTATAAAATATTAATAGAGGCTATTTCCCATTTAGTGAAAATTCAAAAAGAAAAATAGTAGACATTAGATTATTTGTAAATAACTAATCAATTATCATTAATAATTTCATTTATGTTGAATGCTTGATATAATCCTGATAAATATGTATCAACTTTTTGATGATGGTTATTAAGTTTATTTTTTAACAATTCATGTTCATTTTTCAAATATAGTTCTTTACAATTAAATACACCTAGAACTAATAATGTCTGTAGCTTAGATCTCGATTCCTTATGTATAAAAAATTTATATTTTTTGAATTTTTAAATTAATGAATTATGGATTTTTAATAGAAGCCTTGGACATTGTAACATTCATTAATTAAAAAATTAATGTGAGAAACGTTTTATTTCAAACTTTCTTGAACTTAAATTGAATAAAAAGAATCTATGTGATTTATATCAGATTAGAAAGAAATAAAAGTAATCTTTTAAACCAATTAAATAGGTTTCTACATCTATACCTCTAGATATTATCAATATGGATATGTTTGAGCATTGTCGAACTGTAGTTATTACCAAAAAATCATTTATTTTTGTGTTGGTTGATGATTTTTCAAGATTTAAATGGGTTTAATTTTTATGACTTAAAAGTGAATCCTGTTCTGTTTTCAATAAAAAATATAAGCCTGTTAGAAATTATAAAGATATGAAATTTGTGAATTTGAGAAGTTGTATTTTAGGTGAATTTTATAATCATAAATTTAATTCATGTTGTTCGAGAAAGGAATTAAAAACACATTCTCATCCCCCAGGAACCTCTTAAAATGGTGTTGTTCAAATTAGGAATAATAATATTTAATAAATTGATAGAACCATGTTATGTGAATAAAATATGACCACTCATTTTTTCAATGAATCTATTAACACATCAATTTTTTCATTAACAGAGTTTTAGTAAGGGATATTTAAAAAAAACACCCTATGAGTTGCGGAACAACAGAAAAACAAAGGTAGGATACTAAAAACTATTTGGATATAAGGTTTAAATCATTAAAACCAAGGATATTCTAGGTAAATTTGATCCAAAATACGTTGAATTTATTTTTTTAGGTTACTATACTACTTCAAAATCTTATAGAGTATTCAACAAAAGGTCAAGGATTTTTTAAGAATTAACTCATGTGTAGTTCGATGAAAGTGATCCTTTTGTTCACAAAATGAGATAGAATAATGAAAAAAGTGATTCTATCAAGAATATGAGACCTTCACATATATTTAACAAAAACAAGGATGATGATTTATTAGTTGAATATTTTAAAACAAAATCTAAAATGGTTGATACTAGTGAACCCGAATATTTGATGACTAGATTACCTACAGATATTAAATAAAATATTTTAAAATAGTTATAGGAAGCCTATATAAAGGTGTTAGAACTATTATAAATCTAGGAAACATAGTTGAATTATTTACCTTTCTATCCCGGCTAGAAAATAAGACTATAGAAGATGCTTTGTCTGATGAAAGTTTGTTCTTATCTATGAATGAAGACTTAAACAAGGTCAATAGAAACAAATATCGAGAATTAGTTTAAATATTTGTTGAATATCCTATTATTGGAACAAAATGGGTATTTAGAAATAAGAAATATTATCATGACATAATCTCTAGAAACATGGATGGATTAGTTTAAAAAGGATACAATTAGGAATAAGGAATAGACTATTAAGATAATTTTCCCCTGTAGATAGTTTAGAAGAAATTAAGATTCTTCTAGAATACACATCTTATATTATTTTTTAATTATATCTAATATTTATTAAATATTTTATTTTTAAATGGTTTTTAATCGAGGACTTTTATTTATAAAAACCTCATGGATTTGAAGATCCTCACATTCAAAATCCTATTTTTAAACTTACCCAATCTCTATATGGACTTAAACAAGTTCCAAGAACATTGTATAAAATATTAAGTTCATTTATTTTGTTGAATGGTTTTTGGTATAGATATACTATTTAAGAAAACATCATCCTTAGATATTATATTAGTTCAATTATATGTTGATGATACCATTTTTCGACCAACAAATAAAATATTATGTAATGATTATTCTAATCTTATGAAAAAATAATTTGAAATGAGTATAATGGGGAATTAAACAATTTTCTAGGATTTCAAATTTGTTAAAAATATTTTTGGAATCATTTAAACCAAATAAAATAAATGGTTGATTTAATTAAGATGTTTATACTTGAAAGTTTATAATTCATTCAACTCTTATGAGCTCCGATATTAATTATTATGTGGATGAAACTAGAAAACTAATTGTAAACAAGTTTTATAGAGGAATCATTGGATGTTTACTATATCTTACTAAAAGAAGAAAAAATATTATGTTTTCAGTATGTCTGTGAAATATTTTGATGAAATACCAAATAATATATTTTAAATGCTTTAAAAAATAATTTTATAGTATTAAAAAGAAATTGTGTCTCTTAATCTAATTTTTCCCAAAACATATGATTTTAATTTAACTTCATATTATGATACTAATTTTTCTGGATGTGGATTAGATAGGAAAAACACCATAGGATCCTATACTTTTCTGGGAAAATCTCTAGTATCTTGGTCAAGTAAGAATAAATACTTTGTAGCATTATCAACCACTGATGTAGTATATATTATAACATGAAGTTTTTGTGCACAAGTGTTGTGGATAAAAAATACTGTAATGGATTTTGGACTTAATTTTAATTTTTTTCAAACAAAATGTGATAGAAAAAGTGTAATCAATATTTCATAGAATTAGAAAAACCTTTCCATAATAAAGAAGATTAACTTTATAAATAATTTCTTTAAAGATAATGAAAAAAATAATGATATCTCACCAAAATTTGTATTCATAGATAATCATCTAGAAGAATTTTATACCAAACCATTGCCCACTTGAAGTTTTTATTTTATTAGATCTGAATTAGGGTTATTTAATTTTGTTTAATTTTTATTATACTTATTCATAAACATTATTTTTTGACCTATTATTTATTTTTAACAATATATTATTTTATATTTTTGTGTTGTTATTTTACATTTTAGTCATATCAAATAGGGTGCATTACCTAAATTTTGAAATGATTAATCTATAAATATCTTCATAAACCTTCTATTATAGTGAAAAAAATAAATTTTTCCAACCTTACAAGTGAAACCTCTTATAAAACATTAAATCCACTATTCTCTATGCCATTAAAAACCTTATTCCTATAGTCTTCAAAATCCTAGAAACCTCTGGTGGAATAGAAAAAATTAATTGAACTGTGGCTGCCTCTATGAGAAAAATCAAGAGATAAATTAATTTAAGAATATTTTGATTGTTCAAGTAATATATTATAGATATATGTAAAAGAAAAACATGTTACTGAAGAAATTTATAAATCTTCTAGTTTGGGAAGTTATTTTCTATGAAAAACGAATAGATATTATGCTCGAGAAAAAAGTTCATGAGTTATATGAATATTGAGTTTTTCAATATAGTTATAATGATGACCAGATCATTATAATGGTGAACCAAAAACATATCTCGATAACTTATTTGGTGATAGCTAAAGATTTCAAGATCCCTCATGGTGTATATTCATTCTTCAATACAACTGTAATTTTTTCAAATGCAGTTACTCTACAAAAAATGATGAATTTTTAGTATAGAACAACATATATTGAAAAGAAACCGATAATGGACTAAGATATGGAAATAAAAGTTCTTATAAAGTTTATTTAGTATGCAATTTCTCATAGGAATAGTGATTTTGGAGAAATTAAATATCAAGATTTTACTTTTTGTTATGTTTTCATGAATGGAAATCCTATTAACTTGTCATGATATATTATGAGATACATTTGTTATGTTCAGAATAAATATTTAAATATTTATCTATTTTAAATGATATTTGACCTCATTTTTTATAATACTGGATTTTGTCTGCATGAAAATACTAAAGTTCATTATCATGGTCTGACAACTTTAAGTGTGAATATATTAAGGAAAATTGGGTTTTACTAGAATTCATCTTTGAATAAGTTGTTTCCCATGATATCTTGAAAAGAAGAAGAAGTGTATCCTTCT
Organism: Viscum album; assembly: GCA_963277665.1. NCBI lineage: Eukaryota > Viridiplantae > Streptophyta > Magnoliopsida > Santalales > Viscaceae > Viscum > Viscum album. The sequence goes on along the minus strand of OY728153.1, from coordinate 780,331,468 downwards.
TCAACTAAGGATGATTCATACCACGTAGAATAAAGTCTAATTTTGGTAGACAGAACACCTAAAAGTGTTGAATTAATATAATTTCAGGGAAATGTGACTCTTTTCTAAAGGAAAATTAGAGTCAAAATTGTTGTTTAATCTGGAGAATGAACTTATCCTGAAGAGAGTTCACCTCCTATTTATTTTTAACATGTATCAATTTCATTTTAGTCAGTATAAAAAGGTTATAATTAGCTGTTACTCATTTATATTATATTTTTCAAGAATGTACTATCTCAATAAGACCATATGATTGACCTCTAATTATTGATTATAATTCTAAAAAATTGGATAAATTAGAAACACATAGAATAATTGCATTTGAATATCAAGAGTCAAATCATGTTGAAGAAATACCTTATATTGGATAAATCTATCATGTTAGTAGTAAAAGTATATAATTTCAATATGATATATACTCTTCTATCTATGAATAATACCGAAATATAGAAGCCTCTAATGTTAGTAGAAATAATACTAAAATAGCTCAATAGATCTAATCAATGTTTATATTTCAATTGGGATATGTTAAATCCTAGTTACCTAAATTTATAAATTAAATTTTGATTCTTAAAGAGATTGTAGTTTCTAAGGATAAGTAAATTTATTATGTTTTTTGTTTGATTAGTTCTAGATAAATTCTTGTCATAATCTTTTAAAAAATCACAAGTGAGGTAATGTTCTTTCAAAGTTATAATATGTGAGATAGTAAATTGACACATCAAATTCTTTAGTTTATTCAATGAAATGTGACCTACACTCCAAGTAAATCATTTAGTATCTTCAACAATATATATTTAATGAATTAAGAAGGATCTATGTTGTTCAATAACAATGTCTTGTTTCAATTAACCAGTCTTGAAAATAGAACTCATCTTTCTTGAAAGAAAATGTTCATAAAGTTCATAATGTTTCGTTTGAAGTGAATAAGGATATAAGTCTCCTTATAACTAGCTTACAAAAAAATGGATGTTTCTTTTTTGAAAAATTACTAGGTTATAGAGAAAAGGTTGAACCTTGTCATTGGATAGTTGTAAGTAGTTTAATGTAACAATCTACCGAAGTATAAGACAAAGAAGAAGCATATTAATTTATTGAGTGGAAAGAATATTTAAACTTTGTGAAAGGAAAGGAAATCATTTCTACTGATATTATAGTGATCATGTTAAATAATTAGTTTAAAGAATTAAATATGTTTGTTATTTTTGTTGAAAATAAATTAGATATAGAAATTTATTAGGAAACTTATCTCGTCGATTTTGGAATGGATTTACAACTATCCTAGTTTATTGTTAGAATCATATGATAAAACAGATAGACACCAATGTTCAATATTTATTTCATATGCGAGGGTTACATCTAACATGACCTCCTATATTTTATCTTTATGTATCTAGTTTATAGATACTAAGGGATATATTTGACTCAGATGATGTTTATTTAATATAGAACATTAGTTTTGGAAAATAAGTTTCATCACCTTTACCAGAACAAGCCTCTAAACTATCCTTTGTACCAGTATATAAATTTCATATCCCGATAGCTCAAAAAGTTACTCCCCATAAAGAATCCACATCTATAAGGATCACTCAATGTGGTCAAGTTGTTCTCAAATCATCCTTACTCACATTTGGCGATTTTGTTAGAGAGACATACAATGCCCTTATTCTAATATCTCTTTACCTACTGGCCAACATTAATTATTCATAGAGACACCCCTAAAAATTAATTTCAAGTTGTAGGATTGATAAAATATCCCAATATATATGTTTGATTAGATTTTTTTTCAAAAAACATTGAATTAGTTATCAAAAAACTTTAAGAATGATTGGTTATATAGAATTTTAAAAGATTTGAGTAGTGATTTTTTATTTGGATGATTAGTTTTCAAACTTTTAATTTGTTCTTTTCATACTAAAGTGTTTGTTTTTAATATAATTCAATCTCATTTTTAGTGGTTATTCATCATTCACATCTCATAATATTTTTATCTCTTTATATTATACTATTTTTTTGAATATTTGTGGTCAATATGTTATATCCTTAGTATCTATTTACTATTCATGAATATATTTCAACATCCTTTTTTCTCTAATATTCCCTGTTACTTATAGTTTTTAAGAAAACATGATGCAAAATTATTTTTATAATCAATACCATTTAATATATACTATTTTTTTCTAATATATTAATTGAATTAAATTATTATTCTTCTTTTTGAAATCATAAGAAGGGGGAAAAGAAAATGATAATAAAAAAATTAATGTGTTAACATTATTACTTTATGGAGAAGAAATGGAAAATTAAAAATTTCAAAAAATTAAATAATTTCAGAAAGGGGAATATGAATATTTAGAATATAAATTTATTTCAAATGGTATTAGAATGTGGAATAATATATACTTTAAAATTTTCATCCTAAGGGGAGTATATTTTGAAATTTAGAATATTCATTTGAAAAATGGTTGTTTTTTATTTCAATGAATTTGTGATCTAAAAATGGTTATTTTGTTGGAAAGACTGTTGTTTTTACAACATATCTCAGTGTTTACGTGTTTTGATGATTCAAAAAATCACTATGTTAATTCTAACAACTTTATCTTATGTGTTTCAAATAATAGTTTTGTTATAAAAAGTTTTTATTGTGTTTTCTACAAGTAATTATCTTATATAAAGTTGAGTGTTCGATTTATGCCAAAATGATTTATCTTATCGAACATAAAGTTTTGAAATATTATTTATCATTTTGTTAAAGTGTTATCATTCAAAGTAGGAAAATATCTTATAAAAATAATCGACTAGATACCAAATACTTTTAATTTAGTTATCATACTTATCAGATTGAAGATAATGGGAAGTATTTCTCATACAAAATGGATATTCTTAAAAGGTTGTCTTATGAGAGACGTATGAAGTTGAGAAATATAAATTATTTTACCTTATTATGATATTTATCTCACACTAGTGATTTATCATAGGCATTGTTGAAGTCGATTTATGTTATGTAAAGTTTAATTCAATGATCTTCTTTATCTTACAAAGTATCTCAAGAAGTTATATTACAATGAAAAATATTATTAGTAAAATATATTTTAATATATAGAAATTATGAATAATGTCACGACTACTTTTCTAATCACTTGATAATTCATTTTGTGATTTTAGAATGTATTAGAGAAATTATTATCTATTTAATGAAAGGTCAATCTTTATAGTATGTTGTTTTTCCATGAATGGAAAGATCTCAATAACAAGAAGATTTATGACATTGCTGATGTAGAAATAATTTCTATATTTTGAAGGAATGGATTTATGTCCTTAATATCCCATCTTTTGAACTTTAAAAAAGGTTACTTTCTCGAATGTTGTAATTATATCATGTGCTTGAAGATTCAAAGTGAATACCTAAGAAAAGGAGGAGTTAGAACCTAAATGAATATAGATGGATAAGAAGAATGAATAGAATGAACATAAATATTAATACTTTGAATGTATGTGTATAGAAAATACCCAAAAAATTCTTATTTTATGTATATATTTTTTTTAATTGCACTGATTATCATTCTGATTTACTACTCGAAGACTATCATCTTTATAGGGCAAATATTCAACTATTGATAACTACTTCTTGAAAACGTGTTCTAAAATTTGGTTTTTTCCAAAGTCTATTCATTATATTTTCATTACACTCACTGTAAGAGTGTGTGTTGAGACTGAGGATAGTCTATGTAAAGGGAGAGCCGGGTTGAATGCTATTAGAACTTTTTATTAAGTGACGACTTCTTGTACTTAGTTGGGAGCCCCCAATAAAAGGGATGTTATTGGGAAAATCACTAAACACTTGGAGTAATGTGATGGTGGAGTGGACTAGGGGATTTATATTCCCTAAAACACTCTAAATATCCCATGTTCAACATATTTCAATTTAATATTCATATTTTTTTTTGTCGTTTCATTCTAAAAAATATTAATTGATCTCTCATACCTTACGAGGGAGGTTTTTTGGATAGAAAATTTTAGGAACTCCATTCACCCCCTCTTAAGATTTCAGTAAGCCATATTCTAGGAAAACACTTAGGTGCTCCTCCCTGTATTCCAGAAGATACTAACCAGAAACTATGGTCTAATGAGACACATGGGAAGAATATACTATCTCTATTAGAGCAATACATTGCAGATAAAATAATAAATAATAAATAATATAAAAGGTATAAAAAATAAACATGCATCATGAAACCATTTATCAAAACTTGGTATGTGGAAAAGAAAGACTAAATATACAATGACATGTCCTATAGTGAAATGTTTAATGGAAAACCCCAAAATAAAGATAAGTTGATGAATCATTAAATTGGGTCATGAAACCCAGTGTGGTTCCCTTATCCATGCATATCCTTAATCCCCAAATCAAAACATTATCATAGGGAATTTTACCTTGTCCAAACCAATAACCATGAATTCTGATCGGGTACCCAATGATGACCCATGAAGGGTGTGATTACAACTCAGCATGCCACCACCAATGGTTTCTAAAAAATATCTAGTCTAAAATAGTTTTTTTTAAAAAGTACGATAAAAAAAAGTAAGGAACAGATTTATCTCGTTCTATTATTTAACAAGATTTAATTATCCACTTTAACAATTAGATCCTTTTTTACCCATATTCATGAAATCAATTTAGCCCATACCGGTCTTCTAAATTATGAATAAGGGGAGTATAGTTCAATTAATCATAGAGACATTAATTTCACAAAAGATATATATCAAATTACCTCAGAGACTCAATCTAGGAATTAACATGATATACAGTTGTTAATGGAATAAATCCTCAGTACAACACCTTAACCCATGAAATACATTGGTTGTTCCTAGAGTATCAGTCTAGCCCAACCCATGGATGTAGAGCCTCAATCCAATGCCACATCCATATGATTTACTATATAAACAATCTTCTTTAATCATTATTCATCTTTCAACATTTCATGGAATATCCCATTTGACACTTTCAAGTTAAGAAAAATACTTATTCTGTATTAACATGCTAAACAAAATTTCCATTGGTTTTATCCTAGGAAACATTAATGTTAAATAGTTATAACTCAATTTGATGTCAAAATATGTCTCACACACCATGGGTGTCTCTTTAGGATTTTTTAATCAACCTTGATGGATCCCAAATAGACCATTAGCGGTTCAACATATCTTTTAAAAACTCAATATATCAAATATGAACAAGGGATGAAATATGTAGTAATATGAAAAAATGAAGGACCACAAACAAACACATTAATCATCAAGAATATGTGATATAACTTTTATAACACCTTCCTCATGTTTGTAGACAAATAATTGCTTAACCTTATCCATTGAATCGAGACCAAACAACCTTCAGATACCCAACATAGTATCTTCTAAATAAATAGGGTTTTAGAGGATTTTGAAGAATAAAAATGATTATACAAGGCCTCTTCTAGAAAATTATAGAAATTGGAGTGTTAGAATCACCTAGATATTTATTTTTCTCCCAAACGCACTCCAAACGACCAATAATCGAGGGAGAATGACCCCTGGGAAACATGGGAGAAAAAACTTCATCACCTAGACGCTGTAAGGTAAAATGAGGGAAAAAATAAGTAAATAACCTTTAAATCCTAACGGAGAAAAATGAAAAATTTTCTCATTTTTAATGGGATAATGGTGTTTCCACATATTTTTCCATACCATGCATCAAATTTGTGTCTCACTCTATCCTAATGAAAGAAAAGTCACATAGTCTCATGGGGGAACCCACACAGAAAAAATATATGGTTCCACACGATAGCATCTGGCCAAGGGGGATCCCTACCACATGGTTTTCTGGGGATCCCCAAATAGTTTTCAAATTGTGTGAGGGGTTTTCCCTTAGTTTTTTCCATGACACCACACCCCCTACACAGTTCTGGGTCATGGTTAAAATAATCATGTGATAACAGTGAACCTCCACAGGATGACCATTTTCTCCCTCTATCACATCCCAATCACCTAGGACACCCCTAAAGAACCTCATATTTTTTAAAATAACTTTATTTACCATTTTAAAATATGATTAAAAAATTAAAAAATATATACATTCTTGGATGGTTGGGATCTTACTCATAGTCATTTCATGGATCTTATATAAACCGTTCTTTATTGAATACTAAAATATTCTTTTTTGGTGATTATTGAATTAACAAAAGTATTGGATTTATTGGTGAATATAATATTGGATATTTAAACTCAATAATTAGTAAAAAAATCATAAATTCCTCACTATTACAAATTATTATTAGTATTTAATTTTTCTAATTCATTCATGATATTAATTGTATAACATTGTTTAAGTAGGTGGTAAAACTAACCCAAACAAGAACATGTTATAACAATTGAATGAGTAAAAAAATGTTATCGAATAGTAATAGTATTAATTTTATATAATATTAATGATTTTAAAAACATTTTGTTATAGTCATAAATAAATTTCAAGAAGATTTTTTGGATGAAGGTCAATAAATAATTTGGAAAAGATGTTATTACTTACAACTAAGAAATCATATATTCTCTTGGAAGCATTATTAGTTTTTAATGAATTATTGAATTCTATTGAGCCCAAGGGATCAAGAATGTTTGAAAGTATTATTGAGTAAGAAAATTTGGAATATGTAAGAGATTAATTCTAATTATAGGCGTGTCTTACAAAGTGAGGTGGAGGGGGCCCTTTATAAATGAGAGGGGTGTTGTTTTTTAAATACATATTTATTAACAAAAAAGGAATGTCAAATTCAAGAAAAGTAGATCCAAATGTGATAATTATAATGAATTTAATATGGGAGGTCTATAATACCTTTATAAACACCCTAAAAGATATAGTTTTTTGATATTTTTTGACCTTGTCCCTTAATTAAATATTGTTACCTTATTTTATCTTTTATCTTGGTAATTAACTTTTTTCTAGGTGACATATTCTTATGACCAAAAATAAAATAGAACTTTTTAACCAATTTGAACATGATGATCCAAAATCTGAAATTAATTTTATTATATTCAATTTCTAAAATTGATAAAAATGGTTAATAGAATAATAAATTTATAATGTATAATAATAGTTTCTTGAAAAATATTTTTACGAATAAAAATGAATTTGGAAAAATATTATTAATATCATTGATTGACATGATATTTATTAGTTTATGATTGAAATGGATATTTATATATAATTCAAACCAAGCTAAAAATAAATATAATCTTTTAAATATTCTATTAAATGAAAATTACAAAAAATGGGTTTTTATGGGATTAAAATATAACTTATATTCCAAAATTTAAAACACAGGTCTATAAATTCAACACAATATTTTCAATTGAATAATTTTACTCCTTAAATATATATTTTTCTTATAAAAAGTAATAAATTTATTTAAGTAATTATTATATCACGATGATTTCATAAATGATAATATATTTATAAAAACTATAATTTAACTATTCACCACTAAACAAACTTTTTAGAAAAATACAAATACTTTAACCTATATTAATTTGGAAATCCTTAATCCAAAATTGAAGTTCCTTTTATCAAATAAAAATTATAAAATGTTTGTATCTAAATTTTAAATAAATAAATATAATAGATTACATAAATAAAATATATTAATTTTTCCTTGAAATAGTAAATTTTTATTCATTATAATTCCTTTATTGTTTATTATATGTTATTTAATTATATTAATAATAATTGATTTTATTATATGTATCCATTTTATGGAAATAATTTGAGAAGTAGTAAATTTAATAAAAAATCATATTGGATTGAAATAAATTATTATCCTTAAATTGTATTTTTATAACTAAATTTTTAGTTTTTTATAAATTATAGAATATTTAATATTATTTAAAATAAATTCTCTATAATTAATATAAATATATATATAAATTTAATAGCTAAATAAAATTTATTTATATCAAATGTATTCCAAAAAATTTGAACCGATAATATTATACTCAATGAATTTATACCCTTTTACTTTATTCATATGTTGTATGATTTATTTCTATCTTATATTCAAATATTTTAATATAATAGAAAAAAATATTTATAAAAAATAGTTTTATCCTTGTATCCTTTTAGTGTTTATATATACATCCTTTAGTATATATATATACATCCTTTATAACAAATAGTTTTTATACATGTATCCTGGCATCCTTTTATAACAAATAGTTTTAATATAAAAAAATATTTATTTCTATCTCCCATGATGGGTTGAGAGAACACCTTCCCTCATATATTACTGTGTATATAGACATGCTTTATCATGGATAAAATAATTTTATAATTATATCATTTTCAAAACATAATACATAATCCCATAAATTATAAACCTTTTTTAATCGTAACAAATTGTTCATAAGAAATATTTATTTATAAAAAACTTATCCTATCATATAAGAAATATAATACAATTATACCAACACTTTTTTAGATCCATTTGATCTTAATAAATTATTTACATTCAAATATTTGATATAGAAACTCTTTTATTCATTACACGAATGAAATATCCAAGATATATCAATTATTATCTTGATTTTTAACTCCTATATTTTTACATCACTAGTAAAACATAATGTTGTTATTATAATCCCTTAAAAAACAATGAATTTATTTCTATAACACTGATACTTGACATGTACATTAAATGGAGTTTAAAAAACCCCTTTATATATCCTAAAAATTTTATCTTGTGGAATTATTACCTATTCCTTATTGATAACATTATCTTTAGGTTTGAATTACCAATACTGGATACTTGAAGAAACATATTCGGACACTCCAAGTAAATTTCTTCTTTTTGTATGAACTTTTAAAAATATGTACTATAAATATAACACTATAACCTAGACATCATATGACCATTTTAAATTTTTAATGCTTTTATAAAATTGGGTAAACATTTATTAAACTCATTCACATTGTTAGAAACTTTCCATCAAATAAAATATGATTAATTCCTAAACCAAAACAACCCTCAAGGAAGCCTTTAGTCTCACTAGGTTAATGACATACCAAATCATATAGAGTATATAAGTAAAGTCAAAAATTCCTTAGGTCACTATACATCATGTGCCTTTTAAACATCAGGTGAATAATTATATTCTTCTCATAATAATATCGATTCCAAGTCTTGAATAACAACACCAATTTGGTTAATGATAATGGTGTTTCCTTAACATATATAATTTCTCCACACATAAGATATTTTATTAAGATTTTATGTTAGTATATGTATTTTATTATGGTATGATTATAATTTCTACAAGATTTATTTTAATTTTAAAATTTATTATGATGATTATATTATCTACAATAAAAGATTTTATAAGATGAGTATCTTGTTTTATAAGCATTTAACGAATAATTTTTTTAAATGAGATACCACTAAAATGATGACCCCATTTAAACTCATCATATCCATTAGTGAGATAGGATCCACATTTCACTAATAAATGGAAATTATTTGGAATCCCCATCACCACTTATCAATTTAGCTAGGGAATTATCCATATCATATGATATATGACTGTTGGATAGTTTAAGAGACAACTCTCTATCCAATCAAAAATATGGATAAATATAACGATATTATTATGGTATAGTAACTATTATGGTTTCAGAAATAAGTTTAAACCTAATAAAATTGCATGAATGAGGTACCTAACTTTTCATATCACATTAATTCTTGATTTCCTTAAACATTATAATCCTAGGACACCCTTCTATGGATTTTTTTGGTTAGAGGATCGATGTCTTGACAAGTGCAACTTTGGAAGGAATCTAACACTTAGTATTTTAAAGGGGATTTATTCTCACCATATTATATCATGCTACACCCTTTATACATGTATTAATTCTAATAATGATTTAGTTTTTAGATTCCTATTCCCTCCACCAAATCAATATGTTCAACCCATATTTATGTGTAACACTTTTAAATAAAATAATAGAATTTATTACTAATTGAAATTAAAATATTATATCTATACATATCAAAATTTATCCTATGAATATTGTCTAAGAAACTATTTCAAGTAAAGTATTATAATTATATGAAATCTACCATATCTACATTAGTAATCTTGAAGCCACAAATTGTAACCCCCACCTTTAAAAAGGAAAGAGCCTCCAAGATAGTGGTAAGTCCAACCAAAAGTCCCCCAAATCAATGATAGTTTAATCTTGAGAGATTTACTTTCTATAAAAACAATAACACCTCAAATATATAAATCATTGTTAATTTCTTAATTCATGATCGATTATTAATAAAATCTTAAGGCAGAAGAAACTAAAATCAATAGGCATACAAAACATGTAGCTCATTTGATGCATGTTTGGTAATTTATATATTTAGTTTATCTATTTAAACTAAATCATACAACCATGCATAATCTTATAATTATTTTGAAGACTAATACATAAAATAAGAAATAAATAAACAAACAATTCATTATATAAATAAGAGAAGAACACTTATGAACAACACATTAATGAAAGATAATTTTAAATAGTTTTTAATTTAGCTAACCATTATAGACATTCCATAATATTGAATTTAAAAATATTATATTAATTTCCTAACATGAAAATTTCTTACTATTCATTATATGACATTTTATTTTAAATATATGATATTTTTTATTACATATAAAAATTTTATATATCGATTTATAATATGATCATATTTTAGATAATGTAAATCTCACAAACACAACATTATTTGAACTATAAAAAAATCAATATTAAAAAATCCTTTCAATATGGTATAAATAATTTACAAATAAAGATATTTTAATTTGAAAAGTTTAAATTAATCATTTTATATAATTTCATAATTTTAAAATATTTTTTTATATTTTTAATTATTTTTTATAATTTATAAACACTTTATTAATTGTAATTATAATTTATAAATAATCCCTTCATTTCTAAATTATATGGAATGCCATGTTTTTTAAAAGGAATTTTTATATTAATACTTAATCTTATATAATATTTATTAATAGATATTTAATATAAATTTATTTAATTAATTTTAAAACATTATAAATAATTAATTTACAAACATATTTATAAACTAATAAATATACAAAAACACCTTTTATTAAAATTTCTAGACTATATATATATTATACACTACTATTAATAATTGTATTTAATGAAAAATATTTTTTATCTTAAAATTATATTTAATGATTTAGTTTAAATAATAGAATACCTTTGATAATATTTCATTTCTAAAATGGATTAAGTGTAATTGGTTATATTTTATGATTGATAGTCCAGTCACAAAATATAAACAGTATAATACATAAGTTGTTTTCATCAATTTTTTGGATGTGGGAAAAATAATAAGTATCATTGTAAAAATATTACATATCAATTGAAAAAACCATTATATATCAATAAAAATTATGATTATCAGTAGTATCATAATTGAGATATAATAATGTTTTTTGAAACCATGGCATATATTTATTGTTGAATATGATCCCCCGATGTCATACAATATAACTAAAATAAAACCAATGGATTTGTACTAAGTCACTACCTATTATATCCCACATCATGAGTAATGAATGAATCGGGTAAAATAAAATTATCATTAATTTATAATGATTGAGAATATAAAAAACATTATGATTTAAAAAATTTATTCATTGCATACTTTCACGAATCAAAATTATTGGTAAAAATCTCATAACATTGCTAGGTTTCATCAGATATAACCACAATGGTTAATAATAGTAAATGAAATAAAGAAATAAAAATCCAAGATAAACCATGTAATATTCCATAATCATGTTTACTTTAAATTAATAAGCATGCAAAAATATAGTTTAAACTTTTAATCTAAATGAAAAAATCTTCAACCATGCCTAATGAAGATCACTATAGAGGTTGCTGAATGATATCCATACTCTAGGTGTATCCATGAGATGTGATAAATCAATCATAACATGAGAAAGGTTCTCTTAATACCCACAAGATGCTAGTTCTTCCAGAAAGAAAGGGGAAAATGGAAAATATATACATGTTTGAGGGAATTTTGACCAAGAATGAACATTTGATTTATGTACTATTTCATGGAAGTGGTATCCTTTTTAAATCCCTTGTGGATACTCTTAATTTATAATTGAATGTACTCATCCATTTTAAAGAATTATTATGTGAAAATCATCCAATTTATACAAATTTTACATGAATATATCAAAGCCCTGATCATTTCCTCATATGAAGCCTTTCTTAAATTATTGGTTACATGAGAGGTCTTCTTAGCCTGAATGGCCCGAATGCCTTCTTTTTTTATTATGGATAATACCCCTTTTAAGGGATGAAGGGGAACCCATACATGACCCGTAGGCCCAAGGCACAAGGCCCTACATGGCTTGCAATACATGGCCTGAAGGCCCAGAGGCATACCATGTCCAATACATGACCCGTAGGCCCAACCCACTAGAACTGCCCCTCCCCAGCTTATGCATCATTGATTTCCTAACTCCCCACCTTGCATTGCTGATCGGCTAGCATTACCCCATACAAAGAGGTATGATGCCTGGTCCCGATGGTAGTTGTGATACCCACTTATTCATCCAATCAGATTAGCTCTGCTTCTGGTGACTACTATTCTTGTTGCTCTGATCCTCTTATGGGGCATGTTCTATGTGAATTGGGTTACTCCACGGTCTCGATGGCCCAAAGGCCCTATGTCCCTAAGGCCTTTGATGGCCTGAAGGCCTTTGATGGCCATAAGGCCTTTGATGGCCCGAAGGCCCTTGAGACCTGTAGGCCCAAACTGGTGGCCCAAATGGCCTAATCGAGTGAATAGTTTCTGCTACTATAGTAACTTCTATGGTACCTGCTATGGTACCCACTAAGGAACCTACTATGGTACCTACTATGGTACCTTCTACAGTACCTGCTACGGTACCAGCTACGGTACCTACTATGGTACCTACTACGGTACCTACTATAGTACCTACTACAGTTGTGTGGAAATTCACCTCCACTCGGTTTTGAACCTGGGTCTCTTGGATGCCAAGTAGGAGCCCTTACCACTCTTGTACAAGCTTGTTGGCCATGAAAGGTCTTTTTGAGTAATAATAATTATCATTCAACCATCCATCGATCATATGGTGTTAGAGTGTATCATGATGTAAAATTTATCTTCTAAAACTACTATACGATATAACTAAACATACATTACAATTGAAAAAATATAGTACCATGATATTACACTTTTTGATATCCTACAATCATATAATTCAACAAATCCAAATATATCACATGAATAATGGATTTAGGGCATATCTCCATTAGGTTCCTTCCTAGAACTTAAATGTTACCATGCTAATTGATCATATTAATTCACCTATGTATATAATAAATAAAAATAATAATTAAATTCAACATTCATCCCTCAGAAGTTAACCATCCCACCACTTCCATTACAAATCATATAACCATATCACATTCCCAACCACCGTAGTTCCCCTATCACACATCATCACGCATATTCATTTAATCTTAACCACCAATAATAAACATTCTATAACTATATGAGTATCCAATTACATGGACTTTAAAGTTATATCCTTATCACCAAGAAGATATCCAAATAATGGGAACTCACTATCACACCTTCATCACCAAGTAGCTCTCCAACCACATCTAACTCACTAGAACATCTCCATCACAAAGTAATAATCTACCTATAAGGGACTCATTTTTTCATTTATACCACCATTTATATATAACCTCATATAGAACCCACTACCACATCTTCATCACCAAGTTGATATCAAAAAATAAGATAATTAGTATCACACTTCAACACCAAGTAATTATATTCCCACTAAAAACTTTCTAGAATATTAACACTTATTGACTGGGATGTTGTCTACCTGTATGGAATCTTATTTATTTTGTATTGTCAATTCTTAAAGACTATCCCCACCACAACCCACATCAGATGGGTATTATTCCACCCTCAAGGAGTGTCGCAACATTACTAGGTTTCCACCCTCAGTGAGTCTCCATCTTTTACCAATTGTTTTCCATAATATGTCGCATATCCATTATGGACAGCGAAAACATCCACACTATCATCCCCATCATCCTCATACTTATACTCAACATCATGATCACCATTACTATTATCTTGTATTAAAAACCAGTATCACATAACTAGTAAAAAATTCCATATTACAATCACAAATAATTAACAAATTCAAACCCCCACTATAAACTTATTCTATAACTTAGATAGCCTTCCATATAAAGGAACTAGGGAATATAATCACAAAACATATATATACCCCACTCCCTCTTAAGTCCAAAAATAATATAACATGAGGAGTATTGTGCCATATCCTTAACATTCATCATATCTTATACATCCACCTGTTCCACAACCACATCATGTATCCAACACATAAATAGACCCCTTTAAAGCAATACACATCACCAACCACACCATTAAACTTTTTTACCTCAAACTATTCACAATATATATATATATATTTATCTTGGAGTTTATATTAGATTCAAGTGACACTACCATGATCTACATATATAACTATCAACTCATCCCAAAAGCATTGAGTTGTATGAAACATGATAGATATAGAGAAAAACCGCACTAAGGTGGTGTAAATCATGTAGTAATCACACCACATTGTGAAACATTTTTATAAAAAATTCCACAAATCAAAAAATATTGAATGAACTTGTGCCTATGTGTCATGATCCATTTATAACGCAGTAATATATCATCCCCAGGTTTTTGTAACACGTAGAAGCATTTTTCCAATGCATGTAACAGACCATATTAATAATTTTTAACATGATCAATGAAACATAACATAAAAATATTTTATATCATTTCACATAATTAAACATTAAAATTCATAATTAAGTCACACCATCCAAATTAAAAGGTTTAAGTTCTTTCGAGACTAGCTATATATTTAGCTTATTTCATGACATGGTGTACATTTTATCCAAAACAAGGGAAAATTGAAACAAATGAAAAGGGTGAGATCAAAATACTAGAAAGGAAAAAAGTATATTAATGCGTAATATTAAATATACCATCAGGTCATAATATTTATATGAACATAAACATGGTATAGATAATAATATTTCTTAAATAAGATAACTGAAACCTAAGAGGGAAAAAGAGTCATCTTAACATAACAATAAATGAAGGAATATGAATATATAACCATAAAATAGTTATAAGTAAAATAAAACAAATATTTTGGTATAATAAAGTGAAATAATTATACAATAATCATGATCCATGTTGATATGAATCAAGAATGTAGAAAAATAAGAATTATAGTAAAACATAGACATTTTGGAGGTAAGCACGATGAAATTCATAAAATAGTGAGCTAAGATAATCACTTATGTCCCATAAACTAATGGACTAGGCTAACCGCCCGTGTAACCTTGGATTGATAACTAAGAAAATTAGTTGTATCTAGTTACATAATAATATTATGAGATATGATTCTTAACATAATGCATTAGTGGGAAATATCATTATAGGCCCACTCATCACATAATGATAAACCATACATATTTGTTCCACATGATATTAAATATACATCATATCTTGATTAACCGACTAAAGTAATATGAGTTAGGGGATATTTTTATAGGGTATCTATTAGAAATAATCAAGTATCAGATTGAATGATAACCAAAAATCAATATCAAAAAAGAAATATATCATAATATCCATTAAATGGTTAATCAAGAGTGATATGAAATATTCATTGATGATTGATCTATTAGATAAAGAAATAAAAATGGAATAGAAATCCTGAAAAAGTTTTTCATTAGATTTTAGGGATGATGTCATAAAAATGAAATAATTCTCTTTATAAATTATTTTCAAATGGTGAAAAAATAATTCTAAAGGATTATTTTAATATTTAATATCCCAGTAATGATAACATGAAAGGAAATAATGTTTAATGATAATAAAGTTGGAGAACAATGTAATAAATTGTATTAAAGTTATAAATAAATACATTTAGAATTATTTTAATGTTTTAAAAGATAACACATTGATGAAAAAGATAAAAAATTCCCATTTTTATAGAATTAAAGAGAAATAGTAGATTTATAAAAGTGAATGGACGTTATATTTTTAAAATAAAAAAGAATAAATTTTGGTAAGAAATGATATGGATGTTGAAGATAAATATCCAAAAAAGAGTTTGGAGGTTATCCTTTACTATATTTGAATTTCATGTAAATAACAGTCAAATAGACTATTTATATAAGAAAAATATAATTCTGGCATAAATAAATCTAAAATAAAATATGAGATAGATATGGGTTAGTATATATAAAATTTATTAGATAATAGTGAAAAAATAAATAATATGAATCAATGAAAGATTATTAGGTCATGAAAAACTTTTACTTAGGATTTCCTCTTACTCGAATGATCTCTAACTCCCAATATAATAAATTGAGATATATTAAACATCCATATCAAACCTTATTCATATTTATTTTACCTAATATTATTTATTTATATTTTTTTACTTCCCATTTTAAGTAGTTAAAGAAGTATTAATCATCATGGATAAATTGTTCCATTTGATCCATGCTTGATTTAGAATGTTGATGTTTATCCATGAACCCTTTATCATTTTTTTCACCTACATTATAGTCATAAAAATGATAGATATGTATTTTATGATGTTTTAGTAAATATTTATTAGTTCAAGGATGTCATAATAATGGGTTATATATAAAGGTTACAAGTTTTACTTTTTTATGAATATTTAAACAATAAATGAAATTTATTTTATTATTGAATTTAAATACACACACACACACACATATATATATCACCCAAAATTAGTTAAAAAAAATCACAAATTAATAATTAATACCACATAATTCCAATATTTCAGTTTTTTTAATCATTCATGATAAAAATGTTATAACACCAATTATGTAGGTGTTTTAACAATAAAAAAAAGTACATGATATAACACATGAATGAATATAAATATTACAATGTCCTAAAATAAAAATCACTAAATGGTTTTTTTGAGTTAGTGGGTAACATAGCCTCAAGCATGCCTCCACCTACTCTGAGGGTTTTTGACTATTAACAAGGGTCTAAGGTGGAATAGTGGGGAGACTATGATATCGTAATAAGAGTGTAGAAATACAGTATAATCAAATCAATAAATAGAGGAAACATATCAAATAACTGGTAGAAGATAAACATCCTGAAAATAGTAATAAGTAACTAAACCAAAAGCATTTTCATATAAAATATGATGAACAAGTAATGTATCTAAATAAAAAGGCATGAAATACATGGACTCAAGCAACCAATACATTTCATGTGTCAAAATTACAAAAATACCAATGAGACCTATCTATAGATAGAATCACGAGCATTACTCTATCCTATGCTCCCCTTCTCCCAAGTAATGAACAATCAAGCATCATATTGCGAGCACTAGACCAAGTCTTTAACCGAATCCAAGAAGTATGTTTGGGTACCGAACAATGTCCTGCAAAGGGAGTGATATAACACTCAGTAGGCCACCACCAATAGTGTCTATAACATGTATAATATTTTCATAAAAAGATATAAACTATGAAATATATATATATATATGACAATAATATAAATAAATAGTAAAACAAGATTAATACTCTCCAATCTACCAATTGTGATCACACACCCTTTCTAGGGATATATGTAAATCATGATAAATTTCCACTTCAGAATATTCCAAGTAATACAGTGTCAAACCCCAAGGTCCATATACAATTTATAAATTCCAAGTCACCCTCATCGTTTAAGGATTAAATGGGATGAATCCAAGGTATAAACTACAAAGCCATCCCATCGAGTCCTTGGAGTGTCTCCATAGAAACTAGGTAATGACTTGTGTAGTGACCAATGAGCCTATCCATGAATTATTTCCAAGGCAGTCCAAGAATATTAGATCCAAGGAGTAACAATATCTATTTCATCAAGAGTGATGCAGATCCATGGAGTATAAATGTCCATGGAATCCTATAGAATCAAGATACAAGGAGTTGAAATTTCATAAGAATCCAATAGCATAATCAGGATCCATGGAGTATAAATTTTCAATGGGATCCTTTGGAACTAGGATCCAAATTATATAAATTTATAAGGAATACACTACCATAATCAATCTATGAGTCAAATAATTAATCATTTCATAACAAATTTCATAATCATTTAGAATCCATGAGTTTATCCCATTCATTCCATAAATTTTTTTCAAATAATACATCCTTTTTAATTACATGTAATGACATGGAGAATGAGGCATAAAACCTCTACTATAACTCAATCAATTCTTATTTAGGCTCATACTAAAATGGGTGAGCTCAAACACACCCAAAGGGGTACTATATCAAGGGAAGATACATAAAAATACATGAGAGATGGCATGGGTTGAGGTTAAAGACCTCTTACTATATAATGGTACTCATGGGAAAACCTAAAAAAGTACCATCTCCTAACGGGGCTCAAATTGGAATAAAATAGAATAATTATATAATTCTTTGAAAAATGGACATTAGAGCCTTCACTAAAAGTACTCTATCGAGGAAAAGATAAATAGATAAGTACGCAAGTGGAATATAGATCTCACCAGTGCAGATCCAACTAGATAAAAAACTCTTGAACCAGAGTCCAGATGAATAATCATCACCAAATCTTAGGTTAGGCTTCAATGGAATATTTCATAATAGATAAAGGTGGGTGGAGTGAGATTTTTTGAAAAATAGGAGGCCCAACCACTTATTATAAAAAACCATCTATGGGAATTTACATGAAATGTAAATTCATTCACGTCATGTAAATATCAGGAATTCCCCACAGGGAAAATATCATTAAACATTGTGAATTGTCCTGCCCAAGCTAATACACACCATGTATTGAGTATACACATTTTAATCCAATTACACATAACGTATTGGCCTATAATCTTCCTTTAACCCCAACTTTCTTCCTTCTTTTCAAAAAAACCCCAACAGACCACGAGCCAAACTTTAGGGTCCTAACAAAAAAAAATTAAAAGAGAGTTTAACTAAAAATAAATGTATATATTCCTCTTAAAAAAACCTTGTATCTTATAATATTAAAACATAAAGCAATTCATCCTTGAATTCCATTCCATGGGTGGTCAAGAATCATCTCATAATAACTCTGAATACTAGGAATGTAAGTCAGCATCCCTATCCCTAGTCTCATCTTATACATATTCGTGCAACCATAACACCCATACTAGTGGAACAAACCTACCTCATAGATTCTTAGTGTTATAATCAACAATATGTATAGGGTTTTCTTTGAATGACACATCTACCTATAACTCAACCTCATCCAGATGAAGAGTATGAGATGGGTCTGAGTGATAACGATATATCTGAGAAACATGGAAGACACTGTGAATGGATTGGTACCTATGATGGAAATACAACCAATAAGCTATCTAAACGAATCACTCCAGAATCATGAAAGGGATGATATACCATAATGATATCTCTCCATTTCTCTGAATCTTTATGTTCTCCAGCCTCCGTGAGATGTAAAAACAGGCCATATCCCCAACTATAAATTGCAAAGGTCATCCGTAGAGATTGGTATATGATTTATTTCTAGACTATACAGTAGCCATCAACTTTCTGATCAACTAGACCTACTTCAATGTCTCATGTATGAGACATGGTCTGAGCTTCAATTCCTCTCCTACTACTAACCAGTAAGTAGGTGATCAATATGACCTACCATAAAAAGCCTCATAAAATTCAATCAGTATAGTCTTCTGATAGCTATTATTGTAGGAGAACTCTACTAGGGGTATATGCATATCCAAAGAATCCACAAAATTAAGGAAACATTATCTAAGAATGTTCTATAAAACCTTTATTGTGAACTCTAACTAGCCATCAATCATAGGGTGGTATGTCACGATCAAGAGAACATGTGTACCGAATTACCTATCTAAATCTTGACAGAACAACGATGTGAGATGGGTATCCCTATCTGATACAATGGTATGAGGAACCATGTGAAGTTGTACAATATCTAGGATATAATGTCTCCTAGTATCATCTACTAAGAGGGTCTCCTTTATAAGCTAATAATGTGTGAATTTCATGATCCAATCTATCACAACCCATACAACACCATGAAATCAAAGATACCTCAACAACCCAGTTAAAAAATCCATAAAAAATCATCATATTTCCACATGGGAATAGATAACTACTATAAAATCATAGTGATTCTCTAGTGTTCTACCTTCACCAGATGATTGGTGGAACACCTCGTGACAAGACCAGGTACCTCCTGTTTTATGCTCGACCACCATTATTGAGGTTGTAAGTCACAATACATTTTGAAAATGTCGGGATGTACTACCCTAGATGAGACATGAAATTCCCACATTATCTTCTCACACATGTCTTCTGTAACAAAAATAAACCTTGTATGCATAAAAGTTCATCCTCAGAAATGGTCCAACTAGGAGGTAGGTCCTCAACAACCATGCTCCCCTATAGGACTAGGCCCTTAGAATCTGACAACTATTTCATCCTCACCCTATCCAAAAAAGTGGAAGTTACTACTACGGATAAGAGAAAATTATTTCAATGATAATACTAAACCTCCAACTTGATTTATAAAAAACAAGACCAAAATTATCCACTCTATATTGGAATCCTAAACTACTTATATTTGAGTCCTCCTCCTCAGTGCATCAGCCACTATACTTACCTTTTTGGGCATATAGGATAGCTTAAAGTCAAATGAAGGACGGTATTCTACCCAAATTAATTTTACAATATTCATTTCATTATGTGTAAAAATATACTTGAGTACTTTGCGGTCTGGGTACACCAAAAAATTCACTCTTAGTAAATAATTCCCTCAATAGTGCTTAGCATGAAAAAGAACAACTAACTTGAGATCATTCATCGAGTTGTTCCTCTTATGTGTTCTCAACAGATGGGAAACATATGCCATGAATAGATCAACCTAAATAAAAAATATTACTATACCAATACCTAATGCATCATTATATAATATATAAAATTTTCTTTTCACTAGCAGAATGGGGACTGACACTGAAGTTAGTCTCCCCTTTAGCTCTTGAAAGTCTGTCTCATAGGTTTGTGACCATATAAATTAGAAACCCTATTTAGTGAAGAACATAATAGGTAATGATTATTATGATAAGACCTATATGAAATGACTATAATGTCTAGATATCCCCAAAAACCACCATATCTCAAAGCCATTATTGGGATGATCCCGGGAAACTATAACTCTCACCTTCTCTGTGTCAAAGGATACTCCTATCTCTGAGATAATATGACACATGAAGTGAACCTTTTAAATCCAAAAGTTTCACTTTGAGAGATTATTATATAATTGATGATCTCTTAGTGTATCTAATATGAACTCAAGGTGATTTTATTTTTTGTGTTAAGTGTGAGAATACAACAAGTTATTTTCCCTGAAATGTAACGCTCCGACCCCAGTTACCCAGAGTTGGTGCATTATTGCGTAACATTGACATGATCAAAAAAGGTCAAGTATCAAAAGACCGATTAGTTTAGTAGCCTTGGAAACACTAGATACATTCATAAATGTTACATTACATCATAAAGTGAAAAACTACAATAACATAGTCTCCATTTTCCACACTCATATCCCCTTCAGACTATCCCTACAGGTCATTCCTAAAATACTTCTTCACATCCTAAAAAAATTAAAACATTGAAAGGGGTGAGCTCAGATGCTCAGTAAGGATAACAATATAGCGGAATCATTCATAAATAAACACAAACATTTAAGGTAAAGTATGACTGAAACAAAAGCCTTTTAAACTTGAACTTCAACATAATATGCCAAAAGTAAAATGAGATAATGCCATTTACTTATTCACATGGATATTCTACTGGTCGAATAATCACATGCAATATCAATAACCACTTTTTTAATGATGGAATTCATAATTCCAGAATATCATAACCACGTAGCCAAGGCCTCGTGCCAAGACTATAAGTAATATTTTGTCAAGGCCTCGTGCCAAGACACTAGTTTTTCTCATGAGACCTGCCGATGCATCGAGGAGCTATAGCGGGCTCCACCCATCACTTATTAAGTCCAATGCATTCCTCATATAAACAGGTTTAAACATATCATAATCCATAACATAATCGTATCACATAAAACATGCATAAAGGAAACATAGAATTTCCACATTTCAATCACAAGATATCAATACAACACATTGATGTAATAAAAACTTTATCAAAACCATTTTCAATACCAAAATAAAGGAAAATTAAAACTTTGTATTTATTTTTCATTTTAAAAAAAGTTATGGCTTGTAGAGGAAGCCGAAACTCAAATAATGGTCATAGCGGAAATGAAGTCATTGTCGCCGCATACGTAAGAAAAAACATTCTTTTTGTCGTTTAGTAAAAATTCTTCATATAAAATGATTCCTTTTGTATAAAAGTAAAAGTCAAAGGGTTTTATACACCGTATAAAAGAAAGTTGTGTATAAAGAAAAATATGCCTTAATGAAAGGAGTTTGAGACAAAGTCCCTTACAAAGAATTTTTTTTAATATAATATATCTATTATGTGTATTCACTATAATTACACATAAAGAAAGTACAAATACAAGATAGTACATAATAATATCATGACATAATTTGAAAGTAGGAGATTAACCCAAAGAATGGGAATTGGGTTAAGAAGTTCCCTTAAAAAGACCATTTTTTAAATAAAATAGACCTATTATGTGTATTCACTATAGGTACACATAAATAAATTACAAATACATGATAGGACATAATAATATGATGCCATAATTTGAAAGTAGGAGATTAACCCAAAGAATGGAAATTGGGTTAAGAAGTTCCCTTACCTCATGTCCGACTTGACTCGACCGTTCTTTAATCTCTCGAATAATAAACTAGAGTTAATTTCTATTTTCTTAAGAACCGTTTTCATTTTCATTATTCCTTTTATATCACTTATTACCATGTTATGAACATTATGTAATTATTTAAGTTAATAACGGTCATTTTGTCAATCTCTGGTACTTGAGTCAAAAATAAACTTCTTATAATTACAAGTAGTTCTTGTGGTGAAATATCAATTATATCCAGAATTATATTCATGATGTAGATATCATATATATCATATATATCCAGTATATACATACATTTATAATATTACATAACATTTATAGGTAAGAAATCAAATGCACTGTTCATGGAGACGCTAAGCCGTACGTACGCATGAATGCTACTTTCATTTCTATTTCATATTTAATGGAATGAAATAATAATGATATAAAGGTATATGATAATTTCAGTATAATATCATATATAATATTATTTACTCCATCCTTTATACATCCCACATATGGCATTAACGATTCAAATCACTTTGAGGGGGCGGTAGTCCGCACTTCCTAAAATGAAATTATCGCATTTACCCATAATGGAAATCATAAAGGTATGCCATAATTGAAAAATACAGAATCATAAGGAACACAAAAACATAATATATATCATATATAAAAATAGTTTCATCATAATGGCCACCATTAGAGGTGTTAAAAGAAGATTGAACAATCATCGTTTCGTGAGGCAATAATTCGCCACGCACAGAAACAGTATGTTATTTAACCATTTGATGAAGGTGTGTGTAAGTGTAAATAAAATCCTTATCATAAAAACATCCTAGTATATTTATGATACTGGTTTTGTTACAAAATAAAATAATACAAAGAGTTTAGGGGGTTGGAGAAGCAAAATAAAACAAAACAACATAAGAGAAGACATTACCTTAAAATCGGGTAACTCTTTTTGATTTGAGCCAAGGGCTTCCTTGGGAAGACTTATACCCAAGGTGAGGCTTCTAGGAGTAATATATGGAAGTTGGGAGAGTATTTGGGCAGAGTTTGGCCGAGACAAATGGCTTGATGGTGTGAATAAGGTGGTAGAGGTGGGGGCCTTTTATAAGAGGAGAGGAGGGGCACCCTTGGAAAGTTATAAAAGGTTACTTTATTATAAAATTATTTTCGGATTTAAAAGGCCCCAATTTTATATATTTATAGGATAAGGTAATAAGAGTTCTAAATATACCCATATAATAGGTTTTTGACATGTTTAGGTCTTATATTTTACATTATCTTTTCATTTTATTTAAATTGTTAAATAATGAGGTAATCGCTGCATCGTCATGGTGTCAGAAATAATTTAATTTTTTTAATGTATAAAAATTATAAAAAAAATATCATGATTTAGGAAATCTTTTTATATTTCTAATTAATATTTATAGTAAAAAATATGACTTTTATAACCCCATTTAAAAATTCTTTTAGTATAACAACGCATGTTTGTGACAATTTTATTTTGACATTAAATAAAACGTTTTTAATGTCATTTTCCTACCAAAGTGGCTCCATGGGGTCCCCAAGCTGACACATGGATTTTCTTGGTCGGCCATGACTCATAAAATTGGAGTAGTACATGTTTCAAGGTCATTTTATATTATTATAACATTATCTTTACCTTAAATTACTCTAATTACCTTTAAGCGCGATTAATTAAACTTAAAAGTTACTATTCACCAAAAAATTATTTTAATCCCATTGAACCACATTTTACTTCCTAATGAAAACCATTTATGTCGGATTTTTTAAAATCAAATCACAGAAGTGGTAATGTTTCATTTAAATGAAAAATCAGTTTTTTAACTACCACTTAGTGGTTTCACTATTCATCCAAAAAATTGATGTTTTTCAGAACAATTCGAAAATTTCACCCTAAGCTATAATGGATATTCTGAATTCAAAAATGATTTCTATTTTAAAAAATTCCTAACAAATAAGTTGTATTAATTAATTTTATAATTAATTCCCGCTGTCACAACAAATAGCGTGTTTTTAAGAAACAATATATATCAAAAGATTGACAATTGTTTATGTCCAATTTCAAAGTGAAATTAATTCTAATGACCACCATTGGATAAAATAGTAAAAATATATTCTAATTATACTTTAAAACCACTCAATAATATAATTTATCACTATAAATTATTTTGATTGAAAAAGTTGTTTTTAAGTATTTTCACTATACATAAAAAAATTGGAAGTTCTCAGAAAATTACAAAAAATTAAACTTAGGATAATTTAGATATTTTGAATACAAAAACGAAGTCCATTTTGAAATATAAAATTTATATAATTTCAAAAAGTTGGTATTACTATTCATAACTGCTGCATTGATTGGTCGCGGTGTGTTAGAATCTCAAACTTGCGTATAATGCAAGCTATTGCATTATTGAAAGAGAAGCGTATCGTGAAATCTTGGGGTGTTACATTCTATCCTCCTTCAATAAATTGCATCCTCGCAATTTGAAATTTTTCTTTTAAAATAAAAGGACGAAAATAGAAAATACCTTTTTGGAAAACCCACATCGGAAATAAGGTTAATAAAAATATAACTTAAAAAAAAGAAAGAGAAGTACAAAGGTCACCCGAGATAGCCCATACTAGGATTCTATGAAAATATGGATATGGAAGAAAAACAAACCATCAAGGTCTGATGGAGAGTTATAGAAAACAAGATTTGGAAAAAGTTAACCACAAGAAAATCACAAACATGTGATTGGTTAAACGGTCATTGAATCCCCAGTTGGAAAAGTTAACCGACAATGTTTTTGTTTTAAGTTACCTTTTATAAAGTTGAAGAATTTATTTAGAAGATTTACTAAGAATGTAAGGGAATATACTTACTTGTCATGTAGACTTTCATTATTTAATAAATTTTTACCACAAACCCATCTTTTACTCCAAATGGTAACAGAAATCAAAAATATTCTGTTTATCCTAATTGTATAAGGTTTGAAATATTACCACATACCATTTAGATTAGGAAAACTATTTTGTAATAACCAGGGACTTCCTGTAGGGTAGTGGTAGGTAATAAAGGCCTGTCACACTATGGTTGTGGGTTCGATTCCTACAACGTTGTCCGACGCGACGGGTTATCCCCCAACCTACAGGTTGTACTTTTACTAAAACTATAGTATTATAATATTCCAAAAATAATATTCAGAAGTGTTTTAACCTTAAACAATACTATCCAAAGTTCAACTTAACCCATTCCAACCTTTATAGTTATCCAAAATACCTCTGTCCAGACTTTCTCTAAAAGGTCTCTAAATTCCAAAATCAATTGTAACATCAGATTCCCTAAAAAAAATATGATTACCTTCATCATATTAAAACCTTAATGAAAACAACAAGTACTGCAGTACAATCCATATATATATCACATTATTCTTATAACTAGAATATAATCCTTGAGTCCAAAAGAACCAATACATTAATTATTCCACTTCAACTGTAGTAACAACATAAGATTGTCCTTGATCCCTTGGCCTTTTCTGAGGTAAGTTTCCCTGACTCTTAGGACATTCATTTGCATAATGCCCCATTTCCCTACAATTGTAGCATTCAATATTGATAGCCTCTTTATTTCCCTTACAATCACGCGCCTGGTGACCTTTTTCTCCACATTTATAACAAACTCCCATTCCTTTTAGGCAAGTACCAGGGTAATTATTCCCACAATTATCGCATAATGGAAAATCATTCTTTCCCTTTTTCCCTTTATCTGTCTCTTGTTCCACTGTTCTCTTCTTCTCTTGATTTACTTTATTGTCATAAGATTTAGAGAATTCCTTTTCTGTCTTGATAGCACATGAGACAAAGTCTTTGTACGACGAGAAGGTTTGTGAGACTAATGTACAACGAAGAAATGGTTTTAACCCATTAAATAAATGGTAAATATTACTTCTTGGGTTACCTATATAATCTGCAGCATGCCTCGCTAACCTTGTAAAGTTAGCCTCATACATTGCGACATTCTCATCCTCCTTCTACCTCAGACTCAGAAATTTCCTTTCCATATCTACTCGATGGTCATGTGGAAAGTATTTTTCTAAGAAAATTTACTTAAACTACCTCCATTATATACTTGATACTTCTTCATCTTCCTTTGGGCTTTGAATCAGTGACCACCATTGATCAGCATCTCCAGTGAGGCGGTAAACTGCCATGACAACTTTCTCCCTTTCGCTACTCCCCAAGGCATGGAATATTTTATCTAAGGAGTTTATCCATTTCTCAGCTACTAATGGATTTGTACCCCCATTAAATGTTGGTGGTTGCTGCCTCATGAAGCGGTCTAACATTGATCCTCCACGTTGTGGATCAGGGTGCTCTATACGAGTAAGGTTATTATTCGTAACCTGAGTGAGTTGTCCCAGTATGGTGATAAGATGATCAGCACCAATTTTATCACTATCTCCATTATAATTATCATAAGTTGGAGGGAAATCCCTACATGGAGTGCGTGTATTGATACAGTTTCGATTCCTTCCACTAGGCGCCATTTCTAAACAATGGCATAAACTAGATTAGTTTATGAATCGAAATACATAATTCCATACTTGTAAAAAACTTAACATAAATTGAACTATTTATAGATATAATCCATTTTATAAAAAAAAATTTCTTTGAGGAAGTATATACCCATAAACCCTTCATAATGACTTGTAAAAAAATGAGAATTATCCTAAGCATATCCCATGGGAGTGTCGTAACCAAGAGTACAGCAAGGTCCGTTTTCGTGCACCAGTTCCCGTTCGAGTCTATCTCAAAGAGATATTTTCGAGTTTTACCCCTAGGTACATCTGTGCCAGATCCGCCTCTACCTGCTCATATACAGACAGGGATTTATTGCTCAGAAAAGTCACAAAATCTATATAACACCAAAATTCTAGAACGTTCTTCTATACTAATCCTCAAAGTCTATCTTTGGGCTATGTGCTCTAATTATAGTTTATCTAAATCTAGCATCCAAGGTTAGTACTAAACTGCCTCTGATACCAACTGTAACACCCCGACCCCAGTTACCCAGAGTCGGTGCATTGTTGCGTAACATTGGCATGATCACAAAAGATCAAGTCTCGAAAGACCGATTAGTTTAGTAGCCTTGGAAACACTAGATACATTCATAAATGTTACATTACATCATAAAGTGAAAAACTACAATAACACAGTCTCCATTTTCCACACTCATATCAATTTTGGACTATCCCTGCAGGTCATTCCTAAACTACTTCTTCAAATCCTAGAAAAATTAAAACATTGAAAGGGGTGAGCTCAGATGCTCAGTAAGGATAACAATATAGAGGAAGCTTTCATAAATAAACACAATCATTTAAGGCAAATTATGACTAAAACAAAAGCCTTTTAAACATGAACTTAAACATAATATGGAAAAAGTAAAATGAGATAATGCCATTTACTTATTCACATGGATATTCTACTGGTTGAATAATCACATGCAATATCAATAAAAACTTTCATAATGATGGAATGCATAATGCCAGACTATCATAACCACGTATCCAAGGCCTCATGCCAAGACTACAAATAATATTTTGTCAAGGCCTCATGCCAAGACACTAGTTTTTCTCATGAGACATGCGGGTGCATCAAGAAGTTATAGAGGGCTCCACTCGTCACTTATTAAGTCCAATGCATTCGTCATATGAACAGGTTTAAACATATCATAATCCATACCATAATCGTATCACATAAAACATGCATAAAGGAAACATAAAATTTCCACATTTCAATCACAAGATATCAATACAACACATTTACATAATAAAAACATTATCAAAACCATTTTCAATACCAAAATGAAGGAAAATTAAAACATTGTATTTATTTTTCATTTAAAAAAAAGTTATGGATTATAGAG
The DNA here is from genome assembly GCA_963277665.1 of Viscum album. Lineage (NCBI taxonomy): Eukaryota > Viridiplantae > Streptophyta > Magnoliopsida > Santalales > Viscaceae > Viscum > Viscum album. The sequence continues at coordinate 780,302,458 of OY728153.1, read as the reverse complement.
GAAGACGAAACTCAAATAATGGTCATGGAGGCAGTGAATTCATTGTCGCCGCATACATAAGAAAAAACATTCCTTTTTTTGTTTAGTAAAAAATGGTTCGTATAAAAAGATTCCTTTTGAATAAAAGTAAAAGTCAATGGGGTTTATACACCGTATAAAAGAAATTTGTGTATAAAGAAAAATATGCCTCAATGAAAGGAGTTTGAGACAAAGTCCCTTACAAAGAACATTTTTTTAATAAAATAGATCTATTATGTGTATTCACTAAAAGTACACATATAGAAAGTACAAATACAAGATTAGACATAATAATATCATGACATAATTTGAAAGTAGAAGATTATCCCAAAGAATGGGAATTGGGTTAAGAAGTTCCCTTACAAAGATCATTTTTTAAATAAAATAGATCTATTAGGTGTATTCACTATAGGTACACATAAATAAAGTTCAAATGCAAGATAGTACATAATAATATAATGACATAATTTGAAATTAGGAGATTAACCCAATGAATGGAAATTGGGTTAAGAAGTTTCCTTACCTCGTGTCTGACTTGACTCGATCGTTCTTTAATCTCCTGAATAATAAACTAGAGTTAATTTCTATTTTCTTAAGAACATTTTTCATGTTCATTATTCCTTTTAAATCACTTATTACTATGTTATGATAATTATGTAATTATTTAAGTTAATAATGGTCATTTTGTCGATCTTTGGTACTTGATTCAAAAATAAACTTCTTATAATTACAAGGTGTTCTTGTGGTGAAATATCCATTATATCCAGAATTATATTCATGATGTAGATATCATATATATCATATATATCCAGTATATACATGCATTTATAATATTACATAACATTTAGAGGTAAGAAATGAAATGCACCGTTCATGGAGACGGTAAGCCGTACATACGCATGAACACTACTTTAATTTCTATTTCATATTTAATGGAATGAAATCATAATGATATAAAGGTATATTATAATTACAGTATAATATCATATATAATATCATTTACTCTGTCCTTTATACATCCCACATATGGAATTAACAATTCAAATCACTTTGAGGGGGCGGTAGTCGACACTTACTAAAATGAAATTATCGCGTTTACCCATAATGGAAATCATAAAGGTATGCCATAAATGAAAAATAAAGAATCATAATGAAAACAAAAACATAATATATATCATATATGAAAATATTGTCATCATAATGGCCACCATTAGAGGTGTTAAAAGAAGATTGAACAATCATTGTTTCGTGAGGCAGTAATTCGCCACCCACAGAAACAGTATGTTATATAACCATTTGATGAAGGTTTGTGTAAGTGTAAATAAATTTATTCTCATAAAAACATCTTAGTATATTGAAGATACTGTTTTTGTTACAAAATAAAATACTACAAAGAGTTTAGGGGGTTGGAGATGCAAAATAAAACAAAACAACATAAGAGAAGACATTACCTTAAAATCGGGTAACTCTTTTTGATTTGATCCAAACGCTTCCTTGGGAAGACTTCTGCCCAATTTGAGGCTACTAGGAGTAAGAGAGGGAAGTTGGGAGAGTATTTGGGAAGAGTTTGGCCGAGCAAAATGACTTTAAGGTGTGAATAAGGTTGTAGAGGTGGGGGCCTTTTATAAGAGGATAGGAGGGGCACTCTTGGAAAGTTATAAAAGGTTACTTTTTTATAAAATGATTTTCGGATTTAAGAGGTACAAAAATTATATTTTTCTAGGATAAGGTGATAAGAGTTCAAAATACACCCATACAATAGGTTTTTTACATGTTTAGGTCTTAGATTTTACATTATCTTTTTATTTTATTTAAATCGTTAAATAATGAGGTAATCGCTGCATCATCATGGTGTCATAAATAATTTAATTTATTTAATGTATAAAAATTATAAAAAAAATATCAGGATTTATGAAATAGTTTTAGCTTTATAATGAATTTTTATAGTAAAAAATATGACTTTTATAACCCCATTTAAAAATTCCTTTAGTAAAACAACGCATGTTTGTGACATTTTTATTTTAACATTAAATAAAAAGCTTTTAATATCATTTTCCTACCAAAGTGGCTCAATGTGGTCCCCAAGTTGACCCATGGATTGTCTTGGACGGCCATGACTCATCCAATAGGAGTAGGACATGTTTCAAGGTCATTTCATATTATTATAACATTATCTTTACCTTAAATTACACTAATTACCTTTAATCACGATTAATTAAACTTAAAAGTTACTATTCACGAAAAAATTATTTTAATCCCATTGAACGACATTTTACTTCCTAATGAAAACCATGTATGTCGGATTTTGGAAAATCAAATCACAGAAGTAGTAATGTTTCATTTAAACGAAAAATCAGTTTTTTAACTATCACTTAGTGGTTTCACTATTCATCAAAAATTGAAGTTTTTCAGAACAATGCCAAAATTTCACCCTAAGCTATAATGGATGTTCCGAATTCAAAAATGATGTCTATTCTAAAAAACTCCATACATATAAGTTGAATTAATTAATTTTATAATTAATTCCCGCTGTCATAACAAATAGCATGTTTTTAAGAAATAATATATATCAAAAGATTGACAATTGTTTATGTCCAATTTCAAAGTGAAATTAATTCTAATGACCACCATCGGATAAAATGGTAAAAATATATTCTAATTATACTTTAAAACCACCCAATAGTATAATTTATCACTATAAATTTTTTTTATTAAAAAAGTTGTTTTTAATTATTTTCACTATACATAAAAAATGGAAGTTCTCAGAAAATTACAAAAAAATCAACTTAGGAAAATTTCGATATTTTGAATAAAAAAATGAAGTCCATTTTGAAATATAAAATTTATCTAATTTCAAAAAGTGTGTATTAATATTCATAACTGCTGCTTTGATTGGTCGCAGTGTGTTAGAATCTCAAACTTCCATACAATGAAAGCTATTGCATTATTGAAAGAGAAGCGTATCGTGAAAGCTTGTGGTGTTACATGAAAACTACCATGATAAAATCTGGATAAGGATGGAAAACTCAGTTCATAAATGCCATGAAAACCACTGGATCGTTCGTGATACTAAAAAACATAACCAGATACTCATATATACCATACTTGAGAAGAAAATATGTATGAGGTATGTCTATTAGAATAATACATACCTGATGGAAACATGATATCATATCAATCTTTGAGAATTTTTGATCTCCTCAATGGTGGTCGAAGAGATCATCTATCCTTGTTAAAGGATAAAGGTTATTAACTATAAAATAGTTCAATTTTCAGTAATCTACATGTAACATTAGGGTTTCATAAACCTTTTTATTGAAAAAGATTAGTTAACCCCATATACAATTACTTGGTCTTATTGATCCTATTATTTCTAAGTCCTTTAGATGACTCTTGATCCACTATAGGAAATAGTATATTTCCCAACGGTTCAAGACCGTTGGGATAAGCTGCGGAACCATTGGTATATCTCATACTAACAGTTCTGCCAACCATAGGGAAGTAACCCGTTGGGAAAACGTTTTCCCAATGGTTTATGTAGAACTGTTGGGATAGGTTAGTTACATTAACCTATACCAACAGTTTGGATGAACCGTTGGTATAAGTTTTTCCAATGGTTCAACCTAACCGTTGGTAAAACCTCTTCTAGGAACCCTTTTACAACGGTTTGTAAACCGTTGGGAAAGGGTTTTTACCAACAATTCTCATAGAACTGTTGGTAAAAACATCTTACAAAATATATGCCAATGGTTTGAAATCGTTGGCATAGGCTATGCTGTGAAAATTGCACAGTTACCTGCAATTTTCACAGCAGGGTCTGCAATCCCATTCCTGAATGCTGTAATTCTGTCCATTGTGCTGTAATTCTCCATTCCATCTCTTTTCCAATTAATTAACATACAATTCATAAACATTTAACATTGCACCCTAGAACTATACACATCCAAAATTAAATCATAATTCATAACGTAATTATAAACATACATAATTGATTTAGAATTAAGTTTAAAACTTAGATGACAATTATATGTCTAATCCGGAATTCAATTCATAATTGAATACATACATAATTTAATTATCAATTATCAATAAAAAACATAAAAAACTGAATAAGTATTTATATGTGTTGTACACAATTAAGAATACATACAAGTGGTTTTTACTAAAAATGATGTCCATTTTAAACATTATACATACACTTGGAGTGATACCGGCCACAACATGTCTCGGATTGAGGTGGGGTTGACTCGTACTCATCATATATGACTCATGGATCGTTGTCCTAAAATATCAACATATTCCGAAAGGGCTTGGTCGGTCACAAAAGAGAGACACTTTGAGTGGTGTCGGCCACACCATGCCTTAGATAGAGGGGGGTATACTCATACATGTCACACATGACCCATGAATCATTTTCCTAAAGTTTCAATAGAATCTGAATGCGTTTGGTCAGTTTTCTGTATGCCAGCTGTACTTTTCACTTAAAATGTTGTCCATTTCAAATAAAACTGAGACACATCGAGTTGTTCCTGCCACACTGTGCCTCGGATATAGTCGGGGTTTCCTCATACACATCACATACGACTCGTGGATCGTTGTACTAAAGTTTCAATGGAATCCGAATGCGTTTGGTCAGTTTTTCGTATGTCAGTTGTTGGTTTCACTTAATATGATGTCCATTTTAAACAAAAGAGAGACACTTTGAGTGGTGTCGGCAACACCGCCCCTCGGATTGAGACAGGGTTGACTCAGACATGTCACAAATGAGCCATGGATTGTTTTACTAAAGTTTCAACAGAATAAAAATGTGTTTGGTCGGTTTTCCGTATGTCAATTGTTGTTTTCACTTAAAATGATATCCATTTTAAACAAAAGAGAGACACTTGGAGTGGTGTTGGCCACACCGTGCCTCATATTGATGTGGGGTTGACTCGTACACGTAACATATGACCCATGGATAATTTTCCTAAAGTTTCAATGGAATCCTAATGCGTTTGGTCAGTTTTCTGTATGTGAGCTATTGTTTTCACTTAAAATGATGTCCTTTTGAAACAAAAGAGAGACACTTTGAGTGGTTTTGGACACACTGGGCCTCAGATTGATGAGGGGTTGACTCGTACACATCAAATATGACCCATGGATAATTTTCCTAGAGGATCAACACATTACGAATGCGTTTGGTCGGTTTTCCATATGTCAGTTGTTATTTTCACTTAAAATCCCATCCATTTAAAAAAAGAGACACATTTAGGGTGATACCAACCACAATGTGCCTCAGATTGATGAGCGGTTGACTCATACACGTCAAAAATGTCTCATGGATTGTTTTACTAAAGTTTCAATGGAATTCGAATGTGTTTGGTCAGTTTTCCGTATGTCAGTTGTTGTTTTCACTTAAAATGATGTCATTTTGAAACAAAAGAGAGACACTTTGAGTGGTTCCAGCCACACTGGGCCTTGTATTGAGGTAGGGTTTACTCGTACACATCACATATGACCCATGGATCATTTTCTAATAGCATAAACACATTTTTAATGCATTTGGTCAGTTTTCCGTATGCCAATTGTTCTTTTCACTAAAAATACCGTCCATTTTAAACAAAAGAGACATAGTTAGGGTGATATCAGCCACACCATGCATCAGATTGATTCTTGGTTGACTTTTACACATCAAAAATACCCCATGGATAGTTTTACTAAACTTTCAGTGGAATCTGAATATGTTTCTTTGGTTTTTCGTATACCGGTTGTTTTAATAAAAATGATGTCCATTTTAAACAAAATACATACACTTGGAGTGATACCGGCCACACCATGCCTCCAATTAAATATGGGTTTACTTGTAGAAGTTACAGATGACCCATGGATCATTGCCCCAAATTATCAATATATTATGAAAGAGTTTGGTCGGTTTTCCATATGCCTCGTATTGTTTTCACTTAAAATGTTGTTCATTTCAAAAAAAAATGAGACACTTTGAGTGGTGCCAGCCACACCATGCCTCAGATTCAGGCCGAGTTAACTCAAAAACGTCACATATGAATCATTGATCGTCATGACAATGTTTCAACAAATTCAGAATGTGTTTGGTCAGTTTTCTGTATGCCAGTAGTTGTTTTCAATTAAAATGTTGTCCATTTCAAATAAACCTGAGACACTTTGAGTGGTCCCGGCCACACCGGGACTTGGATTGAGGTGAGGTTGACTCATACATGTCACATATGACTCATGGATCGTTTTCCTAAAGTTTTAACTGAATCTGAATGTGTTTCGTCAGTTTTTCGTATGTCAGTTGTTGTTTTCACTTAAAATGATGTCATTTTGAAACAAAAGAGAGAAACTTTGAGTGGTTCTGGCCACACCACACCTCAGATTGAGGCGAGGTTGACTCGTACACATCACATATGACCCATGGATCATTGTAATAAATCTTTAATAGAATAGGAATGCGTTCGGTCATATTTCTACATGCTAGTTGTACTTTTCACTTAAAATGTTTTCCATTTCCAATAAAACTGAGACACTTTTAGTTGTGATGGCCACAATGAACCTCAGATTTAGGCGGGGTTTACTTGTGAACATCACATATGACCCATGGATCATTTTACTAAAGTTTAAATGGAATCTGAATGCGTTTGATCATATTTATGTGTATTAGTTGTTATTTTCACTCAAAATGATGTCCATTTTGAACAAAAGAGAAACACTTTGAGTGGTTCCGACCACACCAAAACTAGGATTGAGACAAACTTGACTTGTACAAGTTACAAATTACCCATGGATCGTTTTTCTAAAACATAAACACATTCATAATGGTTTGGTTAGTTTTCTATATGCCTATTTTTGTTTTCACTTAAAATACTGTTCATTTAAAAAAGATGAGACAGTTTGAGTGGGTCCGGCCAAACCATGCATCAGATTCAGGCAGAGATAACTCGTACACATCACATATGACTCTTTGATCATTGTTCTAATGTTTCAACAAATTCAGAATGTGTTTGGTTAGTTTTCCGTAAGCCAGTAGTTGTTTTCAATCAAAATGTTGTCCATTTAAAATAAACCTGAGACACTTTGAGTGGTTCTGACCACACCGGGCCTCGTATTGAGGCAGGGTTGACTCGTATACATCACATATGACTCATGGATCTTATTATTAAAGTTTCAATGGAATCTGAATGTGTTTCGTTGGTTTTCTATATGTCAGTTGTTGTTTTCACTTAAAATGATGTCATTTTGAAACAAAAGAGAGACATTTTGAGTGGTTCTGGACACACCGCACCTCAGATTGAGGCGAGGTTGACTCGTACACATCACATATGACCCATGGATAGTTTTCCTAATGCTTAAATAGAATAAAAATGTGTTTGGTCAGTTTTTTCGTATGCCAGTGGTACTTTTCACTTAAAATGGTGTCTATTTCAAATAAAACTGAGACACTTAGAGTTGTGACGGCCACAATGCACCTCAGATTTTGGTGGGGTTGACTCATAAACATCACATATGAACCATGGATAATTTTCATAAAGTCTCAATGGATTCCAAATGTGTTTGGTAAGTTTTTCGTATACAAATTGTTGTTTTCTCTCAAAATGATGTCCATTTTAAACAAAAGAGAGACACCTGGAGTGGTGCTGGCCACACCGCACCTCATATTGAGGCGGGGATGACTTATATAAGTTAAAAATGACCCATGGATCATTTTCCTAAAACATAAACACATTCAGAATGTGTTTGTTTAGTTTTTTGTATGCATGTTATTGTTTTCACTTAAAATGTTGTTCATTTCAAAAAAATAAGACACTTTGAGTGGTGTCGGCCACACCATGCCTCATATTATGGTGGGGTTAACTCGTAAACGTCACATATGACTCATTGATCATTGTTCAAAAGTTTCAACAAATTCAGAATGTGTTTGGTTATTTTTTAGTATGCCAATAGTTGTTTTCAATTAAAATGTTGTCCATTTCAAATAAACCAAAGACACTTTGAGTGGTACCGGCCATACCGGGCCTTGTATTGAGGTAGAGATGACTCGTACATGTCACATATGACTCATGGATCATTTTCCTAAAGTTGAAATAGAATTTTAATACATTTCATCAGTTTTACGTATGTCTGTTGTTGTTTTCACTTAAAATGATGTCATTTTGAAACAAAAGAGAGACACTTTGAGTGGTTCTGGCCACACCACGCCTCATATTGAAGTGAGGTTGACTCGTACACATCAGATATGACCCATGGATTGTTTTCCTAAAGTTTCAACAGAATAAGAATGCATTTGGTTGGTTTTCCGTATTCCAGTTGAACTTGTCACTTAAAATGTTTTCCATTTCAAATAAAACTATGACACTTCAAGTTGTGGTGACCACACTGCACCTCATATTTAGGAAAGGTTGGCTGAAAAACATCACATATGACCTATGGATCGTTTTAATAAAGTTTCAAAGGAATACGAATGCGTTTGTTCAGTTTTTCATAAACCAGTTGTTGTTTTCACTCAAAATGATGTCCATTTTAAACAAAAGAGAGACACTTGGAGTGGTGTCAGCCACACCGTCCCTCAGATTGAGGCGGGCTTGACTCGTACAAGTTACATATGAACCATGGATCGTTTTCCTAAAACATCAACACATTCAGAATGTGTTTGGTTGGTTTTCCGTATGCATGTTATTGTTTTCACTTAAAATGTTGTTCATTTCAAAAAAAAATGAGACACTTTGAGTTATGTCGGCCACACCATGCCTCATATTTAGGCAGGGTTAACTCTTACGCATCACATATAATTCATTTATCGTTTTTCTAAAGTTTCAACAAATTCAGAATGCGGTTAGTCAGTTTTCTGTATGCCAGTAGTCGTTTTCAATTAAAATGTTGTCCATTTCAAATAAACCTAAGACACTTTTAGTGGTTCTAGCCACACCGGGCCTCATATTGAGGTGGGGTTGACATGTACATGTCACATATGACTCATGGATTGTTTTCCTAAAGATTGAATTGAATCTGAATGTTTTTCATCAGTTTTTCGTATGTCAATTATTGTTTTCACCTAAAATGATGTCATTTTGAAACAAAAGAGAGACGCTTTGAGTGGTTCCGGCCACACCACACCTCAGATTGAGGTTATGTTTACTCTTAAACATCACATATGACCCATAGATCGTTTTCTTAAAGCTTCAACACAATACGAATGCGTTTGGTCAGTTTTCCGTATGCCAGTTGTACTTTTCACTTAAAATGGTGTCCATTTCAAATAAAACTAAGACACTTCAAGTTTTTATGGCCACAATGCACCTCAAATTTAGGTGGGGATGACTTGTAAACATCACATATGACACATGGATCGTGTACTAAAGTTTCAATGTAATCTAAATGCTTTTGGTCAGTTTTCCGTATATCAGTTGTTGTTTTCACTCAAAATGATATCCATTCTAAACAAAAGAGAGACAATTTGAGTGGTTCTGGCCACACCGCACCTTATATTGAGGCGGGGTTGACTCGTAAAAGTTACAGATGACCCATGGATCGTTTTCATAAATCATCAACATATTTATAATGCGTTTGGTCGGTTTTCCATATGTCAGTTGTTGTTTTCACTTAAAATGTTGTTCATTTCAAAAAAAAAAAATGAGAGACTTTGAGTGGTTCCAGTCACAACAAGCCTCTGATTAAGGCATGTTTTACTCATACACATCACATATGACTCATTGATCATTTTTCCTAAGATTCAACAAATTTAGAATGCGTTTGGTCACTTTTTTGTATGGCAGTAGTTGTTTTCAATTAAAATGTTGTCCATTTCAAATAAACGTGAGACACCTTTAGTGGGTTTGGCCACACCTGGCCTCATATTGAGGCGGGGTTGACTCGTACACATCACATATGACCCATGGATCGTTTTACTAATGTTTCAATGGAATCTGAATGAGTTTTGTCAGTTTTCCATATATACCTAAAATGTTTTCCATTTTAAACAAAAGAGAGACACTTAGGGTTATATTGACCACACTACGACTAGAATTGAGGTGAAGTTGACTCGTAAACATCACATATGACCCATGGATCGTTTTACTAAAGTTTCAGCAGAATATGAATGTGTTTGGTCAGTTTTCCATATGTCAGTTGTTGTTTTCAATTAAAATGAAGTCCATTTTAAACTATAGAGAGACACTTCGAGTGGTTACGGCCACTCTGGACCTCGGATTGAGGCTAGGTTGACACGTACACTTCACATATGACCCATGGATCATTGTTCGAAAGTTTCAAAACAATCATAACGTGTTTGGTCAGTTTTCCTTATGTCAGTTGTTGTTTTCATTTAAAGTGTTGTCTATTTCAAATAAACCTGAGACACTTTGAGTGGTTCCGGACGCACCTGGCCTCAGATTGAGGCAAGATTGACTCATACACGTCACAAATGACTCATAGAACATTATCCTAAAGTTTCAACAGAATATGAATAAGTTTGGTTGGTTTTCCGTATGTCATTTGTTGTTTTCAATTAAAATGAAGTCCATTTTAAAATATAGAGAGACACTTCTAGTGGTTCCGGCCACTCCGTGCCTCAAATGAAGGCTGGGTTGACTTTTAAACGTCCCAAATGACCCAAGGAACGTTTTCCTAAAGTTTCAAAACAGTCCGAATGCATTTGGTCATTTTTCCGTATGTCAGTTGTTGTTTTAAATTAAAATGAATTCCATTTTAAACTATAGAGAGACACTTTGACTGGTTCCGGCCACTCCGTGCCTCATATTGAGGCTAGGTTGACTCTTACATGTCACAAATGACACAATGATCATTTTCCTAATATATCCACACAATCTGAATGCGTTTGGTCGGTTTTACGAATGTGCTTAAATATTGTCCATTTTAAACATAAGAGAGGCACTTTGAGTGATACCTACCACACCACGACTCAGATTGAGCCGGGGTTGTCTCGTACATGTCACATATGACTCATGGATCATTTTGATAAAGTATCAACAGAATCCGAATGTGTTTGGTTGGATTTCCGTATATCAGTTGTTCTTTTCACTTAAAATCCCATCCATTTTAATCAAAAGAGACACAGTTAGTTCAATCATGTTGGGGGAAATGGAATATATGATATCCTGGTTAAATGATGAATTCAAAAGATCATATTCCATATATTGGACACTATCTAAGGTAATAAATCATGTGAGTATGGGTTTACATCATTCAATTTCTTACATGCTAGTGAGAATGAAGTCTTGAATTAATGACTTGAGTTCACTAATTAAATGAGGGTAGAGGTTGCATAGGCTATGTAAACAGAATGATTAAATAAGGGTAGAGGTTCCCATCATAGGTATCAATAAGAAACATCAGCATCAAAATAAACTCCAAATAAAAAAGGACTACAAACATCAAACACTTCAAGAATTCACTACTATACAAGGTTTATCCACGTGTTTAACACTAATTATATGCCTTAATCATGAACCACCTCTACAGCTCCCAGTTTTTACCAGTAAACATATAATATCCCCCATGATCACTATATGACTTGACTACAATAGGTAAATATCTCAAAATATCTTTAAAACAACTCATTAATAGGCTCAAAACGTAAATATAATCTTGAACCAACCATGGAATCTCATTCACAACACATTATCGCACACCAGTTATCTCACATGTTACTAAATACCAAACATAGTCACATAACAAGTGTACTATAACAAAATACATTACACAAGCCTTATTAAAAAAATTCCTATTTTAATAAAACACTTTCCTCAAGATTAAATAATTTCTGATATATCTTTCAAAATCCATTTTAAATAATAAAATCCCTTTGATCATTTTTGAAAAATATTTTGAGTATTCTCAAGGCACCCCCATTTGTAAAAGTCACATTAAATGCCCAATTTCCACGCCAAACTATTGAAAAAAATTAACATGGGACAATCATCGACCACAAATAACTTAACTGGAAATTAAAAAAAAAACAGAAACCAAATGTGATATAGAATTTAATGTTAAGTTAGGGGAAATGAGATTAAATAGAGACAACAACATCATAAATGGTTCCAATATCATAACTTTTGATTAAAACCACCCATAATAGGAATGGGAATGCCTCATACACATAATCCCTAATAAAACAAACCAAATATCTAATTAAAAAATTGAATTTATGGTTTCCAACTTCAATAAAAATGGATAAATATGTAAGATAAGTGGAAAAAGATCAATAAGACACGATTATTTGGAATTATCCCATATAACCTCATGGGGGAGTCTCACTCGATTTTATGGAGTTCACCTGGGGGGCTCACGGGAGGGTTCTACAAATTGGGGGACATGGGTTCTAGAAATTGGGGGAGAAACGCGACTAGAGGAGTGACTGGAGGAGGAGGATTGCCCGATTGTATTTCTGGACATCTTTTCCCAATGATTTTTAAAAACCGTTGGGAAAAGGATGCTTTCCCAAATGTTTGCACCAAACCATTGGGAAAGAATTGGGAATGTGATGATTTCTTAATGTTTTTCTTAAACCATTGGGAAATCATCAACCTTTCCCAACATTTTCATAAAACTGTTGGGAAAAGGATCAGAAGTGGCAGATTCCCAACGGTTATATCAAACCGTTGGGAAAACTCTCCTATCCCAACAGTTCATTAGAACCGTTGGTATAATACCATTGGGAAATATAGGATTCCCAGTAGTGATCTCTTGTATCCTAGTAGTTTCCATTCTATAAGGAGGAATGAATACATGTGAACCTCATGGAACTGGCTTGATAATGATAACCACCTCTAGATCATGATGTAAACTAGAAAATTTAACTGGGAAAATGTTCTTGAAATGATCAACCAATGGATGGAAATATACTCGATGCATTCCCTAATCATCCATATATAAACTATTAATTTTCACTATCATCCTACCTAACCTCCAATGCTCATGTACTGATATACCTTCCTAGACCTGATATTCAACCTAGTAAACAAAAACCTTATCCCATGGTGATGTGTAAGTCACTATATAGAGATATCAATTGACACCGTCATGATAAGAAACTAGAAAGTCCATCCTGAGTATGACTTGTAACCCTGTCATCTCAAGGACAATGATATCCCATGAAAAGTGATACCCACCTATCTCATGGGGCACTCCTTGCACTGGTGTACACTCTCTAATATGATCTCCAATTGAGTAAATTGTGTCATAAACCAATCAATAAAGAAAATATTGATCCCATTTATATCAACAATAGGTATATAAATGAAACTATGAGAATCACTTATATCAAAAAGAGTAGATACTAGAGTAGTATGTATAACATCCCAAGTTTTTATGAATAATGTTTTTCAAATAAATTTAAATTATTTGATGGATTACATTGAATTCTACAACAAGTTAATATTTAATCACACAAAAAACTATTTATATAATTTTGTTATACACAATACCAATTTCCTTTGATAGTTTTCATTTCACACATGACTAAGATTTACCATACTACAATATAATTTTAATACTATTACTAAAATATTATTATTTTTATCACCTATAAGTTAGAATGGTATTTAAGGATAATTTTAAGTAAAATATGAAAATATGGTTTACACATGTATATAAATTTAATTCTTTGGTTACTAACTAATTCTAAATAAAATTAATAACAATTTGAACACAAAGAAATTTCTTTTATGAAAAACTATTTTTCTATGAAAAAACACATTTTATATTAGTAATTTAAACAAAAAAGTATTGATGAATGATATTAATTGAATGTATATATTATATTTTAAATGAAATATTTAACAGTAATATTTTATATTTTCTAGATAATATTTATGAATAAATCCAATTTTACGCATAAAAAGTTGTATTTTTCTAAATGGTAGTTTTGCTGCCTTTTAATTGTGAACATATTTTAAAACCAAATATGGACACTTTTATAAATTATATTTGAAAAAATAAACTTTATTTCTGAAATTATAATGTCAACAACTATCTTAAGATGAATTTTTAGTATTTTTATAAGAATTGATTTTGATAATTACTGAAAAATACTAAATTTTAATTGATAAAATTTTTTTCGTTTAATTAATTTATAGATTAAAATAATAATTTTATTTGGTTATAAATTTTGTTTAGTTAAATTATATATCTATTTAACCAATCTAGTTCATTGGAATAAATTTTACCTTGATATTTAATATTGAAACATTGTAATATTTTGATCTTATCTCTTTAAAAACTCGCTTCCTCGATACATCTGTAAGATTGATTTTAAATTAATTATTTCCAATTATATTCATTTAATTTAGAAAATTATATTATATATTTATAATCATCATAATTTATAATATCTAATAATACCACATTAACTTTTTATCATAATTAATAGTGAAAAAAATTAAAATTAATAACTATGATTAAGGGAAAAAAGAGTTTACTAAGGGATAATTCTTTAATATTTTGCGGAAAAATAAACTAGACACTTTTAAAAACCCTTTTAATGGAAATATTTAGACAATATCTCATCTTATATTAGAAATGGTTCATTATAATATGAAAATTATGTTAGGGAGACATCCCAATAGTCTTTACATTTTTATATTTACAAGAATGACACTCCTCCTCCATTATAAAAGGGCATTAATTATCCCTCATTCTTCAAAATTGTCTTTCCATTTTTCTTAACCAAAACCTAATGATATTCCTTACCAAATTCCATAATCTCATTATATATGAATTTATTTGGTCATAAATTCATCCAAGGTAGTACTTTGGTCCAAACCAAAAAAAGATACCTGAAGAAGAGGTAACGTTCATCAGGACCGTGTTTGTTTTGTATCTTCTCTCAAAACCCATAAATTATTCTCATATAATGATAATATAATAACCTTAGTATAATAAATGTAATTATATTATTTTATGATAAGGTTATTACCTACAACCACACACACTTCCATCAAATGGGATATACATCATCATTTGTGTGTACGATGGACTATCGCCTCACGAACCAATGTCGTTTTTCCTTACATTACCACCTATAAAGGCCAATAATAATGATGTAAATGATGTTTATATATGATATATATAATATTTATTATGGATTTATCATTATTATATTATTATATAAGATATAAATTTATGATTTTCATTTTGTGAGAATACGATAACGTCGTTCGTGTGTACGACAGACTACCATCTCACGAAGCATTGTGATTATTTCACAATTTACATGGAATGTATTAATGAAAGGTTTAATAGAATTATTATATATTTATAACATAAAAATTATAGTATAATAATTTAAATAATTTACTTTTATCTTTTAATTTGAGAAAAAAATGGAAACAACGTTCATGCGTACGTACAACCAACCATCTCAATGAACATGTATTTAATTTTCTATCACTAAATTTAATGGGTTAATATAAATACATATGTAATTATTATATATAATATTTATATCATTTTTATCATTCTGGAGATGATTAAATCATGATATAATTAAGAAGACCAAGAATAACAAGTCAAAACGAGTATGACTGTTCTGACATGAAAAATAACTTAAACTTGGAATTGTAAATAAATGGGTAATATAAAGTAATAATTAAACACTATATGGTATTATATATATGAAATATGGTTTTATTAAAGATTTATTATTAACTTATATTTATTATACATGATTTTTTAATGAGTAATATGAGTTTCAAGTCTTAAGGTAAGGGGATTTCTAGTGTCACTTTTATTCCTATGAGACTTATTCCATATTCACCACTCGTTTGTTTTATGTGGTGCATATACCATCCATTGAATGGTTATATAATGAATTTAATTTATTTTTTATATTATATGTTTAAATTATTTTATTCTTTCACCAATCTCATGATTCTAATGTTACTCAAGTAGTAAGGGATTTTTGTCTAACTTTATTTTTTCATGAGATACAAGCTATGTTCACCACCAATTTCTTATATGTGGTGTGTATAATAAATATGGATGTATTTTATGATTCTTATATTGAGAATTATTTAGATTTAAATATCCATTTTAGGATCTTTATTTCTTGGGGTTTATGGTTAAATCATTACCAAGGAATTAAGGTAATTTAGTCTCAATTTTACTTCTTTAAGACAAAATTTATGGTATGAACCTATATTATTTTATAAGTTATATATAAATACCCTTTTAAATTTACAATAATTTTTATCCTTATTTTCATGATATTTTATGATTCATGTAATTCTATTCTTTTAGGGGCATTTTGATTCAATTTTACCAAAGTGGTAAGATTTTATTACTATAATCTCATCATTTATCGAGATTATTTATGATTATGCTTCCATTAATGAAATAGTTTGATCCATTTGTCAAAACATTATCATAAAATTTATTATCATAATGTTATTCTTTACATATCCAAGTAAATTTAGTATTTTACACTTTTTTAGTTAATATAATCAATAAAATGTTTTGAAGAAAATATGAATTTATTTCACACATTAGTTGGGAATCCATTTTCTCCCAAATATATATTTTTAAAAATATTTTAAAGATTAATTTATATATTTTCAAAGTTATTTCAATTAAACAGGTTTTAAAAATGGTTCATGTTTTAAAAAGTGTTTTTTAAAGTGGAGAGGATATTTTCCTTAAGGAATGTTTTAAATGATCATTCAAAATTATTTTCCATCTAAGATGAAAACTGTTCTTATTAAACATGACATACTAGGGAAATGATCCAATAGTACGATTAATATTATTTCTCTAATTTCTTTTATGTTTTTATGGGACTATTGTTATGAAACATTTTTATCTTTCATGAGTTATATTCTTTGAAACCCACTACTCTTCATGGGTTATTCTATGAAGAAATGATTATGAAACCTACCTCCTTTCAATAGGTTAAGATATGATGAAATGTATACAACACATATTTCAGTTCATGGGTTATCATTATATTAATTTTTATGATCCTTTGAAACATATATTTATGATTTCATTATGTAATATTTGGGACCTAGATCCTCTTACAATGAATTAGGTAATGATAAATGTTATACGATCTCATAGGGTACATAAGTTGTTAGCCCGAACCAGAAAATAATAAGGTACACAAGTAGTTAGTCTAAGCCCAAAAATAGGAGGGTACATAGGTTTTTATCCCAATACTTGAAATAACTGGGTACAATGGTTTTCAACCTAAGACCGAAAACAAGAGGGTATAAGAGTTGTTAACCAAAGCCATAAAATAAGAGGTTCCCGGGGTTGTTTTCCAAAGCATGAGAAAAAAGGTACACAGGTTGTTATACCAAGCCAGAAAAAATAGGGGACATAGGTTTTTATCCCAATACTAAAAACAAGAGTGTACACATGTTGTTATCCCAAGACTAAAAACAGTAGCATACATGATTTATTACCCTAATCCTGAAAACAAGAGGGTAAATGGGTTATTTTCCCAGGATTGAAGAAGGTACATGGGTGGTCATCCCAAGCCTGACACATTATGAATGTCTATAAGGGTATCCTTGATATAAAAGTTTCTATTCTTAGGTGTATGGCACAAGTATATTTCTTATGCCAATGTTAGTCTCTCAAGACTCATGTTCTTTGATTTTCCTTATGAATCATTTTTTATGTTATGACAATATTTATGCCATGAATCATGATTATGATATTTGATATGTAGGTTATGATGTAAAAATGTTATTCTCATGTTCTCATAACATTATGTCCATGTTATGCATATGTATATCCTTTATTTACCCTTACTAGTCATTTGAGCTCACCATTTCTTATGATTCCCTTTCTTAGGTTATGAAGAAATGTTTTAATAAGAATACTAAATAGTAATATCATTCCAGGAAACATTAAAGATCTTCATCCATTTTTAAAGATTATGATCCATGTTTCTATATACACTAAAATATTAAGGTCTTCGGGCATGTGTTTGTGTATTGTAATGAAATTTAATAAAAAATAATGTAATATCCATGTGTGAGAATCTTGGGTCACTATAGTTGGTATCAAAGGAAAGGTTCAGTCAACCTTTGGAAACTAGGATGAGAAAAAATTAGTGATATAACTAGGGAAATTATTAAGGATATGAAAAGGGATGTCTGTTAGGATAATTTTAAGGATGAGTCAAATTTTATGAAAATTTCTTGGAATTTGGGTAAAGTATTAAGAGATTGATTTCAAGTAAATTACCTCTTTTTTTAGATAATTCGGATGGATTTGGCTCTATAATAGATATATATAGGTATAACAACCTCAAAACATCAAATTGATATGGACTAAATTGGCAACTAGTTCACGAAAATGAGCCTTACAATTCACCTAGTTTTAGTATCCCGGGGGATATGCCTTGGAAATTTAGAATCTCATTATTAAAAATAATATAGGATTTAAATAGATAATGACTATTAATGACCCATATTAAGCCTAAGGTTTCATAGATTGAAGAAAAGGTGTTATGATTTAGACACCCACTAAGAATTTTTGTTAGGATTATGTGATTTCTAATATAATTAGTGTTTCTCATGCGATGATTTCTAGTTTTAGATAATAGTTGGAACATGAACGTACTATGTTAATGCTGAATACAATGGACATTGAAATGATTGTCCTTTTGAGAAACTTAACATTATGAGAGTTAGAATGGATAACATTGTTTATATGCTCACACTACCTTCTCATGCTATGAATCATGTTGAACATCCAAATGAGAAAATGAGGGAACGATTTTATATTTAATATTGCATGAGGAAATTTACACCTTAATTTAGTGGTTTAACTGATCCAATAGTTGCGTAGAAATGGATTAGTACCACTGAAAACAAATTTTCCATTATTTTGTGTTTGAAGCATCGAAAATTTATTTTTGGCGGAACATTATTAAGAATATGATTGAATAAGAAAAAAATGAATATATATAATGGGAAAAGTTTAAGGGGATATTTCTTAGTGAATACATCCCTCATATTCCATTAAAAATTATGGATAAGGAATTACTATAGCTTAAAAAGAAGGATGATGAATTTGTTAGTGATTATGACAAAACTTTTATAAGACCTTCAAGGTACCCTTCTTGTATTACCATTTAGCTTGAAAGTAAAGTTGACCGATTATTTAATAGATTAAAATGAAATCTCCCAAGGGAGTTATCCACAAGAGACTTTGGATGCTATGAAGAGATTCTTAGATACACTATTAAGGTAAAAATGGAGGTCAGAGTTATGTATCAATCTCATGGTTTTGATAAGTAGATAAAAATAGAATGAAAAGAAAAAACAATGAACCATTGAGAGAAAAATATGAGATATAATTTATTCTTAAAGTGTATGAAGAAACATTGAGGGAATAGTCTTAACGGGAAAAGTAAATATTTTAAGGGTGGAAAAGAAAGTTATTGAGTGGATTAAAGCCAAATTGAATGAAAAAAGTTGGATAATGATGAAAATAATGAGAAATACCCACAGAATGATCCTCATACACTTTAGTGATTCAATTTCATGGAGCTTGAGAATTATGCTAAAAACTACACAAATTTGACTGTTAAAAATTATGATCAAATCCAACATCCTGTGAAGACAACAGATAATGGGAAATATTATGAAATCAAAATGGATTAAGTAAGTCATGATAATTGGGGAACTCCATAGTGAAGAATTTCATGTGGGATTTAGTGAAATAAGTTCTATGAAAATATTGATGTTTATCCTTTAGTGCAAATTGACATGATTCTATGAATTTACTATCTCTATCTACATAGAGAGAACCTATAGTGAACCTACTTTTTTCCTATAGAACTACTACATAATGTAAAAGGTCATGATTTTTCAATCATAGTGGATGAAGACCATGCTCCAATTGATATTGTGGAAGGTACACTTATAGTGAACCTATTTTTTCTCTATAGATCTACCACATAATTTAAAAGATAAACAACATAATTGTTATAAAATCATGGATCATAATGTTTAGTATCTTGGGAAAATATGGATCATATATAACTTGTAAATAATCATACATATACATTATTAAAATAGTTCTTCTTAATCCACTTAAAATAATTCACATTACCATTAGTAAATGTAGTCACCTGAAGATATACATCAAAGAAAGGGGTGAGATAAATGTCTAGTAAGGGGAATGAAAAATAATAGACATGAATATATAGTACATGGGTGAAAATAATCCTTATTATCCTATAATAATAATTGTATTATCATCATAAATATGAGTAAGACATTTTAAAATGGAATGGAATCTGGAATGTGAATGAAAATGAAACATTATGTCATAGTGTCTAAATACCAAACATAGTTGGGAAAAAAGATATCATCATGTTCACATATAACTTTTGTGCATAAATCATAGCATCCTCATTTTTAACAAGGACAGAATCATGTTCATTTATACTGCACATAATCTCACGAGATAAATCATATTACTCAATGCATTGGAGGGATATATAATTCTAGGAAAAAACATCACATTATAATATTTACATAATTATGCATTCCACATAGAACATATAAAAATCATATTCATGAAATAACCCAGGTAAAGGAATGGGTTTCATATTTATTTCATATTGAATTATTTCATGAATAAACTGTGGTTCCCAAATGAAAAATGGAAAATATATTTGGAAAAAATTTAATCATTCTTGAGTGAAGAATGAACAACTCAAGTGGAGTAAAATATGTGTTTTGAAAAGAAAATTAATTTTAGAAAATATTTTTATTTAGCTTATAAATCAAGGTGGAATCATGTATATCCATGAAAAAAAGGGATGAATATTGAAATGTTTTTAAGGAAAATTAGATTAATATTCATAAATAAAATGATGTGAATGAGGGATTACCCAAAGAATTGGTGTTGGGTTCAAGAATCCCCTTACCTTAAATCCCATTTAATTCATCTCTTTTCCACCTTAAGAATAATAAAATTAGGTTTATAAAAACAATTAACCATAAGGTAATTATTCTAATTTATTTTTAAAATTATAAATTATAACAATTTTATTGTATTTTTTTAATTTTTTTGTTGATGCTGAATCGTTTTGATATATTGTTTTGCTAAAAAATTTCCCATTTCGTTTCAATTTATCTATTTTGTTATAGGTAATTTATACATAACTATAATTAATTATAAAATCTTAAATTTGATATATTTATTAATTTTTGTGTCATAAATCATTTATTCCAACCATTAATAAGTTATGTGACAAGTAAAGAAGTCAGAAATGTCCTTGTTTTTAATAGTTAATTTTTTACAATATAAATTATATATAAATGTAATATAATGGTTTTAATACTTTAATAAAATTTATAATTTTAATTCATTAGTTTATTAAAAATAGATTCTGAAAATAAAGGAAAAAGTGTTATTTTAAGGGAACATTTTTCACTTTAGAAATTGGAAAATTATTTTTTTCTTTTATAAATTAAGATTATTTTATTTTAATAACTCATTTATGAAATTAAATATTTTTTTCTGAATATAATATTTTAGAAATTATTTTATCATTTTTGAATCATGAATTAAGTAATTTAAGATAAATCAGTTACGAGAGAAAATTTATTTTTACTACTCACATGAAAATAGATGTATTTCAGAAAATAAAAAAACACTCTTAGACAATTTAATTGTGAAAATTTCATAAATTGAATTCATTACTTATAATAATTTTCAAAAATAAGTTATTTTAAATTTTAATGTTAAAATCTTGGTTTTTATGAAATACCTTAAAATACAATTCATTAAAAATGTTATAATCTTTTTTTTTGTGTTTTTAATAATGATATTTATTTTTTTGGAATTAAAATATTTATGTTTAATTAAATTGATCATGATAAATATTATTTACATTAAAATTTATTATATTTAGGATAAATTACCATTCTAATTATCAAGTTACTTTACCCAATAGTAAGGTTACTATTCCTAATAGTTAGGATACTATTCTAATATTCAAATTTCTATAACAATGGTTAAATTAACATCTATAAATTCCTCTATATTCATTAATTATTTATTCAACTCAATTTCTATCATTTTTCTATATTTCCATTTTCTATAATGTTGATTTTTACTGATATTTTCTTTTATTTCTATTGTGTTTTTGAGGGGAGGGATGATTTTAACATATTGTGGTGATCCATATTTTCCCATTATTATTTTAGTTTTTTTGTCCCATTATAATATTTAGATTTTTAATGGGATTATTCTTCAAATAATGTAATTAATTGTATTAATGAAATAATATGTTTTTAGTTTCTATATGCGTTGTATGTGTATAATACAGTATAATATAATATAATAAATATTTTTTTCAAGAAATAAATATCATCTGTAAAATATGGGTTGTTACATTATTCCCCCATTTATAAATTTTATCCATGAGATTTCAACTCATATTCTCTGTTTATAATATGTGAGGGTACTTCTATTTCATTTTTTACTCTGGTTCCCATGTCACCTATTCATACATATGGTTCCTCCAAAACACTTTGATAAGGTGAGTTATCTTTTTTAAATATAAAATTCTATCTATAATCAAATATATTCATTAGATACTCCTCATATGATTTTTCACTCTCCATTTATACCACATTTAGATTTAGTACATGTGAGGGATTATGTTTGTACATTATCAAGAAAGATGCATGGAACACATCATGAACTAGATCTATATTTGGTGGAAGTGAAAGTTTACAGGCCACTTCTCATATGCAATCAAGGATCTAAAAGGGGAAAATATACCTAGGGATAATAATCCATTTATTTCCAAACCACATATCTCTCTTTGATGGTTATATTCTAAAAATAATTTGTCTCAAACTAAAAAACTCATCGTCCCTTCGATGAATGTCAGCATAGACCCTTTTCCGACTTTGAGTAGATTTTATATGTTGTCTGATGTATTGAATCGTCTCTATAATATCATTCACAAGATCATGTAGAAGGAATTGTTTTCTCTCTAAGTTCATTCAAATAAGTTTAATATATATATAAATTCCCATATAAATCATCATATGGAGCCATTTGAATAATTTAGTGGAAGATATTTTTTTTATTAGAACATAACTAATGGGAGATGTTGATCCCTTCCTTATTTGAAGTCCATTAATAAGGATCTTAGTATGTCCTCCAGAATCTGGATAGTCCTTTTAAATTGACCATCAGTTTGGGTGTAATAGGCCATTATTGAATTCAATTAAGTATTCAAATAATGATAAGACTTCCCCAAAATTTAGAGGTGAAACCTGGATCTTTATCAGAGACTAAATTCATTTTAGTATTAAAATAATGTTGAAGACTACCCCATAATTTAGAGGTGAACCATGGATCTTGATCAAAGACAACCAAAAGTGGAACCCCATCTAGCATCACAAATTCCTTAATGTATATCTTGGGAAGTTATTCCAGTGAGAAATATTCCCAAATATCAATGACATGGGAAGTCTTATTGAGTCACTCCACCACAAAACATATCTCATTGTTTCTTTTGGATGTATTCGGGAGACCATTGAAAAAGTACATATTGACATTCTTCCATTTCAATGTGGCTATAGTTAATGGTTTCATCATCCCTTTGGACTTTTTTCACTTTGATTTAACTTACTAAAATACCAAGAATCATGAGATATACTCAACAATATTTTTTTTTATATTTTCCCACTAGAAGTGTTCTCAAAGTTCAGGGTTCATCTTGGTACTTCTACGATGGATGGAGAAATATGAGCTATAAACATTATCCAATTTATATTTATTTGTCTCAGATGATACTGGGAAATAATGTCTAGTTATGAATTAGATGAAATAATCCTAATCAATATGAAACTCATATAGATTACCTTCCTTTACTACCTTTACTTTCTTTTGAATCTCCAAATTATCTCTTTATTCCTCCATGTTCTTCTCTTGGATAGATGGTTGGGAAATCATATAGGAAAGGTTGGATGTATTCCCCATTATTTTTATTTTTATATCCATCATTTTCATATCCCTGAATATAGGGTCTTTCTCATTTAACATCATGGATATAATAGAATGTTATTTTCTTTAAAGAGCATCAACTAACTTGTTTGACTCTCTTACATCGTAGTGAATAGAGAAATTGAAGTCACTGATTATCTATAAACATCTTCTTTGATACATGCTGATATCCTTCTATGTGAATATATACTTAAGTCTCTTATGATCAATATATATGTTATAATTATCAACCTAGAAGTAGTTCCACCAAATATTAAAAGAACATATCATTGATTCTTACTCCAGATCATGCATGAAGTTGTTTCACTCGTGGATATTCAACTTTCATGAGGTAGAGGCTATCACCTTTTTATTCTGAATGAGTACACAACCCAAGAGTTTCTTTGAAACATTGTCGTATGTCAAAAAATCTTCTATACTTGTTGGTAGTGTGAGTAAAAAATAAATGAATATCCTTTTCATGAGTTCCTTAATGATTTTCCCACATTATTCCATCCATACATAATTTACCATTTTATGTTAACATAGTTAGTGGGCTATAAAATCGGGAGACATTTCTCACAAGATTTCAGTTTTACCCTAATAAGAGAAAGAAAACTATGGATTTACCTAACACTAGTGTGTTTAGGACATTCCTCAATTGCTTTTTTACTTGAAGTTTCCATATAAATTCTCACAATTGTGATCATGTAACCCAATAATGTGACTTAATGTATCCAAAAGTAAAACTTTCTTAATATAATGTATGTTTTATCCCGATTTAATATCACCAACACAATCCTTTGATTATATTCATGTTTCCCATTAATCATGGAGTAAATGAGAATATCATCGATAAACACTACAATTTTTTTAAATTGGTCTCTAAAGACTATATTCATTAAATACATGAATATTTCAGGGGAATTAGTAAGTATGAAGGGTATCACTATGAAGTCATAGTGTATATACCATGTACAAAAGGCCATCTTCTATATATATTCCTTCATCACCTTTAGCTGATGATATCCAAAATAAAGATCCAACTTTGATAAGTATAAAGATCCTTATAAATGATTAAAAAAGTCTTTAATCCTTGGAAGAGGATACTTGTTATTTATAGTGATCTTATTATTCTCCCAGAAATTGATACTCAACTACAATGACCCATCATTCTTATCGACAAAGAGCATTAGTGAACCCAAAGGAGAGCTCTATGGAATATGAACCCTTTGTCCAAATTCTCTTACAACTTCTTCTTTGACTCCTCCAATTAGATCGAGGCTATATTGTAGTTTCATTTAGAGATAAGATTGGATCTAGGTATAAGATCTATTGAGATCTATACCTTATGGTATGCGGGAAGTCCTGGAGACTCTTCAAAAAATACACCAGTGTATTCCTTCATAATAGGGATTTCCTCTAGTTTTATACCCCCATTTGAATAAACCATTTGGGTAAGGTTTATTTATTAACATGATATCAATACCCACAACATTGTGGGATTTTCTGAATTAGATTCATGATCTTTCTTGTATTTATAGAGGAGCAAGGGATGGTTCAAAATATGAAAAGAGATTTTCTTTCCCCAACAATTGATGCATGCTCTATATAATGAGATCTAAAACAAGACTAGTATATAATAAAGTTCTACCTTGGGAAGGCTTATGATATTCAATAGAAGAATCGTCTCACATATGCTAATTGGAGAAGAGTGAAGCACTTAGGTTGCAATGATCGGACCACTATGTTTTTTATAGATATCTCTACTTCATGGCATTGGGGTTTTGATTAAACAATTCTAGTAAACATAAAAGATATAATAGAATAACTAGAAATTTATTTAAATTAAAATTAACTTAGAATGAGTTAATATTAGATGTACCTTTAACCAGATCCTTTTATTGATTTTTGTTCCAACATTCATTTGGGAATAACATTTTTGAACAAATTGTTATTCAATAAAGGATGAATAAATAATTTATTTATATGTGAAAATGAAGTCTAAAATCCTATCTTATGGGATCCTTGTTTTTATCTATTTTATAAAATAATTCTTCCATGATGTTTTACCTATACATATACTAATAATTATGGCTTTCACTAATTTTTTCCAATAAAAATTTCCATCTTAACTAAACTGAACAACTAATACCAACTATATAGAACCTATTTTTTCTTACATGACTATTACATCACTTTAAAAATAAATAACATAATAGTTATACATTTAAGGATCACAAGGGTTTTTATATTGGGAAAGTCTAGATCATATATAAATTGTACAAAATTAAATATAAACATTATTAAAGAAAATCTTATTTATCCTCTTAAAATATTTCATATTCACTTTAGTACTTATATTCACCCAAGGATATAGATCAAAGAAAGGGGTGAAATAAAATCCTAGTAATTGTAAGGATAAATAAGAGACCTGAATCAATGTTACATAGGTGATAATAATCATAATAATCATGAAATATGCATGGGATCCTCATCATAAACATGAGTAAGACATTTAAAAAATGCCTGGAATTTGGAATATACATAAAAATCAAACACCATGTCATAATGGTCAAATACCACACATAGTTATGAACAAATATAGCATCATATTTTGGCATAACATATGTGCATAAATCATAACAACATCATTGTGAAAAATGATCTAATTATGTTCACGCATAGTACACATAATCTCATTTAATACATCACATTAAGTAATGCATTGGAAGACTATATAATTTCCGGCCCACCCATCATAAAATAATATTTACATAATCTTACGTGCCATATATAACATATAACAATAATAGTAATGAAATAACCCATGGTAAGGAATGAGTTTCATAAGAATTTCATAAATAATTATTTCATTAATATAAATGGGTTTGAAAATGAAAAATGCAAAACATATTTGGCATAAACATCATCATTATTGATTGAAGAAGAAACAACACAAGGAGAGTAAAAAATGTGTTCTAGAGGGAATTTGTTTTTGTAAAATCATTATATTTGGTTAATAAATCAAAGTGATAACATTTATATCCTTGAAACAAAACAAAATAATAGAAAAATTACTTCTATGTAACATTATATGAATCTCCATATGAAAAATTATGTGAAATATGGATAACCCAAAGAAAGGGAGTTGGTTATGATAATCCCTTTACCTTAAATACCGCTTTATTTCATCATTTTACACCTCCTGATTAATAAGTGTAGTTATATTCAAACATTTAAACAGAATTAAATTATGTTAATTTATGTGAATATTTATAAATTATAATAATTGGATTATATTTTTTATATTTCATTGTTGATGTTAAATCATTTTTGATATCTTTTTTCCCTAAAAAATTTACCAATCCTCTTCTATTTCTCAATTTTGATCAAGGTTAATTGTAATTAAGTATAATTAATTTCATAAGATTAAAATAAAAATATTTATGAATTTATATTTCATAAAAATTTTATTTTAACCAGCTATAAGGTTGTTGGAATAGAAATAAGTTGAAGACATCCTCGTGGGCGGTTCACTGACCGTTATCAGGTACGTTGTCTGAAAGATAAGAAAGAGTGTAATAAAATATAAATATATGAAAAATATAATTTTTATAGTAGTTTAAAATAATTAATATAATTTCGACACACATTTTAATTAATATTAAAATATTTGGTTTTTAAAGGGGCGGAGAAAGTGAGGAATACAAGAGGAAAACACAAAGAATAGTTGATGAAAACAAACCCTCTTCTTGGTGTTTCTTCCCTTGTATGACACTAGAATCCCTTGTTGATTGGAATGGATTAATCCAAGAAATACCTACGGATTATAATAGGCTTAATAAAAATTATTTTGTTAGATATTTAGTTTTTGAAAGGGTTTAAGGAGTGGTTTTCCAAGGGGGAGAGGTTATTTATAATTAGGATAAGGGTATTTTTAGAATAAAATATCAAATAAAAAAATACCTCCAAGGAAAAATTTATAATCATTGTTTTTTGAAAATATAAATCATATAAAAATATTGAATATTGGTTTTAATACTTTAAAACCATCTATAATTAAAATTCATTTATTTATTAAAAAGGGATGTTGAAAATTGAAAAGGTTTTATTTTAAGGGAACATTTTTGAATTTAGACTTTATAAAATTATTTTCTTGGTTTTGAATTGTTTTTATTGTATTTTAATGAATAATTTTGTAATTTAAATATAGATTGTCTGAATATCAAGTTCTATTAATTATTTGGTCATTATTACATCATGAATTATGTAATTTAAGATACACTGGTCTTGAGAAAAACTGTATTTTTACCATTCACATACAAATTGAAGTATTTCATAAAATTACCAAACAAATATCCCTTAGATAATTTAAATGTTATAATTTAAAAAATAAAATCAATTTTATCAGAATAATTTACTAAAATAAGATATTTTAATTTTAAATATTATTTTTCTAAAATACCTTAAATAATATTTTTAAAAAAAGTGCTAATATTATTTTGGAGTTTTTAATCATGATATAATTTTTTTGAAATTATAATATTTATATTTAAATAAATTAATGAGTATAGTTTTTTTATATCACAATTTATTATTTTGAGGTTAAATTACTTTTCAATAGTCAGGTTACTATTCCCAACGGTCAAGTTATTATTCTCAATGGTCGAGTTATTATTCCAAAAATCACATTACTATTAAAATTGTAACATTAACGCCTATAAATACCTATAAATTCCTTAGTTAATTATTCACCTGAGTTCCTATCAAGGTTCTATATGTCCATTTTCTATAATGTTTATTGGTCTACTAATATTTTGTTTAATTTATAGTGTTTTTTCATAGGAGGGGTGATTATAGAAGATTGGGTAGAATCATATTTTTCCATTATAGTTTTTATATTTTCTGTTATATGTCGCATTGTAATATTTGTAATTTTAAGGGTCTTAGTATTTGACTAAGGAAACCACTTTCATTAATGAAATAATATAATGTTGGTTTCTCTATTTTTTTATGTGTATAATACTATATAATATAATATAATATAAAATAATACACATTTCTTTCAAGAAAAAAATATAACTTATAACTTCAGGTTGATACAAAACACATCATACACTTAAATATAGCTAGTATATTTTTTTATTATGGATCTAAACATTATTTTATTTCATTCACCTTTTCTAGATAACATAAAGTCAAATCTTTAATTTCTAGTGGTAGATTTATTAGTTGAAACTCATGAAGGAAAAATTAATTCCATAAAAATATATAGGGATTCCTTTACTAACAATGTTGAGTGTAGTATATCTGAAAACCTAGTGGTTATTACAATGGTAGAATTTGAAATAATACCTTGGCTGGATTGGTTGTCAAAGTATAATTCCAATATCAACCATAAAATCATAGAAATTTAATTTGTCCCGATAGGATAACCTGTTATCATTAAAAGAGATATATCCCAGCCTAAGCCTTACTAAGATCCACCTTCTATTACCTTATTTATAGAAATTATTATTGAAGAATAAGAAGGATGATAAAGTATAAATATAAAAGATGAAACCATTTTTTGATAATATGTTGATTTTCTTCTTAAAGAGTTATCTAGAACTCCCCTAGAAAGAGAGGTAGAGTTCTTTATTGAACTCATTCATAGATCTAAACCAATATCGATGAACCCATATATAATGACAAATGTGGTTCTGGAAAAATTAATGACGTAAAATAAAGATCTTTTGGGATCATAATGAAGAACAAATACTTTCTTCTATAGATTGATGATTCATTCAATCATCTTCATGGGTTTTAACTGTTCTCCAAGATTGACCTTCAATCAGGGTATCATTAAGTGAGGGTAAAGAAATAAGATATTTGGAAGATTGAATTATGAAAAAGATATTAACATTATCATTTTGTTATTATTCCATTTGGTTTGACTACTGATCCTACCATATTTATGGTTTTTATGAATAGAGTCTTGAGGGAGTACCATGATAAATTTATGATGGTTTTTATTGAAGATATTCATATATTACAAAATTATTAGGATCATGAAAACTAGTAAGGGGTTAAATTGAAAAATCTGATGAATAAGAATATTATTTTTTATATTAAGTAAAAGTGAGTTCTTGTTATGATATATTTCATTCTTGGGATACATAATGACCAATGATAGGATATCAATGGACACCAAAAATTGAAATGACCATAGAAGAGTGGGAACATCCTACAACATTTACTAATATTTTTAGTTTCCTTGGTATAGTATGATAATAAATAAAGACTATGAAAATATTTTCATAGCTTTTTAATCAACTAACAAATTAAAATATAAATGGGATTAAGTTTATCAGGATAGACAAGTGTGAATAAAATTTCCAAGAACTGTAGAAGTTTCTGGTTAGTGCACCTATGATAACATTAAAATACAATGGGGATAAGTTTTTCATTTATAGTGATTCATCCTTGAAGGGACATGTATGTGTACCCATAAAAAAATACAGTGATCTACTATGCATCATGATAGTCAAAGACTCATGAAAATAATTATCCTACCAATTTTATGGAGTTATCTATAACTATATTTCCATTAATGATACACATGTACAATCATTATGGGAAGAAGTGTGATATATACACCAAACACTAGAGTATGAATTGTATAGTCACCCAAAATAAACTAAACATGAGACAAAAAAGTTGATTGAAACTTCTTACAAACTATGATTTCGTTATCTATTGTCACAATGGAAAAGTAATCAAAGTCATTGATGTGTTGAGAAGGAATAACATAAGACTTCTTGAAGTGATGAGGATTTATTGATATCCATTGATTGAGAATATATTAAATATTGACCTAGAATTAATAAGTGATGGGAAAATATCAATACTATCATAATTTATTTCCTAATAATTATTTTAAGAGAATATAAAGAATGAATAAATATATGATCAAAAGTTAAAAAATAAGATAGATTCTATGAGAAATGGGATTCATTATGAGTTCAGTATTGATCAAGGCATAATGATTTTTTATAGAGATATATATATCCCATATTATATAGAGTTAAATAAAGTTTTGATTGATGAAGCTCACTCACATATATGAATTATCTATACATATATGAAGCACCAAAAATGTATAGAGATATGTGAGATCATTATTGTTTGGATAACAAGAAAATATAGATTGATTTTTTTATCACAAGATGTTTGGAATGTACATATGTAAAGGATGAGCATAAACTTCCCAAAGGAGTGTCATAACCACTACCCATACCTACATGGAAGTAGGATAATAGAACTATGGAATTTGTTATTGGCCTTCATAATTCATCCAAAGGAAACAACTCTATATGAGTAGTGATTGATATATTAATAAATTCTTCCCATTTTATTACTATAAGGGAGGATATCTTCATTGAGAGACTTTCCTATATGTATATTTAAGAAGTATTGAGACTTAATGGGGTTCTGTAGTTAGTTGTTTTATATCTTGATCTAATATTAACTTTTATGTTTTGGAGGAGCCTTAAATAAGCTATAAATACTATAGTAAACCTTATCATATTTCATTATCCATTAAATTATGGTTTGTTTAAGAGGACTATTCAAAAAATAGAAGACATGTTAAGGGATATATCACTTGATTTTCCTTGGAGTTGGGATCAATATCTTCCACTAGTTAAATTGTACTATAAAATTGGTTTTTACACGAGAATTAAAATGGAATCTTATGATTCACCCTACAATAATATGTGTATAACTCCAACATAATAGGAGAAAGTTGGAGAAGGAAAACTATTAGGATAAGACCATATATAATACATTATGAATAATATACAAGTGATCCAAAAACATATTAAGTTTACTCAAAGTAGAAAAAAGTGTTATGTGAGAAATCAAAGTAAGGACATAGAGTTTCATGTTAGGGATCATGTATTCATTGAAATATCACAATGTAAATGGGTTATGAGATTCATATTGAATGGAAAAATAAGTTTATGTTACATTGGGCCATTTGAGATTTTGGAGCATGTTGGTATAGTTTCCTATTAGGTAAAACAAGCTATAAACCATTCTAATGTCCAAGAAGTCTTTTATTTGTCCTTATAAAGAAATTATATGTCATAACCAACACATATAATATATTTAATTGAAATGGAATTTGAATATGACCTATCATATGATAAATAATAGATAAAGAATTTTGATGAAAGGGAATAAGTGTTGAGGGATAAGACAACCTGACTCATAAAAGTCTTGTAAAGAAATTATAAATTTAAAGAAGTGAATTGGGATCTTGAAAAAGTAAAGAGAAATATCCCCATATATTTTGTTATTGGACACAAATTTTGAGGAAAAGTTTCATAGAGGGGGTAGGAAGAATTTAATGTGCCATAATTATTTAAATGAAATTTCCTTTTTATTACATATAAGTGTGTCATAAAAAGACAACATAAATTAATGATGACAACATTAATGATTTATCTCATTAATTGATGAAATAAAATTATAAAATAAAAATAGCTATCGAAATTGAAAGTATTAAAAAGTAAGAATAAGTAAAACTTAAATTAAAATTACAAGAATATGAAAATTAGGGTCATCTTGATCACTGAGAATCATAACAACTATAAAAAAAACTATAAGAAGATGAAAATATATTAATAATCCAATTTATATTTTATAAATATAGAATATTGATTAGAACTAATGTGAATGGAAAATAAAGTAATTAAGAGGTATTTATAATATGTGACATGGAAATTAAAATTGAGATATGACTGTTGGAATAGTAACCTGATTTTAGTAATAAAAACACGATCGTTAGGAATAGTGACATAACCATTATGAATAGTGCCAAGTCATTTGGAATAGAAAATGAACCTCAAAATAGTAAAATTTAAAATAAATAACAGTTAACATGAATAATTTTATAACACATAAATATTTTAATATCATGAAATAAATATCATGATTAAAAACTCAAAGAAATTATATACAATTTTTTGATTAAACTATATTTTAATTTATTTCATTATAAACATAATTATTAATTTAATAATTAGAGTTATTATTTTTTAGTAAAATATTACGATAAAATGATTTTTATTTAAAAAATAGACACATCAATATTAGGTTAGTGTGAACTTCTAAGGATTTTCTAAACTAATTTATTTTTTAGTAAATAGTTAAAAATTAGTTTTGTGTTTTAGATAAGTTTTATGAATTCCTAAATATGTAATAATGATGTAATAATTAGAAAAATGAACCAATGAACAAAATAAAGTTATATTATTAACTTATCATATATTAATTAATTAAAATGAGTTTCCAAACCTCTAAATAAATTTTGAAAGTTTAAAATTGGAATTAGGGTTTTAAGAACATTATTTAGTGGGGATCATTTTTTCCAAGCCAATACCAATATAAAATATTAATGTTCAATTATAAGAATCAAATATTTCAAAAACAACCTATTTTATTTCATTAACGATGAGGAAAAACCATAGGTAAGATAATAGTTCTCTATTTTCCACAACCTAGACTTCCAAGCCCTATATTATGAAAATAATAAACAATCCCCCTATATTTTATATAAATACAAAAATATCAATTTCATTCTTTCCCAATCCATTAATCCTCAATTTCCCCTGATATTATATATCTAGTTCCCTTTCTAAGGAGACTTTAAGGTTCCAAGGAACTCTCCTGAAGCTTTAATAATCTATCATGCCTGAATGGCCCGAAGGCCTTGATTTTTTATTTATTTTGGATAATCCCCTTTTTAAATAGGTTGAGAGGGATCCCTTACTTGACCTATAGGATTAGTGTAATAAGTCATAGTATATGAATCGAGGTCATAGAGGTACAATGCCCAATACATTACCCGAAGGACCAACCAAACTACACTGGAACTACCCATCCCTAGAATCTACATCATTGAAGGTGCCTGTCTCCCCACATAACATTTCTAATCAGCGAGAATTTCCCCATGAAGTGATCCAAGGTTCCTTATACCAATGACTATTTTCATACAGTATCATTCTTCTAATTTGGATATCTCTACTCTAGAATTTTCTACTATTATGAACCCTATTCTTGTCGTGATCTTGTGTGGTCCATCTAGGATACGTCTTTGGTTTTTGTGGATTTAAGGCCATTGGTGGCTCAAAATCCCAATGGCTTAAAGCCCATGGTGGCCCGAATGCCCTTTGGTCTAAAGGCCCTTTGGTCTGAAGGCCTTTTGGTGTCCCAAAGGCCCTGAGATATGTAGGCCCAAACCGGTGGCATGAAGGCACAAATAAAATGAATAGTTCCAACTACAATAGTACCTCACAGTACCTGCTACAGTAACTACTACACTACTACTAAAATGACCCATAAATTCACCCCCCCACTACTACAAATCTGAGCTATAGCCATGGACCTATAGACACAGTTTTATAGGTCCGTGGCTATATCTTTTATACTACCACTGTTAATTATTCCATCCGTGGCTATATCCAGCTGCCCCGTTTTTTTCCAAACCCATCGGGCTCTTCTCCTCCCCCTCGCAATTCCTCCTCCTCACCACGCCCTCCCCCTCCCCGACGCCTCCACGCCGACACCTCCTCCGCGCCGCTCCCTCCTCGTCGCGCCCTCCTCGCCGCGGCCTCCTCGTTGCCGCGCCCTCCTCCCCGACGCCTCCTCGCCGCGCCTCCCCCATCCCCGACTCACTCCCCTCCCCCGACGCACTCCCCTCCCCGGACGACCGCGCCTCCCCCCTCCCCGGACGACAGTGCCTCCCCCGACGCCGACGAACTCCCCTCCTCCCCCGACGCACTCCCCTCCTCCCGACAACCTCTCCTCCCCGGACGACCACGCCTCCCCCGACGGACTCCCCTCCTCCCGACGGACTCCCCTCCTCCGGACGACCGCAACTCCCCTGCTCCAGACGGAATCTCCTCCTCCGACGAACTCTCCTCCTCCCGACGACCTCATTGCCGGTATCTTTATCATTCCATTTTTTATCACTTCAGTTTCACTGCAACCTATTTTTTAGGTTTCCCCATCTAGGTTTCATAATGAGAGACTAAATGAATCAAATGTTTCTACAGTTTTCCTATGCCATTACAAATTGAAATGTTCGGTTCCTACTGTTTATATGGGGAAGATTCAAATCTACCCATTTGAGGTAAAGCATCTTCTCTAATTTTATTATCACGTTCCATTCCTCCATGAATTCTAATCAATCCATTTGTGACTCGATAGTGTTCATGATCCCTCAAGTATTTCTAGATGGTTCAAATCTTGAATAGGTGTAGATGTTGGTAGGGCCATAAGTGGCAGCATAGCTGGATTCTA
Source organism: Viscum album (assembly GCA_963277665.1). Taxonomy (NCBI): domain Eukaryota; kingdom Viridiplantae; phylum Streptophyta; class Magnoliopsida; order Santalales; family Viscaceae; genus Viscum; species Viscum album. The sequence goes on along the minus strand of OY728153.1, from coordinate 780,267,109 downwards.
CCGTGGGTACCCTATAAGGGGATGCTAATAAGGATGTGTCTGGTCCTATTCTAGTTGTACATAAAATGGGGGTAATTCAAGATCTTCTACTATTGAATCCATGAATATTGATGGTTGGTATTCCATATTTTGAAGATGTTACAAATCCACTTTGGTCGATATATTGAGCCCTATTTGTTGAGGTATTCCAACTAGGAGTTTGATATGAGGATCTTCTTGTAGAAAATATCCAATAAGAAGGATTTCTTGAAGAAGTTATTCATATGGTCTCCCAAATTATTTCACCTCTTACTCTTGTTTATAAAACATGTCTTCAATTAAAATGGGTTCAACCTCTTTAGGAATAAGGTGAGGAAGAATATTAACCTTTCCCTTTTCCTTGTTTGATGCCTTTTGTGGAGGTAAGGGAGTAGTGGTTGAGGGAACACCTAGATTCAAAAAGAGTATCTCGTTCTAGTTATACACACCTACTTCTATAATTTAAGTGTGTACCATATTTTTTATTGAAACTCCCTCCTCTAATTCCTCCTCCAAATTGGCCTCGTGTATTATAGGGTCACTTGGGAAATATTATTGGCATTCACTAATGCCTAATCCATTGCAGAAATTATCTCAATATATTTGAGATACATACCTTTTATATACCCTATAAAATGTATTTTACACATTTTCACTAATTATATAAGATCCATTTAGAAGATGGCAATCTGAAGGAAAAATCGAGACAGTTCAGTTGTATGCATTCATAGTGAGGGTACTAGATCAAAAAAAAAGGATGAACTAGTGGGAGATTTATTTTTTAGTTTTTCCCCAGATTGGTAGAAGTCTGATTTCACTAATTTGGATGTTACTAATGTGAATAAATCCCTTATCAATGAGGGTGGGTTTTTTTCATTCCACTTTCACAACATTTTGGACCTAGTTTATTGACCTCGAATGTTGGGTTTGAAATTCCCCAACCCTACTGGATCATGTTTCTCTCAATCTATTATGGATGCTATTTTTGTTTATTCCCTTAATATTCTTTAGAGTTTTTTCTTAACATGGTCTGTGTGCATCATTTGTTTTTACCTGAATCACCAACTTCCAAATATGTCCAGCAGGGGGGAGGGGGCTGGGGGATGGTGGGGGGCTGGGGTTGGGGGCTGGTGTGGGGGGGGAGGGATGTCCAGCAGGGGGAGGGGGATGGGGGGAGGGGGCTACGGGGGGGCAGGGCCTGGGGTTGGGGTGGCAGGGGGCTGGGGTTGGGGGGGGGGGCAGTGGGCTGGGTGGGGGGGGGGGGGCTGGGGGCTGGTGCAACTGGGGGATGGTGGGGGGCTAGGGTTTGGGGGGGTGCTAGGGTTGGGGCTGGTGGGGGGGGGGGCTAGTGGGGGACAGGGGGCTGGGGTTGGGGGCCGGTGGGGGGGGGGGGGATGTCCAGCAGGGGGGAGGGGTGTCCAGCAGGGGGGAGGGCTGTCCAGTAGGGGGGAGGGGTGTCCAGGCAGGGGGCGGGGCTATCCAGCAGGGGGGGCGGGCTGTCCGGCAGGGGGCGGGCTGTCCGACAGGGGGTGGGCTGTCAGGTAGGGGGCGGGCTGTCACGGGCTATCCGGCAGGGGGGAGGGGTGTTCGGCAGGGGGGAGGGTTGTCCAGCAGGGGGGAGGGGCTGTCCCGCAGGGGGGAGGGTTTGTCCCGCAGGGGGAGGGGTGTCCAACAGGGGGGAGGGCTGTCCAGTAGGGGGGGTGTCCAGCAGGAGGGAGGGGTGTCCAGGCAGGGGGAGGGGCTGTCCAGCAGGGGGGGAGGGGCTGTCCAGTAGGGGGTGTTCAAGGGGGCTGTCCAGGGGGTTGCAAGGGGGTGCAAGAGGGCTGTCCAGAAACCGAATCCCATGCAGGTTATGAATGTCTCTACAGAGAAAATGCAGTTCTGTCCAGATCTGGAAAATATCATAAAACATCCCACATATACTTCGCAGGCACCAGGTATAACTATTTCACCACCAATAGATAGTGATCACAATGCTATAAAATCTGGTAACTCTATTTCAAATCTTAATTCCAATGTTTTGTTTAATGCAGTACTACATGAAATGAAAGTTGATTTTATCTGAGGATGAGCATGTGTGACCATGATTTCACCAAGCAGTTTGTTTAGTTGATAAACAGTTTTTCTGGTAATGTTTTCCAATTTCAAATATTTTTTATTTTATTTCCATAAACATTTTATAGTTTATTCTGTTTTATTTTCTAGACTGATTATATGTATGTTTTCCTAGATTACTCATATATAGCTACTTCTGAATTTTGTTTCAAGTGTTTCCCAAGTCCTACTAAGAACTTATAGTATGGGGTGGTCCTACTAAGAACCTATAGTATGGGGCCAGTGTCCAGCAGGGGTCCAGTGTCCACCAGGGGTAAATATGCAGGGGGAGACCAGTGTCCAGGGGGGAGTCCAGTGTCCAATAGGGGTAAATATGATTTGGGTATCCCAAGAAGTAGTTTCCAGGGGGAGTCCTGTGTCCATCAGGGGTACAAGGGGGCTAGTAGGGGTGGGGGGGAGTAAGGGTCCAGTGTCCAGCAGGGGTCCAGTGTCCAGCAGGGGTAAATATGCAGGGGGAGTCCAGTGTCCAGGGGGGGAGGGAGGGGGGTGCTGACCAGGGAGGGGGGAGGGGGGGGGGGGGTGTTGTCCAAGCAGGGGGGGGGGTGTCCAGCAGGGGGGAGGGGTGATAAACATGGTCTGTAAATCTGATGTAGTTCAGTCTGTTCCTGTCTTATCTCATGCTTCTAAACATGTCAGAATTGGTGAATTTGTACCTGTTAAACTTGAATCTGGAAGTGCTGAAGATGTTGTGGTTATCAGATCAGATAGACTTGGTTATCAGATCAGGGGGCAGGGGGACTAGAAGGGGACTGATAGGGGGCCTAGCAGGGGGCAGGGGGGCTGGCAGGGGGGCTGGCAAGGGGCAGGGGGGCTGGCAGGGGGACAAGCAGGGGGCTGGGGGGGGGGGGGGGCTGGCAGGGGGGCAAGCAGGGGGCATGGGGGGGGGGGGGGGGGCTGGCAGGGGGACAAGCAGGGGGCAGGGGGGCTTGTAGGGGGACAAGCAGGGGGCAGGGGGGGGCTGGCAGGGGGACAAGCAGGGGGCAGGGGGGGGGGTGGCAGGGGGACAAGCAGGGGGCAGGGGGGGGATGGCAGGGGGACAAGCAGGGGGCGGGGGGGGGGGGGGGTGGCAGGGGGACAAGCAGGGGGGCTGGCAGGGGGACAAGCAGGGGGCAGGGGGGCTGGCTGGCAGGGGGACAAGCAGGGGGTAGGGGGGGGCTGTTAGGGGGCAGGGGGGGCTGGCAGGGGGACAAGTAGGGGGGGGGGGGGCTGGCAGGGGGGACTAGCAGGGGGCATGGGGGACTAGCAGGGGCAGGGGGGACTAGCAGGGAGTGACAGGGGGCAGGGGGGACTGGCAGGGGGTGGCAAGGGGGGACAAGAAGGGGGGAGGGGTGTCCAGGCAGGGGGGGACTGGCAGGGGGCAGGGGGGGGGGGGGGGCTGGCAGGGGGGACTAGCAGGGGGCAGGGGGACAAGCAGGGGGCAAGGGGGGGGGGGGGGGCTGGGCAGGGGGACAAGAAGGGGGGTGGCAAGGGGGGGGGGGACTAGCAGGGGGTGGCAGGGGGCAGGGGGGACTGGAAGGGGGGTGGCAAGGGGGGACTGGCAGGGGGGGTGGCAAGGGGGACTGGCAGGGGGTGGATGGGGGGTGGCTGGGGGGTGTCCAGGGGGTGTCCAGGGGATGTCGAGGGGGTGTCCGGGGGGTGTCGAGGGGGTTGGGGGGGGGGGGGTATTTTTTTATGGATTTGGACACTCTATAGCCACAGTTTAAACCGTGGCTATTGGTTTATTACCACGGTTATTAACCGTGGCTATAGACATAATTCTACCATTATAAACTGTGGCAATTAAGTCTGTCCGGCCTTTAGTATAGCCACAGTTTCAACCGTGGCTATAGGTATACAACCACGGTTTGAACCATGGCTATATACCTATATCCACTGTTGCAACCGTGGCTATAGTGTTAAAGCCACGGTTTGGAACCGTGGCTATAGGTCGAGGCCTATAGCCACGCCAAACTTAGCCATGGTTTTAGGAACCGTGGCTATTACCTATATCCATGGTTTGAGGGACTATAGCCACGGTTTAGAACAATGGCTATAGCCCGAATTTCCAGTAGTGCCCCCCGAATTTGATCCTGGGTATTTTGGGAGCTAAGAAGGAGCCTCTACTACATGGGTACAAGTTTGTTGTATTTATAAGCTATCTTTCATGGTAAGGGATTACCTCCCTCACCTTTTTATCCAAGTACTTATATTATAGTTATTGTTATAATTTCAATGTTATTATGTTATCATTAACTATTAATCCTTCTATTACATTCCAAATGTTTTTCTATCAATGAGATTATTAAATTCTCCCCCATCAAGCGTATTCCAAAAATCACATTGTATAACCATTAATCTATTGAAATCATTATTTGATTTTGTAAAATTCCCTTTTATATTATGAATACCCAATCCCATTGTATTTCAAGGTTATTCATGTATATTTAATTATACTTCATTTATTTCAGATTAAAATGTATAAAACCAACATCCCCTTATCTTGGTTTATAAATAATGACATGTTCAAGAATTTTTATAGTTATATAATTATTAATATTATATTAAACCCATTATTTATTCTCCAAGGGTTGTTGATGAAATAATTTATCATGATCTATATAGAGAACGTGATTTAAGATACGTTAAGGGTGTCCCTTGGCATATCTCTAATTCATTTGGTAAATAATTATTCTCTAGAGATGTTATATTTATTATACCTTTGTGAATAACATTAAAAATATATTTTATGAAACAATGGTGATGTCCCTTAGGGATATGACTATATATGTATCATTACATATGAATATGATCTCGTGTTATGCCTCAATTTATTATACAAGAGAATAAATCACATTCCATTTCTTTTGTTTATCCCTTACAGGGATTTATGATCATCCTTTTATATTAATGTATACCCCTAGAAATCATATACAGTGAGGTGACCTAGGATAGAATAATATAGGATTTTTTCAAGAGGATTAAATGAAGTTTATGTTTACATTTTCCTTACTTATTTTATATATTATGTTTCTAGTTTCCAATGCAATAAACCTCAAAAGGCCATTCAATGTTATTAATACAATATTTTGTTAAAGAATTATGTTAGAAATCATGTATTAAAAAGGTAGGTCATCATAATCCTAAGAAATAATATTAATGAAATCATTAGAACATGTCCCTAAAAAATCATAAAATATAATTAAGTATGTCGACAAAGATGAAAAAACACCTTTATAAGATCATTATAATATTTTTTGAAAGTATGAGAAGATATATCATTTTATTTTGATAATTTTTATTCTAAAATTAAAAAAACAAAAAAAAAGTGGGTTTATAAATTACTTTAAAAACCATGAAAACTAGAAAAGTAAGATTTATAATGAATAAATGAAAATATAGAGGATAAATTTCTTCATAAAAAAATGTTAACAATGATATTATTTTCACACTTTTGTAAATAATATAAAAACTCATCCATAGAGAAAATATTAAAATATTATTTTCAAAAACAATTATAAAGAAATTAAAAGCCAATAGAAAATGATATTATGTAATATTTAATTTATATATAATTATATTACAGAAATGACATAAATAATATGTTTATGGAGGAAAATGATTCCAGTTCAAAAGAAAAATGAAGCTTGGTTCCACTTACATGCATCTGTTTTGTTGAATTGTAAAAAAAGGAAAATTAAATGATAAGATGACATGAAAATAATATAAATAACTATGTTATAAGAAAATATATTGTTTTCAAAAGAGAAATAACATTTAATTTCTTTAAATTAAGTTAATACATAAGCAATATCAAATTCAAAATTAAATTGAAAAAATAACCATGGAAGTTTTGGTAACCTTTGAATTAAAGGACCTTGATTGTGGTATACTTATATGTGTTCTTAAATGCATTTTTCTACAATTAAATTAAGATAAAATTATATCCATGTGATTTATATAAACTATATAAAAAAATGGTGAATAAGAAGTGTATCTCAATGAAGTAAAATTCTAAAAAGAAACCCTTACCTCGAACTCCCACTTGGTCAGACAAATTCCAACTCCGCATATAGTAAATTTATGTTTATTATTCATATGAATTAGAACCTTATTTATATTTATTTTAATTTATAAAATTAATTTATAATTTATTTTTACTCATATGTTAATTATTTACAGATAAGATTAATATTTTGGAGACAACGGTTCTGTTTTCCATGTGTGATTCTGTTTGAAGGTTAGGGATATTGCTTCTTATTCATGGGTTCATCACCTTTATAATTTCTATAACGAGTTAATAAATTTTTTATATATACTTATATAATTATATAATCATTTCAAGTAACTTATGTTGACAACATAAATGAAACACTTAAAAATTCACCTTTTTAATTATTATTGAATTAAAAAATAAATGAATTTATTAGTTTATATAATTTTAAATAATAATATATAATTATTAAAAAAATATTAAATTACTTATAATTTCATATTATCACCCCTATTTAAGTTTTCATAGTCACTCATTATGTGTTATAATATCATTCATGTAGGCGGTAAAACTGACCCAAACACAAACACATTATAACAACTAAATGAGTAAGAACATGTAATAGAATAAAATTTAAATAAATTTTAATGATTTTTAATGATTTTAATTTTTTTATTGAAGATATAAATTATATTAAATAAGTTTTCTATTATAATGTTCACTGAAAGATAGAGAAAAGAATTCATTACTTACAATAATGATATCACATCTTTTCTTGGATTGATTATTAGTTTCGATGGAAATATAACATTCTCATGATACCATAGGATCAAGAATGTGTGAGTAGACTATTAAGAAATGGAATATGAAATATTATAGATAGGAAATATAATTTTTGGTTTGTCTTAGAAATGGAGGTTGAGGGGTCCTTTTATAAGTTAGAGGAGTGATATTTTTAAAAATACTTATTTATTAATAACAAATGGATATCAAATTCAAGTTAAGTGGATTAAAAAATAAAAATTATGTAATACATGATTATGGGTGGTTTATAATACTCTCCAATACACATTAAAACCTTTTTTTACATTTTTTTACCTTACCCCTCAATTGGAAAATTTTACCTTATTTTATCCTTTACCTTAGTGAATAACATTTACCAAGGTAATTTTTTTTATGACCAAAAATGAAATAGTAATTGTAAAATAATTTTAACATGATTATTAAAAATATAAAATCCATTTTATTAACTTTAATTTATAAAACTGATGAATTTTAATTCTAAAATAAAAAAGTTATAATGCATAAAAATGGTTTTTATAAAAATATATCTTCAAGAATAAAAATGAATTTAGGACAAAGGTTATGAGTAGTATTGATTCCCATGATATTTATTGGTTTATGATTAAAATATATCTCTTTGAACTTCATAAAAAGAAAAAAATTTAATGGAATATTTTGAATACTTAATTAATGTAAATGGTAAATTTTCTTTATTAGAATAAATAATAACTTCGGTTAAAAAAAATCAAACATAGGTTTCTAAATTAAACAAATTATTTTAAGATGAAATATTTTTATCCTTATAAATATTTTTAGATATGAAATAGTTTTCATATATTTTTAATTCATTCTTATTACATGATGATGTAATATAAATTATGATGCTTGTAAAAGCTATATTTTTAATATTCAATGAAAAATAATCATTTTTAGAAAAATAAAATAAAACATCACCCATTGATAATTTTAACATGGGGAATAAAAATAATAATTTAATTTTTTCTAATGGAAATTATATTATTTTTTATTTTACATTTAAACTAAAAATATAATAAAAAACTTAAATAAATTATATTTATTTTTCCAGGGACCATTAAATTTTTTATTTATTATAATTACTATATTGTTTTTTGGATGTTATTATATTATATAATAAATAATTAATTTTATTCCATGAATTCATTATATTGAAATCATTTTAAATTTCACAAATGTAAAAAAATTCATATATTATAAAAATAATTTATTCATAAAAAAATTTATTTTCAAAAATATAATTGTATCATTTTCTCCATTCTGAAATCATTTTTATTTTTAAAATATATTATCTATAATTAATATATATATATATATATCGTAGAAATAGAAATTATCTTTATGAAAAATGTGCCAGAAATAATTAATTGTTAATACTATACTTTATTGCTTTATGTCCATTTAATTTATTTCATAACCAGTAAGATGTTTTCAATTTTTTATGTTCAAATGTTTTAATAAAATAGGAAAAAATATTTCTAATTGATATGAATATTGTTTAAGTATTGAAATGTGTTTCAAAACCAAGAGTGTTATATTATAACCCCTTAAAATAGTCTCTCCCTTGAAATTCCATTACATGAAAAACTAATGTGTGTATCTCTTAGATAGAAAATATTCCATCCAAATGTAAATTTTTATTAAGCAATTTTAAGGATAAATGGGAAACCATAGTTCTCAAAAGAGATACCACTATGTGCTGAAAGAGATCACAAAATGATTAAACACATGCCTATGATTACTTTAATCAATCACTCTATATAATTTCCTTTTCAAAGAACTAACCTAGATATCTGGATCCTCACTGATAATATCTTCAGGGTGAGTAATCATCATATCCATTGTATGAATAAATTTCTCTAAGCTGATTTTTCTATGGTTGAAGCCCCGAGCCAAGATTTAGTATTGTTTATCTATCCACACTTCTTTCTCCTCATTATAATCAACTTGTAACCTTCTCCATTAAATTATTTTAAGCTTTACTTCTGATAAGTTGGGTTGGACAAATTCTTCTATCATTTCTTCCTTGGATTTTAGTATAAGTTTCAAGCACTCCCCATCCTCTTCTTCACTGTATCTTGTTTCTGTACTTGATTCTCTACTTTGTACATTCTTTAGGGCTTTTCTTTCATTGTTTCTACCCTTTTTGTCTGAACTAGTCTCCATCAGTTTTTGAAAGTGGGAATAATCTTCGCGTCCCTTTGGTTTTTTCACTTTGACCATAATACATTTCCTTGAGTATCAATTTCCTTATTTCCCTTTCTTCCTTCTAGGGCTGTGAGGATGTTTCCCCTAAATTCGATCTAGACTATCCACTGAGACTTAGCTATAGACGTCATCACCTAAAGTATCCTCATCTCGAGTCGATTATGGTTCTTGAAAATATAGACCTTCAAATTGGTTTCCCAGTTTAAATACAGATCCTTCTTTGATGAGCCTTTTCTTACAAATTGACTCCACCTTTCTAGATTCAATCTCCAAGCCAGTCTTCTTCCCCCCAATCCCATCCTTCAGATGGATTAATGAGTTTTCACCAAGAGTTTTTGGGTATAAGGTCCCCAAGACACTCACCTCATCTAACCTACATTGTCCTTGATAGAATTAAGTTTCATCTAATAAGAAATACTTCCCCTGCAAGGAATTTTTAGATGGATCAACCTCCACGCTATTGTCATCTACAGTTGTAGTACATCCCAAGGAGGCTGGCTTGTTTAATCCTACTAGATGCTCATATCCATGTCCGATAAACTGTTGTTTCTAGTTAGATTCCTCCCATCCTTGACTTTGAGTACCACATGAACCTTGGACATCACTAACTATCAAGTTCTCCTCACCTTCCTCGAAAGTGATGATTATAGCAGGAAGTTTTACCATAGCCACATCTAATGGTACCTCACTTTCCATTTCACCTACCTTTATAGCCTTCTTTTCACCCACCTGATGGGTTCCAAAACCTCTGATACAACCTTACACACCTCATCAGACTCACCCAACCTAGCATCCTCCCAAATCTGCTGGTACACTACGTGATCAACCTGCACCTCATAACCCTATGTTTGACATGAAAATGGGGTCATGACTTGCGAATCTCTGTGACCACAATGAAATTTGGAGACTCTATGGCCTAACTATTGACATCCAAGAAAAACACTGGCCATGACTCAAGGGCCACCGTTTTTTTCCATCTAAAAAATTCTCCGATCGAGATCCATAGCCAATCCATTAGAAGATTTTAAACATCATCCTCCACACATATATGAGGAGAGATTGGGAGAAAAACTGTTGAATTATGACTATCTAAAAAAAAATACCTACCTACCATGTTTCCCAACATACAGATAATAGATGAGATTTGGAAAGGAAGTGTCAGTTCTATAAAACCAACCCACACCACTGTCAAAGGTGAATCATGGGTCATGTTGAACTAAAAAGACCATTATAAAAGGTAGAAACCACATCTTTTGATTTCAATAGGGGCATTAGACCAGGAAACAATCGTATCATCCTCTAAGGAAAAATGAATCATCAAGTGGCACTGATCGAGGAGACCCACCACCGTGTGATCTTGAAGACCCCATGATTTAAAAAACAATATGTGAAAAGCATCAAATGATGGTTGACAACCCTTGAATTGAGCCACAAGCGTTGAACTATGAAGATCCAAAGCTACATTGAATTAATTTATTGAAATTGTGTATTGGGGCGAGCCCTTATAAAGGTCAGGGAGCTTAGGATAAACAGGGATCGACATGAATGGAGGGAGGAAGTCCAGGTTTGGGAATAGGTTGAAGGATCGGGGCATCAAGGTGGAAGGGTGGTCATCCCCCCTCCCCCCACCAGGGGATAAAGGGGACGAAGCCTTGGACATCTCTGCTAGGGCATCACTGTCGTGGGCTTGAGCTCCACTGTGAGGATTCTCATATTCACACTGTTCATATAGAAAATACTCAACATCTAATTTCTAATGAGATATCAACATAACTATCTTTATTAACACTATTAACCAATACTTTTACCTCATAATATACATATGTTTATATTTTCATTCTCTAAAACCATTTGATCCAAATATGTACAATTAGTTGATTATAAGTGTTTGTAGATTCAAACCATTTATAACATCATTATCTCGTACTCAACCAATTAAAAAAGAAAAATTGTTTTGATAATACCCATAAAATTAAAATTAAATAAATAGATTGATATTAAAATAAATCATAAGATGAATTATATATAAGAAATACATTTTAAATTATAATACACTTATTTTAAACATGAAACCATTGGTTAAAACTATAACTATTTCCATATAACTAATGTTTTTTATTTTTCATCCCCTTAATACAAGTAACCAATTTCCTAAATTTACTAATATTTTTCATTATAAATTGTAAATTCAAAAACCATGGAAACCAATTATCACATAAATCTATTTATCCCTTTATCCAAAAATAATATAAAAGTACATATTGAAAAATATTACCTTAATCATATATATACCAAAAAATATATCAATCTCTTCCATAAATAACATGAATTAACTTTTAGCTGAAACACTTTATAACCCCATGGTTATATATACTGATCAAAATATATTCCCAAAATCAATTAACCAATTTCCTTAATTAACCATAATTAAATCACATACCAAATCAAAGGTTTATCTATACATCAATCATGTATCCTTAAAATACAAATTTATTTCCCAAAATATCAATACTCACTTTAAAATTTAACCACATAAGGCCTGAAAAGGATATCTATGAAATATAAATTATTATAAACCATAAATAAATTATCCCATGATGGTATATATAACTATTATATTATACTAATATAATAAAATCCTAACCTATAAAAATATCTAAATCCTACTCTGATGGAAACTAAGATTCTCTAGACTATTACTCCAAGATATAGTGCTAAAATCATATTATTTATATAAATACTTTGATATGAACATACAAAATCTCAATAACTAATAAATTATAATATCAATTAAAAATATTGTGCCTCTTACATACCCAAGAAATTTGTTTCTAGGACCAATCAATTATTTATTTATTTTTAGTATGAACACTTTTGGGTTTTTGTGGGAACCATACATGTAAACAAAAACCTCAACAAAATATCAATGACCACACAATGGAAGTAAACATAACTCCTTATCCAAAATTAAAAATTCAAATGGATTACCACCTCACACCTAAATTCCCTGTTTCATATCAACCATATATTAGGTGTATGAAGTGATCCCCACTCACCATGATGTGTCTTTGAACATAGAATATCCTTACATATTCCTCTACTGAGAACATAAATTTCACAAAAATTGAACATTCCATGAATATTTATCATCACTATCATTAACAACCTACACAAATATCCATCACAAACTAGCACATAACACCCATAGAGAAAACATTAGATCAAAAAACATGTCACCTTTATCATTAATGAACCCATTACCATTAGTACCACCTACACCGATCCAGGCCAAGATTCTAGAGAGGAACACAAAGTAATAAAAAAATTGAACCACCATAACACCACACCTAAAAATCTATAAAAATATTAGGAACTATAAATGTAGATGTGTAACACTATGAGAAAAAGTGGAAGACCATCATGAATATCAACATATAAATAGAACTTAGTTGGTAAAGCCTATACAAGATTCACTCTAGAAACACCATCAAATACTAAATTAGTACTTCCCAAATCTTCCATGCATTAACCAAAATAGAAAAAAAAGAATCCAGAGTATAATTTAAGAGGAATAGGGATTCAAAAATGTCACTTGAACTATGCTTGGACCACCACCCCTACCTTTGGGTCCACTATTATTATGATTTCACCCCAAAAACTTCACCGGAGAGACAATGACCACATAATAAGTGACCACCCTGAAAAGGCAAGTCCTGCCATTAGATTCACTCTAAGGACAACATTGAGGATTAACCAACACATTATATAACACCTTAAGGAAACCAATGCACCAGACCCGATGGGGTAAGAAATGTGGTTTACATATTTTCATAGAACAAGAATGGAGATTGAGGGCTTGAACATAGAAACACAACTACCAAATTAAATGAACAAGATCCATTATCAGAGTGGGGGGGATAGAAAATTTAATGATCAAATGAGAGAGAGTTGGAGAGATAAAATAAATAAAAATAGGTAAGGGGACAAAGTGAGAGATATGGTAGTGGGAGAAGATGATTGAGATACAACTCATAGGCCTCCCCAATCGTTAACACCACCAAATGGATTCCTTATCCTAAGAGATTCAATGAGATGAAACTTCATAGAGGCCTTTGAGATTATTTTTAACCAAAATATATTTTATCCTCAGAATCATTTTTTCATTTCAGTTTTTTTCCACACATGGTATCCTTTAAAAATTTTATTCACAATACCCTAATTAAAAACATGTTGAAATAGAAACATAATAATGGGTGACCTAAAATTATTAGTAAGGGTTAAAATAAGTGATATCATCTAATGATCTTAAGTGGGAATGTGTGTATGAAAATATAATCAATTTACTTGGAAATATCACAATTAATACGATAACCAATAAAACATAGATTACCAATCCTGATTCATGGAATAATGATTTGGAATAACAAAACACTTTTGCAAATGGAGTATGGAAACATGAGTCAGTAATCACGATCCATGAAAATATAACACTGATACATTTCATATCATAAGAATATGGAATTAACATAAGTATATAAATCATAACATATATCAAGTCTAACCACCAAATCATTCACTTTGTAATTGACTAAAAACCACCAACCCATATCATTGTTGACTTTGGCTAACCACTTATATCCCATAAAATTTATATTTGGTGTAACCACCCACTCCCAATAAATTCTTGGACATGGGTTACCTCATGTCCCATAAAATTGTAGATTTTGGCTAACCACCCATGCCCCACAACCTTTTAGACTTGGGCCACCCACCCAAGTCCCATTACCATTTGGAATTTGGTTAACCATCCATGTACAATGTCCTTTTTTCATAGGATATAAAAATTTACAAATTCATAATATGGATATAACAAACCCACCCATCACATTAAATTTTAAACATTCAAAATTTCATCGTCCCTTTGTATATCTGCATGAAAGGAAATTGAGATAAGAAACCCTTACCTTAGACTTCCACTTGGTCATATGCCTTCTAAATACATGTATAATAAATTTAGGTTTATTATTAGTATGAATAAGAAAATTTTAAAAGTTATTTTGGTTGATGTTATTCATTTATAATTCTTTATTACTCATATATTAATTATTATGGATATAATTAATGTCCGGGTGTTAAACATCCATTTTCCATACATGCTTTGATTTTTCAGTTTTGGTACTTCATTCCTTTTTTGGGGTTATTCACCTCTAGAATTATCATGAAGAGGTAATAGATGTGTTTTATACCATTTTAGAGTCACATAGGGTAACGCCCCAATCTGAGTGGCAATAATCTAGTTCCCCAGGATGGTTCTCCAAATGACCATAGTGTTGGACATACATATATTGTTCCAAAACATCTCATTTTTATTTGTTCTGACACATCAAAAAGTCCCTATTTTTATTCTAACATGTTTACATTAAGTGTTTCATATACTTTTTTTTTTCTATGAAGTTTATATTTTGATGTCTACAAGTAATTATCACACATTAAGAAAAGTGTTCGATCTACTCCAAAAGGATTTATCGGACGACACATATTGTTTTGAAAGATTATTAATTATTTGGTTGGAACTAGAAAGTTTCTCATTAAAATATTATATTAATACATATGAAAATATATTACGAAAATAATGGACAAGATTCCATATATTTTAAAGTCATTTATCTTACTAGTAATAATGAAGCTAGTGATAAGTCATTATGTTACTAAAAGTATATTCATAAAAGGTTATCTTATGATAGCTAGAATAAATTGAGAAAGATAAAGTATCACACCTCAATAACATATTAATCTCATGATTAAGATTTATCATACATATTTTTGAATTCAGTTTATCAAATGCACAACTTAATTCAAATAGTTGTTTTATATTATAAAGTATAGTAGGAAGTTATCTTACGATGAAAAATAGTACCAGTTAAATATATTAAGAATATCTTGCTGTTATACATAATTAAATGATTAAATTTATCGTATCTTGATAATTAATTTCATGCTTTAAAACATATAAATGAAAGGATATTACATTTAATTAATTTTTGATCTATATGGTATATTTTTTTTACATGAATGAAAAAATCCTAAGAAGAGGAATATTTATGACATTATTATTATAAAATTAATTTATATATTTGAAAGGAATGTATGAGTTTCCTTAATTGACTATCTTATCAACTTCTCAATAGATTACTCACTTGACAATTGTAATTATCGCATGTTCTTGAATATTCAAAGAGTAGATATAAAAAAGGATGGGTTGGACAATCTATGAATATAGAGGGATGAGAATAAATAATAGAATGCATGTAGATACGAATACATGGAATTCATGTATATAGAAAACATCAAACAAAAATTATCATTATATGCTTAAAAATTTATCAGTTTAACCAAAGATCACTCTGAGATACACCTTGAATACTATCATCTTCTTAGGATGCTTCTTCAACTACTATTAGTTGTTGCTTGAAACTGTGTGCTGCAATTGTTTTTTTCAAAAGTTTATTCATTATCATTTTTTATACTCATTGTAAGGGTCAATGTTGAGACTAAAGGTAGGTATTGTAATAGGGGATCCAGGTTAAAATATCTTGGACCTTTTTATTAAGTGACAACTGCATTTACTTAGTTGGGATCCCCTAGTAAAAGGGTTGTTATAGTGAAAACCACCAAACGTATGGAGTAGAGTGTTGGTGGTGTGGACTAGAGGATTTCTATTCCCCAAACCACTACAAATATCATGTGTTAAATATCTCTACGTTCTGATTTTATATTTCCATTTCCATTTCATTTTATGGGAAATGAGTTTATCTATCATAATTGAATAGGGAGGTTTTTCTATAATGAAAATTTTAGGAACCCAATTCACCCCCTCTTGAGTTTTCAACTATCCATATTCTGGGATAATAATTGGTATTTTATTTTGTGACTCTTGAGTTCACAACTATCAGAGGTTGAAGTCCAATGATCTATTTTGAAATGGTTTTTTATGGATCATAACTGATAAGGTATGTCAATGGTTAGATCAATATACATTAATAGTGAAAATTATGGTTGTTGGATGGCTTAAATGTCTATCTATCTAAATAATCATGGATTGAACGTTTATTTAAAAGTAGTAGAACCCTATGAAGTTTATCATATAGAACCTAAAAAATGAGATGTTATAACTAAAGAAAAATTTGATCTGAATAAAAAATCTTTGAATTATATAATCTATATATTAGGACAAGATGAGTTCAATGGGGTTTCTCAGTGTCAAACATGTCATGAAATGTGGAACACTATAGCGGTTTCTTTCAAAGGTATGAAAAATTTGAAAGATCTCAGATATGATAAAACCAAACATAAGTTAGACACATTAAAAATGGATGAAGGAGAAAGTATTACTCAATATAATAGAAGGATCACTAATATTTTTAATACCATTTTTTTCTTTAAGAATGAATATCACTGAGCTAGAACAAGCATTGAATGTTTGCTAAGTTTTTTCACCTAAATGGAGTGTAATATCAGCTACAATAAGAAAAAATATAGAGGTAAAGAGTTTCATGATAAAATATACCATTTAAACTCTTTTGATTTATGATGCAGAAATGAAAGATGAAGTTGGACATTATAAAATAAGAAAGAAAGAAAATTATTCCTTGAAGGTTTATACTTCTAAGGATAACCGGAAGAAAAAAAAGCATATAAATATCAGAAACATCAGAAGAATAATATTCCTCAATCTATTCTGGATCAAATTATGACATTGCATAGTTTTATCAATATTTATAAACATTCTATAACAAGATAAGAGTTTTTGAAATACATTTCAACAAGTACAAGAAACATGGAGATAACTCTAATGAAATTAGATGTTATAAGTGCAATAAGATAGGAAAAATCAAGCATAATTATCCACAACTTAAGAATGATATAAAGTAATAAAAGAAATACTTCATGAAATTTTGTTATAAGAAGAAATCTATGAAGGCTATGAAGGACACCCTAGAGTATTTATGAAGATTATAGTTGGTGAAAATCATTTGAATCATAAAATTATTATCTTAATAAAAATTCCAACATATGATTTATGGAAAAATTTGACTAGGTATGTTATTTTTACTCTTCTAATCTTGAGAGAGAATTAGAAAATTAAAATTTCTTATATAAATAAGTAAATGAATATAGTACCATGATAGAGACTAAGTATTAAAACATAAAAAAAAATTAAGGCCCTTATAATTTCTTATATAAATATTTTTATTAAATAGGATGATCCAAATAAACAAATACTAGAGTTAAAGAATCAATTGAAAATGTTTACTACATCATGTACCAAATAGAATAATAAAATTTAATATTTAAAAAATGATGTTCAAAACTTTAAATATGATGCAACTGTTTTCACTAATGGGGAAAATTATATAAATAAAAGTATTGGTTATAATCGTTTTAAGAAAAAAAATTCAGAATCATATTTCAATGTGAAATGCCCAAGTTTTAAAATAATTATTTCATGTCTAGTTCTTAAAACATACCCCTTTCCAAATTTAATTGTGTTCATTTGGAGAAATAGGAAATTATGTTATCATATTTAATATAATAAATACCTAATTTATTGAAATAAAAAATGTGTTTATTGAAAAATATTTCTCAAAACATTTCTCTATGTGTTTAAAAAAAAGTGTATCCCTAAGTGTCGTATACCTTACATTTCTAGACCCAAAAGAGTTTGGGTGTGAAATAATTATACTATTTGGTTTATAATTGTAAGGAAAAAACCATTTGAGCAATAATTTAACATGTTTTTTGGAAAGTGGATGTTTGAGACATATGAGTAGATATTTCTCAAAATTTAATTCATTATAAAATATTAATAGAGGTTATTTACCATTTAGTGACAAATCAAAAAGAAAAATAATAGAAATTAGATTATTTGTAAATTCCTAACCAATTATTATTAATAATTTCATTTATGTTGAATTCTTTATATAATCATGATAAGTATCTATCAACATTGTGATGATGGTTATTAAGTTTATTTTTTAACAGTTCATGTTTATTTTTTATATATTGTTCCCTAAAATTAAGTACACCTAGAACTAATAATGTCAATATATTAGATCTTGATTCCTTATGTAGAAAAAATTTAAATTTTTTGAATTCTAAAATTAATGAATTATGGATTTTTAATAGAAGCCTTGGGCATTGTGACATTCATTCATTTAAAAATTAATTTGAGAAACATTTTATATCAAACTTGGTTGAACATAAATCGGATAAAAGGAATCTATGTGATTTATATCAAATTAGAAAGCAATACTAGTCATATTTTAAACCAATTAAATAGGTTTCTATATCTATACCTCTACATATTATCAATATGGATATTTTTGAATGTAGTAGAACGGTAAGTATTACAAAAAATCATTTATTTTTGTGTTGGTTGATGATTTTTCAAGATTTAAATGGGTTCATTTTTTATGACTTAAAAGTGAATCCTATTTTGTTTTCAATAAAAAATATAAGCTGGTTAAAAATAATAAAGATATAAAATTTGTGAATTTGAGAAGTGGTCTTTTAGGTGAATTTTATAATCATGAATTTAATTCATATTGTTCTAGAAAATAATTAAAAACACGTTCTCATCCTCCAAGAACCTCTATAGAATGGTGTTGTTCAAATTAGGAATAATAATATTCAAGAAATTTATAGAACAATGTTATGTTAATATAATATGACCACTTATTTTCTGGATGAAGCTATTAACACATAAATTTTGTCATTAACAGAGTTTTAGTAAGGATTATTTTGAAGAAAACACCCTATGAGTTGTGGAACAATAGAAAAAAAGGTAGGATACTTAAAAGTATTTGGATATAAGGTTTACATCTTTAACACCAAGGATAGTCTAGGTAAATTTGACCCAAAATACGTTGAAGGTATTTTGTTAGGTTACTCTACTACTTCAAAATCTTATAGAGTATTCAACAAAAGGTCAAGGATTTTTGAAGAATTAACTCATGTGAAGTTTGATAATAGTGATCCTTTTGTTCAAAAAATGAAATAGACTAATGAAAAAAGTGATTCTATAAAGGATATGAGACCTTCACATCTATTTATCAAAAATAAGAATGATGATTTATTAGTAGAATATTTTAAAACAAAATCTAAAATGGTTGATAATAGTAAACCTTAATATTTGATGACTAGATTACCTAAAAATATTAAATAAAATATTTTACAAATAGTTATAGGATGCCTATATAAAAGGGTTAGAACTAGAAGAAATATAAGAAACATAGTATAATTATTTACCTTTCTATCCTGGATAGAAAATAATACTATAGAAGAGGATTTGTCTGTTGAAAGTTTGTTCTTAGATATGAATGAAGACATAAACAAGTTCAATAGAAAAAAATATCAAGAATTATTTTAAAGATTGGATGACTATAGTTTTATTGGAAAAAATGGGTATTTAGAAACAAGAAATATGATCATGACATAATCTCTAGAAACAAGGATGGATTAGTTTAAAAAGGATACAATTAGGAAGAAGGAATAAATTATTAAGATAATTTTTCACCTGTAGATAGGTAAGAAGAAATTAGGATTCTTCTAGAATACACATATTATATTAATTTTTAATTATATCTATTAGTTCATAAATTGGTATTTTAAAATGGTTTTTAAAGGAGGATTTTTTTTATAAAAACCTCATGGATTTGAAGATCCTCACATTCAAAATACTATTTTTAAATTTACCAAATCTCTATATGGACTTAAACATGTACCAAGAACATGGTATAAAATATTAAGTTCATTTATTTTGATGAATGATTTTTTGGTGTAGAAGGAAGACCCTATACTATTTAAGAAAAAATCATCCTTAGATATTCTATTAGTTCAATTATATGTTGATGATTCGATTTTTTGAATAATAAATAAAGTATTATGTAATTATTTTTATAATATTATGAAAAAATAATTTGAAATGAGTATAATGGGGGAAATAAACAGTTTTCTAGGATTTCGAATTTTTCAAAAATATTTTTGAAATAATTTAAACCAAAGAAAATAAATGATTAATTTAATTAAGATGTTGTTTTTTAAAATAGTATAATTCATCCAACTCCTATGATCTCCGATATTAATTATTATGTGGATGAAACTAGAAAACTAATTGTGAACAAGTTGTATAAAGGAATCATTGGATGTTTACTATATATTACTACAAGAAGACGAAATATTATGTTTTTAGTATGTCTGTGTGAAATATTTTGACTAAATAAAAAATAATATCATTTAAATGCTTCCAAAAATAATTTTAAGGTATTTAAAAGAAATTGTGTCTCTTTATCTAATTTTTCACGAATCTTATGACTTTAATTTAACTTCATATTCTGATACTAATTTTTCTGGATGTGGATTAGATAGGAAAAACACCATATGATCCTATAATTTTCTTGGAAAATCTCTAGTATCTTGGTTAAGTAAGAATCAATACTTTGTAGAATTATCAAACAGTGATGTAGTATATAATATAGCATGAAGTTTTTGTGCACAAGTGTTGCGGATGAAATATACTATGATGGATTTTGGACTTAATTTTAATTTTTTTCAAAAAAAATGTGATAGAAAAAGTGCTATCAGAATTTCCCAGAATTTGATAAAACATTCCAGAATAAAGAAGATTAAATTGATAAATAATTTCATTAAATATCATTCAAAAAATAATGATATCTCATCAAAATTTGTTTGCATAGATAATCAACAAGAATAAGTTTTTACCAAACCGTTTCCCACTGAAAAATTTTATTTTATTAGATCCAAATTAGGGTTATTTAATTTTGTTTAATTTTGATTGTACTTATTCATAAACATTATTTTTTGACCTATTATTTGTTTGTAACAATATATTATTTTATATTTTTGTGTCGCTATTTTACATATTAGTCATATAAAATAGTGTGCATTACCTACATTTTGAAATGATCAACTGATACATCTCTTCATAACCCTTCTATTATAGTGAAACAAAATAAAGTTTTCCAATACTACATGTGAAACCTCTTATTAAACATTAAATACACTATTGTCTATGCCAATAAAAACCTTATTCCTATAATCTTCAAAATCCTAGAAACCTCCGGTGGAATAGAAAAAAATAATTGAACTGTGGGTGCCTCTCTCTGAAGAATCAAGAGATAAATTACTTTAAGAAATGTTTTGAGTGTTCAAGTAATATATTTCAGATGTATGTAAAATACAAACATGTTACTGAAGAAATTTATAAATCGACTAGTTTAGGATGTTATTTTATATGAGAAATGAATAGATATTATGCTCAAGAAAGAATTTCATGAGTTATATGAATATCGAGTTTTTCAATTTAGTTATAATGATGACCTGATTATTATAATAGTGAAAAAGAAACATATCTCGATAACTTATTTGGTGATAGCTAAAGATTTCAAGATCCCCCATGGAGTATGTTCATTCTTCAATACATCTGTAATTTTTTCAAATGATGTTACTCTGCCAAAGATGAGGAATTTTCAGTATGGATAAACAAATATTGAAAAAACACCAATAATGGAATTAGATATGGAAATAAAAGTTCTTATAAAGTTTATTTAGTCAACAATTTATCATGATAATAGTGATTTTAGAGAAATTATATTTCAAGATGTTACTTTTCTTTATCTTTTCATGAATGAAAATCCTGTTAACTTGTCATGATATATGATGAGATGCATGTGTTATGTTCAGAATAAATATTTAAATATTTATCTTTTTTAAATGACATTTTACCTCATTTTTCATAATACTGAATTTTTTCTGGATGAAAATATTAAAGTTCATTATCATGGTTTAACAAATTTAAGTGTGAATATCTTAAGGAAAAGTGGGTTTTACTAGAATTCATCTCTGAATAAGTTGATGTCCACGATATCTTGAGAAGAATAAGAAGTGGATCCTACTTCAACTAAGGATGATTCATCCCACTTAGAATAAATTCTATTTTTGGTAGAAAAAACACCTAAAAGTGTTGAATTAATAGAATTTCATGGCAATGTGACTCTTTTATAAAGGAAAAATAGAGTCAAAATTGTTGTTTAATCTAGAGAATGAACTTATCCTGAAGAGAGTTTACCTCCTATTCATTTTTAACATGTATTAATTTCTTTTTTATTCAGTATAGAAATGTTATAATAATTTTTTACTCGTTTATTTTCCATTTTTCAGGAATGTAACATATCAATAAGACCATGTGATTGACCACTAATTGCTGATTATAATTCTAAAAAATTGGATAAATTAGACACACATTGAAAAATTGCATTTGAATCTCAAGAGTCACATAATGTTGAAGAAATACATTATATTGGATAAAGCCATCATGTTAGTAATGAAAGTGTAGAATTCTAATATGATAGATACTATTCTATCTATGAAGAATATAGAAATATAGAAGCCTCTAAAGTTATTAGAAATGATACTAAAATAGCTCAATAGATCTAATCAATGTTTGTATTGAAATTGGGATATATTAAAACCCAGTTAGTTAAATTTATAAATTAAATTCTGATTTTTTATGTGAGTGTAGTTTCTAAAGATAGTTTAATTTCTTAAGATTCGATCAGTTCTAGAAAATTTCTTATCAGAATCATTTAGAGAAATCACAAGTGAGGTGATGTTCTTTCAAAGTTAGAATATGTGAGTCAGTAAATTGACACATCAACTTCTTCAGTTTATTCCATGCAATGTGACCTACTCTCCAAGTAAATCATTCAGTATCTTCAAAAATATATAGTTAATGAAGTTAGAAGGATGCATGTTGTTCAATAAGAGTTTCATGTTTTAATTGATCAATCATGAAAATATAACTCATCTTTGTTGAAAGAAATTGTTCATAATGTTCAGAATGTTTCGTTCAAAGTGAATAAGGATATAAGTTTCAGTATAACTAGCTTAAAAAAATGGATGGTTCTTTAGTGAAAAATTCCTAGGTTATATAGAAAAGGTTTAACCTTGTCATTAGATAGTTGTATATAGTTTAAAGTAATAATCTTCTAAAGTAGAAGATGAAGAAGAAGCAGATTCTTTTGTTGAGTAGAAAGAATATATAAACTTTCTAAAAGGAAAGGAAATCATTTCTACTGATATTATAGTGATCATGTTATATAATTATTATAAAGAATTAAATAGTTTTGTTATTGCTGTTGAAAAGAAATGAGATATAAAAATTTCATAGAAAACTTATCTCATCGATTTTGGAATGGATTTACAACTATCCCAGTTTATTGTTAGAATGATACGATGAAACAAATAGACACCAATGTTCAATATTTATTTCATATGCGAGGGATACATCTAACATAAACTCCCATAGTTGATCTTTATGTATCTATTTCTTAGATATTATGGGATATCCTTGACAGAGATGATGTTTATTTAACAGAGAACATTAGGTTTGGAAAATAAGTTTTATCACCTTTACCTGAACCAGCCTCTAAACTATCCTTTGTACCAATATATAAATTTTATATCCCAATAACTTGACAAGTTACTCCCCACATTGAATCAACATCTATATGGATCACTCAATGTGGTCAAGTTGTTCTCAGATCATCTTTACCCACATTTGGAGATTTTGTTAGAGAGACATCTGACACTCTTATTCCTATATCCCTATACCTACTGTCTAACCTTAATCATTCAAAGAGCCACCCCTAAAAATTCATTTCATGTTAAAGGATTGATAAACTATCCCAATATCTATTTTTTATTAGATTGTTTTTCAAAAAAAATTGAATTAGTTAACAAAAACACTTTAAGCATGATTGGTTATATATCATTTTAAAACATTTGAGTAGTGATTTTTTATTTTTATGATTAGTTTTCAAACTTTTAATTTGTTCTTTTCATACTAAACTGTTTGTTTTCAATATAATTCAATCTCATTTTTAGTGGTTATTCATCATTCACATCTCATAATATTTTTCTCTCTTTATATTATACTGGTCTTTTGAATATTTGTGGTCAATATGTTATATCCTTAGTATCTATTTACTATTTATGAATATATTTCAACATCCTTTTTTCTCTAATGTTCCCTATTACTTATAGTTTTTAAGAAAAAATGATGGAAATTTTTTTTATAATCAATACCATTAGCTATATACTATTTTTTGTCTGATATATTAATTGAATTCATATATTATTCTTCTTTTTGATATCACAAGAAGGGGGGAAATGAGAATAAAAAAATTATTATGTTAACATTATTACTTTAAGTAGAAGAAATGAAAAATTTAAAATTTCAAAAAATTAAATAGTTTCAGAAATGGGAATATGAATATTTAGAATATAAATTTATTTCAAATGGTATTAGAAAGTGGAATAATATATACTTTAAATGTTTCATCCTAAGGGGAGTATATTTTGAAATTTAGAAGATTCATTTGAAAAATGGTTGTTTTTTATTTTAATGTATTTTTGATCATAAAAGTTGTATATTGTTGGAAGGATATATGTTTTTCCAACACATCTCAGTTTTTATGTGTTTTGATGATTCAAAAAATCACTATTTTAATTCTAACAACTTTTTCTTATGTGTTTCAAATAATAGTTTTTTTATAAAATGTTTTTCTTTTGTTTTTTACAAGTAATTATCTTATATAAAGTTGAGTGTTCGATTTATGAAAAAATGATTTATCTTATAGAACACAAAGTTTTGAAATATTATTTATCATTTTGTTTAAGTATTCTCATACTATTTATAAAAATATCTTATAAAAATAATGGACTAGATACCACATATTTTTATTTTTTTTATCATACTTATCAGACTCAAGATAATGGGAAGTATTTCTCATAGAAAATGGATACTCTTAAAAGGTTATCTTATGAGAGAAGTATGAAGTTAAGAAATCTAAATTATTTCACCTTATTAAGATATTTATCTCACACTATAGATTTATCATACGCATTGTCGAATTCAATTTATGTAATGTAAAGCTTAATTAAAGGATCTTCTTTATCTTATGAAGTATCTCAGGAAGTTATATTACGATGAACAATATTATTAGTAAAATATATTTTAATATATAGAAATTATGAATAATGTAATGAATACTTTTCTAATCTCTTGGGAAGTCATTTCATGATTTTAGAATGTATTAGAGAAAGGATTATCTATTTAAATAAAGGTCAATCTTAACAGTATGTTGTTTTTACATGAATGAAAAGATTTCAAAAATAAGAAAATTTATGACATCACTGATGTAGAAGTAATTTCTCTATTTTTAAGGAATGGATTTATGTCCTTAATATCCCATCTTATGAACTTTAAAAAGGTTACTTTCTCAAATGTTGTAATTATATCATGTGCTTGAAGATTCAAAGTGAAGACCTAAGAAAAGGACTAGTTAGCACCAACATGAATATAGATGGATAAGAAGAATGAATTAAATGAACATAAATATTAATACTTTGAATGTATGTATATATAAAAGACCCAGAAAATTCTTATTATATGCATACATGTTTTTTAATTGCACTAATTATCATTCTGAATTACTACTCGAAGACTATTATCTTCATAGGGCATATATTCAACTGTTGTTAACCACTTCTTGAAACTGTGCTCTAAAATATTGTTTTTTCAAAATTCTATTCATTATATTTTATTTACACTCACTGTAAGAGTGTGTGTTGAGACCAAGGATAGGCCATGTAAAGGGATAGCCTGGTTGAATTATATTAGAACTTTTTATTAAGTGACGGCTTCTTGTACTTAGTTGGGATCCCCCAATAAAAGGGATGTTATGGGGAAAATCACCAAACAATTGGAGGAAGGTGATGGAGGAGTGGACTAGGGGATTCCCATTGCCTAAACCACTCTAAATATCCCTTGTTCAACATATTTTAATTTAATATTTATATTTTGTTTTCTTTTCATTCCAAGGAAGAGGAATTGATCTATCATACATTACAAGGGAGGTTTTTTGAAAATAAAATTTTAGGAACTCCATTCACTCCCACTTAAGATTTCAGTAAGCCATATTCTAGGAAAATACTTAGGTGCTCCTCACAGTATTCCAGAAGATACTGAATAGAAACGACGGTGTAATGGGACACATGGGAAGTATATACCATCTCTATCAGAGCAATACATTACACATAAAATAATAAATAATAGAAAAGGTATAAAAAATAAACATGCATCATGAATCCATTTATCAAAACTTGGTATGTGGCCAAAAAATAGTAAATATAAAATGACATGTCTTAAAGTGAAATGTTTAATGCAAAAACCCAAAATAAAGATAAGATAAAGAATCTCTAAATTTGGTCCTAAAACCCAGTCTAGTTCCCTTATCCAAGCACATCCTTAATCCCCAAATCAAAACTTTATCATAGGGAATTTTACCTTGTCAAAAACCTATAACCATGAATTCTGTTCGGGTACCCAACGATGACCCATGAAGGGTGTGAGTACAACTTAGCTTTCCACCACCAATGGTGTCTAAAAAATATCTAGTCTAAAATAGTTTTTTAAAAAGTATTATAAACAATAAAGTAAGGAAAAAATTTATCTCGTTCCATTATTTAACAAGATTTAATTAGCCAATTTAGCAATTAGATCCTTTTTTACCCATATTCATGAACTCAATTTCACCAATCCTAGTCTTGTAAACTATGAAAAAGGGGAGTATAGTTCCATTCATCATAGGGACATTCATTTCACAAAAGATATATATCAAATTACCTCGGAGTCTCAATCTAGGACTTAACATGATATACAGTTGTTAATTGAATAAAGCCTCAGTACAACAACTTAACCCATGAAATACATTGGTGGTTCCTAGAGTATCAGTCTAGCCTGACCCATGGATGTAGAGCCTCACTCCAATGCCACATCCATATGATTTACTACATAAATAATCTTCTTTAATCATTATTCATATTTGAACATTTCATGGAATATCCCATTTGACACTTTCAAT
This sequence comes from Viscum album, assembly GCA_963277665.1. Taxonomy (NCBI): domain Eukaryota; kingdom Viridiplantae; phylum Streptophyta; class Magnoliopsida; order Santalales; family Viscaceae; genus Viscum; species Viscum album. The sequence continues at coordinate 780,239,974 of OY728153.1, read as the reverse complement.
TTAAGAAAAATACTTATGCCATATTAACAGGATAAACAAAATTTCCATTGGTTTTATCCTAGGAAACATTAATTTTAAGTATTTATAACTCAATTTGATGTCAAAAGATGTCTCACACACCATGGGTGTCTCTTTAGGATTTTTTTAATCAACCTTGATGGATCCCAAATGGATCATGAGTGGTTCAACATATTTTTTAAAAACTAAATATATCAATTATGACCAAGGGTTGAAATATGTAGCAATACAAAAAAACAAAGGACCAAAAACACAAAAATTAATCATCAAGAATATGTGATATAACACCTACCTCATGTTTGCAGACAAAAAATTGCTTAACCTTATCCATTGAATCAAGCCCAAAAAACCTTCAAATACCCTAATTAGAATCTTCTGAAAAAATAGGTTTTTAGAGGTTGTTGAAGAAGAAAAATGATTATACAAGGCCTCTTCTAGAAAATTGAAGAAATTGGAGTGTTATAATCACCTAGATATTCATTTTTCACCCAACCATACTCTAAATGACCAATAATCAAGGGAGAATGACCCTTGGGAAACATGGGATAAAAGAAATCATCACCTAGCTGCTGTACGATGAAATGAGGGTTAAAATAAAGAAATAACTATTAACTACTAGTGGAGAAAAATGATAATTTATCTCCTTTTTAATGGGATCATGGTTTTTCCACATATTTTTCCAAACCATGCATCAAATTTTGTGCCTCACTCTATCTTAAAGGTGGCCAAGTCACATAGTCTCATGGGGGAACCCACACAGAAAAACTATATGGTGCCACACAATAGCCTCTGGCTAAGGGGGATCCCTACCACATGGTTTTCTAGGGATACCCAAATAGTTTTCAAATTGTGTGAGGGGTTTTCCCTCAGTTTTTTCCATGTCACCACAGCCCATGCACAGTTCTGGGACATGGTTAAACTAATCATGTGATAACAGTGAACCTCTATTGGATGGCCATATTCTCCCTCTATCACATCCCAATCACCTAGGACACCCCTAAGGAACCTTATATTTTTAGATATAACTTTATTTACCATTTTAAAGGATGATAAATTTTTTTTAAAAAAAAACCTTCTTGAATGGTTGGGATCTTACTCATAGTCATTTCATGGATCTTATATAAACCGTTTTCTATAGAATACTTAAATATTCTCTTTTGGTGATTATTAAATTAACAAAAGTGTTGAATTTATTGGTGAATATAATTTTGGATATTAAAACTAAATAATTAATAAAAAATCAAAAAATCCTCACTATTACGTATTATTACCAGTGTTTAATTTTTCTAATTTAGTCATGATGTAAATTGTATAACATTGTTTAAGTAGGTGGTAAAACTAAACCAAACAAGAACATGTTATAATAATTGAATGAGTAAAAAAATGTTATTGAATAGAAATAGTATAAATTTTATATAATATTAATGATTTTAAAAACTTTTTATTATGGTCATAAATAATTTTCAAGAAGATTTTTTGGATGAATGTCAATAAATAATTTGGAATAGAAATTATTACTTACAACTAAGAAATCATATCTTCTCTTGGAAGCCTTCTTAGTTTTTAATTAATTATAGAATTCTATTGAGGCTAAGGGATCAAGAATGTTTTAATGTATTATTTAGTAAGAAAATATGAAATATGTAAGAGATTAATTCTAATTTTAGGTGTGTCTTAGAAAGTGAGGTGGAGGGGGCCCTTTATAAATGAGAGGGGTGTTTTTTTAAATACATATTTATTAACATAAAAGGAATGTCAAATTCAAGAAAAGTAGATCTAAATGTGATAATTATAATGAATTTAATACGGTTGGTCTATAATACCCTTATAAACACCCTAAAAGATATAGTTTTTTGAGATTTTTGACCTTATACCTTAATTCAATACTGTTACCTTATTTTATCTTTTATCCCGTTAATTAACTTTTACCTAGGTGACAAATTCTTATGACCAAAAATCAAATAACACTTTTTAACTAATTTGAACACGATGATCAAAAATATGAAATTAATTATATTATATTCAATTTCTAAAATTGATAAAAATGGTTAATAAAATAATAAATATATAATGTATAATAATAGTTTCTTGAAAAATATTGTTACGAATAAAAATGAATTTGGAAAAAGATTATTAATATCATTGATTGACATGGTATTTATTAGTTTATTATTGAAATGGATATTTATATAAAATTCAAAAAATATAAAAATAAATAGAATCTTTGAAATACTCTATTAAACGAAAATGAATAAAAATGGGTTTTTATGGAATTAAAATATACCTTATGTTCCAAAATTTAAAACACAGGTTTATAAATACAACATAATATTTTTAATTGAATAATTTCACTCCTTAAATATATATTTTTCTTTAGAAAAAGTTTTAATTTTTTTATTCATTCTTATATCATGATGATGTCATCAATGATAAGATATTTATAAAAACTATAATTTAACTATTCACCACGAAACAAACTTTTTAGAAAAATACAAATACTTTACCCTATATTAATTGGGAATATCTTAATCCTAAATTGAAGTTTATTTTATCAAATAAAAATTATAAAATTTTTATATCTATATTTTAAATAAATAAATATAATAGATTACATAAATAAAATATATTAATTATTCCTTGAAATAGAATATTTTTATTCATTATAATTCATTTATTGTTTATTATATGTTATTTAATTATATTAATAATAATTAATTTTATTATATGTATCCAGCTTATGGAAATAATTTGAGAAGTATTAAATTTAAGAAAAAATCATATTGGATTGAAATAAATTCCTTTCCCTAAAATGTATTTTTATATCTAATTTTTTTTTCATTTTTTATACATTCTAAAATATTTAATATTATTTAAAATAAATTATCTATATTTAATATATATATATATATATATATATATATATATAAATTTAACAGCTAAATAAAGTTTATTTATATCAACTGTATTCCAGAAATTTCAAACCGATAATATTATACTCAATGAATTTATACCCTTTTACTTTTATTAATATATTGTATGATTTATTTCTATCTTACATTCAAATATTTTAATATAATAGAAAAAAATATTTATAAAAAATAGTTTTATCCTTGTATCCTTTTAGTGTGTATATATACATCCTTTAGTATATATATACATCCTTTATAACAAATAGCTTTTATACATGTATCCTGGTATCCTTTTATAACAAATAGTTTTAATATAAAAAAATATTTATTTCTATCTCCCATGATGGGTAGAGAGAACACATTACCTCATATATTAGTGCGTATATATACATGCTTTATCATGGATAAAATAATTTTATACTTATATCATTTTCAAAACATGTTACATAATCCCATGAATTATAAACCTTTTTGAATCATAACATATTGTACATAAGAAATATTTATTAATAAAAAACTAATCATATCATATAATAAATATGATACAATTGTACTCATACTTTTTTTTGACCCATTTGATATTGATAAATTATTTACATTCAAATATTTTTTATGGAAACTCTTTTATTCATTACACGAACAAAATATCGAAGATATAGCAATTATTACCTTGATTTTTAACTGCTATATTTTTATATACCTAGTAAAACATAATGTTGTTATCATAAACCCTTCAAAACCAATGAATTTATTTCTATAACACTGATACCTGACATGTACATTCAATGGAGTTTCAAAAACCCCTTTATATATCCTAAAAATTTTATCTTGTGGAATTATTTCTTATTCCTTATTGATAACATTATCTTTAGGTTTGAATTACCAATACTGGATACTTGAAGAAACATAGTCGGACACTCCAACTAAATTTCTTATTTTTGTATGAACTTTAAAAAACATGTACTATCAACATAACAATATAACCTAGAAAACATATGACCCTTTGAAAATTTTAATGCTTTTATAAAATATGGTAAACATTTATTAAACTCATTCACATTTTTAGAAAATTTTCATCAGATATAATAAGATTAATTCCTAAACCAAAATAACCCTCATGGAAGCCTTTAGTCTCACTAGGTTAATGACATACCCAATCATATTGAGTATATAAGTAAAGTCAAAATTTATTTAGGCCACTATACATCAAGTGCCTTTTAAACATCATGTGAATAATTATATTCTTCTCATAATAATATCGATTCCAAGTGTTGAATAATAACAAAAATTTGGTTGCTGATAAAGGTGTTTCCTTAACATATATAATTTCTCCACACATAAGATATTTTATTAAGTTTGTAAGCTAGTATATGTATTTTATTATGGTATGATTATAATTTCTACGAGATTTATTTTAATTTCAAAACTGATGATGATGATTCTATTATCTACAATAGAAGATTTTATAAGATGAGTATCTTGTTTTATAAGCATTTAACGAATAAATGTTTTAAATGAGATACCACTAAAATGATGACCCCATTTAAACTCATCACATCCATTAGTGAGATAGGATCCACATTTCACTAATAAATGGAAAATATTTGGAATCCCCATCACCACTTATCAATTTATCTAAGGAATTATCCACATCATATGATATATGAATGATGGATATTTGAGGATATAACTCTTTATCCAATCCAAAATATGGATATATATAACTTTATTATTATGTTATACTAACTATTATGGTTTCCCAAATAATTGTAACCCTAATAAAATTCCATGAACGAGGTACCTTACTTTTCATATCACATTAATTCTTGATTTCCTTAAACATTATAATCCAGGGACACCCTTCTATGGTTTTTTTTGGTTAGAGGATCGATGTATTGACAAGTGCCACTTTGGAAGGAATATAACACTTAGTATTTTAAATGGGATTTATTATCACCATATTATATCACGATACACCCTTTATACATGTATGAATTCTAAAAATGATTTAGTTTTTAGATTCCTATTCCCTCCACCAAATCAATATGTTCGACCCATATTAATGTGTAACACTTTAAAATAAAAGAATAGAATTTATTACTAATTGGAAAAAAATTATATCGATACATATCCAAATTTATCATATGAATATGGTATATGTAACTATTTCAAGTAAGGTATTATAATTATATGAAATCTACCATATCTAAATGAGTAAGCTTTAAGTCACAAATAGTAACCCCCCACTTTTAAAAAGGCAAGAGCCTCTGAGCTAGTGGGAAGTCCTACCAAAAGTCCCCCAAATAAATGATAGTTTAATCTAGAGAGATTTATTTTCCATAAAAACTATAACACCTCAAATATATAAATCATTGTTAATTTCTTAATTCAAGATCGATTATTAATAAAATACTAAGGAAGAAGAAACCAAAATCAATTGTCATACAAAACATGTAACTCATTTGATGCATGTTTGGTAATTTATATATGTAGTTTGTATATTTAAACTAATGAATACAACCATTCATAATATTAGAATTATTTTTAAGAATAATACGTAAAATAAGAAATAAATAAATAAACAATTAATTATATAAATAAGAGATGAATACTTATGAATGAAACAATAATGAAAGCAAATTTTAAATAGTTTTTAATTTAGCTAGCCATTATTGAAATTCTATAATCTTGAATTTAAAAATATTATATTAATTTCCTAACATGAAAATTTCTTACTATTCATTATATGACATTTTATTTTAAATATATGATATTTTTTGTTACTTATAAACATTTTATATATCAATTTATATTATGAGAATATTTAAGATAATGTAAATATCACAAACATAAAATTATTTGAACCATAAAAAAATCAATCTTAAAAACTCCTTTCAATATGATATAAATAATTTACAAATAAGGATATTTTAATTTGAAAAATTCAAATTAATCATTAAGGATAATTTCATAATTAAAAAAATTTATTTTTTTAATTATTTTTATAATTTATAAACACTTTATTAATTTTAATTATAATTTATAAATAAGCCCTTTGTTTCTAAATTATAAGGAATTCCACGTTTTTTAAAAGTAATTTTCATATTAACAGTTAATCTTATAGAATATTTATTAATATATATTTAATATAAATTTATAAAATTAATTTTGAAAACATTATAATTAATTAATTTAAAAACATATTTATAAATTAATAAATACACCAAAACACTTTTTATTAAAATTTATAGACTATATAAAAATTATATAATACTATTCATAATTGAATTTCATGAAAAATAATTTTTATCTTAAAATTGTATTTTATGATTCAGTATAAATAATAGAATACCTTTGATAATATTACAATGCTAAAATGGATTAAGTGCAATTAGTCATATTTTATGACTGATAGTCCAGTCACAAAATATAATCATCATCATACATAAGTTTTTTTTCATCAATTTTGTGGAAGTGGTAAAATTAATAAGTATCATTGTAAAAACCTTACATATCAATTGAAAAAACCATTATTTATGAATAAATATTATGATTATCATCAGTATCATAATTAAAATATAATAATGTTTTTTGAAACCATGGAGTATATTTATTGTTGAATATCATCCCCCGATGTCGTATGATAAAACTAATATAAACCCAAGGGATTTGTACTGAGTCACTACCTATAATATCCCACATCATGAGTAATAAATGACTCGGGTAGAATCAAATTCTCTTTCATATATAATGATTGAGAATATAAAAAACATTATGATTTAAAAACATTTATTCATTTCAAACATTCATGAATCAAAATTCTTGGTAAAAATATCATAACATTGTTAGGTTTCATCAAATATAACCACAATGGTTAAAAATAGTAAATTAAATAAAGAAATTTAAATCCAAGATAAACCATGTAATATTACATAATCATGTTTACTTTAAAATAATAAGAATGCAAAATTATAGTTTACACTATTAATCTAAATTAAAAAATCTTCAACCACATGTCACTATAGAGGTTTTTGAATGATATCCATACTCTAGGTGTATCCATGAGATGTGATAAATCACTCAAAACATGAGAAATGTTCTCTTAATACCCACAACATGCTAGTTCTTGTAGAAAGAAAGGGGTAAAATGGAAAATATATACATGTTTGAGGGACCTTTGACTAAGAATGAACATTTGATTTATGTACTATTTCATGGAAGTGGTATCCTTTTTAAAGACCTTGTGGATAATATTAATTTATACTTGAATGTAATAATCCATTTTAAAGAATTATTAAGTGAAAATTATCCAATTTATACAACTTTTACATGAATATATCAAACCCCTGATCATTTCCTCAAATGAAGTGTTTCTTAGATTATTGGTTACATGAGAGGTATTCATAGCCCGAATGGCCCAAAGGCCTTCTTTTTTTATGGATAATCCCCCTTTTAAGGGATGAAGGGGAACCTGTACATGACCCATAGCCCAAGGCCTAAGGCCAGACATGACTTGAAATACATGACCCGAAGGCCCATATGCATACCATGTCCAATACATAACCCATAGGCCCAACCCACTAGAACTTCCCCTCCCCAGCTTATGCATCATTGATTTCCTATCTCCCCACCTTGAATTACTGATCAGCTAGAATTTCCCCGTACAAAGCGGAACGATGCGTGATCCCGATGGAATTTTCAATACCCTCTCTTTCATCCAATAAGTTTAGCTCTGCTTCTAGTGACTGCTATTCTTGTTGCTTTGATCCTCTTCTGGGGAATTCTCTGTGTGAATTGGGCTACCCTATAGTCTTAATGGCCCAAAGGCCCAGTGTCCCTAAGTCCTTTGATGGCCTGAAGGCCTTTGATGGCCCGATGGCCTTTGATGGCCTGAATTCCCTTGAGACCTATAGGCCCAAACCGGTGTCCCGAAATCCCAAATCAGGTGAATAGTTTTGGCTGCTACAATACATTATATGGTACCTACTATGGTACCCACTACTGTACCTTCTATGGTACCAACTACGGCACATTCTACAGTACCTGCTATGGTACCTTCTAGGGTGCCTGCTACGGTACCTGCTACAGTAGCTTCTATAGTAGTGTGGAAATGACCCTCCACTCGTTTTTGAACCTGGGTCTCTTGGATGCGAAGCAGGAGCCCTTACCACTCTAGTACAGGCTTAATGGCCATGAAAGGTCTTCTTGAATATTAATAATTATCATTCAACCATCCATCTATTATATGGTGTTAGAGTGTATCATGATGTACAATTAATCTTCTAAAACTTCTATAAGATATATCCAAACATATATTAAAATTGAAAACTATTGTAGCATGATATTACATATTTTAATATCCTGTAATCATATAATTCAACGAAGCCAAATATGTAACATGAATAATTTATTTATGGAATATATCTATTAGGTTCTTTCCTAGAACATAAATGTTACTATGATGATTAATCATATAAATTCCCCTATGTATATAATAAATAAAAATTAAAATTAAAATCAACATTCGTCCCTTAGAAGTTAACCATCACACCACTTCCATTACAAATCATATAACCATATCACATTCCAAACAACCGTAGTTCCCCCATCAAACATCATCACACATATTCATTTAATCATAACCATCAATAATAGACATCCAAGAACTATATAACTATCCAATTACATGGTATTTATAGTAATATCCTTATCACCAAGAAGATATCCACTTAATGGGAACTCACTATCACACCTTCATCACCATGTAGCTCTCCAACCACATCTAACTCACTATAACATCTCCATCACCAAGTAGCAATCTACATACAGAGAACTCATTTTCACATTTATGCCACAATGTATATATACCCTCATATGGAACCCACTAACACATATTCATCACCATGTTGATATAAAAAAAATAAGAAAACCAGTGTCACACTTCAACACCATGTAATTATACGCACACTAAAAACATTCTAGAATATTAACATTTATTTACTGGGATGTTTTCTACCTATATGGAGTCTTATTTATTTTTTACTATCAATTATTAAAGACTCTCTCTACCAAAACCCACATCAGATGGGTAGTTTTCGACCCTCAAGGAGTCTCAGAACATTACTAGGTTTCCACCCTCAGTGACTCTCCCTTTTTTACCAATTGTTTCCCATAATATGCAGCATATCCATTATGGATAGAAAAAACATCCACACTATCATCCCCATCATCCTCATCCTTATACTTAACATCATCATCACCATCACTATCATCTTGTGTTAGAAACCAGTATCACTTAACTAGTAAAAACTTCCATATTACAATCACACATCATAAACAAATTCAAACCCCCACTATACACTTATTATATCACTTAGATAACCTTCCATATAAAGGAACTAGGGAATATAATCACAAAACATATATATACATAACTCCCTCTTAAGTCTAAAATAATAGAACATGAGGAGTATTGCGCCATATCCTTAACATTCAATATATCCTATACATACACATGTTCCACGACCACATCATGTATCCAACACATAAAAAGACCCCTTTAAAGCAATACACATCATCAATCACACTATTACGCGTTTTTACCTCAAAAAAATTACAATATATATATATATATCTTTGAGTTTATATTAGATTCAAGTGACACTACCATGATCTACATATATAACTATCAACTCATCCCAAAAGCATTGAGTTGTATGAAACATGATAGATATAGAGAAAAACCGCACTAAGGTGGTGTAAATAATATAGTAATCACACCAAATTGTGAAACGTTTTTATAAAAAATTACACAAATCCCAAAATATTTAATGAACTTGTGCCTATCTGGAATGAACCATTTTTTACGCTATAATGTATCATCCCCAAATTTTTGTAACACCTAGAACCATTTTCCCAGTGCATGTAATAAACCAAATTAATAATGTTTAACATGATGAATGAAACATAACATAAAAATATTTTATATCATTTCACAAAATTAAACATTAAAATTCATAATTAAGTCACACCATGCAAATTCAAAGGTTTAATTTATTTGGAGGCCAGCTATATATTCAGCTTATTTCATGACATGATGTACATTTTATCCAAAATGAGGGGAAAATGAAACAAATGGAAAGGGTGAGATCAAAATGCCAGAAAGGGAAAAAGTATATTAATGTGTAATATTGAATATACCATTAGATCATAATATTTATAGGAACATCAACATGGTAAAGATGATAATATAATTTAAATAATATAACTGAAACTTAATAGGGAAAAAGAGTCATATTAACTTAACCATAAATGATTGAACATGAATATATAACCACAAAATAATTATAAGTAAAATAAAACAAATATTTTGGTATAATAGCGTGAAATAATTATATAATAATCATGATCCACGTTGATAGGAATCAAGAATTCAGAAAAATAAAAATTATAGTAAAACATAAGATATTTTAGAGGTAAACATGATGAAATTCATAAAATAGTGTGCTAAGATAATAAATTATGCCCCATAACCTAATGGATTAGGCTAACCGCTTGTGTAACCTTTCATTTCTAAATAAGAAAATCAATTGTATCTAGTTACATAATAATGTTATGAGATTTGATTCTAAACATAATTCATTAGAGGGAAATATCATCATAGGCCCACTCATCACATAATGATAAACCATACATATTTATTCCACATGATTTTAATTATAAATCATGTCTTGATTAACCAAGGAAAGTAATATGAGTTAGGGGATATTTTTTTAGGGTATCTATTAGAAACAATCAAGTATAATATTGAATGATAACCAAACATAAATATCCAAAAAAATATATATCATAATAGCCTTTAAAAGGTGAATCAAGAGTGATAAGAAATATTCATTGATGATTGATCTTTGAGATAAAGAAATTAAAATGTAATAGAAATCATGAAAAAGGTTTTCATTATATTTTTGAGATGATGTCATAAAAAAGACATAATTCTCTTTATAAATTATTTTTAAATGGTTAAAAAATAATTCTAAAGGATTATTTTAATTTTAAACATCCCAGTAATGAGACCATGAAAGGATATAATGTTTAATGATAATAAAGTTGGAGAACAATGTAATGAATTATATAAAATTTATAAATAAATACATTTAGAATTATTTTAATTTTTAAAAGATAACATGTTGATGAAAAGGATATAAAATTCCCATTTTTGTTGAATTAAAGAGAAATAGTAGATTTATAGAAGTGAATGGACATTATGTTTTTAAAATAAAAATGAATTTTTTTGGGTATAAATAATATGGATGTTGAAGATAAATATCCAAAATAGAGTTTGAAGGTTTTCATTTAAAATATTTGAATTTGATATAAATTACAGTCAAATAGAATATTTATATAAGAAAAATATAATTCTGGTATAAATAAATCTAAAATAAAATATGAGATAGATATGGGTTAGAATATATAAAATGTATTAGATAATAGTGAAAAATATATAATATGACTCAATGAAAGATGATTAGGTCATGAAAAAATATTACATAGTATTTCCTCTTACTCAAATGTGCTCTAACTCCCAATATAATAAATTGAGATATATTACACATCCATATCAAACCTTATTCATATTTATTTTACATAATATTATTCATTTAATTTTCTTTACTTCCCATTTTTAAGTAGTCTAAGAAGTATTAATCATCGTGGATTAATTGTTCCGTTTGATCCATGCTTGATTTAGAATGTTTATTTTTATCCAAGAACCCTTTATTATTTTTTTCACCTCCATTATAGTCATAAAGATGATATAGATGTATTTTAGGATGTTTTAGTAAATACTTAATAGTTCAAGGATGTCATAATAATGGGTTGTATAGAAAGGTTACATGTTTTACTTTTTATGAATATTTAAACAATAAATAAAATCTATTTTATTATTGAATTTAAATACACACACACACACACATTACCCCTAATTTGTTAAAAAATCACAAATTAAAAATTAATACCTCATAATACCAATATTTTAGTTTTTCTAATCATTCATGATAAAAAATTTATAACACCATTTATGTAGGTGTTTAAACAATCCCAGAAAAGAACATGATATAACACATGAATGAATATAAATATTACAATGTACTGACCTATAAATCACTGAATGGTTCTGTGAGTTAGTGGGTCACATAGCCTCAAGCATTCCTCCACGTACGCTGAGGGTTTTCGACTATTAGTGAGGGTCTAATGAGGTATAATGGGGAGACAATGATCTCATTATTAGATTGTAGAACAACACTATAATCACATCAATCAATTGAGGAAACATATCAAGTAACTGGTAGAATATAAACATCTAAAAAATTATAATAAGTAACTAAACCAAAAGAATTGACATAAAAAATATGTTGAACAAGTAATGTATCTAAATAAAAAGGCATGAAATATCTGGAATCAAGAAACCCATATATTTCATGTGTCAAAATTACAAAAATACCAATGAAAACTATCTCTAGATAGAATCACGAGCATAAATCTATCCTATGATCCCCTTATCCAAAGTAAAGAACAATCAAGAATCATATTGCGGGCACTAGACCCAGTCCCTAATCGAATCCATGAAGTATGTTTGGGTACCGAACAGTGGCCAAAAAAGTGAGTGATATAACACTCAGTAGGACACCACCAATAGTGTCTATAACATGTCTAGTATTTGTATAAAAAGATATGAACTATGAAATATATATATGACAATAATATGAATAAATATTAAAAATATATTAATACTATCCAATCGACCAATTGTGATCACACACCCTTTATGGGGATATATGTAAAGCATGATAAATTTATACTTTAGAATATTTCAATTAATACAGTGTCAAACCTCAAGGGCCATATCCAATTTATAAATTCCAAGTCACCCTCATCGTTTAAGGATTACATGGGATGAATCCAAGGTATAAACTACCAAGGCATCCCATGGAGTCCTTAGAGTGTCCCAATAGAAACTAGGTCATGACTTGTGTAGTGGCTAATGAGCCTATCCATGGATTATTTCCAAGGCAGTCCAAGAATATTAGATCCAAGAAGTAACAATATATATGTAATCAAGAGTGATGTGGATCCATGAAGTATAAATTTCCATGAAATCATATGGAATCAAGATACAAGGAGTTGAAATTTCATAGGAATCTAGCAGAACAATCAGGATCCATGGAGTATAAATTTTCAATGGTATCCTATGGAACCAGGATCCAAAAAGTAGAAATTTCTAAGGAATACACTACCATAATCAATCTATGAGTCAAATAATTAATCATTTCATAAAACATTTCATAATCATTTAGAATCCATGAGTTTATCCAATTCATTCCATAATTTTTTTTCAAATAATACAACCATTTTATTATATGTAATGAAATGGAGAATGAGGCATAAACCCTCTACTATAACTCAATCAATTCTTATTTAGGCTCATACTAAAATGGGTGAGCTCAAACACACTAAAAGGAGTACTATATCAAGGGAAGATACATAAAAATACCTGAAAGGTGGCATGGGTTGAGGTTAAAGACCTCCTACTGTATAATGGTACTCATGGGAAACCTAAACAATTACAAAACAATTTAATGATGGAATTAAATTAAAATTAGGGGCAATGTTGAAAGACCCAACATGTTATACAATGATAAGTATCTATAAAACACCCATCCTTTATGAGAAAAGTTATATACCACCTACCACATACCTATTGTAGAACACTTGTCCAGTACCAGCTCCTAACGAGACACAAATTGAAATAAAATATAATAATTGTATAATGCTTTGAAAAATGGGCATTAGAACTTTCACTAAAATTACTGTATTGTGGAAGAGATAAATATATAAGTATGCAAGTGGAATATAGAGATCACCAGTGTAGATCGAACTAGATAAAAAACTCTTGAATCAGAGTCCAGATGAATAATCATCACCAAATCATAGGTTAGGCTTCAATGGAATCTTTCATAATAGAGAAAGGTGGGTGGGGTAAGATTTTGTGAAAATTGGAGGCCCAACCTCTTATTATAAAAAAATATCTATGGGAATTTACATGGAATGTAAATTAATTACACATCATGTAAATATGAGGCATTCCCCATAGGGAAAATATCATTACACATCATGAATTGGCCTTCCCAAGATAATACACACCGTGTATTTAGTATACACCTTTTAATCCAATTACACATCATGTATTCACTTACACTCTTCCTTTAACCCCAAGATGATTCCTTCTATTCAAAAACACCCCAACAGTCCATGAACGCAGCTTTAGGGTCCTAACAAATTAAAATTAAATGAGTGTTTAACAAAAAAGAATGTATCTATGCCACTTAAAAAAACCTAGTATCTTATAATATTAAAACTTAAATCAATTAATTCTTCAATTCCATTACATGGGTGGTTAAGAATCATCTCATAATAACTGTAAATTCCGGGCATGTAAGTCAGCATCCCTCTCCCTAGTCTCATCTTATACACATCCATGCAACCATAACACCCATACTAATGGAACTGACTTGCCTGAGAGATTCATAGTGTTATAATCAACAATACGCATAGGGTTGTCCTTGAATGACACATCTACCTGTAACTCAACCTCATCTAGATGAAGATTATGAGATGGGTCTGAGTGATAATGATATAGATGAGATACATGGAAGACAGTGTGCATGGATTGGTACCTATGAGGGAACCACAACCAATAGGATATCGAAATAACTCACTCCAGAATCATGAAAGGGATGATATACCATAATAATATCTCTCCATTTCTCCAAATCCATATGTTCCCCATCCTCGGTGAAATGTGAAAAAAGGCCTGATCCGTAACCATAAACTATAAAGGTCATCGGTGGAGACTGGTATATGATTTATTTCTAGACTATGTAGTAGCCATACACTTTCTGATCAACTAGACCTACTTCAAAGTTTCCTGTATGATACATGGTCTAAGATTCAATTCCTCTCATACCACTAACCAGTAAAGTGGTGATCAATATGAACTACCATAAAAAGCCTCATAAAATAAAATCAGTATAGTCTCCTGCTAGCTATTATTGTAGGAGAACTCTACTAGGGGTATATGCATATCCAAAGAATCCCCAAAATTTAGGGAACATTATCTAAGAATGTTCTATAAAACCTTTATTGTGAACTTTAACTAGCCATCGATCGAAGGGTGGTATGTCATGATCAAGAGAACATGTGTACCAAATTACCTCTCTAAATCTTGACAGAACCATGATGTGAGCTGGGTATCCCTATCTGATACAATGGTATGAGAAACCCTATGAAGTTGTATAATATCTAGGATACAATGTCTCCTAGTATCATCTACTAAGAGGGTCTCTTTGATAAGCTAATAATAGGTGAATTTCATGATCCAATCCACCACAACCCATACAACATCATGAACTCATAGATACCTCAACAACCCAGTTACAAAATCCATAACAAAATCATCAGATTTCCACAAGGGAATATATAACTAAAATAAAATCATAGTGATTATCTGGTGTTCTACCTTCACTAGATGATAGGTGGAACACCTCGTGACAAGACCAGGTACCTCCAGTTTTATCCTCAACCACCATTATTGATGAATTAAGCCACAATACATTTTGGAAATGTCGGGATGTACTACCCTAGATGAGACATGAAATTCCCACATTATCTTCTCACATATGTCTGCTGTAACAAAAATAAACCATGTATGTGTAAAAGTTCATACTCAGAAATTGTCCAACTAGAAGTTAGGTCCTCAACTTCCTCTCTCCCCCATAGGACTAGGCCCTTAGAATCTGACAACTATCTCATCCTCACCCTATCCAAAAAAGATGAAGTTACTACTATGGATGAGAGAAAAGTATTTCAATGATAATACTAAACCTCTAAGTGGATTTCTAAAAAACAAGATCAAAATTATCCACTCTCTACTGGCCTCCTAAACTGCCTATATTATATTCCTCCTCCTCTGTGCATCAGCCACTATATTTCCCTTTTTGGGCATATAGGACAACATGAAGTGAAATGAAGGATAGTATTCAATCCAAATTAATTTCCCAATATTCATTTGATTATGTGTAAAAATAAAATTGAGTAATTTGTGGTCTGGGTACACCAAAAAATTATCTCTTAGTAAATAATGTCTCCAATAGTGCTTGGCATGAACAAGAACAACTAACTTGAGATCATGCATCACGTTGCACAAGTGTCCTTAACAGATGAGACCTGTTTCCAATGACTAACTCCTCCTACATAAAAAATATTACTAAACCAATACCTAATACATCATTATATAATGTATAGACTTTTGTTTTATCTAGAAGAATGAGGACTAACACTGAAGTCAGTCTCCCCTTCAGCTCTTGAATGTCTGTCTCATAGGTATGTGACCATATAAATTTCACACCCTTTTTAGTCAAGACCATAATAAGTAATGATAACTATGATAAGACCTATATGAAATGACTATAATGTCTAGATATCCCTAAAAAACACCATCTCTCAAATCCATAATTGGGATGATCCCAGAAAACTATAACTCTCACCTTCTCTGTGTCAAAGGATACTCTTATCTCTGAGATAATATGACACATGAAGATAACCTTATAAATCCAAAAGTTTAACTTTGAGAGATTATTATATAATCAATAATCACTTAGTGTATCTAATATTACCTCAATGTGATTGGATTTTTTGTGTTAAGTGTGAGAATACACAAAGTTATCTTCCATGAAAACTAACATGAAAGAATCTATATAAGGATGGAAAACTCGGTTCACCAGTGCCATGTAAACCACTGGATCGTTCGTGATACTAAACAATATAACAAGATACTCATATAGAACATACCTAAGAAGAAAATATGTATGAGGTATGTCTACTAGAATAATACACACCTGATGGAAACATGATCTCATATCAATCTTCGAGAATTTTTTAGTTCCTCAATGGTGGTCGAAGAGATCATCTATCCCTGTTAAAGGATAAAGGTTATTAACTATTAAATAGTTCAATTTTCAGTAATCCACATTGAACATAAGGGTTTATTAAACCTTTTTAGTGAAAAGGATTGGTTAACACCATATATAATTACTTTTTCATATTGATACCTTTGTTTCTAAGTCCTCTTGATGACTCTTGAGCTCTTGTATCCTAGTTGTTTCCATTCTCTAAGGAGGAATGAATACATGTGAAACTCATGGAACTAGCTTGATAGTGATATAAAGCTTTAGATCATGATTTAAACTAGAAAATTCATCTGGGAAAATGTTCTTGAAATGATCAACCACTGTAGGGAAATATACTCGATTCATTCCCTAATAACCCATATATAAACTAGTAATTTTCACTATCATCCTGCCACACCCCCAATGCTCATGTACTGATCTACCTTTTTAGACCTTACATTCAAACTAGTGAACAAAAACCTTATCCCATAGTGATGTGTAAGTCACTATATGGAGATATAAATTGACATGGTCATGATAATAAACTAGAAAGTCCATCCTGAGTATGACATCTAACCCTGTCATCTAAAGGACAAAGATATCCATGGAAAAGTGATACCCACCTATCTCAAGGGGCACTCCTTGCACTAGTTTACACTCTCTAATATGATCTCCAATTGAGTAAATAGTGTCTTAAAGCCATCAATAAACAAAATATTGATCCCAATTCTATCAACAATAGGTATAAAAATGAAACTATGATAATCACTTATATCAAAAAGAGAAAATACTTGAGTAGTAGCTAAAACACCCCTAGTTTTTATGAATAATGTTTTTTAAATAAATTTAAATTATTTGATGGATTAAATTTAATTATAAAACAATTTAATATTTAAGCACACAAAAAATATTTATATAATTTTGTTACACACTATACCAATTTCCTTTGATAGTTTTCATTTCACACATGACCAAGTTTTACCGTACTATAATATAATATTAATATTATTACTAAAATATAATGATTTTTATCACCTAGAAGTTATAAAGGTAGTTATGGATAATTTTAAGTAAATTATGAAAATATAGTTTAAACATGTATATAAATTTAATTTTTATTTACCAATTAATTCTAACTAAAATTAATTACTATTTGAAAACAAACAAATTCCTTTTCCGAAAAACTATTTTCTATGCAAAAACACATTTTACATTAGTAATTTAAAAAAAAGTATTGATGACTAATATTAATGGAATGTATATATTATATTTTAATTAAACTATTTAACAATAATATTTTTTATTTTCTAGAAAATAGTTATGAATAAATCCAATTTTACACATAAAAATATGTATTTTTCTAAATGGTTGTTTTTCCGCCTTGTAATAGTGAACTTATTATAAAACCAAATATGAAAACTTTTATAAATTATATTTGAAAAAAATAAACTTTATTACTTAAATTATAATGTCAATAACTATCTTAATATGAATTTTTGGTATTTTTATAAGAAGTTTTTTTGATAATTACTAAAAAATACTGAATTAAAATTGATAATGTTTTTTTCTTTAACTTATTTATAGAGTAAAATAATAATTTTCTTTGGTTATAAACTATATTTAGTTCAATGATATATATTTTTAACCATTATAGTTCATTGGAATAAAATTTACATTGAAATTTAATATTAAAACATTCTAATATTTTGATCTTATCTCTTTAAATACTCACTTCCTTGACATATCTGTAAGATTGATTTTATATTAATTATTGCCAATTATATTCATTTAATTTAGAAAAATATATTCCATATTTATAATCATCATAATTTATAATATCTAATAATACCAAATTAATTTTTTATCATAATTATTAGTGATAAAAATTAAAATTAATCACTATGATTAACGGAAAAAATAGTTTACTAAGGGACTATTCTTTAATTTTTTGGAGAAAAATGAACTAGAAACTTATAAAAACACATTGGATGGAAATATTTAGATGATATATCATTTTATATTATAAATGGTTCATTATAATATGAAAATTATGTAAGGGAGGCATCTCAATAGTGTTTACATTTTTATATTTACAAGAATGACACTCCTCCATTATAAAATGGCATTAATTATCCCTCATTCTTCAAAATTATCTTTCCATTTGGCTTAACCAAACACTAAAGATATCCCATCCCAAATTACATACTCTCAATATATATGACATTATTTGGTCATAAATTCATCCAAGGTAGTACTTTGGTGCAAACCAAAAGAAGATACCTGAAGAAGAGGTAACGTTCGTCAAGACCTTGTTTGTTTTGTATCTTCCCACAAAACCCATAAATTCTTCTCATATAAATATTATATAATAAAATTATTATAATAAATGTAATTTTATGTTTTTATGATAAGTGTATTACCTACAACCACACACAGTTTCATCAAATGGGATACACAATCATCATTTGTGTGTAATATTGACTATCGCCTTGTGAACCAATGTCATTTTTCCTTCCATTACCACCTACTAAGGCTGATAATAATGATGGAAATGATGTTTATATATGATATATATAGTATTTATTATGGATTTATCATTATTAAATTATTATATAATACATAACTTTATGATTTTCATTTTGTGAGAATACGATAACATTGTTCATGTGTACGACGGACTACCATCTCACGATGCGTTGTGATTATTTCACAATTTACATGGAATGTATTAAGGATAGGTTTAATAGAATTATTATATATGTATAAAATAAAAATTATAGTATAATAATTTATATCATTTACTTTTATCTTTTAATTTGATAATAAAATGGAAACAACGCTCATGCCTACGTACAACCAACCTTCTCAATGAATAATGTATTTCATTTTCTATCACTAAATTTAATGGGTAAATATAAATAAATGTTTAATGATTATATATAATATTTATATCATTTTTATCATTCTAGAGATGATTAAATCATGATATCATTAAGAGGACAAAGAATAAAAAGTCAAAACTAGTATGAAAAACAATGTAGTTCTGACTTGAAAATTAACATAAACATGGAATTGTAAATAAATGGGTAATATAATGTCATAATTAAACCATATATGGTATTATATATATATGAAATATGGTTCTATTAAATATTTATAATTAACTTATATTTATTATACATTATTTTTAATGAGTAATATGAGATTCAAGTCTTAAGGTAAGGGGATTTCTAGTGTCACTTTTATTTATATGAGACTTATTCCATATTCACCACTTGTTTGTTTTATGTGGTGTATATAAAAAACTTTTAATGGTTATATAATGAATTTAATTTATTATATTTTATTATATTTTTCAATTATTTTATTCTTTCACCAATCTCCTGATTCAAAAGTTACTCAATTAGTAAGGGATTTTTTTGTAACTTTAATTTTTCATGAGATACAAGCTATGTTCACCACCAATTTCTTATATGTGGTGTGTATACTACCTATGGATGTATTTTATGATTCTAATATAGAGATTTATTTGGATTTAAATATCCACTTTAGGATCTTTATCTCATGGGGTTTATGGTTAAATCATTACCAAGGAAGTAAGGTAATTTAGTCTCAATTTTTCTTCTTTAAGACAAATGTTATGTTATGAACCTATATTATTATATAAGTTGTATATTACTACACTTTTAAATTTAAAATAATTTATATACTTATTTTCATGATATTTCATGATTCATGTAATTATATTCATTCAGGGGTATTTTGGTTCAATTTTACCAAAGTAGTAAGAGTTTATTACTATAATCTCATCATTTATCAAGATTATTTATGATTATGCTTCCATTGAGGAAATAGTTTGAACCATTTGTCAAAAAATTATCATAAAATTTATTTTTATAATGTTATTATTTACATATGCAATTCATTTTATCATTTTACACTTTTTTAGTTAATATAATCAATAAAATGTTTGAAGAAAATCTGACTTTATTTCACTCTTTAGTTGGGAATCCATTTTCTCCCAAATATAAATTTTTAAAAATATTTTAAAGATTAATTTATATATTTTCAAAGTTATTTTCAATTAAAACGTTTTTAAAAATGTTTCATGTTTTAAAAAGTGTTTTTCAAAGTGGGAAGGATATTTTCCTTAAGGAATGTTTTAAATGATGATTTAAAATTATTTTTCATCTAACATGACAATCATTCTTAATATACATGACTTACTGGGGAAATGATCCGAGAGTACCATTAATATTATTTATCTAATTTTTTTTATGTTTTTATGGGACTATGTTTATGAAACATATTTATCTTTCATGATTTATATGCTTTGAAACCCCGTACTCTTCATAGGTTATGCTATGAAGAAATGATTATGAAACCTACCTCCTTTCAAGAGGTTAAGATATAATGAAATGTATACGACACCCATTTTAGTTAATGGATTATCATTATATGAATGTTTATGATCCTTTGAAACATATATTTATGATTTCATTATGTGATATTTGGGACCTATATCCTATTCTAATGAATTGGTTAATGATAAATTTTATATGATCTCATAGGCTACATAGGTTGTTAGCCAGAGCCAGAAAATAATAACATACACAAGTAGTTAGTCTAACCAAAAAACAGGAGGGTATATATGTTGTTATCCAAATAGTTGAAATAATAGGGTACAATGGTTTTCAACCAAAGACTGAATACAAGAAGGTACATGAGTTATTAACCCAAGCCATAAAATAAGAGGTTCCCGGGGTTGTTTTCCAAAGCTTGAGAAAAAAGGTACATAGTTTGTTATCCCAAGCCAAAAAAAATATGGGACATAGGTTGTTATCCCAATCGTAAAAACAAGAGTGTACACAGGTTGTTAGCCCAAGCCTAAAAACAGTAACATACATTATTTGTTACCCCAATTCAGAAAACAATAAGGTAAATGGGTTATTATTCCTTGATTGAAGAAGGTACAAGGGTGGTCATCCCAAACCTGACACATTATGAATGTCTCGTAGGGTATCCTTGATATAAAAGTTTCTATTATTAGGTGTATGAAATGAGTGTATTTCTTATTACAATGTTATTCTCTAAGGACTCATGTTTTTCGATTTTCCTTATGAGTCATTTTTTATGTTAGGACTCTATTTATGACATAAATCATGATTATGATATTTGATATGTAGGTTATGATCTAAAAATGTTATGCTCATGTTCTCATAACCTTATTTCCATGTTATACATATGTATCTCCTTTATTTACCCTTACTAATCAATTGATATCACACTTTCTTATGTTTCCTTTTCTTAGGTTACGAAGAAATGTTTTAATAAGAATAATAAATATTAATTTCATTCTAGGAAACATTAAATCTCTTCATACATGTTTAAATATTGTGTTCCATGTTTCCATATACACTAAAATATTATGGTCTCCGGGCATGTGTTGGTGTAATGTAATGAAATCTAATAAAAAATAATGTAATATACATGTATGAGATTCCTGGGTCACTATAGTTGGTATCAAAGGAAAGGTTTATTCATCCATTGGAAACTAGGATAAGAAAAAATTAGTGATATACCTAGAGAAATTATTATGGATACGAAAAGGGGTGTCTGTTAAGATAATTCTAAGGATGAGTCAAATTTTATGAAAATTTTATGGAATTTGGGTAAAGTATTAAGAGAGTGATTTCAAGTAAATTACATCCTTTTCTAGATAATTCATGTGGATGTGGCTCTATTATATATTTATATAGGTTTAACAACCTTAAAACATCAAATTTATATGGACTAAATCGGCGACTAGTTCACAAAAACGAGCCTTACTGTTCAATTAGTTTTAGCCTCCCAGGGGATATGCATTGGAAATTTAAAAACTCTTTATTAAAATTCATAAAGGATTTAAATAGATAATGACTATGAATGACCCATATTAAGCCTAAGGTTTCATATATTGAAGAAAATGTGTTATGATTTAGACACCCACTAAGAATTTTTTTTAGGATTATGTGATTTCCAATATATTTAGTGTTTCTCATTATATGATTTCTAGTTTTAGATAATGGTTGGAAAATGAAGGTACCATGTAAATGCTGATTACAATGGACATTGAAATAATTTTCCTATTGAGTAACTTAACATTATGAGAGTTATAATGGATAAAATGTTTTATATGCTCACACTACCTTCCCAAGCTATGAATCATTTTGAGAATCCAAACGAGAAAAGGGGGGAACAATTTTATATTTAATATTGTAGGAGGAAATTTCCACCTTAATCTAAAGGTTTAACCAATCCACTAGTTGTGTAGAAATTGATCAGTACCACTGAAAACAAATTTTCCATTATTCTATGTTTGAATCATTAAAAATTTATTTTTGGTGGAACATTATTAAGAATATGATTGAGTAAGAAAAAAATTAATCTATATAATGGGAAAAGTTTAAAGGGGTATTTATTAGTAAATAAATCCCTCATATTCTATGAACAATGATGGTGAAGCAATTACTATAGATTATAAATAAGGATGATGAATCTGTTAGTGATATTGAAATTTTTTTTACAAGACCTTCAATGTACTCTTCTTGTATTACCATTTAGCTTGAAAGTAAATTTGTCCAATTATTTAATAGATTAAAACGAATATCCAAAGGGAGTTATCCATAAGAGACTTTGTATGCTATGAATAAATTGTTAGATACAATATTAAGGTGAAAATAGATCTCGGAGTTATGTATCAATCTCATGGTTTTGATAAGTAGAGAAAAATGGAATTAAAAGAAAAAACAATGAACCATTGAGTGAAAATAATGAGATATAAATTATGCTCAAAGTGTATGAAAAACATGGAGGGAATGGTCTTAATGGGACTAGTAAATATTTTAAGGATAGAAAAGAAAGTTATCGAGTGGATGAAAGCCAAATTGAATAGAAAAAGTTCGTTAATGATGAAAATAATGAGAAAGCACCACAGAATGATCCTCATACACTTTAGTGATTAAATTCCATGGAGCTTGGGAATTATGATAAAAACTACACAAATTTGATTGTTAAAAATTATGATCACTCCAACATCCTTTGAAGACAATGGATAATGGGAAATATTATGAAATCACAATGGATGAAGTAAGTCTTGATAATTGGGGAACTCCATAGTGAAGAATTTCATCTGGGATTTGGTTAAATAAGTTCTATGAAAATATTGTTCTTTATCATTTAGTGGAAATTGATATGATTATAAGAATTTATTATCTGTCTCTCCATAGATTATATAATAAATAAATCACATTGATATTCTAATAGTTTAATTATGAACCCAAGCTTCCAATTAAAATGTTTTTATAAGAACCTATTTGAGGAATAAATAATGAATCATATTTTATAAGAACACATGTTTTCAATAAGAATTTATGGTAATTTAGGTTATTACCATGTTTTAATAGATTAAATTATAATGGTAGTCACATGTTTTTCATGTGACAATCAAGAGATACATTATGATATATGGGGGATACATGTTAAGAAGATTTTGAGAAAATTAGTGAAATTGTTTATAATGTTTTAGATTTTAATCTTTCAAAAGGGTTAAAAGGTTAAAAAATTATTTAATGGTTTATGTTAAACATAGGATGATATTATAGAGATTAAATTATTATCTGACAACATGATGATTTATGCATATTGGATAAACTGTGCTAACTATTTAGCTGTGATGTTAATTAAAGGTAGATGAAACGACCTATCCTTAAATTTTTGGATTAAATGATCTATTAATAGTCTAGGATGAAAAATTAACCTTTATTTATTATATTAGGAGATGAATTATAAAATTATCTATTCACAACCAAAGGGTGATATTGTTCATATGAAATGGAATGAAACCATGTAAGTATATCTTCTTGTGAAAAATTATTCAACTAGAAGAAAATGGTCTTGGAAAAAATGTTATCCTCTTGTCATCATTTTCAATGCTATTAATGAATTTTTCCATAATCTTTGGTTTATAAATTTTTGATAATTAAATTTATCTTTACCATGTTATGTATCACTCTTCATTGGGTTTTGGGTGTTATTTTTCTCTTATATGTCCATGTTTTAACTTTCCAACTATGTGCTCTTATTTGGAAACCTAGTAATGAGTTACATTATGTAAATATTATGTTACAAAATTTAAAATTTTAAAGAAATTTTTATCATTAATTTTTTACAATGTAGGATTTAATAAAATTAAATCTCATTTTTTCAAACATCGATGACCCAAATGAATTTGGTGGTTGAAATTCATTTTAAGGGGGTAGAATGCCACCCCATGAGTTTTTATGAATTATTATTTTCAAATAAATTAAAATTATTTAATGGATGGTATTTAATTATACACCAATGTAATATTTCAATAAAATAAATATAATGTTTATATTGTGTTAAAAATAATACCATGTTATTTTTATATCTTGCGTTAGATGCAAGACCAAATTTTACCGAACTACAATATACTGTAAATATTATCATTAAAATATTATTATAATTATTTCCAATATACTAGAAATAAAATTATTAATAATATTAAATAAATTATGAAAGTATGCTTCACACACATATATAAATTTAATTCTTTGGTTTCCAATTATTTATAAACGAAAATAATGACTATTTCAAAATAAAGAAATTTATTTCCTGAAAACATATTTTTCTATGAACAAACATGTTTATCTCAATAAATTGAACAATCCAATTTTAATGTATGATTATAATTTAATGTATGTATTACATATTTATTCAACTATATAAAATTCATATTATTTATTTTCTAGACAATAGATAAGAAAAAATCCAACTTTATGAATAAAAGAATCATTTTCTAAAAGACACTTTTACCACCATTTAGTAGTCTGTTTATTTTTAAACTTTAATTTTACATTTTTATAAATTATATTTGAAAAATTGAAATATTTTTTTTATTAAGGTCAAAATTATGTTAGGATAAATATTTTTTATTTTTCTAAGAAGTTTCATTTTTTATGAATAGTAAGAAATAGTAAATTTTTATTAAACTTTTCTTTTTTGTTTAATTTTATTATAGTTAAATTAAATTTTTATTTATTTTTTCATTTAATATAGTTAAATTATAAATATAATAATCCAATTTAGTTTATTAGAATCAGTTTTATATTGTAATTGAATTTAAAAACTTAATAAACTTTTGGTCTTTTCACTTTAAAAACTCGCTTCCTCGACACGTTTTCAGGAATAATTTTATACTAAATTATACCAATTATATGAATTGAATTTTAAACAATAGATTAAATATTTTTAATAATCATAATTTATAATTTATAATAAGTCCAAATTAATTATTCACCATAATCATTTGTGAAAACTTTTAAAATTAATCAATATGATTTAGAACAAAATTAGTTTACTAGGGGACTAATATTTAAACTGAAGGGAACAAATGATCTAGTAACTTTTCCAAAACCCATTTTATGGACATATTTAGACCATATTTACTTGTTTCTCAAAAATATTTCACTATTAGAGGCACATGATGTAAAGGAGACATCCCAATATTGTTTACATTTTTGTATTTACAAGAATGCCACTCCCCATCCATTATAAAAGGGAATTCAATCTCCCCCATTATTTAAAAATCTCAAGACATTTGGCATGAACTAACCTATAAAATATTACTTACCAAATTACCTCATCTGATTCTAGAAATATTAACAAGGGAATAAATCCAACTAATTAATTTTTTTGGTTGCAAACCAAAGAGAAAAAAACCAAAGAAGATGTAACATTCATCAAGGAACGTTTTTGTTTTATATATTCCTAAAAACCATAAAATTATTTTCATATCATGATTATATAATAAAATTCTTATCTATAATATCTATATATTTGTCATTTTCTTTTTTTCTTTTAATATTAGAATAAAATAGAAACAACATTCATGTGTACGTACGACCTACCATCTATATAAACGACACATTTCATTTCCTATCACTAAATTTGATGGGTTACTATAAATACATATACAATAAATATATATGATATTTATATATTGTGTACAATTATAATTATGATTAAATATTTATTTATGTAAGAGGACCAAGAATAACATGTCAAACCATGTAGGAAAACAATGCGATTTTCACCCAAAACATAACTTAAACATGGAATAGTTAATAAATGGGTAATATAATATCATAATTAAATATTAGGTGGTATTATTTATATAAATATGTTTCTATTATAGAATTATAATAAAGATATATGCATTATATATCAGTTTTTAATGAGTATGATGAGATTTAAGACTTAAGGTGAGGGAATTTATAGTCTCACTTTTGTTTATATGAGACATATTCCTTATTCACCACACATTAATTTTTTATATTGTATATACCTCCCTATGATATATTATATCATGAAATTAATTTATTTAATGATATTAAATTTGTTTAATTGATTTTATTCTTTCAGAAATATCATGATTCAAAAGTTACTCAAATAGTAATGGATTTCTATCTCACTCTTATTTTCCATGAGACACAAGCCATGTACTCCACTTATATATTGTATGTGGTATATATAATACCTATAAATTTATTTTATAATTATTATTCTAGTAATTATTGGGTTATACATATCCATTTTAGGAAATCCTTTTAATGGGGTTTACGGTTAAAACATTAACAAAATAGTAAGGAAAATTTTCCACAATTTTATTTCTTTAAGATATATGTTATATTATAAACCTATATTATTTTAAAAGGTGTATATAATACCCCTTGTAAATTTTATATCATGAATACAATTATTTTAATGATATTTCATGCTTCATGTAATGTTATTCTATCATGTGTTTTTTATTCAATGTTACAAAATTAGTAAAAGTTTATTTCTACAATATCATTTTTTATCAAGATTGTTTATAATTATACTTCCATTGATGAAATATTATGATCCATATCTCAATAATTCTTAGGAATTTTCTTGTCCACTGGTTATTCACGATATATCCAAGTAATATTATGTTTTTTCCACTCTTTGGTATATAATATAATTAAGTAATTTTTTTGAAGAAAATCTAACTTTATTTCTGTCTCCGATCAAAACAAAATTTTCATCCAAAATAATATTTTCTATTTTTTTCAATAATCATTCATAAATTTCCAAATTTATATTAAATTGAAATGGTTTTAAAAAATTGTAATTTATTTCAAATTGTTTTTCAAAGTGGGAATGGTATTTTCCTGAAGAAATGTTTTAAATAATGTTTGACAATTATTTTCCACCAAAGATGACATATGTGGGTGTTACTCATGCCTTAATAAGGATATAATCAAAGCATACCATTAATATTGTTTCTTTAAATGGTTTATGTTTTGATGTCATGATGTTTATGAAACCTATTTCTCTTTTATGGGTTATAGGCTATAAAATCTTATTCTCTTCATGAGTAATGCTGTAATAAAATGATTAAGAAAACTTTCTCTTTTCCATTGGTTAAGATATAATGAAATGTTTATGAAAAAAATATTAGTTCATGGGTTATGATATGATGGATTTTTATGAAATTAGTAAACACATATGTATTATTTCATTATGTGATGGGTTGGAATTATATCTCACTCTAATTCATTGAGTAACGATAAATGTTATATAATCTCAGAGGGTACACAGGTTGTTAGGCCAATCCTGAAAAAAGAGGGTACAAGGTTTTTTATCCCAATCCCAAAAATAATAGGGTAAATGAGTTGTTAGACCAAGCCTAAAAATATAGGATATACTCTTTCTTTCCCAATCCCAATAAACGAGATGGAATATTGGTTGTTATCTACTTCGCAGAAACAAGAGGGTACAAGAGATGTTAGTCCAAGACTAAAAAATTAGGGTGAAACAGTGGTTATAACAAACCTGAAAACAAGAGGGTATATGGGTTGTTATCCCATCCATGGAAATAATAGGGTACACGGGTTGTTAATACAAGCTTGAAAATCATAGGGTAAATAGGTTGTTAGGTCATGCCTGAAAACCAGATGGTACACAGGTTGTTAACCCATGCCTAAAGTAGGTATATGGGTGGTCATCCCAAACCTAACACATTATGGATGTCTTTCTTAATTGACTTGACATAATATTTTCCATGGTTAGGTGTATTCCACAATTATATGTCTTATGATAATGTTATTATGTGATGACTCAGGTTCTTTGATTTCCTTATGATTCATGTCTTATGATATGCCAATATTTATGCCATGACTCATTATTATGATATTTATTATCTAGGGTATGATCTTCAATTGTTATTCTCATGTTCTCATACACTTATGTTCATGTAATGCATATATATATCTCCTTTATTTAATTTTAATGAGCATCTGAGATCACACTTTCTTATGTTTACTTTCCCATGGTTATGAAGAAAGGTTTTATGCAGGAGTACTAAATGGGAAGATATTTGTGGGAAACTTTGAATATTTTATCCACGTTTAAAGATTTGGTTCCTTGTTTCTATAAATGATAAACTATTATGTTCTTTAAGAATGTTTTTGTGCAAGTTGATGAATATTCATTAAAAATAGTGTAATATACTTATGTGAGAATCCCAGGTAACAACAGTGGATAATAAGATCATACCACTCACTATAGATGGTCTGACGCTCTACTCCTCACATATAGGCCATAATTAATATATTTAATCTGAACTAAGACCCTATGAAATATCCTGAATATTGTAAGTAGGACCACGATGTTGTGAATGTGTAACGACTATATAGATCCCTTGGGCATGACCACTTCCTCATCTTGATCGACCGATAGAACTATAGATCCCATCCTTAGATAAAGCTGTGAATCCCTCTCATGAATCAATATTTTATGTCAACCCCCTCCCACCAACCACAGGAGGAATGGTTCATAGAATCGGTGTAAATCTAAAATAATTCCATAGGCTCAATAATAAACTAGGTATCTATCTAACTGGATCCTCATCTGTCCCTACCTCCCACTCAAATGACAGAAGAAAAATCTATAGGAAATCACACATTTAATGGTGTTCCCCTCACGAGAAGACTCAAAATAGAGAGTACTTA
The DNA here is from genome assembly GCA_963277665.1 of Viscum album. NCBI lineage: Eukaryota > Viridiplantae > Streptophyta > Magnoliopsida > Santalales > Viscaceae > Viscum > Viscum album. Next base: position 780,209,944 of record OY728153.1, on the reverse strand, counting down.
CAACTTCTAATGAACCAATCGGTCAAGAAGGTGCCCAACAATGCTCTAAGCCTCTATATACCCTGAGGTTTTTTTTCAGTAATCAATGCCTAATTCAATATCTTAGATATATTATACAACCAAAACATGTTCACCTATGATCAAATGCCATTCTTGAGACCTTCCATTAAGCATCTCACCCTAGATGGCTCAGAAAAAAGATACACATTCATAGATCACTAAATCTATATAAGGTAGGAAAAATACATTATAACAATCATCACACACTACTCCAGACGCATTAACCCACTAGTCCCTTCATCTGGTAAAGTCTTAAGAAATAAGTAATTGTGAAATCATAATTATAAATCACTCCAAACCATATGTAAATTTATATTATCTTGGGTTAGAATGTCCCACCACTACTTAGTGGATACCCAAAATATCTACGTAGTGAGATTCAATAACCTCCTAAGAGGTGTCTCAAGATACTCTAAAATTGATAAAACATATTCAATCCAAAACTCATTATCCTATAGAACACCATCTCCCAAGAATGTGGGTGGATTATGCTACTGGAACACACTCGTCAGCTATAATATAGGTGAGATAGGTTGTGGGGATCCATGAATTGTATTCATAAACCATAGGAAACTTTATTGTATTTGGAAAACAAAACATTTATCTGAAACAAAGGGAAATTCCCGAAGTGGTACAATTGGTGGTTCTACTGGTGGCTCACAACCCCCACATATGAAGCATGGTAGTTACCACCCTTCTAACACATGCATAGAGGCCGTTTTGGTGGGATGTTACTATAATACCAAGCTCATGCCTTAGAAAAGATCTAGTAACAACTATATCATAGATATAAGCATAGTATATGTACAATACTACATATAAAATAGCTACTACCCTATATCATATTTTAAATATAGGACTGGATAATAAGAACAATTGGGAAAATCACCAGAGAAACTACCTACTTCCCACTCTATCACTGGGTTTAGGTCATGCTCTCTGTTTCACAACACAGGTCCCGATATGTATATATATATATATATATATTTAATGGTGACCTTTCCATTTTATTTCAATTTCATATAAATTCATATCTATTTACAAATATCTTAAAATGGTTGACTAAATGGATTTCCAGTTATAATCTATAAGGGCCCATACACCTTATAAATCAAAGTGTGACACTCATTTAATCACAACCATAACACATCCCAGTCTATGTGACCAATAGTTCCTGACTCAACATTCCATAATTGATTACTTTGGGTGTCTACTATAGCCTATGCAGGAAAACACTATTTATGTTACACCAAGTGCTCTATGTACCAATTATGCTTCTCAATCCCCCATATGAAGTGATATTTGATAACAATTCTAAAACAAAAGGCTCACATAAAAAAATTTATATAGTCAAGAAATTCATTCTATATGGAATAGAATATTCTGGGCATGTGAGTCTTATAAGGTTATGAAAATGATGTATAATCAATGATTCCATTCCATACCAAGATAAGGATAAATGAAATTTCTCAATCACAATATTAATAACATCAGGATCTAAGGAGTATAAATTTCTAATGAATCCACTATCATAATCAATATCCATAGAGTAGAAATTTCCACTTCTTCCTATGGAATCAGAATCCATGGGGTAGAAATGTCAATGAAATCATATGGAATCAAGATCCAATAAGTAGAAGTGTCCAAGATATACATTATTATAATTAATTAAACAATCAATAAATTAATCATTCCATAACACATTTTATAACCATTTACAATCCATGAGTTTATCCAGTCCATTCTACAATTTTCATTAGAATCATTTAACCATATTAACTATATGTAATAAAATAGAGGATAATAAACCCTCTCCTATAGCTTAATAAATTCTCATTTAGGCTCCCACTAAAATTAGTGAGCTCTTACATGCCCAATAGGGTGGTTCTTCAAGGCGAGATATGTTAACACACCATAAAAGTGGCACAGGTTGAGGTGAAAAACTTCTAACTATATTATGGTACTCATGGGAAACCTAAAATGGTTCCAAAAAATTTAATCAATGCATTCAATTAATTATAAAAATGATGGAAAGAACAATATATGGAATACCAACAACTAGATATAAAACCCCCAATCATTAATGGAAAATTGATAGACTAACTACTGTAAACTCGTGCTAGAACAGTCATTTGGTATAATCTCCTAACTCAACCTAGATTAGAAAAAAATGGAAGAATGATCAAACACCATGAAAATAGGGCATAATGGGATGCACCAAAATAACTCTTTTAAGGAGTATAGAAATAGAGAAATAAATATATGAGTAAAGAAATCAATTGTGGGGATCCAATAAGAAGAAAGACATTGGAATCAATGTTTAGTTGAAAAATCATCACCAAATCATATTTTAGGCTTCAAGAGACTCCTACACGAGAGAGAATGGAGGGTGGTGTGAGATTTTGAAGAAAATAGGAGGACATACCACTGATTTTAAAAAACTATCTGTAAGAATTAATATTAAATAAAAATTCATTACAAATCATGTAAATATTCGTCTTTCCCCTCCTATAAAATCTCATTACACATTGTTAATTTTCTTACTTAGGCCAATACACATCTAATATTGAGTAAATATCATGTATTCCAATTACACATCTTGAATTTTTCCTTTAACGTCTACTTCATTCCTTATTTCTAAAAAACAACAAAACCATCCCATGGGTCTGACTCTATGTTCCAATCCAAACAACATAAACAAGAGTTTAACTGGAAATAAAAGGATATGAACCTCTTAGAAAAACCCAAGATCTTATAAATATGTTAGATAACTATTAAAATATAACATGTATAATAGAATAATTATTTAAATTTCATGTTTTTAAGGTTTTAATGAATATTAAAAAATAGGTACATGAATAAGACAAATAAAATGATTAAAAAAAGATTACATTTAATTGAATAGTTTATTATTATCTTAAAAACAATCATTGGAATAATGGATTTGAGATTCATTTTTTAAAATAAAATCCACCATACATGGTGGAGTATTATTAGGGAGGGTTATTTTGAAGATATTGGAGAGGAATTAAAAATGAAATGTGGGGTTTTGAGCGAGTAAGGGATGGATGCTTTTATAGTTGACTTTGAGTGGAGTAGTTTTAAATACCCATTCATTACAGAGGAAAGAATTTAATTATACGAGTAATTTCTCTTAAAAATGGGAAATTAATTTAAGCAATTTATGAAATAGTTCATACACACAATTTAGTGATATGTTTTTTGGAAATTTTATTACATTACTACTTAGTGTAACCATTTCCCTCATTTTACCCTTTCTCATGGCAGGTCACATTTTTTATGAACATATTTTTTGATTTAAAATGAAATTAATTCTTTTAATAAAATTTTAAATGATGATTAAAATTTTAAAATTAATTTTATTACGATATATTTATAAAATTTATTCAAATTTTCTATAATAAAACACACACTACTAAAAACAATTTTATTAATAAAAACATCTTTTTATTAATGAAAAGATTTTGTTGGCTTTTCCTTAGTTTTTTAGTTTTTAATTCTCTCAATACCTACTCGTGTAAATTCATTGCACCTCATGTTTTTATTGCAACTTTTGTTCTTTAATAAAGTCATTTGGGTCATAAATTGGGTTACCAATTCTTGTCACCACTTTTATTAAAAAATTAAAACATCTTTTTAAAAAATAAAATGATTTTACACTTATTTATTATCAATTGATAATCATTCCATGAATACTAATTAATTTTTTTTATATGAAAGTTAAATTTCATTAAATATTATACTCTAAATATGATAAATTTAATTCCTAAATAAAAAATAATTAATTTATAATAAAAATAATTTCATTAAATATAACAAATTTTTTGACCATGATTAATCAATTTTTTTATAATTTATAATTTAATATTAATTTTATTAAATTAAATTTATTTATTTTACTAGTCATTATTTTAAATTCATAAAACTAATTTATTAAAATAATTCTTTATAATTAATAATTCAAATATAAATGAATAATATATAAAAATAATTTCATTAAATCTAAATTTATTTTCAAAATTAATATTATATTTTTGTTATGATCTAATATTATATATTATATATTATTACATGAAAATATAATATTTATAACCCATTAAAAACTTCTAAAAACCTATTATAAAATCTCCAATATACCTATTGGATATATGTATACCGAATAACCATATATCTAATGACTATATAACTAACGACCATATAACAATCATGTAACAATTTTATATTATTATATTTATCTCTATATAGTTTTATAAAATCATCCATCCTATTTTCACACAAAAAATGTCTATAATATTTCTAATTTGTTTCCTTCTTTATATAATTATACTCTGGGGCTTTATGTTTATGGGAGATCATGAGGATGAATACTACAAGCTTGTTTTCTTTTTATTTGTTTGTGTTTTTATACCAATTTTAATTTTATGAATTATGTTTCATATGAATTGATTATAAATTATTTTATTTTACAATTTAATATTCCACCTTGATAAAATAATTCATTATTTATTTTAGTTTTGGGTATCATGTAAATTTTTTTATTTAACTTATTGAAGAAAAACTAATAGTAAAAACATTGACTATTACATTCTTCCCCGCTTAGAAAAATCCATCTTCAAAATTTAAATATTTATGAAACTAGAAGAGGGTACCTTTGTCTCATTAAATTTTACATTTACTACATAGGTTATCTAAACTTATGATTTATCTGTATAACTTTGAACCGATGGGTGGTCGTGTTTAGTATTACTTTTGGTTTAAATTACTTGATCTTCACCTATTATTCCTTATAAGAGAGATCAAGTTCCAGTTGTATAACCTCCATCTTTTGAATATGTCATAAATCTATTATGTACATCCTCAGAAGTGATACATGAAACAGATTTTACACTTGGGAGAGGTTTTGGTGGAAGCACTAGTCAAACATCTATAGTCTTCATGAGAACATAAATCATGATAGAGATAGGGTATCTAGGGATCAACATTACCTTCTACTAGAATTCCATAAGCCTCTTCCATGATGTTATTAAAAATAATATGTTGTCTAAAACTGAGACTCCTAATCTCATCAAATATTATTAGTATGACTCTACTGATGACTTTGTTATTATTTAATTTTTTTATTATTAGTTTAGTTATTATTTTTCATTCCCCAAGAAAGATCTTGTCCAAATAGGTTCCTCCCTCCAACTTCATCCAAGAACATTTGTTTTTTTGTTCTTTTCCCTTAGAGATTATCATATGGTTCCCTTTGAATGATTTAGTGGAAACTTTTGTTATATTATAACTCAACTAGTGGAAGATACTAACCCCCAAATCCATTTAAATAAATTATGTAAGATATTATCACACATTCCCAATTTTAAATGTTTCTTTCAGATTAAACATCACATTGAGGATGATGATTTGATCTAACTTTTATCTCTCTATCTAATTTTTATTGATGATTTCTATAGAAATTTGATGCGGACCTTCGATCATGGTCACATAAAATTGATGGTGGTATTTAATTTATCCTTACCACTTATTTTATATACATATTATCTTATTTTGGAAGTATGAAATACTCTCAAATAGAAATTAGGTGTCCTAAATTTTTAAGTTGATCAACTGCATCTAAGATGTCATTGTAACCTTTAGAAGTCATGGTAATACCTATGATGGGATCAATGGTGATGGTTTCTCATTTCCATAAGAGTATGGGTAATAATTTCATCACCCCCATTTACTTTTTTCATTCAAACAAAACTTTATAATAGACCACACATCAAGATGTATACTCATTAATCTCTTACTTCATGTTATCCTATCATAAGTTCTCAATGTGATATCTATGAATATTTTTTATTCCTGAGTGAATAGGGAATGCTGAGCAATGTTCTTTATCTAAATTCATATTTTTTAGTTCTACAATATATGGTACACATATTTCTGTTCAAAATCTTATCCATATATCTTTTTATGGTTGAAAATAAAAATATTTACCACTTTATTTAGGATCTATACATTATCCTTTTGTTCCTCCTTGGTCTTTACATAAATGAATATTTGAGAAATCGTTTAGGATATGTATACTCTCATCCCTTCATTTATTATTTCATGCCTTTCTTGTTAATATCCATTAAGATTAGTTATATTTAGATTATAATTAGTGATAAGCTACTAATATCTATTTTTACTAGAGAATGAGTCACCTTATTTTCTTTTATTGGATGTTAATTTTTTGTGAATTCATAATTGTCAATCAACCTGAACCATATCCTCAAGTGAATTTTCAACTCCTTAATATTAATACATAGTTTTATAAATGGAGATAACTATATATGTATCATACATCTTGGTATATATAAAATTACTCAAAATATTAATGAAGAAAATTACCACTTGTTACCCTAGATCATATATCAGTTATTTTTTATTGTGGGTATTTAAGTAATGAGAGTCATATTATTTTGTTTTAGATACACCACCATCAATCAATAATAAAATACTTCACTATAAAATATTTACTATTTGAATTTTTATTGATATCCTTCATTGACTGAGAGACTATACCAAACTTTATGAACTAATATATAGATAGTTCTTCACACCCTACTCATCACACCAAGTTAGCCACCTCTCTCTCTCACACACACTCACCCAACATGAAAAAAATTCAAAAAATTAGAAATTAAATAAATCAAGTAAAGGTGAAATATTTGGGTTGACATGGTTCATACGTGACTCTTATATCTACGGGATAACACTACTATAATTTTAATGAAAATTGAAAGCTAAAGTGGATTAAAATCACAATTGACAATTATTGATATTAAAATAACTTTACGATCTGAGTCATAGTTTGATTGATACATAATTATAAGTGGCCCACCTTGAATGAATAGTGGGTCCCAAATGATAATCTATGTAGTTTTTTTAACTTTATGGGAATCCCTACGTTGATCCATGGATAATACATGTCAACTATTGAAAATTCACATCACCGCTGAATTATGATGAACAATGACATGCACTCTTATGAATCTCTAAACTAATATCACTATCCAACTTCTTTTTAGAAAATATACAAGTAGAATATTCCCTAATAAAATCATTCAGAAACCTAGAATAATAACCATAACTTCTATTCACCAAATACCATTGAAATGACTAGTATACACAACCATCAGAAGATACCATTTTCTGAACAACATTCCTTCACTAAAAATTCTACTGTGAGTTTATTATATCTCACAGATAATCTATATTCTAATTTTACTCCTTCTAGTCAATTGATTTCTAATAAAATCATTATTTATTGCAAATAATATTACACTTTAATACTACTTTAATGTATACATGAATACTATCTAGAACATAGATAAAATCATCTAATTCCTTATAAATGTGTCAAATAGTATATCCTTCATCTTCCCATTCACTACGACCCCATTAAAGAAAAATGTTTCCTCCAAAATTCCGTAAATAATGTATTAGTGAAAAATTATACAAGATTATACTTTCCAAATATCTTATATTTCTCCAATACTCTACTCTACAAAATGTTCTAAAATAAATGGTCTTTCAAGTCGATATGTTCTATCAATTAGTTAAACAATAGATTCTGAGAAAAATGGATTGTAGTTTGATTATCATAGAATGAAACTCCCCAATCATGTATTATTTATAGTTGTTACAAATATCATTTTAACTTAACAAATTTATTCCCCACTTCCATTTCAACTATGTACTCGATACCCATTTTGGACAATGTAACTATTAGTTGTATCCATGAAATCTAAAAAATTTCCATTTCTCCTGAGGTGAACACAAAAACATTGGTGTTATTACATGTGTCTGAATCCCCATTAAATTTAGTATAAATGTAATGATACAACACATCATCTATCATGAAGAGAAGAGTTTTAACGTATGAACTATTCAAATACTAGATGATCCACTTCAAATCCTACCAGGGTTTCATCCATGGATTTATTATGATTTGATTGAGGACACCCACTACAAATATAATACCTAGTCAAGTGAAAACCATGGAATACATCAATAAACCTATCATGGATATAAATAGAACATTTACCATGTACGAGACAAAATATTTGAATTTAGGTTCCTACACCTTAGAATATTTAAAGTGTCTTTGAAATGGTGTTGAGACTAGATTACTTTATGTCATATCAAAATTTTTAAAAATATTCTAGATGTAATACCGTTGAGATTGAACTAAATTTTAGGCTTTTATATGTCTCTTAGTCTTCATTCCCAATTTTTTATTATCTTGAATGATATAATTCATGTTGAATCTAAAAAATAATTATTTTTTCAATTCCAGAACCCACTTAATTTTTGAGTCATCCAAGATTATGTCTTCCACATGTAGTAGAATTATGATTACAATTCCTTCATATCACGCCTTCTAATAGAAAAAGTGGTACTCATTGCACCATGTAAATACATGATCATCTTTGAAATCATCAATTCTATCATTCTACTATATTGGTGCTTGTATCAAGATATAAATACTTCACTGTAGCTTACACATGAATTCCCAATTATGATAATAATAGATACTCATTGGATAATTCATGTAAATATATTCATCTAAGTAACCATAAATAAATTTTATATTTACTTACACCTACTATAAGTACATATTATTTGTAGTAACTAACTCAGTATTATCCATATGGTTTAATTCTTAAGTATTAGAGAAAAAATTTATGAGAAGTCAATACAATATTTTAGTTAAAATCCCATTACCTTCAACTATTCCTTTTACCATTTCCTAGAAATAGATTCCTCTTTAAAATGTTAAACCCAATTAACAACCAGTGATTTATTCCCTTATAGTAACTTAATAATCTCCCATATTCTATTAGAATCTTAAAAATACAGTTCTTATTTTCCCTATTATGAACTGTCCATAGTTTCCCTCAAACCTAGCACTTGACCCATTTGGTAACATACTAAAATTATGTTCCTGATCCTGATGGGCTAATGACATGCACCTGAGCATCAAACAAAAAACATAGGGAATGATTTCACCCAAACTAACCAACCATGTGGCATACATATATAAAAATGAAAGAAACAATGGACGAATAAAAAATACATATGCCATAATTGTAAGTATAAAACAGAAATAGACAACAACAAAAGTACCCAAAAACTCCATGATAATTTTAAAAGTAAAGGACAAAAAACCAAATAGCTACTCTAAATAATTGTATGAAAAAATTCCTACCATCTCACAACTAGCTACCCAACCAGTTGACCTGAACCCCACCTTCTCACTACAGTTCCTTTCCTTTCCCTACACTAGAAGACAAAAAAAGGTCTATGCACCACTAATGAGGTTCATAGGCTGTGAGAAAACAGGCTTAGTAGGATCCCACCCAGGGGTTCAATAATCAGTCTCTATATAACAATTCTTATGTGGTCATATTAATTAAAAACATGGAATGATAAGTGGTAAAGCAGTTTTATAGCAAACACGATAAAATTTTCCCTTTTTTCAAAAGTTCTAAACAAAAGAAGTTATATCAATTTCAAATAATATTTTCCATATCATTTTCCACAAAAACAAACATGCATATCAAGGGGTGGAAATTGACTGATTTATCCTTCACAAATCTTTGAAAGGGACCATATCAATTCCTTATTCTATCACTTATCTAGTGCAAATATGCAAGAGTATATTATCCAATAACATTTCTATTACTCATACATGGTGCACATGTAATATTGTGGCGGACTTCCTGGAAACTAAGGGATCACTAGACAACTCAATTATTATTTTTAATACAACTCGTTCCCTTCCCCCAGAGTGTGTTAATATTGTGAAATACGATGATGTTGGGATTAATTTTTTTGACCCCAGTGATGTTTTTGAGTATGCATTTTTTCAATATAATTTCACAATTTTGGAGTGGAGAAAGCCATATAAGACAAAACAGAAGTAAAATTATCACAAAACCATTGAATACCATAGGTCTAGGATACAGAATACTCATACCATAATAATCATGTGTATAAATATGATCCTAGAACATAGGCTTAAGAATTATAGGAATAATTAATGGGTAAACCCCTCCAAAATGTCAATATTTCCCCCTAGAACAACAAGACTAGGAAATAGAGGAAACCCTAAGACAAACATCCTTGATAATCACAAAACAATGGATGATGGACCCTATCTAAATCTTCTACATAAATACCCATGGTAACCCATGCGATTTTGTTTCACAATTCATTCTGAAACATTGAAAACCATTTCAAAACCATTTCAAAAATTCCATTTCAATACTTTGAAAATACCCATTTTCTCTCCATTTTACAATAATCAGGGAAAACCCATTTCTCTTTGAAATTTTTTTCAATACACACAAATAGATCATTCCAATTCCCTTTATAAATCAATTTATAAAGAAAGAAAAATTAATATTATCAACATAGACTAGAGACTGAACCACCTACCTCAAAACTCAAGTCACACACACCAGTAGTGAAATACAAAATAAAAAAACCCAAAAATGTCAATGGAGGCACTATAACTACATCCACATCAATATTGATTTAATTTAGAAGATGTGGGGTTGGAAGAATAGTGGATAACCACATACCTTAAAGATGAATGCTCAACACACCATGACCAATCGAAGAAAATGCCACTGGAATGAGATCACATAACATATCTATAAGAAACCAAGATGAATCGCCAACATTAAAACAAAGGTTCCGATAACGTAACACTATGGTGCTAATGTGTTCAAAATCAATAATGAAACAGAAATAAAAATTACTTAGACTAATTAACTGTGATCCCAACTGAGATTGGATGTCGAAAAAATCAATCTAGAAGGGGCTGAGTCTCTAAAAATGTTCTATAACAACATTAGGTTAAGAACCATGATGAAGAGGTGAAGCAACAAAAACAAAAAAGATGCATGCTATTTTAAAAAATTAGACATGGGTAGTTTCATGATGTGTAACCCATGTTCACGATGTGTATGTTCCATGTCCCATATACACTGAAACATCCATCACCTTGGATTAAAAACCATTATTTAAACCATATAGGATGTGTAATCATCATTCATGATGTGTACCAGCTTATAACATGATATTTTCTTTCTTGAATTACATCTAGAACTCATTAAATGACATGTAACATAGTTATATGGTGTGTAACTATTCTCTAGCCTACCAGAAAACAAGAAAATAACTTCTGAAGACTTTGAACCAAAAGGGAACTTGGAGAGAAGGAAAAAAATACTCGATCAAGGTAACAAGATGTTTTAAACTCCCCACCATAGATACTTTCCATCTTGAGTAAGTCATGTGGAATATATAATCCATAGAAAGAGATAAAGACACTACTCCCTCATTAATGAATCACATCCCCAAGTCTCATGAGAATTTTATCCTTGTTTCGAAAGAACTTTGAACAACAGAGTCGAATTACCATAAAAGAATTTTGTCTGAGGGTTAAAGATCTCAAATGGTTCCTCAAAAAATAGAAGCAAGTGGCTCTAACTAAATTTATTCCCAAATCAGAACTTGAGTGGGATCCTTGTGACACTACTTGAGATAAGATATGTCAAAAAAATATGAATTCTTGTCAACTGAATCATAAATTCTAACTGATAAGAAAACTATCTTAGTCGTTAAATGATCTAAAATAGTCCAATATATCTCAAAAAAATGTTATATATTTTCCAATATGATATGACCCAAATGAGGAGAAACTTTACAGAGGAACCAGTCACCTATAGAGTATTCAAAAGGATTACGCCACTGATCTGCATATGATTTTTGTCGAATATGGGTTGTAACCAGATGTCATTTTATGTAATAAATCATTACTGTTGTCTCCTGAACTAGACTTGGTTAAACCAAAGCTAATTTTCCCACATCTTCCCAACAAATAGGTGAACTGCAAGGGTGACCATACAATGACTCAAAGGTATCCATTCTGATTTATGACTGATAACAATTGTTATAAAAAAACTCAACCAGTCCTAGATGAAAATCCCATGATCCACCAAAATCCAAGATGTAAGTGCAAAGAATATCCCCTAGGATATGAATTACATGCTCTATCTGACCGTCCATCTATAGATGGTAAGCTGTGCTTAACATGATTTGAGTTCTTATTTCCTCTTGAAGACTTCTCCAGAACCTTGAGGTAAAATGGGGATCCCAAATGATAGAAGGACTCCCATGTAACCTCATGATCTTCTACACATATAGCTTACCCATATCATCAATCTTTGTGGTGTATCTGATCAAAATTAAATGAGTAGACTTCATCAACTGATCAAAAACCACCCAGATAGCATTATTAACTCAGGGAGTCCATGGTAATACAAAAACATTCCGGGGATACTTCATCCCATTTTGAAACCTACACCGAAAGTGGCTGGAGAAAACTAAAGTGTTTCAAGTGCTCTACCTTTATCAGTTGGCTGGTGTAACAGCGAGACACAAACTCTGTGATGTCACACTTCATACCCGACCACCAAAATATCCACCTCATGTCATAATACATATTTATAAGTCCTAGATGTATGGTCCATGAATAACTGTGACAATCAAATAAGACTGAACTACTCACAAATGCAGGGATGCCATTCCTTTTCTTAATTTGAAACATACAATCTGATGAGAGAGAAGAACCAGAAATGGTCTCCCACCATAAATTATTTCTCATGTCTTTAGAAAATATTTATCCTACAACTGAATCTACAAGATAGACTCCAAGAGAGATGATGATAACTAAGAACTAGTCAAAACCATGCCTGAAACATCCTCCCAAGAATCTAGATGCAACTAATAAAAAATACCCATTAGGTTCCACTCATCCTTCCATTATAGGAAAACTTTTGATGGTACTTTCCTACTTTGAGCATCTAAAAAAACAGTCCACTTTCTAGGGGTGTAGGTGATATCAACGTCAAAATTTTAAAGGTATTATAGTCATCATCTCCATCTGAGAGTCAACTCCTTTTATGAAAATATATAACTTAGATTATTTTGATCAGAGAATACCATGAATATTTCCCCAAAAAGATAATTCCACCAACACTTAAGTGCATGCATAGCTGTGGGAAGAACTAAATCTTGAGTGGGGTAATTATTTTCGTGTGACCAAAGCTGATGAAAGCCGTATTCTTTTACATGTTTATCCTGCATAAGAACCCATTCCAAACCAGTACACAAATCATCAAAAAACGCCATGTATTCCTTACTGGGATCTGGTAAGATCAGAATAAGTGCTGATGTTAGAAGCCTTTTTAGTTCATAGAAATAAATCTGAATCCTTCCACTCTAGTTGAGTTTCACCGCTTTCCTGGTAAGAGGAGTCAATTGTGATTTCATCTTAGATAATTCCTTGAAAAACCATATGTAGTATATAGTAAGACCAAGGATTATTCATATCCCAAAGACATTTCATGTTTCCTTCCATGTCAAAACAACTTTTATATTATATGGATCAACTGATAAGCCACACTTATAAATTCTATTCCCCAAGAACATCACTCCATGAATCTACAAACTACATTTTGAAATCCTTCCATACAAATGGTGTCATATAAAAATTTCTAGAACCAAACTCAATTGGTGCTCATGATAACTCTCATATTTTTAATAAACCAAAATATCATCCATAAACACTACCAAAAAATTGTTAATATATTGATGGAATATCCGATTCAACAAATACATAAAAATTGTAGGAGCCTTAGACATACCAAAATGCATCAGAAGAAATTCATAATGGCCATACCCTCTCTTGAGGTTTGTCCTTTGTGTATCAGACTCACGTACTCTTAATAGATGATAACCCGAATGTAGATTTATATTTAACAACCACTTCTCATTATTTAATTGATCTAACAGATCATCCACATAAGGCAAAAGATATTTTTTACTGACCATCACCATGTTCAACTTTCGATAGTCCACAAATTAATGAAGGGAAGCATCTGATTTATTAGCAAAGAGAACAGGGGATGCCCAAGGAAAAATGATAGGTTGAATGAAACCTTTTTCCAATAGGTCATCCAAATGAATCTTGAGATCTTTCATCTCATTTGGTTCCATAGGAAAAGAAGGTATCGATATTAGCTACGTACCCGGTACTAGATCAATCCTAAACACTACCTATCTCTCTAAAGGAAGATCAGATATGTATTCTAGGAAAACATTAGGAAAGTCTCGAACAACAAGGAGAAGATCACAAACATAATAAACATCATCAGGTTCAAATGCCACACCAACCAACAAAATCCTGAGCTCTGGGTAGTAATGCCCTACATGACATGACCTTATGTCTCACTCCCCCATGAATTAATAGGATCTCCCATTGATAGGAAGAGATGAAATGCGCCAATGGTAACAATCAACCTTTTCTCAATGACCGACAAGAGAATCCATATAGATGATGACATAAACAATTCCATATCAAGAATGAGGAAATCCTATACCAACTCCATATCAGCTATAGTGAACAAACAAGAATATAGAAACCCATGCCCTTTCCTCCTTCCAAGAGGTGTTTCTAACTCCATTTTAAAGGACATAAGTTCCATTGGATGTTTATGAAAATCAAAAAAAACATGTAGATTTAAACGAGTGGGTGGCACCGGTATAAAATAAAGAAATTTCTAATGATGATAAAATAAGGATAATACCTCTCACTGTTGTGGGACTAGCATCAACTTCCCCTAGACACTCATCTACGGCGTGAAATGCTTCACCCACGAGGCCAATGGTCGAAGCACTTTAGTTTTTAAAGATTTTGATTGCACTACTGTAGCATTTAAGATGATGAATCCTAACCATAATGAGGCATAGTCATATCCTGATAGAATCACTGTAAGTGACCAAATCATCCACATTTGTTGCACATCATCATGAGCATAGGACAATAACATCATTTTTATCCTTCCTTTCCACATTGATAGTAAGTCAGGGGAATATTACCCATTGTAACAAATGGTACATAGGAGGCTTGCTGCTGATACCCACCTCAACTACTCATACAATGATATTTCCACTTCCTCTTCTTCTGAGGTGCACCATTGATTATACCACCCGATGGAAGAGAAGAGGTGGAAAATCTTACATTTCCTACCGTATTCTTTTCTACCATCATAGATCGGTCTACCATCCTCACATAAGTAGAATGATTCTACATAAACACTTGCGATCTGATATCCGGTCTCAAAACTGGTACGTACTTCTGAACTAGCATCTTTTCATTCTTCATTAGGTCTAGAATAGAACGAAGAAGCTCATCAAAATGATTGGTGTATGCCAACAATGAATGATCTTCCTATTGTAAATATGGAAAGTCTAGTGTCTTCAATATCATCAGTGAATTTGGAAAAAAATTATAAATGAATAGGGTTTTGAAACCTTTCTAATCTAAGACCACGTTTCTATATACATCGAACATATAATATCAGCATCACTTGTAGGAACCCTTGAGTCTGAACCTTGGAAACATCACCCTGATGTCCTCATGTGTCTCCATAAATTCAACGATTTGATCGATCCTATAAATCCTATCCTCCACCTCTGGAGGTTTAATCATTTCTTTAAAGGGAGGTGGGTTCTCACTCAAGAACTCTTGAAGTTGATCTCTCTCTCCTCCATCTCATGGTTGTACCTCAACAATTGTTTTATGAACTTGGGGTACATTTTTATTAATAGAACGAACTACCCATATGACCGTCTCAATGAGATTATGATCTATACATGGGATCCCTTGAGGATCATCAACTTCACCTTCCTAAGGTACTCATGGATGACATCTCAGAGGCATACTACCTGACACCAAAACACAAGAATGACAAGACATCAGGAAAACTCTTAGTTCAAACTAGAAACTCATAAGAAGAAACTGAGATTAGAAAAGTAAAAGCAAACACTAGATCCACATATCCCAAAATAGTAACTTGAGTCTCGTTATGAAGAGAGATAGCTAGGAACTTATCCCGACATACCTCCGAAGTCTCAAAAATCCTATCTCCAATCTAACAGATGTCCCAAGAAAAGGAATATTGAGGAAAGACCTCCTTTGATACAAAAGTGTGATGAACCAAGCCAGGTTGGCCTCAAACCCATCACCCGGACCATTCTGTCACATACCTGAAGGTCATTCCCAATCCCCATAGGCTAGTTGCAAGCACCCGGACATCAAACAACACAACAGAGGGAATGATTTCAACCAACCTGAAAAACCACATGGAATACATATATAAATAAATAAATATAAATCAAATTACTAAAGAATAAATATGCCAAAACTGTAAGGAAACAAAAAAACAGTAAACAATAAAATCTACCAAAAACTCCAAGAAAATTCCAAAATCAATGGACTAAAAAACAAATAGATACTCTAATTGACTGTATAGATGAAATCACACCATATCACCACAAACTACCCAACCAACTCACCCGAAACCCACCACCTCACTATGGTGCCTTTCCTTTTCATACATTGGAAGACAAACAATGGTCTACGTACCAATAAAGATGTACAGATGGTGTGAGATAATAGACTCAGTTGGATCCCACCTAGGTTTTCTATAACTAGTATTTGTATAACAATTATTGTATGTTAATTTTAAGTAAAAACATGGCATAATAAGCCGTAAAGAAGTTTTTTAGAAAACATGGTAAGAATTTACCATTTTGTCATAGTTCTACACAAAATAAGGTATATAAATTTCAATTCATATTTTCCATATCATTTTACATAAGTATTAACATGCATATCAAGGATAACTCAGAAATCTAATCAATCAAAAACAAAATCATAGGTATCACAACACCATACAATACTACAGGTCCAGGTCGCATACTACTCATACTTCAATAATATCAAGTGCACAAATTTGATCATAGAATACAAGCCTTGGATGAAGAGGAATAACCAATGAGTTAACCCCCCAAAATTTCAACATCGGTCCCCTAGAACAACATGCCTAAGAAACAGATGAAAGCACCAAGAAAAATCTCCATAATAATCATGAAACAATAGATGATGGCCCCAAGATAAATCTTCCACCTAATTATCCAAGGTAACCCATCATGTCACGAATTGAATCTGGTCTCCACTATTTTCATCACAAAATGTAGTCCATGACAAGGCCCGAAGTGCGTTCCAATCCCCAAAAGCTGGAATAAGTTCCTAGGGATCAATAAGTTAGTTTTTGGGAATGATTTACAAGAGTATGAAAACATAAAACATTTAAAATGATCAATAACAAGAATATGAAATCTTCATGCCAAACAAATCTTAACAAAACCATATCTGAATACATGGATTCAAATACAGTACAAGAAGTCCAAATAAAAAGAAAAGTACATCATAAAGACATCCCCAATGACTCCAAATGACAAATGGTCATCACCCACAAGCCGTCTCCACAACTCCGCACCAAGAATGAGAACTAACACCCCGAATTACCATCACCCAAAGCCTTTTCATTACCCGAGTCAAGTATAATAAATTCCACTTACACCCAAGGGGTGTAAGTAGGGTTTGAGACTAATAAAAATAGGATACCACCCAAGGATTCAAAAGTTCATGTAATACAAGGTGGAAAAGGCAAGTAGTTTTAATATGAAATGAAAAGCGGTGACAAATTCCAAGAAATTCAACTTTCAATAGAAAAGAGATTTCAAGATAAAGCTTTAAGAATGTTAAAAATTTAAATAGTCATGTTAGATATTGTAATATACTTTCAAACACACCTAAATACAAGGTAAAATACTACAAAACCAACGAGCAACAAAACTGGGAACACCCCTAGGCACTAGATAGTCTCGGGCCCCGTATACCTCCTACCTTGATATAATGTAACCATAGTAAAAATCTGTTCTCGTCCATGAGACACTAGTAGGTAACATACCCATAACATAGTTTTACTCAATCATCATTTGTATAGTTTATTTGGATTTGTCGTTAACCAAATTCTTTGTGAAACAAGGACAAAACCCATCCAGTTCACTAGTTGTACTAGTACATATCCGCCCCACCTAGGTACCCAGGCTTCCCCCTTTGTGATCAAACAAATTGATCATGACACATAAATCCATTTTCATATAAAAAACACCAATAATGGTCACTTAAAATAAATACATTAGATATAAACACTCTATACCATTTAAAACACACAACAAAACACTTTGATTTTCTATAAAACAATTTCTATAAAACCCACATTGTTTTGCACACAGAAAACCCTGAAAACCCCGATTTGCACACTATGTGCACCCCTGTAAGTTACAAAAAAAGAAAAGGCAACCCAATACATTTAAATGAAACCAACAAATCACATTTGGGGCATCCCAATGTGATCCAATAAATGTTATATTTGTAAAACTTCCAATTTTAAACAAACATGTCACTTAAAGTTCACAAGATCCACAAACACCCTTAAAACCCGATTTATCAGAAAAAATAAATGTGGATAAACATTGGAAAAAGTATTTTCATCCCTAATATATACCAATGAAATCAAATAATTAGTGATATGGAATACCCAAATAAACTGACATGAGACTTCCATGAAATACCCCCCAATTTCACCTAAAATTGGCATTAAAGATTCATTTTCATTACAAACACCACTAAAACTAATTTTTAAAGAAACAATAAAATGAAATAAACATGAAAATATCATAAAAATAGCAGGAAAATTCACAGAAATTTAATACATATGGAATCACCCACCAAATTAGGGAGAACCCTTGAATATTTGTGTGAAAATAAAATCACACCATTGTCGCACCAAGATGAACCTAAATCAAAACTAAAAATAATAATTGACCAATAAAACCCATGGTTAAACCCTAGATTTAAACCCTCCCCTCCGAATATTTGTTACTTCAAGAAAATGAGAATAAACTTCATAGAAAGGGGAGAAAAAGAGTAATAATTGAAAGAGTTATAAAGGAAAGAATTTACCTCTTCAAATCTGGACGATTTGAGAAACCTTGTGTAGTTATTCCCTAATTCTCGATCTATAAGAGCCTCAAAGATGGGTGAAAAATAATTGGTGTGAGTTTATGTTTATTGGTATTTTATGACACTTATAATCAGTGAAAAATAATAAAAGTTGAATATGGTATTAAATAAACAATTTTTTTAAATTAGAAATGGGCTTCCGGGCTATCCCAATTCCTTAAATAAAAACCAAAATCTACCATTACTATAGATTCCTAAAGAGTCCAATTGAAATCGTTGTGTTAATCAGTCAAGGTAATCCATTTAAGAATTATAATGGATGAGAAATGTTGAAAATGAAGGATTTATAAAAGAAAAAAAATTATTTTTAAATCTGGAAATGGGCTCACGTTTTGGCCCCAATTTCAAAAATGCACCACTTTCACCAAAATGCATGGGAAACCCCCAAAAAATAAATAATGGAAATTAAATGAAAAATACCTTTAAAATAATTTATTTTTGTGAGAACCCATGTGATATTTTTTTAATTCATTTTGAATCTTTGAAAACCATTTCAAATACATTTCACAATTACCATTTCAATGGTTTGAAAACACCCATTTTGTCTCCATTTATCAGTAACCAGGGAAAAACCATTTCTCTTTGAAAATTATTTTCAACACATAATAAAAATATCATGCCAATTCAATTTATAAATAAATTTATAAAGAAAAAAAATCAATCTTATCAACATAGGCTAGAGACCGAACCACCTACCTCAAAATTCAGGATGCACATGCCCATAACGAAATACAAAATCTATGAAAAATGAACAATGAAAAAGAATACCCTATTATCAAATCCACATCAAGATTGATTTAATTTAGAAGATGTGGGGTCATCAAAAGAGAGGAAACCCATATACCTCAAATTTGAATTCCCACTACACCATGACCAACAATAGAAAATCCCACCAGAATGAGATCACAAAAATGATCTAGAGTAAGCCAAGAAGAATAAACAGCTTTAAACGAAAGAATATGATATCGCATCCCTAAGGTGATACCATTATCAAAAGAAATGATGAAATGAAAAGAAAACTTACTTGGATAGATGCACCATGATCCCAACAGTGATCGTACATAGAACAGATTGATCTTGAAGGGGTTGAGTCACTCAAAATGCACCAGAACCTCCTTCGGTCAAGATCCATGAAAAAACGGCGAAGAAAATAAAACAAAAAAGCCACATAGTACTATTAAAACTGAATTCCGATCGTTACATGATACGTAACCCAGTTTCACGATGTGTAACTGCCATATCCCATATATGTTGAAAGACCTATCACCTTAGATTAGAAAAACATCAATTAAACCACACAAGATGTGTAATCACCATTAACAATGTTTACCAGTTCACAACATGATATTTCTTTTCAAGACATACATGCATCACTCACTACATGACATGTAATATAGTTACATGGTGTGTAACTATTCTGTGGCCTACTGAAAATCTAGAAAGCAACATCTAAAGGCTTTAATCTAAAAGGGAACTCAGAGAGTGGAAAAAACTTACCCGATCAAGGTAATGGTATGTTATATTATCAATCACTCTCATTTTCTAGATTCCCTAAGAGTGGATGAATTATTCATCATTTGAAGTTCTTCACCATAAATTAGAAGTAATAAGGTTTAGTTTTATCCAAAAATTTATACTTGTTTCCAAACACTGACAGTTCATTATAATTCAACAAAATTTATAGTTTCTTTCTGTACTACATCTTCTAATGAACTAACTTCTAGAAAATTTCTTTATATTTTAGTTTTCATAGAGAATTTAGGCCTATATTTCATTGTAATATCTATCATATTTTCATTATTAGTATTTAATCTCATTTGAAGTTGTGTTCTACTAGTACTCGTACTCATATCTAAATGTACTTTATTAATTGATTATTTAATAGTTACTTCATTATTAATCATATTGTGGTATTTTTATACTACCTTATCCTTATATAGAAGATCCCAAATTCTAATGATGTGACTCTTTTTATTATCTAATAGTTATAATAAAAAATTTTATTCTCCATGTACCATAAAAAACATATGTCAAAATTCTCCACAAGTTTGTTCCAATCATTGGCATCAAAACGAATGTAGAAGATAATCCTAAAACTAATGAGGTGGCTAAAATATATCGGTTTAATGGACCTTAGATACATGAAATTTCATATCCCATGTGATGGAATATACTTATATTGTCCAGGAATGATATTTTTTTCACTACTTCTACAGAAATTTACATGGTAATTCTTAAATGTAACTCATGATCTGTGCATTATCTATCAATGTTTGATTCATTTTATATTTCACACTATTCTATAAAGATTTACCCATTATATTTTGCTTTATTCTGATCCCTTCCTCTCAATTGATATTCTTGAAGTATACTTTTTTGTACTCACTACTATTGATATATCATAGGAAAATTATATTTTTTGAGTTTATATTTACAAAATGAATTTTCATTGAATAAATACATTTAATAAATTTTATATTTTCTTTATAAAATAAAAAATTTCTTTTCTTATTGTTCCATTTAAGAATTTCATGAAGTAATGTGACCCTCTGTGAGATTATACAGTGGATGGATCCCAATATTCGAATGAAAAATATCTAACAGCTAGGATTTGGTATTCTTGAAATTGATGTTGATTGATATAGGATTCTTCTTAACCAGAATATAAATCTAATAACTTTATAACACTATTAGTTCAGACTTTAACAATCCTTTTTTCATTAGAAATTTCATTTTTTCTATCTAAGATGTCCACATAAAAATGCCACAACTTTGAACTTTTGAATGTTCTGTCATTATAAATTATTACTTCATGTAATATTATGGTATGATATAGGGTAGAATTAATATTCTTTACACGACTATGGATCCTTGGAGATATTCCCAACACTATTAAAAAATATTATAATAAACCCTCTCTTTAATATCATTAATATAAAAGTTATATTATTCCATAGTCCTAGAATCTTTATCACTTATTCCAACTTCAAGAACCACCCACTTCCTATCTATATATTTTACCTTGCACATGACATTAAGAGCCTAATAATTCCCCAAATTCAGTTTTTTAAATTGTGTGATTACATATTTGACTATGCATCCTTACTATATCATTTAGTGAAATGATTCACATGATTCAATCACCTATGACTCCACCAGAGTGTCGAAACTCAGAAATTATTTTCTATACCCATCACTTGAATTCCAAGAACATAATATTCCAAAATGATCCATAATATAATTTTCAGTTTGACTCTTCTAGTCGTTATTGAGATGTCCACTCTTCTAATAAAACCAAAATGTAGGAAAAAACAAACCAATTTATCACATATTCCTTTTCATAAATTTTTATCCAATTTCCTTTGACTTATTTAGTGATTATGATATACTTTTTTATATTTAGAACATTTTTGATAGGTTATTATACTTATATATGTTTGATTTATTCATTTAGTATTAGATTACCAATGAACTCAAACCCAAAATATCTATTTCTGCAGAAGTGTTTTATGGAATTTACAATCACATTTCATCATTCTAGTAGAAATGATAACCATTTCAGTGTCAATGGATAATCAAAAAACATGAAATTGACCTATTCAATATACCCTTTAATCTTGGTGAATTCATTAAAATGTGTAACCAAAGGTCTACTTTCTAAAAATATAATGTTGGATAACCACCACACCACAAACACCATTTTTAGAGTTTCAAATTTATCATTTGTGTCCTCTAGAGATTGTATTATCTCTTTCTTCATCATCTTCAACTGAATATTAACAACCATATTTAGAGAAAATAAAATCTAAATTAACCCAATCCTTTTCAATCCAACCTTTCCCATACCTATTTATCTATATTCTCTAGTCTAACACAATCCAATAAAACTTCTAGGGCCTTTTAATTTAGATATTATTCTATGTGAATTCTACTAAATCAAAAATATGTCTTTAGACCTTTTCAATCAAGATTTTATTATCCTTAGACTCCATGGCTTCAGATAATGGCAATGTCCCAGTAAATAAAAACAAAATCATTTGAAGAGAATGTTTCATGAGTCTATAAACTATGCATTATTGATCCATGAACCAAAATATTTGATACCATTTTTTAGAGATAAAGTACCACTGAGTAACCTAATATTACACTATCGGAATGTTTGAATATAGTGGAATAAGTTAAAATAACGTCCACTGACTAGACGATACCTCTGACCTTGATGTATTATAAAATAAGAAGTTATTAACACATTACTCATCACACCAAGTCAACCTCCTCACACAATTTACCACTCATCCTCACTAACATTCACATAAGTAAAAATTAAATAAATAAAATAAAGATGAACATTATCAGTTTATGTGGTTTAGATGTGATTCCAATAATCATAGTACAATACTAATATCATTTATTAATATAATTGGAAGTTACAATAGTTTACAATAATAGATAGGAATTATTGATATTATATAACATTTTCAATCCATGTCATAGTACTCTCGATACACATATACAAGTGGTCCCACCCCACCAAAAAAGTGTGGACCAACTGGTAATCTAGTTATCACAGACTTATGATATTTAAGGGTATCCAAATATTGAACCATGGTGACTGTCAATTTACTATAAAAACTATACCATACCACTGAATTTTGGTGAACAATAAAAGTACTATTATTTCTCATTCGATTAATATCATGATCCAACACCTTTGACCCAAATTAGATGAGTAGAATATTTCATTATAATATTAATTTACCACCCAATTAAAAAACCATAACTTTAGATTTGTATTATTTGGTGAACTGACCACTACAAACAACTATTAGAAGATACCATCTTCGAAACAACCTACCCTTAATAATGAAATTTTCTACCACTATATTATTCCTTATGATTTATCAATATTATGATTTTCCCCCCTTGAGTTGAATAAATGATACTTGAATAAGGATTCAATCATAATAACTACCACCATAATTTTCTAGAAAAAAAATGGAATAATTTTTTTAGAATTACTATATATTACAAACCATTCTCTACTTTAGTGTAGTGTATGTGAATATAAAGAGAAAACACTCTTTATAATCTCATTTATGTTATCTTTACTATATTATATGTGGATAAAATTTAGTCCCTACCATGTTAATTTAGTTATTATATTTGAAAATCAAGATAAATTACTCACAATGCATTTATAGTGTCCAATAAAACTATGAAAACGAAGGATCTCATTATAGATATTGGTTATAAATTCATCAATCACCTCTATCTTCATAGTATTCTAGGATATTCCTATTATTATGATTACATGACTTATAAAATTACTATTTGTAACCAAAATTCATAATTACTATATTTAGCAAGTAATTTCTCATTTTATATGGTCTTAAACAAAAATATACAATTATTTTCATGTTTTTACATACTCGTGAATATTATTAATTAACTATACCAATTCAATCAAGGGTATTCTACAGACACTCATTGATATAGGTAGAGAATGAGGTATGATTTAATTAGAAGTTAAACATAATTGTAAGGACCCGACCCCAGTTTCCCAGAGTCGGTGCCTTATTCGATTACATTGGCACACATACAAGGAATACTAATACTGAAGGACCCATTAGTTTAGTATTATTTGAAACAAGTACATACACAAGTTTAACATTACAACATGAAGGGAAATAAAAACACTATTTTATTCCACAAGAAACATCACGTCTCCTAGATTATGCTTGCAAGTTATTCATAGATTACTTCTTCATGTCCAGAGAAATTGAAACATAAGAAAGGGATGATATCAAACAATCAGTAAGAGTAAGCAATACAGTGGAAGATAATATAAACATTAGACATGGTGAATAATTTAAAACACATGCCTTTAATAATAAACTTGAACACATTGTGGCAGGAATATGAGCTGAGTAAATAATGCCATAATGAAACATAATAATGGGTATTCTACTAGTCAAATAACCACATAAACTTAAAATACTAGAATCATAATGAGGGAAGTGCATATTCCGAACATCATAACCATACCGTCCAAGCCCCGTGCTAGGACCATAAAATAATCATTTTGTCAAGGCCTTATGCCAAGACCATAGTTTGTCTCATGAGACCTACCGATGCATAGAGGGGATATAGAGGGCCTCACACATCACAAAATTAGTCCAATTAATTCCTCATATTAGCGGGGATCAACATAAACAACATATACATTAATATTGAAACTATCATATGAAATGTAACCAACTTTCACCAATTTTTGAACATAAACACTAACCATTCGGAATAATATGATGAATGTTTTTAGGATAGATCATCCACAATAAAGTTAGTCATAAACCATTAAATAAAATATTTTATATGACTTTATAAATGATTAAACCCAATAATACCATGGAATCAACAAGAGCATTGAATCAAACAAAAATACTCTTATAAAATCATTAAGTAATTTTGAGATAAATACTCTTTTATTTTGAAAAGAAGATTTCTTTTGGAAAATCATTGTATAAGACCAGAAGTGAATTAAAATAGTATTTTAATAATAAAATGAGAATTTTTAGAAAGATAATGATTTCCAAAAACAGATTATAGAGTGCCCTTGTAAATAGATATGAATTGGAGAAATTCCCTTAAATCAAGATTCTATTTTGGAAACAATTTTGGAGTTCATTTTAAAACATGTAACTATCCATAAAATAAGGAAGGGTTCTGGGTTTTAAACATATATATGATACTCACACATAATATAGGATGATTACATAACAATATATAAGAATTTCATTGAGGTAATTATACAGTGAAAGTATCCCGAATGAAAATCGATGTTCGGGTGGAAAAACCATTACCTTAACTCCAAACGTGTTCTGATCTTGTACTTATGCTCCGGGAATATGAAATTATACTTGTTAATAACTTATTTCAGAACCTATTAGACATTTATTTAGTTTACCATAAATATTTTTAGTTCATTTATGTCTTTATTTATAAGTTATTGTATTGAATTTCGTCGTTTTGGAGTGTTCGTTTCCTTTATTTTTATATTCAGTTCACTTGTTTTTAAATAATAAAGTTCGTGTGGAATGGTTATAAATCTCAAGGATTTATATTAGAAATTATTTATGAACATACAGAATTTATAATGGTTATTTCTTTCATTTTTTTACGTGGAATGAGGATGAATCATTAGATGACAACCACTTCGATTATTTGGCTGTATTTGGATTATAATAAACTAGTTTTGTCATATAACTTATTTATATGTACATGTTATGGTTCATGAATATTTATTAGGTTATAATATATATATTATAGTCTGTATCAACCATTAATATGATTTTATGACCAGTAATGAAGAAGAAATTGAAGAAATAAACTTCATCATCCACGAAGGTTATAAATCAGAACCTCATGGACGTCGATTTCGTTTAAAAAAAATAAAAGGGATGGAGTAAGAATATTTATGATGGTTATTACATTAACATGTTAATAATACAGTATATAGCTGTTACTGTAGTTATCATGGCCATTTGGAAAGAGGAGTTGAGGAGTGGATAACAAAAGTAGATAAATTGAAATAAAACGAAATGAGAAAGAAGGGTGGTTTACCTCTTGAAATAACCTACTTGGGAAACTACTTAAGGGAAGGGGTTTTGATATTTTGGAAAGAATAAGAGACTCTTGGACATGGGTAATGACTAGAGAAGGGTAATTGGGCAGAACTTTGAGGAGCTTCAAGGCTTAGAGGAGTGAACATAAGAGGGAGTTGTGAGGGGTTTTTATAGCAGAGGAGAGGAGTAAAATTTTGAATATTTAATTCATTATTTTATTATTTCCGTCAAGACAACCGATAGTGTTGGTTCATGTGACCCATTATAGTAATAAGTTCATGTGAGATTGAACCAAGTGGCCTTGCATCACTTCGATTGTCATGAATAGTGTATTTAACTGATAATTTTTATATACGATATTTTATCGTATTTCACTATTCATAAAAAATTCTAGAATTTCAGAAAAATCCCAAAAATTCACCCCTACCATTTTTCAATGTGTTGAATTCAAAAGTGAAATCCATTTTTCAAAAATAATTTTATAAATATTAGTAATTTAATATTTAAATATGGTCATAGTTAATTCGAAAAATAACAATCTTGAAGTGCATTTAGTTTTATGTGACATTGAAAAATTAATTAAGACCTCATTATCATATTGCCTTAAGAAAATAAAATAATATCATTATTTACTATTCAAGGGTCATATTACTATTCATATCACTATTCATAAGGGTATGTTACTATTCACAAAAAATCATGTTTGTTATATCAGACTCTAAATGACTTACTGAACAAAACTCTAGATTGCCATTTCTTGAAATTCAAAACATAGAAGAGGAAAAGTTGTGTTTAATGGATATATTGAATTCTATATTTATTTTCAAAACCTTGGGGTGTTACATTCTCCCCTCACAAAAATTTCGTCCTCAAAATTCATAGAATATTACCTAAAAAGATTCTGGTATGTCTTCAACATAATCTCCTCAGGCTCCCATGTTGCTTCCTCCATATTATGGTTCCTCCATAGAACCTTCACTAGACGAGTCGTCTGATTTCTCAATACTTGTTATCTAGTATCAAGAATCTTGATAGGCTCTTCACAGTAAGATAGATCGGGCTCAAGTTCCACTTCTTCAAAAGTGAGTACATGTGTTGGGTCTGGCATATACTTTCTTAACATTGACATGTGGAACACATTATGAACCTTGGAGAGACTTTGCGGCATTGCAAAACGGTAAGCTACAACTCCAATTATTTCTAGAATTTCAAAAGGTCTGATGTTCCTGGGTCTTAATTTTCCCTACTTACCGAATCGTATAATACCCTTCCATGGAGATACCTTTAAGAAGACGTGATCACCTTCATGAAATTACAAATCCTTCCTTTGGTTATCAGTATAACTATTTTTCCTAGTCTGAGCTATTTTTATATGGTTCTGGATAATCTTGACCTTTTTTATTGTTTCTTCACCAAGTTCTAGACCCATGAGCTTTCTTTCACCAACATCATCCCAGCAAGTTGGTGTACGACATCACCTCCCATATAATGCTTTATAGGGTGCCATCTGTATACTTTAATGGAAGCTATTGTTGTAGGTAAATTCTGTGAGAGGTAAATTATGATCCCACATGCCTTGAAAATCAAGTGAACAAGACCTCAACATGTCTTCCAATGTTTGAATAGTCTAATCTGATTGTCCATCATTTTGTGGGTGGTAGGCAGTGCTCAAAGGAAGATCAGTATCGAGGGCCTTTTAAAGACTTTTCCTGAATCATGATTTAAAATATGGATCACGGTCAGAAACAATCGATAGGGGTACTCCATGAAGACTCACAACTTCATTAATATATAGTCTGTCTAGAAGTTCAAGTGGTAGATATTATCTTATAGTAAGAAAATGTTTTGACTTGGTAAGACAATCAAAAATGACCCATATTAAATTGTTCCTTCTAGGAGTCTTTGGTAGTCCCATGACAAAGTCCATCGTGATATTATCCCATTTCCACTCAGGTATGGGAAGAGGTTGCAATACTCCTCTAGGTTTTTTCCTTCCAGCTTTTACTTGTTGAAAAACCATACATCTTGACACAAAATCATCAATCTCCCTCTTCATGTCGTCCCACCAAAAATGTTCCTTCAAATCTCTATATATCTTAGTACTACTAGGGTGTATAGAGAAATTAAGACTGTGAGAATCATCCAACAATTGCATTTTTAGATCAGGTATATCGGGAACACAAATTCTCTTCCCAAATTTCAAAATTCCATATTCATATACGAAGTCACTCAATCTCCCATCATTCATAGCTTTAATCTTCTTTTGAAACTCCTCATCATCAACATGAGAGTTTTTATACTTTCTAGTAAAGATGGTTTGGTAACCATTTGAAAAAGCATAGATGTTTCACCTTACATGGTTATTCCCATATCCATCTTTACTAGATCCATGAAAATAGGATCCCTTTCAACTCTCATCTTGTTCAAAACTCCGTGATCATTTCTGCTCAAAGCATCTGACACCTTATTTTCCTTCCCTGAGTGGTAGTTTATCGTGCAATCATAATCCTTGAGGAGTTCAAGCCATCTCATTTGCTTCATGTTGAGTTCTTTATATGAGAAAATATATTTCAAACTCCAGTGATCAGTATATATCTCACATTTTTCACCATAGAGATAATGTCTCCATATCTTCAAAACAAAGATTTCAGTAGCCCACTCAATATCATGAGTAGGATAGTTTTGTTCATGAATTTTTAGTTGTCTTGATGCATAAGAAATGACCTTATCATTTTGCATAAGGACACAACCAAGTCCTTTCTTTTAAGCATCAATATAAATAAAAAACCCGTCATTCCCCGATGCTAGATTCAATATTGTATAATTGAATAATATTCTCTTCAGTTCTTCAAAAACATTCTTCACAATATTTTTTCCAAACAAATTTTATCCCTTTATGTGTGAGCTTCATTTGCAGGTTAGCTAGTCGTTCAAAATTCTACATGAAACGCCGATAATAACCTACTAAGCCAATAAAACTGTGTACCTCAGTTATGTTTGTTGGTGTGGGCCAATCTTGGATTGCTTTTGTCTTCGCAGGATCAACTAGGATTCCATCCTGAGAGACAATATGGCCAAGAATAGAAATCTCTTGAAGCCAGAATTTACACTTGCTAAACTTCCCATATAATTCATGTCTTATAAGAATCTTCAGGATAATGCACAAGTTATTTTCATGATCTTCATAGCTTTGGGAGTATACCAAGATATCATCAATAAATACCACTAAAAAATCATAGAGATATTCTTTGAGAAATTTGTTCATTAGATCCATAAAGACAGAGGGTGAATTAGTCAATCCAAAAGGCATTACTGTAAACTTGTAATGCTCGTACCTGGTTTGAAATGCTGTTTTCGGAATGTCTTCCTTCTTCAAACTCAACTAATGATATCCAGATCGAAGTTCAATCTTTTAAAAGTATTGAGCTCTATGCAGTTTTTCAAATAAATCATCAATACGAGGTAGGGGATACTTGTTCTTTGTTGTTATAGCATTGATCTCCCTGTAGTCGATACATAACCTCATAGATCCATCTATCTTCTTAACAAAAAGGGCAGGGGCTCCCCATAGAGAAACACTAGGGAGAATAAATCCCTTATTACTCAATTCCTCTAGTTTTTTCTTTAGTTCCACTAATTCCATAGTGTCCACTCTATAATGGGTCTTAGATATGGGACTTGAACTAGGAATTAAATCAATGAAAAACTCAATTTTTTGTTCTAGAAGATGTCCAGGTAAATCTTCTAGAAGCACATCAACATATTCTCTCACAATAGGTACATCCTCTATTTGAACATTCCTTTCCTCACCCATAGTTATTTCATTCTCTTCCTCCCCAATAATTGAATTTAGTTGAGCTACTTGGGGTGGATCTAGATAAGAATCAGGCGGTGACAATTCTTCTCTAAAGATAAGGTGTTCTTTATCGTTGTCATAAAAAATCGTAACCTCTTTCTTCATACAATAAATTTTTTCATCATGGTCCGAAAGCCAATCCATACTGAGGATTATATCAAATTCAATCATGGGTATGATGATGAGATCAGTAGATAAAGAACATTTATATGCCCTAATGGGATCTGATTCATTGAACTTTGTAGCAATGATACTTCCCTTAGGAGTTTTGACTAAAAACTCCCATGTTAAATCAAATTGGAAATATCTAATTCTCTTAGAAAACTGGGAAGATATGAAATAATGAAATGATCCAGAATCAAATAAAGCATTTTCTAAACATGGGGATACAATTAAAGTACCTTCCACCACGTCATTAGGAACTTCAACCTCTGTATTTTTCATTGCATAAGCTTGTCCCTGATCCCTTGGCCTTCTTTGTTTCATATTTCCTTGACGTTTTGGAAAATCATTAGCATAGTGTCCTATATCCCAAAAACTATAGCATTGAACATCATTGGATTCCTTCTTCCCTTTGTAATCACCAGCAATATGGCTTTTCTGACCACATTTGTAGAATACTTATTTTCCTTTTAAGCATCCACCAGGTTGTTTCTTTCCACAATTTTCACATGGTGGAAATTCAACTCTTCCCTTCTTCCTTGTTTCCTTATTAACTTTCCCAGGGTTTTCACCAGCCCACTTCTTTTCTTGCTGTCCCTTAATGTCATAAGATTTAGAGAATTCTTTTTATGTCTTAATGGAACACGAAACTATATCCTCATGTGATGAAAACTTTGGGAGACCAGTGCTCGCCAGAGGAATGGCTTTAGGACATCAAGGAATCGATCAATTTGATCCTTGTATTTTGTATTTTTTCTATATCATGTCTTTCTAATCTTGTGAAGTTAGCTTCGTACCTTGCAGCATTATCATCTTCCTTCTTCCTTAGATTCAAGAATTGTCTCTCCATATGTTCTTGTTGCTCACGAGGGAAATATTTTTCTAAGAATTTTTCCGTAAAATCCATCCATTCCATCTCTTCTATATCTTCCTCTTCCTTTGTGTTTTGTATTAATGACCACCACTGATCTGCTTATTCTAATAGATGATATACTACCATTAAAACATTCTCTCTTTCATTACATCCCAAAGCGAGAAATATATTCTCAAGGGAACATATCCACTACTCTTCTGCAAATGGGTTTTTAGTCCCGTTGAATGATGAAAGTTGTTGTCACATAAAGCGATCAAGCATGGATCCTCCATGTAGTGGATCTAGATGCTCCATACGGTTAAGGTTATTATTCATAACTTGAGTAAGTTGTCCCATTATTGTTATGAGTTTCTTATCATCAGTCAAAACACCACAGACAAAATCATTATATTGCATCAGAGGAAAATCCCTACAGGGGAGACATGCATTCGTGCAATTTCCATTCTGTCCACTAGGCACCATATCTATATAATGGCATACTATATATTAGGTTATGAATCATAATGTATAATCTTAAAATCAAAATACTCAGAAAAATTGAGATCTTACGCATAGCTAATACCATATTCAAAAATATGGTTTATTTGAGAAATATTTTACATTTCAATCCTTCATAATGGATTTTGAAGAAAATGTGAATTATCCTAAGAATATACCTCAGGAGTGTCGTAACCAAGAGTGCAGAAAGGCTTGTTGTCTTTCACTAGTTCCCATTCGAGTCTAGCTCAAAGCTGTGTTTTCGGGTTTTACTCCTTGATACATCTGTGCCAGAGCCGCCTCTACCTGCTTGTATCCAGACAAAGATGTATTGCTTGAAAGATCCACATAATCTATTCCTTACCAAAATACCAGGACGTTGTTGTATTTATATCCTCAAAGACTCACTTAGGGACTCTTCCCTAATTCTACGTTTTCTAAATCTAGTTTCCAAGTATTCTACTAAACTTCCTCTGATACCAACTGTAAGGACCCGACCCTAGTTGTTCGTAGTCGTTGCCTTATTTGATTACGTTGGCATACATACAAGGAATATGAATCCCGAAGGACCAAGTAGTTTAGTATTATTGGAAACAAGTACATACTTATGTTTAACATTACAACATTAAGGGAAATAAAAACACTATTTTATTCCACTGAAACATCACGTCTCTATGATTATGCTTGCAAGTCTTTCATAAATTACTTCTTCATGTCCTGAGAAAATGAAAGATAAGAAAGGGTGATCTCAAACACTTAGTAAGAGTTATAAATACAGCATAAGATAATATAAATATTAGACATGGTGAATAATTGAAAACACATGCCTTTAATAATAAACTTGAACACATTATGGAAGGAATATGAGCCGAGTAAATAATTCCATAATAAAACACAATAATGGGTATTATACTAGTTAAATAACCACATGAACTTAAAATACTAGCCTCATAATGAGGGAAGTTCATATTCCAGACATCATAACTATACCGTCCAAGCCTTGTGGTAGGACCATAAAATAATCATTTTGTCAAGGCCTCGTGCCAAGACCATAGTTTGTCTCATGAGACCTATCAATGCATCGAGGGGCTATAGTGGGCCCCACCAGTCACATAATAAGTACAATTCATTCCTCATATGAGTGGGTATCAACATAAACAACATATACATTCATATTAAAACTATCATATGAAATATAACTAACTTTCACCAATTATTGAACATAAAAACTTACCATTCGGAATAATATGATGAATGGTTTTAGGAAAGATCACAGACAACAAAGTTAGTCATAAACCATTAAATAAAATATGGTATATGACTTCATAATTTATTGAACCTAATAATACCATGGAATCAACAAGGGCATTGAATCAAACGAAAATACTCTTATAAAATCATTAAGAAATTTTGAGATAAATAATCTTTTATTTTAAAAAGAAGAGTTATTTTGGAAAATATTTGTATAAAACCAGAAGTGAAGTAAGATAGTATTTTCATAATAAAATTATTATTTTTATAAAGGTAATGGTTTCCAAAAATAGATTATAGAGTGCCCATGTAAATAGATATGAATTGGAGAAATTCCCTTGAATCAGGCTTCTATTTTGGAAACAATTTTGAAAGTTCCTTTTAAAACATGTAAATATCCAAAAAATATAGAATATTTCTGGTTTTTAAACATATATATGATACTCAAACATAATATAGGATGAGTACATAACAATACATAAGAATTTTATTGAGGTAATTAGACAATGAAAGTATCCCGAATGAAAATGGATGTTCGGGTGGAAAACCCTTACCTTAACTCCAGACGTGTTCCGATCTTGTAATTAAGCTCCTGGAATATGAAATTATACTTGTTAATAAATTATTTCATAACCTGGTAGATGTGTATTTAATTTACCATAATTCTGGTTAGTTCATTTATGTCTTTATTGATAATTTATTGTATGGAATTTCGTCGTTCTAGAGTGTTTGTTTCCTTTATTTTCATATTTGGTTCACTTGTTTTTAAGTAATGACGTTCATGTGGAATGGTTATAAATCTATAGGATTGAAATTAAACATTATTTATGAATATACATAATTGATAATGGTAATTTCTTTCATTTGGTTACATGGAATGAGGATGAATCATTAGATGACAACCACTTCGATTATTTGGTAGTATTTGGATTATTATGAACAAGTTTTGCCATATAACTTATTTATATGTACATATTCTGGTTCCGGAATATTGATTAGGTTATAATACATATATTATAGTCTATTTAAACCATGAATATGGTTTCATGACCAGTAATGAAGAAGAAATTTAAGAACAAGACTGTGTCGTCCAGAAAGGTTATAAATCAGAACCTCATGGACGTCGATTTCATTTATAAAAATAAAAGGGAGGGAGTAAGAATATTTATGATGGTTCTTACATTAACATGATATAAATCTAGTATATAGATGTTACTGGAGTTCTCATGGTCATTTGGATAGAGGAGGTGAGGATAGGAAAAAAAAAGTAGATAAATTGAAATAAAACCAAATGAGAAAGAAGGGTGCTTTACTTATTGAAATAACCTCCTTGGGAAACACCTTAAGGGAAGGGGTTTTGGTATTTTGGAAATACTAAGAGCTTCCTGGTCATGGGGAGTAACTAGGGAATGGTAATTAGGCATAACATTGAGGAGATTCAAGGCTTATAGGAGTAAAGAGAAGAGGGTGTGGTGAGGGGTTTTTATAGTAGAGGAGAGGAGTAAAATTTTGAATATTTAACTCATTATTTTATTATTTCCCTCAAGACAACCGATAGTGTTGTTCCATGTGACCCCTAATAGTAATAAGTTCATGTGAGTTCGAACCAAGTGGACTTTCATCACTTGTGATATCATGAATAGTGTATTTAACTGATAATTTGTATATACGATATTTTATCGTATTTCACTACTCATAAAAAATTCTAGAATTTTAGAAAAAATCAAAAAATTCACCCCTACAATTTTTCGATGTGTAGAATTCAAAAGTTAAATCCATTTTCAAAAATAATTTTCTAAATATTATAAATTTAATTTTTAAATAAGTTCATAGTTAATTCGAAAAATAACAATCTTGAAGTGTAGTTAGTTTTATGTGACATTGAAAAATTAATTAAGATCCCATTATCATATTGCCTTAAAGAAAAAAAATATCATTATTTTCTATTCAAGGGTCATATTACTATTCATATTACTATTCATAAGGTTATGTTATAATTAACCAAAAATAATGTTTGTTCTATCAGACTCCAAATGACTTACTGAACACAAATCTAGATGATCATTTCTTGAAATTCAAAACATAGCAGGGGCAAAGTTGTGTTTAATGGATAGATTGAATTCTATATTTATTTTCAAAACCTTGGGATTTTAAAATAATGACATATGGGAAGCTGAAGAAACTATTTAGAAAATACATCGACATATTTCTATAAAATTAAAATATATTAAATGTTGATTTTATTTCCCTCCATTGGTGAAAGATATAATTCATTTTTGGGTATTACGATCCATAACAAATGAGTAGTTTAGAAAAGTTGTTCATAACCATCCTTTTAATGATATATAATCATGGGATGATTTTGTATTTGAAATGATATTTCCTTGTCCTGATAATTAATATATTTGAAGAGATACAATGTATAACCAATATCATATCAAAATCAACCAATGAGAGAGTAAAAATATTAATAGGATATGAATTCCCCCAAATTCAAATCGGTGAAAAGTTATTCACTTGGGTTGAAATCATCAGAACATAAGTTATTTTAATCAAAAACACAATATCTATCTACTAAGGTGGTGAATCAATATTTATAGAAACATTATAAGATATATAGAAATGTAATGAACTAAAATAAAATAATATATATCATAGTTCATGAGTCAGAAATAATTTTACCTTTCACCACTTTGATTTAATATTTCAGATTGACTACAGTGATTTCAAAATATCTTATATTTTTTCTAAGGTTTTTGAGGTTTTTGATTTATAATTTAATTTTTATAAATTTTATTGGTGAATTGATTTTCATAATAAACAAATTCATTACAATCGAAACATTAATGTATGGGTGGTTCAATAGTTAGAACCTTCATCTCTTCAATTATATTAATCATTATTTTTGAATCATGGTTCGATTTCTATACTTCATGAAAGAAAATTATGAACTCATTGGTAGTGTATTTTTTTGGGATCTTGAATTCTTTTTATATTATAATTACGGGGTATAGAATTGGTGACAAAGAATTGGCACCCGGTTCTGGTGCAATTCAAAATGAATAGGCTCCAGTTGGGGTGTTGAGTGAGAGAAGAATTTACTCGAAGGTTGTGTGCACTATAACTCTAGAGGATGGGAATCTGGTGGGGGAATTAATTTTTATACATACTGACGACCTCCTAGTTCCATGCGGGGGAGAAAAAGATGTCACAAACTAGGAGAAGAGACAAATTTTACCGTCTGGAAAAAATGTTTTTGACATCTATGATAGGTTAATAATCAATGTGAAAGGGGTGTGTGCAATATGTCTTATGGATATTTAATTGAATGAAGTGTTGGAGGTGGTAAATGAGACAGCAGTGGAAGAAAGCGGTGGAGATAATGAAAGGATGTTGATATAGGATGAAGGAAAGAAAAATTCATCGAAATGCCAAACCAGGGGAGGTAGAAATGATTTTGGTTCTTATAAAAGACAAGGAAAGGTCTCAAAGGACTGGTACTGCACTTCTTGGTTAAAATATATTTGAAAATGTAGAGTCTGATGGTTTGATACAAGGGAAATAAGATGATTTCCAATATAGGAAGCACAATCAAACCACAAAGTAGAATAAGAACCCATCTGATGATCAATGCATTTATGGGATTGGCTCAGAGCATGTGATATCATGACATGATTTGGGGATATCATTAATAAATTGAAAGAAAGACATCTACACATACCTCATAGGAAGAAGGGGTGGAAGGGTAAAAATGATTCAAGGAGTTGAGTTGTGGTAAAGTGGATAACTTATAAAGGCAACAAGGACTATTGTGCCCTACCTAAGATGATAGAAACAAGGTTTGCTAAAAATAATAAGGCAATGGATAGTGAATATCTATTTTAGTACAAGGATAGAAATTTAATTCTTCCATATGAACATTAGGGTATGGATTGTGGTGTGTTCAAGGAACATAAAATGGATATTGACATTAGGTTTTATTTGATTCAAGAATAAGTGGTTCTTAATAGTATGATTAGGGAAGCTGATAAGGTGGATGTTGAAAAAAGGGAAGTATTAGAGATAATCTCCCATTCCAATAATGAAGTGGAAGATGATCAATGTGATGTCAATGATACCTTGGAGGATCTTGATAGAATGATTGAGAGATTGAATCAAGTGGACCTTGATGATGAAAAAAGTTCACGGATCAGAAAGAAAAATTGCATATTAACATGTGTCTTTAATGAAAAGTGTATTGGTGTGGAAGAGTTTAAAAAAAAATCTGACAAGAAAACCTAATGATTTGAAGACCTCATCATTTATGATCCATACATGAAGGATGGTTCCCTTCAATGGAGACTCAAAAGTGAAAGGATTTCTAATAGGATTAAACATGATTTGAATAAATTAGTTATTTCTTATGGTGTCAGCTGTTAGTATGTCCCGAACTTGAATGATTTCACATATTTTCCATAAAAGTAATTTTCATGATAAAAAAGTCAATTTTCAGTCATTGAATACACTCCCACACTTGAAAAATTTTCTTTCCCATTTAATAAACTCTCCCATGTTCATCCTCCCATACTTTTGGCATGTATGTAGCTAAATTTTTATTACTCCCAGATATTTATTATTTGATTTCCAATAAGCACTATTTTTATTTTTATATCATTAAATCCATTAGATTAATGATACTCTCAAATTTACATTTCAAAATATAGATAAAAAGAAATGACTTATTTATAGTTATTAAAGTACTTTTTTGCTAGTTCATTTCAATGACTCAGTTTTAATGGACTATTGAAATAGAGAATTTTTCTTTCAAGACCAATGATAAAATTGATTATATACCATATATGTATTAGGTGGATTCATTTATTAGATCCTAATATATTAATATTCCATTTTTTTATTCAAAAGGAATTCCCAAATCATTTTTAAATAATGTGTTTAGGGAAAATATAATTTGAAAAATAGTTTATTAAAATCATTCCATACCATAAAATTATTTTATTTCTTTTGTATAATATTCTTAGTCAATGTACACTATTAGTATACTTTTCCTTCTAAATAAAAAATTGTTCAAAATTTATTTTCATGATTTGAGTATTGAAAAGTAGAAAATATATTTTATTTCATGTTGATCTATTTCTTAGTAATTATTATAATAGATGATTAAATATATATGGTGGTATTTGTCACATGAAGGATTCAATAGTGATTTATTTATTTATTTTTATATTTTTAAGCTTAAAATTATTCTATATATTATTCATGACTTGATATAACATAACCATAAAAGTTTTCATACAATATCACAACCCATTCAGTTGTTCATTGAGATAATCATCACATTTTAAATCATATTTATTTTTCAATCATTTCATATTAATATATAGGATAACTGATATCAAAATTGTTAATGTGATTAATAAATATTAATATATCAATAAAATCAATATAAAAAATTATATTAATATGAATAATCAAACCCTATATGTCTTACACTATGAAACCAACATTCCAACCTATGATATATTCAATTATACCTTTGTTGATTTATGTTTTATACTATAATTATTCAAAAAAATCCCCCAAATTATCTAGACCCCAATTTGATACCAAATGAGATAACCCAATCATAACATACAATTATATTAAATCATTTTATAATATTTAACAACACTACTTCATCCAAATAATTTAGCATCATTGTTGATTGTCCACATATCCAACTTATTACCTAACATAGTGTAAATTTCTTCCAAATCATTATTTATACATGATTAACTTAAATAGAAATTGTAAATGATATTCTTATTCATTACCTAAGGAAATAATGAAACATAGAAAAATGGTGAGATCGATTGCTCAGAAAGGGAAGAATAATATCAATGATTTATAGAGAACTTATAATTAGATCATAAACATGGGAGGAATGTAAATATAGGAGAAATGAATAAAATGAATAGAATAATATAATTTATTGATAATATTTTGATAGAAGGCATGATTAAATAATCAAGGATCAATTCAAAAGAATATAAAATTATAAAATCTCATTATAAAATTATAACTTATTCCTAATAATAAGAATATGAAATCATAATACAATAATCTTATGTCATTTGTACATAAATAAGAATTATAACATAAGTATAATCATAAAAAATAATATATTATACCAATTTAAACAATCAAGACAATCATATCATAGTATACTAGACTAACCACCATTATCCCATTACATAATGGACTGGACAAACCACCCATGTCATGTAATACAATTCACTGGTCTAAAGACTAATGTCCCATAAGATAGTACTCTAGTGAGATATAATGAACAATCTAATTCATTATAGGGATATACCATTCAAATCACACTCATCATATATTGATAAAATATACATATATCTTTCAAATGATGTTCATAATACATCATATATTTTTTAACCAATGGAAATAAATTGGGTTTTAAAAAAATTTCATAAGGTATTTTAAAGAAATAAACCACGAATTGGATCAAATAATACAAATTTAATTATCACAAATAAGTTCATGATATTAAAAACATGGATTTAAATCCAAGATATGTTATGGATGTGTGAAAAAAATATTTTTAGTATTTTCATAATGTTTTTAAAAAACCCACATTGATGAAAATGATATAAAATATAATTCTGAATATAATTCATAAAACATGTTACTATTGTAGAAAATAAGATACATTTTAATTCAAAATCATTTAAAAACATGTATTCTAATAATTAACTTGGATTTGGAAGAGAAATACTTAATATAAATGGTGAATGTTTCCATTTACAATGATTTAAATAATGTAGTAAAAATGTATCAGAAAGATTTTTTCAAAATGAAATTTAATTTAAAAAGAAATATATACAAAATATAATATGGGATAGTCAATGGTTGTAATATATATAACTTATAAAAACATATTCAAATAAGAAAGTGTACCAATTCTTGAAAAAATATTGAGTGGAGATGTACCTTTACTTTAGATTCTTTCTTGTTCAAACATTGTTTAAATCCCTCTATAATCAATATAAGATTATTATTTGGGTATATAAAACCATATTTATAATTATTTTACTTCATATTAATAATTTATATTTTTTATTACCTATTTATTATTCAATTAAAGTTAATATTAATCCTAAGGTGCTAGTTTTTCTAGTTGTTTCGCGCTTACTTTGGTCTGGATATTTCTATCCTTTTCCTTTTATCATTTATTCAATGCCTATATAATCTTCAAGGAGATGATATATATGTGTTTTATTTATTTTTAGAGTCCTATGATTATTTCATGTTCGTTACAATAATTATTCCTAAGAACAGTTTGAAAATTTCCCAATTTTGGGGATATTGAATCACAATTTTTTTATTAATATATATGTAATACAGTTCAATAATCATTAAAAAATATAAATCCATCATAATAACCTATATGAAATATAGTTATGTTTTCTTAATCATTCTTTCTAAAAATGTCATAGAATTGTTTATACAGATGGTTAAATAATCATAAAAAATGTAGTATACTATTTAACTGAGTAAGAATATGTTATATTATTGTAAAATCAGTTTTAAATAATAATTATGATTCCAATTATATGTCTTTAATCTATTAATTAATATTCAATAATATTTTCTTGAAAATATAAAGAAAATGTTCACTGAAAACACAACACATATATTATAAAGTCTAATATTCTCTTAAGTACCTTAATTGGAATTAATGATTTGAGACACATTCTTATAACCAGAATCAACCAAACAATATTTAGTATTATTAATTAGATAAATGGGGTAGATATTGGAGATTAAACCAATAGATATGTTTGGTTTATGGTGGGTGTATGAGGAGTACATTTATGGTTGAGTTTAAGTAGCATATTTAAAATATGCACATTGTAATTTTAAACATAAGTAATTTTAATCAAAACGTGACTCCAAAATGAAAACATAATGGATATAAATACTCAAAAACCTCATACACAAAATTTAATGAATGTTTTTTGTGATATTTTATCATTTTACACTTTTTTTAACCATTTACATCATTTTAACCATTAAATTTGTAACTCACATTTTTACATTATTATTATTTGTTTTGAAAAATATGAAATTGACCACATCAAAAAAATATTGTTATGATTATTTCAGATATTAAATCTAATTTATAAAGTCCAGTATAGTGATAGTGTTTTTTTCTTGAATGACTATTGGTTAATTTTTATTTTTTAAAGTATCTAGTCCCTTGAAATGAAAAAGTAGAAATTTAAACACAATTGGAAACACATATATTTTTAATGATAATTCCATTGGTACCACAATGTGGTTTTATGGAAGGGTTAAATCGCATCATTTTTTAGATTTACTTGAAATTCATAGATTAATTAATATTTATCAATAAATAATTACTTATTTCCCTTTAATAGATATTATTATCTCCTAAACAAGTGATCTGATAAAAAATTTGAAACCACAATTATCTCTAAAATCGGGTATATTTATTATGAGAGGTATAAATTGTGATCTCCAGTGAAGATCCTTCGGCTAAAATGTTTTTGTGTTAAATTTAAGTAAGGGATTTGAATATTAAAATATTATATTATTTTAATATAGTGGGGTGGAATTAGAATGGCCTCAAGGAAGTGATGTGAACCGCACTTTTCAAAGTGGTGTTGAAGTGGACTTGGAAGATTATAGACAATTTCAATTTTATTGTAGTTGACTTTCCATGATTATAGAAATTAAATGGGAAAGTAACAGAGGTTTTAATTAGTAGTTATGCAAAAAATTAATGGGAGAATTATGGAATGAAATTATTAATATTTTTAATTATTTATATAATTCAATCTTGAAATGGTTAATTTACTCTCTTTATTCATTATCTCCTTCCATTTGAAAAAAAGGGTAAAATTAATGAATCATATATATATATTTACACTTGTTATAAAGAATTAAGAATAAGTTATTTTTGTTCTTAATTTTTTTAAATTGATGTAGAATTAATAAAATGATAACATTCATGGTGACAACCATGAAATGTGACAATAATGATAATGGAATTGGGAGTGAAATAATGAAGCATAGAAAAATCACTAAAGTTGTAAGACACTTTGATTTGTTTTCCTTTATACCTCATTTCCCTTCATGCGATTCAACCCTCCTTCCCTCACTATTGGGTTTAATTTTTTTATATGTTTATGTAATAATTAAAATTTTAATATTTTAATTACGATAATTTTTATTAAATTAATTGATAGTACTTCTATCAATGGTTGTTTAAATAATATTTCCCGGAAATTTAAAATACTGGGAATTGGATTTCATGAATTGTACTTACACATATTTTTTGGAAAAAAATATAGAAAATTATTATATTTTTAATGGTTCATCTTCCTTACTATATTCTTACAAACAACTAATATGATTCTAGAACAAAAGTTAGTTTTTATTTTATTATTTTGAAAGGAAATTTTGTTTTGGAAAATAATTTTATTATTAAAACATTATTTTCATGTCATGTTACACAATTAAATTTATTTATAATAAAATTAATTATGTTGAGAGACATGAATTATTTGATATATATTTTTTAGAACAACATGTGATGAGTTTTAATGAAGTTGGGATGAATATTAGTAAAAAAAATTATTTGATCTCGTTTTGAAATTGTTTTATTTTATATAGAAGAATAAAGAATTAGTGTTTAACTTCAATAAAATTATTTTGATTTTGAAAACATATGTAATTAGTGAATAATAAATTTTAGTGTTTTATTAACATGGGGATGGAGAATCTATATAAATAATGGTATTTTTATGTTGAGTACTTTCATTTAATTATTTATCTAACTTTTTTTATTCGTGTTTGTGAATATTTTTATTTTTTTAATAAATAAATATTAAATTCATGGGTGATTATATGAAATTCCATACAAAACACTATTTAGATTCCAAAGAATGACATTCTTTCTCTTATAAATCTATTTTTTCCTCATTGAATATTTTCATAAACCCATTTTTGGGTTGTTAGATACATCAGTAACCACCAAACTTGACATTCTATTTCTCTGTAACCCCATGAAGACTATTTCATGGTTTTAGGAACCACAATGACTAAGTAATGATATTTTATTGGTTTACAAAAGGAGGATTGTTTATTGGAATTTTTTGAAAGTAAAGGTGAGGTAGGTTTTAGAGGTGACATCAGTATTCATGGATATAAAATAAATATCATATAAATTTATTATACTTGTATAAATATATGAAATATAGTTCATAGTCATAGACCTTTTGGTTTAACAATTACAATTACCATATTTTAATTAATTCCACATGACATGTAACAACCGAAAAATTTAATTGCGTGACTCTCTTTTTGACGAGATGAAATATTAAATACCAATGTTAATGAGACTCATGGTCAAATTTCATGTATCCCAGAACATATTTTTTTGCCATATACTTTCATTCATTATTGATTGTTGTTGGAAACACACACATTGTGTGTTAATATCTACACACTTGGTAACCACAAGAAAAGAGGATTGAATTATATAGTATGTACACACCTAGTATCAATATAAGAGCTACATGTTGGGTATCTAATGTAGATTCCATTTACTATATATTCGAAATGTTTCCTTAGTGTGTATCCAGGAAAGCACATATTTTATCTTGATTAGTTCCACACACCTAGTACTACGATAATATTACATGTACTATGATAGATGACACATACTCTTCCATTATCATTGGCCACCATTTCTCTAAAACAACACACACACACATACTATTTACTACACATGACACACTTTGTATGTTATACCGTAATTATTTAATTTTTATTTTAAAAATATTA
This sequence comes from Viscum album, assembly GCA_963277665.1. Classification (NCBI taxonomy): domain Eukaryota; kingdom Viridiplantae; phylum Streptophyta; class Magnoliopsida; order Santalales; family Viscaceae; genus Viscum; species Viscum album. Next base: position 780,165,707 of record OY728153.1, on the reverse strand, counting down.
TTAATTTGGGAATAATAAATATTTTATTGGGATTAAAATAAGGATAAAGACTACTTGTAAAAAAATTATTTTTTTACATTGAGGGTTTTCAATGAATTTTATTTTCTCAATATATTTTTACATGTTGGTGAATATTTATATTTTGTTGATAAATGTACTTATGAATATGAGACATTTATATTTAATTCCCCTAATACCTCTATTAATAGTTTGAGGAAAGAGTTACCTTCCCTTATCATGCTCACCATTCCTCATTAAATATATCCCTGAACTGGTTTTTAGGTGGTAAGATATATCATCAACCAATAGCATTGAAAATCTTTATCTTCTTCCTCATATAGTTATTTTTTCATGGTTTTCAATACCTAATTGATTAAAAAAAGAAATTTTGGGTTCACATAATGTGTAAAAATGAACTTGACTATTATGGTAGTTAATGGTGTTGTTCATGGGGGGGGGATTCTTGAAATTCCTGATATTTTCTAACTAACCAGTGTGTAGTTCCAAGTCACTTATCATATTATCTTCAATTTTTTTTAATTATTTCTATATGAAATTTTTTTAAAGGTAATGGGGGGATTTCCCACCATTTATTGAATAAGAAAGAAACACCGTTTGAAGGGAAGAAGGAGTAACCCATTATAGAAACAGATGAAAGACATCAAAACAGAACAGGCCAAACGGCCAAAAAAGATCCAAAAGACAAAGGGAAACAAAAATCAATGTAAGAACCTGCCCGAAAGTCTCATCACCCCCCTAACCAAAAATTCCACAATTTAATCCACCTAGATGATGTTCCACCCCCTCTGTGATGCAATGTGTCGTGCTGGCAACACATCCAAAGCAGAACACTCCTCTATATAGATGCTTGGTTCACCTGATGGATTCATATTCCTTGTATAACTTTCCATATGCTGTATACCCACAGGAAAGGTATCTCAATATATATAGGGTTTTTTAATCCCATACTACATATAAGAGTTATATTCTGTATATCCTATGTAGAGGATGTGCATATACACTCAAGATGATTCCTCGATGTTTTTATAAGAAGAAACACCATTCATCCAAAGTAAAACTGCATGGTGTATATTGTGGGGACATGTATTATATTTTGTTACATAACATACACTCTAAAATTAACACATAACAGAGTTTCTATAATAACTTCCACACAATATACCCAACTGGACATCCTATACATGTTAGTTTCATATGAGTTAGGAAATGAAAGTACATGATTAACTTTCCCTAGTGGTTTTACACTTATTGTACCCTGTTGAAAATTCCATGTACTAGTAATAATGTAATATTCTTCATATATTTCACTCAAATTTTATTTGTAGACATATTATTATCCTATTATAAGTTTTTTTTATATTTATAACATAATGGAACATATATTCACATCTTTTAATGTATCTACTCATGGTATTTAGAGTTTCATGTAAAAATGAAGATGAAAATATGCGTGGTTAGATGAATAATTCATCCAAGATGTTATTAAAAGTTGTAGATAATATAAATCTATAGGGGATAAGTCCTTTTTTATATATAGTGATTTAGGTTTTTCTCTCATGGGGATGGGTACATGTCCTCTACTCATGGTTTGGGAAACCCTATCAGATTATGTAGACTACACCTTATAGGGTATGGATCCTTTATAAGAGTCTATACTACCTCTACTAAAGTGTATTTCAATGAGGTTTAGGCCCCCCATTATAGCTAATAATGAGTGATAATGTGGTGGAGATAATTGTGTGATGGTGAGAATGATTCATGTTCTGATAAGCTAAAAGTAATTTAGATTACCTCCATGTGTTAGATGCGTATAGAGAAGAGTTTCGATGATCGGTGTATATTTCCCTATTGAGGAACATTCCCTCTCTTTTATTCTAGACTTTTATCGTAATCATTTATAGTCACTATATTTTTTAATGTTTAAATTCTATGGTATTTTTTAGTTCTTTTATCTCTTGAGCCATAAGGAGTTAAAATACAAGTGGTTTAAGGATTCTTTATATTACCCTTGATTATAACTAAGGTGTGAATTGTAGTTGGAAAATATAATTTGGACATAAATATAATTTCTATAGCCTATATAACTAGGGATAAATTTTAAAACATGATTATTTAATGTGTCAAGCTGAGATATAGTGACATGAGAATTCCATATTTTCTTTTGTTTCATTCCAATAAAATAAAATTTTAATTTCTTCCTCATATACCTTATTTTGGGTACTCATATGTATTTAGGGATATGAGTTATCTTGATATTTTTTATTTGATTTTTATTTTGGAAGAATTCTTTTCGGTATATTTATACTCACCCTTACCTGATCCATTTTCCCGAACATGTTGTGTCCATGTAGATGATGAATAATCAATAGACAGGATTAGTGATCAAGGAGTTGAATCTATTTATGTGGAAAAGCAACTTAGTGTCACTTGGTGGTAACTATCCATGACAGTTTTCACTAATAGTCCCTTCCCCAGAGTCCATGGTGTATAATGTCTCTTCTCAGGTGTCTATTCTATTGGGATATGGTGTTCTTTTTATAAATTCATATTGTACATTGTTGTGTTATCCTGTGTTTTTATTACTTTCCCATGAGGAATGGTGTTTTAAAAATGTAGCCGATACATTAATTATTAGACTATTTATTATCTCTCAAGTATATAGATACGTTAATGGTTATATTCAAAATATTTTATAGAATATATGTTTTAGTTTATTACCGGATCAGCAGTACCAGGTAGGATTATTCCTTCTTAGTGCTTGTCAAAATCCCATTACCTATTGGTGTTAGGCCTGGGGTGGCACACTCAACTCATCATCAACCAAGGTGGGGTCATGATATATTGGGTCCTGTATAAATGGTATCAAAGAAGTTCATGTTTTGAAGAAATATTTTAGAGTTTATATATTGTTTGGTTTCATATAGTAAAATTGAGCTATAGTTTTGAGGTGTTTATAATTCCATAAATAGACTGTGGAACCCAATTTAGGTGTGGTGGATGACATATCCTTTCATCAGGACATGGAAAAATTGTGGACCAACTTAGAACCCTAAGGAATGAAATATATGGTATAGTTGGGATAGTGGTCTTCATGACCTTCATATTCCATCTAACCCAGATATTCTTTAACCATCTTCTGGTCATACAATTTAATGAAGGATTACACCTTCATATCTACAACTCTTTAATTTAGGTGGGTTTGTGACATACCCTAACGGTGTTTTATACCCTTTTCAATGATAATTTGAGTGATGTGATCTGGATTCATAAATTTAATTAAAGGTATCATTAACCACAGGTAGAGGCAGATTATCTTCCCCTCTGTACTTAATGTAGACCTTTTTGTATAGAAGATCATATTGCCCAATATTCCAGATAATAAAAAAAATAAGTGTATGATATAATATACACATTTATGGAGTTTTACTAGAATATAATAGAACCCTAATACCCATATGTAATAGGTTTGGTTAAACTGTGACTCAAAAATTATATTTAATCCAATCACTCATTGATTAGATGGAATTTTTTGATGTTCCCTTATAGTGCAGCAAGTCGATAATGTATGATTATTATCTCAAACTATGGAAGGTAATTGTAATATTTTATTCGAGTTTGATCCCTAGTTAAAGATATAATATTTATAATTTTTTATTGATGATTTGTGATTTAGGATATATCAAGTTGTTCATAGGATAACATAACTATGTGTGAGTACTTGTTGAGGATTATTAAAGTCATGAGGTACTCAGTTGATATGATTTGTAGTAGACTAGTTTGAGATTTATGGTTTGATAGGAGATTATGTAGAGATAAACTAATGTGGGATTGTGATACTATACACACATAACTATGTTAGAGTCCTTGAGTGAGTATTATAATTTTAAAGTCTTCTTGAAGAGGTGTAAACTAGTATTGGGAATGATCTAAAGATTGGCTTTATGATAACTATATAGGTTCTATAGATGGAAATATATTTTGAATATAGTTTTTAGATCTGAGACCTTTTTATCATAAGAACAATATATTTCTAGTTAAATTGTTTTATTTGAAGGGAAGTTATTGTACAAAAGTGTCTAGTGATGGATGACTCTTTGATCCACTGATGAAAACCATATTTTTTGCACATCTTCAAATGAATTGAGTTTGAACTTGATTGAAAATGGGAGATTTTCTAGGATTAAATCAAGGTTATGATGATATCAAGGGGTTTATAAAATTATAAGGTGATGTTTAGTTGAGGAGATAAGGTGATGTTCACCCAAGTGATGAGTGAAACCCCTAACCATGTAGAGTGGCAGTAATACTCTGGGAGATATCTCTAGCTAACAATTCTCTAGTATGTTCTATTTAATTTTGTGGATATTATACCAAAGTATTCACTTATTATGATGGTTAATAGATACATGAAATATTTATAGAGGGAAGGTCAAGGTTTTAAATCTACTAGGGATTAAAGAATGATTCATCTTCTAACGGCACTGATAAAGTTATTCCACATTAGAGTAGAAACCTTAATGAAGTACTCCCAATATAGTCTTGGGTTATTGCAAATATATAGAGATTTCATCTATGTGACAGAGGATATTTCCACAATGGTTGTGGGCTTTCTTGCTCGAGTTTGTAGGAGTTATCCAAGAGTCTAGATCCAATTAGGATGAGTCATTTAAATAGTTAGGAATATACACATCAAAATTATTTTGAATTAGTAATTTATGAGTAGGGGTATATGACTCAGTATCCCAAGGATATTATTGGTGTTTCCTGTAGTGTTCATCATTATCTTTCAAAAAATAGAGTAAATAATACAAACATGTTGTTTTAAAGGTTATAGAGACCATATTTGGGATTAGAAACATGGATGCGAAATTTTCTCTCATATAAAGTAATAATCATGTCATGTTCATATGTTTTGTGATCATAGATTTGGTGAATACTTATTGATGAAAAGATTTGGATTTTTTAAAGTATGCTTGGAGAACATGAAACTCTATATTTCTTTAAGAAATGGTATACAATACTCATTATTGGGATCAATAGAGTAATTTTATGTGGATATAATTTTTTAATGTAATATTTGTATAAATTTTTCTAAATAGTGGGATGAATAATCCACCCACATGGGGTATTTATGGTGAGATTATTTTTAATAAATATTTTTAACATAATTAATTAATAAAATATTACATTAATAACTTGAAAAGAAATTTTAAGCATTAGTGTCTTGGATAATTGGTATGTAATTCATGAATTACATAAGGAAAACCAAAACATAAAATTTATGTTATCCTATTAAAATAATACTTTATTATTCCATCATAGTTTAACTCATTTGAGGAGATTTCTTGGCGATATACATTGATATAAAAAGGTTATCATAAATCCAAGTAGGGATAAATAAAGGAAATGGAATGTGAGGGGTCATAATGGATAAAACATGAAGCATAAGAGTATAATATAATCATATATATATAGTACATAACATGAAAATGTGGATAAAATATTAATATAATACATTCACAAGATTATAACTAAGGTGTTGTAGTACATTTTACTATGGTTATTCACCAAGGTATCATAAAAATGTCATCTATAGATATTAATTATTTACCTAATGAGTTGGAGAACTATCATGGAACACCCTTCATATGTATTAATAAATGTTTTTTTTAAAAATATTGATAAAACATTTCTTCAATAACTGATAGAGAATAAGAATGGGTTTCATATAAGATCACTGAGTACAAAATTATTTGAGGACTTGATATTTTTATCCATTTTGACCCATGAGAAGGGAATACTGGTATCATACATGGTAATTCATAATCAATGAATCATAATACATCTATATTTATACTATTTATATAAAATAGGGTTGGGTATTAACAATATAAAATGTAGGCATGAGGAAATCAAAGAATGAATTCTATAGTATAATGAGTATACAAAGTGTTTTATGGAATGATCTTTATGAGAAGGAATATATGTTTCTCATAGATATAAACACATTTGGATAGTAATTAAATGATCATATGTTCATGATAACATAATAAAATTTAAAATAATGAAAAAATAACAAGGAATTACTTGGATATATAAAGGATGGGAGTTGAATCCCTTACCTTGTGAGAGAGAATCATAAATATTGAGGAGAGTTCCTTGGAAACTCCAAAACGCATTGTAATGTGTCTAGGGAGGGTAAATGAGGGAAAATTCATAATTAATGTCCTAGAAATGAAATAAATGCAGGGGAGAGGTTGGAATTTATAGAAAATATAGGAGGAGTCTTTATTATTTTTGAAATATAAGCCTAAAAAATATGGGCAATAGAAAATGGAAAACCATTGTCTTAACCATGAGTTTACATTAGGGTTTATGAAAAAAAGGTGGTGGGTTGTATCATTTTTTATTTTCATTATAAATATTCAATATTTTATATTACTTTTATGATGGAAAAATAATAATTCAATAAAATAATGTTTTTACATCCTTAATATCCATTTAGACTTATTAAATTTATTTATAGGTTTTGAAATTAATATTAATAAATAAAAATACTCTATATTAATAAAATGACATATTTTTTTCATGGTTTACGTTTTATAAAATATTTCTTAATTATTACATATTTATAAAGAGATAAACTTACCAAAAATGGAAATTGAATTTTTTTACAATTGAATGAAAAATTATGTATTGTAGAATATTCTCAAGATTTTACGTTAACTAAATTTCTATGAGTTGATTTCAAAATAACATCCATTTTATCATAATAATTTTGTATTATATGAAATTTAAAACGTTGGAAAAAAAATTATTATATAAAAAATACATTAAAATATAGTTTATTAAAAATTACTTATTAAAATTTCTTTGGGTTTTTAAAATTGATATTTATTTTATAGTAATGAAATATTTCTATATTTTTAAAATATTCATTGTAAATACTATTTTCATTAAGAATTACTATTTTGAGGATAATTTTCTATTCTGATGGTCATGTAATTATTCCTTACGATCAGATAATTATTTTTGTTGGTCATGTTACTATTCTAAAGAGTAAGGTTTCTATTACACTGGTAATATCACAACTCCAACAGTCATATCACATACTACAAATACCACTTAATCAATTCATGCACCATTAACCTAAATTCCTATAACGTTATTTATATTTCTAAAATGTTGATTAGATTATTAATGTTTTATCTTCATTTATAATTATGTATGTGGTTGTGATGATTATAGGGGATCAATATGATCATACTTTTACTTTTCTTATAATTTTATTTTATTTATTTAATTAACCACTATAATAATTTCAATTATCAATGATATTTATTACTAAAAATATAATATTAATAATTATGAGAATAATGAATTTGGGTTTTCATCATTATTATGTATTGTATGAATATAACCCATTTATATATTATAAAAATTAAATTCCATTTATATAATATTGGTTTATTACTTTATCCCCCCTTAAGAAATTTATTCTTAAAAAGTTTTTTCAAACAAAAAAAAATTGGGGAATTAATCCTTAATAGCTTCTTTAAGATCCCAAGTTTCTTGTTAAAATTAATGATTTCTCCACAGTAATTTTAGAAGTTGTGTTGTTTTTCTACTTAACACTTATTCCCTTTTCCTCAAGAATCTTGATCTATTCTTTATCATATGATATGTCAAGTTCTAATTCAATATCATTTATGTCTAGTGTATGTGTTATTTTTGACCTATAAATTCTTAATAGGGAGACATAGAAGATGTCATTTTAATGCCCCGACCCCAGTTACCCAGAGTCGGTGCATTATTACATAACATTGGCATGATCACAAAAAAGATCAAATCTTGAAAGACCGATTGGTTTAGTAGCCTTGGAAACACTAGATATATTCATAAGTCTTACATTACATCATAAAATGAAAAACTACTACAACAACATATTGTCTCCATAAACCACACTCATATCCCCACATAATATCCCTGCAGGTCATTCATAATTTACTTCTTCACTTCCTGGGAAAAATAAAACATAGAAAAGGGGTGAGCTCAAATGCCCAGTAAGGATAACAATATAGCGGAACATTCAAAATAAGCATAAACATTTAAGGCAATGCATTACTAAAACAAAATACTTTTAAACTTGAACTTCAACATAGTATGGAAAAAGTAAAATGAAATAATGTCATTTACTTGTTCACATAGATATTCTACTAAATGAATAATCACATGCAATATCAATAACCACTTTCATAATGTTGTAATGCATAATGCTAGACTATCATAACCACATAGCCAAGGCCTCGTGCCAAGCCTACAAATAAGATTTTGTCATGGCCTTGTGCCAAGACACTAGTTTGTCTCATGAGACCTACCGATGCATCGAGGAGCTATTGCGGGCTCCACCCGTCACTTACTAAGTCCAATGCATTCCCATATAAAAAGGTTTAAACACAACATAAACATTCGTATTAAAACTAGCATACGAAATGTAAATAATTTCACCATAAACTATGAATGGTATAAAGATAGCACATCCATAGTCAAACATATCACAAAACCTTCAATAAAATATAGAATTTTTGTATCATAATAAATCAACTTCAAATAATCTTAAAATCCATGAAAGGATGTTGACATAGATGAAATCAATATTCTTTTTAAAGAAATATCTCCTTTTAATTTGAAATCATTTAAGATCCATATAAAATAAAACATTTTCTTTGAAAATATTCTTATAAGCTTGTAAGGGAATCTTTGAAGATTTTATAACGGCGGAAAATAGCCGCACCCGCCGTATAAGTTAAAAAACATTCTTACCTTAATTCTGTCGAAAAGGTTAAAAAGGACCTTGTTTTGAAAACGACCGAAAGATTAATTTATAAACCACTTATAAAAGTCAAAAAGGGTATAAATGACTTTAACACATATTCTAGTAAATAGTAAAAATGTTTTGAAATACATTTTTAAGAAACATGGATGTGGATGATAAAGAGATCCCAGTAGATTATTACGTATAAACAACCTCGGATAATGAAGAGATTGTGAAATAACCCTTACCTTGTACTTTTCCTTGGTTGGGGTAGGTTAACCTCCTGTATAATGGTGAAATAATTGTTATTAAATTATACAATAATCATATACATTAATATGATATCATATATGATCTTTTAATATTGATTTGATAATAATATCTTAGTATTATCGTTGTTTCGGGTGTTAACTTACTTGTTTACTTTTATATGTTTTGTTACGTAAGACATTTTTGTAAAGGATAGGTTTTATATTATTCATATCCAGAATGATATCAAGTCCTTAAACATCATTTTTTAAATCATCAAATGATTATTATATTTGAATGGATACGATGGAGAATGAATCTCATCGCGTTCGTGGAGACGGTAGTCCGTACGTACGCACGAGCGACAATATCATTCTTTTGATATTAAAATAATATATAAATGGATGGTATATCATATATACATAATCCTTAACATGTTATATTTATTATTTACATGAGTTACACATCATTATTATACCCATCCAAATAGTATTATATTAAATAACAATTACACCACGACGTGGAGACGGTAAGCCGTACATACGCACGTATGGTGACATGTTATTCAAAGGGTGGATAGAATACTGAATATAGTTGTACCATATTTATAATAACATCACAGTATATATATGATACTGGAGTTATTATTTTAGAATTGTAACAACAAAGGAAGAAGAAGTGGAAGAAGAAATGAACTTAGAAAAGGGTGGTGAAATCATTACCTCTTCTTCGGGTTCTTCCTTTTGATTTGATCAAAAGGGCTCCTTAGGTTGGCTTTCTGATCAAACTAAGGCCTCTAGGTTGTAGTTAGGGAAGCTGGGAGAGTATTTGGGCAGAGTTTGGCCGAACCAAAATTCTTTGAAGGTGTGAAGAAATGACAAGGAGGAGTGCCCTTTTATAAGAGGGGTGAGGGGCACCTTTGGAAAAGCTAGAAATATTAGTTTATAATAAATTCATATTCGGATTCCAATGGATCCAAAGTTGACTATTCAAAGTTTAAGGTGGGTATGGGTCGAAAACAACTCAACCAATAGAATTTAGACAGGTTTGGGTACTTATATTAACCTTATCTTTAAGTATTAACTCTAAGTTAATTAGTTTCACTTTTACAATGTCTCTTTGTATTTTTATATAATATGGTTAATAAACATACTATATATTTCCAAGCGACCCCCAAGTGGTCCATTAATGATGAACCTATAATGATATAAGTCTCTTGGCCGAACCTTAGATTTTTAGGAATTTAATATCAATTAATAATATAATATTTGTTTTAAGAACTCTTTTATGTCAATTTTGACACTATTCAATAGTTGATTTTTGTGAAACTCATAACAGATTTATTACTTCGAAAAAAGTCAATTAAATCAATCCTAATATATCATATTATCCTAGAAAATTAGTTTAATTCATTAAAAGTTTCATATTATATTTATTTGGGTATTTATAATATCAATTATTTTAATTTTTCACTATTGTAGTAATTACTGCATCATCATTGTGTAATAAATAAAATAAATTATTTAATGTCTAAAAATTATAAATAAAATATCATTATGTATGAAATATTTTTATCTTTCTAATTAATATTTATAATCTAAAATCCAACATATATAACCCTATGTAACAATTGTTTTTCTAAAAGATATATGCTTGTGTCATTTTTGTATTCATTTTAACTTAATTAAAATAAAGTGTCATTATCACTTACAAGTGGATCCATGGGGTCCCAAAATCTACCCAAAGATGCCCATGGTCGACCATGTATCAACCAATATGGTTAAGACACGTTTTAGGGTAATTTAGTATTATTATAATATTATTTTTTAACACTTATTTACCGGATTTACCCTTAACCATGGTAAATAAAATATTTACCGCAGTAATTATTCAAAATGTCTAAAAATAAAAGTTACCTATTTACACAATTTGAACATCCTGATTCCAAATATGGAATCCATTTTCCTAAATTCAAAACACATAAGTGGCAGAAATTAATTTAAAATTAATTCCCGCTGTCAAAACAAAAAGCGTGTTTTTAAGAGATAATAACTATCAAAAGATTGACACTTGTTTATGTTCGGTTTAATTGTAATATTATGTCCAATGACCAAAATTATATTAAATGGTAAAAATATATTATAAATATACTTTATAACCACTCAAATTCATAATTTATCACTATTAATTATTTTGATTAAAAAAGTTGTTTTTAATTAAAATTTAGTAATTTTCACTATTCATCAAAATATGAAAGTTATCCGAAAAGTACCAAAATTTCACCTTAGGCTAAATTCGATATTCCGAATCCAAAAATGAAGTCCATTTTAAAATATAAAATATATATAATTTCTAAAAGTAGGTATTACTATTCATAACAGCTAGTTTGATTGGTTGTGGTGTGTGTTAAAACTCAAGGTTGCGTACAACACACGCTACTGTATTATTCAAAGAGAGCGTACCGTGGAAGCTTGGTATGTTTCATTTTAAATTTTTGATGTCCCCATTTAGTCAAAAAGTTTAAAATATTGTATTTAAAAAGGGTTCACTATTAAAAGTTGATAAAAGTGCAATACTGAAAATGAATTTGTTCTTGCATTATATCTAAGAAACTCATAATATGGATTCTAAAATTATAAGGATTATATAAAGTTTAAAATTTAGATAATACTATTCATAACCTCTTTTGAATGGCTTTTTTTGTAAGTCATGGTGTGATTGAACTCGGTGTTGCGTGTAGTGCAAGTTATTGAATTATTTTGAAGAAATAACACACTATGAAATCTTGGGGTGTCACATTCTCCCCTCCTTCAATAAATTGCGTCCTCACAATTTGAAATTGTTCTTCGAAAATAAAAGGTTGAAAATAAAAAATGTCTTTGTGGTAAAACCCACATCGGAAATTGGGTTACTAAAATTTATTCTTAATATGAGGAAAAGAGAAATGAAAGGGTCACCACCAAATTATGATCTCGATTAGAAGAACATTGGTGGCAATTAGAGACATATAACTGGAGGAAAAACGTAAATATTTATAGGCAGTGATTGAGGTCATCAATCACAAACAAGTGTAAAATTGAGGTCCTTAAATTGATCAAACTATGATGATTTGAAATACCATCGGTTCAACAAAACATAGGGTATTAGGATAACACATTTTTGACGTTTCAAAATATCTTAGTTGAAATCCCACATCAAAAAATGAATTAATGAGGCCTCTATTTAAAATAAAGAGTGGAAAGTATGAAGATTACCGAAAATAACACATACTAGGGTTCCATGTAGGAAGATATGGATATGGAAGAGAAATCTAACCATCAATTATCTGATGGAGAGTGGTAGAGAACATGGCTATGAAAAGGCCAAAAATCCCAAAGCCATAAATTTGTGATGATTTAAGGTACCATCTAGGACAAAATTTTTGTTCTAAGTTGCTTTTCTTAATGTTGTGGAATTTATTTATGAGATTGGATAAGATCATAAGGAGATATACTTACTTTATAATTAGAGTTTTATCCATTAATAAATTTCTGCCCAAAACTCATCTTTCACTCTGAAAGATAATAGAATGTAAAAAATTCTATTTACACTATTCGTATAGGGTTCCAAAATAAATGAATTTATAATTCATCTACAAGATCTTTAAAAAAAACTACATTATTTAATCCAGGACATCTCGTGGGCCAGTGGTAGGTGATACACCCTTGTCGCCCTTCGGTTGCGGGTTCAAGTCTCACATCCTTCCCAGACGCGACGAGTTGCCGCCCGACCTCCGGGTTGTCCTTTTATGGCAATCCAAAATAATCCAAACTAGAACTATCCAAAATACTTATGTCCAAACTCACAGTCCAACATTTATAAGGAAGGTAAACATAATGTAGATCCTTTTTACCCCGTAATAGCATATGAATACCTTCATCATGTATTCTTTTAATACACTGAAACATCCTGAATTACCATATTCCTTATTGATTACATCCATTCTCCCTTATTCCATATAGAATGATGGATATACTTCATCAATCCAAAAATGTTTTAAACCCCAACAATGATGGAATATACAAATCATTAATCAGTTCCAAGGTAGTCAAGAATATCCAATATAATTTTTCCAAAATAATCATGTATTATTCGAAAATTACTACATCGGTATCAGAACTATATTATGGTTTATCATTCTCTCAACTATATATTTTCCAAAACTTTATCCTGTTATTGAGTCACTTTTATTTGTTCCACACAATCTCAAGTCCTTAATGAAATAGTACTGCAGTACAATCCTTATATACTCCATAATTATTATAACAAGTACATTGTTGATACAACACTCAATTGACATAATCAACATAAGAACTCTAATCATTCCTCTTCATCTGTGGTAGTATCATAACTTGATTATTATCCAATAGCTTCATTTGCGGCATAGTCTGATGACTGGGACATAGGTTCGCGTAGTGTCCAAACTCCTTGCAAATTAAGCATTGTACATTTGAAACCATTTTCTTACCCTTGCAGTCACGTACTTTGTGCCCTTTTCCTCCACACTTATAACAAACTCCCATTCCTTTCAGGCAAGTTCCAGGGTGTTTCTTTCCACAGTTACAACATATGGGAAAATTCTTATTTTCCCTCTTCCCTTTATTCATCTTTCTCTCTTCCATCCATTTCTTCTCTTGCTTCCCTTCAAAGCCATAGGACTCAGTAAACTCTTTACTTATCTTATCAACACATGATATTATTTATTCATATGATGATAATACATGGGAGACTATTTCTCTTATAAATTCTAGCTTAAGACCATGAAAGATATGATCCTTCCTTCTCTTTGGATCATGTGCATTTCTGGAGTTCTCATTCCTTCTACTGGGCGCCATTTCTAAACAATGGCATACACTAGATCAGTTTATGAATCAAAATACATAATCCCATACTTATAAAACACTTAACATAAATTGAACTATTTATGGATATAATCCATAATCATAAAAATGTCTCCTTTGAGGATGTATATACTCATAAACACTTCATAATGGTTTGTAAAGAAAATGAGAATCATCCTAAGCATATCCCTCGGGAGTGTCGTAACCAAGAGTGCAGCAAGGCCCGTTGTCGTGCACCAGTTCCCGTTCGAGTCTAGATCAAAGTGGTGTTTTCTGGTTTTACCCCTAGGTACATCTGTGCCAGAGCCGCCTCTACCTACTCGTATCCAGACAGGGATGTATTGCTCGGAAAACTCACAAAATCTCTACAATACCAAAATTCTAGGAAGTTCTTCTATACTAATCGTCAAAGTTCATCTTAGGTATACGTGCTCTAATCAGAGTTTATCTAAATCTAGCTTCCAAGGTTTGTACTAAACTTCCTCTGATACCAACTGTAACGCCCCGACCCCAGTTACCCAGAGTCGGTGCATTATTACATAACATTGGCATGATCACAAGAAAGATCAAATCTCGAAAGACCGATTGGTTTAGTAGCCTTGGAAACACTAGATATATTCATAAGTCTTACATTACATCATAAAATGAAAAAATACTACAACAACATATTGTCTCCATAAACCACACTCATATCCCCACATAATATCCCTGCAGGTCATTCATAATTTACTTCTTCACTTCCTGGGAAAAATAAAACATAGAAAAGGGGTGAGCTCAATTGCCCAGTAAGGATAACAATATAGAGGAACATTCAAAATAAGCATAAACATTTAAGGCAATGCATTACTAAAACAAAAGCCTTTTAAACTTGAACTTCAACATAGTATGGAAAAAGTAAAATGAAATAATGCCATTTACTTGTTCACATGGATATTCTACTAAATGAATAATCACATGCAATATCAATAACCACTTTCATAATGTTGGAATGCATAATGCCAGACTATCATAACCACATAGCCAAGGCCTCATGCCAAGGCTACAAATAAGATTTTGTCAAGGCCTTGTGCCAAGACACTAGTTTGTCTCATGAGACCTACCGATGCATCGAGGAGCTATAGCAGGCTCCACCCGTCACTTACTAAGTCCAATGCATTCCCATATGAAAAGGTTTAAACATAACATAAACATTCGTATTAAAACTAGCAAAAAAAATGTAAATAATTTCACCATAAACTATGAATGGTATAAAAATAGCACATCCACAGTCAAACATATCACAAAACCTTCACTACAATATAGAAGTTTTGTATCATAATAAATCAACTTCAAATAATCTTAAAATCCATCAAAGGATGTTGACATAGATGAAATCAATATTCTTTTTAAAGAAATATCTCCTTTTAATTTGAAATCATTTAAGATCCATATAAAATAAAACATTTTCTTTGAAAATATTTTTATAATCTTGTAAGGGAAGCTTTGAATATTTTATAACGGCGGAAAATAGCCGCACCCGCCGTATAAGTTAAAAAAACATTCTTACCTTAATTCTGTCGAAAAGGTTAAAAAGGACCTTGTTTTGAAAACGACCAAAAGATTCCTTTATAAACCACTTATAAAAGTAAATAAGGGTATAAATGACTTTAACTCATATTCTAGTAAATAGTAAAAATGTTTTGAAATACATTTTTAAGAAACATGGATGTGGATGATAAAGAGATCCCAGTAGATTATTACGTATAAACAACCTCGGATAATGAAGAGATTGTGAAATAACCCTTACCTTGTACTTTTCCTTGGTTGGGGTAGGTTAACCTCCTGTATAATGGTGAAATAATTGTTATTAAATTATAAAATAATTATATACATTAATATGATATCATATATGATCTTTTAATATTGATTTGATAATAATATCTTAGTATTATCGTTGTTTCGGGTGTTAACTTACTTGTTTTCTTTTATATGTATTGTTACGTAAGACATGTTTATAAAGGATAGGTTTTATATTATTCATATCCAGAATGATATCAAGTCCTTAAACATCATTTTTTAAATCATCAAATGATAATTATACTTGAATGGATACGATGGAGAATGAATCTCATCGCGTTCGTGGAGACGGTAGTCCGTACGTACGCACGAGCGACAATATCATTCTTTTGATATTAAAATATTATATAAATGGATGGTATATCATATATACATAATCCTTAACATGTTATATTTATTATTTACATGAGTTACACATCATTATTATAACCATCCAAATAATATTATATTGAATAACAATTACACCACGACGTGGAGACGGTAAGCCGTACGTACGCACGTATGGTGACATGTTATTCAAAGGGTGGATAGAATACTGAATATGGTTGTACCATATTTATAATAACATCACAGTATATATATGATACTGTAGTTATTATTTTAGAATGGTAACAACAAAAGAAGAAGAAGTGGAAGAAGAAATGAACTTAGAAAAGGGTGGTGAAATCATTACCTCTTCTTCGGGTTCTTCCTTTTGATTTGATCAAAAGGGCTCCTTAGATTGGCTTTCTGATCAAACTAAGGCCTCTAGGTTGTAGTGAGGGAAGTTGGGAGAGTATTTGGGTAGAGTTTGGCCGAACCAAAAGGCTTTGAAGGTGTGAAGAAATGAGAAGGAGGAGTGCCCTTTTATAAGAGGGGTGAGGGGCACCATTGGAAAAACTAGAAATATTAGTTTATAATAAATTCATATTCGGTTTGCAATGGCTCCAAAGTTGACTATTCAAATTTTAAGGTGGGTATGGGTCGAAAAAAACTCAATCAATAGAATTTATACATGTTTGGGTACTTATATTAACCTTATATTTAAGTATTAACTCTAAGTTAATTAGTTTCACTTTTACAATGTCTCTTTGTATTTTTATATAATATGGTTAATAAACTTACTACATACATCCAAGAGACCCCCAAGTGGTCCATTCATGATGAAACTATCATGATATAAGTCTCTTGGCCGAATCATAGATTTTTAGGAATTTAATATCAATTAATAATATAATATTTGTTTTAAGAACTCTTTTATGTCAATTTTGACACTATTCAATAGTTGATTTTTGTGAAACTCATAACAGATTTATTACTTCGAACAAAGTCAATTAAATAAATTCCAATATATCATATTATCCTAGAAAATTAGTTTAATTCATTAAAAGTTTCATATTATATTTATTTGGGTATTTATAATATCAATTATTTTAATTTTTCACTATTGTAGTAATTACTGCATCATCATTGTGTCATAAATAAAATAAATTATTTAATGTCTAAAAATTATAAATAAAATATCATTATGTAGGAAATCTTTTTATATTTCTAATTAATATTTATAATCTAAAATCCAACATATATAACCCTATGTAACAATTGTTTTGCTAAAAGATATATGCTTGTGTCATTTTTGTATTCATTTTAACTTAATTAAAATAAACTGTCATTATCACTTACAAGTGGATCCATGGGGTCCCAAAATCGACCCAAAGATGCCCATGGTCGACCATGTATCAACCAATAGGGTTAAGACACGTTTTAGGGTAATTTAGTATTATTATAATATTATTTTTTTAACCCTTATTTACCGGATTTACCCTTAACCATGGTAAATAAAATATTTACCGCAGTAATTATTCAAAATGTCTAAAAATATTAGTTACCTATTTACACAATTTGAACATCCTGATTCCAAATATGGAATCCATTTTCCTAAATTCAAAACACATAAGTGGCAGAAATTAATTTAAAATTAATTCCCGCTGTCAAAACAAAAAGCGTGTTTTTAAGAGATAATAACTATCAAAAGATTGACACTTGTTTATGTTCAGTTTAATTGTAAAATTATGTACAATGACCAAAATTATATTAAATGGTAAAAATATATTATAAATATACTTTAAAACCACTCAAATTCATAATTTATCACTATTAATTATTTTGATTAAAAAAGTTGTTTTTAATTAAAATTTAGTAATTTTCACTATTCATCAAAATATGAAAGTTATCCGAAAAGTACCAAAATTTCACCTTAGGCTAAATTCGATATTCCGAATCCAGAAATGAAGTCCATTTTAAAATATAAAATATATATAATTTCGAAAATTATGTATTACTATTCATAACGGCTAGTTTGATTGGTTGTGGTGTGTGTTAAAACTCAAGGTTGCGTACAACACACGCTACTGTATTATTCAAAGAGAGTGTACCGTGGAAGCTTGGGATGTTTCATTTTAAATTTTTGATGTCCCCATTTAGTCAAAAAGTTTAAAATATTGTATTTAAAAGGGTTCAATATTAAAAGTTGATAAAAGTGCAATACTGAAAATGAATTTGTTCTTGCATTATATCTAAGAAACTCATAATATGGATTCTAAAATTATAAGGATTATATAAAGTTTAAAATTTAGATAATAATATTCATAACCTCTTTTTAATGGATTTTTTTTTGTAAGTCACGGTGTGATTGAACTCGGTGTTGCGTGTAGTGCAAGTTATTGAATTATTTTGAAGAAATAACACACTATGAAATCTTGGGGTGTTACAGTCATGGTCATTGGAAAGGTTTGGAGGTAGTGCTACCCAAATGACAACTGCATTAACACACTCCAAAATCTCAAATGGTCCAATATACCTTAGGTTAAGTTTTACCATCTTGACAAATCTTGCGACACCACACCATGATGATATTTGGAGTAATAGAATATCCCTAAAATCAAACTATATGTCCTTCCTTAGATTATCAACATAAAAATTTTTTCAACTCTAAGTGGTCTTAACACATTTTAAGATCAGTTGTTTCTTCTCTATAGTGACTTTTATAATTTTTTGTCCCAAATATTTTCCTTCTATAACTTCATCACAATATATTTTAGTTATACACATCTTCCTAGATAGTGATTTATAAGGGTCCATTTAAATGTTAAAGTTTAAACTATTATTATTTAATAATAATATAACAATAAAATGTTGATGCCAACTCCCTTGAAAATCTACTAAAATAACTCTTAACATGTATATCAATGTTTTAATACCCCTCTTAGACTACCCATATGTTTGTGAATGATAGATATGGTAAGTTTACTTTAGTATTCATAGACTTTTGAATTATTCTATATAACATATAAGTAAATGATCGATCATGGTCTAATGCAATTGATAGTGATTCCCCATGAAGTCTCACCACTTATTTGGTATATTAAAGAAAAACTCACGGAAGGGAGAAATTATCTCTTATTGAAAGAAAATGATCATAAATTGTTAATCTATAAATTATTACATATATGGAACTATTTCTTGTGGATGAATTAGGAAGGTCAGTAATTAAATCAATAATTATGATATCCCACTTATATATAGGTATGGTTAGTGATTACATCACTCATTTTAATAGTTTTAACTTAGCCTTCACTTACTGACATACCAAGAATCTTGAAGTATAATTTTTAATATACCTTTTCATGTTATCCCAACAATAATTATCTCATATATCATTATATATTTCTGTTCTTCCAGGATGTACAAAGGATACAGAGCTATGAGCTTCATCCATAAACTATTTATTTCACTATATATTAGATAAGATATATAGCCTTGTACCAAATATTAAAACTCATTCTTGATCAGTATCAAACTCATAAACCTTTTAATTTTTCACATCAGATAACTTCTTTTCCATTAGAGGAACATTTATTTATTATTTCCTGATCTTCTCTTGTACCGATAGTTTGGAAATTACATTGGATAATATTGATGACTTCCCTTCCCATAGGAAATCCATGTCCATATTTTCCAGGTCCCAAATTAATAGACCTCCTTTAACCCCATCATTTTAAGAACTTCAAGACCTTTCATAATCAATGCATCAATGAATCTATTTTCCTTTATAGGGTGATAATGGATAGTACAATAATAATGTTTAAGAATTTCCAAATTTCTCATTTGTCACAAGTTCAGTTCCTTTTGTGTGAATATATACTTCAAAATTTGGGGATCAGTGTATATTTCAAAATTGTCCCCATAAAGATAGTTTCTCTATATCCTTAATTAAATGATCACTATATCTAACTCTAAATAATGGGTAAGATAATTCTATTCATTTTTATTTAACTATCAAGATTTTTAGGCAATCAATTTTTCATTTTTCATGAATACACATATAAGTCTATTCAAGGATGGATCACTATAAAAGAAATATCCTTCCCTAATAGAGAATAATATTAGAACTCGTGTTCTAACCAGCCTTATATTCAGTTCATGGAAGACTTCCTCATAATACTTTATCTATATAAACTTAACTCCCATTCAAGTTTAATTTTTTGGTAGATTTAAAACCCATGTTTTTTTCACAAACATTATATTGTATCCTACTGGACCATGAAGGATATGAATCTCAGATACAATTATAGTTTATAGACACTCTTCGATATGGTTTGACTTTGTTGGATATAATGATATTACTTCACTAGTCATGATGTAATATAATAATTAAATGTATTGAAACTATAAATCACATTTTTTGATTTTACCAAAAATATTCCCTCTCATCAAAGTTTCTACAGGACACTAAAATAGTCCTCATAATCCCCAGAAATTCTGATATATGGCATAATATCACTAATAAACACCACTCCAAATTTATAAAGGTAGTCCTTAATGACACCATTCATTAAATCTATAAATATGGTAGGATAATTATTTAATCCAAAGGAAATAATGGAAAACTCATAATTTCTTTATATTGTTTGGATGATAATATCAAATATATATTGTTTCTTCACTCCCAGATAATGATACACTAATTGAATGTCAATCTTATAGAATAATTGATCCCCATAAAGTTAATCATGAAAATCATCAATCATTTTAAGAGTTTACTTTTTATTCACTATTATCCCATTAATATCTCTCTAATCAATGCATAATTGAATTGATATATCCTTTTTTTTTACAAAGAGAAGAGGTACTCCCAAAGGAGACACACTTGGACGAATAAAACCCTTCTAAAAAAGGACTTTAATTTTCCTCTCTAATTCATGTAGCTCAATATATTTCATTCTATATGAGGTCTTAGATATTTTTCTGGATCTATATATATATTCAATTCATAACTCTACATATCTTTATGGGGGATGTATGGATAATTATTTAGGAATTACATCAATGTATTCTTGTACTATATCTATACTTTCTCTTTCTCCTTCTTATTCACAAAAATTTTATGTTGTTTTCCTATGTTTAGACATATCCCTAGAATTTTTAAGAATGTTTTATGGCCCTGATTTTCATGAATAGATGGTTCTTTACTTTGATATAAACTATGAAAACTAGCCCTTTTACATATGATTTTTAACAAAATTCATTAACAAAACATTACTTTAACAATATCAATTGAGTATTTAAGATTTAGTGTTAAGGAAACTAGGTATATAATAGTTAAATTAAATAATAAAAATATTAATATATAAATTATTTAATCATCTATATAAAATAATTTATTATCTTATCCTAGTTCTCCTGACTACAAGTGAGTTCTTGGGGATATACATCAATAGAAAAGGGTGACCGTAAATCACTATAAGGGATATACAATGGAAATGCAACATGAGTGATCATCAAGAATAAAACATGAGGAATATTGTGAGATAATATTCATAAGTATAGTATACATAAAATATAAAAGTTCCTAGATCATAAAAATGGGAAATTGATAAGTATATCACTAAGGTTCATTACCAAGGTTTTATGAATAGATTACTTAGGTTATTAACCATAGTATCATAAACATGTCGTCTCTATAGATGAAGTCTTGACCAATACATGAGATAACTATTAGAGAACACCCACCATATGTTTTAAGTAATGTCTGACATGTATATTTGGATAAATCACTTCATTAATAACCCATAGAGGAAAAAGAATGAGATTTTTATATGATCATTTATTACATATTTTTTTGAAAGAAATGAACTTTCCATCATTTTTAAGCAACAAGAAGTTATTTTCAGTTTCATACATGGTAATCAAAAATCAATAAGTATTATTAAATCTATATAATACCCTTTAAATAAAATAGGGTTGGGTTTTGATTATATAAAATGTAGTTATTGGATTAATGAATGATTTTAACTACACAATTATTATACAAAGTGGTTTACCGGATATAATTAATGATGTACAATGTAAGTATATCATTAGTGGAATGGCATTTTGAAAGTAATTTAATTATTATATGTTCATAAGAAAATAATTAATTTGAAATTAGAATACTAAATTTAATGTAAGTACTTGTATAAAAAGTATAGGAAGAGAATCCCTTACATTGTGAAATAACATCTTAAATCTTAAGGGGATTTCCTCAAAACATTATAAACAATTTAGAAATGATAAATCAATGGGAAATAATTGTAAATTTATGCTTAATGTATTGGGGATGTATAAATTTTGTTGGAGACATGGGTATTTATAGCAAATGTGGGAGGATTGTTTTTTATTTTCTAAATATAGTCCAAGGAAATCATGGTTTTGGAAACAAAGAACCAATGTTTTACATATATTTTTTACTCATGGTTTATGACATATACGTGGTTGGTTTTG
The DNA here is from genome assembly GCA_963277665.1 of Viscum album. Classification (NCBI taxonomy): domain Eukaryota; kingdom Viridiplantae; phylum Streptophyta; class Magnoliopsida; order Santalales; family Viscaceae; genus Viscum; species Viscum album. The sequence continues at coordinate 780,143,105 of OY728153.1, read as the reverse complement.
ATATATTTCAGTTTCAAAACCACAAATCAATATTTAATATTACTTTTGGCATTGAAAAATAACCTTTTCCCAAAATAATGTTTTCAAATCCTTAATATCTATTTTAGACTTTGGATAGTTATTTATAGGTTTGAAAATTCATTTTAATTCATTAAGTTACAATATATTAATAAAATATTTTTTTTCATTTTCTATTTTCATAATTATTATATAATTATGACATATTTATAATTTTTTAAAATATATTAAAAAAAACGTAATTTTTACTATTCACTGAAAAACAAGGTATTTTATAAATTTCTCAACATTCCGCCCTAACCTAATTTCAGTGTTAAAATTTGAAAAAAAAAATCATTTTATCATAATTATTTTCTAATATAGATAATTTTAATTATTAAAATAAAAATTATGATTTTAACAAAACACATTAGAATAAATTTTATTAAAAATAACTTCTTATAATTTTATTGAGTTATTAATACTGATGTTTAGTTTATTCTATTAAACTATTTATATGTTTTTGAATTATTAATGTTAAATATTACATATATTAATTTTTACTATTTTGAGGTTAATTTTCTATTCTAATAGTCTAGTTACTACTCTTAATGGTCAAGTATCTATTCCCAATGATCGGGTTACAATTAAAACTAGCATATGAATATTTCAACAGCCAAATAACCCCATATAAATACATCTTAAATCCTTTACTCATTTTTTAAATCAATTTACCCTAAGGTTATACTATTATAAAATTTCTTTTGGGTAAATACTATTTTTCTTACTTTTACAGCTTTATTCATGTTTGTAATGACTACAAGGGATCCAGAAGTTTCTAATTTTTATATTATTTTATTTTTATTTATTTTCTATTTATTTAGATATTGTAATAATTTGAATTTTCATGGATATTTTTATTCTATAAATATAATGTTTTTAATTTATGAAATAAATAATACATTTTTTCATCATTTATTTGTGTTGTATGTGTTTGAAGAAGTTATATATAATAAAAAAAGAAATTATATTTAAAGTGATGGGTGTGAAGTTTTGATGATGGTAAAGTGAATCAATCTTATGATTTCTCTATGTGATTATTGGAGAAAAGTTTGAGTTGATAGTGCTTGTAATATAGTGTAATCTCATGGAAAAATATCTATTGTGTGCGATAAAAGAGAATGTTCCTTCCCTAGATAGTTGCATCCATTATTTATTAGGGTCCAAACCACTAGAGGTGGGTTAAGTACATGCCAAAATTGGTTTTTTATCAACATGAGGTAGTGTTTAGATCTTTCCAGTTCACAAATAATTTTTTTAGTGTTTAGGATAAAATGATTTAGTGTTCGAGGGGTTTTATAAACCTATATATTTTATTGATTAATAATTAGGTCATTTTTTTCTAATAAAAAGACCCCACTAGTGATAAACTTTTTTCCTAATAATTCTTAACGTTTTACACAAAATTTCGTGAAATATACAATAAATTCGGAATAACTTACTCTATTTGACCATCTATTTGATGGTGGTAAGCTTGACTTATCCACAACCACATTAAAATATTATTATGAAGACCCTTGCATATCCTAGACATAAACCTCATATCCCTCTCTAGTATACTGGACACTAGAATTCCATAAAATCTAATAATTTATTTGAAATTATTATGATGGAGATTATCAATTAAAAGTTTTTTTCAAATATAAAAAATGTGTTGATATCTTAAATTAATCAACTATTACCAAAACACCATCATGATTTTGTGGTGATCACAGTATCCTAGTCATAAAGTCCATAGAATCACATTCCCATTTCCATGTTGGAATGGGTTATAATAATATGATTATTTTACTAAAACGGAATTTACAAATATGTCTACTTTTGTATCTATTTTAGATTCACTATATTTATTTACATTCATTTTTATTAGTCAAAAAATTTGATTTTATTAATTTAATTAAAATAATGGGTTTTCAATAATTTTTTTTGAAAAAAATTATAAGATGATGTTTTTATCCAAAATAGGTTATTCTACTAAGAAATATATTTCACCATCTAGTCTTAAATTTAATGTTTCCTTCATTATAGTATTTTAGAAAAAATCTATTGATATTTTAAGTCATTTTCTCAGAAGAGATACTTTTTATGAAAATAATATATTATTTAAAAACTAATACTTAACCTATAATAATTTTTATATACTTTCCCTTTAAATCAATTATAAGAGAGTCTGTGGTTTTATATCTCTATTGATATGGATTCTATTATTAGGTAAATATAAACTTGTGGGAGAATGAAGAATTGATGATAAAATACGGTTCATTGATTCTAATATTAAATTTTATGGATTTTGAATCCATTAAATTTTTTTATCATTATTCATATTATTATTAAGATCTTCACATGAAATTTATATGTTATTCTAACCTAAATAGTGATAATGGAATTGGATTGAAAAAATTTCAATGAATGGATTTTTATAAAACCTAAATGAAATCTTAACATGCCAAAACATATGTATATGTTATGAGGATATAGAAAAAATTAAAAATTATGATTTTTGTATGTCAGTCATTTTTTAATTAGAGTTCTTATTGAATAAATTTTATTTAAATCCAAATTTTATTTTTGTTGATGTTTCAGAAAGAATATTTGGTTCCTTTTTAGATAATTTTTATATTTAAAAAAATATAAGAATATTATTCGAAATGATATATCATTATTAAGGCTATAAAAAATTATAATAAGACTATACAAATGATGATCTTATTAAATGATCCAAAATTATTTGATATATAAGTTTCTTTTAGTGTCACTTTATAACTTATTTTTTGTATACTTAATGTTTAATACATAGTGAGAAATTTAAATTCCTTAAAATCTCATAAGAGTACAAATATTTAGTGAAATTTTAATAAATTATAGAGAATTTTGTCTCCCATGAATCTTTCATATGTCGTTACGGTGCGATAGAGTATCATAAAAAAATTATTATTATAAAATAAAATTATCAAATGCTTGGAGAGTGGACCACATCATCCTAACAGTATCTATAAATATGTTTATAAATTGTTTAATCAATGTGATCATAGTCATCCACATAACCACATCATCAAATAGAGTGACAACCCAACTTTGAACATGAATTCCTTATTTGTTATGTAGGGTGAAATCAAGATTATCCATGATGCCACATTAAATAATGTCTTGAACACTACCAATCCAAGGCATATAGGTTGTTCGATTTGAGATCTAACCGTTAGGAGATGAGAATTGTGAGGGTGTTTTGTAGGTATGTGATGTCAGGTCCCAGGGAATACAAGGTTACCATGTTTAACCACATGATTGATAGATAGTTTATATACTGTGTGGTATTTGTAAAGGTGTATTTTTCATCACTAAAATTTTAATTAGACTATTATCGACACCCTATACCAAATGAAATCGTTTTTGGGGTCATTTTATAGATATTCAGTTGATAAATTGAGGTGTTTTTTCAAATAAATATGGAAATTATTTTTATTAAAATAAGAAATATTTATCTAAGGTATAATTAAGTGTTAAGATAATTAAATTCCACCCAAACATCATGAATTAATTTAATGAATGGTATGAAATATATATGATGCAATGAATTTCAAATGAATAGTGTCATTTTCTTATGTGGGAATTATAGAATGATATGTCTTTGAGGATTTGAAATAATTAATTTATAGAGATGTTCAAAAAAATAAATTACGACCATAGGATAATTATGAAGATGAATTATTTACTCCAAGAATAATATTATTCAATTTATATTAATGATTAAAATGGTATGATTTGAGGATTTTTTATTATAAAGAATGGAAATAATTAAAATTATTAAGGATTTACCTTATTATATTTTGAAAACATTAATAGTGTTTAAAAAAATCTTTTATATAAATAGAATATTATGTGAGTACTTTAAATAAATTAAAAGGGATTCAATTATAAAATGAAATTGAAGAGGTTATTAATTAAAACTAATGGGTATAAAAGTTAAAATAACAATATTTATAATAAAAATAAATGATGAGTGATTGAAATGAGTTAATTTATTAAGTCAAAAGTTATTTTTTAGTAAAGCATGGGTATTATTAATAATGTTATAAAGGATGAAACTTAGTGGAGTTATTTATTCACATATATATGTTTATGTCATTCATTAAAGTGAATTAATATTTTTTAGATGATAAATTTTGTAATGATGGATTTGAAAACTAATATTAGAAAGTATAAAAATTAATTAATAATAAGTTTAATTGGGACTATGTTGAGGTCCTATAATTGAAAGAATACTTATTTGAAAAGTCTATTGATACATTATTCTTTACATGAGATTTTGTTTCATAAAAATAACGATTTGTGGTATGATCTTCATTAGGAAAATATCAATTTAAGTAAGAAAGAATTAGATAATGTATATTAACATTTTAAAATATAGTGACGATACAACATGTCACTTTATTTTTTGTCGATGTAATAGCTAACATAGATATTTAAGTTTGGAATTCTATAATTTGGTTTTCATAATAATTTAGAAAATAATAGTTCACACGTCATTGAATTGATTTTGGCTTTCGAGACAAATATACTCAAGACCATAAAAGGCCTTCAAACGACTAAGCCTCACATCCATCATCAACTAGAAATATGTGACATGGGGGGACCATGTAAATGACATGACTCAGAAGACAAGTGATTCAACATTGAGACACATATGCATTCTTAGGTGGGAGACCTTGAGAGAGGAATATGTGCACTGGATACTATCAACAAACCATCCATCCAATTATATTTTTGATGTGTGATGAAAGGTATCCTATAGGTGATGCAGTTGGGTTCCATAGAGGCATCACTAGGTGGGTTACTCAAAAGAGAGATGGGTGTGTTGATAAATTTCATCCATCCCTCCTCGCACACATATTTATGATGTGGGATAGATAGGTCCCTACCATTGTGTGTTAGAGGATTGAATTGTGTAATAATTTTTAGTCGGGTGGGGATACATTCATATTAGTAACAAGATGTAATTACTTCTGATATGGGGGATTTTAGTGCAATATTGGTGACATTACATGGTGCAGGTGGATCATTAGGTCATTCAGGTTATCAACCTTAGTGGAATTTGGCCCACACTATGTTGGGCCTTCAAGATATAAAGAACATGGATCTTTATTAATATAAGTATGTATTAAAAAAAATTAGCATGTGTTCATTTCCTTATGGGTACATATGATTCATGATGCATAAGGGTTCCTAGGTGAATATTTTGTTTACAGTTTATGATCCCCTCTACATAATATCAATATTTCATGTTTAATGATTAATTTATATCATGATAGATGATTTTTATTGATTGTCAGAGAGATTTTATATTTAGAGATATCTTCTCCCATCATTTTAGTAGATAACTCAATTTTAGTCACTCACCATTGGCCAATTAGAAGAGGTATTGATGATATCACATACCAAAATTTCAAAATACGACATGGGTAATGAATTTAACAAACATACTTGTCATTGATGTTATAAAATTATATTATGAAGAGTCAAACATCAATATAAAATTCCTTAAAAATATTTTTCTTCCTCACCCACAATAATTTTAACCATACATCATGATATATTTTTGGAACCTTTAGGATGTACCTCCCACCTCAAATAATTAACTGCTTAAAGAATAATTATTAAATTCTCCACTAAATTTGGTTTTATAATACATTAAGAAGTCATATTAATATATATATATATATATAATAACTCATCATCAGAAATTATTCATCTAAAAATTCTATCACCTTTACTTTTTCTATTAAAATCAATGTCAAATTGAGACAACAATTGAATACACCGTTCATCATTTCCAAATTTTACATGTGATAATCTTCCAACAACTACATTAACTACCATTGTTTTCCATATTATTTAATTATTCTTGTAAGACCATTTATTCACAAATAAAATTACTATTTATTTTTATCCTTCATGTATATGTAACCTCAAAATCATAATTTTAAAGATTCCCACCAAAATTTGTTATCTCAAGTTGAAATAGCGATGTGAGGAAAAATATTTTTTATATATTTATTATTATTTTAAAAAACAAATTTCTCACCAAAAATGTAATTCTTACAAGTCATATTGGTGTTAAAATTATTAACTTATTCCTAATCATGTATTGGATTGTTATTTTTATAGAGTCTTAGTTTCATTGAACCATATTGCATGACTTTTCATCCTATCCTGAGATCAAATCCTATGAAAAAAACTAGAATCATAATAGTATATGTCATATTCTACTATAATTTTAGGAATAATTATAATTTTAGTTAATTTAAGTCTTTTATTTAATTCCACAAATGATTCATGACATATCATAATACAATAAAAGTTAATTACTTTACTTGTTGTGGTAATCATAGCTGAATATATTATTGAAGTTTTCTAAATAAATTTTTTATAATGTATTGAAAAAACTGGAAATTTATTTATTTTAAATACATTCCTATTTATTATTTAGGACATTATTTATTTTAGGTTCCAGGATATAGTAAAATTGATATTTTTGAACAATAAGAGTTACAAAATTGACTTCATGAATAAATAATTGATATTTTTAGATCCTGGAATAAATCTTATTATCATGAAATGATTCCAAATTAAATTCAAAGTTTTTACCATGATTAGTTTTAATATTTTAATATATAAGAATAACTTCCAAAAATAATAATATAATGGCCTAGAAATATATTACAGAAGAACATATTCTTCAATTCCCTAATCACGACATGTGTGTTTTTAAATCCAAAGAATCATGAAAGAAACTCATAATGGCCATATCGATATTGAAATATCATTTTCAGAATATTATCTTCCTTTACCCTTAACTAATAATACCTTGACTTAATTTTGGTCTTGTAAAACCAAAAAGACCCTTTCAGCAAGTGAAAAAGATAATTAATTTAAGGTAAGTGGTATTTATTCATTATTTTCACCTTTCTTACCCTTCAATAATCTATTAACAAATGAAAATACCCTTAACATATATAGAAAAGAAAAATTATTATATATAGGGTGGAACACTATATTGAATGAACCCATTTTTCATAACATCATCCACATATACGATATATTACCTTAACTCCATTATTTTAATATGATAAAAATTAAATAAACAAACCTCATTCCAGGAACTAGGTCAGTGAAAAATTCTATATCCCTTATTCATGGTAATATAGAAAAATAATTTTATAAAACAATTGGATATTGATCTACCACTGTCAGAAGTAGAGTTTGTTTTTTCCCTCCATTGATCTTTATTCTAACACTACTAATATAAAAATTATTGATCCGAAATCAATTTACATTAATTATAACTCATAATTTTTGAATATCGTTATCCCCATTAAGTGTTTGGATAGTCTTATCTAGAACCAAACAAATATTCTTTGACTATATTTATTCAAAACATCCAAATAGTAATTCCATGCATTAAAATACCATTTAATAAAAATTACCCTGGGATTTTCATGTTGCCTGCTTTTATTGAGAAAGATAGACTTCTATTCACCTTCTAGGATCTTTTTTACAGAAGAGTATCAGTATTAATGGAATAAGAAGTAAAATACATATATAATAAAAATAGATTATCCATTCATTAAAAGATAATTTTATGCTATATTTAGTATAAAAATGAAAAGGTAATCATATTAGCATTACAAATTTAAGCTATCACCATAGAGGGTCATGTATTAGTCTTTATCAACTCCAATGTCATATCACTTAGAAGGAGCTTCCATTTGATCTTATATTGAACTAAAGTTTCTTCTAGAATAGGTTTTCCCAAAATACTATGATTCCTCATATAAGTCAATTAGGTATTTCAACTTGTAACCAAAAATATATACAATTGTATTAATTCTTCCACCACCACTATCGTATGACAATAACCCATAATACAATATCATATAACCATCCAATTTACACTGGAATGACTTAAATGGGAGGGCTAAAGACTTTGAATTAAAATATCTCATTTATACACTTCAAAAAAAATTCAATAAACTCTTACATTAAGTGATGTGTGATAATGAATCGATGGGATTTATTTAATTATTTCCCATTAAATTCTTAATCACTTAAGGTATTTCATCCCACACCCACTTGAGGAAGATAAGTTCTCACCCCCCATATATCTTTTATACCTACCTCCTATGTAGTTTTCTTATAAATCACTTTAGAGTAAGTATATGGGTATAAAAATTAATCCATGATCATATATCTATTTATATCCACATCCTAAAACTATAATCCTGATGTTTATCATTCAATACTAACTTATATTTATATTAAAAAATCATACTTTGATACATACTCCTTATTCAACAAATTTCCATACTGAAACTTGAAAAATATTGATATTTTGCTGACATTTACTCCATTATACGATATCCTCTTCTAAATATACATTATAAAACATGCATATCAATATCTTTATGATGTAAATCTTCTACCAACCTCTCCATTTCTAAGATAGTTATAACATAAAATAGGATAAAAACCATACCTTCAAGGTTATAGAAAATAAAAAAAATTATTAAAATATTGTACATATCCCTAAATTATTCCTCTTTAATATATAATTCATTATTATAACATGTCAATAATCATTAAAAGTAAATAATATGCTTGATAACATAAACTATATGCAACACCAAGCATAAATGAAAAAAAATCTTATTATTTAAATGTGAATATTATAACCGATTTGTTAATTTATCATTAATCAATAGTATTAACAACGTTATTATTTATATAATGGTAATTATAATTTCTAATTTATTAATTAATTATTTCTAAATTAATAATAATAATTTAAGTTAAGTAATTTTAATCGTAAAAAAATAATTTTTCTTCAAAAATGATATATATTGCTTTTTATGGATGATTATGATAAAAAAATTTAGATGTTTAAGAAAATTTAATTTAAAAATTTAATTTAATTATCAAATTCATCATATAAAATTTATATTATGATGAATTTTGGATAATTGTTCTGTGAATATTTATTTTTCATATAATAGTGAAAAATAAATATTTTTATAGAAAACATTATTTTATTTTAAAATATTTAAAATGTCAAAATATAGTTTTATATACTTATAAAATTTAATTTTTTCATTTGGATTTAAAATAATACAATTATGTGTTTTTAAATGGGGTTTATACTGGAATTTAGTACAAAAAAATTTAATTTTTAAAATAGGATTTTTTATGAAAAACTATTTTCTTTATTTTTTGGTTTAATTTTATATTAAATTATAAAACCAATTTATTTTGAAATTTAAAAATTGGATTATATATTTTAAATCCTTCCTAATAAATTTAGTATACAATTTCCTTTTTTTGGAAAAAAATTAATAGTAACCATAATAATATTTATTACCATGAAAAAGGGTAAATTATTTAATTTAAGTTAAAAATTAAATTATAAGAACTATTAAATTACCAAATAACATACCAATATATTATTTAATGTTTATATGACAACTGTAATAATATAATTGTCTAATTTATGACTTGTACTACCCACTTGGATGTGATCATGATGTTTATATATTTTTATTTAATGTAATGCCAAACATGTCACACTCTTTTTTAATAAGTAGCATATTTCAAATATGGTGGCATGAAGAGGGTATTTTTTACTATAAATATTATTTTGGAAGATAACATATTTATCTTTATTTTATAAATTTATTTTTAATTTTTAGTGAAGAAATATTTACCTAAACTTCATACACAACACTGATATAGTAATTATTTAATTAATGGGAAATCAAAAAAAATTATATTTAAAATATTAAAATAAATATAATTTGAGATAAATAATTTGATAAAATAATTTTCCAGTTTACCATAAAATTTATGTTATATATTAAAATAATTTATTTATTTTTTATTTTTTTTCCCTATATTAATAAAGTCAAGTAAATGAATAATTATAAAAAGTGATATTATTGATATTTAATAGTAAATAATATTTTATTAAATGATATAATATCACTAAATATATTAAATTTTTATAATATATTATTATAATGTTTAAATTATTATCCATGATCTATTTACTTGTCCTTTTTCAATTTATAGTTACTTTATTAACACTTAAAATTTAAAAAATCTTTGTTGTCATGGTAAGAGTCAAAGGGGTCAAATAGGGGTTAAAACAAAAATATAATTGTTGAAATATAGATAAAAAATTTTAATTTTCATACAGTGAAGGGATTTAGAACTATAATCATTTAATTATTTAAATAACTCTTTTTTTGTATATTTTTAATTGAATGGTTATTTATATTAATTTTAGATTTTAAGAAATGCCAAGAGTGCCCCTCCCCTCTCTTATAAAAGGGAACCTCTTCTTCTTAATAATTCTCTATTAAAAACAAATTTTGTTTTGAAAATACTTGAAAAAATACATTTCGAGATTCCCTAATCTCATTTTATGGGTCTTTGTTTTGGCATAATATCATTCATAGTGGTCTTAAGGTGTTAATAAAAATGTGTTTCCCAAAGAAGAAGTACAATTTTAATATACATGATTTAGTTTTGTTTATTCATCCACATCAATTAAACCTTACTAAAAAATTATAAAATAAAAAATCCATTATTCCAAATATACTTAGATATGACTATTTTAGTGTAATTTCCTATATTCATCTCTTTATCAATCAAAAGGGAAAATAATTCATTGTTCGTGTGTACGGTGGGCTACCACCTCACAAACCAATGTAATTTTTCTTCCATCACCACCTCTCAATACTAGTTATAATGATAGAATTATTGTTTATTTATGATATCAATGAAATATTTATCATTATTAAAAGATAATATATCATTTAAATTATTTCCTTCCCATGCACAAAAAATTGATATTGTCCTTCGTGCATTTGTGTGTACTACCACCTCCACGAAGTGATGTGATTCGTATTTCATAAACACATCAAAAATATGATATATATATATATATAAGTATATTTGAATAACTAATGTGATATTTTAGATATAACTATTATTATTTTATTATAAATTAATATATAACTTGTTTCCATAATGATTGTTGATAAACAGAAAAGTTACCCCCGAGTACGTACGACCAACCATTTCCATGATTGAAAAGTAATTCATTTTTCATGAACATATTTAAATGTTGGATTTAAAAATAATATTTTTTTAGAAATTTGATTATTATTTAATCTTTAATATTATATATATGATGGAATAATGTCTACTTTGACCATAGTCAATCACAAATGTCATTTTTGATTTAAGTACCAAATATCATCAAAATGTATGACTTGAACATAATTGATTAAGTAATTGTATACAACATGAAAATTAGTTATATAAAATTATTAATAAAATTAAAAAATGTTCTTAAGAAATTAAATAATTAAACTATATTTGTTATCCAGTAATATAAAGAACATAGTTGACATGTCCGACATAAGGTAAGGGACTATCATTTAAAAACCATCTTTTAATGTCTCCCTTAAAAAATATATTTTTCTTACATATTAAATTGGTTACTTTATAAATGTTATTTAAATGAGGTTATTATTTTTATTATATAATTTTTTAAATTTATTTCTACACATGTTTTAATTTTTACCAAATGCCTTTAATAGAATCTTTTTTCCATTTTCCAAATGAGGTACTTTATTATTATTTTTTTTGAAAAAAGTACTGAAGAAATATTTTTTTAAAATTATATGGCATGAGAATATTTTACTCTCTACATAAATAATATTTTTTTTGAATATTACTTTACAATATTACACATTTATTTTAAAATAAAATATATTCATTTGAATGGGAACAATTATTTTTTTAAATAAGTTGTTTTCCTCATGGAATTTTTTTATGATGCAAGTGTTCATGTTTTATGATTATGATATGGTTCTTTAAAATTCTTTATGATGACATGATGTTACATGTTAAAACTAGGATGAGAGGTTATGTTATTAACTGATTAATTGTGGTTACATTATAGGCAACATATTGGTGGTTATGTTATAACCTCTTATACATTTGGTTCTATTGAGATGAATGTGTTCCATATTGGTTTTTCCAAATTTAGGAGTGATAGGGAAAAATGATGTCCTTAGTAACTTGATTAAATTTATATTCATTAAAATAAATTTTTATGAAAATTTTAGGATTTTCAAAAATTTATTCTAATGAATTTATTGAAAAAAGTAAATTTTATTCTTAGGGTAAAATGTGTGATTTAAATAATTACTTGTCATGGGATTTCATTTTTTTCAAATGGACAAACATATCTATTATTTTTTTTCCCTTTCAAATATTTTTATAATTTCCCCACATCTTAACATTCTTATCATATGTCTTAAATATTAGTGATGGAAAGTAAGAATTTATGTTTAAATCTGGGAAGAGTTTTCATATAAATTAACCATGTTTTACTTTAAGAGTTTTTTCTTATGAAAAAATGGATAATGATCAGAAGTGTCCACTTTGAGTAACTGAAAATTATATTTTTATTCAATAATACTTTTGTGGAAAAAGTTCCAAACCAATAAATTCTAGTTCCAAAAGTTATATAATAAGGAAGAAAATCATATAATCATAAAAAACAAGGCTAAGATTCTTAAAATCATATACATGGTATAATCCCCATTGGAGTGATTCAATTTTTATACATTGGTTCCTAGATTAAGTCTTAAATTTTATTGTCTAGATTGTCCTCATTATTTATGTACTCCTCCACATATTCTTCCCTTCATTGAATCCCTGTTAAAAAATAAAATCTTGTTTGTTGATCCAGGCCATTTGGCCCTTACCAACATCCATTCGAACATCAATTTCTAATATTATATCTGAATCCTATTGTGGGAAATTATTTTGATATAATTTTCATTTATTTATTCTTTATAATGGATAATTAGATAATGGTATTTTCTTTTTTCTCCTTATTTATTTCCCACTGCACCACCCTGCCCTTGATCCTTAATGTCTCCAAACTTTTCCTTTAGATTTTCACTTATTAGACCTGAAACCATCTGGAATTCCTGGTATTGAGCCCTTGGTTTAAAATCCATCCCATTATATCTTCTATATTATCTTATTTGCATCGGATTAGGTAACATGGAGTATAATTCCCTCCCTTTAGTTCCCTTTCCTTGAACCACAATTCACCAACCCACATCACAACGTCACTTCTATCCATTCTTCTTCCTTGGGCTATTAATTCCTATTATTATTGATACTTTATCACTACTAATAGATATTTGGCTTGAAATATCATTATCATAATCATCCCAAAAGAAAACCATGTTTCCCGAGGGGTACACTTCTGTTAATGGAATTTTCATGCCCAAATCTAGAGTAGCCCAATGTTCTTATTCCAAGTGTGCTGCCTCCTAACCTCTACTAGAGATGTATATCTAGCCTATTTCATACTCTTGGACTAACCCTTACTCCACCAAACAATCAAATTTATTTTCAATATTGATGGTTATTGTATAAAATATAGAATTAGAGTTGAACGTTGTATTCACTCCATCCCATGTGACTTGTGTCTTCTTGCATGATATTGGACCTCCCTCACTAACCGCATGAGACACGCCTACAAGACCAGGAAGATGACCATGGTGCAATGGTACTTCCTATTATTCAAGTGATCCTTTTTCTTTAATTCCAATTTTATTCTGGTTTGTAACTACTTGAGATGATGAAGGATAGATTGAAACTGAAGTCTTATTGAAATCTGCCTTGAAATGGGACCAGGGGAAAAGTTTTGACTGTTTTATGTTTTTCTAGTATTCATTGTCTTGGAAAAAGTAGAATAACCCAAAGAGAGAGTCTGTCAGTCCTTTTCCAGAACCTAACCTACATATTTTTTGACAACCTAATCATGTTTCAATATAACAATAATTTTAGAGACCCTCATATCATCAGAACCATTATCTTTTTTATGATAATACACCATCAATGTTTTTTGACAAATAAATTTTCAACTAAAAGAATGACAAGAGAAGAGGACACACTCCATGAAATAAAATTCCCATCCCTAGAGTGAATCTTTTAACCATGAAGGAAAATAGTGGAAAATTTCCCCAAATGATGGCGTGAAGTGTAGAAATATGTCTAGGTTTTTAAGATCACCTATTTCTTGCACTAAAATTCCTCCCCAACCGTGATCCAAATCAAATAAATAGGTGATTTGGAAACATCAACCTCAATATTGATATTTGGGTAGATGGGATGGAATGTTGACTTAGTTCTACAATCTGAACACAAAATGTGGCTCATTATATTGTGAAGAATCTAGTTAAATTCACTATAATATGTAATTTTTAAGGTTGGGTGCTAACAGTTGGTATCATAGAAGGGTTTAAAAAGATAATGAGATTACTATTTTTTGTTATGAAAAGGTTTTATTTCTCAATATATTATTTTAGTAAAAATCCACGTTTCATATCTTTTTCAAATTGTGTAAAAATAAATTATAAATTGAAGGAGGATCCCAAACAACATTTGTATCTCTTCATGATGATTTTTTTGCAATAATTATTGCAAAGTCATGTCCTTTTAATTTTGAAATATTTTATAACATAAATATATTCTGTAAATAGTTATATGAAACATAAAACACTTCCTCTATACATAAATACCACCATAGTTTATGGTATATTTTTTTTATCAAATCCTAAGTTTCCAATTTTATGATTTTCTAAAAAAGGTAAATATCATAAGCGGATTTTAAAATATATTACCCTATCATATGAATTTCATGAATGTTATTATTTTAATATAGAATAAATAAAGTATACCCTCATAATGTTTAATTATATTTGGTTTTAACTTATTGTCTTATTGAGCATACATATTATATTTTAAAAGGACCATTCATTTAATGTTTAAAAAAACTTGGTCCAAATGTTTTAAAAAGGTCATGTTTTATAAGATGTTTTGAAATTATATTTCACATAAATTGAATTTTAAAAATTATTTATCTTCTAAAACCCATAAGACTCTAATTGTACAAGGTTATTTTGGAAAAAGGATGAAAGGGAATTTGATGAAGCTCTAAAATATTGTTTAAATGAATGGACCTTCTATCTATGTAAACGAAATAATTAATAAATAAAGTATACATCATGATCAGGGTATGAACTAATTTTATTTTCTTATCTTGGAACAACTCTATTTAACTCATAGGGAGTTCAAATATAAAATTGTTGTATATACATATCTTCTCAAATTAATACGTTGATGTAATTATGTGTTATTACATTTTGGGATGCATAATGAAAGGTATGAGATAACCCTTGTTATTAATAACTTTTCATTAATGATGAATATATTACTGTAATTTTGTGATTATGTTTCACACATTTCAAGGAATTTTATAATAATTATAGTTTTTTTAAAATGAAAAACTATAGGTCAAGAGACAACTCGTTGAATCTGGAAAGGCCATGAGGTTTAAACCCACTACTAATTGTTGTCAAGGTTGAATCACATACCACATGCCTACACATATTCCTAGTTATTATTTAGTTTTATTTTTAGTTAAATGATATTATGGATAGATAATATGTTGAATTTTAGAACTTATATTTTATCATATAAATAACAATTGTGATTGGAAAATGATTCGGTGATTAAGTTATTAAGGTTATTTCAGAAGAAGATCTCCATAATAATTGGGGAACATTATAAGAATATGGTAAATTGAATATTTTGGGAATTTTATTTTAGGATTTAATTATTAATTTTCATTTTGAAGAATATATTATATTATTTCTATTTATGGTGATTCAGGTTTTTTATTGAAATGACTTTCTTATCTTAGATATAATATGGTTTGGTCAAAAACATTTAGGAGCGAAACTATATGAGTCATTGATAATAATTAAAGATAAATTCTAAATTTCATCATAAAAGAAAATGTGATCAAATAGTTTTGATTTTTGTGTACCAATCTTAGTCAAAAATATTGTTGAGTACATTTATAGATATATATTTATTGAATGATCCAATTTTTTAAAGTTACTAAACCATTATGGTCATGGGGTGGATGATAATGTTATGTAATGAATATAAATTTAAAATGATGTTATATTTAGGTATGAAATTATTTAGGTAACCTAAATCAATATATAATACTTTAGAAATTAACATAGTTTTAGAGTTATCTATTTTTCAAGGACAAACTATATTACCTTTAGAATTGTCGACAAAAGTTACATTCCCACCATAAAAATTCACCAAATTCTTTATGCTCGACTAGTATTCGGTCATATGTCTAGATCATATACTTTCTAGATGACATAGCATTTTTATTGTTTCCTTCAAGATTTTTTTCTATATATTTAACCAAGAAATGATTAAGGTACCAATACATTCTTAGGTTTTGAAAATATAAAACAAAAAATATTGGGTGTCCAAATTTTCATCAAAGGATTACTAATAGTAAAATTATTATTATTTTAAATAAAATTAAATGTTATGTCTATAATGGTGAGGATTGTATCCACATCTTGATGTTCTTTTATCATTGAAAATTAAGGTCTTATTTCTAGAACAAAAAATAAAATCATTATTATAAAACATCATTTTTCATTCAAATTGATATCCTATATCACTTCTATATTTAGGTTATTTATTATTTCATAACATTTTATTTTGGGTATTTGTTCTTTTAGTTTATTTTTATCTATATTTTATAAGCTTCTCAATTTAAAATTTTGAATCCATGTTTTATTTTAATTTTTTGGTATACATTTCTCTTTAAATATAAATATCTATTTTATTAGTAATACATAGAGTATGAATCATCTTCAAATTTTTATATTTATTTTTAGGCTCATTCATAATATCATCAAGTTGAGGGAAATAATATTCTAGTTATTCATTAGTAATTTCTCATTCATCTAAAATACTATAATGAGAAGTGTTATAAGTATACGAAGTAGCTTGTACCTCAAATTAAATGGATATGAAACAAAAATTAACCTTTTAACTTGCATCATCACTATATTAGTTTGAATCACAAGATATTTCTTCTAAAAAATAGAAGTTTACCTTTATCACCTTCTTTGGTCATCTATACTTTGTAATCAACCTTCCTTTTATA
The DNA here is from genome assembly GCA_963277665.1 of Viscum album. Lineage (NCBI taxonomy): Eukaryota > Viridiplantae > Streptophyta > Magnoliopsida > Santalales > Viscaceae > Viscum > Viscum album. The sequence goes on along the minus strand of OY728153.1, from coordinate 780,125,914 downwards.
ATTTATCTTAGGTTTTTAGCTTTTTTGTGTCTATTTATTTTATATTCATAACATATTACTTCTCTAAATGTGTTGTAATTATTCATATTTCCCTTTTTTATTATTTTCTTTTAAAATTTGATCTTATAAAAAACCTTTTATTTCTATAGATCTCCTTAACTATCGAGGATTTTAGAGACATATCTTCATTACTGTATGAGTATGATTCACTTAAAATTATACTTTTATCCTTGATTAATTATATAGATTTAGGCATTGATTTCTTGAATTATGCTGATTTATTCTTTGTTTCAACATCTTCATTTTCTACTTTATGTTCTCCAAAAATCATCTATTTTCCAATAACCGAATTAACTTATAGATTATTTATTTCACATGATTCTTTCTTTGATAATTTTATACTTTTATATATATTATATAGTGTTATTATAATTCCTAGAATCTATTTTTTTCATCCTTAGGTTGTCGAAGCATAATCATTGTATTTATAAAGTCATGGATCCTATAGTGAATTTTAAAAATAGACTCATCTAGTTTCATTTTAAATTTATCATATTTAGTATTATATGTGTTCAAACACTTTTCTTTACATTTTTTCCCTTCATGAGATCCAATAAGGGTATCCTAGATTTTACATGCAGTATCACTTACAAAAATAAGATTACATTTATCTTCTCTTAAATAATATAAAAATTCATTTTTAGATTTAAAATTATGAACATATATTTCTAAATTATCATCAATAAAATATTTCCTATGTAGTTTGAGTTTTTCATTATGATCTTTAATTATTCCCCAAATTTTGAAGCCCATGATTTTGATAAAAAGTTTCATTTTGATCTTCTATTGAGCATAATTTTAAACATTAAAGAAAGTAGTTTTACCAGTATTGTTTCCCTCATGTATATAAAAATCCATCAATACTGAATAAAAAAACATTAAAAACTAAGAAATTTATCTAAGGACATGATAAATTTCAAAAGAAATAAAAAAAACAAAAAAAAAGATAGATCCTAATGAAATAAATATCTAAAACCAAATTATTTTCAAAGTGGAATTATCAAGAAAGTGTTAATTCAGAATATAATTCAAAAAAATTTATAATTATTTAAAATACACTCAATTTAAAAATAGATCAATTAAAAAATATAATAGGTATATATAATTTGAAACATTGAAATTGTTTCTCATGTGTATAATTAACAACCAATTAAAAAATTGAATTATTATTAATTTTTATACTAATTTACTAAAATAATTGTATATATATATATATATTTTACTGAAAAATTATCTCTATCAGAATTTTCCTTCACAAACATAGTTGGTAAAAATTAATTTAAAATACGAGTATTGAAGTCAATGAATTTAATCACAAATCATAATTTAAAAATAAAGAGGTTTAGTCCCATGTTAGAATTAATTCCTCTTCACTTCAAAGTAAACCACTTCCAAGAAAGATTATTATAAGAAAATAGATCCACAAACTAGACTGAGTACATACGTAGAAAACACCACACATGTAGTCCAGGCTTATCACCATGTCTATTCCATAGTTATTTATATGATAAAAATGTGTAGTATAAAAATCATGAGTATCATAATACTATATATTACTTTAAAATTGTTTCATCTAAACAAATATATATTAAATTAATGGCACAAATAAATAGTAAATTGAAAAATAGAGAAATAAAATTGTATCGAGATGTTTGATACAACTCATCTTTGATCTTTTCTAGATGATTAATTGAATTCCCTTATCCATGTATAACAATCCAATTTTTTTGAGAGAATATGGTGTAATCAATCAGGATTCCTCTTTATTTGTGAAATATATTATAGAAAAATAGAGTGTCATGGATGTGGAAAATGTAATCATGTCAGTTCTTTTGATTAACTCGTGTTGTGTAAGATCTCATCCTTTTCATGTGAGAGATATTAACTTATTTTAAAATACTCATATACATGTATACATTTTTAAATAACAATAAAGAATATCCCTTTATTGAAAATCCTTAACTGCTTAGGAAACATCATTAAATGATTTAAATTAGTCAATAGAAACTTAGTCACGGTCAGTCACCACTCATGGTTGATTGGTATGCAACTCTGAATTATGGTAAGTTTCTTTATCTTTGAGACTAGAATATTCATGGTAGGTTAATTATTGTTATAGTAGATCAACACTTGCGGTTGATTCAAGACATAATCTTGTGTTACCTTCATTTTATAATCAGTCTGAATCATTTTTTGGTAGCTTATAATATATATGTAATTAATCTAATACTTCAAAAATATTTTCCATTATAGCAGTTTGATAAGAATAATTAATTGACTATCTTCATGCATTAGATTGGATTTCATCATAACATTGACTATTCAATTAGGTTTTTTAATCTGTCTGTTATGATCGATTATTGTTAACACGTGGTTGATGATGTAAATTTGACATCTATTGAGTAATTTGTTAATTTTTCTCATTGGTTGATCACACGTTAATTCAATCAATGAAGTATACATGTATTTGATCTATCATAAATTATTATTTATTTAATACTAATCATATTTTCAACATAAAAATTATTTATGATTATAAAACCTAGAAATAATTAATGTAATAATAAACATGAATTATTTTCACTAAAATGGTTTATTTATAGACAAATCCAATCAATTATTCAATATTATTTATTTCTTAAATGATTATTTCTATTGTTTTTTATTTTTTTGAACATTATTTTTAATTTATTAACTACCTCTTAGATCCATTCATGTTCTTATATTGAATTTTAGTGCAATATATAAATAGGGTTTAGGTCACACAATTATTTTATTAATCACAATAATAGATCTAAATAATAAGGTAGTTGATGGGTTATAGAGTGATTTCTTAGGCAATTGTTTTCTTAGATCCAATTTTGATGACATTGTGTCTTTCTATTTTAAATTTGTATGCTTTAATATCACATGATTCTTGATTTTCAAAATGTCAATATCCTTACACTATTAAATTTCTCCCATTTATATTAGTTCTAGATTTAATTTAACTATTTTTAATTGAATTCACATATTTCAAGTTGAAATTAAATTTTAGGGATCCATGTTGATTTGGGGTTTACCTCAGACTTGTGATGTAGTATAACATCATTCTTATAATATTAAAGAAGTATATAAATTAATTCTAAAAAATATCATTGAGATCAATGAAATCACTGTTGGTTGTTAACAATAAATAATTATTTATTTTTTGTTTTCTTGTAAAACAATCATCATTATTTAGAGTAAAATAACATAACTATTAAAAACATCCACATGAACACATATACAATTCACATAATATTTTAGAAGCTTCACTACTCAACAAGAGTATCTAATCATTAATATGATATGAAAAAACCTAAGATCGCACCGTACACTAGAAACTATCCTGTGAATTATATCTATCAGTGCACAATAATGATACTTTAGATATTTTAAAAAAATAATGTTTTTCACTTCTTTAGATATCAAGTATGTTGTTATTGTTCCACACCCCTCTTTGTAAGTTCCATAGGAGAAAGTATTAGTTTCCCCGTAATTAATCTCTTCATCAATAATGAGTAAGAACAACTTCTTTTTTTTCCTTATCACTAGAGTTTCTATTCAATAAACACTAAATATTCTATGGGGTTTCAGTAGTGTTGAATGGATATCAATTTTATTTATCATAGAAATATATATTCATTGAATAATAGTGAGAATATTATTTATTCAATATTTAATTTAAAATTACTAACTATAGGAGGTGAGAAATACCCCTCTTTAAACTTGGTCAACCTTTTAAAAAATATGAGTCAATGTATTCATTTATATCACCCTATTACTCAACCTTTTAATTCTCATGAGATAATAAAAATGTAATTTTGAAATATTTTCCAAAAAAAATCTGTATATTTAATTCTTTTTTTAAATTATCTTCCAACACATAAAATCTTTCCACTATTCCAAATTGACTTCCCTATCATATATTGGAACAGATATATATTTGTATCAACACCTTCGGTGTTATAATAATACATATACTTAATTTAAAACCCCCCTATGATGTATAATAAATGAAAAACAACATGAAAGCATCAACTAAATTTAAATTCTTCAAAATTCAGAAATTCATGAAACATACTTTTTCACCTAGTTGATGCAATACAATTATTGAATACAATACTGACCATAAGTGATATGAACCATGTGAAGAGACCACACTTTCTATATTGATCATGTTGATTTATGGTGAGAAGTAGTGTTTATCAATCACATGCCCTTCTATTGATTTATAGTAAATCAAAACATCTATATATCCAAATCATAAACCATTCAGATAAACCATTAGGAAAAAAATTTCTCTCTATGTGTGTTAGAGAAATTGAATGTGTTAATCAATAAACCATTCCAATCAGACTAACTGTGAGGATCAACCACATGTAGAAATCAATCGATCAGGCATATTGACCATGATGAACCATTCTTCAATTATCACAATGTTTGAGATTAACCATATGAAAAAATTCAATCGAATTTTCCAAGCCTCATTTATTTGACCAATTGCATGAAAAACCTTTATATTTTCTATTCCCATGTCATTTTGAAAAATCTACATACACCTCCCCCCGAATCTATACTTCAAAAATCTCCAAACATCCTCAAACATCTCAAAACCTGTTCTTGGATGTTGTAAATAGTATCTATACATCCAATAAAACTTGTCCTATTTTTCCATTAGATAAATCACATCAATAATCACATTTATCCTTGAATACATTTTATTAATTGAAATAAAAAGTGATTACAATAGTCCTTATACTCTCTATCCTTATTTATGAAAAACTCTCTTCAAACATGGGATCAAAAATCTATCACTTTGGATTTGTTTGAAAAAAAAGTACACAAAAAAACAGCAAACCTAACAAAAATAAAAATAAATTATCATCCAATTATTTTAATTATACATGAGAAAAATATGTGTAGGAAAAAATAATATTTAATAAAAATATCACATTTCATATAAAATAGAGATTTTCAAGATCTTGAATCTCTAATTCTCTTCACGAAACCACCCCAAATTCTATAAATTGGTTCTTATAATCATCTAAAATCAATTAAAGTAGTTCATACATGAATAGGTTTAAATACCAACCCACCCCTTTTACACCAACAAAATAAATTCCCCCCTTGAATAGGTTAGATATATATCTCTATAATTACACACAAGTTTTTTCCTCTATCTTTGTATGTATATTGGACTAATAAATAATGAAATAAACATAAGATAACTTCTATTTTATCTTAGCCCAATTTGAAAAAGTCCCAAATAATATGGTAATATAGGGGATAAAAGACTATACCATAGCCTCAAGATATGGTATATTGAACTAATATTTGTAACATTATGTTTTTAAAATCGACCTTCAAAAATAGTTTCTTAAACACATCACTTATTTTCTATAAAATATGAATAAAATGAAGATTTATCTTATTTATTTATAAAATATCCTTGATGAAATCATATTTGATATGAATTTTAATTCTTCTTGAATACCTAATATTATTATTTGACAAGTTTATAACATATTTATTATTAAAGACAAAGAGTAGTGACAACTAAAATTTCACCTAGATGTATTCCAACTGAGTCTGTATCAATATAAATTTTGTAGTTTGTATACATAAAATAATATAATATTTTTATTAGTGATCAAGATTTTACAATCCTAATTTATTATTCTTAACCAAACACTCATTTTAACCAAGAAAGAACACACCAATAGATGTAGATTTTAGGCCATCGGCATTTCTTATCCCATCGACTACTGAAAAACAAACAAATTTAACTCTCTTTTATTATAATATTTAAAAAAAATAGTTATTCCATTTTTGCAACTAATATAATCTCTCCTAGAAATAAAATGAGAAATTTTAAGATCACAATGAAATCTTGATCAAAGGATACCAACATTTAATATATCCGACATTGAACTTATTAATTATAATAGACTTCCAACCAGCTTCCAATATTAAATTTGATCCACTTACTTTCATTTATAATCTTTATATATCTTGGTTCCTACAAAGTTTGGTGTATAGAGTAGTATGAAATCCCCCATAGGAAACCTTTTAAGTATTTTTGATGTTTTTTATTTTGAAAGGGTTATATGATATTTTTCATCTAATATTTGCATGCCATGAAAATATATCATCTCAATAAGTGTAATGATTTAAAACAAATCATTAATTTATTTTTTAAACTCTATAAATACTTATTTATCATTTCTAGTAAAAATGAAATCACCTACATATTCAATAGCATTTGGAGATAACTTATTTTCATTATTGATTTAGAGGTTTTTTCTACTCTTTTTTTTGAATTTCAGCTTCTTCGATCATGATTCCAACATATAATACTAATCCCTTGGAAATTTTTTCATCATATATTAATCATTAATTAACCCAAATAATTTTTTTTCATATTCTACCAATGAGAAAGCACAAGGTTGGTCGATAGAAAGCTAATATTCCATCACACCATTGAGAAAGATAGAATTGACATTTATTTTATAAATCTTTTATTTTCTTTGAGAAAAAACCAAAAGAAATATTATAATGATTTTTATCCTAGGAACTAATGAAATGTTATAATCAAAATAAATTCATTCAAAAATGGGAATATCCCTCAAACATAATCCTTTCCTTATTTTTAATAACATCCACTTTTTCATTGAAATTGTTTTTGAGAATCCATTTTTCCCAATGATATTATTATCTTCATAATTTGGAAATAACCCCTATATAAATTCTTCTCTATCAAGTCCAATTATATATTCATGTAATCAACACATTATTTACAATACATAACTTCTTAAACATATCTAAGTTCAATAATTTAAAACAATAATTTTTGTGATTTTATTCTCTATCTTCTCTTGGTTTGATGTTGCTATCCATTATACACAAAATTGTTTTGAAATTAACCAAATTTTATATAATTTAGATGAGTTTAGTGGAGTTTCTCCTCACCATTTGAGTTATCTAAATCATCATATTTAAGTTGAACTTTATCAATTTAATCGTCATTTTCTTCAACTTCATCATGCTATTTATCCAAACCAGATTCACATTCACCATGTCTAATAATTTATGTCTAATGTGTGTCTTTTTATTATCATGTTAGAACAATTTAACATTAAAAAAATCCATTATCATTATTATACCTTATTTTATTATTGTTATCCTCTTCCATTTGGATGATAACCCATGAATATTCTATCCACACCTCTTTTTACCAAATATCCCAAAATATTCACCTCTGGCATTGATAATATAGGGGATGTCAAATATTCTTAAATACTTCAAATAGAGGTTTTTATTATAATAAATCTCCTATGATAACATGTTAGTGTATGATGTATATAAGAAATGATTTTAAATATTAAATGTTTCTCTAATAGATGTTATAAAAAAATATAGAGAACTATCATTATTTATAGACATTTTTCCAGCCATCTCCACTAAGATAAAAAAAATTCAATATTCTACACGACTTTTTGTGGGGGTATATAGTGCATTGAGTTCATGATTAATACCATTATTCTATAGGTAATCTTAAAATCCACTATTTTTGGATTCAACACCATCATCTTTTTTAATAAACTTCAAGCAGTGGCCACATTCCTTTTCAATTCATCTACTAAAATTCTAAAAGATCATAAGGGATGTTATTTTATGTATCATTAACATGATGCATGATATGTTAGTAATTTTTTCCATAAATGAAATTAAATTCATACCTATATCAATTGATTTTTATCTCATGGGAGAGAATATGTCATAACGATTATTCTACAGGGGATGAGATGTTTGAATCTCAACTATCATTTGAGAAGAATTTATAATATTGTCTTTTCTAGAAAGTGGATAATATCCTATCCCTTTATCAACTCATATTAGAACCTTCATGTAAAATTTCTATTTGTATAATATTTCTCATATTCCATTAAAAATATGTACCAACCTTGAATTTCAACGTATATTTTCTTTATTCATACTTTGGTGGCATGATTTTTGTGCGTGTACCACTTGAAATAAGTTTCCATTGATTCATTATCATATTCTCACAATCCTTATATATTTTATCATTATGAAAAACTGTTTTTATTTAAAATCACTTAATTCCCATGATCACAAAGTAGAGATGCAATTTACAAATTATGTTTCGACCTATTAGAAAATAAGACATTTTTTGACAAAAAAATACTTTCTATTTGGTTATCAAATAAATTTTAATGGAGAAGCGAGAAACCCTAGTCCATCAAAACCAAAAAATAAAATAGCACAGAAGAACCCAAAAAAATACTTATCCTGCCTCTCCCCAACAACTTCATCACTTAATGGACCTCCACCAAAGTATGGGTACTCGGAAAATAGTCTCGTGCAATGATGCATTGGTAGAGAACCAATGGACAAGCCATACCCTCACATTCTTCCACTCCAAGTGCCATGTAGAAGTGATGCCTCGTGCTATGAACCCTATCTGAAGTCGAACTAGCTAAAATAATGGAATCGAAACACCCAAAATCACCTATATTCATAAAAATTTATAATTAAATTCCTTATTTTAAAACACTTTAAGTAAAAGTGAGCTACCAAGAATTAGCTAGAAAAGGATAATTTAGAATCATTGAAAATCAATTTATTTCAGCAAAAAATCCAGATGTCTAAAAAAATTACAGGATATATCGGTTACCTATATGTGTGTCTCTTCACATATCAGTTATTCAAATGCAGAATTCAGTTTTTCCCAGACTTGTATATACTCCTTGAGCCTGATCATCCCCATATTGAAACCCCCAACCGGGATCATGTTCTTCTTTTCAACCCAAGAATATTGATCCACATTTAGATTCACTTCTATAGCTCAGCCCACCATCTTGGATGCTTCCACTTATAATGAATTGAGAAATAACACCTTCTATATCACTTCATCATCTAAACTCATAATCAAATCCAAGGATAGTTCAGACTGACCAGGTGATTTTGGTTGAAATAAGGCCTTGTTGTCTATCTTCTCATCCATTTTATTTTTTGCTGACCAAGTCTTCAAAGGAGGTGGAAAGGAGGAGTGTTCCTTCTTACCCATCCTCCTCATATTTCCCTTGTTTCTCATCAGACTGAATTCCCCTACAGAAACACTCTTACTCGATTCAATGGAATCATCAACATAGTCTTCATTAGTATAATCTAGATCTTCTTGGACAGTGTTCATACCTTCCATATTTAGGCCATCAAATATATTCACATGAATATATTGTCCCTCAATAGGGTTAGATAATTTAGCTCTCACCCCTACCTCAATAAGAAAATTAAACATATGAATCAAGAGGACTGGTGTTCAAATCGAAGAATCTGAACCCCATATGCTCGCATGTATGTTATCCTCGGTCGTATCCAAAGCAAACCCCTGCTTCCATTTACTCACATGACCACTGCTACTCCCCTTCCTCTGACTAGCCACTCAAACTGCCTAATGATGGACCATATCAACATCCTTCTACACACCATGATTGGAAGAACCTCGTGAGTCAGTGCCAACAGACTCAAAAGATTCCTGCACAAACCCATCCTGGCCTTCCTGTTACAAATAACCTCAACCCATGAATTGTTGTTGGGTATTTGTATCAACAACTAGACTGAAAGGGACCTCATAGCTGGTTTTCCCCACCCTAGTTGCCACATTCACATAATACTTCTCCTTCAGCCCAAAAACATATCCATCGAGTAGCCCACCCTCTTTCTGGATAGTATCAAATTCAACAAGGACATCTTGTTCCTACTGTACAAGGACTAATTTTTCTTTCTGATTATCCCATGGAGCCACAAGTACTCTTAAAGGATGTGCCATACCACTGGTATCAGTATCACTCTTGATGAAAATTGCCTTTGCACCATCCCCCAGATTTAGATCATGTCTAATCCTATTCAAAACTACAGATACCATTGGGTAATAAAGAACCCCTTCATGTTTTTTCAGAACTGGTGCATTCTGAGTTCCCATGCCAGATAAATTTCCCAGACAATAATCCACAACATGCATCTTCCTCTTATCAAAAATTGTGCATAGCCTTTTATCTAGACCAGATGGACACCTTCTCATGGCTCCACTATGGCATTTAGAATCTGAATGCCCAATTAGCTCTAGGTTGAATAGTAGTCCATTCAGGATTCATAGATGATGGCCAGATTCCATCTAAATTCTTCACCAACCCAAATCCAAATCCATTCCACCAGAGGCCTCGAGATATCCACCTCAAAACAAAACTGAGGGTTGATCAGGTGACTCACTATTGATGTGTGAATATCAGAACACAGAAAACGACCTACCAAGATCCCAAGAATATGAATAATTTATGGGTTTTGAAAATGTAATGGTAGATGTGGAAGAAGTACACAAATCGAAATGGAGGTTGGGTCACGATTCATACAGAGATCAAACGTCCACCAAAGGAGAAAAAAACTTGCAACCGCTGCATCGTCCAGGAGTGTTAGACCAAACACGTATCAAATCTTCTTCTAAATAAAATCAGATCATTAAATGGTGACAATCAAGAAGGTCAATGACCACGCGGTCTTGTAAATATCATTTACAAAAAACAAACTGATCAAAATCATCAACCAAAGCCTTTTGATGTTGATTTCAATAATCAAATATTTTCCCTTATCAATACTATATATTTCTTATGGTTTTTTAGAATTTAAATTATAATATTTATTTTTTCTGGTATAAGGATGAGATTCTCATTTTCATAATGACTAGCTTGATCACATCTTCCCTATATTATTCTTTCCTCTAATCACACCTCTATTAGGTGGAAAAAATACATATCATGATTTTACTACCTGGACATTTTGATTAATAGTAATTTTTTTAGTTAAACCAACACATCATTATTGTATGCATGAACCATCCACAATACTAGTATATTCCCTACAAGGAATACTTTCCTCTTTAATCTATTTCTTTCAAGAATCTGCAAGTTTAGTTTAGTCAATCTTTGGAAAAAAATTAATTATTTTTTTGTAACCAAAATAATTTTAAGTCCTTGAAATTTTATTTAACAACTTAAGACTTTTTCCATCCAATTTAGTTTCACTAGTAATAGTATTTTTTGATTTTTAGTTTAGGATTACTAAATTTATAGATTTGTTTTCTATTGATTGTTTCACAAACATGGTTTTACATACTTTCTTCTTCATTTTAGAATTATCAAAAAAAAATTAGTAAATTTTTCTGTATTTGTGGGTATTTTTTTCGACCATGAAATCCATATTACTTCTTTTTTCATTTCCCGACATGTTTGATAGATTATTTGAAATTTGATTTATATTTTCCCAATTCCCCATCAGTTTTACCAGTATTTGTAAGGAAATTTCTATTTATTTTCCCTATTTAATTTATTTTATCCTCTTTCATGATATTCAAAATCTTTTCATCATCATGAAATTTGTTTCGATAACAAATTTCTTTCATCTTCTTTGAATTATCTTTATTAGGTTAAGATTATCTATTTACAATAAGTTTATCATCCCTTTTTACCTTCTTATTATAATTTGAAATTAATACTAGAATTATAATTTCTATACTTACTTTTAAAAAACTTTCTTGTATTCATCAGAGTAGATTACTCCAGAGGGGGGTGAATTGAGTATATATAATTTTTTTTGTTAAAATTGGTTCCTTGAAAATTTCCCCCAATTAATCAATATAATACAATTTATTTTATAGTAAACATATAAAATTATTGACTATTTAATTAATTTATTATAAGATTGATTAGTTATCAGCTATTCTAATATAATGATTAGTGTAACTTTTGAAACTAACTTACTAGTTCAAAATAGATATAAACACTTGCTAATCTAACTATCAAAGTTCAATTTAGTTTTATAAAATTATAAAAAAAAAGAGTAAAACTAAAGAGTAAAATACATAGGGAATAATGAAGAGTTTCATTCTCAATATGAGACTTAGTCCTCTTCACTTTGTGATCACTTTCCACCAAGTATTTTATATTAATAAATTGGATCCACACCCGGGATCAGGGTTCTGAATAGTACATAGGACTGTCTAGGTCACACTTGACATAAACCACTATTCTACATGGAATATAGAAATAATATGAGTGTGGGTTTAAGGATATAATGTGTCCTTCAGTTAAGCACAAGATACAATGTTTTTGTTAGCGATAGATACACACTGTGCTTAAAAATGTAAAGAAAATAACACAACTGATCTAAAGATGTATAATAAGGTTTAGAAGTTTGTGTGTTATGAATTGCAGCTATGGACTGGTTTGATGTAGTGGAAATAATGTTTGAGTCCTCTTCTAGAAGTTGGATCTATAATAGAGTATCATTGCATATGTGTTCTGGCTTCCATGTGTGAAAATTTCTGCTTCTTGATGATAGTATGTCTAGTGCAGCTCAGTATGTTTTTCTGGTTTTGTTGATCTCCTCGTATTTTCTTGCTTATTTTTATTGGGAATTGGAAGAAGTCTTCAAAATATGCAGGATTTTTCAATTCTTATGTTCTCCCTTATTATCAGCATATTCTTTATTTCTCTTAAAATACTCGGTGTGTAATTATTTTATACTTCGAGATCTAGCATGTATGAAGATATCCCCACACACATGTTCCACATAGTTTCTATGGATAGTCCTATAAACAACATTAAATAATGTTATAATCATTAATTTATCTAAATATGATTGTTATATATAAATTTGAATTAATAAATTTGAAACATTTTTTATGGCTATCGGTGAGTCATAAGTATCAGTGACTCCTTGCCATCAGTCTGTCATCATAGGTCTGTCAACATCAGTGACTCTGTATATTAGTGAGTCTTTTCCATCAGTATCAGTGACTCATGGTATAGGTGACTCATTTGTGCTATCGATTTGTCCACGCATCGGTGAGTCATCATCAGTGACTCAGTTTGAACTATCGGTGTGTCGCCCATCAGTGACTCTCCAATCGGTGTGTCATGCATCAGTGACTTATTCATCGGTGTGTCGTCTATCGGTGAATTTTTCATCACTTAATGGTGTAAACTATTGGTGCAACCGATCATTAGTGAGTGGTGTAAACTATCAGTGCGATCGATCATCAGTGACACATCCATTATTGTGTCTTTTGGTCTATCAGTGAATCATTTTTTCTGTCATTGACTCCTACATTGGTGTGCTCCTCTATCGGTGAGTCCTCATCAATGAGTCGACCGACAGTGACTCCTTTTAAACTATCCATTCTCAGGACTCTGAAAAACATATAAAGTGTCAATAATACACAAAAAACTACCATATTAAGTGATATTCATTAATATATGTAAATATAAACTTGTAAACAAATAAATTCATAAATATTCATAGTTTATTGATTTAGAGAAATGTATTATATAGTGTGATATAATTCAATCACTTAGAAATATTCATTGATGATATTAACAATAGTTATAGCTTAATGTATAATTTAGCATGATTTTTGAATATTAAAACAACTATTTCACAAAGGGTCCAACAATCCCCACCTTTTTGATAATCACAAATTATGGCATAAATATGATGTTAATGAATAATAATTACATGACTTAGCATACCAGAGTGAATGTGAATTCTCAAAGTGTCTAAGGCATTCATTTTTAAGCTCCTCCTTAATTTTGTAACAGAGGATATATATATATACACACACATATATCAGTGACATTTTATCATAGAAAGGGAATTTAAATTCGAGTTGTTTTTATTAGAGGTAATATATATATATATATATATATATATATATATATATGTATGTATGTATTGAGTTGAGTACATGCCATTTTTCCCATGCCAGAGTTTCTCTCACTTAGATTAAGAATTTATGACCATATATATCATATATATCTTTCTCATCATTTTTGTATTATCCAAAATGTTAAAAGAAATAATAAGGATGAAGGAGAAAGAACACAAAGAATTTGAGAAACACAGTGAATACAAAATGGTTTTCATTATGGTGATAAAAGTACAATTATCACAATAAAGGTACAAAGCCCTATAAAATAAACAATCTAGAGCTAAGGATTTGGATTCTAATGTGATTTTCCTTTATCTATAGGATATAGAGTAGGGTCATAAGCTGTTGGTGTGGATGTTTATAGAGGTGGTCTAATGAAAACCCAATTAAAGGAAACACCAGTAGGAACATTGGCTGTAAGAGTGGGTCTTCTTTCTAATAGAGTATGACTCTGAGGTTTCTCAATGATTACTGGCCTGATCTAATATATAGCCTGAGATACAGTCATCTGGGAAGTGGTCATAGAACTATGTCCCATTGAAGCAGTAGTTGGGACCACGATTGCCTCATCTTGGACATGCAAGTACGGCTTCTGAAGCTTTATGAAATCATTAATGATTTCCACCCCATATTGCTTTTCCCTTTCAAAATAATATTTGTTTTCCATGAAGTTTTCTAATTTTGGAGTGAACTCCTTCTACTGAATCACCTTCCTTTTAAATGCTTCTATTATTAAGGGAATCCTTATATTTTTATCCTGGTACATGATGTGATTGATTAAAAAATTCTTTTATAATTCTTGGAGAAATATTTATCCACTTTCTATCTAATCTCCTTCTTAGTAGAAGAGGCCTCATTAGTAAATTATCTCCCTATATTTTAAACAAGATCAGTATTTCTATGCACCTTGACAATGGTTTATTTGTGTGAATCAAATTAAAGACTCTTGAGTTCTTCTCTCATCAAAACCCTAAGAGATTCCAAATCAGCAGCAGTAGCCCTTCCACCTTTTGAGCTGGATGGACTAGTTATCATCTTTCCATGTTCTTCCTTCAATTTCTTAAAATTTTCACTTAGTAGACGTGTCAATAAATTCCTAAGAACTTTCATTACAACACTAAAAAAGTCTTGAAATTAGTAGTCATAGATTTCAATTCATTTCTCATCCTCTTCACTTATTTTCTCAACATAGTATTGTTTCTGATGATAGTCTTAGCCATAGTGATGAGATTATTTGGAATATCAGGAATCACCTTCCATGCAATTTTAGCAACATCAGCATCTAAAATGATCATGGAAGTAGAGGATTCACTTATGGATCCAACCGGGGCTCTCACTGACTCATATATATTAGCTTTGAATTGCTCTAAATAATCCTTAATGTCATAGTCACTAGGCACTGGCTATGCTACTAGCTCAACTGTAGGAGGTGAAATCGGTGAGTAGGTGAAATAGGTTCTACTTCATCTTGGGATTGTGTAGTAGGAGGAGGAACTACCATCTCTTCATCTGAGTTATACTCCATGCCAAACAGAATGTTACCTAGATCACTATTCCACTCATGAGTACATGTTTAGTCTCTGGGCTCCACTATATCAATCTATACTCTCCTTCCCTGAGGCTCAGGTGCAATCTAAAATTCATATTCTTTTTCTTTCTTTCCTCTATCTAAAAAAAATTCTAGGTATTGGTACCATCTGATGTTGATCTTGTTCTTTCTCTCCGGCCACATTAGCTACTCCAGGAACTTCAGCAATTTGAGGAATAGATGCAACCAGATCGTGAGACTCTTCCTCTTGGCCACCAGCCTTAATT
This sequence comes from Viscum album, assembly GCA_963277665.1. Lineage (NCBI taxonomy): Eukaryota > Viridiplantae > Streptophyta > Magnoliopsida > Santalales > Viscaceae > Viscum > Viscum album. Next base: position 780,110,232 of record OY728153.1, on the reverse strand, counting down.
TCATTTATCCCCTGAATGATGCATTGATCGTCAATATTGGGATACTCAAGCCTATCCTCATCACCAGAATTTATATCATATTCTTGTTCAACATGATCAGATTCACCTTATCTATCAGTTTCATCATCAGCAGAATGGACTGATTCCTCACTTGATATGTCTACTACTTGTTAACCAACTTTTAACGAGTCACTGACATAATCATCATTACATTCCTCATCATCATAATCATCATTATTATCATCATCATATTCATCATCATCATAATCATGATCATATGAATTACTTACATATCCTTCCACAATAGTGACCTCTATCTCTTCCTATTCTTTATCACCTAAAAAAGGATACCTAGAGGGTAGTTCCAAAGGTGGACTGGAAGGTCCATAAGAAATTTTCTTTAGGATATCAGAAATATCTGGATCAATCCTGTCATCAATTTCAAACCCTTCTTCCCTTGGCAGCACAACCTCAACATCCTCATCTGAATAAACCACTTCCTCTCCAGGTTTAAGGCCAAGATCATCTTTATCCTTTAGTATGGTAGGATGGTCAATGGAATTGTAATCTTCATATAATCTCTCCTTATCTCCTACCCAACACATCTTCCAGGAGTTCCAGAAAATCATCATCCTATTTAAAATTTATTTTTGAAGGAAAAATACACTAAATACACTAATAACTTAATATCCATCTTCCTCACAGCCCACCCTTTTCAGTGTTGAAGATATCATTCTATGATAGTACCAAAAAGTTGATTTCTTGGAGGGTTTTATCATATCAAAAATATATACCATCAAGTACCTACTCATGTTAACTTGAATCCCATTCTTCAACAGGTAAATCAAGAATACATCCTGATATTTTACAAGAACAAAGTATCCCTTCCTTGGGCAAATTTGATTTTGAATGAACTCAAAGAGAAGTATAGAATCTCCATCCAACTCTGTAGTTGTACATCTCCTTCATTCTCCATTCCCAGTCAATTATATTAATGCATCTGCATAAGAAAATAAATTTTAGGCGGAATGAATGTTACCCTGGTAGTAAGAATAGATTCCCTCATGAGGCATTTCAAAACATTCAACCCATTCCTCCTAAGAAAAAGAAATCTATTTTTCCTTCACAAAAGACTTCATCCTTGATTCCGCATCTCCCTCTAGAGATATATTTATGTTGAGGAAGAATTCATGTACCAACTGGGGATAATACCACCTCTCATTATTCAAAAACCATCTAAGCCAACCTTGAGATTCTATCACTCTGAGCTAGATCGACTTGCTTAATAAGATCTATTCAGATGAAACTTCCTTCTCAGCTGTGACAACATGACTTCACAAACCTAGATTTTTAGTACCACTAGATTCACCATTCTGATTCTTAGCTGATAAATATTCACTCGGCCCTTCCATCACATGCTTTATCATTTCCTTTTCGAATGTTTGAGTTCGAAGGGAGTTGAATGGTAGTGGGCAGAAAGGTAGAGTATCGAAGGATAAAAGGTTCAAAAGGTATATAAGGATGTAAAATGTTGAAGTGGATTGAATTTATTTATCATTTAGGGATTTTAAATCATAAATAAATAAAATTGGATATCCGTAGAAAGAAATACAAAACTATGTCATTTTACTTTAAATAGGAAAAATTAGAAAAAATGTTCTTATAGGAATTAGTTTCTCACAAACTATATTACACAATTGGTTTCATGATATCAGCTTTATAGGATCGGGTTTACACAATCAGTTTCACATGAACGGTTTCAGATGAATGGTTTCACATGAATGGTCTCAGTGACTAGTTTGATAGATCCGTTTCACCTGATTGGTTTCACCAGTACACCGAATTTTCCAAGGGAAAGAGGTTGACTAGACTTTAGAGATTTTTCATCCCTAGTTCATGCCTGATGGGGATTATTCTCTTAGAGTTGAAGGGTTTGATGAATATATCAGAACATTGATGATCAATCCAAAAAAACTCAAGAGTTATATCACCTTTTTGATAATGATATCTCAAAAATTGAGGTCTTACATCAATATTTTTTGTTCTAGAGTGAGAATTAGGGTTTTTAGATATTTTAATTGCACTTGCATTATCACTTTTATGGGAATATGTTTTAATTGAAATCCCTAGTCTAATAAAGTGTGTTTCATCTAAAAAATTTGTTCATAGTAACTACCAACAGCAATGTACTCTACTTCATCAGTTGATAATGAAAATAGATTTTTCTTTTTTACTACACAATAATATTAGAGACTTTACCAAAAAGTGACATGTTCTAGAGGTACTCTTTCTATCTAATTTACATCCACCAAAGTAAGCATATTTTTAACTAATCAAATCAAAAGGATTTCCTCTAGGATAGTACAATCCAAAATTAGTTGTATATTTTTAGGTATTTGAAAACGCATTTAATAGCATAAAAATGTAAATATTTTGGGTTTTCTTGAAATCTTTCACACATACAGACACTAAACATAATATTTGTCCTACTAGCAGTTAATTATAGAAAACTCCCAATCATTCCTCTATAAGCATTTTGATCAACATATTTTCCTTTTTCATTAAGATCTAACTTACTAGTATAAACCATAGGGGTTTCACTACTTTTAATGCTATCAAAGCCATAACATTAAAAAGATATTTAGTGTACTTACTTTTATTTATAATAATACCATCTTTTATTGGAAATATTTAAAATCATAAAAAACAATTCAATTCACCCATCAAAATCATTTAAAATTCACTTTGCATCATTTTTTTTAAAAAAATGCATAAAGAATATTTATAAGATCCAAAGATAATATAATCAACATATATTTGAGATATTAAAATTTCATTAGAAATTATATTTATAAATAAAGTAGGATCATCAACTCCTATTGTAAAACTTTTAGAAATAAGAATGTTGCATATTCTTTCATTCTAAGCTCTTGGAGCTTGTTTCAAACCACATAATTCTTTAGATAATTTTAAAAAATGATTTGGAAAATGTGGATTTGTAAAACCTATGGGTTGTTCAACAACAACATCCTCAATAATATAACAATTTAAGAGTGCACTTTTGACATTAATTTGATATATTTGAAATCCACATGTGCTATATAGGCATGTAAGATTATAATGGCTTCAAGCCTAGCTACTGATGAAAAGGATTGTTCATAATCAATTAATTATTATTGATTATAGACTTATGAAAATATACTATATTTCTTTCTAATTATATTTCTAAATTCATATACTTTATTCTAAACTCACATTTGGTTCTGATGGTCAAATTATCTTCTGGTCTATCAACAAGCTTCCAGAATTTATTTATCCCAAACTAGTTAAGCTCTTCTTGTATAGCCATCACCCAAAATTATTCATTAATTGCATCATGGATATTTTTAGCTTCATGTTGTGACAATAATGTGTGATGTTTAAAATTATTTCCCAAAGATTCTCTAGTTTGTATTCCTCTATATAAATCTTCAACAAAAAAATATAATGGATGTTTTTTAGGGTCCTAGTTGGTCTAGTAAAAGTAGGACCAATTATTTCAGGTTCATCATTTTGATCTGGTTCATTGTGGCAAGATTATGGAGAATCTAAAGAACTGAATGGTTTTACAGGTTTTTTTTACAAGAATGTTTGCGGATTTTTCATTAATTTCCTAATTTGGACACATATTCTTCAATATTTACTATTGAGGTTGTAGGATCATGTGGAGCTGTTTCATCAAACATGACATGCACATGTACTTCCTCGTGTTTTTTATTAAAGAATCTATAAGCTTTTCTTCATGTTGAATATCCAAAAAATATTCCTCAATCACTTTTGGAGTCAAAATTGTCAAAATTTTCTTTAGTGTTTAGTATATAAACTTTATATCCAAACACTTTAAAATTATATACCTTTGGTTTTTGACTATTCCAAAACTCTTAAGGATTTTTCTAGAGGATAGGTATAATAAATACTATATTTCTTATATTACAATCTATATTGATAGAATCAACCCAAAAATAAATCGGTAGGTAATATTAATTAAGAATAGTTCGGAAAATTTCATAAAGGATTATATTTTTTCTTTATACTAATCCATTTTGTTGAGGTGTCATAGGGGAAGATAAGTTATTCATATGGCCATTTTATGAGAAAAAAGATTCAAAATCTATATTTTCAAACTCATGGAAATGATCAATTTTTAAGGATTTAATTATAAATCCAAAATGATTTTCTATAGTTTTATCATACTTGGAAAAGTAAGTACATGATTCACTTTTATGAGATAAGAAAATGGTCAAAATATTCTTAGAAAAGTCATCTACAAGAACTTAAACATAGTGCTTCCAATTGAGACTTGAAACTCTAGATGGTCTAAATCTATAGCATATACATTATCATTTCTAAGAGCAGTAAATACTAAGTTATTCTTGTAATAATAAACATGTTATAAATCATTTTTAAATTTATAATTGAATCCATCATCACATAGTTGATATATGTTAATCCGGTTATACTTTAGTCCATAAACATAAAGAACTTTGGAAATTAAGATAGAGTTAGTGTTACAAATCTAGCCTAGGATGATGATTTTTCCTTTACCGTTTTCACCAAATGTGACATGAACACTATCAATTTTGATAAAACTTTTTAATATTTAGTAGTCCCTGTCATTTTTCTTGAACACCCACTATCCAAGTACCACAAATTTCTACAAGAACTCTTTAGATAGTTGACCTGGAAAATAGTTTATCCAAGAAACGATTTTGGTACCCATATTTTTTTGGGTCTAGAAACTTTATTAATATAAGCTTTAAGAACTTACACTTGTCTTATGGGTTTTTTATAGGTAGAATATAGAGTACATGAAAAATAAACTCTGTTTGGTCTAGAATAACTGGATGCCGTAATATAATTTTTAGAATATGAGTTTGTAGAAAAATTATGGTTTTTAAATAAATAAGAGGATTTTCCAAATTTTGGTCATAAAATGTGTTTTTGCTAAATTACTTTTTCCTAATTTACATCCTATTCCAAAATTTTACTTAGGAGCTATTTGTTTAACAAGAATTAGTGTATGTGTGTTTTTCCCATTGGTAAAATATTCTAAGTCCTTATTTAAATTATCATTATACATTTTAACTCATTATTTTCAATCAGTAATTGAGATTTTTTCTTTTTCATAGTTATAAGGTCAGATTTAATAGTTATAGTAAGAGTATGATGTTTCTTTGAAGATTAATACTTACCCTTTAGTTCATTGCATGTCTCTTCCATCATGTTGCAATATTCAAATAATTCATCACTTAACATATTCACAGAATCACATTCATTTTCAAAATTGTATGAATGTTGAACAGGAGAGTCTAATATTACCTCATAAGTTTTTTTCATAATACAAATATTATCTATATTATCTTTCTCATCATTAGGAGAATTGGATTCACTCAAGTTGTCCAAATTTCATTCTTATATTTTGTATCCTCATTCCCATACTTTTTTTTGGTATTTTTGATTGGGACAGTCACCCTTGACATGTACTATCCTTTTATATTCATAGCACACTATCTCTTTTGATTTCTCATTTCTCTTCCAGTCATTTTTTTTCCAATTTCCACTATTGTAATATTTTCCTTTGTATTTGGAATTTCTGAAAAAACGTTTTTTGCTATAAAATTTATTGAATCTTCTGGCTGGCTTGGCCATTTCAACATCATTATCTGAAGATGATTCTTCACTACATGTGCTCTCAATAGCAGCATGAATGTTTTCTTTGTCTTTTATTTTTAGAGGAAGTAGTCTTTAAAGAAATATACTACTTATTAGGTTAATCATCTTCCTCTTTGTTTTATTTAATCTATTCTTCATGCATCATTATCATTAGAACGAGTTATTTAACAAGTAAATTTCTTATGTCACATGATTCTATAATTGAAACAGAGGTTACTCTCCATCTTCCAGGTAGTCATATGAGAATCTTTGTGATATATTCTTTGGAAGGAACTTCTATTCTAAGAGAGATCATTATGTTTACAATTTCCTTGATCCTGAGATACATACCAGAAATTGATTCATCAGGCTTCATTTTGTTACTTTTATATTTGATAGTATAAGTATTTAATCTCGTCTCCTTCACATTAGATGTTCCCTCCTGAGAAATAGAAAAAGTATCCCAAATCTCATGTGTAGTTTTTAATCAGGAATACGACTAAACTCTCCATCTCTTAGAGCATAGTATAGAGCATTAATTTTTTTTACAATTATTGTTACAGACATTCTTGGTAGGTTCATCCCAATTGTTTCTAGTAGTTTCAGAAATTTTATATTTACATTTAGTGAATGACTAGAATTTAAATCACATGTTGTCTAGATGTATTTTCATTTTAAGCTTCCACTAGGTATAGTTGGTTCCATTAAAAAAATTTGGTCTATTAGTAACATAACCTTCTAGTCTATTGTCTATTATATAAAGTATGAAATGATTTTAAAGAGATACAAATTTAGAAATAACATAAATTTTAAGGCCTTTGAAATACATCTACAATCACAGTTGAAAAATATTTTAAAATTTATTATAAATTGAAAATTTTCTAAAATCATTTGATACCAAATGTTGGTCAAAGTAGATTATTCAAGGGGGTTGATTGAGTATCTATAGAAATTTTTATTAAAATTGGTTCTTTGAGAATTTCCCCCAATTAAAAATATAATCAAATTCAGTTTGTAGTCAATTTATAAAAGTCTTGAATGTTTAATTAATTTCTTTGAAGATTAATTAGTTCTCTGCAATAATAATATGAATATTAGTATAACTTTTGAAACTAACTTATTGGTTCAAAACAGATATAAACACTTGCTAATCTAATTATCAAAGTTCAATTTAGTTCTATGAAATTTTGATAATACGTAGTAAAATTAAAGATTAAAACACAGATAAAATAAATAAGAGTTTCAGTCTCAAGATAAGACTTAGTCCTCTTCACTTGGTAAACACCTTTCACCAAGCAGTTTATATTAATAAACTTTCTCAACACCCTGGATCAGGGTTCTGAACAATACACAAGACTGTACAGGTCACACTTGACCTATAACACTATTCTACATGGGATACAAGAATAATATGAGTGTGAGTTTATGGAAATCCAGTGTCATTCAGTTAAGCATAGGATAAATTGTGTGTGTTAGATACAGATACACACACTACTTGAAAATGTAATAAATGAACACCATAAATCTAAAGATGTAGAATAAGGTTTAGAAGTATCTGTGTGTTATGAATTGATTCTCTAGACTTATTTGATGTAGTGGAAATGAAAATTGAGTCCTCTTTTGGAAGTTGGCTCCAAAAAAGAGTATCGTATCCTCTGTGTTCTGGCTTCCAGGTGTGAAAAGTCATGATTCTTGATGATATGATGTTTAGTGCAGCTCAACATGATTTTATTTTCTTGTTAATCTCCCCGTATGTTTTTTATTTTAGTTCTTTTGAATTGGAAGATGGATTCGAATGATGAAGGAGTTTAATGTTCTTCTGTTCTCTCTTCTTTTTAGTATATTCCTTGTTTTTATTAAAAGACTCAGTGTGTAATTATTTTATACTTCATGGTCCAACATGCATGATGATCTCCCCATGTGCATGTACCTCATACTGTCATTAGATAGTCTTACAGCCAATATTAAATAATGTCAGAGACATTAATTTATCTAAATATGACCGTTAGATATAAATTTAAATTAATAAATTAGAAACAATTTTTATGAATATTGGTGAGTCATATGTATCGGTGACTCATTTGCATCGGTCTATCATCATCAATCTATCAGCATCGGTCTGTCGGCATCAATGACTCTGTGTATTGGTGAGTCTTTTCCATCGGTATTAGTGAATCATTTTATCAGTGAGTCATTTGTGTTATTGGTCCATCCATGCATTTGTGAGTCATCATCGGTGACTCAATTTGAAATATCGGTGTGTCTCCCATTAGTGACTCATTCATCAGTGTGTCATCCATCAGTGACTCATTCATCGATGTGTCATCCATCAGTGACTCCTTCATCAGTGAGTGGCATAAACTATTGGTGCTACCGATCATCAGGGAGTGGCGTAAAATATTAGTGTGACCAATTATCGGTGACTCATCTATTAGTGTATCATTCATTCTACTGGTGAGTCATTTGTTATTTTGGTGAGTCCATCATTTGTGTGTTCTTCGATCCGTGAGTCCCCATTGGTGAGTCGACCAATGGTGACTCCTTTTGAACTATTGGTGCCAGGGACTCTGAAAAACATATAAAGTGTCTATATTACATAGAACACTATCAAATTAAGTGATATTCATAAATACATGTAAATATACAATATTAAATATATTAAAGCATAAATATTTGTAGTTTATAGATTTATTGAAATGTATTATACAGTGTGATATAATTGATTCACTTATAAATATTCATTGACAAGATTAACCCGAGTTATATCTTAATGTATAATTGGGCATGATTTGTGATTATTAAAACAACTATTTCACAAAGGGTCCAACAACTTGGTCACTCACATTATTCATCATTGGATTCTATTTACTTCAGTATTTGATTTTTTTTACAAAGGTTCCACCTTCCAAAAACATTATGAATTTTAAAGGAAACATCCCCTTGTACTTACGAGTGATTCTTCTGAAGTTTCAAGAGAAAATTGACGTACGATCTTAAATATTCTCCTTAAATACATATTCCATTTCAAAAAAATAGAATCCATTATTTTTTCCATTCTTTTTATGTTTCTATTTCATAAAATATTTAAAATAAATCACATTATACCCATTTTCTTTGTTCATAGTATCTCTATCAATATTTATTATAAAATCAACTAGAATATTAAGTAGGTCATAAAGAGGGATAAAGTGTAGATCTATATCTTTAAAATTTTAATCCTTTTCATCAAATTTATTCAATACAATTCATGAGATCTTCTCAACCATAGTTTAGTATTCCAATTTTTCATTAAAAATTCTTATATAATATACAATATCATTCTTTATTGTGAAGAATTTATCAAAAAATTCATTATTAATAATTTTCAAATCATTATACTTCAATCTGTAGATCTATAACTTCTCATTATCTAATTCAATATTACCTCCATAAATATTTTCCATCTTTTCTCAAATACATTTAGCTGTGGTAATTCCTTTCAACTTAAAAATTAACTCTCTAAATGAGAAGAAAATATAGAATTTCTAGCACAAATATCATTTTTAGATTACTGTTATATGTTTCATTCATAGAAATTACTTCAGCATGAGGGAAAAATCATTTTTATCAGCTTCTTTGACATAATTACTAATAGATACAAAAAATCATTACCTTCCATTCATGGTATGTCTTCCCATAAAATATTGGAATCCTATTTTAATTTTTTTCATTTGAATTCTTCACTAATGGTATAAATTTATTTAAAAAGTTCCAATTTCTATACCTTCACACATACTTCATTAAATGAAGTATCATTTCATTGATACAAATTTAAAATTTTCTAATAAGATCTATGAAATAAATAAGAGGGGGATCAGTGAGTAAAAATTTATTTTTTGTTTTATTATCAAACAATCATCATTAGTAGTTAGAGTAAAATAAATTCTCAATTAAACATGAATATATTCATAGATAGATTAGTATTTATATATTTTACAATGTTACTACTCAGTAAATGTATCTTATCCATGGAATGATATAGAAAAACAAAAGATCAAATAGTCTACTAGAAATAATCCTTAGGATAACAAGATGTAGAGGATAACCATGAACATTCAATACACTATTGTCTCTTGAAGGTGTAAGTGCATGCTGCACATTAATGATGAGTCAAGGAGATTCCAAATAAAAATAAAGTCTCTCCCAAATTTAGACTTTAATTCAGTTGTTACCTTGTTACTTCCATTATCAAAACTCTAAAAAAGGAAAGTATTTTTTCTTCAATCTATTGCACAATGGAGATAATTACCCAAAACCTATTCTTCTTCATTATAACTCTTATTTATTTTACAAAAAATAGAAAATATTCTCTAAGAATTCAACAATGTCAACTGAACATCATTTTTTCTTCTACTACAAATATAAATTTACTGAATAGTATTGAGAATATATTTTATTTAATTTTCATGGAAACTCCATGATTACAGGTTGGGAGGAATCATCCTCTCTGAACATGGAACACTTTTAAAAAAACAATATTTTGGTTTCATTTAAATATCCTTAAGTCATTTCATAATAATATTCACATTTTATTTTAAAATACACAGCCAAATGTTTTCCATAAAGCACACAATTTTATTTCCTTCTTTAAAATATATTCATCTAGTTGGTATCATGAATCTTTTCTATTTGGACTTCTTTGTTTTTTATTAGAACCTATCTCTCATCACAGTATCAAATTTGGTTTGATTATAAGACCTATTATTGAATCAACATTTCATTTTGAGAATAACATATAGAGAACAACACAAGAACATCACCAAATTTTAATTTATTTATAGTTATTGTATTTGAAAAGCTCACTTTTTCACCAAGAAGACCCATAAAAATTATCTATGTAACTAATTACAAGGGACATTAACCTTGTTATGTGATCGTACTATCTAGATTGAACACGTAGATTGACTACATGAATCATTCTTGATCGACTATATGCATTACTTTGTATTGACCTTAATTTGGATCAATATTGTTTTAAAATCATTGAATGTACAAATCAAACATGAGTCAACATAAATCATTTCTCTCTATGTGTTAGAGAGATTATATGTCAAATGAATCAATAGTTCCTATCTTACTAATCACAAGAATCAACTATATATAAAAGTTAATTGACCATGTGGATTGATGATGAGGGAACAATCTCTATTTCTCACTATGTTTCATATCAACCATCTAAATAAATTCAATAAAAATGTAAAGTCACCATTAATGGAATAAATTTATGAAAAATGTTTAGATTTTTTTTCTTAGTATGAAAAATAAAGATTTTTTTCTCCTTGAATCGGGACCTCTGCAAACCAACTCTGGCATTCTACAAACACCTAAGAACATTTTTAAAGATGTTGTAGACATTGTATCAATATCCACCAATACTTTATTTTGATTTAAATTAAGTATAACACACAGGTAGTCACATTTATCTTTGAATATGATTAATGAGTTGAAAAAAATCTAAAAAATACCATATCCCCTTTGTCCCTCTTCAGAAAAAACTCTCTTTAAACATGGGCTCCAAACATTCTTTAGTTTCTTACTACTTGATAGGAACATTTTATAAATGTTTTTGGGTTTATTATTTTAACATAGAAATGAGTTATTAATATAATTTTTGGATTATTATTTTTTATGGTGAGGATAATATTTTAGATAAGTTTGGATATGTTAGGTGAAAAAATGTAGAGATTTAGAGGATTAAAATGTTTGTGAGATGGACTAAGAAATGTTTAGATAGGTAGTTGTGGGCTTGATACATAGTGGATTCATTAGTTTTAAATTGAAAAAATACATTAGATATATATGGAGAAAACTTTATAAGGATTGGATAACACTTACTAAATTAATTGGATGAAATTAGAAACTATAAATCCCAATAACACCATGTTATGAAAATATTAATCCATGTTTATCAAAAATAAACATAATGTTGCTTCCATTATACTCTTCCAAACCTCAGTATTCAATCATAGAAGATATGTGATGATATCCAATGAATATTAAAACAAATATTCACTCCATGATGTATCTTCTGATCAGATAAATCACCCAATGCAAGAGCAAAATTCTCCTGATAACCATGATATGATATTATATTTCAGAATATAAGGATTGAGAAGAAAGAGAACTTCAAGAGAGTTTCCTATAGGAATATTGGAAAAGGATCACATGAATGAACACTCCAAACTCAATAGTTATTTATTACTGATATATACCATAATTATTCTCCCAAATTCTCTTTAGAATTCACTTTTACATTACATAATGTACATGTAATTCTTTGACAATTCATGATTTTTTTCACAAAATCGCATCGTTGATTCTTCCATGTGACTTATCTTAGGAAACATATCAATTTATGATATCCAATGTTGGATAGGTATGCACATTAACAATTGATGTTAAACTAAAAGTTCTTAATATTAAGGTTTTTTGAGAATCATATGATAAAATTCCTTAATTAACACCTCCATAAAATAAGATCACATTTCACACTATAATGTAGACAAGGCAGTTCTATATGATAGTACTATATCATAGGAAATTATACACCCCAATAAAATAAAACATATCATATATGCTAATGTTGTTAGGAAAAACCTCCATCAATCTCACACTTACAATATAGACAAATAGACTATGTGCCACATCATTTCAAATTGTTTCATATAAAATTATTTGTGAAACCACATCCGAAAACCATTTTTGGAATTTTTAAAACCTTTGGTAATTATGTCAAAATTTTCACCTTATATTACATCATATGAAATACCATTTGAAAATATATCAAAATCCCATTTTATATAAACTTTGAAATAGTTTTAGAGAATCTCTCAAAGTTAAATAAAAATCAATCACCATTTTTTCCAACATAATGTGTGACCACATTATTCATTATAGCATGAAAAAATATGATTTCCCAATTGAAAAAATGTTTAGAAAGAGTGTAACCTATCAAACCATAAGTATTAATCAAACTATAAATGGGTTTGGGATGGCCTCTATCAAACACATATATCTCTATATATGTTTCTACCTACTGTAACTCACACAAAAATTCATTTTCATATGATCGCATTGACCAAGAAATAACCTAACCTTGGGAAATAAAGTATTCCAATTATGTATAAATTCTTATAACATCTCAATTAATTGAGTATATGTTGAGAAATCCAGCGAGTAAAGAACATGTCATTCACATTTTTGGATAAGCACATCACAAGCCCCGACCCAATAGATAAGTACATCATATTACTTATTTAGGTATAATTATTAAACTTTTAATTACATCTTAAATAGGGGCCCATATTTCATCCTTTTAATATGAGAGGATAAATACCTACTTTTTTATGCCTTAGATGATAAAAATATCAACAATATACCCAACCACCCCCTGACTTGCTAAGTCTTAAGGCTTCCATAAGAAAGGTATCTAATTTTAGATATTCTCATTATATTTATATTCCCAATCTATGTTATAGGGAATGTAAAATATTAATCACAATACTTTATTATATTAATTTTTCAGTATATAAAACTCTATGTGGCATACTTGGGGGTCATATAGTACACAAAACTCATATTGTACATCAAGATCATATCGCATATTTCTATATAAAATTATACCCATGATAACTATAAAATTTAATCATATAATTATATATTATATGATGAAAATAAGATGAGGATAACTTAAATCAGTAATTTGAGAGGCCAGTTACTTTTTCAATTCATTTAATATATGCCTCAAATATAAAGTAATGACAAATTGGAGCCAACATTTTAAATAACATGATAAATTTTATACTTTAAAACCTCTTTAATAATAATTAAAATAATTCATAATGACCTATTTAATAATTTAAAATATGAAAGAACACTTGGAAGTACTTATGTTCATTGGATTTTAGAATTTTTGTTGCACTAATTAAACAATTCTGTTACTCCCAACACATCTCTATGATTATTTTATAAAACTCTAAAAATAAGATTTTTAATAGGTAACACATATAGGGGAATAATGATTGAATAATGTTGATATATAGAAATTATATATATAATGTTAAAAAAAATATAACATCATATTCAAACGTATTTACTTTGCAACATGTAATGGTATGATGGTAATAACTTCTATTTTATATTTAGAACACTTTCTTAGTTTGTTATCATCACTATTCATGTAAAAATTTAAATTAAAATCATCATTTAAATCATTTATTTAGCTCATTTAAATGTTAATTTATTTGATAATATCTCTCAAACTCTTTTTAAAAGTAAATAATTTTCTATTTCATTACAGTAACTGAATATATCTTTTTACATTTATTTTTTAGCGGTATAACATAAAATATATTTTATATTAATTGACATTGAATTTTATTTTTTAATGTTTTTGCACATTAATTATTAAATTTGATCTTCTAAAAAACGGAATATACTCACACCAACATGTTAGAAAATATATTTTCTTCATAATATAATATTATTATACACTTTCTATTTTGTGTTTGGAAAATGAAACTTATTTCCTTTAGTGGAAATATTTAACAAAAAAAACTATTGTTTTTATATGAAATATGTAATTTTATATATTTATAGATTTTTTTTAAAATTGTATTATATTTTTAAAAATATTCCCTATATGGTTGGTGGGATCATATCACAATTATTTTAGAAAATAAATGGATTACATTTTTTATACTTATCTTTATTTTTAACATACTGTAAAATCTGAGGAATGTTAAACCATGTTATCAAAAATAAAATATCACATTGTAAATTAAAACTCTTTATTAACAAATAACTTCTCTTATCATATAATAGATATAATATGCATATATACATAATTTATTTAGATCGTATCTATTCTTGATATATTCCCTTAAATTTAAATCCATGATATAACAACTTGTTCTTTCATAATTTGAATGCAATCTACATTATATTACAAATTATATCCATGATTTTTAACTATTGTATATTTAAAAAAGTTCTAAAATATATATTTATTATTATATACACTTTAAATATAATAATAGTTTTTATAACATGGATAACCGATGTGGTTGTTTCATAGAGTCATTGTAACCAAATTCAGGTAGGCTTGACATTTACATCCAATAACCATCCTTTAGGTCACTACCTATAGGTTTTAATGACCAAGGATTTTTATTGTACAATTTTCTATTTTCTTTAGGGTATTAAACTTTTTACTTTTATACTATTTGAATAATATTTGATCCTATACATAACATTTTATTCTAATCTACACCCAACACAATTATGAAACTATGTAAAATTTCAGGGGGGGTTATCAAAATTTTGTGAATATTTTTAATATTGATTATAGAATGGAATAAATTTACACATCATGCCTTAATAGTTATTTTTAGTCACACTATGTCATTAACACACTCAATAACATTGATTATATGGGTAAATACTGCAGTACATTTGGTCATATTTTATTTAATAATTTTAAGGCCTTCATTAAATCATTATGTGCTTCTCATAATAATCCATATTAAAATTCTAAAAAACTAAAATAGTGAGATAATAAAATATGTGTTATATAAACATATCAAATTTCCCTATCTTTTCTTAAGAATAATTCCTCTTATTTAAACTAATATAGGAATTTTCTTACATTATCTACCTTTTAAGAACTCATGTTCATAAAGATCATCAATTTTAGAGGAAATTTTAATATTCATTTGGTAGAGTAGATATATTTTAAATTGGTATGGGAATAATACTGTTGGAGTTTCACACCTCAACCAGGTGTTTTTGGTGATGAAACAAAAGCACCAAAGGTAGGGAGAAGGTTTAGAAGTGACTTAGAGGGTTGATGGGGATTCAACTATAACCACCAGTCAGGTAGTGGTAGCCAAGTTCCACTTTAATGCAACAGATGATGATTATCAAGATGGTATCATAATACCGACTTTTCTGTGGGATTGAAATGGGATTGAAGACTACTTTCATATAACATAAATTGGAGAAAACCTCTCCTCTTTCACCTCTCTTAATTACATAGACAATGGGATGAACCATAATCCCACCTCTTTTCAAATAAACAATGGTCATTCTTGCTTGTGATTTATTAGAATTTATGGTAAAATTTCTTCTTTTCTATATTCCATTAACACTTTTCTTTATTATTCATTAATTATATTCATTATTAGCTTGATATTTGATAATATTACAATAGATCATCATAGAATAATCTTGTGATCTAAGGTTTTTCATTCTTATTGGGATGAGGGCATTCCATGATTACCACTACATACCATTACCTGGATATCTGAGGAAGGTATATCACATAATTTTTTTTCATGGGTTTTTTACATGTTTTTTTAGTTAAATTTATTATTTAAATGATTTTAGATAATAGATAATTATTCTGGGATAGTGATGAGAGCATTCCATGGACCTCACATGTGTGTTTTTTTTATTTTTATGCAATTAGTCCACCTGGTAGGTGTTTCATTGATTACTTAAAATTTTATAAATTTGGAGTTAAAATATCAAATTTTCAATTAATTGTGATTTTGTTTTATGTTAATTAATTTTGTTTCATTTGAGTGATACAAGAGCTTGGGTGGTGAGTTGGGTATCGGTTGGACCTTATATGAGGCTTTGTGAGACTGGGAAAAGTTTACATGTTAGGTAATTAAATGGGAAAGCCTTGAAATGAGGTTAGTGATCTGTTGTAAGAGACTTATTATTTATGTTTTGGATTTCATGCATGTGTTATGTAGTATCACTAACTTTGGGTGATTTAACCAAGATTTAATGGGATTAAAAATGAATTAAAATAATATAGAATGTTGTGAAAATAATATATTAAATTTGTAGTTTATCAATTTAAAATGAGATACCTTTAATTTGACTACCTAAAGATTCTAGGGCCTATGTAAACCCTTAGACTCTAGTTGGATGCCCAACCACTGATTTTTGGGGATATAAACAATTTATTAATCCCTTATAACCCATAGACCCCTTGTAGGGATGTGTTAAACCTAGGGAAATATATTTTACCTTTGTAGAATACTTAGTGACCCATGAGTAAGTTCACTCAATAAATAGTTTTGGGTATCCTCACGTTTGTCCATGTTAAACCTTGGGATAATCTTAGAGTCCTTTGATTGGATGAGCTAGTTCGGTTGAGTGGACCACCCTAGTAAAACTTAAGTAATCCATATAGACCATGATATATCTCTCTATGTTGATTCTTGTATGTATTTTCTTGTTAGTTCTATTTTTTCATACTACCTTTATGATAATATCAAAAAGCCTGATGTCCTCTGAGCTTTGAATGATTTATCACATGACTAGGTTGAGACCAAGATCCCCCAAATGGTTGTCTTCTTTATTATGTGAGATAGGGGAAATGGATGGGTCCTCGATGAATGAATGACTCTGAGGGGGGGTTTCCTATGACTATAAATGATTAATATGGGTTTAACCTTATAACTTAAGTCACAGTGTAGGTCATAGAAGCTGTAGTGGTAGAGGTGGGTCGTTTGTGTGATCAACCCTTATTCATTAAAAATTCTAAAATGATGTATGTAACACTATGATAAGGAAATAAATATATGTTATATATAGAAAAAAACTTAAAATTAGTTTTAAATTTTAAATAGAAAACACCCTCAGGGTGTTTTTTATATTATTTGATAAATGAAAAACCTATGTGGTGGTGTGAAAACATCCACTAAATGGAGGTCAATAATATGAATTAAAAAATACCTATTTAGGAGGTCTATGATACTGATTTTGAGGATTTCAAGGATTTGGATCCTAACTTAGATTGGTTTTGGGATGAGAAAAGAGATCTTTCCACATACTAACTGTTGGGGATTGTGGGGTATGAGGTGGGCGTGGTTGATTATTCCACATTAATGGGGACCTACTATCTGGATCAATTCTATATTGGGATGGATTATTCCCCATGTTTTTATTTCCATTTATTTCATTTTCTATGTCATAATTCTATATACCATTGTTTATTAGGCCCTTGAGACGTTATCTATATACTGAGGTGAAATAACCTATCTTGTTATTATGGTTGTGATGGTTATCTCAATATGCTCATAAACATTCTGACACTATCTAGAGAAGGTATGTAAGATCAAGGTTATGGACCTAAGGAGAAAAAATAGTTGTTTTATTTATTTTTCATTAGTTATTTTTTTAATTTAAGAATATCCCATGCACATACTACTATTTTTATGGTATGTATGGGACAATTTTGGTGGTTATCCATTGATTTTTTTACTAACATCCACACGGGACACCATTCCACTTGGGTACAACAAAAAAACTCTCACTAGTTATAGGAATAGGTTTGGAATAATCCTAGGGGTTTTTAGGATTAAGAAGAAATTATTGGAGTCTAGAGACTTGGAGAAGGTGAGGCTTGGAGATGGGAGTAAGGTCTCACTTGTACTTTATTTTTTTTGCTTATTCTTTGTATTTTATTAGACCAAGGGGTGATCCTTCTAGTATACTATATGAATTCTTTGGTCCATTGTTCTAAATTCCATTTATTCTGAATTATTCACTTTTATTTATTCTATTTAAAATATTTTTTATTGTGTATGATACTTTCTCATTTATTTAATGATTTCACACTCTAATATAGGGGATATAATCTCCCCGAGTTACCTCCTCAGACCACCGCAAGTAGTCTAAATCCTCTAGTGTATGAGGAGTCATACTTGATGTCTCGTGGTGCCAATGTTCTAGTTACTATTCATGGTAAGCTGATATGGGACATTACAAGGTTGTATTAGATATGGGTTTTATTTGTATTACAATTTGAGATATTTTGGACTGAGGATATAAGAGTGTGTGATAGCTTCTACTGTACCTTGGGATGGTTCATCATGGACACCATTTTTTATTATAAATCCATGTTACCTAGTACTTGGTATAATTATTATTAGTTTTTTCTATTGTATTTATATTATTTTCAATTCATGTGGGGAAAATGATATTTTTGGTTTATGATTTATTATGGATTTATCCGTTTTTTGGATAGGTAAGTGGTTTCTACATGCATCATTCTATACATATAGGTATTCACATGACATATCAGCTTTCTCGTGTGATTTTAACCACTAACGAATGAATCCCATCTATTTAAAGTGTCAAAAACGTCTCATATAAAGATTTAAAATATTATTTCTTAGTGAAATTATACTCTTTTGTACTTTTTTATTTTTATATTTATCTTTTTAATGGTTTTTTGTATAGATATATAGTGAGAAAAATGCAGATGAGGATACCAATGATGTAGTAGCCCATGTGAATGGATGGTGCAGTGACCCTAGTAAGTTGATGCGGGCATTGGATGCCTGTATGATAAATCCCTTATGGGTGATTATTATATAGGTTTAGCTATTTAATGTGTTTTTAACAACCAATAAGGTGTTTCACCATATATATCTTATTGAAATTATACTTTACAATGCTAGTGACTATTATTCCCTTAAGATGGATAATCTTAGAGGACATCGATGTCTGACATATGACCCTCTAGGGTTTAGTTTTCTAGTATAGATGATTAAAGGGGATGGGTGTTCTATGAGTGGGTGGTGTTTTTGGAAAACAATTTCGGTTATATATTACGATACCCTGGTGTGGGGGTAGGCATTTAAGATTTCAGGATATCTGAAATGAGAACCTAGGATGAAACCTTCAAGTTATGAACTATGATTTTCAGGCTAGGTGTGAGGTCCTAGTGAACCTTTGTGATATTACTTAGGATTTAGCGAGTTGGAACCTAGTGATATGTGGGGGAAACTTCAGTGAGGGGTTGACCCAGGCATGTGAGTTCATAGTTTCAAAAAGCACAGTTGGGAGATTCATGCATGAGATTAGTGGCTATGATGTGTGACCAATTATACTACATATGTATGTAGATAAATTGGTACATCATTAATGTGAGACTACATTGCATAGTAGTTCTTGGGAACCAATGTTCGGGTTTTAAGGGGAATTCCAATTGTGTACCTATCCCCAATGATTCTAGATACACATTACAAGAAAGACACCAAAATGGGTCGGTGATTTTGGTTTTAGTATGGTGTCAGATGATGTTTATGTGTGTTGTTAGACCACAATCGAGTTTCCCTTATATGATGAGGGGTATCAAGGCTGCTCTTTGATTGAAGAGTATGGCTTGTTGTGGAGAAATAACAACATGGTTTCAATTAAACGAGGCTCACAAAGTCATGATTTGGGACATACTGATCATAGGATTATGTGACCCTTGGGTTTTGATGAAATCATGTTAATGAACTAGTAAAAAATGGGATCAGTGAAGATATGAATTAGCGATGATTAGGTGAAGACTATGGAATATAATATTTTATGGGTTTCTGGTGGACATAGTAATAATGAATCCAATGAGGATAGTTATATGCCTATATAATGATTATTATATTTAGATAAAGTATATCTCAGGATGATTGACTTGGTTACAATAGAGATATTTAATTTTTTCTTAAGGAGAAATATAGGTCCAACCAAATGGAGAGGAGTATACCATAATCTATTAGAGAGAATAACCATAACTTATATCAAGATATCTATATATTATCTGGATGGAATTTCCATGAGCTGGAAATGGCTGATTTAATTGGTGTTTCATGAGTGGAACTCTATATGAGTAGGATGATCTATTATATTTATTTTTCTTTGTATTGTATAAGGAATGGGTTGTGATGAAAATGAATTTGATATAGTATTGTGATGAAAAAGAAACTCCTTTGGTGGGTAATAGGTTATCAATCCTGGTTATACAACCCTTCTCCAAGAGAAATTCTAGGGTCATGGAACTGTCCATTATATGGTTATTTTTTCTTTGCTATTTTTGTGAGTAAATGGGTAAAATTTAATTTATATTCCATAAAGAATCCC
Source organism: Viscum album (assembly GCA_963277665.1). NCBI lineage: Eukaryota > Viridiplantae > Streptophyta > Magnoliopsida > Santalales > Viscaceae > Viscum > Viscum album. Next base: position 780,089,574 of record OY728153.1, on the reverse strand, counting down.
ATATTTGACCCTGTGTATAACCCTTGATGGAATCCACACATATCCTTTAGGCTCTTGATGGATTAGGGTAATCTGAGTGTGACCATATCAATTCTGTGTTAGATCTCATGGTACAAAATAAAATTAGATTTTTTGGATTTAGATTCTTCCCAGTAATTACATCAAGGTTAAGGTACAGACTTTGTTGAGTATTTTTTATGATCACTTGATTACTTCAGGAGTAAAGGCATTGGGATTTGGAGTTTTGGTAATATTTTAATGGGGGTTTCCAAGTAGTTTTCAATAAGGTGAGACATGGAGGATTGGATTTATCTATTGAGTGTAATTTAAAGTGGTGGGATATGAACCACGTTAGATACATCATTTGGACATGATGAGTAAGTGTTTGGTGTTATTTGATGCATTTTAGGGAAAATCCAACATATTTGAGACTGACTCATGGATGTAGCGTACACGTATATTTTGTATTGAAATATTGAAATAATAATTGATAGTGATATTTTACTGGAATTCTCAAATTTGTTAATTTGTGATAGTTTTGGAAACCGTTCTGATCATGCTGATGAACCATTGAGAATGTGCTTTAATACGGAATTTTAGTGATGGGGGGCATCATTGTTTGATGTTGTCCTTGTTGGATGGGACCTATGGTGGGGATCACCATGGATTGAATTCTTTATTAGGTAGTTATACAATCATAAACATGTTAAGGATAGGTGTGGGTTAGTGTGGTATCTGCGGTTTGCTATTGAATTCTAGTGATGACTCAGTTTTTTATGAGAAATGTGCCAGATATTGGGGATTAGTAGTGGAGTATTGTTTGTAATTCAAGGATGGATCCAGGACAATTGTATTTAAATTGATAAACAATGTAGGTTGGGAGATGAAAATGGATAACCAATAAGGCTTCTTGAGAATAAGAAATATTATGGTGGGGAGATTGTGTCAACCATAATTTGTACGAATATTTAATTTTAGTGTATATTTTATTTTTTATTTGGTATAGTGGATTAATTTTCAACCAGGGTTGGGAATATATTTATTTTAGTTCTAAAACCCAAAATAGGTGTTTCTGTTCATTTAATGAATATTGGATGGTTAGCTAGAGATTGAGGATATCACCAAATGTCTACTCGGGCTGCGGTTTAGTAATCAGATGACTAGTGGCTGGCCAATTCCATCTTCATTCTTCGGATGGCCACTAGAAATTATGTGTTATAATAATAGGTAAAATTAATATTCCCCATCAAACATAAATATAGGAAACCCCTCATATGTTTCCTATATTTCTTGCGCAGGGCTTGTGCTAAACCCTTCTCCCTCCCCTTTTTCATGATCCAAAGGGGCATTATTTGATATGATTTATTCAAATTTAAGTTATGTTTCATCATCTGTTGGTATCCATACACCCTTAGATTCCATATTATTTAACTCTTATCCTCTCTATTTTGGGATTTTATTCTGATTATAGTAGGTCATGGTTGAATCAGCTGACCAACAAAGGGGTTTCATTCTTTTTGGGAGAAGAGTGTCCCATGATTCTATTTGCCTGTAGTTTCATGACGATTCAAATAAGGTATATCATGTATGGTTTTTATTTGTTTTTTCCTTGATTTTTCATATATATTTATTATTAAAATGATGATAGTTGATAGGTAATGCACTTGGGATGGTTCTTAGAGCATTCCATGGACCACTTGAAAACTTTGATTAAATTCTTATGGGATGAGGCCACATGGTAGCTGTTTCATCCATTAGAACAAATTGAAAATTTTGAAATTAAATTATAAATTATTTAATTAAATATTGAATTTTTTAATAGTTAATTAATTATGATTTTTTACATGATACAGGATCTCGAGTGATGTTTTGGGATTGGGGTAGACCTTTGATAATGTTGAGCAAGAAAATGATAAGTTTCTAACCTGGAGAATTTAATGGGAAATCTTAAAAATGATGTAAGGGGTCCCTTATACATGCCCTATGGTTTATGATTTGGATTTTATTCATGTGTTATAGAGTCTCTCCACCTATGGGAGATCAAACTAAAATTTAATGTGAAATTTAACGGAATAAATGAATTTAGAAAGTTGTTTAAATAAAATATTAACTAAATGGTGTTTCTATTAAAAATGGAATACCTTAATTGGAATTTTAAAAGAGTCTATAGCCATTGTAGACCCATAGAATCTGAATATATTCCCTATGACTAATATTAATGGATTCAAACAACAAATTAATTCCTTATAACACTCAGACACATAAATGGAGTGTGTCCTGACTATGTGAATTTAGCAACCATTAGATTTAGAGCATTAGTATCCTCCATGTAGAGGAACTTAAGAACTGGGTTTGTGAGGCCTAAAATTTAGTTTTGTAAAACATTTGTTTTACCATAGGTCCCTTAGGATAGATTATTTAAGTTAGGTGAGTGGACCGATCTAGTATAACATAATTTATTGAGATGGGCCCTATGACATCCCTCTATGATAATGGTAGTATGGACTAACATCTGTAATCTATAAGGAAATCCTATATTTTTTATTCTTCCAAGGAGCATGAAGTCCTCTAATATTTGGGTGATGACCTCTGGAACTATATTCAGAAATATTAGAAAATTTAGATTACCTACTTTATAAGATGTATTAGGGGACCATAGAAGGTGCTATGATGACTTACTGACCCATATGAGGTGCATCTAATGACTATTAAAGATAGAATCATGAGTCTCCTTAAAACATGACTCTTATTGTGGTTCCTAAATGCTATAATGGAAGAGTTGTTGCAGGCCTACAAATGAACCTTACTCTATACATATTATATTTTATTTTGGAACATTCTTAAGAGATAGTAATTTTATTTCTCATATATAAAATCTCTAGGGGTGTTATTATATTCAAAATAGAAAATGGCATTGGAGTGGGGTTTAAATTGATTTATTTAAAAACACGTAATGAGATGTTCTGGAAAAATCCTATATTATGGAGGTCTATAAAACTAATGAAAACTCACATAGTATATAGGTTTATGATACTATAGGTGGGGTTTCCATGGATTTTGATTCGGGATTACATTAGTTTAGGTAAATTGAGAGAGTTACTACAACATGGTATATGTGAGGGGCTTTGGGGTCTTCATTGGAATGGTCAAGACTTTTACACTGTTGGGTTCTACAATCATGTTCCATTTTATAATGGGATAGAGAATTACCTAGGTCCTTATTCATAGATGTAGCATTCACACAAGTCGTTATATAATATACCAAGGTGGATGAGTTCTTCATGTCATTATACTATATATCAGGATGGATGAGGCTCCTAGGTCGTTAGGTGTATATTGGGATAAAAGACCAATTTTTTCATTATTATAGTAGTAAAAGTTATCACGACGTGCTCCAAGACACTCAAGCACTGGTTGAATCTTGCATGTTCGATTAGGGTCACAAACTTGAGGATCAATGATGGCTATTGTAATTATTTTTAGTAGTTATTTAATTTTTCTAAGAATGTTATATAAACATATCAATGTATTTCTATTATATATTGGAATGAATTGATGGTTCCCTACTAAGTTTTTTTATGACAACATACTTTGTACACTATTTAACTTGGGTACTCAAGAAAAATATAACTTGGTTTTATGTACATGGTGGGTTTATTCCTGGTGTTTTTCATGAGCAAGAATGAGTACTTGGAGTCTAGAGATAGGTAGAAGGCGAGGCTTTGAGTTGGGAAGAGGTCCTCCATTTTATGTTATTTATTATCTTTATTCTATATATGTGACTGACACATGTGGATATATTTATTATATGTTTTATGAACACTGAGGTATTTTTTGATATATATTTTTATTATAGATTGTTTCATCTTATTATTTCTCTTTACAATGTTAATAATTTTTTATGATACTAGGCTCATTATTTTCTGGTTAAAAATATTAATATATGGTGTATAGGGTCCCCTAAGGTACCTTTTTAGACCCATGATATCAGTCAAAATCCATTGAAATATGGGGAGGTGTTATTGAGGTCATGTGGTGTAACCAGTCCAGTTACTATGCATTATGATCTAGGTTATGAAATTAAAAAAATTTATCATAACATTTTTTAATTTTTCTTTCTATTTGGGATACGATAATTAGTCAGTATTGTAATGTGTTAGAGATTTTGATGTACCTCAGATCGGTGCATCATGAAATTTTTTATGGGAAATCAAGGTTACAGGGTGTCTTATATTCCTGTTCTTGGTGTTCACTATTATAGTTATAATATTTGTACATCATGTGACACAGTGGTTTTTGAGGTTTATGATATATTCTCGATTTATCAATTTCATTGGAATAAAGAGTCTTTTACCTATAACATTCTTGTAATGTATGGACTCACTTGTGATCTAAGATTTATAATGTGATTTTTACCATTGTCTATAGTGGTTTAGTTGTTTAAATTGTGAACAATGGCTCACATAGTTTTTTCCCCTATATGTTATTAGTGGAATTATAATCTTCTATACCGCCTTAAGAATGTATTTATCTTTTTTATGGAAGTTTAAATAGATCAATAGTGAGATAAATGACGACGATTATGATTATGTAGTAATCATTGTACACAGGAGGTTCAGTGACCCAAGTAGTCCTACATATTAATTGGATGCACTTATCATAAAGCCCTTATGGGTGAATACTATATAGGATTAATTATTTAAAGTGTAGATAATAACCAATATGGTGTTTCCCTATATTGATTGGAACATTAATCTACTAAATAAATCCATTGATTGTGATTCCTTTAACATATATCATCTAGGATGGTACCTTTGGTTGAGATCGAGTCCTACAGGGTGTTGTCTGCTAGTATAGATCTATAAAGATGATGGATGCCCTTAGAGTGGGTATTTTTTTTCACATAAGTTTCGAGTTATGTGTTGTGAGACCCTAGAGTAGTTTTATGTAAGATAAATGTCATTATGACTCATTTTGGATCATGGGATTTTTCATGTGAGTTTTGACCAGTGATTTACAGTGTATGTGGTATGACCAAGTGACCTTCTATGATATGACTTGAGATTTTTAAATTCAACGCCTAGTGATATATATAGGTGACCCGATGGAGGGTTTAACTTGATAATTGTATTACCTAGTTACATGAATCATGGGTGGATACTTTAATTATGATACCAGTTCCGGTGAGGTGAGATTGAGAATATGACATAGCCATGGTGATGAATTAGAGGATCTTGAACATGAAAAATCTTTAGTGGTAGTCCTTGAGTTTAATATTTTGGTTTTTGAGAGAATGACCAGTTGATTACCATTCCTCATTGACCCTTGATTGAATTTTGAGGCATGATGTATGCATTGGTAGATGATTTTGGTTTTTATATGGAATCAGATTATGGTTAAGCATGTTGTAAGACCATGGAACAAGTGAGGATCCAGGTTTTGAGGAGGATTATTGAAGTGTATCCTATATTGAAGAGTTTTACATGTCATGGAGAAAGGATATATTGATTTCGATAATGTGACACTCAAATATATATATGGTAGTATAAATTGGTCATTAGATTTCATGAAACCATTGGTTTTTGAGGAAGTAGTTGTAATACACTCATTACATGGGAGACCTGTGAAGCTATTAATTGATGATGACCATGAGTAGGTCAAGTATTAATTGATATGATGAGTTACTTATGGGGTTAGTAACTAAGAATTCAATGAGGATGGATATGTAACTCTGTGATCATAATTACATCAAGGAAGAGCATGTCTCGGAGTAATTGACATTTGTACGATAGATTTATTGAATTTATTCTTGAAGAGTGATATAGGGTAATATGGAAGGTAAGGAATCCATTATATATAATTGAAATCACTTCTTGATGGATTTATATAGATTCTATGGATGGTGTTTTGATGAGTTGGGAACAAAAATTTTAATTTGAACTTCATGGTTGGGACCTGGTATGAGTAGGATGACAATGTATATTGATCTTGTTCAATGATAGATGAGGAATTTTACATGATGATCAGGAATTTCATCTAGTAATGTAATGAAAATACACTCTTATAGTGCTGAGGGGGATATCAATCATGGTGATGCGACTTTCATGCGAGAGGAATGATAAGTACATGAAACCAGCTGTCATATTATTGTTCTTCAATAGTGATACTGATGAGTAAATTGATGAAATTTAATCTAGATTCCTCAGGAAATTTTTTATGTGATGTAAGGAGATATTCTAGATATACTCTAAGAATCATCTTTATTCTTGAGAGGAATTATTATGATTTCAGTTTTATTAAATTTATTATGTTTTTTCCTTCATGGTAAAATAAGAAGTTGGAATTTTTGATAGGGGAATAGACCATTGAATTACTCTTAGGGAAAACTATAGACTTTAATGGGAATCTTTATATGATTACTTGATTCTTTAGGAGTACATGAATTGACTTTTGGAGTTTTTGTAATGTTTCGGTAGGGGAAGCCGATCATATATAAAGGTGGGCCTAAGGAGGTTGAAACTATTCTTTTGAATGTAATTTGATTTAGTGGGTTAGAAACCACATAAAATATTACATTAGGACATATATGGTATGATTTTGGTGTTCAATGAGACTTATTATGGAAGGTATGACATATCTGAACTTCTATCATGGATGGTAGGTACACACCCATTTTTGTATTGGAATTTTTAAATGGGAAAGGGAAACAAAATTTTACATGATTTACCATGTGTGTTGACGTAAATTTGAATATGAACTATGCTAAGAATTACACTTATCCACTAATAATTTTTTTGATAGGAAATTGTGATAGTGGGAGTTAAAGTGGTTCAGAATTGTCCTTTTATATTTGGACTTACATTTGTGGGAACAATTGGTATAATGATTAATAATATATATGAAAATTCAATGCCTAAATATTGTGGTTAAATGGGGAGTGATATATTAGTATTTTGTTAATAAATTCAAGTGATTACTTGTATTTTTTTGAGAAATTCACCTCACATTGGGGTTTCACTATAGAGGTACATTTGGAATTCGAGGATGGAATGTGGTCCATGGGATTTAAATTGAAGACCAGTATGGGTTGATATATGTAAATTTGTGGATATGAAGTATTATGGTGGGGAGGTTTTAAGAGCCCATGTCTATAAGGGTCTTAAATTTAATTAGAAATTTTAATTTTAAGATGGTAAGGGACATATTTTCAATGGGGATTAAAAATAGAATTTTAGAAGATTGAACAAATAAAATAGATGTTTTCTGGTAATTAAATGAAGATCAGATAGTGTGAAGAAGTTTTCATAAATCATTGGACAGTAGATGGGGTTGCCGCTACAACCACTGGCTAGATTCCAGTGCACCATTAGCTATCCCATGGGTGTTTAGTGCCACCTACGTGCAATAAGTGTACTCCAAAAGGATTGTGGTCTTAAAACATGTTAAAATTAATATTTTCCAATGTATGTAAAATATAGGTAAACCCCATATATTTTCCCACTCATTATTATAAAAAAGGGTATGAATCTTCTATCACATTCTCTTTACCATTGACCAAGTGGTTTTGTTGACAGAGATCTCTTAGAATTTATTCCTCCCTCTCTTTCTTATTTCCACTATTGAATTCAATTGTCTTTAATTCATTTATTTTCAATTTCAATATTTTATGCAGATTACACAAGATCATGGATGAATCAACCAAGAATCAAAGGTATTTTATTCTTTATGTAATGAGGGAATCCCATGACACCATTGGAACTTCATTTCATGATGATTCAAGGAAGGTATGTAACATAATTATATTTCATAGGGTATATATAGTTTTTTTAAATATATTGAGTTTTTTAGTGATGTTGGTTGACTGTGGATTCACCTCATATGGTGTTGGGAGTATGAAATTGACCTACTAAATTCTATAGTTGTGATTTTGATGTTTGAGTCTAGTATTTCAGTTTTTAATCAAATATTTCCAATTGTATAAATTTGGGACAATATTATAGTTTGTTTACTTAATTGGGATTTAATTTATATTTAAATAATTTGGGTTGTTTAGAAAGAGATGGGAGAGAAGGTGATGATTTGGTATTAGGGTTTTCCATGGAAGAGTCTTGATGAGCCTAGGAAAATTTATTGAATAGTATAATTAAATGGTAAATCCTTGAAATACAGAAGGTGGTCCCTTGTATGATCCCTATAGTATATGATTTGGATTATATGAATGTATTATCTAGTCTCCCCTCCTTTGGGAAATCGACCTTAAATTTAATATTCTATTATATTAATTAAATGAAGTGTTAATGTTTTTTTAGTAAGATATTAATTAAATAGTTAATTTATTTAAAATGGAATACCTTTGATTGGATTTAAAAACTTTCTAGGTTAATTTTAGACCATCAAAATGTGTATGGATACTTGGCCACTGATTTCTAGTTATTTTAATAATATATTAATTCCTTATAACCCTCATACACCCCAGTGGGGTGTATCAGGCCAATTATAATCTTGAGGACCTTTATAGTGACCCAGGATTAACATACATTGATATTAAATCATTTTATAGGAAAATTTAGTACATTCCAAAAATAAATTATTGAGGACTTAAATAGTTTAGTGTATTTGAAAACATGGATACTAAATATTCTATCTTGGTGAAAGATATTAAACATCTCTCATAAATATCTCCATATTAATTAATTCTAACTTAATGCTTTTATCATAACCTGGGGAAATGAATCATAATAAAGGGCTGATATTAGATTCTCATTAAGGGAAAAAATAAAATTTGTAATAATAACCTGAAAAAATGGTATATAACTCGATAATAACATTTGAAGATTATACCATTCATGTCAAAGGTCATAAACAAGAATCATGGAATAAATATTGGATGTTCATGAATCATAATGAATTAAAGAACCAAATCCATGAAAGTATAATATAGAAATAAAACATTGAATTGTGGTAGGTCCACAAGAATATAATATGATTTCCATAGTATCTAAGGAATTGTTTTCAAGACCATCTTAGTGGAAAACGTCATTTAATGAACTGGGTTCACACCCCATTCCAGCCCTATATTAGTGAATTGAGTTCACTCTTTGTTTCAACCTTACATTACTAAACTGATTTCACTCCTTATTCCAGCCATGTATTACTAACCTGAGTTCATTTATTGTTCTATCATTGTAATACTAAATTGAGTTCATTTCTCATTCAACCCATGTTTATATCATGAGATATAAATCTATACCCAATGAATTAGAGGGAGATATAGGTCCCACCCATCTCATAATGAAATCATAAATACATGTTCAACAAAATCATAAATAATCATATATTTAACCATGAAATGAAATGGTTATTAAAAAAAAATTCATATCATAACCTAGGGGAAAGGATATAGGTTTTATATTTATTTCATCATAAACATAAACCATGAAAATAATTGGGTTTCAAAATCATATAAACCATGAAGGAGAATTTTTTTTATAAAAAACATTCTATTAAAACAAAATCCATTTAGAGAAATAATAGGAATTGAAACATTGAATCATTTCCCTATAAAAGCATGAGTAGTACCAATAGATGTCATCTTAAAAAGGAAATAATTTTGAAAAAACTTTTAATAATATTTTTTGAATAAAATATTCTTTCACCATTGAAACATTATTCTTAAAATGTTAAACCTTTTGATAATAATTTCCATAAAAATAAGATTAAATGCTTATATAGGAATCATTGAAAACATTTTGAAAGCCTTTTTCCTTTGAAAAATTATAGAGGATATTGAAATTATTTGGAATACCATTTTCCTTAAAAACATATAGAAGAAGCAAGATAACCTTTTTAAAACTACTTTCCAAACAAAAAACGTTGAATGATTAGGAATAAATCTTTAAAATATTTTTAAGACAATTTTACATGAAATCTTATAAGTGAATATTGAAAATATTTTGAAAACCATTTTCCTTGAAAACATATAAAATTGATTGAAAATGTTTTTGAAAAGATTTTTATTTTAAAATAATTTTAAATAATGAAATTTTATAACATTAGAAAAAACAATTATTTTTTAGAAGAATATAACTTTTTAATCTTGTAAAGGAGGCTTCAAGGGAATGTCAGTCATGACGTAGGATAAACTCACACACACCAAATGTTCCTTATTCATCGTAAAAAGTTTAGAAAGGCGAATCGACCAGAAAACAACAAGAATATTACATATTAAACCCATTTTTGTTTAAATTATAAAAACATGGGTAAAAAAGTCTCTTAATGATCATAGGAGTAAAATAGAATATTAATTGGAAAATTTTTAGAAGACAAGGTTTTGAATGAAAATAGATTTCTGACTAAAGAGAGAGGTGAAGTCAGACATTATTAAAAACAATTTATAATGCACTGAAGAGTGGAAAAAGTAAACCGACACATAAATATATCATTAAGGACTATAGTATAATTTTTTTTGAGTTTTCTTGAGGTATGGATCATAAAATTTTATCAGAGAAATCATAATCATAATCAATATCGAGAAGAGATGAAATTATTTCAATAAACTCTTATTACTTGTTACTTTGAACCATACACCCCATGTAAGAAAATTAAATTACACAGAGCGTAAAATATCATGAAAATAAGGATATACATGATATAAAATTTCAAATTTATAATATACACCTCATATAAAAATATAGGTGTATAACATATAATGTGTCATAAAGGTGAAGAATTGAGACAAAAAATTACATCAACGATTTAGTTACTTTTAAAACTTAAACCCCATGATAGAAAAGCCAAAAAATAGTTATGTAAATATCCATATATATATATATATATCTATATTTGTGTGTGTGTGTTTCTAATAGGAATGAAATATATTCATGGGTCGTATATAAAACACACAAAATATGTGAGTGGTGAATAAGGCATGTATCTCACAAAAATAAAGAGCGAGATTAAATCCCCTTACCATATGTCTTGACTCTCATAGAACTCATTCAAACCATCTAGATAATAAATATAAATTTACTATATATCTATTGTAGAACCGTATTATTACATATAATACCATATATAGTCTGATTATGGATTCATATTTCCCTCTTTTTAACAATTCTATGTTAGAGATTCACTTCAGTTAATATTCTCTTTTTTTAATCATGTGTAATAATTTTTTATATCATTGGTAATTATATTTATATCATTAATTCAAGAATATAACACCCCAAGATTTAATAGTACTTTATTTCTTCAAAATAATTCAATAACTTGCACTACAAGTAACACCGAGTTCATGCGCACAGCGACTTACCAAACTAGCCATTCAAAATCCGTTATGAATATTATTAAATGAATTTTAAAATTTATATTATCCTTATAATTTTAGAATCTATATTTTGAGTTTCTTAGACAAAATTTAAGAACAAATTCATTTTTTTCATATAAAAGAAGTATTTTGCAAAAATGCAATTTTACAGCCTTTTAATAGAGAACGCTTTTTAAATACAATATTTGACACTTTTATATATTCAATTTGAAAAATTAAACTTCTTATTTAGAATCTAGACATAAATATTTATTTTGAATAAATTTTTGGTACTTTTCTGATAACATTCATATTTTGATGAATGGTGAAAATCACTAAAATTTAATTAAAAACAACTTTTTTAATCGAAATAATTAATAGTGATAAATTATTCATTTGAATGTTTTGGAAGTATAATTAGATTTTATTTTATTAATTTAATACAATTTAGGTCATTATAAGTAATTTCACAATTAAGTTTGACATAAAAAAGTGTCAATCTTTTGATAGTTATTATTTTATAAAAACACGCTTTATGTTTTGACAACAGGAATTAATTTTAAATCAATTTCTACCACTTCTGTGTTTTGAATTTTGAAAAATGGGTTCCATATTTGGGATAATGAGGTAAAAATTGTGTAAATAGGTATCTTTTATATTTATACATTAGGAATATTTACTTTAGTAAATATTTTATTTACCGTGGTTAAAGGGGTAAATCTAGTAAAAAAGTTTCAAAAATAAAATTATAATAATATTAAATTACCCTAAAACGTTTCTTAACTCTATTTTATGATACCTTTCCGACCATGGGTATCCTTTGGTCGATTTTGGGACCCAATGGAGCCACTTGAGAGTGATAATGACATTTTATATTAAATAATCTAAAGTAAAGACGAAAATAACAAAAGAAAATATCTTTTAATAAAAAAAATTATATGAGGTTATAAAATTGATCTATTCGACTATAAATATTCAATAGAAAGATAAAAAAATTTCCTGACTAAGGATAGTTTATTTATAATTATTATACATAAAAAAAAATATATTTATATATGACACAATAATGATGCAGTGTTTTCCTTATTAATTAAACAATCAAATAAATGATGTTATAAATAATAAAATAAATATAATTTTAATTTTTTGATTTCATCCATAGATTTTATAGGTGACTATCACTTGTTAGGGTTTATTTAATGTATTTATTTTGAAGTAATGAAGTTGTAAGAATTTAAAAAAATCCATTATTAAATAAGGTGAAAATTGACATAAAAGAGTTTATAAAACAAATATTATATTATTAATTGGTATTCTATTTCTAAAAATATACGGTTCGTCAAAAGAGATTAAATAATATAATATATTTCATTAATGAATAACTTGGTGTTCTCTTGTAATTTTATAGTATGTTTATTAACCATATAATATAAAAATATAACGAGACATGGTAATTGTCAAACTATTTAACTAAAATTTAAATCTAAAAGATAAGGTTAATATACTGACCCAAACCTATCTAAAACCTATTGGTTTAGTGTTTTTTAACCCATAACCACCTTAGCCTTTAAATAATTTATTTTTGAGCCATTATAAACCGAAAATAATTTTATTATAAAATAATATTTCAATCTTTTCCTAAGGTGCCCCTCACCCCTCTTATAAAAGGGAACTTCCCTTCTCTCAAATTCACACCTACAAAGCCATTTGGCTCAGCCAAACCCTTCACAAATATCCTCCAAACTATCATATATTTATCCTAGAGGAATTACTTTGGTCATAAATCCATCCTAAAGAGCCTTTTTGATCAAATCAAAAGAAATATCCCGAAGAAGATGTAATGATTTCACCATCCTCTTCCAAGTTCCTTTCTTCTTCTATTTATTCTTTATTTGTTATTACCATAATAAAATAATAACTCCAGTACCTTATATATACTATGATTTTATTATAAATATGGCACAAACATATTCATTTTTCTATCCATCCTATGAATGATAATGTCATAATGTGTGTGTGCGTACGACTTACCGTCTCCACACCGTGGTGTAATTTGTTATACAACACTATGTTATTTGGATGGATATAATGATGTGTAATATATATAAAAATAATGAGAATAAAATAATAATGTCTTTATAAAATAAATATACCATCCAATTCCATAGCTTTAAAGAAATGATATTGTCGCTCGTGCGTACGTACGGATTACCGTCTCCACGACGTGATGAGATTCATTTCCACGTTCACCATTCATCGATGATTATAAAAATATATATTACTAATAATTATTTGATATATGAAATAATAATGATACTAGATATATATATATGTATATTTATTTATGTACTTACATATATCTTATTCAATTACTTTCTTTCAATATGATATGAAAATAAATACAGCGTTTATGCATATGTACAGACTACCATCTCCATAAACAGTGTTTTCCATTTCATATATCTATCTATTATAAATAATTAATTATAAATATATATGATATATAAATCAAGGTTAATATTCTATATATATTTAAATCATGATCTAAATGATATGATCAAGAATAACAAGTTAAAATATGTATGATAAAGAAAGGGATTATTACTCGAAATGTAAATTTAACATGGAAATTATTATTAAATAGTTATTATAATGTCATAAATGAATCATGTATGATATTATAAATATTTATATGGTTTTATTTTAATTAAATAACATACTACGGTCTTTATACAAGAGGTTAAACATACTCTCGACTAAAGAAAAGTACAAGGTAAGGGGTTTCTTATCTCACATTTAATTCCGTGAGATTTTCATTGTTCGCCACTTATTTTTTGCATGTGGTGTATTATGTTCGGACATTTGATATATATTATCATGATTCTATTTATATTCAGGGTATTCTATGAATGATTTGGTGGCTATTAAATTTTTTTATACGACTCGATTGATTACAACATGGTAAGGGTTAATTTCACAATCTCTTTATTATCTGAGGCTATTTTGACATAAGTATCTACTAGGACATATTTATTATCCATGTCCATGTTTCCTGAAAGAGTTTTCAAAGGTATTATTTTTAGTAACATTTTACTAAAACATCATTTTAATTTTTTTTAATATTTATTCTTTTATATTATTCTCATTATTGTCCATGTTTTCAAAATGATTTTTAAGGATTTATCTATATGGATATGAATGTTTTTAAAATTTTAATTCCTTTCAATAGTTTCAAAGTGGTATGGGACACTTTAATTCAAAAATGTCTTTAAATATCTTCCTTTCTAAATTTTGTGACTTTTAAATGTTTTCATGAAAAAGGGATATTTCAATCAAAGAGTTTTACAAATCATTTTCATCAATGTCAACATCCATTGATGGATTTTAATCTTGTTTGAAGTAGATTTATTATGATACAAATATTCCATATTGTATTGAAGTTTATGTGATATGTTTGACTGTTGATGTGATATTATTATTACATTTGTGGTTAATGGATTAATTATTGATATTTCGTATGATAGTTTTAATAAGAATGATTATGTTATATTTCAACTTTTTTTTAAGATGAACGTATTTGACTAGTATGTTCCGGGTTGGGGACCGGTAAAATTAATCCCTCCAGGTTGGAGTCTGGTATCATCTGACCCTCCGGGTTGGAGTCCGGTTATAGAGGCTCTCCGAGTTGGAGCCCGGTTACAGAGGCTCTCCAAGTTGGAGTTCGGTTATAGATGCTCTCCAGGTTGGAGTCTGATTATAGAGGTTCTTTGGGTTGGGGTCCGGTTATAGTAAGCCCCTAGGTCCTACCACGAGGTCTTGACATAGAAATTAAATTTTGGTACTATAAATTAACTCATTATGAAATTAGTTATTACATGTGATTATTTGACAAGTATAATATCCATTTTCATGTTAATATGGTAATTTTTTATTTATTTTTTTCATATTATGTTCAAGTTTATGTTTAAAATGGTTGTTGTTTTTATTAGACATCTTTCCATAAACGTTTATAGCTTCCACTAAATTATTTACCCTTATTGAGCATCTGAGCTCAAACCTTTATTATGTTTTATTTTCCTAGGATCCCAAGAAGTGTTTTATGTTTAGAATACAGGGTTAAGCTAAGGGAACCATAACATTCTCAAATGTTTTTTTTGTGTTGTATGTTGGAATGTGTAATGTAACTTTCATATATGTAATATATTTTCCAAGACTGCTAAACTGATCGGCCTTTTGGGACTTAATTCCTTGTCATTATGCCAACGTATTAAAATAATGCACCGACTCTTGGTATCTAGGGTCAAGGCGTTATAGTTGATATTAGAGGAATTTTAGCAATAACCATGGAAACTATATTTAGATAAACTTTGATTAGAGAACACTACCCTAAGATAGAATTTTAGGATTAGTATAGAAGAACTTCCTAGAATTTTGGTGTTGTAGAGATTTTTTGAGTTTTCAAACCAATATATCCCCGTCTGGATATGAGCAGGTAGAGGCGGCATTGGCACAGATGTACCTAGGGGTAAAAACCCAAAACACCACTTAGAGAAAGACACGAATGGGAACTGGTGCATGAAAACAGGCCTTGCTGCACTATAGGTTACGACAATCCCAAGGGATATGCTTAGGATAATTCTCATTTTCTTTACAAACCACTATGAAGGGTTTATGAGTATATATCTTCTCAAAAAAACATATTTGTGATTATGGATTATATCCATAAACTGTTCAATTTACATTAGGTATTTTATATATTTGTAATTATAAATTTTTATTCATAAACTTACCTAGTGTAAGCGATTGTTTAGAAATGGCTCCCAGTAGAAGGAATGAGAACTCCAGAAATATGTATGATCCAAGGAGTAAGAACTATCATATCATTCATGTTATTAAGCCAACATTTAAAAGGGAAATAGCCTCCCATATATTCTGAACATATGAAGAAATAATATCATGTTTTAGTAAGATAAGTAAAGAATTATCTGAGTCTTATGGCTTTGAAGGGAAGAAAGAGAAGAAAAGGATGGTAGAGAGAAATATGGATAAAGAGAAGAGGGGAAAGAAGAATTTTCCCACATGTGATAAATATTGAAATAATAACCTTGGTAAATGCATGAAGGGAATCAGATTTTGTTATAGGTATGGAGAAAAATCACACCAAGTACGTGATTGAAAGGGTAAGAAAAAGGTTTCAAGTGTAAAATTCTTCATCTGCAAGGCATTGAGACACTACACGAATCAATGTCCCAATCATCAGAGTATACTGCAAATGATGTTATTGGAAAATAATCAAGTTATGATACTACCTAAGATGAAGAGGAATGACTAGAGTTCTTTTGTTGTTATTATAGAATTATTTCATTTGAGTGTTGTATCAATGGTATACTGGTTATATGAATTATGGAGATAAATAAAGATTGAAATGAAGTACTATTTTATTGAGGATTTGAGATTATATGGTTCTAT
Organism: Viscum album; assembly: GCA_963277665.1. NCBI lineage: Eukaryota > Viridiplantae > Streptophyta > Magnoliopsida > Santalales > Viscaceae > Viscum > Viscum album. Next base: position 780,072,800 of record OY728153.1, on the reverse strand, counting down.
GAAAAGTGACTTAATAGTAAGCTACACATTTTGGAACATACATGGTTGAAGGAAAGGTTGTCCTTAATATGTTCATGATAAAGAGTTAGTGATTTTGGAATAAGATATGGTTGATTTGGATAAAATTTATTGGATATTCATGACTTAATTGGAACTAATTAATAGTTTGTTTATTTCATCATTGTTGGAATATTCAAAAAATTTGGATATAAGGAATATATCCAGTATTATATAAATGGTAAGGGGGTATGAATGTAATAAATAATTTTTTATGGTATTTCATGGTGGTTCCATGTTTTAAAATAATACATGATGAAGGTGTTTGCATTTTATCATGCGGCAAAAAGGATCTTCATTGTGTTTAACTTCATTATAAATTTAGGACAGTGAGTTTGGATAGAAGTACTTTGGATAATTCAAAAGGTTGGAATGGATTAAGTTTGATATTGGATACTATTGTTAAGGTTATTTTTGGATTGTTATAAAAAGGACAACACGTAGACCGTGTGACAATCCTTCATGTCGAACAAAGCTGCGTGAATCGAACCCACAACCATTGTGCGATTGGGATTTATCGCCTACCACTGGACTACATGAAGTCCCCAGATTGTATAATATTGTTTTTTTAAAGGGTCTGATAGGTGATTTATATATATATTATTTATGGATCTCTATTCGATTAGGATAAATAGAATATGTTTTTGAAATATTTTGGAGTGAAAGGTGAGTTTGTGGTAGGAATTAGTTGAAGGATGAAACTCTACTTGTCAATTGTTAATATATATATATATATAATTGTTTCCCTCTTATTCTAAGGGTAAATTAATTCTCAAACATAGGTAAGGGATATTATAACCAAAAATGTGTTATCCTAATACCATATGTTTTGTTGAACTGATGACATTTTAAATCATCATAGATTGATGGATTTGAGGACCTCAATTTTACAGTTGTTTCTGATTGATGACCTCAATCACTCCTGAAAAATAATTACATTTTTCTTCCAATTATATGTCTCTAATTTCAACCAATTTTCTCCTATTGGAGATCATAATTTTGTGGTGAACCTTTTATTTCCCTTGTCCTCTTATTAAGACAAAATTTTATTAACCCGCTTTCCGATGTGGGGTTTTCCACAAAGGTATTTTCTATTTCTAACATTTTATTTTTGAAGAAAAATTTCAAATTGAGAGGATGTAATTTATTGATGTAGGGGATTATATAACACCCCTAATATTTCAAAGTACGTTATTTCTTCAAAGTAATTCAATAACTTGCACTATACGCAACATTGAGTTCAAGTGCACAAAGACTTACCAAACTTGCTGTTAAAAAGTGATTATGAATTGTATTAACTGAATTTTAAACCTTGAATAATACTTATAATTTTATAATCCATATTATGAGTTCTTAGACATAATGTAAGAACAGATTCATTTTTTTCAGATAAAAGAATTGTTTTTTAAAAAATGCAATTTCACAGCCTTTTAATAGTGAACCCTTTTTAAATCCAATATTCGACTCTTTTGTATATTAATTTTGACAAAATGAACTTCTTCTTTAGAATCGACGCATAAAAATTTAGTTTGGATAAATTTTTGGTACTTTTCTGATAACTTTCATATTTTGATGAATAGTGAAAATTAATAAATTTTAATTAAAAACAACTTTTTTAATCAAAATAATTAATAGTGATAAATTATGAATTTGAATATTTTAGAAGTATAATTAGATTATATTTTTTTAATTTAATAAAATTTAGGTAATTATAAGTAATTTGACATTTAAATTTGACATAAACAAGTGTCAATCTTTTGATAGTTATTATTTCATAAAAACATGCTTTTTGTTTTGACAATAGTAATTAATTTTAAATTAATTTCTGCCACATCTGTGTTTTGAATTTGGAAAAATTGATTCCATATTAAAAATCATGAGGTCCAAATTGGGTAAATATGTAACTTTTATTTTTACACATTAGGAACATTTACTTCAGTACATATTTTATTTACCATGGTTAAAGGGGTAAATCCAGTAAATAAGGTTAAAAAAATATTATAATAATATTAAATTACCATAAAACGTGTCCTAACTCCATTGGATAACATATTTATGACCATGCGCATCTTGGGGTCTATTTTGGAACCCCATGGAGGCACTTGGGAGTGATAATGACATTTTAAATTAAATTAGCTAAAGTAAAGCCAAAAATTACAAAAGCAAATATCATTTAATAAAACAATTTTTATATGTGGTTATAAAATTGATATATTGGACTATAAATAGTGACTATAAATCTAAAAATATTTCATACCTAAGGATAGTTTATTTATAATTTTTAGAAAAAAAAATATATTTATATTTGACACAATAATGATGCAGTATTTATCTTATTATTGAAACAATCAAATAAATGATATTATAAATACTAAAATAAATATAATTTGAAAGTTTTGATTCCATACAGAACTTTTATAGGTTACTATGACATGTTAGGGTTTATTTAATGTATTTATTTATATGTAATGAAGTTTTTAAGACTTTAACAAAAATCCATTATTAAATAATGTCTAAATTGACATAAAAGTGTTTTTAAAACAAATATTATATTATTAATTGGTATTCTATTTCTAAAAATCTAAGGTTCGGTCAAAGGGATTAAATACTATTATATATGTCATTAATTAACCACTTGGGGTTCTCTTGTAAGTTTATAGAATATTTATTAACCATATAATATAAAAATACAAAGAGACATGATAAATGTCAAACTATTTAACTAAGAGTTAAATCTAAAAGATAAGGTTAATATAGTGACACAAACATGTCTAAAACATATTTTTTGAGTGTTTTTAGACCCATCCCCACCATATCCTTTAAATAAATAATTTTGGTTCTATTAGAAACTGAAAATGATTTTATTATAAAATAATATTTCAATCTTTTCCCAAGGTGCCCCTCACCCCTCTTATAAAAGGGCACTTCCCCTTCTCTCAAAATCACAGATACAAATTCATTTGCCATAGCCAACCCCTTACCAAATATCCTCCCAACTATCCAACCTTAATCCTAGAGGAATTACTTTGGTCTTAAATCCAGCCTAAGGAGACCTTTTGATCAAATCAAAAGGAAGAACCCAAAGAAGAGGTATTGATTTCACCCCCCTCTTTCTAGTTCTTTTCTTCTTCCACTTAATCATTCTTTGTAATTATCATACCAATATAATGACTCCAGTACATTATATATACATTGATGTTATTCTAAATATGGCACAACCATATTCATTATTCTATCCATCCTATGAATGATAATGTCACCATGCATGCGTACGTACGGCTTACCGTCTCCACACCGTGGTGTAATTTGTTATTCAACACTATGTTATTTGGATGGATATAATGATGAGTAATATGTATATAAATAATTATAATAACATGATAATTTTTATTTAAAATAATTATATCAATAAATTACACACCTTTAAGGAAATTATATTGACGCTCGTGCGTACATACGGATTACAGTCTCCACGACGTGATGAGATTCATTTCCACGTTCACCATTCATTGACGATTATAAAAATATATATTACTAATAAATATGTAATATATGAAATAATAATGATACTGGAGATATATATATATATGTGTGTGTGTGTGTGTATTTATGTACTTACATATATCGTATTCACTTACTTCCATTCAATATGATATGAAAACAAAAACTGTGTTTGTGCGTACGTACGGCCTACCATCTCCATAAACGGAGTTTTCCATTTGATATGTCTATCTATTATAAATAATTATATTCTAAATATATATGATGTATAAATCATGGTTTATATTCTTTAAGTATTTAAATAATGATCTAAATGATAGATCAAGAATAACACGTTAAAATACATACGATAAAGAAAGGGATTATTACATGAAATGTTAATTTAACACGAATATTATTATTAAATGGGTAGTATAAAGTCATAAATGAATCATGTATTATATCATAAATATTAATATTATTATGGTATAATTTAATAATATACTATGGTATTTATACAGGATGTTAAACATACCCTCGACTAAAGGAACGTACAAGGTAAGGGGTTTCTTATCTCACATTTAATTCCGTGAGATTTCCATTGTTCGTCCCTTATTTAATGCATGTGGGGTATTTTTTTCTTCCATAAGATATATATTATCATGATTCTATTTATATTCATGGTATTCTGTGAATGAAGTTTGTGTTTAATAACTTTTTTTCATACGACTTGATTGATTACAACATTGTGAGGGTTAATTTCACAATCTCCTTATTATCTGAGGTTGTTTTTACGTAAGTATCTACAAGGAAATATTTATTATCCATGTCCATGATTCATGAAAGTGTTTTCAAAGGAATTATTTTAAGTGAATTTTTTACTAAAACATCATTTTAAATGTTTTAAATATTTATTCTTCTATATCATTATCATTAATGTCCATGTTTTCAAAATGATTTTTAAGGATTTATCTATATGAACATGAATGTTCTTAAAATTTTAATTCCTTTCAAAAGTTTCAAACTGTTATGGGAAAATTTGATTCAAAAATGTCTTCCTTTCTAAATTGTGTGACTTTTAAGTGTTTTCATAAAAAATGGATATTTCTCTCAAAGAGTTTTATAAATCATTCTTATTTATGTCAACATCCTTTGATGGATTTTAATCTTGTTTGAAGTAGATTTATTATGATATAAATCTTCAATATTGTATTGAAGGTTTTGTGATATGTTTGACTATGGATGTGTTATTATTATACCATTCATGGTTTATGGATAAAGTATTAACATTTTGTATTCTAGTTTTAATATGAATTATTATGTTATATTTGAACCTTTTCTTAAGATGAACGTATGAGACCAGTATGTTCCATGTTGGGGACCAGTAAAAGTAAGCCCTCCAGGTTGGGGTGTGGTTACAGTAGACCCTCCGGGTTGGAGTTTGGTTACAGAGGCTCTCTGAGTTAGAGTCCGGTTACATAGGCTCTTCGGGTTGGTGTCCGGTTACAGAGGCTCTCCGGGTTGGAGTCCGATTACAGAGGATCTCCAGGTTGGAGTCTGGTTATAGAGGCTCTCTGGGTTGGGGTCTGGTTACAGTTAGCCCCTAGGACCTGACACAAGGCCTTGACACAAAAATTAAATTTCGGTACTATACATTGACTCATTATGAAATTAGCTATTACATGTGATTATGTGATAAGTAGAATATCCATGTGAATGTTAATATGGTAATTTTGTATTTATTTTTTCTATATTACATTCAAGTTTATGTTTAAAAAGGTCGTTGTTTTTATTACACATCTTTCCTTGAAAGTGTATAGCTTCTAATAAATTATTTACCCTTACTGAGCTATTGAGCTCACCCCTTTCTTATGTTTTAATTTCTTAGGATCCCAAGAAGTTTTTTATGTTTAAGATATAGGGTTAAGCTAAGGAAACAATGGAATTATCAAAGGATTATTTTTTGTGTTGTATGTTGGAAAGTGTAATGTGACATTCATGTATGTAATATATTTTCCAAGACTGATAAACTGATCGGTCTTTCAAGACTTGATTCCTTGTAATCATGACAATGTATTAAAATAACACACCGAATCTAGGAATCTAGGGTCGAGGTGTTATAGTTGGTCTCATAGGAAGTTTAGAAATAACTTTGGAAACTATATTTAGATAAACTCTGATTAGAGCACATTACCCTAAGATAGACTTTGAGGATTAGTATAGAAGAACTTCCTAGAATTTTGGTACTGTATATATTTTGTGAGTTTTCCAAACAATACATCCCTGTCTGGATACGAGCAGGTAGAGGCGGCTTTGGCACAGATGTATCATGGGGTAAAAACCCAAAACACTACTTTGAGAAAGACTCAAATGGGAACTGGTGCATGAAAACGGGTCTTGCTGCACTGTAGGTTACGACAATCCCGGGGGATATGCTTAAGATAATTCTAGTTTTCATTACAAAAAACTATTAAGGGTTTATGAGTATATAAATCCTCAAAGAAAACATTATTGTGATTATGGATTATATCCATAAACTGATCAATTTAAATTAGGTATTTCATATGTTTGGAATTATGAATTGTGATTCATAAACTAACCTAGTGTATTCCATTGTTTAGAAATGGAGCCCAGTAGAAGGAATGAGAACTCCAGCAATACGTATGATCCCAAGAGTAAGAAGTGTCATATCATTCATGGTATTAAGCCAAAATTTAGAAGGTAAATAGTCTCTCATGTATTCTCAACATATAAAGAAATAATATCATGAGTTCATAAGATAAGTAATGAATTCTCTGAGTCATATGGCATTAAAGGGAGGCAAGAGAAGAAAAAGATGGTAGAGAGAATGATGGATAAAGGGAAGAGGGGAAAGAAGGATTTTCCCATATGTGATAAATGTGGAAATAATCACCTTGGTAAATGGTTGAAGGGAATGGGAGTTTGTTATAGTTTTAGAGAAAAAGGACACCAAGTACGTGATTGCAAGGGTAAGAAAAAGTTTTCAAATGTAAAATGCTTTATCTGCAAGGTGTTGAGACACTACATGAATCAATGTCCCAATCATCAGAGTATACCGCAAATAATGTTATTGGATAAGAAGAAATTTATGATACTACCTCAGATGAAGAGGATTGACTAGTGTTCTTATGTTGTTATTATAGACTTATTTCATTTGAGTATTATATCAATGGTATACTGGTTATATGAATTATGGATATAAATAAGGATTGTACTGTAGTACTATTTTATTAAGGATTTGGGAATATATGGTTCTAAGAAAAGTTATTTAAAGTAAGCTACACTTTTTGGAAAATACATGGTTGAAGGAAAGATAATCCTTAATGTGGTCCTGATAATGAGGTAGTGATTTTGGAATAATAGATGGTTGATTTGGATAAAATTTATTCAATATTATGGACTTAATTGGAACTGATTAATAGTTTGTTTATTTAATCATTATTGGAATAATAAAAAAATTTGGATATAAGGAATATATCTAGTTTTATATAAAGGATAAGGGATCATGAATGTAATCAATAATGTTTTATGGTAATTCAGGGTGTTACCATGTTTCAAAATAATACATGATGAATGTGTTCATTTGTTATTACATGGAAAAAAAGGATCTTCATTGTGTTTAAATTCCTTATATATTTTGGACTGTGAGTTTGGATAGAAGTTTTTTGGATAAGTCTAAAGGTTGTAATGGATTAAGTTTGAAATTGGATACTATTGTTAAGTTTATTTTTGGATTGTTATAAAAAAGGAAAACATGTAGACAGTGTGGTAATCCATCGCATCGGACAAAGTTGCGGGAATCAAACCCACAACCATAGTGCAATTGGTATTTATCACCTACTACTGGACTATGTGAGGTTTCAGGATTGTATAATCTAGATTTTTCTAAAGGCTCTAATAGTTGAATTATAAATTCATTATTTTTGGAACCCTATACGATTAGGATAAATAGAATATTTTTTTTGAAATCTTTTGGAGTGAAAGATGAGTTTGTGGTAGGAATTAGTTGAAGGGTGAAACTCTCCTTACCAAGTGTGTACATATATATATATATATAATTTTTTACCTATTATTCTATGGGTAAATTAATTCTCAAACTTAGGGAAGGGATCTGAAAACCAAAAATGTATTATCCTAATACCTTGTGTTTTCTTAAACCGATCGCATTTGAAATCATCATAGATTTATGGATTTGAGGCCCTAAATTTTATAGTTGTTTGTGATTGATGACCTCAATCACTCCTAATAAATATGTACATTTTTCTTCCAATTAAGTGTCTCTAATTACCACCAATTTTCCCCTAATCGAGATCATAATTTGGTGGTGACCCTTTTATTTCCCTGGTCCTCTTATTGAGACTAAATTTTATTAACCCAATTTCCAATGTGGGTTTTTCCACAAAGGTATTTTCTATTTCTAACCTTTTATTTTTGAAGAACAATTTCAAATTGTGAGGACAAAATTTATTGAATGTGTGGAAAATGTAACACCTCAAGATTTCATAGTACATTATTTCTTCAAAGTAATTCAATAACTTGCACTACATGCAACACCGAGTTCAAGCGCACAACGACTTACCAAACTAGCTGTTCAAAAGCGGTTATGAATAGAATTAACTGAATTATGAACTTTATATAATCCTTATAATTTTACAATCCATATTATGAGTTTCTTAAACATAATGTAAGAACAAATTCATTTTTTCCGATAAAAGATGTATTTTTTAAAAAATGAAATTTTATAGTCTTTTAATAGAGAACCCTTTTTAAATCCAATATTTGACACTTTTATATATTAAATTTGACAAAATAAACATCTTATTTAGAATATAGATATAAAACATTAGTTTGGATAAATTTTTGGTACTTTTCTGATAACTTTAATATTTTGATGAATATTAAAAGTTACTAAATTATAATTAAAAACAATATTTATAATAGAAATAATTTACAGTGATATATTATTCATTTGAATGAATTCGAAGTATGATTAGATTATATTTTTACAATTTAATAAAATATAGGTCATTATAAATAATTTCACATTTAAATTTGACATAAACAAATGTCAATTTTTTGATAGTTATTATTTCATAAAAACACGCTTTTTGTTTTAACAACGGGAATTAATTTTAAATTAATTTCTGCCAGTTCTGTGTTTTGAATTCAGATAAATGGTTTCCATATTTTGAATAAATATTTACAAATTTTGTAAATATGTAACTTTTATTTTTAGACTTTAGGAATATTTACTTCAATAAATATTTTAATTATCGTGGTTAAAGGGGTAAATCCAGTAAATAAGGTTAAAAAATAATATTATAATAATATTAAATTACCCTAAAACATGTCTTAACCCTATTGGATGATACATTTATGACCATGGGGATCCTTGGGTCGAATTTGGGACCCCATGGAAGCACTTGGGAGTGATAATGACATTTTGTATTAAATCATCTAAAGTAAAGAAAAAAATCACAAAAGAAAATATCTTTTAATAAAACAATTTTTATATGAGGTTATAAAATTGATCTATTCAAATATAAATAGTAATTAGAAATATAAGAATATTTTCTACCTAAGGATAGTTTATTTATATTTTTTATACATAAAATAAATATATTTATATATGACACAATAATGATACAGTATTTTCCTTATTAATGAAAAAATCATATAAATAATATTATAAATACAAAAATAAATATAATTTGAACGTTTTGATTCCATAAACAAATTTAATAGGTTACTATGACATGTTAGGTTTTATTTAATGTATTTATTTTGATGTAATAATTTTTTTAGGACTATAAGAAAAATTATTTATTAAATAATGTCAAAACTAATATAAAAGTGTTTTCAAAACAAATATTACATTATTATTTGGTATTCTATTCCTAGAAATCTAAGGATAAGACAAAAGGCTTAAATACAACTATATATGTAATTAATTAACCTCTTGGGGTTCTCTTGGAAGTTTATACTAAGTTTATTAACCATATAATATAAAAATACAAAGAGACATGGTAAATATAAAACTATTTAACTAAGAGTTAAATATAAAAGATAAGGTTAATATAGTGACCCAAACCTATATAAAACCTATTGGTTAAGTTTTTTTCCATCCATACCCATATAAGACTTTAAATAATTCATTTCGGTGCCATTATAAACCAAAAATGATTTTTTTTATAAAATAATATTTCAATCTTTTCCTAAGGTTCCCCTCACTCGTCTTATAAAATGGAACTTCCCCTTATCTCAAATTCACACCTCCAAATCCATTTGGCTTGGCCAACCCCTACCCAAGTATCCTCCCAACTATCCTACCTTCATCCTAGAGTCATTACTTTGGTCATAAGGCCAACCTAAGGATCCATGTTGATCAAATCAAAAGGAATAACCCGAACAAGAGGAGGTTAAACATACCCTCGACTGAAGGAAATTACAAGGAAAGGGGTTTCTTATCTCTGATTTAATTCGGAGATATTTCCATTGTTTTCCACTTATTTATTGAATGTGGTGTATTTTTTACTTCCATTTGATATATATTATCAGGATTCTCTTTATATTCATGGTATTCTGCAAATGATTTGGTGGTTATTAACTTTTTTTCATACGACTCAATTGATTACAATGTGGTAAGGGTTAATTTCACAATCTCCTTGTTATGTGAGGTTGTTTTTACATAAGTATCTACCGGGGAATATTTATTATTCATGTCCATGTTTCATGAAATAGTTTTCAAAGGGATTATTTTAAATTATGTTTTTACTAATACATTATTTTAAATGTTTTAAATATTTATTCTTCTATATCATTCTCGTTAATGTCCATGTTTTCAAAATGATTTTTAAGGATTTATCTATATGGACTTGACTGTTTTTAAAATTTTAATTCCTTTTAAAAGTTTCAAAGTGGTATGGAAAACATTGATTAAAAAATGTCTTTAAATTTCTTCCTTTTTAAATTGTGTGACTTTTAAATGTTTTCATGAAAAAGGGATATTTCTCTCAAAGAGTTTTACAAATCATTTCCATCTATGTCAACATACTTTGATGGATTTTAATCTTCTTTGAAGTAGATTTATTATGACAAAAATCTTTCATATTATGTTGAAAGTTTTGTGATATGTTTGACTCTAGATGTTTTATTATTATACCCTTCATGGTTTACAGATAAAGTATTAACATTTCGTATACTAATTTTAATATAAATGATTATGTTATATTTCAGCCTTTTCTTAAGATAAATTTATTGGAATAATGTGTTCTAAGTTGGGGACCGGTAAAAGTAATCCATCTGGGGTGGGGTCCAGTTACATTAGACCCTCCAGGTTGGATTCCAGTTACAGAGGCTCTCTGGGTTAGATTTCGGTTACAGAGGCTCTTTGGGATGGCGCCCGGTTATTGAGGCTCTCCGAGTTGGAGTTCGGTTACAAAACTCTCTAGGTTGGAGTCTGGTTACAGATGTTGTCTGGGATGGGGTCCGGTTACAGTTAGCCCCTTGGTCCTTGCACGAGGCCTTGAGACAAGAAATTAAGTTCGGTATTATACATTCCCTCATTATGAAATTAGTTATTACATGTGATTATTTGACTAGTAGAATATCCATGTGCATGTTAATATGGTAATTTTTGATTTATTTTTTCCATACTATGTTCAAGTTTATGTTTAAAAAGGTTTTTGTTTTTATTACACTTCTTTCCTTAAAATTTTATAGATTTCACTAAATTATTTACCCATACTGAGCATCTGATCTCACCCCTTTCTTATGTTTTATTTTCCCAGGATCCCAAGAAGATTTTTATGTTTAAGATTCAGGGTTAAGCTAAGGAAATAATGGAATTCTCAAAGGATTATTTTTTTTGTGTTGTATGTTGGAAAGAGTAATGTAACGTTCATGTATGCAATCTATTTTCCAAGAATGCTAAACTGGTCAGACTTTCGGGACTTGATTCCTTGTAATCATGCTAATGTATTAAAATAATGCACTGACTCTGGGAATCTAGGGTCATGGCATTATAGTTTTTTTATTTTCCAATGTGACTTTGTTCTTTGTTTTTAAATTTCAAATTTGGACTTTGCGGTTTCTTGGGTCTACTAGTTTAAATGTGAGGTTCCCACTTTTTATAAAGTGTATTTTTAAAACATATAAAAAATGATTTGGAGGTTATATGAGTTAATATCATTCTAGAATAAGGAAAAATATGATAGGGGTAAAAAAACATGAAAGAAACATTAAAATACAAATAAAAGTAATATGACATCAAAAATTCTTTTAGGGTTAAAATATGTGCAGGAAATATAATGGATGTGATGAGATAACCCTAAAAACAGACACTAATTCACGATATTATTTGAAATGACGAAGGGTTCCTTTAAAAATGTGGTTAATAGCCCTAATTTGATAATATTAGGGTTATGGAAGTGTAATTCATGAATACAAGATTAAAATATTGAAAACCAAAGGATTGGGTGAGGGGAAAATTGGATGGATCTACTAGTCCAATAATTAGTGTGTAGGGTGGAGTTGATGATAGAAATACTGGGTGGGGGTGATGATTAGAATGAAAAAATTATGAGGATTTGGGATACAATAAATGAATATGGGGGTGGTTGAGTGGCGATCAGTCAATAGTGGTGTATTCTAAGACACCCATAGAGTGGGGTGAATCTTGGTGTGGACAATATCAAACCTTTTCTTTGGTTACCAATCCTTTCTAATTGTGTTCCATTATTATAAGAAAAACTATTCAACCTATCTATTTTATGAATTTTCACACTAAAAATATGATTCACATGCCCTAAAAGTAAAACATTTAGGGAAACATGTATTTTATTGGTTTCACCTACAATAGGATACATCCATTTAGTGTACACTTACCATTGTATCAGAATACCAAAGTCCACTATAACTCGCTATTTTGTGGATAAAATATTTTGGTGAAATCAGTCCCCACTAAGGCTCACTACCAGTACTTGTTTTGGGGAATTCGGTCCTCGCTAAGGATCAATTCCTATATAATATTTTAGGGAATAACTCACACTAATAATTCTGAATTCTTTCAATTCATTTTCACAATTTTCCAGAATATATCAGTTTATAGACTTGTAGGCATCTTCTAAATTTATCAACATAAATATTATGCCATATTCAGTAGTTTTAGTTTTTATCATTATTCTATATTAGATTCACCAATGAATACCACGTACTACTCCCGAATTCCAAAGCTAGATATAGTCAACAACTTTTGAGAATTATTGACTCATTGATCTTCAATCAAGCATCAAAAAACAAAATAACTCCATATATAATTGTTGTGGTATATGAATTATCACCTTCCTAATATTCATAGATCTTTACAAAAACTCTACACATCCATGAATTGGTCTTCAATATAATACAATTTATAAAAATGAAATCCTAATTAATTTAGATATTAAACAGATATAATGTCTCTAAACATCATCATTCTCCTTTCATAGAACACATAGTGCCTTTTTTCTTCTCTATATTCTCACTAGTTCTATCAATAAAATTATCTTGTTATTATAACTGTGTCCCTATATTTTTATTTTTAGTGTTTTATTTTCATATTCAAATATAAGAAAATAACCAACTCAAACTTTTTTAACAATAAGTCCAATAATGAGACCATCCTCAAGTTCATCTCAACCATTGAACTAAATTTAGGCTTTTTATGTCAATTAAATAAATTCTAAATGGTTAAAGGATTTCCAAATCATCAAATATTGTCATAACCTCTATTTTTTTATAGTCCTCAACATGTAATCTATTCTAAACACTCATCTTAAGAACCACATCTGAGAAATCATGATGTGTTACTATAATTACCAAGGGATGGTACTTTAGAAAAAATAAAGTTTAAAATAGTGTGATTTATGATTGACCCCCCATTTTACTTTAAATAAAAATATATATATACTTTAAATGTCTTCTACCATATAATGAGGATTTTGTAGTTTCCTATTTCAATCATTCTTACATAAAATTGATAACAACCTTAAAATTTTATATTTTTATCTCTCTATTTTTCAAAAGGATTTAATAATATTAATACCACTTCAATTGGAGTGTGGACATCGTATCCATATTTCATTTTAATCACAAATAATGATAGTCATCACAATTATTGGTTAAATGGATTCCATGTTGTTTAAAAATCTCAAGGCCTTCCATGATATAGACTAGTCAACTCTCTGAAAACCCATCTACCATAGTGTGACATAATATTCTTATAAAAGTAGTAAATGATAAATCCTTATATATGCTCCATACCACTTACATATATAAGGAGCATTGTTTCCCTTTAATACATTCCAATTACACTTATTAGAATAAAAATATTATAGATAAAGGGTGGCTTATTTGGGACTTTTCTGTTGAAACTCCTTCAACCATGATGTGGTTACCCTAGTTTTTTCTCACTAAAATTAATCTACATTGAAATTTATTATATAATTCTCATAGATTCATAAATTCATCATTTAATGATTAAACATATAGTATCCAAACTCACCAAGGAATGTTAAGTGATTATTCCAAAAAAATAATCACCAAACTAGATCCTTCTAGATATCTAACTACTCTTCCAAAGCTATATCCCTTTTCTGGATTTCCAATAACGTTTCCACAACCTCTAAAATTCATATTATACAACCGTAAGTGATTTTGAGCACATTAAGTTATTGAAATTTATCATCCTTTAGTTATTCTAAAAAATCCAACATATAGCCTCATTGTTATAACATTCCCCCCATTTTGTTTTTGTTGACAGTACATCCATAAAATATTTGAACCATTAAGAGATTGATATAATATATTGTCATTTCTCTTTTAATACAAGATACTCTAATTATAAGAATTTTATAAACTTATTTCCTCCCCCTTTATTAATAAAATGAAAAAAATTTATCTCAGTAAATACTTTATTCCTCAATCAATAACATCTTCACTCCCACTTTATAAATACTCTTCTGGCCCAATATTTTTTTAAGAGAGATCATCATATTTTCATTATTTAAAGAATCCCTATATTCAAATTTTATATAATCCCATTTCCCATAATATGTAAAGATTTTATATCAATAGATATTGTTTCAGTTAATCTTCAATGTCTTCAACCCTGGTAAAAATTCTTTATGAACATGTTATTTCAAGAAATTACATCATCTTGTCATTATTTAAAGAATATTTGTATTAAAAGAGACAATGATACCCTTAGGTAGAACATACACCAATATATTTAATATACATTATTTTACCTTAAAAACCTATAATCTTCTATCAACCATCCTTAATTATAAGTTCAATTTAAAATTAATTTCACTTTCAAATGTATTTTTATCAAGGATTTATATCCAATGAATTTACCACTTTTCAATGAGTGATTAAAAAATCATATAATATTACTAATATTGAAATAATTATAAGAAATAATAATTTAAGTTAATAACATTAATTATTTCTATGTCACCCACCTATTGTGTTTTATTTTTCTATAGAATCTCTAGTGGTTACTTTCAACTCCACTTGTTTCATTTTCTTTCTATTCTAAATTTAATAAAAAATTTACTATGAATTAATCTAATTTTATTGCATACACACACCATGGACCAATTTAACCCATTAATCATATATCACTATAATTATAATTTATAAAAATTAAGTGAATATAGTGATGGGTACCTATGATTTTCTCAAGTATAGAATATTAGTTAGTCCTTTTAATCAAATCCAGAATTTTGATCTACATCCAAACCTTTTTATAGATAACACTACTTATGAAAAAATTTCTTTCATTTTTATGAATATATTTCTTCTTAATTTATATCTTGGTATTCATCTACATTGTTCGAATCATCTCATTAATGTAAGTCTCCTCTTTTATTCATCATCTATGGATTATTTTCCATGATTCTCTCTCCATGCATGAAAAAATATAGTAGTATTAAACTCATTATTTATAGTCACATAAAGGAAACCACTTATTAATTCCTCACGTATATCCTCTATTATTTCCATGAGAAAACCCCATTATTTATTATTTTCTAACCAAATTTGTTTCTTCTGTTTCTATGAAGTTTGTTCTGAGTGAAAAAACCCTTAATGTTTTACTACCTCTTTGTATACTTCCTTTATTACTATCTTTCAAAACCATAAATCAATTTCAAGTGGAACATATTATTAATTCTTCAATTCAAGTTTTCATATTATCATAGGATAAAGAAATCCGATCTTAGAACCAACATTTTATATGTTGTTGATATAATTTTCCAAATTTCCATGTTTACCGTTAATATATCATTTCTGGACGAAATATTCATAACAATTAATAAACTTCCAATAATAAGATTTATTAGTAGGTCTCCTCTTATTACACATCCCTAATTTCTCTAAAAAGTAATCTATTTTGTTTCTAATGATGTCAAATAATATCCCTTCTTAAATATAAATCTTGGTTTTTTTTCTTTCCAAATATTGAATTTATATTCTTCTTTTCTATAAATTATAGATTTATTCTCTTTTTACTACCTACTAAAATCTCGATGTAAAAATATTTATTTTTTAACTTATTCAATATAGTATGAATCTATCTTTAAATCATCTTAATCTCCAAATCATTTACCTTTACTTTGCCTTCTAAATTCTCGATTTCATGATTCTCTTGGTTGTGTAAAATATTCATATTTTTTTACACTACTCACTTAGGGAATTAATTTATGATTCATGGAGTTTATCTCTTAACATGATTAACTTCTACTCATGGACAACTTATTCAAGTATATGACTGTGTTCCTTAATTTTATTATTCATTCTTAAAATATACCAATTTAAAGTCATTTCTTTCTTAATAAACATTTTTTATCTTCCTACAAATATATTATTTATACATGGTTACATTCACATTCAACCACTAAGATTTATACTTTACTCCCAAATACATTAATATTCCATTATTTATTGCATAAATAATTTATAAATTTACAACATGTTTCAATTTATTCTTTTTTATCATCATAATCCAACCATTAAGGATGTGTAAAATTATTATCTTTGGATTTAAAAGAAACATATACTATGGATTTACATTTAAATATACACAAGGAATAGACATTTTTACCTCAATGTTAATGCCTAGTTTCTTGGTCTCCTTATTCATGTTCTTCTACTTCTTAATTATATATATATATAATGTTTTTCTTCAATAAATATCATACCCAAAACATCAATTAAAAATATTCTATAATAATAAATGAAATTTTTTTTCTTCTTTCAAAAATGTTTCTTAACCATACACCACTTCCAAATTCATCAGCATGTCCATTAATGTTTTGTGATGAGTTATCTTTTCTTTCACCTTTATATCAAAAGTCGATATCATGACATTATTGACACCCGCATCAAACTCTAATTCTCATTGATGTATCTCAAATATAAATATATTTCAACTTTAGAATACAAATATAATAATCAAGATATCATAATGGATTCAAACAAGTACCTCTAAATATGAAATTAACTCATTCCTATAATTTAAAAAATTCTTTCCACCAAATAAAAAAAATTACCAGTAGAATCCACATCTTTTATAATCATTAAATCATCACAAACCCAATATATAATTTTAAATCCATATAAAATCTTTTTAGATTTGATACCATTTATTGTAACTTAAGAAATATTGACAGTGGGTGGGAAATAAGGTGTTTTCCACTTTATACTTTTAACTTCATTTTGAATACTTTTAGATCTTGTCACCCTGTTAAATGGAATAGTATTCAAACAGTATCTTTATTTAATTCACCAATATAAAACATTATTCCCATTTGTTGAAAGGAAAACAAGTAGATACACATAAATTTGACTTTTTCACCCACACTAGGCTACAAACAAGGAGAATAGACTCAGTATTATGTTGGTGTGCCAAAATCTATAGTAACAAACTATTTTGGGGGATAGAAAGTTTATGTGAAGTCACTCCTCACCAATCCTCACTAATTGTACAAGTTTATATGAAGTCACTTTTCGTAATGTCTCGCTACCTAACAAATGGAGTAGGTAATGACTCACTACCTTCATTGTTTCACAACCTTCTCTTTCTTTGCCTGCTACTTCTAAATATATCATTTTATAGACTTTATGGTCTCTTCTTGATTTATCAACATTAATTTCACCCCATGTTTTTCAATTTTAATCTTTATAAAAATTATAGACGAGATACATGAATAAAAATTATGTACTAATCCATAATTCAAAATCAAGATATAGTCAACACCTTGTGAGAAGAGTTGAATCATTGATCTTCAATCCAAATTCTCATAATAGATAAACAATAGATATAATAATTTTTATATAGTAATTATTTACTTCATAATATTTTTAAATATGAAAATTGACTTTAACTTATAAAAAATAATTCTTCAATGTAATAAAATTCAATAGAAACTCATTCATCATTAATTTAGATATTAAATGAATCTTATGGTGTTGATCACCTTAATTCCCCCTTATTAGAACACATGGTTACACTTTTTTATTCTATATGTTCTCTTTATTTCTACCATGAACATTATACTTATTTTATTCCAACAATATCCCCCCATTTTCAGTTATTAGATTTTAATTTTAAAATAAAATCCAAGAAAATAACTACCATGGAATTCATATTCTTTGAATTCTTTCATTGGATCATCTTCCAGTAGATCTCTATCATTAAAATCAATTTGGGTTAATGAATTTCATTATATAACTTCCAAATGGTTATTGGAGGACCAAATCATAAAATATGGTCTTATAATCTTGTTTTCCAAACACTATAGTTTTCCCCTATTCAAAATTACCATATTGTACACAACATCATAAAATCCATGGGATGATACTACTATTACCATTACATACTTCTTAACTTGGAGAAATTCTATTCAAAAAATATTTCACTATGATTTCCTACCTATATTACTTCAAATACAAAAAACCTAATACATAAATCATCATTAATATTCATGGTATTACCATGTTTCCCATTATAGTCATTCTTATATACAAATTGTAACAACCATATATATATTTATTTTATAGTATCTATTTTTTCACATTGAATATTTAATAACATAATAGCTTCAGTTATGGTGTGGTACTCATCATCTCCATATTTCAATCTAGTATTCAAAAACCATAGAATTTAAAATTTCTATTAAAATGGATTTCATTCCATTTTAACATCTCTAATTCCACCATGGTACTCATTGGTTCAACTAATCTAGAATGTCATCTACCACAACATGATAGACTCTTCATATTAAAATAGAAAATGATAAATCCTTACATATGGGTTATAACCCTTTTGTATACTAGGTGTGACATTTTCCTTTTCCTAAATTTGGATCATTTATTAGAGTTCATTCGCTATAAAAAACTACCTTTATAATTTTTATTAAGAGTATATTCATAAAATTGAATATCATGATCAATTTTATTTTGTGTGACATTAATTTGACAATATCTATAGAGTATTTATCACAATTAAAGGTTATTGAATTTCCCTTATATAATGAGAAAATTTAAATATAATGAAAATATCCATAAACATATGTCATATAGTCCTGTTACATCTATCTTATTGGAAATATACGATGTTTGACTATCAAGTGATGGAGGCTTATAATAAATTGGGACTTTTTCTCTTTGAGTTTTTACATGGTAATATTTAAGAATACAGGTTATCATAAAATACCTTATAATATAAATTCCACATGGTATATACATCATTGGATATTTTTATATGAAAAAATGTGTATTTAACCATAAAGATGATGTTATTATTAATAAATATCATGAATCACATACAAATATTTATTGTCAAAAACCTCGACGACATTTTCTCATGGTGAACTAATATACATTGTATGCATCATAAGTTAAATCAAATTGATTGGATAAGTCAAAAAAGTATTTTTGCATTCCCAAATATGATTTTGATATCCCAATACCATTAATTGGAACTAAAATATTGGAATAAGTTCATGACCATGGAGGTTTATCAACACGCTCATTTCATGAAATCAAAGGAATTTATTCATGAATACAGTTAATGACATGAGTATGAAACCATTTTGATAATATATCTTTACAAAGGGATTATAATACACTTTAAGAAATCATATGAGGTTATTGTCACTGTAATATTAACATTATACCTATTAGTTACTTGATTTAATGTCAGATGTTAATATTGGGATTAGACTATCTTTCTTAATGCCACTAAGAAATAGGACTAAAAGGTCACATAATAAGTATATATATAATCTCAATTAAATCCTATTTGAATTTAATATTTTAATATATTATATTCTCAATATCATTGAATAATATTTATTGAAGGTATGATGACCACATAAATTCAATCACCATTTTTCATTTTTTAATATATATGAGTTTAATTTTAGTAAATATTTATTCACTAGTTATAGATTAAAATATTTATTTATTGAATGAATAAATAATATTATGATATTAATTTATTTAAATTAATATTTGTTTTTCTAGGTTTAATAAATTTTAGGGAGGATTGAAGGTCTAGGTAATGAGACCATATGGGAATGATATATTTTATTTAATATATTTCGATTATATATTAATTTAATTAATTAATAAAATGTTATTTAAATAATATTTTTGTTATTTAAATCCATGAAATAATGATTTTATTGTTATAATTAGGTGTGGGGTTTAATTAGAATTTATATTTTAGTCATGTGACTTTTTTTAATAATTAATTCTCTAAACCTAACCATATAATCAAACTTATATCATTTATTGGGTAAGTGAATTTTTGTGAAAAACATTTCTCTGAAGAGAACTCTATTTGTATTGAAGATGATTCCATCAAGAGAACTCTTAATAATGATAGGATTATATCCTCCTTACTCTCAATATTGATTGAACATGGAATAACACTTCAATATTGAATGGATAAATTTTATGATCAATAATGAACAATGTGAGACAATCAATAAATCCACACTATCACCCAGAGTTCCATCAGCAGTGTTTTCAGATTCATGGTGAACATGTGGATATTTATAGTGTGGTTATTCTTTGTATCCTTCATCATAATGATGTTATGATAATAAGGTTAATTAGATTCCTCAATAATGAAATAAGAATTAATAAAATATAATTATTTCATAAAAATTAATTATATGTATATATGAATAGGTCCCCTCTTCAAATATTCTAGGGTTTCTATGGTCTGGTTCTAAGCACATATATAAATAAATAAATGAACCCCATTATTAGGATTGGGACTGACCACTTTTGATGTACCTAGGAACCTTCAAGTTGGAATAGATAGATCAAATAATATTTTATAATCATTTATTAAATAGTGATCAATTACACAATTTATTATTAGTTATTCATTCTTAGTTGTTCATTCTTTAATAAAAAAATCAATATATTATAATTGTTTGATTTCATAAGACCAAGAATGGATGAATAATTCTCAAATATATCAGGTAACTTCCTAGACCTGACTCACTCATAAGTAACTGAACTCAGATAGTCACATGGCCTCAATCACGGCTCCCTATATGCCAGAATCATCTAACTAGTATCGATGTTCTATAGTGGTACAAGGGGGATACTATACCCTCTTGATCATAGTAGCATAATGGTTATCATAATTTAACAAGTACTGAAATCATAATAATAAGAGAGTAGTGGAATAATTTTACATCTAGACATGAGTAAATAATCAAGGCCACAAGCAGAATCATAAACAAAAATATGTATATTTTAGGATCCTAAAAAAGAAAAAAAATACAAGGAATAAATAATTAATTATGGTACAAGTATGAAAAAATAAAAAATAAAAAAAATATCTACAAGAATCAGGATCTGAGGCTTGGTCATGTGTTCTTAATCTCTCATGTTATAAATCACTCAAGAATCCATGACTGGTCACTTTCCATTGTACCTACATGCATCCATTAATTATATTAGGGTTCCAAATTTTATCCAATAAAGGGTGTTAGATACACTCAATAGGCCACCACCAATAGTGTTTATTACAAATATAGCATGTTCATAAAATCTATAATCATTTGTAGGTATAAAAGGTTAAGTTTTATAATGAATGATAGGTATAAAAAGTCTACAATAGGTTTGTGACTATGAGTAGTCTATAGGAAGTGATTATAATTACATAAGTGGAATGTTTGAAAGTAACCACTAGCTTTGGCATGTGATGTATATGTAAAAATGGAATCCTAACTACATAAACTAGATCATAAGGTGCAAGACCATGGTGACCTCCTCAAGACCAAGGAACTCAGCCAATGGATCTCAGAATAGTTTAGACCTACGTAGTCTAGGAACCCAGGGACCATGGATGAGATATCCTAATATTTGAAGATCTATGCATCTATGGAGGTCATTGGTGGCATACCTCAATCCTCCTTTTCATCACCATATTGTAATATAGATTGGTTTCATTCCACAATAAATATCAATGACAAACTTCCATATAAAATTCAAGGGCTATTTTTGTGTCCATTCCCATGTACAATCATCCATAACACCATAATATCAATGTTTAATCCATTATTTAACTCATTTAAATTTTCATAATTCTTGTTCAGCTGGTTGGAAATCTCACACACCCTAAAGGGTGGTTAAATGTTAGGTAAGTTGAATAAACCCACCTCGGAGGTGGTTCGGGTTGAGGTTGAAAACCTATAACCAAGTCAATGTGCTATGTGGAAATTACATGTAAGGTTCAAAAAATTAATTGAAGGCATTTATTAATTTTAATAGAAACAATTAGAGAGTCTGGCATACAGTAAAAAGAAGATAATCTAATAAGTGAAAATACATTAGGGAAACGGTATAGAACACCTAACTTATGGTGGTATAGGTTCACTCATCAAATATTTTCTTATGATTTTTAATATAAAAAGATATAACGGATAAATAAAAAATCCCCTAAAATATGAAAAAAGATCCTAAATGAAGATCACACAGCAAATGGTGATAGAACCCAAGATAATAAAGTGAAGGATCGAATCTCTTAATAGTAGAGATTAAATGTGATAGAAAAATCATGATTCGGATGTCAAATGAAGAAGGTAGATCAAATACTAGATGAGTCATGGTAGGTGCTCTTCACATGGGAGGATCTGTAAGAGAATATTGGAAAAGAATTTTTTTTATATTTAAGAATAAAAAAGGGAAAACTGTAATTTCACCCTTTAAAAATGGCTCTCATGGTTTGGTTGTAAGGTTGAATAAACTATTCTCCAATCATATAACATAATCTATCCAAATGTATCCACCCATTGCAAGGATATCTCACATGGTTGGTAAAAATTGGACTCTAATATTTTGGGGTCACTGTCTAAGTAACACTAAGGGTGCAACTAGGTTCCCTATTTTCCAAGCCTAGTATGACCTGTATGGGTTCCCTCTGCAACATGAATTTAGTTTTTCATACAACCATACAACCTCCCTTGAAATTTTTTTAAAACTATTCTCCCTTATATATGGGATGCAGTGTTGAGATTTATAGTTACTACTAACCATGCACCAACTGTGTGCCTCATATATCTTCTCCAAATATTACAGCTTCAAGCTATGAACAAGACTTGAATGCTCTCAAAACCATCCTTACTATTCAGAGTACTTATAACAACAAAAATAAATATTAGAGGTAAAATTTTAAATTTTTTTACCTTATATAAAAATCATGGTGTTACAGCCTCCCCCACATAAGATAAATTATAACAACCCTTCTCATTATTACACACATAACATAATTTATTACATAAAACCTTCAATTGATACAACCTTGAATATTAAGAGGTATAGTGTCTTTGGGGATTAGGAACATTACATAACAACTTGAATCACAAAACACAACACCTTATTGAAAATTTCCTTTACATGAACACTATATTCCCTCGTACTTAGCATTTCAAGGGATAACCTTTGGACATGCATAAGAAAAGGATGAGTTATAAAGCCCATTAAGGGAATAAATAAAGCGTAACATTAATATTTCAATACATGATAATAAATGGGAATATAAATGGAGTTCAAGAGAAACATAAATATAAAGGCATGATAAATCATGATAATCATAACATGGAGATGTGGAAACAACATTTAACATGAAATTAGAATGATCCAAGGCTCATTGAACATAGAGCATGAGTTGACCCTCGTTGCACATGAAGCACAAGTAAACCCTTGTTGCCCTTGAATTAGCATGAGTCAACACTGATTGAACATGACGTATCATGATACTATACATTACATAATTCATTGGAGTGCTATTAGGTCACACCATTCTTAAACATTTCATTTCATGCATAAGTGTGCCACATTGATCATATAACTTGGAATCATTCAACATCAGAAATTATTCCATGATTAAGGAATGATGAATAAATAAATGGAAGTGCCATTCAATATGTATATGTTTATAAAGGTGAATACCATTGATAGAGACATTGGTATCATTTTTAATACACAATGATATTGGATTTGAAAAATGCGATGCGATTTTGGAAGCATAACGGCGTGACATAAGAGTTTATAAAAAAAGTTGATCAGAGATAAATGGGTGTCTCATCATATTTAAATGGAATGGACATAAAGGGGGGTCATATAGATATGTGTCCCAACAAATTTAATGAAATTTAGGTACATAATACAAAATAATTGTTTGAATGTAAATGAAGAGAGAGAAATTCCTTACAGAATTTTACCTTGGTAACGGGTATACAATGGAGGAATTAATGAGAGAAAAATAGGATCTCTCATTATTCAAACATGAATAGGGAATTATTGGGGAGGTGATAATTCATACCCCAACATTTATAATTTAAAATAAAAGGACATAACAATATAAGTAAACTTGGACATAAATAAGGAAAGTGAAAATCTCTTACATGGAATTGTGATCCCAAAGGCTTGGGAGGGGCTTGAGAGATACTTCTTTGGATCCTGGGGAAGATTGGGAGGATCCTAGAGATAAGAGGTAAGAGGTTGGATGCACTCAAGAGGCTTTTAATGAAGAGTAAGTGGGGTCTTGGGTGGGTTTTTGCCAATGGTTTTTTCCAAAGGGGCTGTAAAACAATATTTTATAATTCCAATGGCCGAACTTCTTAAAATAATAGGGTTTCTTATTTGGAGGCGAGTCACACTCTCAAGGAAAACAATATAAAAAGACAAAATGTTTTATAATCCTTGATGGGTCCACTAATGCTTTGTAAAATAAATAAATAACCCAACATCACATTATTTTAATGGTAAAACATATATTGGCTGAAAATAATTTTTATATTATTTTATTACATCACTATCAGGTTATTATGATGTCATAAAGCACGTTATATATTTTAATGGTATTTAATTTTTACCCAAAAAATTGATTGTCTCAGAAAATTATGAAATATTTCCTGTTGGATAATTTCGACATCCTGCTTCCAAAAATAATATTCATTTTATCTAAATAATTTTCTTAAATATGTGAATTTTTACTTTTAAAATAAAAACCAACATTTATCGAAAATTCATGGGTTTTGAAAAAAACACCTTTCAAAAATTAATAAAAATTACGATTGCATTTATAAAATTATAAAACAATTTATATATAATGAAAAGTAATTTAATAATAATATTATATTAAAATATAATATAATTCAAAAATCCATTAATTTATCATAATAGATTTCTTAGTTGAATATTAACAAAAAATACTATTTGTTCTTTAAAAACTATTTACAATATAACATTAATAAAAAGAATTTATATTATTTATTATATGCAAAAATAATGTAAAAAATCATAATTCTAGGATCTTGTGACATAACCCCTAAAAACACACGCATAAGACCTTAGGGTAAGGTGTGCGATGGTGACGGACTCTTGCGGTTTCTCAGATAACATCGCTCGAGTGGGAATATCTATTAACTTCCCCTTCTCCCGCAGGTGCTTCTAATCAATATTAACGTATTCAAGCTCGTCTTGGGCTTGTTCAAGAGTGAATCCTAATGACACCACCTTCTTTCCATGCTCCAAAAAATGGGCTTCGTACAGGGCAAGTATACAGGATGAGGTCATCACTTCCTTTGCCTTAGTAAATTGGATTGGTTAAAGCCCTGTATTTATACTAATCATATGATCACTGTTCAATGGCTATATTAGCAATGGTAAAAATTCTTAACAGTATTTTAAAATCCAAAATATAAAACCAAATAAGTGCATACATTTTACATAACCATAAGAATACATTTAAATAGACCAATAAGAATTTTCAATAATGAATTTTTGGGTCATTACAATCTTCACCCCTTAAGAAATTTTACCCTCAAAATTTCCTTTTCCTATACTAAAATATATGTGGGTAACTTTTCTTCATCACTTCCTCTGATTCCCATGTCGCTTCTTCAAACTTGTGGTTTCACCAAAACACCTTGACGAGGTGAATTGTCTTATTTCATAGAACATTTTCTCTACAATCTAATATCTTTACTGGTTGCTCCTTGTAAGAAAGATCATCTTCTAGATATACTACCTCTTAATAGAGTACTTGTAAAGGATATAGTATATACTTCTTTAAGAGAGATACAAGAAAGATATCATCTACTTTTTCCATTGTAGGCGGAAGTTCTAGTCGATAGGCCATTTCCCCGACACGATCAATAATCTCAAAGAGGCTGATGTACCTAGGACTTAACTTCCCTTTCTTTCCAAACATCATGAACTTCTTCCACGAAGATCTGCATAAAAATACCATGTCTACGACTTTGAACTCATTGTCTCATCGATAGTTATCTGCATAATGCTTCTATCGACTTTGGGCTGCCTCCATATGCTGCTGAATTGTTTTCACCTTCTTTACCATTTCTTCGACCGTTTCAAGTCCAAGTATCTTATTCTCACTAACTTAAACTCAACATGCCAGTGTTCTGCACCTTTTCCCATAAATGGCTTCATAAAATTACATTTGGATGCTCGAGAGGAAACTTTTATTATAAGAGAATTAAATCAGTGGAAGATGTTGGTACCATCCTCTTTTGAAGTCTATAGAACATGATCTTAACATATCATCTAGTGTATGAATATTTCACTCATATTGGTCATCAGTTTGAGGATGATAGGCTTTACTGAAGTTTTGTTCAGTGCTTAGAGCATTTTGGAGACTTTTCCATTTCTTCAAGAAGATTCTTAGATAATGATCAGATACAATTGATAGTGGTACTCCATGTAGCCTTACCACTTATTTGATGTAAATAAATACAACTTGATCTATTTCCCTCGGAATCCAGGGATGACCACCTTGATGGGAGGTTCAAAGGTTCCGATCAATTTCTAACGGGTTTGTTCGTAGAACCGGAAACATCCAATGATTCCACATCCATTCGGACCTACTTTCCAAAGGTAGGTGCTCATTAGTTTGTGGACTGATGAGGCTTTGGAATTTGGATTGGTCGAGAGGATGGGAGGTCGGACTCATCATATAGCATCTCGTCTTTTTATAACATAAAATTCTGCAGCATAACGGCTATGTTTCGGGGTTTTAGAAAACATTGAAAAGAGAGGGAACATGGGTAAAACATTAATAAATGACCCATAAAACAGTAGAGGGACAGAATAATAAGGATATATGAACATGGTAATGAAATTTTAAGGACATACCATTTGAAATGAAAAACATGGAAGGAAGAAAAAAATTAGATTTCTCTTATGAAAATTCGGCAGCCTAACGGCGTCACTTAAACTTTAAAAAAAGATTTGACAAGATCAAATAGGGTCTCTCATCATATGAAAATAAGAGATCAGTATGATAGATATAGAGATCGTACCCCAACATAATAAAAAGGAACTTGAAAGACATGACATGAAAATCGAACTTGAAAAATGAGAAGGGTGAAAGAATCCCTTAAAAATTCGGCAGCCTACTGGCGTCACTTAAACTTTCATAAAACGAAATGATGAGAGTAATAGGGGATCTCTCATCATATAAACATTAAAAGGGAATTAAGAGGAATATAAAATAACATCCTCTCACATAATAACATGTAGCATAATGGGAATGACGTAAAAGAGATTACATGAAAAGAAAGAGAGGTCAGATCCCTTACCTTAAAACGTAACTCATAAAACTCAAAGGTTTGGACCTTGAGGGCTTGGGGGCACCTTGGGAGGACTCCTTGGGAGGTAAGGAGACCCGAACTTCGTTGGGGGAGAGTTGGGAGGGAAAAATAAAGGAGGCAAGGGTGGGTATTTATAGGGAAAGTGAGGGGACAAGGCATTAATGGCCAAGGGACACCTCACAAGTGCTTTTCTCAAAACCATGTGCTCTCCCTTGGCATTTACCATGGAGTTAGGCCACATGGGGCCCCCAAAACAATAATTCATCACCCTTGGCCGTCCAACCCTTAAAATATCTCATGACATCATCATGACACAGTTATGATGTCATTAAACATACCGACACCATAAAACTGTATTTTTACTATTCACTGAAAATTCAACTTTCTCAGAAAAATCCCAAAATTTCACATTAACCAAATATCAAGGCTCTGATTTCAAAAATAAAGTCCATTTTATAAAAATAATTTTCTAATTATTTTTAATTAAATTTTTAATTAAAAAACACTATTCACCCGAAAAAACTAATACTTTACTAATAATTTATGAAACCATTATTTAACCATTTTATTGAATCACATTACTTAATCAAGGTGCCTAGATTATACTAACACTTTATTTATGTGAGATTACTTATCCATTTGGACTCATTACTAATCCTAAACATAAAATGACTATTCATATTTTACTATTCATCAAAAATCATGTTGATCTTATTAGACTCTAAATTTCGTACTGAACATAATTGCAGAAGACCATTTTTTGCAAATCATTAAACATTTTTAATTATTTATGGTTTAAAAAAACATATTTAAAATATACTTTTTCTAAAATTCATCAAAAATATGCATACTATATTTATCCGGTCCTTTGAAAATTCATAAACTTCATCATAAGAAGAAATCCCAATTTTTATTTAAAACAAAGGATTACAGAAGGAAGTTACGGTCTCCTTACATATCCCCTTATCACACCAGCATAGGACTTAAGTGTAAGGTGTGCTAAGGTGAGAGAATCCGAGGGAGGCTCGGCCAACATCGCACGAGTAGTAATTTCTATCAGTTTGAACTTCTCGTGAAGGTGATCCCGTTCTAGCTTCACACGATGAAGTTCAGCTTGGGTTTGGTCTAGAGAAAAGCCCAGTGGTGCTACCTCCTTCCCAAGTTCTGTTAGATGGGCTTCGATCAGTCCAAGACTACTGGGTGAGGCCATCAAATCTTCTTTCTATATTAATTAATCAAGATTACTTGTATTTAGAGACAATAATCAAAACGTTTAGTTTCCAGCGGTCATATTGACCAATGGTCATATAATAGTCAAACACCAACGATATCATTTTAATTATACTCATGTTATCAAATGAAACATTTTTGTTGAGTATAAAAATAAAATAAAATAACACATAAAATTAGGAAACAAGATTTATTCAAAATTTCGGGTCGTTACAATCTTCCCCCCCTTAAGAAAATGTGTCCTCGCAATTTTTTAAAAATTAGGTTTTGAAATTTCATTGAAAGTCCCACATCGAAAAAGGAGTCAGTAAAACTATTACTTTAAAAGAACGAAAGGGAAGTACGAAGGTCACCCGAGTTAGCCCACACTAGGATTCTATGTAGGAAAACATGGACATAGAAGAAAAACAAAGGGTCAAGTTCTGAGGGAGAGTGATAGAGAACGTGATTAGGAGAAATTTAACCATAAGAAAATCCCAAACTTATGATGTGTGTAAACGGTCATTGATTACCTAGTAGGAAATGTAAACCAAAAACGTTTTTGTTTTACATTTCTTTTCATAATTTTGAGGAATTCATTTACTACATAGAACAAAAACATAAGAAAGTATACCTACCTTCATGTAGAGTTTCATCCTTTAATAATTTTCTACCAAAACTAATATTTTCTCCAAAAGATGAGCATTCAAAACTACTTGGTCTCATCAAAACACAAGAAATATATTCTAGAGAATCACATAATCCACAAAAGATTAACTATCTATTTCTTCTATCTTTAAACGTTATCCTAAAAATAGAAAGGGTAAGGTTAAACAACTCTTCAAAAAGAAATAATCCCATAGGAAGGGAAACTATTTTTAAATCTTCAAAGTTCCATGGTACTACCCAAAGTTCATCATAGACCATCCCATAAATAATGGTCCTTAAAATTCCTCAAAATAAACCAAACTAAGATTGAAACCCAAATACAAGAGGGATTTGATAACATAGTCTTCCAAAATAAACTTCATTGTTCATCTCCAACAACATCAACCACACCTAACATCTTATAACAAAAGTAGCTAACCTAAACATATTTTACCCAAGATAGGTTAATCATTTCCATAAGTAACCTAAATTACTATAATTCCTCCTTAAATTAATTGATTCTTCAAAATATAAGTCAACCTTACTCCTCAATGAAAATACCGTAGTAATCTATTTACCTTGATCATATAGGGTCCTCAAAATAGTGAAAATCTTCCAAAATAACAATCATCTTTTAATCCCCTAATCATCTCTTTCGTATTAATATGAAAATCGTAGCATTTCCTATCACATTGGTTGTTGGGACATGTTCTTCCATTTCTTTCCATTAACTAAGAAAAGAATCTATAATTAGGGGCTTAAATACTTATCCAATAATCATGAAAAGAAACTTAAAGAATATAAGGATTACTTGTAGAAGAAAAGTATACCCTAACTTGTGATCCCCTAGGTTCCCATCTAGGTTATCCATGATCATATATTCTTATGTGAACCTTTATTTTATTTTATCTTTGTTCATTTAACAATGGTTCATACTAAGCTTATAAATTTACCAAAGTATATCCCCCGGTAGTGTCGTAACCAAGAGTGCAGCAAGGCCCGTTGTCGTGTACCAGTTCCCGTTCGAGTCTAGCTCAATGCCGTGTTTTCGGGTTTTACCCCTATGTACATCTGTTCCAGAGCCACCTATGCCTGCTCGTATCTAGACAAGGATGTATTTTCTTGGAAACCCCTTACTCAATACTCACCAAAATACCAGGAAGATATCCTATATTTAAACTTTTCTATAGGGTTCTTCCTAGAGTTTTCATATCCTAATTTCCACAAATTACTAAATCATCCTTTGATACCAACTATAGCATCCCATCTTTTTATAACAAAAACTTTCATTTCATTACACGAAACTGAGGATCTTTAAGGTTTAGTGTCTTGGAAACAAGGAACATAATACATGAAAACAACATAAAAAATTCTTCTTAAACACTTAAAAGTATTCTCCTTAAGTTCATCCTAGGTTCATTACTGCATCTCATAACCTGGGGACATACATCAAAAGAAAGGGTGAGCATAAGTCCCAGTAAGGGAAACAAGAGAAACATTTTACATGTGAACTAGAGATACTTCAATAAGGTCGTGAAAAGAACTTTAAGGCATGAAAATGAAACCATGAAGCATATCATAATAAAAATAACATTTTTCATAACTTGAAGATATGGATACAACATTTAATACTGACAATCGTTTCGTTTCACCAAGGTCCATCCCCAAGGTGTCGTTAAAAATTACCAAGGTTATTCACCAAGGCGTCGTTAAAAATGGTCATCTCTAGAGATTAAGTCTTTACCCAATGCATTCGAGAACTATCTGGGTGCACCCTTGACATGTCTTTATTATCATGTGAGACACATATATAATCATCAATAATTTCATAAACAACCCATATAGCATAAAAGAAATGGGTTTCATTTCGTAATCATAACGTTTTAAAAACTGCTTTAAAGACATGATCTTTATGTCAATTTAAACCCACAGAAAGGGAAAGTGGGTTTCATGTATGTAAATCCCAGAATTTAAAATAGAACATTTTGATATGTATGTGAATACTACTGTATAAATAAGAGCTTTGAGTATTCACTTTATAACAAAAAATAATTTTGATAAAACAGATAGAGGCATTTTGAGACGAAAATTCTGCAGCATAACGGCTATGTTTCGGGGTTTTAGAAAACATTGAAAAGAGAGGGAACATGGGTAAAACATTCATAAATGACCCATAAAACAGTATAGGGATAGAATAATAAGGATATATGAACATGGTAATGAAATTTGAAGGACATACCATTTGAAATGAAAAACATGGAAGGAAGACAAAAATTAGATTTCTCTTATGAAAATTCAGCAGCCTAACGGCGTCACTTAAACTTTAAAAAAAGATTTGACAAGATCAAATAGGGTCTCTCATCATATGATCATATGAGATCAGTATGATATATATAGATATCGTACCCCAACATAATAAAAAGGAACTTGAAAGACTTGACACGAAAATCGAACTTGGAAATGAGAAGGGTGAAAGAATCCCTTAAAAATTCGGCAGCCTACCAGCGTCACTTAAACTTTTATAAAATGAAATGATGAGAGTAAGAGGGGATATCTCATCATATAAACATTAAAAGGGCAGTAAGAGTAATATAAAAGAACATCCTCTCACATAACAACACGGAGCATAAAGGGAATGACGTAAAAGAGATTACATGAAAAGAAAGAGAGGTCGGATCCCTTACCTTAAAACGTAACTCTTAAAACTCAAAGGTTTGAACCTTGAGGGATTGGGGGCACCTTGGGAGGACTCCTTGGGAGGTAAGGAGACCATAACTTCATTAGGGGAGAGTTAGGAGTGAAAACTAAAGGAGGAAATGGTGGGTATTTATAGGGAATGTGAGGGGACAAGGCATTAATGGCCAAGGGACACCTCACAAGTGCTTTTTCTCAAAACCATGTTATCTCCCTTGGCATTTACCATAGAGTTAGGCCACATGGGGCCCCCAAAACAATAATTCATCACCCTTGTCCGTCCAACCCTTAAAATATCTCATGAAATCATCATGACATAGTTATGATGACATTAAACATATTGAAACTCTAAAACTGTATTTTTACTATTCACTGAAAATTCAACTTTCTCAGAAAAATCCCAAAATTTCACATTAACCAAATATCAAGGCTCTGATTTCAAAAATAAAGTCCGTTTTATAAAAATAATTTTCTAATTATTTTTAATTAAATTTTTAATTAAAAAACTCTATTCACCCGAAAAAACTAATACTTGACTAATAATTTATGAAACCATTATTTAACCATTTTATTGAATCACATTACTTAATCAAGGTGCCTAGATTATACTAATACTTTATTTATGTGAGATTACTAATCCATTTGGACTCATTACTAATCCTAATCATAAAATCACTATTCATATTTTACTATTCATCAAAAATCAAGTTGATCTTATTAGACTCTAAATTTCGTACTGAACATAATTGCAGAAGACCATTTTTCACAAATCATTACACATTTTTAATTATTTAAGGTTTACAAAAACATTTTTAAAATATACTTTTTCTAAAATTCATCAAAAATATGCATACTATATTTATCCGGTCCTTTGATAATTCATAAACTTCATCATAAGAAGAAATCCAAATTTTTATTTAAAACAAAGGATTACACAAGGCAGTTACGGTCTCCTTACATAGCCCCTTATCACACCAGGATAGGATGTAAGTGTAAGGTGTGCTAAGGTGAGAGAATCCGAGGGAGTCTCGGCCAACATCGCACGAGTAGTAATTTCTATCAGTTTGAACTTCTCGCGAAGGCGATCCCGTTCTAGCTTCACACGATGAAGTTCAGCTTGGGTTTGGTCCAGAGCAAAGCCCAGTGGTGCTACCTCCTTCCCAAGTTCTGTTAGATGGGCTTCGATCGGTCCAAGACTACTGGGTGAGGCCATCGAATCTTCTTTCTATATTAATTAACCAAGATTACTTGTATTTATAAACAATAATCAAAATGTTTAGTTTCCAGTGGTCATATTGACCAATGGTCATATAACAGTCAAAAAGCAACGGTATCATTTTAAATATACTCATGTTATCAAATGAAACATTTTTGTTGAGTATAAAAATAAAATAAAATAACACCTAAAATTAGGAAACAAGATTTATTCAAAATTTCGGGTCGTTACACATCACACCTTTTTGAGGGGAATTATTCTCTACTCCGGGACTCTCTTTATAGATTTAAGTTATGTTCGTGAATCCTTATTACATTACCAAGTATAAAATGAGCTTTCCTTTAGATCTGACAATCGATGATTAAATATATAGGAAATTTAGAGAATCTTTTGTATGTATTCGAGGTTCTTCATCGATAGAGAATCATCTGTATTTATTAGAGATTCTTGGTCAATGGTACCCTTAGACACATTTATACAGAAGTCTCTTGGTCATTATGATGACCATGCTGGTTTTAAAGCCACTCAGTGGGGGCACTTGAAGTTTATTATCATTCAGAAGGACATAGATTATTTTATAGTTGGGATCGAACCCGTAGACGGGATACCTACGTATCCTTTGTTTAGAAAATTAATCAGAACCCACGTAGTTCGAGTAAGGGAGTATGATGTTTATGATTGATGGCTCAAAGAAGGATGCCACAATTACTTTTACACTCTAAGCTCACGTGAGTCATGCTCGATGTGAGAAGCAACAGGTATTGGTAAAAATTAGACAATTTTGCCATGAAAGATGCAATCATAAGAAATAATGTGGGGCTTATGTATGTATGACTGCCCAGATAAATGAAGGTTTAAGATTTACTTTAGGGAAGAAATCCAGGAAGAGGGTCCATAAAGGTATATGTGCTTCATGGAGATTTTGAATATTCTAACTTGGGGCTTACTCCTGAAAAGGAGGCCCAGGTTAAGGGATTATGACTGGGACTTACTCCTGAAAAGGATGCCCAGGTTAAGGGATTATGACTGGGAATTACTCCTGAAAATGAGGCCTAGGTTAAGGGATTATGACTAGGACTTACTCCAGAAAAGGAGGCCCAGGTTAAGGTATTAAGGTTTGGGGCTTACTCCTGAGGAGGATTCCCAAATTAGGGGACTGGGGCTTACTCCTAAGGAGGATTCCCAGGTTAGGGGATCTGGGGCTTACTCCTATAGAGGATTCCCAGGTTAGGGTATATGGGGATTACTCCTAAGAGGATGCCCAAAAATTTAGGGACTTGGGGCTTACTCTTAAAGAGGATTCCCAGATTTGGGAACTTTAAGAATTGGGGCTTACTCCTAAGGAAGATGCCCATATTTGAGACTGGGGCTTACTCCGGAAAAGGAATCCCAGGTTAGGGGTTTTGGGGCTTACTCCTAAGAGGATGCCCAAATTAGGGGATCTGGGGCTTAATCCTAAGAAGGATGCCTAGAAATTAAGGGACTTGGGGCTTACTCTTAAAGAGGATTCCCATATTAGAAGACTTATGACTGGGGATTATTCCTGAAAAGGAGACCCAGGTTAAGGATTCTCTCATATTAAAGGATGAGTTTGAATGAATGAACTCTCAATCTTTAGTGACATAAAGATATGTAAATCACTAGGTTTTGAGAGATATTCTACAGAATTCCTTTCAGATAAGGAAGTCAAATCAATAAATCATGCCATAAATGTCTTTGAAGAGTGTCTTGAAGACTGAATCTTGAATAGGAAAGGTGTAATGGCTTAAGAGGGGTAAAATGGGCAAGAAAGGCACCCAAAAAGGTAGGGGCACGCAAGTCCTGGCAGGCGCGTAGGTACTGCGTGGGTGCGTAAGTCCTGGTTGCGCAGGTCCTGGTCGCGCAGATATGCCTGCGTGACACATGGTGTACTTGCGTGATGGTTAACTAGCAGGGTAATACTTGACCGACTCTTCATTAAATCCTTTAGAATCCTCTTTAGGTTCTTCCAGAAGAAGGGTACGCAAGATCTATTGAAGGAGTAAGGCGGCGCGCAAGTGTGGTCCTTTTCCCTTAAGGGCTGGCCACTCAGGCGCACAACTGGTGATGAGTTTCAACACTTAGGCCTTCCTCCCCCTCTTTAGATATTCCATTCTACGTAAGAAATTACCTTAGAAGTGTTTCGGAAGCTTTGAGAAGAGACTAGGGCGCCGGGAGCTCAAATCTGAGTTTCTGGAAAAAATCCTCCCTGAATGGGGGGCCCACAGGGTCTATTTATAGGCAGGAGAAGACCCCGGGTGGTTACCGGGCGGTCATCACATAGGTCGCGCAAGTCACTTGTGTGACCATAAGGTGTCGCGCAAGTGGACTTGTGCGACAGTGAGGGAACTTGCGCGGCACAGGTGCTTTTGATCCCTTGTTTATGCCTTTGTCGATTTTTTTGATATTTTATTCAAAGGTTGAATCACGTTGAGTCAGATATTCCCCTTTTCTGATCTTTAGATTTTGTAACAAAAGGAGCGTCAACAAAAGTCCCCCCTCAGAGTTGGATCTGAAATAAATGAGGATTTGACTCTGAGGAAATTGAAGACATCCAAAGGAAAAGGTGGTGCGTAAGTCTTGATGGCGCAAAGGGTGGCGCAAAAGTGCGCATCGCGTAGGGATACGACCCTTGATCGCACAGGGTACGGCGCGTAGGGTCCCGACCGCGTCTATAAATAGAGGGCCTCACTTCCATACAAGCATCCGGATTTCCGAACTTCATACCATTGAGCTCTCGTCGCGCAGGTCACCTTAGTCGCGCAGGTTGCTCTGTTTTCCGGTGTTTTCCTTGATGTCGCGCAACTGTAAAGGTATTTGTACTTGCGCGGTTTATACTTACACATCAAAAACTAGCGCGGGACACAAATACTTGCGTGTCATGTTTAGACTTGTGCGCCTTAATGCCTTAGCCATTTTTTTGAATTCTTTTACAAATTTTATGAAAAATAAACCCATTTAAGAGTTTAATTTATTCAACTTTTGTGCAGATTCAATGGATCCTAAGGGAATTAAAACTTCTGATGAACTGGCTAGAAAGCGGATTGATGAAATGATGAACATCATTTTCCATGATTACTATGATATCTACAACAGCACTCTCCTAGATTTGGCTAAGTACTTGAAGAAATATCATCTTAATTTCCCACATAGCATCTACCCACCTCTATATGGTCATGGTCATCTGCAAGGAGTCAATGTTCCAGATGCAAAGAACTATACACCTGAAATGCAGTTGCGCTGCTACTCCTTCATTTCAGTTATGATGTGCATTAAGAGCAACAACAATGGTGTGAACTTTCAAGTTCTTCCTCCATGTCATTTCCTTGTAGATATGAAAATGGAAAACCCATGGTTTGAAATGTTTTCTACTGCCGGTTGGTGGAGAGAATATAAACATAGTATTAGAGAAATATATGAAAAGAGTACTCTCTCCAAATGGCTCTTTACTTCCAATGATCCATTCTCAAATCAATGTATCTATCTTCCAAGTCTTTTGGACAGAAACAGAGTCACTGTTTGATCAGCAGAAAATTTTCTCAAACCGCACTCAAAAACATCATTTTACAACTGTTCCAAGAAGATCTAGTATCACTGCATATCTTATTGTATCCAGTTGAATGAATTAATTCCATGTGGTTGCTGATGAAGCTCGGGATGCCGTAAATCAAATGAAGAGTTATGTTGAAAGCCTCTTGTAATTCTTGAAAAATAGAAGAGACTCCAGTCTATGGATGTCCTTCTAACTCTTATGTATCAATGAAAAACACTTTCACCTTCACTCATTTGTACCTGCATTATCTTTTACACATGCTTTAGATTTTACCTAAGCCAATGGGCCTAGTAAGCATAGTTTGATTTTTACTAGGATTAATGTAAATAACCCTACAAACTTCAAACCTTTTAATTGCTCAATGTTACCTAAATCATACAAAAATGTATGTTTAGTGAGCTGGGAACTTGACTTTTATTTAGATTTCCCCTGTCTTTTGTGGGCAGTTTAAAGTCATGCACATCGGACATACAAAGTCTAATGTTTAAGGTCGAAATAGCTTTGACCGAAATGGATTAGAATTGACTCAATTCCTTGACAACTCATATGAAAACATAGTACCATACTTAAGTATGAGGGAAAATATGTAAGATATGACTTAAGAATATTTGAATCTGAGGAATGTTATGAAAATGATCTAAAAGGCATTAGAAGATGTAGTTCCCAAGAATGAAGTTACCATTATTTAACAAACCCGTTAGGGGTTTGAATTATGAAGGGCCACCTAAGGGCATTCGATGCATAGTTAAATAAAATAGTATCTTTTGGCTAACAAGTATGTTATGTAGACTGTTTATGCAAGGCCACCTATGGGCATGTGCTGCATAGTCAGGCAAAAGAAATCTCAGAAATTTACTTTCCTAGTGCTAAAACCTAGTGAAAGTTTATGGAGATTCAAATCTTCCAAAGTATAGAGTTTGTTGTATGGAAGGGGGTACTTGAATATGGAGAAGATATTTCCAAACAAGATTATCGAAGAACTGGATGAATATCACTCCTATGAAGGTCTGACCCATAAGTAGGGACGGATAATATAAACCATAGACTTGAATACTTTCATATCATGAAAAAGGATATGGGACAAATATGTTAAGGATGGCTATTTTTTCGGATACCTACATACTGTTATTTAAGACAAATAAGGAAAAAAGAGGAATTCTTCCCAAGAATAAAGTTACCACTATCTGAAAGCCCCATTAGGGGGTTGAATTATGCAGGGCCACCTAAGGGCATTGGCTGCATAGTCAAATAATAGTATCTTTTGGCTAACAAGTCTGTTATGTAGACTGTTTATGCAAGGCCACTTATGGGAATGTGCTGCATAGTCAGGCAAAATAACTCTCAGAAGTTTGACATTTTTGTGACTTGAAGTCATGAAAAGGGTTATGAGGATCTGGAAATATTTAAGGTTAGGATTATGACACATAAATATGGGTATTTTTCAATGTATACAGAGATACACAGATCAATTCTAACCATAATCATGTTGTGGCTGGGTCCAGAATTGAAATGTTGGACTTCACTACGTATCCCATAAGGATGAGAATCAAGCCATACGTAGTTCTTAAACTACATTTTAACATCGTGTGGGACAAAAGAATTAGATATCTTAGTTTAGGGTCATAGAGCTTGGACCATTGTAAGAAATACACAGTTTGTGTTTTCACGGGGTCTTTTCATCCAAGGGACTGAAAGTGGAATTTTGGGGTTAGGCCCAAAGACTTGGGGCTGGATTCGAGGGACACTCAAACATTCCTACGTATCCCATAAGGATGGGAATCAAACCCACGTAGTTCTAGAAATACCCTTTGTACAAATTTGGTTCGTACATATGAAGGGTGAAAGGGGACTTTAGTACAATGATGGTTTAACCCAAGATAAAAGGTTTGGGCGTTGCCATGTATGCATGTAGTCTTTGAGATGAAACATGATTGAAAAATAAATGTAAATAATGGTTCCCTCTCAGTTGAGGGTATCAAAGAATATTGTAGTTTATTGTCATACTGGACAAAAGTGTTGTATAGTTTAACGTCGTATAATAAGGATGAATGTGAACCAATGTAAAGATATTGATTATAGGGGCGGTTTCACGAATCAACATCGTATGAGATGGAGGTGAACCGATGTGAATAGATTGGTTTTGGGCTTGAACCTTGGGAGGTTGCCTACATACCCAACCTAGAGGGCAAGGATCAAAGTTAGTGTAGTTCAATTAAATAATGAATTAATGATCAAGTTGTTCTTGGGGACAACGACCTAAAAAAATTTTAGGACTTACACATGGTTAGCGGCCTAGAGAGAATATTATGGTTGAGGTTTGCTCTAAGCTCATGTGAGTCATCCTCGGTGTGAGAAACAAGAGGTGGAAACAACTTTAACGATACACAGTTTAACGTCATGTATGACGTATGAAGGGACTATGCAGTTTAAAGTCTTGCAGTTAGGAATATTGGTGCTGCACAGTTTAGTGTCATGTAGCAGGGACAAAATATAGTTTAATGTCATGTAGGACGTATCACGAACATTCTGTACAGTTTAGCGTCATGTAGTTAGGACGATGGGGACAATAGAGTTTAACGTCATGTGGGACGAAAGGGGGGACTGTGCAGTTTAATGTCATGCAGTGAGGACAAAAGAGTGCACCACTTTAAATCATGTTGGACGCATTGGGGATTTTTTCCACAGTTTAACGCCATGTTGGGAAAAAAAGGGACGATACAGTTTAGCGTCATGCTGGACGAAAGTGAGAATAGTTTAAGGTCATATACATAGACCGTGGATGGTGCAGTTTAATGTCATGCTGGATGGTGGTGTAGTTTAAGGTCATATATGACCTTTGATGATTATGTAGTTTAACGCCTTTCCGGATGTAAGGGACTTTTATACAGTTTAGCATCATGTAGTTAGGACGTCACAGTTTAATGTCTTGCTGGACGTAAAGGACTTGCAAATAGTTTAGGGTCATATGCATGGACCGTTGATGATGCAGTTTAAGGTCATACAAGACCTATTTGTAGTTTAAGGTCATACTAGACCATTTAGGGAACTTTTTTCACAGTTTAACATCGTGTGGGACAAGGTTGCAGTTTAAGGTCATACTGGACCATTTCTCTATAGTATTAACGTCAAATAACAAGGGTGAACTGGTGCCGCACAGTTTAGTGTCATGTTGTAGGGACATAGTACAGACTTTGCAGTTTATACAAAATACTTCTTCAAAAATCTGGCATTGGTTGGAGTAGTGATGATTTCTCCATCCATTGAGATTAATGAATAAGGTCCATTTGAGTAGACCCTATGTATTGAATAAGGTCCTTCCCATTTTTTCTCAAGCTTGGGAGGTTTCTTTCCTAGTATCATTGGAGTTCTGAGAAATAATACCAATTCTCCCTGAGTGAATGAACGAAGATGAACTTTTTTTTAAAAGCTCGT
The DNA here is from genome assembly GCA_963277665.1 of Viscum album. NCBI lineage: Eukaryota > Viridiplantae > Streptophyta > Magnoliopsida > Santalales > Viscaceae > Viscum > Viscum album. Next base: position 780,032,284 of record OY728153.1, on the reverse strand, counting down.
GCTATTCGATTCTGATAGACTTCCAAGTAGTGCAAAGTGCACAATCTTTTCTCATCTAACCGTTCCAATTCATTCAATCTCTTTTGAGATTGTTTATCTGTAGATGATTGATCGCAAATGGCAACTCTGAGCGAGGGTAGTTGAACTTCAATGGGCAAGACGACTTCCATTCTATATACCAATGAATATGGAGTTGATCGAGTTGCAGTGCGGGTGGTAGTCCGATAAGCCCATAAAGCATGAAAGAGTTTATCAGGCCATGACCTCTTATCTTTATCCACCATCTTTTGTAGTATATTTGAAAGAGTCTTGTTAAAGGCTTCTATCTGGTCGTTGGCCGCTGCATGATATCGAGATGAATGGTTGGATTTGATGTTGTATTCTTGATATAACTTCTTCATCTCAGATGAACAGAAATTGGTGCCATTGTCTGTCAATATGGTATGAGGGACACCAAATCTGGTAATGATGTTAGACTTGATGAAGCTAACAATGCATTTAGAACTGACTTCCTTGAGAGGTATTGTATCTTCCCATTTGGAAAAGAAGTCAGTAGTAGTAAGAATATACTTAAACTGATTAGCCGTAGCCGAAGGGAAAGGTCCCACCACATCCATTCCCCATGTGGAAAATGGCCATGAGTATTTAGCTGTATGAAGCAACTCTGGAGGCTAATGAATGAAGTTGGCATTTACTTGGCATGAATGACACTTCTTTGTGAAATCAACACAATCTCATATCATTGAAGGCCAAAAGTATCCAAGCCTTCGAGTTTGATATGACAATCTATGTCCAGACAGGTGGTCACCACAGACTCCTGCATGCACTTCTTTCATGACATCCACTGTCTCTTCTCCATCAATGCATCTGAAGAGAACTCCATCAAAACCACATTTGTTGAGAATTTTCTCTAGGTGATCTAGGCTATCATAAAGAGTAAAATTGAACACACATCGCCGTATTTGTTCTTTCTCAGCTCTATCAGGTGGAAGTGTTCCATTTTGAAGGTATTCCCTGATAGGTGACCTCCATCCTGTAGTATGACCATACGGTTCAGGAATGGGACTAATTTCATTAATTTCCTCTGTTCTGATTCGAACATAAGGTGAAATTGCATGACGGTGGGCAATACTGATGGTTGTCTTGTCCCGATTTGGATCTGCCAGAGCTGTGGGTATATTAGCCAGTGCATCAGCTTGAGCATTTTGTGATCTTGGGACACAAGAAAATGTCGGTTCCAAAGGGAATTCTGCCATTAACTCTCTGACGTAATCATACAAAGGGATTAGTTCTTATTTTCTGATGGCATAATCCCCATTGACTTGTTTGATTATCATGTCTGAATCACCCTTCGCCTTTAAGTGATTCATTTGTGCTTGAAGCACTAATTCCAAGCCTGTGATAAGAGCTTGTTATTCGGCTTCATTATTGGTACCACCTTCCCACAATAAAAAGGAATAAGGTAACACTGCCTTTTCGGGAGAAATGAGTACAATTCCTAAGCCAACTTTGTTGAATTTAAGATTTTCCATTTTCTTCCCTATTGGACTTCTGGAAGCACCATCAAAATACATTTCCCATGCTTGAGGAATTTCTTGAATAGAGAAGACTTCCTCATTAGGGAATTCAATATCTAAAGATGTGTCTTCTACTGAAGGGTGTTCAGCCAAGAAATCAGCCAGATCTTGGCCCTTTATCGCCTTTTGAGACACATACTGAATGTCGAATTGCTGCAAAATAACTTACCACCTTGCTAGACGTCCTGTAAGCATTGGACGACTAAGGATGAATTTGAGAGGGTTATTGCGAGATACCAATTGGACCTCGTGATGTTGCAGGTAATGCCTCAACTTATGAACTGAAAAGATTAATTCCAGGAAGCACTTCTCAATACTTGAATACCGGGTTTCTGCTTCAAGCATAGTTCGACTGAGATAGTAGAGGCTGTTTTCATTCACAGCATTATTCTTTTGAGCAAGAAAGGCACCCAATGATTTCTCTAGAGCTGTCACGTAGAGGATAAGTGGTCTTCCTTCAACAGGTGGCATGAGTACCGGTGGACTCAAGAGGTATTTCTTGAGAATATCGAATGCTTCTTGACATTCTTCAGTCCACTGGTAAGTGACTCCCTTCTTCATCAATTTGGTAAAAGGTAAACTTTTCCTGCCAAATTGGTGATGAAACGCCGAATATAGGCTAAGTGTCCTTGAAGTCCTCTTAATTCTTTCAAATTTTGAGGAGGTGACATACCAAGGATTGACTTGGTCTTCTCAGGATTGACTTCAATACCACGATGGTGTACAACAAAGCCAAGAAATTTTCCTGAGGTTACCCCAAAAGAACATTTTAAGGGGTTCATATTCAAATTATGTTGTCGAAGCTTACAGAATATGACATCCAAATCAACCAAGTGATTAGAACGTTGTTTGGATTTAACCACCAAATCATCTACATAGCATTCAACAAACTTCCCTAAGAAGGGTTTGAAGATACGATGCATGGCGCGCTGATATGTTTCACCTGCATTCTTTAAGCCAAAGGGCATTACCCGGTAACAAAACACAGCCTGAGGGGCTCTGAAGGCTATGAATTCCTCCTCTTCTGGGGCCATTCGGATCTAATTATATCCAGAATATCCATCCATGAAGGAAAGTGCTTCATAGCCAGTTGTTTCATCAATTAGAAGTTCTATAATTGGAACTGGGAAATCATCCTTCGGACAATGCCGATTAAGATCTCTGAAATCGATGCAAACTCTAATTTGTCTGTTATTCTTCATTACAGGGGAAATATTAGTCAACCACTTGGGATACTGAACATCTCTGAAGAAGTTAGCTTTGATAAACTTATCCACTTCAGCTTCAATTTTAGAAGCATATGTTGGGTGTGTTCTTCTCGCGGCTTGCTTAAATCCTCGATGTTCTTTTGGTAAACCCAAATGATGAGTAGCAACATCAGGATCAAGCCTGGGCATTTCTGTATAGTTCCAAGCAAAAATATCTCTATTTCTCTTTAGAAAAAAAATATACATCTCTTGCTCTTAAAGGGTCATGGCCGCACTGATTAAAGTGGGGTGTGGATCTTCCTTTGTACCCAGATTTATTTCTCTATGTTCATCTACAGTGGTAGAGACACCCTCTTCAAATGCTGGAGGAGCATCTCTACGATCTTCCTATTCTTCTTCATCATGTGTTATTTCTTTCGTTTTTACTTGCATAGTAGATGAAAAAGCAGAATTTTCATGATCAGAAGAGATGTCAAAATTTTCACATTTTGAAGAAGAAGCTTCCATTTCCAACTCGATTGATGGTGAAGGGTCTTCTTTGGGTAATAAAGAGGAGATGATGGATTGAGAATCGACATCATTGTTCACCTCTGATGTTGCTATAACTTCTTCTGGACTAATTGGCGAAGCATAGACTTGTTGGATTTCAGAAGATGAAATGAAGACGTCACCATTTGTGCTTTCATCACTGCTTGGTAGATTACCAATTTCTCCCTTGTTTTCTGGCTCAATTGCCATAATTTACATTATGGATCTTTCCATAAGAGTATTTTGATTTGGGTCTATCTTGTCAATTTGACTGATAGACAACACATAATCTGTACTCATATGTGTAAATGGATTTACTAGAATTTTTTCCAAACCATATGGAGCATTAACTTTGGTAATCTTCTTTGTTATGGATTTCTCCCTTTGCTTCATGTGATAGAATTTTGCCTCAAAGTATTGAGACTCACATGTCCTGAATGGGGCCTTATCACCATAAAACGTCCCAACTTGACCATCGAAAGAATATTTGAGACATTGATGGTATGAAGAAGGGATAGCCTCATGTTGATGTAACTAGGGTCTTCCAAGAAAAATGTTGAAGGCTGAGTCTTGATCAACAACCATGAAATCTGAATTGGATACAAGAACTCTAAACTGAGTTCTAAGTGTAACTTCACCCAGTGGTTCTTGTTCATTTTTATCATATCCTTGTAGCATCATGGTGGATGGAGATAAATCAGATTCTGTGAGGCCCAATCGACGAAGTGTACGAATGGGCATGAGGTTGACTCCTGAACCATTGTCAATGAAAACTCTTCGAACATCCACGCCATTGACTTTTCTAGACAAGTACAATGGTCTAATATGTCCATGCACAACATCATCTTCATCTTCATCAGTAAAAGATATTATTGCATGGCATTATGCAGGATTATTCTCTATGTGATAGACTTCAGTTGCAGCAATTTCAGTTTCAAACTCCTGAGGACTTGACAAGGCCTCGATGAGTGCTTCCCGAAGATCTTTTGACAGATTCAAAGCATCCAGAATTGATAACTTGGCTGGTACTTGGGCCAAGTTTTTCAATATATCATACTTTTGATCCAGAGGTCTGTGTTTCCCAATAGGAATATGTGGTTTAGCAGGTACCTTGGAAGCAGATGCTTTGGAAGTTGATGCATCTTGTATAGGAGTTGGCAATATTCCTAGTTTTGGAAGATTAGACTGATTAGATCCATTTACTTGCTGAGAGGAAAAAGATGGAACCTTCAACCGGTCTTCCAAAATAACTGTGCCAAGACTGAATTTTCTATTGGTAGAAGAACTTTCTTGTTCTTGCTGAGCTCGCTGAAGGGCTCTACCATGATTTTCTGCTGCGTACACAGTTCTAGCAGAAGTGGAATTGGAATAGTGGCTTCTGAAAGATCCACGTATTCCCCTATATCCTGAGCCCCTAGAACTTCCTCTGATTCCTCTGTTTGATACGGGGAATTCAGTCTCATTGAAATCGAAATTGCGGCTGGCATATGGATCTGTTAATTGAATCATATTAACAAAACCAAAGATTAACTCTTTGTCTGATTAAGAATCTGCCTGATTATCCTGTTTAGGTTGTGCCATTTTGTGGGGCGGTGCCCGTGGCTTTGAAGTAGATGGCATGAAGTCCACCAAAGTCAGAGACAACTTAGGCATTGACACATACTCATCTTCTTCTGATTCTTTTTCTTTCTTTGAATCATGCCGTTTCTTTGAGGACTTTCCCTCTGACAAAGAGGGTTTTTCCGCAACATTAATGGCAGAAGACACAATTGGTTTCCTTAATTGTGTTTGAAAAATATCATGAGTTCAATTGATTGTCTTTCTGACCATCCAATCATCATACTTTTGTGAATTTTTTCTTTTGACTTCCTGCCATTCATCTTCCTCCTCTGGAACTGTAGCAGTGACACATGCTACCTGGGCTGAGGAGCCTTTCAATGTGACCTGTCCTGAGTCGACCATCTTTTGTAGGAGGTCTTTGAAGTCAAAACACTCCTGGATGGGATGCCCCAACATTTAATGGAAAGGGAAATAATTAGGACGGTCTTCATCTCCTTTCTTGTTTGGCCTCTTGGGTATTGGCAATTGAACCAAATTGTTTTCCAGAGCTGAAATGAAATAACCAAGAACTTTTTCATTTTGGAAAGAGTATGTTTTTCTCTTCAAATCCTCAAATTGTTTTCGTCTTTGATCTTTTTGATCATCTGGATGAAAATGACTTTGTTGTTGGCGCTCAGAAGGTGGAGCCCTTCGAGAAGATGAAGGTTTTGAGGTAGAAATAGGTACAGGTTCTTGTTTAAGCATAACTTTAGCAGTTTCTGCTTTACCCATTCTCCTTCTTGGAGCTTATGGAATTACATGAGATTTAGCCTTAGCCTGTATAAGGGAATCTTCAATCTACTGAGCGATTGAAGTAAGGTCTCGAAACCCTCCTCTGTATTTCATAGGGATTAATGGCATGCGTAATTCGTAACACAGATTTGCCACACAGATTGGAAACAATTCTTCTTGAGGGAGTGCTAAACTCAAGGAATATGTTAATCCCTTCCATAGAGCAATGAAATCAGATACCCTTTCATTCTCCCTTTGCTTACAGTTTGTAAGATCGAAAACTGTTGTCTTTGGCATAGTTGAGCTAAACTGAAGGAGGAATTTTTGGCGAAGATCCTCCCATCCAGTAATTGACCGGGATTGCAAGCTTGTATACCAAACAAAAGCTAGTCCTTGCAAGGTTCGCACGAAGCATCTGAGTTTTACTGCTTCTTGCTGCTCCGGAGTTCCCATCATAGGATCGCAACAAGACACGTAATGCGTCAAATGTTGTTCTGGATCGCCTCATACATTTAAAATAGGGAATATAGGGTTCCCAAAACTAGATGGAGGAGAAATTGAATCTACCCATTCAGGGGAAACTTTTTTTCTGGTTGAACTTGCGCACGCTTCCCTTCCATAGTTTCTAACTGAGCTGTTAATGACTCAAAAGTAGTTATTAACTTTTTAGAAACATACGGTTGAACTTGGACTTGGGTAGGTTAAATGACTGGAGCATGGACAGATGTGGCGATTGGCGCTGCAACTGATGGTAGCACTACCAACTGTTGTTGCACTTGACCCGTAGGATTAGACCTATGAGGGTGTACTGATATAGGAGTATATTCTTGATCCATCTCAGTAGCTGCAAAAAATTTCTTTGGTTGACTGACTCCAACGTGCTTAAGAATAAGACTACTTTGAAGTAGTTCTGCATTCAACCTTCTTAATTCCTTCATTTCTTCCTCCTGTTGTGAAAACCTCTGCTCTAGTGAGAGCTATTGACCTTATCCAGAGGAAGGATATGTAACCTGGTTCTTTCCCTTCCCTTTGTTGGATCCTTTTCGGAGAGGGGGAAGTGGGTTACTCGAAGGATTACTTAAGTTCTGAGTAATCCTTTGACTTTGTGTACGCACACCTTCTTCATTTGTGTCAGTGCGTACATCTTCTTGACTAGGAACCTCTTCATCTGAGTCCCCTGAGTGAGCCTCATCTGGTGGATCAGCAACAACGTCATTGATGACATTAATCGATGCATAACTCATTGCATCCCTTCTATCAGCATTTCTGTGATATTTTCTTCTTTCATGTCTTTGATGAGACATTGCCTTTTTTTGATTCAATCCCTCAGGAACTTCTTGATGAACCGTAATTTGGAGGGAATCTCCTGATAATTTGTCTCTTCGTTCCTCTTGAGGTTTCTTCCCCAATCGAGAAAAGACCGACTTTCTTTGAGGAGGGGATTGATGATTTGAAAAAGTCACCAGTCCAGTGGACTGGGGCTATTCCTGCTGTTCTCGCTCAACTCCTTGGAACCTTTTTGTTGATTCTAAGGGTTGTTTTAAAAGAGTCCCCAGTCTGGCGAGCTGGGGTGGTTCTTGACATGCTATGTCTGAGACTTTCTTTAAATTCCTCCTGATGTTGCAAACCTTAGTCCAGAAATTAGGTGGATGCATTAATCTGTATCTTCTTTTATCACCCGATTCAAAAGACCGTTGGATGATTTCCGATACTTCTGTCATTTGGTGACGTGCTTGCTCCAAACGAGAGGCTTGTTCGATATTCTTGTTTTCTTGATGCAAGAGTAATTCAACAACTTGTTCTCTGTATTCTTTATTTTGAGAGGAACTAGTTGAAGCCTATTCTTAGGCAAGATTTTGATTACAAACAAAGCCCATTGACTGTGGTCGGCCATGGGAAATAACATTGCATGAGACCATTTTCGGCGGGCTTTGCTAACTGGAGAGCACCGTGAAATGCAGTGCTCCATAAACACCTCATCCTCTGACATGAATACCATATGGGGCATTGGTAATTAACTGACGCAATCTTCTTAGTGCGCCAAATCATGAACGTTGAAGGGATTTCTGCTGCTTTTCAGCCTTCGGATATCGAGAGACTGATAGAGATGCCAAATAAATCTGACATTGTAACCCTTCTATTATCTTAAGATGATTTTCATATTCATCATAAGATAATACTTTATTTTTTAACTGACAAAGATTTTTCCATATGTTGAGACGAATATCATGAATTTCATCTTCCGTCAACATTTCTGGAATATTATACTGAGAGTCAGCCAGAGGCAAAACATAACTGGAACCTCACCTTTTGCCAGTTGTTTTATCATGTTCAGCATTTCCTCTTTATCATTTGATGAAGATTCTTCTACCTGATTTGACCAGAGTTGGTGTTTCCTTGTTGCTTCATTGGATTCAAAGGATTGGAAGAGAAATAATTGATCAAACTAGAAGATTCATGACTTAGGGGTGGTTCGGAGAATGACCTACACCCTGGGATATCTTCTGATTGAGAAAGTATTTCACCTGCTAGTGATGAAGCTTCAGACATGACTGGTTTCACATTTGCAAGTGCCTCAAGATAAGAGGGATTTCTCAGCACTACATTGTCCACTGGAGCATTTTCCGGGCAATGTGCATCACTACTGCGGAGAGGAATTTCGCAGCGAAATTCATCATCATTGGGAGGACCACCATAATGGGTTACAGCAAAAGATGAGATCTCTTGCTCCTTGGTCTTCTGACCACACAGAGGGTTCCTGTGGCTCTCATCTGAAGATGAAACTTCGAGATCGACCAAATTGTCATGAAGCAAGCCTTCATGAGGAAGTGTCTGTTGAAGACCTTTGGAATTAATGTTCCCACTATTGGGAACTGAGGGAGTAGAATCTTGAATTAAAACAGATAATTGTCTAAGGGCTTCAAGAACTCCAGCATCGAGCAAGGCCTTGTTACAGATTAGCACTTTATCTCCTGACTGTACTGGGCGGGTCTTTTTCTTAGACGCCTTTTTACTCGCCTTGGAAACCACTTGTTGAAAAAAGTGGCTACTCTGAGCAGGTGTTTGTGCCTGATCAGAAAAGATGGCTAGGTTAGGCTGTCAATCTCTTCTCAAATCCGGTGTATGTTCCTGACTTGGTCATCCATATGATATGGGGGAGTATGCCCCATAATCCTCTTGGACTGGAACAGATGTGTGTTTCTGTTCCTGAGTGAATTTTTGATGTATCACTCCACTGGTAGGGATAGATTTATGTGTCTTTCCCTGAGATGCTGCTGAATTTATTATAATTTCTTGGCAGGCATCCAAAATATGAACAGGGATTTGCTTCTGCTCTTTCACCATTGATAGAATATGCTTGGTGACTTCAGCTACCGAAATGGGAATATACGTCCATTCCAGGCTTGGAGCAGGTGTATGTGCCTACTCGTGTCCTCCTTTTCCTGTCAGTGAATCCTGACAGTACTCAAGTTTGGGGGCAGAGAGTTGAGTCTGCCTCCTATTTTTTGTCGGGGCTTTCTGACTAACTTCTTCGAATGCTACCAAGCGAGATTGTTGGTAGGCTTGATTAATAATAGCAGGTGTATGTGTCTGCTGATTACACTTCGCCAAACGTGGTTGATGAGATCCATCATATGTAGTCAGACGAGCCTGCAGACTAGATGATGGTGTATAAACAGGTGTATGTTCCTGCTTATAGTAATCCGCCGGAATTTCCTGGAGGGATTGGCGTGATGCTGCCAGACGAGTCTGCTGGACAGCGGAATTAAAACGGGAAGGTGTATATGCTTGCTCGTTGCTTGCAACCAAGTTAGGTTGGTGGACTTCTTCGGAGATGGAAGAGATGAGAACATGCTCACTGTTGACCGGATTCCGCCTCTGGTGGTTCGTCTTACTTGCTCGGGTTCGAGGAACCTGAGCCGAACGCCTGGAGTTGGTACCCTTATCATGTTGAGGGTGCACTGTCGCACGAGTCTGGCGGCGATTTTTGGTGGGATCCCTCAGGAAGGACTCATGTCTGTTTGAATTAAGGTCCCGAGGGACCTGCTCATTCACCTCCCCAGAATAAGGGAGTGAATGATGATTGTGTTTCGGGGATAACGACCCGAAATAGTTGGAGACGGTAGTCAGCACCGCCTGCTTCTTGATCACTGGTCGTCATTTTCCAAAAGACCGATGTGAGTTATTTACTTGGAGGTCTTGTCGGGCAGCCTCCATAGTTGGGATGCTACTGTGTTGATGGTACTCCTTAACCATTGCATTTGATACCCAGCGTTGAAGATGCTGAGTAGGTGATATCGTCCTATGAGCGGACGAAGATCCAGCAGGAGTAGCAGCAGTGGCATTTACAACAGCAGTATTCACAGGTGTGAACTTGAGAGCAGCCATTCTAGAAATGCAGAAGATCTTGGAAAAGAGTGCATGTTTGATATAACAGACGTAATTAAGATAAATTCAGCCACTACATCTTTTGGATGAGCACATATGTGAATGATTGTTTTTTTCGCTCTCATTGAGTTTTAAATAGGGGCCTAACAAATAGGTAAACCATCATTTTTAATTTGGTTAAGGATTCACGTCGAGTTCACCATTTTTTATTTCCCTCAGAATCCGGGGATGATCGCCTTGATGGGAGGTTCAAACGTTCCGATTGGTTTCTAACGGGTTTGTTCGTAGAACCGGAAACATCCAATGATTCCACATCCATTCGGACCTACTTTCCAAATGTAGGTGCTCATTATTTTGTGGACTGATGAGGCTTAGGAATTTGCATTGGTCGAGAGGATGGGAGGTCGGACTCATCAAAGCTTTTTAAGGGGAATTATTGTCTACTCTGTGACTCTCTTTATGGATTTAAGTTATGTTCGTGATTCCTTGTTACATTACCAAGTATAAAATGATCTTCCCTTCAGATCTGACAATCAAATATTAAATATGTAAGAAATTTAGAGAATCTTTTGTATGTATTTGAGGTTCTTCATAGATAGAGAATCATCTGTATTTATTAGAGACTCTTGGTCAATGGTACCCTTCGACACATTTATACAGAAGTCTCTTGGTCATTATGATGACCATGAAGGTTTTAAAGCCACTTAGTGGGGCACTTGAAGTTTATTGTCATTCCGAAGGACATGGATTATTTTAGAGTTGGGATCGAACCCGTAGACGGGCTACCTACGTATCCTTTGTTTATAAAAGGAATCATAACCCACGTAGTTCGAGTAAGGGAGTATGATGTTTATTATTTATGGCTCAAAGAAGGATTTCACAATTACTTTTACACTCTAAGCTCACGTGATTCATGCTTGGTGTGAGAAACAAGAGGTATTGGTAAAAATTAGACAATTGTGCCATGAAAGATGCAATCATAAGAAATAATGTGGGGATTATGTATGTATGACTTCCCAGATAAATGAAGGTTTAGGATTTACTCTAGGGAAGAAATCTAGGAACAGGGTCCATAAAGGTATATGTACTTCATGGAGATTTTGAATATTCTAACTTGTGGCTTACTCCTGAAAAGGAGTCCCAGGTTAAGGGATTATGACTGGGACTTACTCCTGAAAAGGAGGCCCAGGTTAAGGGATTATGACTGGGACTTACTCCTGAAAAGGAGGCCCAGGTTAAGGGATTATGACTGGGAATTACTCCAGAAAAGGAGGCCCAGGTTAAGGGATTAAGGTTTGGGGCTTACTCCTGAGGAGGATGCCCAAATTAGGGGACTAGGGATTACTCCAAAGGAGGATGCCAAGGTGAGGGGATCTGGGGCTTACTCCTAAGGAAGATGCCCAGGTTAGGGGATTTGGGGATTACTCCTAAGAGGATGCCCAAAAATTGAGGGACTTGGGGCTTACTCTTGAAGAGGATGCCCCGATCTGGGAACTTTAAGAATTGGGGCTTACTCCTAAGGAAAATTCCCATATTTGAGACTGGGGCTTACTCCTGAAAAGGAAACCCAGGTTATGGGATCTGGGGCTTACTCCTAAGAGGATGCCCAAATTAGGGGATCTGGGGCTTACTCCTAAGGAGGATGCCCAGAAATAAAGGGACATGGGGCTTACTCCTAAAGAGGATGCCCATATTAGAGGACTTATGACTGAGGATTATTCCTAAAAAGGAGACCCAGGTTAAAGATTCTCTCATCTTAAAGGACGAGTTTGAATGAATGAACTCTCAATCTTTAGTGACATAAAGATATGTAAATCACCAGGTTTTGAGAGATATTCTACAGAATTCCTTTCAGATAAGGAATTCAAATCAATAAATCATGCCATAAATGGCTTTGAAGAGTGTCTTGAAGACTGAATCTTGAATAGAAAAGGTGTAATGTATTAATAGGGTAAAATGGGTAAGAAAGGCACCCAAAAAGGCAGGGGCGCGCAAGTCCTGGCAAGCGTGCAGGTACTGCGTGGGTGCGCAAGTCCTGGTCGCGCAGATATGCATGCACGACACATGGTGTACTTGCGCGATGGTTAACCAGCAGGGTAATACTTGAGAGACTCTTCATTAAATCCTTTAGAATCCTCTTGAGGTTCTTCCAGAAGAAGGGTGCACAAGATCTATTGAAGGAGTAAGGCGGCGTGCAAGTGTGGTCCTTTTCCCTTAAGGGTTTTCCACTCAGGCGCACAAGTGTTGATGAGTTTCAACACTTAGTCCTTCCTCCCCCTCTTTAGATCTTCTGTTCTAGGTAAGAAATTAACTTAGAAGTGTTTCGGAAGCTTTGAGAAGAGACTAGGGCACCGGGAGCTCAAATCTGAGTTTCTGGAAAAAATCCTCCCCGAATGGGGGGACCACAGGGTCTATTTATAGCCAGGAGAAGACCCCGGGCTGTTACCGGGCGGTTATCACTTAGGTCGCGCAAGTCACTTGCACGACCATAAGGCGTCGCGCAAGTGTACTTGCGCGACAGTGATGGAACTTGCGCGGCACAGGTGCTTTTGATCCCTTGTTTATGCCTTTGTCGATTTTTTGATATTTTCTTCAAAGGTTGAATCACTTTGAGCTCAGATATTCCCCTTTTCCGATCTTTAGATTCTGTGATGAAAGGAGCGTCAACATGATCTAATGAGAAGTCCTCTCAAATCGCGATAATCTGAGTTGTCTTCTTATGACGATACACAACAACCCATATATCATTGTTTCCTCTAGATTTCCTTGGAAGTACAGTGAAAAATTCCATGGTAAGGTTGTCTCACATCTATGTTGGTAAGGGTAGTGGTTGAATCATCCTGATATAAATTTTCCCCTCAGCCTTCACTTGCTGAAATACCAGGCACATTGATGTATACTCAGAAATATCCCTTTTAATATTGTCCCAATAAAAGTTTTCTTAGAGATCTCAAAACATCTTTGTGCTCCCCAGGTGAATAGAAAAGGTTGAGCTATGTGTGGAATTCAGAAGCTTCTTCTTTATCTCTGGATCAGATTATACACATAATCGTGACCCAAATCTCACAATTCCATCCTTTTCAACCATGAACTCTGAGTATTTTCCATTTCTGATAGCTTCCACACTTTTTATAATTTCCCCATCCTTTCTTTGAGCATCCAATATTTTCTCCAAGAGGTATTGTTGAGAAATAATTTGAGAAATGATTGATTATGTTACCTTATTTATGATTCCAACGTCCATCTTCATCAAATCTTATAAGATTTGATCCTTTTAAATTATCATCAATGACAGAATCACTAGGTCTTTTCTACTTAAAGAATCTGGCACATTGTTTGCTTTCCCAGTGTGGTAATGGATTGAGTAGTCATAGTCTTTGATCAGATCCAACCATCCTCGTTGGTGCATATTCAACTATTTCTGTTTGAATATATACTAGAGGATTTTTTGGTCTGTATATATTTCACACTTCTCCCCAAAGAAAAAATGTCACCAAATTTTTAAAGAGAAGATCACCGCAACCAACTCGAGATCTTGTGTTAGATAGTTTTTCTCATGAACATTCGATTTCCTTTAAGCATAGGCAATAACTTTGTCATTTTTCATCAACACACAGCCTAGGCCCTTCTTTGAAGCATCACTGAATACCACAAAGAGTTCTCCACTTGTGGGTAAAGTGAGTACAGGCACAATGATGAGCCTCCTTTACAACTCCATGAAGCTTTCTTCACATTCATCACTCTAAGAAAACCTTAATCCCTTCTGAGTTATCTTGGTAAGAGGGTTGGACAATCGTGAGAAATTTATCATAAATCATCGATAATATCCACATAACCCCAAGAAGCTATGGATATCCATTACCACTGTTGGACTTGGTATACCTCTGTTGTAGCTATCTTGGAAGGGTCGATAGCTATCCAATTGATTGTGATTATATGGCCCAAGAATGTGACCTCCTTTAACCAGAACTCACACTTGATGTACTTTTCATGGAGATTCTCCTTTCCCAAGGTCTCTAGTACAGTTATTATCTTCTCTTTATGATCCTCCTTGTTTTTTAGTATATTATAATATCATCTATAAAAACTACCAATTTGTTTTTGAGGCAATCACTAAAGACTCTATTCGTCAAGTCGATGAAGATTTATGGAGAATTAGTGATTCCCAAAAGCATTACCATGAATTCATAGTGCTCGTATCTTGTATGAACAGAAGTCCTGGAGATATCTTCCTTCTTCACCCTTACTTGATAATATCCCGACCGCAAATCTACCTTGGAAAATTATTGTTCTCCACGCAGCTAATTGAACACGTCATCAATTCATGGGAGATGATACTTGTTATTTATTGTGATTTTGTTAAGGTCACAATAATCGATGCAAAGGCACATTGGCCCATCCTTATTCTTGATGAAGAGGATTGTTGCACCCCATGGTGAAGCACTTGGATATATAAACCCTTTATGCAGGTTCTCCTGTAGTTGTTTCTTTAGCTCCTCAAGCACCACAACATCTATTATATACGGAGTCTTTAATATTGGAAATTACCTATGTATAAGATCAATTGAGAATTCAACATCTCTTCTTGGAGGAATACTAGGAAATTCCTTGGGAAACACTTCAGCGAATTCCATCACAATATAAAAGTATTCAAGGATGTTTTCCTCCTTAGACTCAATCATCTGATCCACATATGCGTGCTCATAGGGAAATAATATCCATGCTTGAGATGATGGAACTAAAGAAGATTAATCTTCCTCCTTGCACTTGTATAGAATTAGGGGTTGATTCTCTATATGGAGAGTTATTTCCCACTCACGAAAATTTATGTTGGCTATATATAAGGAAAGTCAATCCATGCCGAGAATTGTGTCAAAATTCCACCAGAGAGTGTGTGATGAGGTTTTCTAGGAAGTTAAATCCACCAATTATTACTAGGGAGGAGGTAAATTCATGGGTTTCAATGATTTCTCCATTTTCTGTACTCGTCGACGTCTTCACTTCCAAGATTTGTGGTGGTGTTGGGATTGTTCTACTAAACATTTGGGATATAAAACAATGTGTAGAACCAAAATCAAAAAGTATGTTCGCTATTCTTGAATTAATAATTAGTGTACCTGTCACTACTTCATTGTAAGGGTTCACTTTGGTAGTAGTGATGGAAAAATCTTTCCTTTGCTTCTTTATAGGTTTTTGGTTGCCTCCGAAAATCCTGGGCTTAGGGCACTGATTTTCAAGATTCCCTGGTTCATTGTACTTGAAGAAATTAACAACGCGTTGAGAGTTTAAAAGAGTGTTACTCTCCTCTGTCATAGCCTTGGGTTTTTCTTGTTGGTAGTTAATAGCTAGGTGTCCTTCTCTTCCACACCTAAAACATTTCTTCACCCCCTTCAGGCAATTTCTGGGGTGCTTCTTTCCTCGCATTTGGAAAGTGGGGTGTTGGATATTATTTTCACCATTGGATTTATCCATAAGACAACCAGAATTGACGTCCACCTTATGATTCTTTTCCCCATGATACCCCTGAGATTCGTCAATCTCTTTTTCAACCTTGAGGGCACATAAAAAAATTTCCTCATAGCTTCCAAAGTCATAGATCGCCAAGGCTTTCCGCAGCCTAGGTTTCAGCCCACCAAAGAAGCGGTCAACATTGCATTCGAGTGTAATGAAAAATCTGGAGGAATATTGTGCAATCCTTGTAAAGTTTTCCTCACACACTCCAATGTATTAATCAACATTTTCCTTGATTGAAAGTAAGTCCCTTTCCATCTTAAGTCGTAGGGTGCACGGAAAATATTTATCAAAAAACATTTTCTGAAAATCCTTCCATTCCAATGCCTCGATCTCCTCCCCAGGCTTCATATTTTTGATCAATGTCTACCATTGATCAGCTTCACCCTCTATATGGTAAGCATTCAGAAGAACCTTCTCTTGTTCGGAACATTTAATGATGGAGAATATCTTTTCAATGGAGTTGATCCATTGTTCGGCGATTGAGGGATCGGACGATCCATTAAAAGTATGAGGCCTTTTTCTCATCAAGCTTTCGATAACAACTTTTTCATTCTTGGGAGGGGGGGTTGAATGTTCCTCTTGACCCATTTTTCTATTCAACTCTTGAGTTAACTAAGAGAGTATCATGAGAAAGTTCACGATTCCAACTCCCAATAGATTGGGGATCTCATTAGAACAGTCATCGCCTTTATCTTCACATCGGTTGTTAGACTAAGTACTATTATCACAGACCATTGGCTGGAATAAAAGGAAAGTTAGGGGTAACACATAAATGGTCTACCAAGGACTAAAATGGATGACTTATAAATAAATTTTATTTCCTTAACTAATGAATCTATAGGCTTCAATCAATATTATCCATGATATACTTTCTAGCATATATTCTTAGGGTCATTTTTTTATTCCCTTAATAATGGTTAATACTAAGATTATGAATTTACCAAAGTATTTCCCTTGGGAGTTTCGTAACCAAGAGTTCTTTAAGGCCCGTTCTCATGTACCAAGATACCCCAGGTCATGCCTGAAACTCCTTGTCGGGGTTTTCACCCCTAGGTACATTTCTGCCAGAGCCGCCTCTACCTGCTCGTATCTAGACAGGGATGTATTTTCTTAATAAACCACTTAATCAATACCCACCAAAATGTAGGGATGTTTTTATTATACCTAGTATTGTCTCAAAGGCTTCAATAAGGTTTTTTAATCCTATTCCCAAAAATAACTAAACCTATCCTTTGATAACAACTATAACAACCCTGCTCATTATTACACACTTAACATAATTTATTACATAAATCCTTCACTGGATAAAACATAGAATATTGGGAGGTCTAGGTTCATTGGGTCTTAGGAACATTACATAAAAACTTAATACATAAAACTCAATATCTTATTGAAAACTTCCTTTACATGACCACTATATTCCCTCATACTTAGCATTGCATGGGATAACCTGAGGACATGCATAAGAAAAGGGTGAGCTATAAAGCCCATTAAGGGAATAAAAAATGCATAACATGAATATTACTATACATGTTAGTAAATAGGAATATAAATGGAGTGCAAGAGAAACATAAACATAATTTTCATGATAAAGCATGATAATCATAACATAGAGATGTGGAAACAACATTTATCATGATATTAGCATGAGCCAAGGCTCAATACACATGGAGCATAAGTAACCCCTCATTGCACATGATGTGTGATTAAACCCTCATTACACTGGAATTATCATGATTAAACACTCATTTCACATGAAGTATCATGATACTATACTTTACCCAATGCATTGGAGCGCTATTAGGGGGCACCCTTCTTAAACATTTCATTTCTTACATAAGTGTGCCACATGAATCATATAACATGGAATCAATCAAAATCATAAGTTATTACAAGATTAAGGAATATCTAATAAATACATGAATGTAACATTTAATATGTATATGTTCATTAATGTTAATACCCTTGATAGAGACATGGGTATGGTATTCACTACACAATGATCTTTGCTTGGAAAAATGTGGTGCAATTTCTGCAGCGTAACAGTGTGACATAAGAGTTCATAAAATTGGTAGATGAGAGAGAAATAGATATCTCATAATATGTACATGTAATGTACAGTAAGGGGGTCATATAGAAACATGTCTCAACAAATTGAAAGGAATTTAGATACGTAAGACAAAAGAATTGCTTGAATGTAAATGAGGATAGAGAAATTCCTAACGGAATTTCGGCATGGTAACAGGTGTACTGGGAGGAATTAATGAGAGATAAAGAGGGTCTCTCGTTATTTAAAAATTAATAGGTAATTATGGGGGAGCTGAGAAATCATACCCCAACATTTATAATTGAAAATAATAAGGCATAACAATATAAGGAAACATGGACATAAATAAGAAAAGTGAGAATCCCTTACATGGAAGTGTGGTCCCAAAGGCATGGGAGGGGCTTGAGAGAGGCATATTGGGAGCTTGGGGAACCGTGTAAGGATTATATACAGAGTATGGAAGAGTTTGTACTAACTCAAAAGGATTTTAGTGAAGAGGAAGTGGGATCTTGGGTGGGTTTATATAGCAAAGGAGACGGAATTCTTTATTATTTAGGTTTGCGACACCACACATTAAACTAATCAAAACCACAAACCATCCCATGGTTTTTGCACAAGGATTTTTTCAATGGGAAGTGGAAAAAAATGTTTTATAAGGAAAATGGCCTAAATTATTAAAATAATTGTGTTACATATGTGGAGGTGAGTCACACTCTCAAGGAAAACATTTAAAAAGACAAAATGTTTCATAATCGTTGAAAGGTCCAGTAAAGCTTTGTAAAATAAATAAAATAGACCCAAAATCACATTATTTTAATGGTAAAACATATATTGGCCGAAAACAATTTTTATAGTATTTTATTACAACACTTTTGGGTCATTACGATGTCATAAAACACATTATATATTTAAACGGTATTTAATTTTTACCCAAAAAATCGACTGTCTCAAAAAATTATGAAAAATTTATCATTGGATAATTTAGATGTCCTGATTACAAAAATAATATTAATTTTATTTAAATAATATTCTAAATATGTGAATTTTTACTTTTAAAATAAAAACCATACTTTATCGAAAATTCATGGGTTTTGACAAAAAAAAGCTTTCAAACCTTAATAAAATTTACAATTGCATTCATAAAATTATACAATGATTTATATTTAATAAAAAAAAATTTAATATTAATATTTCATTAAAATATTATTTAACTAAAAAATACATTAATTTATAAAAAATATATTTCTTAGTTGAATATTAACTAAAAATACTATTTGTGGTTTAAAAACTATTTACAACGTAACAATAATAAAATG
Source organism: Viscum album (assembly GCA_963277665.1). NCBI lineage: Eukaryota > Viridiplantae > Streptophyta > Magnoliopsida > Santalales > Viscaceae > Viscum > Viscum album. The sequence goes on along the minus strand of OY728153.1, from coordinate 780,013,374 downwards.
AATGTATATTATTTATTATATAAAAAAAATGTACATAATCATAATTATAGGGTCTTGTTACATAACCCCTCAAAGCAACCACATAATACATTAGGGTAAGGTGTGCGATGGAGAAAGACTCTTGGGGTAGCTCAGATAACATCGCTCAAGTGGTAATCTTTATCAACTTCAACTTCTCTCATAGGTGGTTGTGCTTAAGCTTAACGTATTCAAGCATGACTTTTACTTGGTCAAGAGCGATGCCCAATGACACCACCTCCTTTCCAAGCTCTGACATATGGGATTCGTACTGGGAAAGTCTACTGGATGAGTCCATCGCTTCCTTTTTCTGAGTAAATAGGATTTTTTAAAGCCCTATGTTTATACTAATCATGTGATCACTATTCAAAGGTTATATTAGCAATGGTCAAAATTATTAATAGTATTTTAAAATCTAAAGCAGAAAACCAAATAAGTGCATATGTTTTACATAACCATAAAAATAAATTTAAATAGACCAAGATGAATTTTCATTAATGAATTTTTGGGTTGTTACACAAATCATCCCTGAGTTTCCCTTATAATGGTAATAAAGCAATATGTGAGAAAATCTCTAGCCATTGGACATGTTTCTAAGACTCTGTCTCCCATGTCTCATCATATACATAGATATATTTCCTTATATCCCATACTAAAGTAAATAACCTTCCATAGAAATCCTTCATGATCTGGTCAATGATGCATATATGATGCTCTTCAAATGAATCATTTACCTCTAACTGAACCTCATCATGCTGGAAGATGTGAGATGGGCCTGAATGGTAGTTATGTAAATAAGAAACATGAAATAATTCATGTATATATCTATATCTCTAAGTGAAATATATCCAATAATCCCCTAATATGAACATCTCAAGAACATTTTAAGCTTAAAAAATGAGGTGTAATCTACCCTTACCTCGTAAAACATAGATTCCCCATTCTAGTCAAAACATGAAAAAAATCATGATCCCCAACCTCAAAATCTAGAGGTCATAGATAGTGATTGGAATATGACTTATTCCTATACTGAGCTGTATCCATTCAATTATTTATCAAATAAATCTTCCCTAAATTCTCCTACACAAGATGTGTTCCAATTATTGTTTCCTCCACTTCCTCTAACTAGCACATAGGTGATCATCTTGGCCTACCATAAAAGGCCTCAAAAGGATCCATTGGTATAGTCACCTAAAATCTATTATTATAAGATAATTCAACTACATTTATTTGTTTCTCCCATTAACCTTAAAAATTAATGATGCACTCTCTAAGAATATCATATAACACATGTATTGTGCACTTAGACTGCTCATTGGTATTATGGTGGTATGTTGTACTCAAAAGTACCTATATACCTAATGAATTCTAAAACCCTTTCTAGAACTAAGAAGTAAAATTAGTCTCTATATCCGATACAACAATCTAATGAACTCCATGAATTCTGATAATCTCTCTAATATTTATCTTTCTAATCCCATCCACTAAAAGGTATCCCTGATAGGTAAAAATTAAGTTACCTTCATGATCCATTCTAAGATCACCCATACTGCATTATTTCCATGAGGGTATCTCAACATGAAAGTCAAAATTTTCATGGTGAAATCATCATAATTCCACTCAGGAATGGGTAATGACTTTAAAATACTTTATGGTTAATGGTTTTCCACCTTTACCTACTAACAGGTGGAATTCCTAGTAACAAATCTAGTAATCTCCTTTTTTATACCAAGAAAATAGTATTAGAGATGTAGATACCAAAACATTTTTATAATCACAGGGTGTAACATGAAAGTAGATTCATGAGAATATCACATCAATTCCTCTCATATTTCAATAGAAACCTAGTTTCATCGATGGATGTGTAATAAATCATCCTCAACAACGATCCAGCATAGTGGTGGGTCTTCTCCTAAAACATTCCCCTTTTTAGACTATGACATTGGGATCTTGTAACTGCCTCATCTCTAATCTATATAGGAGTGAATAAGTCACTAAAAATGGTTTAATGATGGTATACAAAGGATGCTTCTATACCTTTAAGTGCATCTCAGAAAATAATGCCATTAACGGTCACTCACTACATGCCTCTTGGACCGCTTGTGTCTAAGTTCTCAAAATCAAAGTAGCAGCTGTAGAATTTCCATTACTCAATGAATAAGAAACATCAAAATAAAATTATTTTAGGTATTAAACCCACCTTCTATGACTGAGATTCAGGTCACTCTATGTAGATATGTACTTTATAATTTTTTGATCTGTACATGTCACAAACTTCTCTCCAAGTAATTAATGCTTCCAACAATACAAGGTGTAAACCAATGCTACTAAATAAAAATCATGCATCAGATAATTCATATCATGTGGCCTCAATTGATGAGATCCATACACCATGAATCTATCTCCCTATATCAAAGAAACTCCAATCCTAATTCATAATCCATCATAAAAAATCATGTATTGTTTTACCAATTCTAGAAGAATCAGGATCGGTGTTGATGTCAGTCTCCCATTTTACTCCTAAATTGATATCTCGCATGTTTTAGACCATATAAATATGACATCATTCTTATTAAAGCATGTGATTGGTTCTAAAATATGTAAAAAAGCTTTTCTAAAGTACCTATAATGTTTAAATAGTTCTAATAAACATTAGATTTCAAATACATTCTTGGGTTTCTCCTAGGAATTTATGGAACTCACCTTTACTAGGTCCACAGACACTCCTTCCTATGAAATAATATGACCCAAGAAGTGAACCTTGTTGATCCCAAAGTGTAATTTACTAATATTAGCACATATATGGTTCTCTATTATTGTATTTAATATGATCTTAATATTTTTTTCATGGTCATGTAAAGTGTGGTTATACACTCAAATTTCATCCAAAAATACCATCATAAATGAATCTAAATATAGGTGGAAACCCAGATTCGTCAAATCCATGAAAATTTTCAGTGCATTAAAGAGACCAAATAGAATATCCAAATAATAATATAGTTTATATCTACTTTGGAACATTGTACATGATATATCTGAAGCTTTGATGTGTACTTGATTATCCCAACCTCAAATCAATCTTTTAAAAAAATCCCACTCCTCACAGATTCTCGAAGAAGTTATCTATATGATGTAGTGGATACCATTTACTAACTGTATGTTGGTTCAACCAATAGAAATCCACACAAATCATAAGCTTACCATTCGTCTTATTGGTGAAAGGGGAATTTAAACCACAATGTGAATAATAGGGCTATATAAAACCCATATCTTCCAAGTCCTCTAGCTACCTCTTGATATTCTGAAAATCAGTGGTAGACATCCTGTTAGGAGGGATGGACACTAAGGAAGCTCCTAGAACTAGCTCAATCGAAACTCCACATATCTATTAAGAGGTAATCTAGAATCAATTTCAAAGAAAATATCCTTTAATTAATTGAATATAAGATGAAAATCAACATGATGTTTTCCCTAATCATTCATATATAGGATAACAATATATTCTATCACTCCACCCATCCAATGATGCTCTAGTCCAGTTCTAATTTCCCAAACATCCCATTCACCCTTGTGAATATAGATATCAACCTCTGTTGATGTAAATCATACCCTATGGTGATAGTAATACACATAGGTGTGATACATGACTAATCATACCAACCCAAAGATAACATAAAAACCTATCATCATAAGGATGAACAAGACCCATGAGAACTTATAGATTCCTACTTCAAGGGTTCATTCATTACATTGGTGTACACTTTCTGACCACACTCCCAATAGAGTATCAAGTGTCATCGCACAATTTAAATTCTAGATTTCAAGATAGAGACAATACAAGATAGAAACAGATATAAAATAGTGTGAAATGCTCGTATCAAATAAAATAGACATCATGTAGATGCTGCTAAAATTGCACATCGAACAATATATGGTTTGGGACTTTGTTCCCCCAGTACAAGTTGCAATGAATAAATCTATCTCGATGCATGGACCAGAGAAACAACATAACTGCCCTGAGCAAGCCTACTCTGCTGAATCTATATGATTGGTTTCTAGATCCCTCAACCATGAGTACCCCCTCAGCCTGATCAGTTGTAATCACTCCAAATCCTTACCTAATGTGAAACTGCTAATCCTACTCGAGTACCCATAGTCAGTGTAGATCCTCTCTCACGAGCCACTAGAGGGAATATTCTAATTTTTTGTAAATGTCCCATCCTATTGTGGGATTGAAAATTTACTTGGGATCTATCACACTGAGGTATCATGTTACCTTGAATTCCATATAGGTGATATAATACACAACTGCCAGCATGCGCAGTCCGACTTGTACATACTTTATGAGAGGTATCGAGATGAAACTTTATCCAACCAAACACTACACCATTGGGTTCAGAATCTACTACACTCTAATTTTTACCTCTAGATTTCCTCAAATTACACTCAATAATAAGAGCCTTGTTTACTACCTCAAACATGATATCCAATCAGAAAACATTCACCTAAGATCGAATATGATATTTGATCCCATATTCAAATCATCTCAAGTTGGACATCTCATCAGTGGTATAGATACATTCAAACTACTAATGATCTATAAAGTGATCTGAGTAATCTAAAAAAACATAGTTCCCAACTTTAGGTTTATAAAATCCCTCGCATAGTCATCCCTCAAAGTCTTAGGAAAAAAGAAATCATAAAATCTAGATTGGATATTCCTCCAAAACATTTTCAGATGATGTTATTCCAACTTATTGATATCCCACCAACATTTGGATAATACATGAAGAATATACACTATTAGATTGACCCTCATTTCTAGAGACTTAACTATATTATCAAAGATAGATAAGAGGTCTCAATCCATAACTAACTAGCATATGGGCCACCATCCTTTGAGAATGTAGGCATATGATACTTTAGAAACTCTCACATAAACTCTTCAATGGAAAAGGAAGGTCACAAAGCTCTCTTCATGGTCTTTATAAGTCATAGAAATACCTCTTCAAACAGGTAATCATCTCCCATGTTTGGAATAGTAGGAGGGGCCACAGGTGGTATTACTAGAGGTAACATTGGAAGCTCAAGGACCACCACCTCTAGAGTATGGTATTTTCTACACTTAGGGTGCATGAATTGAGGATGTCAGGGTGTAATATCTCTACAAATTCCAAGAACACACCACAAATAGCATTTGATAACAAAGACCCTAGAAATAAAAATAGGATAGGTATAGTCCTTCCTATTATTAAGTTACACCCCTATACCGACTCCTAAATCCAAGTCTTGGAAATATATTAGACTATAAATAATCACAAAAGTCACTACCTACATCCCACTAATATGTTAGGTTCTAGGCTATGTTATAGTGTTTATTCATTAGTTCTGGTTTATGGAGATTTAATTGAATGTTATAAATGAAAACACACTTTAAGTTTCCACTGGAATCCCTATTTAATGTCATCCATGTTTAAATTAGAATTCATTAATTCTTTTATTTGTTTTATAGGATAGTTAAATGAAGTACCATTCACAATTTAGAAAAGTAAATAATTTATAAATTACAATTGGCAATTCATGGAACTGTATCCAAACCATTACATTTACTACTAGAATGTAACATGTTATATAATATTATTTGAAAAGATAAATCATCATTCCAATTTAAATAGGTACATTCACTCTTTAAAATACAAATGACATTCATGTATTCAAAATCAACTAGTGTTTCTTTCTATGTAACATCAATTACATAACTCAAACATGTAATAATTGGTTAATTAAGATGTAATCATCAAACTATATGGTAAAACACTTTTTAGGTTGATGTAGAAACTTTAATAAAAAAAACTATTTAATCCTATTTTTCATTAAAAAAATGTTAGTTGTGTAATAAATATATCACTCAAGTCATACACAACAAGTTTCATGTTTTCAGAAAATGAAACCTACATGCCATAGAATAATTTATCACATATTAGTCCTCTAAAGTGGTTATAATGATTCATGAACAATGCTTACTTTCCATATGAGGACAAGGATAAATTATAACCAATAATATGAAGAAAAAATAAACATCACACCTCAATGTGAATCATCCAATAGTGAAATTAGTGAAATTGTAACAAGCATAATCTAGAACAACATGTATCGTCCCATGAAATTGGGTTTTCCACATAAAAGTGTTAGATACACCCAAGAATATGCTCATTACTAAATTATGACATATTCTAGTATCTTTTCTACCAACCCAAAATAATAATATGAAGGAAAATAGCTCTGATAACAATTTTCAATATCCTAGACCTAGATCACCCATAAGTAACCAAAACTGGTTCGTCACATGGCCTCAAGTGTGCTTCCACACATTCTAGAGGGTGCCTACTATTAGTGAGGGTCTAAGTTGGTATAGTGGAGAGAATACACCCTCATGATTAGAGTATCACAACGATGATAAAAAATGAATAAATTTCAGAATAATAATAATAAGATATCATTTGAATACTTTTACATCTAGACATGAGTTAATAATCAAGGCAATAAACGTAACCATATAAAAAAATGGTGAGTATATCATGATGATACTAAAATAAATAGATATAAATTTCAGTAAGTATCCATTACAATACATTTATAATAAAAGAACAAAAGAACAAAAAAGTTAATCTCAAAGTATCATGATCCAATTAGGATCGGTCATGTTCTCTTAATCACTCATTCTAGGAATCACCCAAGCATTCAGGACCAATAAATTTTTCTTATCCCAACATGAATCAAAGAATTATTTTAGGGTACCAAATGGTGGTCTGAAAAGGGTGTGATATATACTCAGTAATTCACAACCAAGGGTGTTAATAACAAATCTGTCATGTGCATAAGAACAATAATTATGTGATGGAATAAAAGGTAAAGCTATATAATGAATGATGTGTAAAAAAAAGTCCATAACAGGGTTGTGGTTTTGAGAAGGCTATAAATGGTGAATATTAATACATAAGGGAAAAGTGTTCATGTAAAAAACTATCTTTGAAATATTCCACATATGTAAAATGATCATCAGACCTATATGGGATAGGTCCCAAGGAGAAATACTTGGTTGACCTCTTCAAGGATAAAGAACTTGTCCAATGAAACCCAGAATATTGTATAAATACATAGGCTAGGAAACTACGGTTCATAGATGAGGCATCCTAATATCTGATGTTTTATATGTATACATAGGTCATAAGTTCTATACCTCAATCCCCTTCATCGGTTTCGTACCATATTTTAGATGAATTTTATACGACAATAAAAATCAGTTCCATACCTTTAATATAAAAATTCAATCAAGTCATATAAAATTGAAGGGCTATGTTAGTGTTCATTTTGAGGTAAAATCATCAATAACACCACAATATCCATATTTAACCCATTATTTAAGTCATTGAATTTTACTTTGGGCTTTCACAACTAGGTAGAAATTTCAAACACCGTAAAGGGTGGTTTAGTCTTAGGGAAGTTGAAATAACCCACATCAAAGGTGGTTTGGGTTGAGGTTGACAACCACCAACCAAAACAATTTGTTATATTGGAATCACATTTAAGGTTCAAGAAATTAATTTTATGAATTTATTATTTTGATGAGTAATATTCGTAATGTTCGGTGTGTATCACAATAGATATAATTTAATAATCTAAAAAACCTTGGGGAAAAGTTATGGGCCACCTACAATATAGAGGTATAGGAGAACTCATTTAATATCAACTTATAATTAAGATATGAATGAGAAAAAATAGAGAAATAGAAAAAATCATGGAAAATATAGCAAAACAACCTACAAGAAGATCAAATAATATATGGTGATAGAAACTCAGAAAAGAAAGTAATAGATCAAAGCTCTTACTGATAGTGACTAAATGTGATACACTTAACTTGATTCAGAAAATAGATTAGGAAAGAAGATCAATAACTAAGTGAGAAATGGGAGGATCTCTTAATATGGGATGAACTACTAGATAATAAGTTAAAATAATGTTTTTTATATTTAATTATAAAGGAAGGGAACATTGAATTTCACCCTTTAAAAGGGGTAACATGGTTTGGACACTTGGTTGGCCAAAATGTGCGCTAACTATACAGAAGTCACTGTCCAAAGGGAGGCACCCCTCTCATGGATATACTACATTGTTTGGAAAAACTGATCTCTACTCATGTGGGGTCACTGCCTAACTAGATCTAATGGTGCATTCTATGTTCATAGTTTTCCAAACACTATGTAGCTAGTGCGGGATATCTCTATAACATGTCTACAGTTTTTCACATAGCCATGAATCCTACCATGTAATATTTTCAAACAATTCTCCCTTATATATGGTCAATATAGTTTAGCTACATAGTTACTAATAACTATTCCAACCATACACCTTATACATCTTCTCTAAAAATCAGATCTACAGGCTCCGAACAAGCCTTAGATTCTCCTAAACCCTTCCTTAAACTCTTTGGAACACTTCAAAGAACAGAACTTCATTTTAGAACTAAAATTTGAAGTTTTTTTGACTTAGATAAAAATAACGGTGTTAAATACCATCTAGAGGTTCTAAAGATTCAAGTTAAGTGACATCAATTCATGATGTCGAACACAAACATATATATCTTAAACATGTGTTCAACCACACCACGATGATACATCATAATCATGTAACATCATTTGATGGTTTGGTACATGGTGTCATTATATGTTATGCATAAACCACCAGTTCAAATAGAGTTTTCTAGGGTATATATGTTGTGTACCTAGCATACATTACCAGTAACCCCACATAGTTTCAACCCGTGGGATTTATGGAAATTCTATGGTCAAATTACAGGACATGGTATTAATATTTACCACATATTGACTATCAACTAAGTGACATGTTAATATGTAAACTACACAATATGTAGCAGGTATCACTTGTAATTTATTCCATGTTAAATCATGTTTAAAACATTTTATGCCCCGGGGAATATACTATGGGACAACATGTGTAGAAATTAATTAATAAAAACTGAACTTCATGGAATATATTTGGTTATACGTGTCATGTGATAGGATTGTCAACATTAATTATATGAAACTTATTTTGGTGATTTTTGTGATAATATGTACTATATTAATTTATTGTTCTACATGTAATTATATGTCTACTCATGTATTTTCATTGTAAATTCAACATACTTCATAAGAATTACTAGTGTAACATGCCATGTATATTTAAGGGTTGTCATGTAGTCATAAAGGTTGTGCAGACTATGTTGGATGACTCCTAAGACAATATTCCATGTATAACACAACATGTTTTATACGAATGTTTGTCATATAAGTATATTGTACTTGATAAGGACATTACATAGTGTTTTTCATGCACCAAATCATGTAACATAATATTTCATATATATATATATAAGCAAAAGGGTACATGAAATGTCACATCCAATAAACATTGTGCCACCTCCAATAGATTCCATGTACTTAATTAATTTTAGTTAATATTAATTTATTTGATTTCATTAAAATTACAATGTATGGGAATCTCAAGGACTGTTTGGATAGATATTTAAGATAAATTGATTGATTAATTAGTAGGATAATTAATTTATTAATTTAGAAAATTAATCTTAATAAATAATGGATTGAAATATAATCTAGATAGTATAAATGCTTATTTTTTTCATGCATGTAGGACTATTAGATTCGAAGACCAATATTTTTTTGGGTTTCTATGAGATTTAAATATTTATTTCATGGGGTTTTAATAAATTTATTTTTAATTTTATTTTGATAATTGTCATATAATATCTTCATATATACTACATATAAGACTATGTGTACACAGTTTTTTTATTTAACCCCAAACCCTTAGTTCACATCACGAGCATGTGAATAAGTATAAGTAAACTATGGGTATCCATAGTATGAGGAGATAGTTCTAGATTGATATTAGTTGAAACCAATAAGAGGAGATATATAGGTTAAAGGTGTAATGTTATAAATTGGTCCGTGTTTGGATCAAAGAGTTATTCCTCAATAGTCAAGGGTTAGTTTATCATCCACATAATAAAACAAATAATTATAAAAGATCATGATCATGACACATGTTTATTTTATATTTCAAGTGAATGTTTATTTATTTATGTGATGAAATTTTTATATGGTTAAAAGTGATATTATAAGGTTTTTAAGTAACAATAATGCTATGATAAAATAAAATAAACATATTATGTGTAAATTATTTTCTCAAATCATGGTTAATTAATTATGTAGAATCTAAAAAATGTAATGAAACATGTAACAGATAAAATAAAATTTATTTATGAATATGATAAATAAAATCCCTCAATAGAAACATTAAGACATAAAATATTTCCATTACCTCAGTTAAAAATGAAACTACATTTCAAAATACTTGCTTGGCCTCAATCAGGGTGTTTTATATTTTCAAGGATATTTCCTCTATAGGACTTTATGTTAACAAGAATCATGTTTTGAGGAAATTTCTATTATAATTTTAGGATTTAAGAGTCTAAAAAATGGATCAAGTACCTACTAGTAATTTTAATTATCTAAATCACATATCTAAATACCTTTGAGTAATGTGATTTTACTTTATTCTATGTTATTTGAAGGGGAATATAGATCTGTGGAACTAGAATTATCTTACAATAATATATTCTAAATCCAATGGTGAGGGATATTGAAATTTTATAAAATATTGGGATACCAATAAAATAAAATATAGTATATAACAATTTTGGTAATCAAGATAAAGTGATAAGAAATTGTTTCATTTTTGAATGAAAATTGTAATTAATATGTCCTTAACATTATCCTTATTTTTAATGTTAGAGAAATATAATCTCCTGAATAACATGAAATTATAGTAGTGGTATATGAACATGCATTTTACTATGCTAGGAGTAGAAGTTTTACCTATTGGAGTCCCTAGTTCTAGATAAAGATCCATATGAGGATAGTGAGGAGGATCATACTATCTTATAGAAACATTTTTTTGATGTATTGGATATACAATTCCATATGTTATCATCCATGTCTACTGATCTCTAGAAGCTTTACAATAACAATGATGTATACACCATGTTTTATTATCTCCTTGATCATTTTTAAGAGAAATAAAGATAAAAAAGGTATGAGATCTCTAATGTACTTTCTACATGAAATATTGGAAAACATTCATTAGACATACCTCATATATTCATAATGATTAACTATATCAAGTGTTTGTAGATTAAAGGATTTATTTTACCCAAGGAATTATGCATGGACCCCATACTTACCTTACTACCTTAGAGTTTCTCATCGATTATTGTATGGTTAAAAAGAGTAAGGGAATGGAAAAATGCCTCAAGACTAGGACTATGTCTAAGGTCCCACCACAGATCTCATCCAAGAGGAGGAGAAACAGGAGGTAGTTTGAGGAAAAATATCCATTATTTATTTCATGTTGTAATAAGGGATACTAGAAGATTATCTACACCTCATTGAAGATACAATGGGAAGCCTCAAATTCATTCATTATTTAATATAATCATTCTATTTCTACAAATTGGGTATTAAATACATATTTTGGTGCACACATTGGGATAAAAATATTGGAACCAAGTATATTATGGAAGGATTCCTTATTTTTTGTTGATATTTGATCTCATAATGGATTAAAATGGGTTGTATTGGATATTAGAGACGACCTTCTATGTTTTCCACATAGTTTAATTCTTTTTCTTAAGAATTGTTATTATGCTCGCTCTATAACCAAAAACTTTATAACCAATCCCAGTTAATATATGGATGGATTTATTTTCAAATTAAAAAATAAGATTTAATATCCTGATATTTTAAAAATAAATTATATAGCATACAAGATACGCAACACTGAGCTTAAATGAACAAACAAATATTATTATTCAAATGTTATCATTATAAACTCACTATTAAATAAAAATGTATGAATAGGATTAACTTATTTATGAATTAAATATGAAGGAAAACTCAATATAAATGTATTGAAAATTTATAAGAAAGTAATATCATAATTTTTAGTAAGGACTTTTTATTCTTCAAAGAATAAGTTTTCTTCAAAAACGAGTTTTCATTGTTTTTGTGAGTGAATATCCTAATTAATTTCTAGAAGTTATTAAAAATTTATTTTAAGAATGAATATAATTTTTGAATTCAGAATGATAAAATTATCTTAAAATTAATTTTTGAGTATTTTTTGAAAATATTGATTTTTAATAAATAGTGTAAAATACTTATTTTTATTGAAAACTAGATTTTGTTTCTTTAAATGTATTTACAAAGTAAAACTATATTTTGGATTAGTATCAAAATTTAATTATTTCCATTTTAACTCTTCTACTTCTATATTCTTAATTTTGAAAAATGGATTCTATATTTGGAATTGGGAGGTCCAAATTTAGTAAATATGCCCCTTTTATTTTTGGTTAATATGATTACTAAACTTAGAAATTTTTGTCACCATGAAAAAAGGTTAAATCGAGTAATTAAACTTAAAACTAAAATAATAATATTTATAAAATTACACAAAAACATTATTAATTTTATTTTATGAGCCCATTTCATCCAGATTCATCTAATATTCAGTTATACAGAATTTTTTAATCATTTGGATGAGATAATGACCTTTATAGTATTTTATTTCAAGAAAAGTGAAACATGTCACACTCTTATTTTTTGTAACAATAATATTTTTAATATGATATTATCTAGTGGATATTATAGAATATAAATGTTTTTTTAATGAAAAAAAAATTATTCATTTATGGTAATTTATTTTAAATTTTTAGTGAATAAATAATTACTTGAAACGCTTTCACAACACTAATGTAGTAATTATTTAATTAGTGGGAAAAATTAAATATATGAAATTAAAAATTTTAAAAGTATTATAATATGAGATAATTAATGTAATAAAATAATTTTAGAAAATAACTTGACATGTTAGGTATGTATTAAAATAATTTTTTTTAATTATAAGTGTTATCATGATATTCTTAAATTCAAAGTAGTTAATAGTGCTAAAAACAGACATTACTGGTATTTTAATATAAATAATATTGTATTAAATGATATATAATTCATAAAAATATAATATTCATTAAATTATTTATGATATGGTTTATAATATCAACCATGTTCCATTTATGTTCCCCTTTTTCATTTATATTAACTATATTTTCCCTCAAAGGGAAAATCCTTATTGTATTCGTAAGGTTAAAATGGTTAATGTGGGGTTAAAACCAAATTATATTGGTAAATATGTGACCTAAACAAGTCCAAAAATTTTTATATGAGATTATTTTGACCCATAATCATCCTATGTTTTAAATAAATAAATTTTCTAACATTTGGAATTAAATATTAATTTATATTAAAGTAATATTTTCAGAAACTCCAAGAGTACCCCTCCCCTCTATTATAAAAGGCTACCTATTCCAATCATTACTTCACACATAATGAATTTTTTTTTCCAAATACCAAAAAAATAACTTCTTATAATACATACTCTAAATATATAAGAATTTCTTAGATATAATTCCAACCTTAGTGTTCTTATGATGATAAGAAAAAGAAGAGACATCATTTTTAATCAAGTGTTTCTATATTATTTCTTCTTCCATATCCTTCAAATATTCTTCAACCATGTTAAAAAATAAAACATATTATCTTACATATACTGATATTTTATTATTTTAATTTAATAACAAATATTCATCTCCAACATTCAACAAATGGGAATGGAATTCATCATTAATGTGTATGGTGAGTTGTCGCCTAGCGAACTGATATAATTTGTTTTTGATCATCGCATCTCATGACTGGATACAGTGATGAAATTATTTTTTATATATTATATTCATGAAATATTTATAATTATAAAAATATAATATATCATTTACCTTCTTATCATTCCATGCACCGAAAAATGATAACATCGTTCTTGCGTATGTGTGGACTACCACCTCCATGAAGCAACATGATTCATTTTTAAACACCACATCACAAGGATAATATTTATATATATAATAATATCTAATGATGTAATATGATATATATGATATAATTATCATTCAATAAATACAAAATAATACTTACCTTCTTTTGATAATGATAATTAAAAAATGGAAGCATTACTCATGCGTATGTACAAACGATACTCTCCATGATTATAAAATAGTTTATTTTTTATAACAATATTTAATGGTTGGACTTAAAAGTATAATTTATTTATAAAATTAAAAATTATTTCATCAATATTATTCTAGATATTATGTAATAATGACCATTATTTTCCATATTCAACCGACTAATGTTATTTTGAACTTATCTACTAAATATCACTAGGACATATAACATGGACATAAATTATTTAGTAATAAATATAACATGTCAATAAGGGAGATAAAAGTAACAATAAAAATTAAAAAAATTATTTATAAATTAAATAATTAACCTAATTCTATTATTCAAGAAGATAAGGAATGTACATGATGAGTCAGACTCAATGTAATGGATTTTTGTCTCACTTTTATTTTTATGAGATACATGTCTTATACACTACTTGTTTCTTTTTTGTGGTGTATATATTCACCATGAATTTATTTTATGAATATTATTATTAAAATTATGGGATATACATATTCATCTAAATTTATTTTTTATATGAGGCTTATGATTCAAATGATACCAAAGTGATAAGGGTGTATTTTACAATATCATAATTAATTAGTATTGTTTATGTATTTGTCTCCATTTGGGAATATTTCTATTCTATTTCCATATTTTATAAAAAAAATTAAAATAATTTTTTACTATTACCCTGTATTTTTTTAAAATAATTTTTACCCATGATTTATTTTTTACAAAATAGTTTGAAAGGAATCCTTCCATCATTTTCCAAATTAGGTACTTCATGAATTTTAAAGAAATAATATAGAAGGAATGTTTCTTTCTAGCTTATACAGCATGAGAAGAATTTAACAATGTCAATATAAATCATTACTTTCAAACACCCTTTATAAGTTTATTATATTATTTTTAAAGAAAATATTTTCATTTATAAGTGTTTTTCTTTTTAAAAAGGGATGTTATTTTAAAATAGAAAAGTTATTTTCCTCAAGAATTTTTCCAAGTGATATTTAAATTCATTTTATATCTGATATTAATTTCATTAATTATAATTAATAATTAATAAGGATATGATCCAAGGATATAATATTTATTCTTTTTCTATATTCTTTACTCTTATGATGGAAAAATTAAATTTTTATGAAACCCATTTCATTTCCTTGGGTTATGCTGTGATGAAATGTTTATGAAACCCATTTCTTTTCATGGGTTCTGATATGATGAATGTTCTATAATATTATTGTGCACATATATATGTTTTTTATTATGTGATTTTTGGTTCCTATATCTACCTCTAATGCATTGGTTACATTATTTCATATCATGAAAACATTATGGAAAAAAATTCAATGTACTTGATCCCATATGGGAAATATGTTGAAGTGATTGATCTCTAATGGGAAACAGGTCGATGTTCTTGATTTGTTATGGGAAACAAGATAATTTTCTTGATCTAATTTGGTGAAAAGGTGTTGATGCCTGAGATTATGGTCCATGAAGTTGTCCTTGACTTATTAAATGGTTTATACACTTATGATAGTGCCACACACACACAAATTTATAAAATGAATTTATGTTTCATGATTGAGTTATGATGATTTATCATTCGTATGATTCATGTTTTTTAAATTCATAATATATATGAAATTATTCATGTTTTTGATATTTTCAGATTGGGTTTTAACTTTTTAAGTTATGGTCATGATCTTATACCCATATCTTCTAATTTTATATGATCATCGAAAAATATCTATTGTGCTTACACATATTAAATATTTGAGTTCTCCCTTTCTTATGTTTTCTTTTACAGGGTTATTAAGGTTGATGATAAAAAAATTTTGAAAGATTTAATATGTGAGTAATTTTATTGTAGATGTAGAAGACATAACATTGAATTTGAATAGTTGGGTATAGTGGGAGATGATATTGATCATTATAAACCAGTTATTTATAAACCCTAGTTGTTAATATTTTGTCCAAATTCTCTAAAAAATAAACCTAAAAGGTCCTTGGGTATATAAGTGATCCAATGCTTCCTTTTCATGTAGTAAGTTTTTTATTGAAAAATTGGGTAAAATTAATCGGTATCAAAATCCAGAAATTCAAAGTTTATGTTTTTGGAACTGAATCTAGATGTAGTAGTTTTGGTATGTCATAGTTATAATCAGAGCAGGGTTTATAAAAATTTTGAGATTAGGATGTTTTTAGGAGAATGTATTTTAAGAGTTACAGATACCATCATGGGTATATAATTTTGAGGTTGACCATCAGTTCAATGTCTTAGGCATCACTTTTGTGCTATTAATTGATGTAAATTTAATGTGGCTAATTATATTTTAAGATAGTTATATATAAACCTTAGGTTCAACATGAATTTTTATTTAAGAGTATGTTTAAATTTTATGAACATACTTTTTAATAATATTTATTAACTTTAAGTTTTATATGATCTTTTATTTTATGGTAAGCATGGGTGATCATATTTTTGAGATGAAAAATGAAATGTATGAGAAAAAATTTAAGGTTAAAATTTTTATTTAATGTTGAATATATTATTTTTATTTTTTGGGATTTTAATAAAATTTTAGGGAATGTTATAAGGATTATATTAATATATTTTAAGAATAAAAAAAGATAATTTACATGTCGGGTGACAACCCATCACATCCAGTAAGGTTGTGACGCTTGAACCCACAACAAAAGGGTGATAAGAGTGAATCACCTACCAATATCTTATGTGATTTATTAGTTAGTATTGATTTTTTTCTTATTTAAACTATCTAAAAAATAAAATTTAAGTTTATTTTGGGAAAATATGTTTTATCGTATTGATAACTATATGATTGGATAGTGATTTTTTGTTAAGATATTAATTTTATTTCATAATATGTTCAGTATTTTGGGATCCCTATATGATTAAGGTGAACATAATGTTATGGAATTTTTTTGAAGAATAAAGTTTAAATTGTATTTTAGAGGCACATATGATTTTATTATGGATTTGTAGTAATTCAAGTAATTTATTGAAACTGTTAGCATGTGTTGGAGATTATATATTTAGGCTGTGTACATTTTGGGATATAAATACTAAATTCATATTGGAAGACTATGTGATCAAATAATTATTACTTTTTGGTTTCAATCATAGTATATAATATTTTAAGAAATTTTAAGGATAGTTATTTATTGAATGTCCTAAGTTGAACTTTGGTTATTACTATTGAAATTTGGAGATTGATGTAGTTTTCCTTATATAATTGTTATTTGTTCTTGGAAATAATTTTATCATGTGATAAACTTTTTGTTTTTTTTAATTATTAATGATATGAGGAATAAATATTTATTCTTTTGGGGATTATGAGATTCGTTGATAGTTGATTTTAGTGCTTCAAGTAAGAAAAAATCATCTTAAATACTCATCATTTAGAGAAAAAGATGTGATTATGGTGGAAATTGACTAAAGTATGAAACTCTATATGTAAATTAATTATATTTCTTCATGTTCCCAAACTATGTTGTAAAGTAATACCTAAACTATTTAAAATTTATCTTGAAATAAAAATGTTATACATTTAATTTTCTTATCGATAAATCAAGGATCTTTTAACCAATCACATATTTATGGTATTATGATGGTTATATTTATAATGAAAATATTCTCTATCACTCTTTATTAGTACTTGGGAATAATTTTTCTCTTTTATATCCCTTATTTCTCCTAAAACCAATGTTTTAATGCATATAAACCTAGTATGTGTTACTGTAGAGTACATTCATACTTCGCTTTCTCTCTTTTTAAGTGAAAGTTTTATTAACCCTTTTAAGTATGTGGTATTTCAAGAAAGGTATTTTCAAAATTCAAACCTTGGATATTGAGATTGAGTTCAAATTATAAGGATTCAATTTATTAAAGGTGGGACAATATAATATCCTGATATTATAAAAATAAATTTTTTAGCTAATAAGATATGCAACACTGAGAAAAATTGAACAACGAAATATTATTATTTAGATGATACCATTATATCCTAGTAGTTAAATTATAGGTTATGAATAGGATTAACTAATTTTTCAAATAAATATAAAGGTCTATCTTAATATAAATTTATTTAAAAATTTTGTGAAAATAATCCCATAAGTTTTAGTAAATTCATTTTGTTCTTTAAAAAATACAATTTCCTCAAAAATGAGTTTTCTTCAATTTTATGAATGAATATTACAATTAATTACTACATGATATATAATATTTATTCAAAAAAAATATTTTTTTAAATTCATCATGTCAATATAATCTTAATTTTTTTTATAATTTTTTGAAAATATATATTTTTCAATAAATAGTGAAAAATACTTATTTTATTGAAATCATTATTTCTTATTTTAATGTATTTAAAAATTAAATTTTTATTTTAAATTTTTATTAAAATTTTATTAGTTAGTTTTTTATTTAAAATAATTCAAACATTGTTTTATAAATAGATTTTATACTTCAATTTATCATAAAAAATTATATTTTAAAAAGGACATATTTCTGAAAAACCATTTTTCATCACATTTTTTAAATTTAAATTAAAATTAAATTATTCTACTTATATGTTTTCTAATTTTGAAAAAATAGATAAAATAGTTTTAATTAGGAGGTCCCAATTTAGTAAATAGGTCTCTTTTAATTTTTGTAATTATGAATAGTAACCTAAGTACATTTTTGTTACCAAGGTAAAGGTTAAATTGATAATTAAAGAAAAAAATAAAATGATAAAGATTATAAAATGATCCCAAAACGTGAATTAATTTTAATAGATGATAATATTTTATCCATAGTCATTATATATAAGGTTTTACGGAATTTTTGTTCATTTGGATTATATTATGGCCCGTATAGTATTTAATTTCAAGAAAAAACCAACATGTGACACAATTATTTTTTCTAAATATAATAACTTTAATATGGATTTATCCAAAGGATATGATTGACTATAAAGATTATTTAGAAATCTAAAATATTTATATTCCTCTTAGTAATTTATTTGTAATTCTTCGTGATAAAATAATTGCCTTAAATTCTTGCACAAAGTTGACGCATTAATTATTTATTCAAATAAAACAATTAGATAAATGATATTAAAAATATTCAAAGTATTATATTGTGAGATAATTTATTTAATAAAATATTTTTATATATTACCTTGAAATTTTATAGATTTCAAAAAATATTTTTTTCTAATTATAATTCTTATCATGATATTATTAAAATCAAATTAATTAATAGTTCTAAAAATTTACATTTTTGATATTTTAAAATAAATAATATTTTATTAAATGATATAAAATTATTGAAAATATAATCTTAGTAAATTTTTTTATTATATGTTTTATAATATCAAACATGGTCTATTTATGGGCCTTTTTCATTTATAGAAAATATAATGACCCTTAAAGAGTAAAAATCGTTGTTTTCATTATAAGATGAAAAAGTGTTAACAATGGGTCAAAACCAAATGATAAGTGTAAAAATATGTCCTAAATATGTCCAAAAATTATTTTATGATATTATTTATACTTATAATAATAACATATTTTATGTAAATTAGTTTGGATCTATTTTAATTGAATATTAATTTATATTAATTTATTATTCTGAGAATTTCCAAGAGTACCTCTACCCTCTCTTATAAAAGTTCACCTCTTCTTCTCATTAATTAAGGCTTAAAATACATTTATTTCAGCCAAAACCTATAAAAATACCTTCTTATAATCCATCCCCTATATTTTATAAGTCTTTTTTATGTATAAAAAAAATCCTTATTGGTCTTAAGGTTATAAGAAAAAAAAGTTTATCCAAAGAAAATGTATCGTTTTTTATCAAGTATTTCTATATTTTTTCTTCTTCCAACTCCTAAAAATATTCTCCAACCATGATAAAATAACAAAAATATTATAATCTATATAATTAAATGTTATTATATTAATTACACAACCAATATCCATCTCCAACATCTATCAAATATGAAGATAATTTATCATTTGTGTGTACGGTGGACTACCGTCTCACGAACTAATGTAATTCATTTTCCATCATCATCAATTATAAATAGTTACAATGATGGAATTAATGTTTATATATTATATTCATGAAATATTTATCATTATAAAAATATAATATATAATTTAACTACTTACCATTTCATTCACTGGAAATGGATTATGTTGTTCATTCGTATGTGAGAACAGCCACCTCTACGAAGTGATGGGATTCATTTTTCATCACCACATCACTTAAATGATATACATATAAGTATATTTAAAGAATTAATATGATATATATGATAAAATTATAATTATTTAAATATTATGTTATACTTACCTTATTTTTATAATGATCATTGAAAAATGGAAATGTTACTCATGCGTACATATGACCTACTATCTCCATGATTATAATGTAGTTCGTTTTTTATAACAGTATTTAATGGTTGGATTTAAAATTATAATTGATGTATAAATATTATAAATATTTTTTGTTTATTATTCTATATATTATAAAATAATTACCTCTTTGACCAAATTTAACCTACAGAAGTTATTTTGGATTTATTTACCAAATACCACAAAAACATATGTTGTGAACATAAATGATTAAGTAATTGTCATAACATGGTAATAAGTAAGAGAAAAATGATAATAAAATCGAGAAAGGTTCTTAAAAATTAATTAATTAAACCAATTTTATTATTCAAAAAGATAAATTACATGTGTGATGAGTTAGACTCAATGTAAGATATTTTCATCTCACTTTTATTTCTGTGGGACACATGACTTACACACAACTTGTTTCTTTTTTGTGGTGTATATACTTCCCTGAATGTATTTTATGATTTTTTGCATCAAATTTATGGGATATAGATATCAATCCAATGTGATTTATTTTATGAGTCTTATGATTCAAATGATACCAATTCAGTAATATTTTATTTCATAATATCATCATTATTCAGGATTTTTTATGTTTTTTTTATTTACTATGTAAAATTTCTATTTCATGTCTATGTTTTCTATAAATATTTTCAAATTTTTTTATTTACTATTCTATTATATTTTTAAAATAATTTTTACACACATTTTATTTTTTATAAAATGGATTGAAAGGAATATTGTTTTCATTTTCCAAACAAGGTACTTTGTGACATTTCCAATAAAAATATAGAAGGATTGTTTTTTAATATATATGGAAAGTGAAAATTTTATTTTTTTTCATTATACCTCAATGATTTGAATTTTACATTAAAATTATAAAATTATATTTTCAAATACAATTTTTTCATTAATAATTGTGTGGATTTTTTAAAATAGATGTGATTTTATAACTAAAAAGTTATTTTTCTCAATAATTTTTCCATGTGATATTTAGAAATAATTTTTTATCTAAGATGACATCCATTAATGATACATAATATTTACTGGGGATTTTATCCATGTATACCATCCTAATTATTTTTATGGGTGGTTTATATTTATGATGAAAAGATGAAATTTTTATGAAATCCATTTCTTTTCGATGGGTTATGCTATGATGAAATGTTTTTAAAACTCATATCTTTTCTTGGATTATTATATGATTTATATTTTATGATCTTTTGGAATACATATTTATAGTCTTAATTATGTCATGTGTGGAACATATATATCCCTTTAATGAATTGGGAAAATTGTTATATATCATGTGATAATTATGGTAAAAAATTCAAAGTACTTGATATGTTATGGGAAATAATCGATGTTCATTATCTACTATTGGAAACAAGTCAATGTGATTGATCTATTATGTGAAACAAGATGATTTTCTAGATCCACTATGGGAAATTGTTTTTTATTCCTAATCTTATAGTCTTTGTAGTTATCTTTGATTTATTAAATAGTTTCTATACTTATGATGGCGCCACACACACACATTTATGACATTAACTTATGTTTCATGATTGAGTTGTCATGATTTATCATTCTTATTATTTTTTAATTTTTTAATGAAAAATATTTATGAAATTATTCATGTTTATGATCTTTTCAGATTGGGTTTTAAATTTTTATTTTATGTCCATGATTATATAAGATCTTTTTATTCTCTTATATGATTTTCGACTGATATCTCTTGTGCTAACCCTTACAAGGAATCTGATCTCACCCTTTCTAATTTTACCTTTTCCCACGTTATTAAGAATGATTCTAAAAGTTTTTTGTTTAGAAAGGTTTCATATGTGATTAATTTTAGAGTATATGTATAATACATAACATGGAATATGGAAATCTAGGTATAGTGGGAGATGTTTTCATCTTTATGAACTAGTTTTTTATGAACCCAAGTTGTTTATATTTTTTCCTATTTCTCTAAAATTATAAATCTAAATGGTTCATGGGTATATAATTGATCTGATATTTTCTATTTAAATTTTAATTTTTTTATGTAAAAATTAGGTTACATTTATCAGTATCAAATACATAAATTTAAAATTTATGTTTTTAGTATCGGATCCAAAATTATGGGTTCCGATCTATATTATAAGAGATGATTGATTTTTAAATACAAAAATTTTAATGCGATGGAACTTATTAATAATGAAATTTATGTAATATAATATGAAAACTATGTGCTATGAATTAATAAAAAATCAAGTTCACATAATATATATCATGCCTAATTATGGTATCACCAGCATAGTCATTTAAACGAGAAATGTTTGACATAGTTATATGAATAAGTGTATTTAGAATATTTTTAACTAAAAATAGTTGTTATATGTCTTGATTTTTTATAAGAAAAAATGACTCAAACTCTATTTTTTGGAATGGGATAAAGGGTCCTATATCTTCCTAATTTAGTTCACATAAACATGTGTGGACCTTTTCTAGTTGAACCTCATGGTGGATAATCTTACTTCAATGATTTTATAAAAAAATAGTAGACATGGATGTGTTTAATTGACCAAGAGTATATTAATTATCACAAAATTTTTTGGGATACTATATGAACTAACTCCTCTATATACACTATACTGTAATGGTGTTCGTGAAAGAGGAATTAAACCATGTTTCCATAGTGAGATAGATTAGGAGTCATGTGACTCATCGATTATCTTATCAGGAATATTCATTATAGACTGGTGAGCGCATACCAAACTAATTTCCAACAAATGTGTAAAATGGTATTCCATTGAGTTTATTTATGGAATAACATACATTATATCATACTAACATGTGTGGGGTTGAAAATTATTTTTGAAGGCTATTAGAGGAAACAATCTTTCGCCATAGGGGAAAACGTGTATATTTATAGAATATACCAAGAAATAAAAGGGATATTATCTACATGACCCCTCAAAAAATGATAATAGTTTCAAAGAAAACCATAGTCTTTCAGAATCACTAAAAGTAATAATGAAACCATGATCAACTCTGATTAAGTTATAGATCAATATATACAAGAGTTATCACATGAAAAAATCCATCAAATAAGCATAAAAGATATTATTCCCAAGATAGAAATGGTCTAAAGGAGAACTATGAATGTTAGAAAACCAGAGAGATATGGTTTTGTACTCATTAATGATAGATACTAATTATTAATTAATAATGATGATCATGTATCTTATAGGGAATTCAGGGTTAAATTTGATGTTTTCATATGGAAAGAATACATGAATTATAAGATTTATTTCATATACCAAGACTAGGTTTGGGTTTTGGTATATCCTCCATTGGTTGTAAAGTTATTTTTTTCAAATCTGTATTAAATAATAAATTGTACATTAATGGTAAATTCGGTACCTATAAGGAATTATTGGTTTCTAAAGGGTTTAGGAAACATCAAGGCATTGAAAAAACATTTTCCCCAGTTTTTATTGCAAAATACATCTAAATTATGTTTTCCATTATATCTTATAGTGATTATGAAATTTAAAAATTTGTTTTCAAAATAAATTTTCATAATGAAAACCCTATGAAAGATTTATATATGGGAAAAAATTGAATGGTTTATGAATCCAAAGGATTCTAATAACTTATAAAAGTCACATATATAAATTTATATGTTGAAGAAACAACAATGATCACAAAAAATCTCTTTCATGAATCCATAAGGTAATTTTGATTAATAAAGAATGAGTCTCGGCCCTATTTCCATAAGTGGCTTAGTAGTAGTTTAGTTGTTTTCCTAGTAATATATATCGATGATATATCAATAATTACAGATGAGATAAAAAAATATTACATTCTATTAATACATGGTTGGACTAGTTATTATCCATAGAAGACTGTGTGAAATGGATAACAGTATAGGGATCAAGATCATTTTTTATATATCTAAGAGGATTCTTGGTCTAATTTAGGTTACATACATTGATAAAGTACTAAATATATTCAATAACGAATAGTCTAAGAGGAAGCTATTTTGAATGTCACATGGTATATATCTCTCCAATAAAATGTGTCCAGAAACACAAGAGGGGAGACATAGTGTGAGAATGATTAAAAATGCATGAGTGATATGAACTATCACATATTCTATACTATGTGTAAGGATTGATGTTTCCTATGCCTTGATCATGTAAGGAATGTAACATGAAAGCCCTGAAGCATAATGTCATACTTATACTAATACTATAATAAAGTAATTTATTCATAAGAAGGATATGTTCTTATTTTGTGGAGGAGATAAGGGACTAGTTATTAGTGGTATATAGATTCTAGATAAAAACATACCAAATGATTAGAAAGAAAAATAAAAACATTATTTTTGTATTAATGGAGTAGTTGTGATTTGTAAGTGATCAAAAAAATTCAATGGTCACTAATTCTATGGAAAATTTTAAGTATATTGTTTTTTCTAATGCTACTAAATAAGTAGTGTAGATACACAAATTTATCAATGAATTGGATATAGATATTAATAGTAAGTTTTTTTTCACATTGTATTATGGTAATACTTTTATGGTGGTCCTAGACAAGGATCTAAGGTTATATTAGTGGAAAAAGAGAATACTTCAGAACTATTACCTCTTAATAGATTTTTCTCAAAGGGTTTAAAAAGAGGTAAATAGAGTTTCCATGGAAAAGATCATCGTGGACTAATTAACTAAAGCCTTATCTCAATAGAAGCATGAATATCATGTGAGATATACCAAATTCAAATTCATTCATAGATGGATCTAGTGCAAGTGGATTTCTCTTGAAGTTGGTACCC
Source organism: Viscum album (assembly GCA_963277665.1). Taxonomy (NCBI): domain Eukaryota; kingdom Viridiplantae; phylum Streptophyta; class Magnoliopsida; order Santalales; family Viscaceae; genus Viscum; species Viscum album. Next base: position 779,987,928 of record OY728153.1, on the reverse strand, counting down.
TATAACTAACTAAATTTTTAATTTTTTTTATCTGTATTTTAATAGACATTAATATTAATTATTATATCATCACATGATGAGTGTTCTTTTTAATACCATTAATGGGATAATATTTTTAGATTTTATGTCACATAGAGATGTTACAGAAGTTCTATGATATAATAAAAGCCTTAATGTTCTATGAAAATGTTCTTAAACATATGTTTGATATTCAAATTACATCTATATTATGGGACATAGATATTGTCTAAATATATGGTGTTGGAGGATCATAATAAATTGAGACATATTCTCATGAAGTTAACACATCATAATCTCCGATATATGAGGTTATGAGAATAGACCCGCTAATAATCATTCCACACGTTATATATGTCATTGGATATTTCTATATGTCAACATGTTTATTGGTCCTTAGACTTGAGATTAGTATTAATATATATCATTAATAATTTACTTTGATGTATTGTCAAAGACTATGAAGAAATATGATCAATGAAATCTAGGATATGTTTCGTGAATTATAAATGATATGTTATTGATTTAATAATCCAAGAAAGGATTTTTCTTTTCCTAGACCAGAAGATGATATCTCAAAAAAATTGATTGAAATAGAACTGACTGATTAAGTACATGGTCATGGTAGTTTATCTATGTGTCCATTTTATAGTATCAAAGAAAGATATTCAATCACGTAGAATGATGACACTATTATAAAACCTACTTGATGATATATCAAGAGAAAGGTATTATATTACATAGAAAGTGTCCATATTAGGTGATTTTCATTGTGACATTAACTAATTTCTCAATGGGTTCCAGGATGTATTTCTAGATTTTAATCATGGGCTTTAGTCTAGATTTCTTAATACCATTGAGAAGGAGTCCTAGAGGGTTACAGACTAAGTGTATCCAGGAAGTTAGTTAAATTCTATTTTCATATAAAATTATAATAAATATTTTTCATAAGACCGGGGAATACTAATTATTCATGTTTTATTAATTTCATAAATTCAATGAAAATTATTTTTTTTGGAATATATTTGAGTCGAATATTAAAAAAAATATTCATGAGTTTGTCAATATAATATTTTTTTTATCAAACAAATAATTTAATGATATTTATTTAATTAAATAAATATTTATTATTCTATGTACAATAAATCTTGAGGAGTATTAATGGGTCGAGTAATGGGTCCGGATGGAAATGATACATTTTAATTAATGTCATTTAAAAAAATATTAATTTATTTATATAAAAATTATTTTTAAATATATGCGAGTTAGAGCATTCCATCATATATTATTCTTATTATTATTATTGTTCATGGGATTTACTTAGAATGGAGATATTAGTTAGGGTATTATGTGCAGTTACTAATTATTTAAACCTAATTATATATTCCAACTTATATCAATTCTAAGGTTAAGTGTATTTACACTCCCAACGTTTCTCTCAAGATAACTCTCCTAAGATTGAAGATAATACTATCAAGAATGCTCTTGGGAATAATAGTATTCCATACCCCTTCCCCTTATGATATCAAGTGAACAAGGAAGAATCCTTCAAGACTAAAGGGATTCTTAATGCAATCGATGAAGAATGATGTATGTCAATTGATACATCTATGTTAACAATTGGAGTTCCATCATCAATGTTTTGAGACTCGTGTCTCATGTGTGGATACCACTAGAGGGAATCTACTTTGGATCCTTCATCATAATGATGGAAAAACAATAATATAAAATAGATTCATCAAAAAATAAGGAATATACATGCAAAAGTTTATCTTTCTGGTAAATTAATTATAATTTATTTGTGAACTAATCCCCTATTTGAAAATTTTAGAGTTTCTATCATCTGATTTTGAGGATTTATTGAATAAAATCAATAGAAATCATTATTGGTCTAAGGCCCAACTACTTACTCTATGCTCCAAAACCTACATTAAGTTCCCAGAATAAAAAACAAATGTATACATAGTGGTTCTTTTATAACTTATCTATTGAAATTCCTTCAACACTACACCCAAAAAAACCTATAAATGTGGGTTTTCTTCAAATTAATGGTGGTTTAAACCACCAAAAAACAAATTGGAAGTGGTTATTTAAAATTAATTGTATTTCATTGTCAAAAATCAAATATATAAGGTTTTAATTTATTTATTATGGGTTTAGAGAATTCTTGTTTTTCTCATATTTAGTAATGGTTTTCCAAACATTTTTCGGAGGTTCATATCATAAATTTTTTATTTAATAAATCGAGAAAAAAAGAAAGAACCACTAAATAATATAACAGTGGTTTTACATTTAGATGGATCATCAGAACCACTACTAAATAAAGAAAATTATAAATGTATATTTTGGAAGAAAAAACATTTTTAATATGTATAGTGGTAGTTCTTTTAGCAGGAATTTCTATAAACCACCACTATATATTTAAAATAATTAAAATTATAGATAAATAAAACATAAAACAAATTATACTTCATATAATGAAACTAAATATTAATTAATTATAACCATTAATATAAATAATATATACGAAAAATATATATAACCAATATAAAAAACTCGCATATGTATATCAAAACAAGTCAAAACTACTCAGTCATAGTCTTAGTTATCAAGAAGGCAACATTAATCCTACATCTGCCCTCAACTAATCACATCCATCACTCCATCTCCATTCCATCTGACAACCTTTATAGCTAGGATCATGTTACATAAAACTGAACGCATCATTAACATATCAATGAATATAAAATCAAGATAGAAATTAGAAAAACTGAACAAAATAAATAAAAATTATAGTAGAATCAATGATAATGTTTAATAATTATATAAAAACTATAAACTATCATGAATACCTTATAAAGAGTGTCATGAATCACAATGGTCATCCTCCTACCCATTTTCTACATCTATCCATATAATACCAAACCAGAAAAGTTAGGAAAATGAACATTAAATACAATAGGCACAAAATATATTCATAATTTTTTATAGAACATTTTTTTATCAATTATAAACATTTCAACACAAAAAAATGATATATCATCCTAAATATTAAGGTTTAAACTACATGAAAATACACCTAGAAATTAAGCCTCTAGACTAACTCAAAAAAGTTTGAAAAATTAAAATTACATATTTACGATATGATTCAACTCTCTGAACTTGAAATTGAAGAGTCTACAACAATATAAGGGTTCATATCACATTTTACATTACTACATAACTAATTTTAAATAACCAATAACAAATTATACAATTCAATTCCTAAAAATACCAAACCATGGCCCAAAATAGGAATCTTGGTATATTAGATATGGTTTTATTTTCATTTCTTATACAATAATCAGTGTAAAACTAAAACTGAATCATTTATTCCCTCTAGAAAATCTCCTAGAATAAGTGTGTAAAATATAGAATATCCATTGAAACACAAATCCATATATTCAAATTTTACTCCAAATAATTAAATAATTACAAGATATCCCAATTACAACTTCATGCCATTAATTCTACCCAAAATCTTGATTTTACACTATACAGAGGGTAAAAATTCATAATTTTATTTTCAGTCAAACAAAAAATGCCTGAATGGAAAAAAAAATATTTCAAATTAGTGTAATAATTCATGTTTCAATAAAAAAAATTTAAAAACAAGAAAATTAATCATTCATGTTTAGTGATAAATCATAAATTTTCTAAAATTTATCAATTAGAATCTAATTCCCACAATTAAGCCTCCAAATTCACCTAAAACACTTTGAAAAAATAAAATTACCTATATAATGTATGATTAAACTCTTGGAACTATAAATTGATTATTTTATAATAATCTAATCCTCTATATCTCATTTTTCATTACTATGCACCTAAATTTATAATATCAATACCAACATCTATAATACCATAAACCTAAAAAACCATTACCCAATATACCTATCTTGGAAAATTAGTTATTGTTAAATCTTTATTTCTTACAATTAAATGAGTCTAAACATTAAACTAGATCTTTCATACCCTATATAAAGTTTCTTGGTGTAAGAGTTTAAAATCTAAATATCCATTAAACCCAAAATCTATATATTTTATATTTACACCAAATGCTGCATCAATTTCCAAACTATCCCAAATCCAAATTTATACAATTAATTATAAAAAAAATATTGATATTATAGTATATAGTAGGTGAAAATCATAATTTCATTTTAATTCAAACCAAACATGTTTTAATGTAAAAACACATTCCAAATTATTGGAATCATTCTAGTTTCCATTAAAAATTGTAAAATAGGGTGGCTTTCATCACTATTTTATACTTTTTCCACTTTTAGGCCCCTAAATATGTGGGGATTAATAAATAATAAGGGTCCTTATTGGATTCCACAACATTCAGTTGATTTAGATCACACTTATTAATGTTCAAACAATATTTCAATGATGCATGATAAGCATAAGAACTCTAGAAATCATGAAAGACCTTATGTGAAAATGCAAAGTTGGACACATAGTCTCCCTAATCATTCATGCCATATTTTATACCGATATCAAATGAATTATTTGATGCATGATCTCCATATCCATTTTTCCTAACCATGCTTACTATACTAAATTCTCATATTACCCCCATCCACATCATTTAATCAGGGATTTACCACCTAATAACTTAAGGTATGGGTTAGGGTCATCTGATGAGTTTAGTAGACCTTTAATTTTTGTAGAGATCATGGGAGAGGATTAGGAAGATCATAAACACAATTCTTGGATGGATTTTTTATAGTTTTTTTAACTTTAATTATTCATCTTATTTATATAAAACAAATAAAAATATAAGTATAATAACTTTAAACAAAAAATATAAACCCATGTAATTCAAATAGAACACCCATATCACATTACCCCAACTCACTTTTAGAAAATCATCTCCAAAAGAATACTGTATAATTATATAAATATTTAAAACAATCATTTAGACAAGTCATCAGTTTATTTTTAGATTTTAGTATATTGGAAGATCAATTATATTAATAATTTCCTCAAGATCAATTCCCATTATCCTCTATCATATCAAAATTAAGTATTCTACTATTTCTTACCACCATTGAACCTATGTTTTCTTATAAGATTCATGTTCTTTAATTTTTTTCTTTTAAACTCAAAATTTCCCTCTATGATTCCTGATCAACAACATTTCTTGAACTCAAACTAGAGGTGTATTGTTAATGGATTATTGTGAAATGATGATGAAATTTTATGGAGTGGGTTGAGAAGGTATTCTCTATACATGGATGAGATGATCCTTCCCTAAAAATATTATAAAGTAATTTTTTGCGAAACCTATGATGATTTTTTATTTTATTTTTTGATTCAAAACCTTTTTTTATTACTTTTTTTAAAATTAAAATAAAGATAATAAAAAATTGATGTAACTAAAATCTTTTTTTTTGTTTTTTTGTATACAGAAGGAAAATACGGTGAAAGAATCTCCAAATATTTGAGTTAAAAATATGAAAATTTGAAGATTTGAGGTTTCTTTTCGTTTTAAATACATCAAATGTACAATCTTTATAGAGGTGTAGAATTAACTTGATCAAAAGATGAGAAGTAATTTTGAGTCCATAAAAATATGATAAAGCTACTTTTGATGTCATTACAATTGACCCTAAAGATCATGGGATATAGCCATTTGATGTATTCATATAAAAATAACATTACTTGAGTATTAGAAGAAGTACAATAATCTGAATTTTTTAAAGAGTTGTAATGTCATTTTAAGGATTGAAATGATTTTTTGTCATGTTCACTTCCAATAGTTGTCATTTTTTTTCTCAGGTTTTTTCTTAGATATTTGTTTATTTTAATTTTATTGTAATTTCTCTGTGTTTTCTAGTTATAATTATTTTGTTTCTATTCGTTCTTGATAGAAGTAATATATGGATAAGAAGATATTGAATATTCTGGTCTTATATGATTATAGTCTTCCAATAATAAGAATAAAGAGTTATTTTTGGTCATATTGATCGACACCTTTCAAGGATAAAAATATAGAGAATCTACTTAGGGGATTATGTCAAGGTATTCTATAGATAAAATGAAATAAATTCTAATAAGTTTAAATTAATTTCTAACTTAGTTTATCTATAATTAAATTCCGTACAATTTGGGTATAATTGTGTCTTTTATGATATCCTTTACATGATTATTTGTATTGTAATCTGATAATCTGTGTTTTTCCATTGTACATGCCTTTTTGAATTCTTAATTTTATTAGATTTTGGTAAAATAATAATAAAATGATTTTTTCCTATTATTATAAGGTTTATACATGTTTATATTTTCATTTCATTTTTATAGACTCTATTTATTACAATATTCCCATTATTTTTACTTAGATAAAATATCAGTTTCTTGGTAGATCATAACTTTCTGATGTTTTACACCATGTGGTGAAAACAAAATATAAGTCACATTTTAGAATATTATTCACCACAACGCATTATTAAGGTTTTATTTCCTATCATGTATTGAACAACACTTTTTATCAAATACTAAATCTACTATATTATAAAAATCGTCTCTTTTTCACTAAAGCCAATACTTCGTCTTCCATTTTTTATCAAAATTTTATTTTTTTATTTCCTAAAATTAATCATGTGTTAGAATAAAAAAATTATGATGGTTACTATATATATTGGATTATAAAATAATATAAATCATAATCATCCTTTTATCTGTGATGTAAATGATTATGAGAAGATCCATGATCATATAAACAATTTTTTCATTAATATAGCAGTAGAGAAAAATATGAGGATGACCAAAACATATATGATTCGGGATAAGGATCTATCTATATCTTCTAGAGATGAGCGGCTTGAGTTTCAGGATAACTATAATGTTTGGAACACTTTTTTATGTTCAACGATGATAAATAACTATATTCAAATATTTTTATGTGAAGTGGATAATGGAATCTAGAAGAAGATATAGATTACACATTTGTAACTTCCAATCTTCTTAAAATTAAATGATCTATGTAACATGTTGGTTATTAGGTGTTTGATAATATACATGGATATTATGTCTCTCCAATGAATTAATTATTCATAACAACTATATATAGTCTTTATTCTCTTATTGAGAATGATCTATTAGATGAATTGGTTATTGAAAAAGTGATTAATATACTTCTAATGGAGTGTGAGTCAAAGAAAAAAATTATTGATGATAAAGATCATATGACTAAGATACGCCTGGATGATTTAATTCGAAAAATCATGTAATATGAGAGAATATTAAGAATAGATAATGAGAACATGAAGAGAGAGAATGGTGTAGTGTTTATGTATACATCAGGTATTGTTAATTAAATATCATTATATCCTAGAGCTGAAAAAAATATTAAAGAAGTTGAAATACTCTTCTGGTGTTAGAAACTCAAAATCTAGATAAATACAACTTTTATAGAAACCAATGATAATGAATAAGATAATAAAAAAATAACTTCTAATATAATCATTATAAAAATATAAGTGAAAAGTATAATAGAAAATATTCTTCAGATGTTATTTGTCTTGAATATAAAAAGACTATTTATATTAGACCAAATTACTTATGATTAAAAGGAAAATATAAAAATTTGAGGAGAACATATAAATGTAGAGGTAAGAAATTTTTGAAATCCCTCGATACGTGGAGTGTCAGTGGAGGTAGCACAATTTATGATTGTTTATTACATGAAATTGGTAGTGACAATCTAAAGATTTTAGATTATATTTAAATATTTAAAACAAGTTAAATGATTTATGGTGAACATAAATGCTAAATATATTACCAATTTAACTTTATATTCTATATTTTCTTTTACCACTAAATATGGTTATTAAATGTCATTAGGTAATAAATGATATATTCCATCATAATGTGAAAAAGTAAATTCATTGGATTATGAGGAGGACTCATTTATATAAGAATAAATATTTATATACACAATTATCATTTAAAAGAAGAATAAAAATAAAAAGAAAAAATATGAGAGTTTTAAGGATAATGTTGTTAAGTATAAAAGTATAATTTATAAAATTAAAATTGATGTTTCAAAAAAATTCATCATAATGAGATTCCAAATCTTGTTGATGTTCAAATTTTGAAGATAAAAAAAATTTATTAAGAGTAAATAGGAAATTAAAGGTTGAATAAACTTTTTTATAACTTTACAAACTACAAATAAAATGTTGATAATATGTATAAAAAATTAAACCATTTGTAAATTCTAATAGAGTTTGTTATACTTTTACAAATTTTCATTTTCAATCAAACTATTTTATACCTATGAGTGAACCCTCTTGTAAAAAAATTAATATGGGGTGTTACTGGAAAAAAAAATCATGATTAATATTTTAGTTTTTATAAATCATTTATTTCCAAATAATATGATACTATTCAGTATAAAATATTTAGAAATATGTGGGTTCTAAAAAAAATATTTTCTAACAGTAACAAAACTAAGGAAATATGGGTTCTGAGGACATAGTTGTAATATTTTTATGAAAATACCCTTAGAAAAAATAACTTGAAAAGGTTTTATAAGGGCAGTAGCTTTTATCCACACATGAATAGACAAAAGTCAAACTTTCAGAACATGAACAAATTGAAAGGGGGTGAGTCACTTTGGGAGAAAATACACTGGGTGAAATCATTAGAATCGGTGATGTTTCTACACTTTGAATGTATTTTATTTATAATGTCTTATATGTTTTATGAAATAAGTAGTACCTTATTATCATATGATAATTATGGTATGAGAGCTACCTTGTGAACCTCAATAATGATGAATTTTTTGTTCACTGTTCAAAAGTTAGTTTTTTTCTATTAGACAATAGGAATGAGAATATAAACTATAATAACTCAAGATTTTCATAAATAGACATTACATCATTTTAGATGAATATTAAAAATATTATTTATACGCACTCCTGAGGATCGTAAACGTATAGTTTATTTGGAAACATGGAAACAAAAACAACTGGTTCCTAAAATATCTAAATCAACACCCACTTATTTATTTATAACTAGAACCATTTCTATTATAACATAATTAATACCTTTTATCGTATATTGGAAAAAATAAACATAGAAAATGGTTGATCTCGTATTCTCAGTAAGTTTAGACAAGCTAGATATCAATAATTTCAAAAGCATGACATGTTCATAAGGGAATAAGAACAAGAACATAACATTTGAAAATTATACCCTACATATCATAGATCATAATGTTGAGTTGTGGAATAAATCTTGGTAGTTCATAAGACATTAATCATAAAATAACATGATCGATGGGAGAATAACATTGGTATAAGTCATAGAATTGTGGCATACACATAATCATACAAAATCATTTTCTTATTAGTCAAGACTCTTTTCCAAGACTATCATACTGGATCGGTTTCACTCCTTAAACCATCTTAGTATTCAAGGTTATCCCCCAATACCGTCATAGTGGAATGGGTTTACTCCCCAAACCATTTTAGTAGTTAAGGCTCACTTCCAAGACTATCATAATGGACAATGTCCCTTACTAAACTATGTTTACTCCCTTATCTAGACATGTCTATCTCATAAGATATAAATCATCACCCAATGTATTATAGAGAGATATAGGTTCCACCCATCACATAATGAATATCATACATGTCTGTTCCATAAGAGTATAAATCATTCATCATATTATAACCCATGAAAAGAAATGGGTTCCATAAAAAATTCATCATGTCATATCCCATGAAAAATGAACATGTTTCATAAATAGCATGCCCTCATTATCATAAACTAAAAAAATAAAAATTAATGAAGGTATCCTTGGATTGAATTCCCAGTAAACAAATAGTAACATCAAATAATTTTATATTATATGTAAAATAATTTTGAAAGTTATCTTTAAATAATTCTTGAGGAAAATATACTTTCCATTTTGAAATCATTTCTTTTAAAAGCCATGTAGTTATAAATAAAAACAATTCTTGTAAAAGAACCGTTTAATATTTTAAATTAATATTAAAATAATTAATTATTCATTATTATGGTAAAATATTCTCATTCTATATAATTTAAAAAAACATTCCTTCTATATTTTTGTCAGAAAAAGTCATATAGAACCTCATTTAGAAAATGACAAAAAGATTCCTTTCAAAATGTTTTGTAAAAATTTAAAAATTGTTAAAATTGTTTTATAAAATTATAGGATAATAGATAAAACCTTTTTGAGTAATGTTTAAGAAAATATGGACATTAAAGGGAAATACTCCCCAATGTATAGTTAGACATAAAAAAATATGAATGATGTTGACATTGTGAAATAAACCCATACCGCTTTTGTATCTTTTTAATCGTAACCCCATGAAAAAAATAAACGTAAATTGATATATAATTCAATATAAAATTCAAGATATTTATCATAAACAAAATTCATGGATATTATTTACACCACTCAAAGGAAACAAGCATTGAATATGGCTTGTGTCCCACAGAAATAAAAGTGAGACAAAAACCCCTTAACTCAAGTCATTCCTTTCCTTATTCACATTGAAACCTAATATATAATAAATATAGATTTATTATACATGAATTCCATGAACATATATATTTCGTGTCATTTATTATTTAATTATATTGTCCTATCATCCATTTATTAATAATTATTATAATAATCACTATTCTGGATGATAACTAGTTCATTTTCCAAACAAGTTTCGGTTTGAAAGTCATGGCCCTTATACTTTGATCATGGTCCCATCATTTAACAAATGTTAATAATTGTATAAAAATCATATATAATAATTATATAAAGATATATAATCATTCATATAATGTATAGATATAAAAATGAATTACAACATTCATAGAGAGGGTAAGTTGTGCGTACACTTGAACGTTGTTTCCATTTTCCGACTGATAGAATAAAAGAATGGTAAATAATATTTCACATTTATAGAATTATTCTTATATTATATATATCATATATATTCATAAATTCTATAGTATTACCATCTATGTGAAAAATAAATGAAAAACAAATCACAACACATCATAGAGATGGTAGTCCACACATACACACGAGTGACATTAACATTTCCCAAAAGATTGGGAGGAAATAGCAGAAACAACATGACGTATGAGTTATATAACCAACTCATACCCCCCAAAATTTCATTAGAAAGGAAAAATTATAGAAATGAAAAACATGAGGTGCAACATGCTTACACCAATATAGAAAATAGTGACAACAAAACCACATATCCAACATACCATATTCAAAGGTTATAAAATATCATCAGTGTTAATAGTATCCACTTATCAAGAGACATTTTCATCTGAAGTTGCAGAAAATACAAATGGTATCCCCATGTAGCCAACAATTTTAAGTATTACCCAATTTTAGGTCATCATTTATGTACCAAAATCAACCATCAATCAAGTAGAAACATCCACTACTTCATGAGAAGACCCATCTTGATGGTCACCCTAAACGAGAAACATCACCAACCCACATCATCTCCAGACATATCGAAAGTGATTTTATGCCTACTGATCATTGTATTTATCAATAATCCGTAGAGTTTTAGAACAAATAACTTTAAAATTTAGATACAAAAAATACCCCAATGTATCTAGAAGAAGTCCTTAAATCATCCTTTACATCCACCATCCGCCATCAATATCACAAAATACATAAAATCATTTCTATAGTGCTAGACTAAAGGATTAAATGCAAACATAAGAGTTTATAAATGAATTTTTAATAAGATAAATAAAAAACTATCAAAAGGTAACCATTATAACCAACATTAATAATCCATCCTTAAAATCCACAATCAGCCTATCGTAAGGTGTTTTGACTACCTCTCAAATCAAATAGAGGAAGAACTCTCTATCCAAAAATATAAAATATCTGAATGATATAAAATACATAATAAGACAATATCCCTTATATTCAACAAGGGTATACATATAAAGACCTCAAATTCTAGATCAGTTGGTCTGTAACCATCATCATCATCCATTTTCAGCTCCAACATCACTTTGAATCACCATTTGTAAGTCATTAAAAACATAAACAATAAGATAATCCCCCAAAAAAGTCTTATAACAAAATCACTCAACATTCAAAGGTAATCTGGAAATAGTACAATAATGGAAACTCAAGAAAAAAATTAGAACCACGTCTATGAATACACTTCCCTGTAAAGATTCATTTATGTAATATTATTCCCAAGGAAGGTTTAAAAAAACAAAAACTAGGGTTTCTATAAAGTTCAATTTTCACCCTATCAAACATCCAATATCTATAATTAGGCACTCATATATAGTTATCTCTTATTTTTGATACCTTCTAAAGGACAACCTCTCTTTTTACTCAATCGATGGGTAAAACGCCTCCTTATAATCCTCCTTAATAACATGTATTCAGTTCTTGGTCTTAATAAAATCCTTTGAATCTAAAGAAGAGGGGGAATATTGATTATCTAATGGGGAGGAGGGATCCCCTCCAACTCATGGCTGAAGAAGGATCACATATTTTTCAATTAAATTCTAGAGAATCTGGTGACAATAGTTATCTCTAATGTGGTGTAATCGATACATTTTTTTCTCTTCTTGGGGGTGGAGTAACAAATAAACTTGGGTTGACCATCATCTTCTTACCTTTTTTAGAACTCAATTCCAGGTATTCATCGTCAATATAGAATAATTTATAAAGTGCATCTTTATTGGATTCACTAGAGTCAGATTGTGTCTCATGTTTTTTCTTCTAAGCTTCTGAGCTAACAAAAGTGGGATGATCATTATTAACAACATCCACAAAGCCATATAGATCATCAATAATATAACTTAGATGATGGAACTATTTAGAATGAACATCCACATTCTTATTAGGTGTATTCATTATTAGAGTCTCCTTATACACCACTTCAAGGTCTGGTTGGGCATTATCCATCAGCATAGTATCCTGGGGAGGGTGGGTATCAATATATCTAGTATGGGATATAGATTTCCCTATATTAATGTGATCTTGATCCTTAAATTATTTGGGAACTAATTGTTTATTACCCTTTCACACCCATAATGACTTGTTATGGGTGAGAGGATGTAGGATAGTTGATTCATGAATGCGAGATTTGGAGGAAGGACCAATCTTGAGATAATTGTTACAATAGGTTGGTATATTTTCATAAGTTATCTTTTGGTAAAATCTTGAAGCACCATTTTTATTCCAAACATTTAATGGAAGAGGTTGATAGATTTCAATTTCATTATAAACCCTCTAAATCAATGGTCATAAAAGATTCCTTGTAGCATAGTAAATTTTAAGATTTTTTCCAATTAAAATGGAAATTGGAAAAAGGGATCTCATTTGAATAGGTTAAGTGGAATTCCAACAAATACTAACCATTGTGGATTAATGGGTGGTTCAAAGTGAGGATTAAAATATGGTTTCCATTTATTAACATTCATGGAGAATCCCCCGAACCCCCATGAATTTCTCATCTAGAAATGATAGTATTCATCTTTAGAATAAAAATGAAAAACAATATTTGAGGAATTCAACAATTCAATTTGAAAACAAATGAACCCAATAGCTTCAAGTGTCTTTCATAAGTAGTTCAAATGGTACTATACTTGGAAAAATTTCCAATAAACATGAATTATAGATATGAGGAGAGGATAAGTACCTCATTTAGAGAGAATGATATTGTTCAGTGACCTCGATGTCAAAACATTTTTAGTTCAATATAAGGATCAGAGTTCGGTTCACTAGGGGTTCCTTAAACTTGATAACTTATCCAGCAACAAAATCTACAATGGATCAAGCATTAGTGTTAAGGGTTTATTGAGTGATCACTTAGAGACACTCTCTCCAGCACTTGCAATTCCATCCCCGCATTCAATTAGATGGTAATAAGGTATAAATAATATTATCATTACAAAAGTGTAAATATCATATATAAATATTAAACCCATAATAAAACCCATCTATAAAATATAGTGATTAAAATTTAATTGTATTGTTATGTGGAGGCAGTAAGTCATCTGTATGCACGAGCGATACATTCCCTTCTTGTTTGATGAGAAAGATATTTTATAATGGTATTTTCAAAATCAAAATAAAATTTAAAAAATATTTAAGATACTAAATTTATAAATTTATGATAAATATCATATATTTATATGAGGTAAAGAAGAATAGAAAAATAAAGTGATCTATTCAAGCGATTACCTCATCTTTGAAATGGCCCCTTTAGATTTCCTCAAAATTGATATAGGGTTGGTCTCTTGGGAATACCATCACATCTTGGATGTGTCTAGTGAAGTGTAGAAGATATATTTTCAGAGTATGGAGAATCAATAAGGCCAAATTGGTTAAATTAAGTGTGGGAGGATGTTTCCTTTTATAATTTAGGTGAGGGGTACTTTTAGAATTTCTCTAAGGATTAAAATATAATAAGACTATTTTAGATCCAAATGCTTTCAAATGGTCCATAAATTCACATGAAATGATATTTTCAACCATATAATATCTTAATTTGTATTATTAATTTTTTTATTATTTTTATTATTTATATTATTTTTATATAATTTAATAAAATATTAATCCCAAAAAATATCATTGTTATCAATTTTGATACAATTCCTTACATTGAAATTAATAACAACAAGCCAACAAGTAAAATTCTAAAATACTTTTTAATTATATCCTAAACATTTCATATTAATATATAGAATTCATGGATGGCATTAATTATCTCAAATTAAAATGATTTTATTATTTTTAATATTATTTATTTTATTTTTCTATTAATTAAATAATTATTTCCTCGGCGTTGTGTTAAAATTTGAGGTGATTATTTATTTACTAAAATTTAAAAAAAATTACCATGATGAATATAAATATTTCATATTTCAAAATAATATTTAGAGTAAAGCATATCCATTTTATACCCACATATTAATAATATTATAGTTATTAAAAAAAGAGTGTGTCATGTTTGACATTTTTATTAAATAAAATATTATATAGGTCATAATCTTATACAAGTTGCCTAAGATGGCCATAAATGTGACCATTGTATAATTATTCTCTAAAATCACTCATTAAATAAAATTTGGACAAGTGTTAGGTTAATTTTATAGTTCTTATCATATTATTTTTACTCTAAATTAATTTATTTACCCTTTACCATGTTAAAAAATATTAATATGGTTACAATACATATTAATAAAATATATAGGGGTATATATACTAAATTTTGATATCAAAATTACAAATATAGAATCTATTTTTCAAAATTAAAATCACTCTAGTTTTATAATATAATTTAAAATCAAATCTCCAAACTCAATGAAAATTGGTTTTTAGAAGAAAAAAACCCCTTTTTAAATAAAAATATTTTTATACTAAATAAAATTTTAAAATACATTTAAAACTATAATTTAATTATTTTACATCAAAATGAACTAATAAAATTTTAATACTAAAAAATTTTAAATTCATCTTTGAAAAAAAAAATTATAATAGAAATGCAGTTTTCAATAAAATTGGAATTTTTTTACTATTCATTGAAAAATAAATCTTTTTCCAAAAAATTATCAAAACCTCACCTTAAGATAGTTTTGGAATAATTAATTCATAAATAAAAATACATTTTTCAAATACATTATATAAATGTCATAAATTAGTTATAATATTTACTCATAAGAAAACTCTTTTTACTGAAAATGTATTTTCAAATAATAAAATTACTTTACTAAAAAATAATAAGATTATTTTATAAGAATTTTTTAATACATTTATATTGAGTTAGAAAATTATATTTATTTAATATATCATTTAATACAATTCATACCTACCAATCTAATGGATTGGAGATAATGGACACATAATAATTTTAAAATGTTACATAGTTCGTCTAAACTTTCCCTTATGTGAAACATAACCTATCGAAGAAATCAAATTCTTTAAATAAATATCATTCATTAAAATATCAAGTTGTTACATTCTACTCCTGTTAAAATGAATTTCCCTCTATATAAATTTCAATTATATGAAAACAAGTTAGGATACCTATACCTAATTACATCCTTAGATCCCACATAGTTTTGTTAAATTGGCAGTTTCTCTATAAAACTTTAACAAGGTGAGTGGTATCGATTTGTTGAAATTTATCTCTAAGATATAGAATCTATACTAGTTATATTTTATAATAAATATCTTTCTCTAGGTGTATGATCTTTAAATTTAGTATAAGTGAATGATAAGGTATATACTTCCTCATGAGAGATGCATGGAAGACATCATTAACTTGTAAGAGATTCACTAAAAGCACTAATAGATAAGAAACTATCCCAATACAATCAAGAATTTTAAAAGGGTTTATATACCTAGGTATTATAATTCCCTTCATTCCAAATCTCATATCTCTCTTATAGGGATATATTCATAGGAATAACTTGTCACTAAAATCAAACTCTGGATCTTTTCAATGTTTTTTAGCATAAATTTTATACCCACTCTAAGAAACTCTTATATGATATTGAATATATTCAAAATCTCTACCATTTACTAAACTATATATAGACCCAATATCTTTATTTATCCAACTACATTCTAGCATGTTGGAGTTCTACACTTATTACTATATAGGGATTTATAAGGAGGCATCTAAATTCTTGGATGAAATCTATTACTGTAAGAAAATAATACCAATGGAAAGTGTCAATCCAAAACACCTTTGAAACCCATAGAGTATTCTATAAACATGTCTTATAGAGTTAAAATGGTTCTCTCATACTGACCATTTTTATGAAGATGATAAGAATTTCTGAAATGTAACTCAGTATCCAGATCCTACTGAAGACTTTTCCAGAATATCGAGGTTAACCTCATACTCCCATCAGATACAATGAAAAGTGGAATTCCATGAAATCTTACCACCTACTTAATATATAATCTGGAAATTTGATCAATAGAGAAATATTATCTCATATCAATGAAGTGTTTTGATATTGTAAGGTGGTTGACTATAACCCATATAGTGTAATGGCCTTTATATTTTTTGTGGATTATGATGAAAAATTACAGGGTGATGTTTTTTTTATTTAGGTATGGTTTATGATTGTAACATCATCTTAGACTTCTATCTCTCAGAATTAACTTGTTGAAAAACCAAGCATTGAGAAACTTAATCTTCAATATATCTCTTTATTATATCCCACCAAAAATAATCTTTCATGTCTGTAAACGTATTTTTAATTCCATGATAAATAGTGAGTGATGAACTATGAGCCTCATCCAATAGCTCCTAATACAAATATGTATGGGTGGGAAACATACACAGTTTCTAAACCTTATTATTCCATAACAAACAAGGCTAAACTCAGGAAAATTTCTCACTTTCTTTTATAGCTCTATTTATTCCTTATATGCCTCTTAAAACATCACATATATAGATGTTTTAACATTCATTTGAGCTCGATATGGTTTCTCCCCTTCATTTATGATTCCCAATTCTATCCTCTGTAAATCCATAAATATTGGATCCTTTGTTATTCTCTTCATTGATAAGCTATAATGATCGATTTGGTTCAAAGCATCTTCCACCTTGTTTGCATTCCAAGGGTGTTAATGTATAGAGCATTCATACTCCTTAATGGGTTCGTTTTCATCACTTTTTGAGTGAAAATATACTTTATAATTTATTTATTAGAATATATGTCACACCTTTATCCATAAATATAATACCTCCATATCGATAATGCAAAAAATACCACATCTTACTCAAAATCATGATTTGGATAATTTTTTCAAGGACCATCAATTTAAATTAATCATAAGTTATCAACATATAATTTTTTGTAAGGACACATCAGTTTCCCTTCTTTTAAGCATAACTAAATATAACAAACATTCATCCATTATAGGGTAGTGTGAGCAAAGGTGCACTCACTGACCTTATTTTTAGCTAATTTAAATTCTATTCACATTCCTCTATCCATATGAACTTAAATCTTTTCCAAGTTAACTTAGTGAGTGGATTAGATAATAATGATAAATATTTCATAAAACACTTATAATATCCATCCAACACACAAAAACTATGGTTTTCAATTTCATTGGTTGGTCTAGGCCATTTCTTAATAGCTTTTGTATCAGAAGAATCTACAGACATACACACAAGTAATATTATATTACCCAATATTAAACTTTATGATGCCCAAATGAACACTTGGTTAATTTTTCATAAAGATTCTCCTTCCTCAGGGTCTTTAGAATAATCCACAAGTGATCTTCATGCTCTTACATTCTTTTTGAATATACCAGAATTTTGTCTGTAAATACTACCACAAATAGATAAAGATATTCTCTAAAGGCTATATTCATTAAATCGTTTAATATAGTTGGGGAATTAGTAAGACAAAAAGGAAACGTTATAAAATCATAGTGTCTATACCTTTTATAGAATGTCATCTTGGGTATATCATCCTTTTTTACCTTTAGTTTATGATTAAAAAAATGAAGTTTAGTCTTGGAAAAGTATTGATCTCTGTGTGGTTAATCAAATAAGTCATTAATATGGTGAAGAATATGCATTTTTAGAGTGATCTTATTATATTATTGATAATCAATATAGAGTCTCATTGATATATCTTTATTCTTATAAAATATAATAGGTTCACCCCAAGGTGATGCAATAGAGAGTATGAATCGCATATCAAGATCCTCTTATAGTTTATTATTTAATTCTTTCAACTCAATTTGGGTTATTATATATAGATTATTTGAAATATTATTACACTGGAAATAATTTCTATTGAAAAATAAACTTCACGATTTGGTGGAAGACTTGGATATTCTTTAGTAAATACATCAAAAAACTCCCATAAAATATGTGTATAATTAATGTTTATTTTCTCCTTAACCATCTGATATAAATAACATTCATTTATAAGAATTAATACCCACAATATTTAAGTGACTTCCATTGGAATTTGAAATTATTATAGGAATCAATAAATGATCATAGGTTCATTCAATAAATAAAATGTGACTTACCTTTCTAAAAAATAGATATGATCTCAACATAAAAAAAGCCAATCTATACCAAGAATCACATGGAATTAAAATAAAGGGAGAATCAAAATATTTGAAGCAATCACTTTCCCAAAAAAATCAATAGAGAAGAACTATAAACATGAGATGTGACTGTTGTTCCAATTAGTGTTTTCACAACTAACTCAACATCTAATCATTGAGGTGATATGGTGATTCCCTTAGAAATATCTTTATAAATAAAATAATCAGTGGATCCAGAATCAAATAAGACATTAGTTTTTCTAGAGTGGATCTAAATTATGGAACATTATTCAATAAAACAATAGGATTAACCTAGGTCATTCATGATCATTATCAAGACTTTAGTATTTTTTAATATACTTAGCCTTATGCATAAATTTTTCTCATCCTTGTTTCTAAAGGTTAACTACACCCAACCCATGACACCAACTATAACAACCCATTATTTTCATACATATATATTAAAAAAATTTATTAATATTCCTTAAATTATGCATACACATGCATGATAATCATAAATGTATAGTGCCTTTAGAAACTTGAAAATATAAAAAATTGGTTAATAAAATTTCTACATCATAGAACACTTATTTCTCCACAACTAGAAACCATATTTACATATCATACTTAATACCTTTCTTCGTATCCTAGGTAAAATAAACATAAGAAACTGGTGGTCTCATACGCTCAGTAAGGGTAAACAAGAGAGATACCAATGGCTTCATAAGCATAACATGGTCATAAGGGAATAAGAACATAAAAATAATATTTAAAAATTATACCTTGGGTATCATAGATCAAAGTATTAATTCATGGAATAAATATTGGTAGTTTGTAAGATATAAATAATAAAATAACATGATCTATGAGAGAACAAAATTATCATAATACAAGGAATTATGGAATACACATAAGCATATAAAATCTTTTCCTTGGTAGTCAATACTCATTTACAAAACTATTGTGGTGGATTGGGTTTACTCCCGAAAAACATAATAGGATTCAAGGTTCACTCTAAAGACTATCATATTGGAATTGGTTCACTCCCCAAACCATCGTAGTTGTCAAGGTTCACTTACAAGACTATCATAATGGATAATGTCCCTTACTGAACCAAGTTTACTTTCTATTCCAGTCTTGTCTACCACATTAGATATAAATAAGTACCTTAATCATCGTAAGGAGATATATATACTACCCATCACATAATAAAAATCATACATACATGTTCTACAGGGAAATAAATCATTTATCATGTCAGAACCCATGAAAATATATGGGTTTCATAAACATTTCATCATACAACCCAAGGAAAAGGAAATAGTTTCATTAATATCATACTGTCATAAAAATAAACCCACCATATAAAAATTAAAAATGTTATCCTTGGATAAAATTCTAATTAAATAATAATTAACATCAAATAATTTTATATTAGATGGAAATTTATTTTGAAATATCATTTGAAATTGTGAAAAAATATCCTTTTTTATTTGAAATAATTTTTTTAAGCCAAAAAATTATAAAGGAAAAACTTTTCTTTAAAAAGAACATGGTAATATATTTAAGGAAGATTAAATAAATTAAGGAATTATTATGGAAGGAAAATAAATTCATTCCATATAAGTTAAAAAAATTCCTTCTGTATTTTTTTCAAAAAATTTCACAAAGAATTTCATTTTGAAAATGAAAAAAATGATTCCATTAAAACCATTTTGTAAAAAATCCAACATGGCTAAAAATTATTTTAAAATATTTTAGTATAGTAGTGAAATAATTTTTGAAAAAAAATTAGAAAACACGCACTTGGAATAGAAATATTCCTCAATGGATACTTAAACATAAACAACCCTAAATAATGATGAGCTTGTGAAATAAACCCTTATCTCTTTGGTAACATTTGAATTGTAACCCCATGAAAGAAATAAACATAAATGGATATGAAAATCACCATTAGATCCAAAAACAATTATCATAAAATGAATTAATGTTCATTATGTACACCAATCAAATGCAACAAGTGGTGAATATGGCATGTGTCCTAAAAAAATAAAAGTGAGACAAAAACCACATACCATAAGTCTCACTTTTTCTCATTCATATTCAAAAATTATGTATAATAAATATGGATTTATTATAAATTTATTACTTGAACATATATATTTTATATAATTTATTATATAATTATGAAATATTATCACCCATTTATTAATATTTTTTTATTATATTCGTTGTTCAGTATAATAACTACTTTGTTTTCTAGGCATGTTTTGGTCCGGCAATCTCGGTCCTTATAATTTGATCATGGTCCAATAATTTCCATAATTTTAATCATGTTATAAAAATAATATAAATTAATTTTATACTTGTTTATAATCACTCATAGAATTTATAGATAGAAAAATGTATTACAACATTCATGGAGATAGTGGGTTGTACGCAGGCATGAATGATGTTTTCAGTTTCTGACTGATGGAAAAAAAAGAAAGGTAGATAATAATTGAAATTTAAATAATCATTATATTATATATCTAATATATATTATATAATTTAATTCATATTACCATTAATTTTAAATATAAATTAAAAATGAATCACATTGAATCATGGAAATAGTGGTTCATACGTACACCAGAGTGAAGTCATCATTTACTAAAAGATTAGATGGTTGTAAGGAAGACATAAAATTATCATTATATAAGAATAAATATAAAATATAAAAATTAAAACCATATTTAAACCCATATTTAAAATATGGTTATGAAAAATTAATTTTATCACTATGTGGAGATGATAAGTTGTATGTATGAAGGAGTGATATTTTCACTTCTTGCTTGATGGGAAAGAGAGTGTACAATGGGTTTTCATAACAGTTATAACATTAAATAATATTTAAGTTACTAAAGATTTTATTTTATGATAAATATCATATATTTAGAGATTTTTAATAAGAGTATAAAAAGAAAGTGATCGGTTATAGTCATTACCTCTTTTTCGAAACAACACCTTTAGAATTGCTCTAAATAGCTCTTGGGTTGGTTTTTTGGGATGATCAGCATCTCCAGAATGTGACTAGAGAAGTTTATAAGAGAGTTTGGATGAGTGTTGTCTAATTATAAGGCTCATGGTGGTGAAACTAAGCGATGGAGGAGGTTTCCTTTTATGATTGAGATGATGGGCACATTTGGAATTTCTCAAAAGATTAAAATATAATAAGACTACTCTAGAGAAAAATACTTCCAAATGGCCTATAAATGAACATGTGATAAAATTTTAGATAATATATTATCTCATTTTTGATTATTTAATATTTTTATTATTTTTAAATAATTTAATAAAATATTAATCCCATAAAATATCATTATTGTCAATTTTAATATTATTCATTACTTTGAATTTAAAAACAATAAATAAAAGTCAAATTTAAAAAAAAAACTTCTTTATTATATCCTAAACATATAATTTTAATATATATAATTCTTAAATGACTCTAATTATCTCAAATTATAATTTTTTTAATTTTTTTAATATTTCTAATATCATTTATTTTATTTTCCCATTAATTAAATAATTACTTTATTAGTAGTTTTAAAGCATTTAAGGTAATAATTTCCTCACTAAAAATTAAAAATAAACATCCAAGATGAAGATATTTTTCCATTATTTAAAAATACTATATATAGTAGAACATATCCTTTGGTTAAAATGTATTTTTCAAGAATAAAATGACTTTACTATAAAATTTGGGATTATTTTATATGAAATTTTCTGTACATTTATATTGAGTTGTAAAATTATATTTATTTCATAAATTAGTCAATCCAATTCATACCCACCAAAACAATAGCTATGTGATAACAGACACTTAATATTTTAATAATGTTATGTGGTTCGTCTAAACTCGCTCTTCCATGAAACGCAAGATATTAAAGAAACAAAATTATTTAAAGAGAAATATTTCCTAAAAATATTGCGGTGTAAAATTTACACACTCAACTTATAAGACATTTGGAATTGAAATTTTTATTTCATATGTTTTCTTAAATATATTTCTCGTCTTTTTTTATATGGTTAGATTAGTATAACTTTTAAACTTTATCTAAACATTATGGTAAAGGTATTGTTTGGAAACTACCATTAATTAAGTTTAAATCATCCATGGTGTGTGATTCTTGTTAATAAATAATGTAAAAAAGTATAATTTTAAACATGATAGTGATGATTCATCTTCCATAGGTTTAAAGTTGATGTACATAGAATTATTTGGTCCTACACAAATTTTTAGAATTAGGTGAAATAATTATATATATGATCTTATTTATGATAACACTGGATATACTTATACATATTTTCTCACTCAAAAATTCAAAGATATATTTTTTAAAAAAAGTATTATTCTATTAAAAATGAAAAAAACTATCTTTGATTACTATCCAAAGTGAGTGTATTGTTGAGTTTATAAATTCATATTTTGAATCTTTTGAAGTAATAAATGTATTACTTTTAACTTTTTATCACTAATAACACCTCAAAAAATAGTATATAAAAATATAAAAATAATTACATTGGAAAATACATAAACATTATTCAATAAATATTCTATTGTAAGACAGTTTTTAGCTAAGGATTTATATACTAATTTGTATATTATAAGTAAAGTTTTTATTCTACCCTTTCTTAATAAAACTCCTTTTGAGTTGTGTACTAGAAGAAAACAAACCTTTCATACTTCAATGTCTTTAGATGTAAAGTATTCATATTTAATACCAAAGATTGCCTTTATAAATTTTATACTTATGAAAATGAATTAATTTTCATGGATACTCTATAAATAGTAATGAATATAGTATTTCAATAAATGAACTATTATTATTGATGAAATAGTTCATGTAATATTTTTTGAATCTGATCCTCTTGTCTTTATGAAACCGTCATATGTTAATCTGCCCGATGATTTTTTTGAAATTAAATTTATTAATATGCTGGAAGTTATTCTATAGACATTGCTAGTGAACCCACTAAATGTAATTTCAATATATTTTCAATATACATAAACAATTCTAATATAAGATACACAATAGATAGGTTATGAACAACTTACCGTTTCACTTAACAACTAATCAATCTAAAGGAATCATCCAGCTGATAATAGCATTGGACATGTGTGTCAGACAGTCAAAACTGAAAAATTATATTAGAAATGATTGTGAGCATCAAAAATCCATATCTAAATTAAAATCTAATACTATAGATAATGAAATGACTAATGAAATTTGGATAATAGATATGCATGAAAATCTTAATCAATTCAAATGAAATCAAGTTTGGACTTTGGTTGAATGGCCTAATTAACTTCCAATGATTGGGGTAAAATTGGTTTTTAGAAACAAATGTGATGATAATGGGAAAAGTTTAATGAATAAATAAAGAAATATTTCTAAATATTACTATCAAAAATAAGTCATAAGATATGGAGAGACTTTTACACATGTATCTATGATCAAGATTATGTGAATCTTAGTCGAATTTGGATCTCTTCTAAAATTTACATTTTTCTAAATGAGTGTGA
This sequence comes from Viscum album, assembly GCA_963277665.1. Lineage (NCBI taxonomy): Eukaryota > Viridiplantae > Streptophyta > Magnoliopsida > Santalales > Viscaceae > Viscum > Viscum album. The sequence continues at coordinate 779,963,221 of OY728153.1, read as the reverse complement.
AAAGTGAAATTCATAATAGTATTTCTCAAGGGGATGTATATGTTAAAAGCCACAAATTTTTTATAATGAAAAAATTTCAGAACATATATTTTATCATACCAAATCCTTTTATAGTCTTAAACAATCTCTAAGTGCCTGGTATGATAGACATACTAGATCATTATTTGATAATAGTTTTTTTGAGGAAAATATCAATAAAAAATTTTTATATATAATTTTTGTAAAGACACCATCTTTTTTAAAAATTATGATGAAGACAATTTTTTTGGATAAACTCAAAATTCTATCTCTGATGAATTTTTAGACCTTATGAAGAGTGAGTTTGAAATGAGCGTGATGGGTGATTTGAAATTTTTCCATGGTTTTCAAATTTATCAATAAAAAACAGAAATATTTTACCCCAATATAAATATATTATAGATTTTCTAAAACATTTTTCATTTTAAAATGCCTCATGTATTAGTAATCTAGTAGTTACCTCAATAAAACTTTATCATTATGAGTCTAGGAAACATATAGACCAAAAACTATATTGATGTATGATGGGAATTTTATTATAATTAATAGCTAGAAGATTATAAATAATGTATCCAATATTTTTAGGAGTGGTGTTTCAATCAAATCCAAAATAATAAATTCTAAACATGTCAAAATTTATTTTTCATTACTTAAATGGTTAATCAAAAGTTTTTTTATTTTATTCTTCTCGAACTGATTTTACTCCCAAAAGTTACTCATATGAAGACTTTAGATGATGTAAGAATAATAAAAAAGAACTTTTGGAACAATTCCATTTCCTATGAGTATCTTTATTTTTTTGTTATTGTAATAAATAATATTTTGGTTCACTCCCCACTGATAAAGATGATAATGTGGTATATGGTTGTTATTGTGATCAAGTGTTGTGTATATAACACACCCTCAAACATTTTGGTTTGAAATTCACTCAATATTGTAGTGACCCCAAAACCCAGGGTGCATATGAGACGTGATATACTTAAAATTTCATTACATCATTTACAAATAAGATATCATGTCCCATTACTACAGAAGATCGTGAGGCTCAGGATTCTGAGAAACCAGCAGCTTCTGATTAACTTCATTAGTACCAACCATGCCTGAAAATTTTTAAACAAAAACGTAGGGGTGAGCAAATATGCCCAGTAAGGGGTTTTAAAAAAAATTTAAGAAAACTCTTTCTCAAAGAAGTCCTTTTGAAAAGAATAAAACACTTTGCTAAAAAAATGAAGCATTATCTTTTCTTAAAAAAATGAAATCCAACATTCTTGAAAACCACTTGCATAGAGAATTACGTACTCGAAATAATCTTTAAACTAAACATGATCAGAGAGCGCAACACATAGATAACGCATAATTTACAACCAAGATTTCTTCAGTTCTGTAAAATCTGTGTGTAAGCAAGGAAAACATTCATTACATGATTCATGAGCATATACAGATCTTCTAACCACTTACCACATGAATTTCAGTTCTTAACACATAATTAAATTTTAATAGTCATGGGAATTTTCAACTAGGGGATGTCCTGTTAGTTGAACTAACCCCTGGTTGACCATTTATCATCACATGCAGAGGGAATGTATATTGTCGGACTTTATCAGGACCTTTCATCAAGACCTTATAACTTACTTAACGGGTCAAGGCTAACCGCCAATCCTGTTTCCATGGTAGCACAAGCCAAGGCTAACTGCCAAGACTGTCGCACATAACGTCTCATGAGACTCATACTTTACCAAATGCATTGGAGCGCTGTATAATTCTGGGCGCACCCGTCACATCATTCATATTGCGCTATATAATTCCGGGCGCACCCGTCACATGTAAGTCCAATACATCCCTCACATATCTTGACATGGTCTTTCATTCATAGGGTTTTATTCATACAATCTTAATCAACCCCCTTTTTCACATACATATTCATAACTTGAAGACAGTTCAATCATAAATAAAGCTAATACATGGATGCTAAAAATCCATATACATAAGAAATTAACTTAACAATTGAAAACATGGGTTTTAAGGAAATGAACATAAACACTTAACATTCCAAAATATCATAATACCCAGTTAAAAACAAGGTCATTCATAATTAACACATATGCTGATAAATGGGTATTGTTTAATCAAAACTGGGTGAATATACATGCAGTTAGGGATACAATGTGCGTAATTAGATCCATCTTGGTAAATCATGTGTATATGTAAGAAAACTGCATGAACATATACAATTGTGTAAAAACTCATTTTTCACTTTAAATATCATGACCATTCCTTTGAAAAGTTTGCAAACATCATTAAAAAAGAAACTTTTATTTGAGGATGACATATTGATACAAGGTTATATATATATATACCTATATTCATATATGAATTTAGGTGCGCATACACATGTGCATCAACTTAAACGATATTATTCCTCATGTTATACACTAGGAAAAAATTTATGTTTAGTAAAACCGAATGGGGTTCTTTTGCATAAAAGAAATGACCTTAATTTTCCTAAAACCTTTTATTGGAATAAAATCAATCTTGCATGCAACATGGTTGATCCGTAATCATGAGTATGTATATATTAATACATATATATATACATTTTAATTGTTTAAAGAATTTCACACTTCCCATCTTCACAAAAGCAAAATCATGATTTATCAAGAATAATGATAAATGATAATTTTCAATTGAAAGGACTATTTTGACATCAAACTAACCCTTAGACTTCATCGTACATATCAACATGTTTACAAATAGTTTTTCGATACTTTTCTTGAAATAACAATTTTTAAAGGATACATATAATTAGTAATAAAGCTTTAGATGATAATGTGGTAAATTTTAAAAGGAATAATTAAGCTTGTCCTCATATTCGCACACAGATGCACATGTACATCTTATATAATCACATGTACATATATATCTATATGCTCTACATATCTGCATCATCTTACATGTTGATAAAATTGCCTGCAAACTCTATTTTTCATAGGGCAGAGTAAAACCAGGGTTATAAACATGTGAAATAAATGTGTACTCATACATGTATTGTTTTATATACATGTATAAATACAAATATCTATGGATACATGCGTGAAGTGTATATACATGTAGATAACCGTGTATTTTTACTGAAGCAGATGAAAATAAATTAAAACAAGGAGACCTCCCCAACTCAGGTTCGGTCCTAAGAAGAGGTAAAATAGTTTCATATGGTCTTGTATATATATATATCTATACATATTTATATGAAAGTTTACAAAAATATTTTATATCTTAATGAAACTAGCGGAAAAGAGGCAGGGGAATTTCCTTTAGCCCTACTTAGATCTCCAAACTAAAAGGGGGATCCTCACGGTCTGGGTTTTCACCCGGTTTATACACACAGAGAATATATTTATATAACCCGTATATATATATATATACCGAAACTTAAAAAAAAACCAAAATGAAACTTTCCCCTTACCTTAGCTTGCAGAGAATGTGAGAAAGATGTGGCAACGAGGCAAGTGAAACCGGATGTATAAACACAGAGAGTATACACATACATATAACACGTATATATGTATATATATAAGAACCGAAGCTCAAACAAAAACCAAAATAGAACTTGTCCCTTACCTTAGCTTGGAGAGGAGGTGAGAAATAGGCGGCGACGAGGAAGGTGAAACTGGTCTGGTGGTCAGAGAGATCAAAGGAGCTCAGTGCAAAGCTTCCCTGCCTTCGGTGTAAACCAGGGCTTTTAAAAAAAACCGAAGACCCACTTGCATGGAGGGTATCCGGGGGGTCGGTGCTGACTTGTGGAAAGTAGGAGACAGACAGGTCTACTAGACGGCCTACGAGAGAAAAAACGACCCACCCTAACCTACTGGTTCGATGACACGAGGAAGAAGAAGCCACGGGACGCGGGGAAGAAGAAAAACCGAGAAAAAAGCAGGCGGTTGGGATTAAGCCGGAGTCGATCGGATGGTTCAAACGTGGTGCGGCATTAAAAGAAAAGGGATGGTTGTGATCAAAGGGGAGAAGATCAGACGGCTTAGATGCAGCACGGAGTTTTAAAGAAACTCGGTTCAATAGGTTTTAAAAAAAAGTTGTTTTATCAATATTTTTATCAATTTATTAAAACATTATTTTTATTATTAAAAAAAATCAATTATTAGTCTAACTTTTATTATTTAAAAAAAGTCATTGGTCAATAAAAATATATTGATTTAATCAAAACATATATTTATATGCATATATATATATTTTATTTTTAAAACATCAATAATTTTTATTAACCTTATTATATTAACATTATTATTATTAAACCATAATTATTGGTTACTTAATATTACATTATGAAGGTCAATAGTTCATTTAATATACAAAGAAAACATTGGTTAATCAAAACATATCATATATATATTTATATATGTTTTAATTTCTTTTATTAGCTAATTACCTTAATTTCATTAATTAAATATTAATATTAATAAAACATTAAACGTAACTACATTCAATCACACATAGGAGTGTGTTGATATAAACATTACCACTAAGAAACACATAAGTAAAAGAAATCATGGTTTGACATAGTTTTTTTTAAAACTGTTAATTCAAATTATTGACATTCGCATTAATATTATCACTTATATTTAATTTAGAGATAAAAATAATTCATTTAATTTGATGCAATATATATATATATATAACTCAAGAGTTAGTACATATTTTCATAGACAAAATAAAAACCCATCAGCTTTAATATATTTACAACATAAAATTTTAATTTCTCAAATTAAGAAGTTATGTATAGTGAATAGTGTAAAAAATAAAATACCAAATTTTCACCATTTTGAAACATAAAATATAATTCGCATTTTTGGGAAAACAAGAAATAAATTAATTAAATTATCATTGATGTAATTCTTTAAATATTAAATAAAAGTACATAATTAACATTCCAAACCTTTCAGGGGTAAGTCATTCTTGTCTCCAACGGTCAAAAATAAAACATAGTGGATAGGGGAATCCAACGGTCATATTTATAGTCGTTTGGGTTCAATGGTCGGATTAGTGTACTTATAAAGGGTCTAGTCTCGGGGTGTCCCTCACTCCAGCTGACTGAAGGAGAAAGGAAGAGATGGTTCGTGTGATTCCCTTGGTTCTCAGCACGGTTGCAATGGCTTCGGTCATCCTCATCTTCATTCTGATGGATGTCAGAAACCCTTACTTCCTTCTTGGGGTCCTCGTAGTTTTAATTGGTCTCCCAATTATTGTAATCGGGTTTTTAATTGGGATTTTGGTTAGATTATCTTCTTGTTCGGTCAATGGGAGTTGTAGCTACCGTGATGTTACCCATTGGAATAAAGGATCATTCATTCATTTGATGCTATTTTATTATTATCATCTTATAAGATGATTGTTTGTTCACTTAACGGGTGACATTGTTAAACAAACTTGTCAAAACTCAAAAAATGGTTTTCTCGGGTCGTTACATTACTTCCCCCTTCAAAGAATTGTGTCCTCGCAATTCTATCATAAAAAGAAAAACTGAAACCCCACACGTACAACATTACCGAAACAGTGGATCTGGCTCGGTTAATGGGATACCAAAGTTGGCACATAGCTCTTCCGTTTCCCTAGCCCAGATGCACTTTGAACAGTATGTCCTGAACTCCTGCTCGTGCGTACTGCACACGGGCTTCCAAAGGGAGCCTTGTGCAGTGAAAAGCTCAGAAATGTCCGAGTAGATAAAATCCTTGATAACTCTTCAGGCCACATCACGCTCGAGGTAGTTGAGAGGAATGATTCAGTTGAGGAGACTGAAATTCAAGACTTGGAACATATAGGCTACACTAAGCTGGCCATCCTGGGCGGCTACGAGGAAGCACGCTCTGGCAGAGAAGTTTTGTACCAGTTTAAAACATAGGAATAGGCCTTCATAGTACCTTCCCCTCCTCCTGTAGCAGGGGAGTTGAGTAGTGGTGATGAGGTGAAAAACACGATCATCCTCTTGACATAACCGAAGAATCTCAGGACCATTTGCTAGATCGACCAAATGCTGGCAGGACCCTCACAGGTGGAGAAAGGATGGATAATCCACCATGCATGCCTTGATCAAGATAACTTCTACTAACTCATTGGGTAGTGATGAGAAGTTCGTTTGACCATCCATCTGAAAAAAATCATTCGAAGGGAAAATCTTAACAAAATTGATAAGGTAGAGGTAGGAAAGGAAACATGAAACTTCCATTTATGACAAAGTTTACATGACAAAGCCTGAGTTTACTAGACGTACACCACAAAGAGTGGAAAAACTTCCTAACTCTTCAAACCACACACAGGCTGAACAGACAGGACTAAACTCATGGGAACATTTATGATGCCTAATGAGTTTAGCGTGAGGGGTATGGAGTTGGGAAACATCATTATACACCTCTTGCCTAAGAGAAAATCGGGTGGACTCATCTTTCAACACTTCAAAGTCCATTAACTGGCCCCAGAAGCCGTAGTGCAAAATATGGCATAGTTAAGCCGCTCGGAGGTCTCTAACAGCAGCAGCTTCATGAAAGGGGTTATCAAGCATCGTGCCAAATTCCTCGCCCGTCGTGAACACTCGGAAGAGTCCTTCGTGATACTTTCCCCGATGTGCATAAGAGGGAAATTGGGTCATCATCATTAGGAGATAATCCATCCCCAATCCCCAGTGAAGACTAAGCACCCTAGGCGAGTTTGACACGTCATACAGGTTCTTATACGTCATGCGAATTCGGGCATAATTTAGAAAGTTCTCACGGCTAGCTAGAGATACAATGTTCTCTAGAGCCTCAGTGGGAAGTGACATAAGGTCGGTAGGTACATTTTCATCAGCCATCTGAAAGTTATAACATTTTTACTTAGTCAATCATAGCAATACATTCATACCACCTGGTTTTCCAGAGTTGCCTGAACCTATACTCTAATACCAACTGTAGCAACCCCCAAACCTAGGGTGCCTATGAGACATGATATACTTAACATTTCATTACATCATTTACAAATAAGATATCATGTCCCATTACTACAGAAGATCGCGAGGCTCAGGATTCTGAGAAACCATCTGCTTCTGATTAACTTCATTAGTACCAACCATGCCTGAAAAATTTTAAACAAAAACGTAGGGTGAGAAAATATTCCCAGTAAGGGGTTTTAAAAATGTTTTAAGAAAACTCTTTCTCAAAGCAGTCCTTTTGAAAATAATAAAACACTTTGCTAAAAAATGAAGCATTATATTTTCTTAAAAACACGAAATCCAACATTCTTGAAAACTACTTGCACAGAGAAGTACGTACTTGAAATAATCTTTAAAGTAAACATGATCAGAGAGCGCAACACATAGATAATGCATAATTTACAACCAAGATTTCTTCAGTTCTATAAAATCTGTGTGTAAGCAAGGAAAACATTCATAACATGATTCATGAGCATATACAGTTCTTCTAACAACTTACCACATGAAATTCAGTTCTTAACACGTAATTACATTTTCATAGTCATGGGAATTTTCAACTAGGGGATGTCATATTAGTTGAACTAACCCCTGGTTGACCATTTATCATCACATGTTGAGGGAATGTATAATGTCGTACTTTTTCAAGACCTTTCGTCAAGACCGTATAACATACTTAACGGGTCAAGGCTAACTACCAATCCCGTTTCCATGGTAGCACAAGCCAAGGCTAACTGCCAAGACCATCGCACATAACGTCTCATTAGACTCATACTTTACCCAATGCATTGGAGCATTGTATTATTCCGAGCGCCCCCGTCACATCATTCATATTGCACTATATAATTCCAGGTACACCTGTCACATGTAAGTCCAATACATCCCTCACATATCTTGACATGGTCTTTCATTCATAGGGTTTTATTCATACAATCTTAATCAACCCCCTTTTTCACATACATATTCATAACTTAGAGATAGTTCAATCATAAATAAAGCTAAGACATGCATTCTAAAAATCCATATACATAAGAAATTAACTTAACAATTGAAAACATGGGTTTTAAGGAAATGAACATAAACACTTAACATTCCAAAACATCATAATACTTAGTTAAAAATAAGGTCGTTCATAATTAACACATATGCTGATAAATGGGTATTATTTAATCAAAACTAGGTGAATATAAATGCAGTTAGGGATACAATGTGCATAATTAGATCCATCTTGGTAAATCAAGTGTATATGTAAGCAAACTGCATGAACATATACAATTGTGTAAAAACTCATTTTGCACTTTAAATATCATGACCATTCCTTTGAAAAGTTTTTTGACATCATTAAAAAAGAAACTTGTATTTGAGGATGACATATTGATACAAGGTTATATATATATACCTATATTCATATATGAATTTAGCTGCGCATACACATGTGCATCAACTTAAACGATATTATTCCTCATGTTATACACTAGGCAAAAATTAATGTTTAGTAAAACCGAATGGGGTTCTTTTACATAAAAGAAATGACCTTAATTTTCATAAAACCCTTTGTTGGCATAAAATAAATTTTGCATGCAACATGGTCGATCCGTAATCATGAGTACATATATATGAATACATATATATACACTTGTAATCGTTTAAAGAATTTCACACTACCCATCTTCACAAAAGCAAAAGCATGATTTATCAAGAATAATGATAAATGAGAATTTTCAATTGAAAGGACTATTTTGACATCAAACTAACCCTTAGACATCATCATACATATGAACATGTTTACAAATAGTTTTTGGGTACTTTTCTTGAAATAAAAATTTTTAAAGGATACATATAATTTGTAATAAAGCTTTAGATGATAATGTGGTAAATTTTAAAAGGAATAATTAATCTTGTCCTCATATCCGCACATAGATGCACATGTACATCTTATATAATCACATGTACATATATATATCTATATGCTCTATATATTTTCATCATCTTATATGTTGATAAAATTGCCTGCAAACTCCATTTTTCATAGGGCAGAGTAAAACCAGGGTTATAAACATGTAAAATAAAGGTGTACTCATGCATGTATTGTTGTATATACATGTATAAATACAAATATCTATGCATACATGCATGAAGTGTATATACATATAGATAACTGTGTATTTTTACTGAAGAAGATGAAAAAAAATTAAAACAAGGAGACCTCCCCTACTCAGGTTCGGTCCTAAGAAGAGGTGAAATAGTTTCATATGGTCTTGTATATATATATCTATACATATTTATATGAAAGTGTACAAAAATATTGTATAGATTAATGAAACTATAGGAAACGAGGCAGGGGAATTTTATTTAGCCCTACTTAGATCTCCAAACTGAAAGGGGGATCCTCACGGTCTGGGTTTTCACCCGGTTTATACACACAGAGAATATATTTATATAACCCGTATATATATATCCTGAAACTTAAACAAACCCAAAATGAAACATTCCCCTTACCTTAGCTTGGAGAGTAGGGGAGAAAGATGTGGCAACGAGGCAAGTGAAACCGGATGTATAAACACAGAGAGTATACACATACATATAACACGTATATATGTATATATATAAGAACCGAAGCTCAAACAAAAACCAAAACAGAACTTGTCCATTACCTTAGCTTGGAGAGGAGGTGAGAAAGAGGCGGCGACGAGGCAGGTGAAACTAGCCAGGTGGTCAGAGAGATCAAAGGAGCTCGGTGCAAAGCTTCCCTGCCTTCGGTGCAAACCAGGGCTTTAAAAATAACCGAAGACCCACTTGCATGGAGGGTATCCGGGGGGTCGGTGCCGACTTGTGGAAAGTAGGAGATAGCCGAGTCTATTATCCGGCCTACGAGAGAAAAAACGACCCACCCTAACCTATTGGTTCGACGACACGAGGAAGAAGAAGCCGCGGGATGCGGGGAAGAAGAGAAACCGAGAAAAAAGCGGGCGGTCGGGATTAAGCCGGAGTCGATTAGACAGTTCAAACGTGGTGCGGAATTAAAAGAAAAGGGACGGATGCGATCGAAGGGGAGAAGATCAGATGGCTTAGATTCAGCGCGGCGTTTTAAAGAAACACGGTTCAACAGGTTTTAAAAAAAAGTTGTTTTATTAATATTTTTTCAATTTATTAAAACATTGTTTTTATTATTAAAAAAAATTAAATTATTAGTCTAACTTTTATTATTTAAAAAAAATCATTGGTCAATAAAAATATATTGATTTAATCAAAACATATATTTATATGTATATATATATTTTTTTATTTTTAAAACATCAATAATTTTTATTAACCTTATTATATTAACTTTATTAATATTAAACCATAATTATTAATTAATTAATATTACATTATGAAGGTCAATGGTTCATTTAATATACAAAGAAAACATTGGTTAATCAAAATATATTATATATATATTTATATATGTTTTAATTTATTTTATTAGCTAATTACATTAATTTCCTTAATTAAATATTAATATTAATAAAACATTAAACGTAACTATATTCAATCACACATAGGAGTGCGTTGATATAAACATTACCACTACAAAACACATACGTAAAAGAAATCATGTTTTGAAATAGTTTTTTTTACTGTTAATTCAAATTTTAGACATTCGCATTAATATTATCACTTATATTTAATTTAGAGATTAAAATAATTCATTTAATTTGATGCAATATATATATATATAACTCAAGAGTTAGTACATATTTTCTTAGACAAAATAAAAACCCATCATCTTTAATATAATTACAACATAAAATTTTAATTACTCAAATTAAGAAGGTATGTATAGTGAATAGTGGAAAAAATAAAATACCAAATTTTCACCGTTTTGAAACATAAAATATAATTCAAATTTTTGGGAAAAAAAGAAATAAATTAATTAAATTATCATTGATGTCATTCTTTAAATATTAAATCAAATTACATAATTAACATTCCGAACCTTTCGGGGGTAAGTCATTCTTGTCTCCAATGGTCAAAAATAAAACATAGTGGATAGGGGAATCCATCGGTCATATTTATTGCCGTTTGGGTTCAACGGTCGGATTAGTGTGCTTATAAAGGGTCTGGTCTCGTGGTGTCCCTCGCTCCAGGTGACTGAAGGAGAAAGGAATAGATGGTTCGTGTGATTCCCTTGGTGTTCATCACGGTTGTAGTGGCTTCGGCCATCCTCATGTTCATTCTGATGGATGTCAAAAACCCTTACCACCTTCTTGGGGTCCTGGTAGTTTTAAGCGGTCTCCCAATTATTGTAATCGGGTTTTTAATTGGGATTTTTGGTTAGCTTATCCTCTTGTTCTGTCAGTGGGAGTTATAGCTACCATGATGTTACCCATTTGACTAAATGAGCTTTCATTCATTTAATGATATTTTATTATTATCATCTTATAAGATGTTTTTTGTTCACTTAATGGGTGACATTGTAAAACAAACTTGTCAAAACTCAAAACATGGTTTTCTCGGGTCGTTACAAATATTCAATCCTTTGTGATAATAATTATGAAATTTCATTATCTAAAAACCCAAAACAACACTCAAAAGATAAGAACATAGACATTATACACCATTTCATTAAGGAACATATATAAAAATGAGTTATCATTCTTGAATTTTCCTAAATAGAAAATCTTCTTGGTTGTATTTTTAAAAAACCATTAAACTTTGATAGATTTGAATTCATTAATCCAAATTTGATAATGATCAATCAAAATTGATCTTCAATCCACTTATGGTTTAACCTATCTAATAGCATTGAAAAAAACCTCAAAAAGGTGGAGTCCATTTATTTTAAAAGTGTTATATTTTATAAAATTTTTATTTATGGAGGTTTTAAAAGCTGAAGTTTATATTCATAAAAAATAAATCTAATGAATGTTATTATTTTTGTAAAATTTAATATTCTCAAAACTATTTGTTTTGGATAATTAATAACATATTTATTTAATTTGTGATAATAAGAAATAATTTTTTAGTATTCTATAGAAATTCTAACTTAGAGAAAATAGGTCATAAGACATTTCTATTTTATTTTTCATTGGAACTATATTCATGAGAAGAAGATCATCAAAAGGCATTGAAATAAAAATTTTATGATTAGGTTTAATTTTATTTATCTTATTGTTCATTTAATTTTATTCATTAAGTTTTCTAACCTCAAAAAAGATAGAAATATTTTTCTTCCTTATTATTTCTTATCACAAAATTGAATTATTTAAGAATATTATTTTTTTAACCTCATCAGATGGAAGATCTAGGAAATTAAAATTTTATCTTTCTAGTGACAAGAAATTAAAATTAATTTTTTATTTCTATTTCCACTACGATATGATTAAAATCTTGTAAAATGGGGGAAATATTATAAATTATTTTCTTTCTAAAATATTTAAACATTTTTATTGAGGAGGATATTTGTTTAAATATTTAAATTACTTTTACTACATATATTATAAATTTAAAAAAAAATAAAACTCAGAGTTTTATAATTATCTTTCAATTTTCTTTTTGAAGGATGAGATATTCCTTTTGAAAATCACAAAAGTGGATATGTATAATAAAAATTTTTAGTTTTTAGTTTTTCATAATGGAGGAGAAATTTATAAAATTGATAATGTTATATTTTTCTAATAAAGGGTAGATTTATTCTAATTTTTATGACTAATGATTTTATTATTAAATCATATATATTCAACGTAATAAGTTTCCTTCATTAGAACTTATTAGAAGTATCACATTAAAATTCAATTGAACTTATCAATTTTTCTTTATGTGTCTTGATCTTTCTAAAAAATGAGGATATTATTTAGTAAATGATTCCTTTGATTCCTTTGTTTTGGATAATGACAATTCACTTAATAAGAACTTGATGAAAATTTATATTCTTTTAGTTTTTTTGTTTTATAAAATGAAAATCCAATAAATGATTTTTTTAGATATTTGAGTTGAAAAGATAAAAAATATAGAGAACTGAAGCTTAATGTTTTGTTAAATACCCTTGATGTATGAGAACTCTAACATTGTAGGAATAAATTCATCAGAAGATGATAATTAGTGTTTATTCCATCTAGATATGATGAAACTTCTTCTGATGCTGTTACAACAAACCTTGGTGATCGTAGGATCTGACTGATGAAGTTTTTCATTTAGAAAGACATATTATTTTAGGATTTTAATACGTATAATAATCCAAAATTATATAAATATATTTAAATTCAATTTGAATATTTCAATGTATTTTTATCGATTTCACTTCTGATTGTCATAGATTTTCATTCTAAGAGATTTTGTAGAGCATCTGTTTTTTAGGATCCCATTGTAAATTATCTATGTTATTATACTGTAATTTATTTATTGTAAATTTTTATTGATTGAGATCTTATGAGGATAAAAATATAGGTCTTTGTTTGATACTTTATAATCAAGGGATTTAGGAGATATTATGATAGAGTTATTTATTATTGGTTTGATCAAGGACTTCCTGATATAAGAAGATATAGAAACCTTGGATGGGTTTAAGTCGAAGGCTTCTAAAGATAGGAAAATATATCATTCATAAAGTCTAAATTCAATGATACCTTGATTCATGTTTAAAGAATGTACTTACACATTTGGTAAAAGTGTGTCTTTTATAATTTTCTTATAAGTGTATTTGAATTGTAATCTGAAACTCAGATTTTTTTTATTTTTCATTTTGAAAACTTTTTATATTATTATATTTTTTACTTTTAAAAATTTATAATAAACTTTGTTTATAGCAGGAGTACACATTTTATACTTCTTCAAATTTATACTGTATTTATATTGATTCTATTGATTAAAATATTTTTGTTTTTTTCTTGATAATGTATATGCTGATCAAAATATAATAACATCTGGGATTTTTACACCTTGATGTGGGTGAGAATTTTAAGTCACATTTTAGACTACAATTCACCACCACCCTCTTGATGGATTATCCCCTATCATATATTAGAAAATAGTTCTTGTATTCCAAGTTTCATGAATTTTAAATTTTTAATAAAACAATTAACAATGATTTTATATATTCTATATAACTTCATAATAATAGGTAATTAATTTAATTTTTTACTATTTTTTATGTAATTAAATAATATTAATTTTTTAAAAAAATTAGTCGTTCTAATGTCTCTCGTAGGTTTATTCACAAAATTACCATCCATATGATAATGAACACTAATCCACATATCTTTTTATCTAACCAAGTTATATAAAACATGGCCATTTATAATATATATACGCATATCATATTTAAAATAATACCTTCCGGTATAACAAAATAATATAAATAAATAAATAAAATAGAACCAAGAGTGATCTTTTTCTATAAAAACTCTGTGAACCAACAATATAAGGATGACTTTCTTTTTATGATTTGTTGTGTTTTTTTAGATAATTCCTAGAAAAAAATTAAAAATAATAACAATTATTATTTTATTATGTTTATGTTATTAAGTAACCTTAAAATATGGATATAAATCATTGGATAAATCCCTGTTATTATTAATAAACAATTTCCACTACTCATGAGACACACCTTCAAGTACTATCTCATATATTTTCTATATTCTCAGGGAGGTGACATTAAACTCATGACATAATATCAATTAATTTAACTCCATTTCATTCCCAGATATATCTGGGAACATGGGTGTGAAATGGATTTAGGGAATTCAAAATGAAAACAAAAAACTATAAATAAAAAACAAAAAACTTTATATGTGTGTTAATAATTTCAGTCATGCATTTTAAATTAGTAAAAAATAAATACTAAATTATTATTATCTTTATTATGTTTTTGAACACCGCATTCTTCCAAAACATGGGAATATACGTCTAATATTTTTAATTAATTGGAATTCCCACCATCTCACATAGAAACTGCCCAAAAATCTGTACATAAATTCTAGAATAATCATTAATAGGCACCTTGAATTCATCTAATGGAATGATAATCTTAAATTATTTGAGGTCCCATACATCTTTTGTTTTAATAATTGTATCACTTCATTTTTTACTTTTATCTTTTTGAAAAATTCATAAATAACATAACAAAAACATGTTGTTTTTTTTAATTATGTACATACCAATAATGGTAACCCATCAACAATCCTTAGATGGAAGAGTGACCACTAATATAGTAGTATAGTTTCATCAAATGATGGGCTAAAAATAGTATATGGGGAATCAAATGTCTCATTATAAGTCTATGGTATAGGGGAATAAATTAGACTCATTGAAGGTGATGGTAGATTCAGGGTTCTCTTTGGTGATTATTGACTTAGATCTCATAGAAAAAAATTCCCATCATTCCAATATTTCAAATTCCTTAGAATATATTCAATGTATAAAAAATAGTAGAGGTAAAATAATTATAAATTATAAAAAACCAAATCACAATAATGAATATATGTATGAAACACTTATAGATATGAAATAGTAATATTGTTTTATTACCAATTTATGAATTCAATTATCCTCATATTCATTTACAATGTTGTTATCAACCTTTATTGCGAAGTGTACTCCTTTATTTTCATCCTCCCTTGAAAGTTTTTTTATTTTAATATTGTTATGGAAAATTTTTTTAATATTTTTCAGTTGATGAGGTTAATTTTTATAAATTAAAAAATTAATCTTCATCACTAATATTATAAAATTATATCTATTTTATGTCTATGAAAAAACTCCAAACTTCATGTACTCATCATACATTTAATAAACCATATTTTGTTATGAAGACAAGTCGAATGGATCATGCTCTGCACACCAAATAGTATGGATCAAGAGAGAGAAGTTGATAGATTTAAAATTCAATGAATATTTAGATATACACTAAACAATGGTGACCCAGTTTCCTTTTAAAAAGAAAACGGAAAATTAACCTTGATAGTTTAATTTGCTGATATCAACAAGATTTCTATAGTATCCCACCTATACAAGTGTAAATGCACCACTATTTTGAGTTTTTATCCTTCTATGCGATTAATAGTATGAAACATGTATCCCAAAATATTGTAGGCATTGAATCTTGTAGCCTTTATTAGAGATACTCAAACCAAAATCTAAAAATCATTTCAAATTTGTACTTGATTCTCAAAATTCATTATCTATACTATAATATATGAGATAGTACTTTTAATATACACAAAATAACAACATTTCAGTAATATGAGTATAAGTATGTACTTGAACGATAGTAAAACCATTTAGCAATCTCATAATTACTTTCTTTTGTTAATTTCATCATTTTTTGGGATCAACCCCTTAGTCATCTCTTTATTTGAAATCTCAATCCATCAATAAATGGATCTATAATTATATAATTTTTTATAATATATCTATGCTCTTGTAGTGACTCAAATTTAGTTTTTATAATATTTGATGCCTTTCCAATTGGTTCTCCTATTGTTAGAAATACCTATGACTATATTTTAAAATAATAATTAATGGATATATCATCAACAAATTCAACATGATTCAATCTAGTCTCAATTGCATCCAAATACCAAGAACCAAAGGTCGAACACTCTTCAGTTATGTAACCATTAGCAATATAGATTTCTAGTTGAGCTTTATTCCTCGCATATGACTTCAAATGACTTGAGTTCTTGAAGAAAAAAATATAAGAATCATATTTAAATAATTTATAAATGAGTTAATAAAATTGAATTCATCAATAAAAATAAAAATACTATTTACATACCTCTAAATGGGATACATCTATTGATGGTGTACTAGTCAAAATTGTTTATCATTCAAAACTAAATGAACATCCAAATGAATAATGATAGATAAAATTGAAGGGGTGAAATAATATCTACAAATGAAAAGTGTCAACACAATTCTTTCTAGATTTTTTTCAAGATTAGTTGGATATAGAGTTATATTTTTTCAAATCTCTCTAAAGAATGTGATGTTCCAAGGATTTGATAGATCACTAAGAATGGGGTGAATTAGTGGTCTGTTTTTACAAATTATTATCTTAAATTAATCCTCCTAGGATAATTCTAATCTCAATCCCCTCTACATTGTATCTCTTAGACACATGTTAATTAAGAAGTAAATAAAGGCATAAGAACACATATTCTTACAACTTATGTCTCTATGGCCTACTCCTTGTCATGATTGGTAATTTTCCCCAATCATAAATCTTCTAATATATTCAATCTATGATTGCATTGGATTTTTTCTTTTAACGCATTCATAAAGCATAATTGTGCTTACACATTCAAGCATCTCACTGGAATTCAATACAATTATCTTCGCATTGAAATCATGTCATTTCATTATGTCATCCATGGAAACTCAAATTCTCTTTGGTTTCATGAATTCCCATTGTTTATATATAAGGGTTTCCTTTAAGATCCTTATTTAAGTAAATCTCTAATTGTAATATTTATTTAACCGCATTCACATATTTTATTTCTTACCTCATTATAGAGACTTCATATTTCATTAGATCTTCACAAGCAGCGAATGCAACTTACTCCATTTTTATCCTAGTTTCACAAATATTTTTTAGAAGCGCCCTCCTTGATTTATAACCTAATAATTGAGAACCAATGATCATTATGAATCCATTAGCTCCACAATATCTAAAAATATCAATATAGAGGTATTTAAGAACATATTGTATCAGTCTCTCACTTAGCTTCTCCTTTATTCTTCTTCTCAATGCTTCAGCTCAATCGATATGGTCTGAAAATTATGGTTGGATTCAAATACTTATTCTTCTTATTCTTCATTTATACATAGCATATTAATCTCCACATATAATTACTAGGTTTCTTCTTCTTTCTTCGAGAGTTATTTAGGTTCTCTCGAGTCTCCTCAGCTTAAAACAACTTTTATCACTCTAATATTTTTTTTATATATAGGTCAACATAAATAATGTTTTTCCTTATGTAAAATATATAAAACCTCATTCAATTTTTTTCATTAACTCCTCATAAATTTTCCTGAACTTATTATACATGGGTGTCCCCTGTGATGGAATTTTTTTTCCTACCCACTCAGCAGTCTCCTATAAAATTCTATGAGTGCCCATCCTTTCCTTTTAGCCACATTATCTTCTCAATTTTATCATCTAAATTTATTTTAGATATACTTATAGAATGATTACCTCTCTTATAATCTTTCTCATCTTCCCAAAAATCCATAGATAAACATTTATCATGGCTTTATTAAATTTGCAGAAAATTTACCTCTATTGTTTAACTCATTCTTCAATACTTGAGACCATTAGAGAATATCAATATAGACTTCAAAATGGTATGAACACTCATATAGAAGTTAAATACTTTATAATTCATCCCTAGAATTAATCATAGAACCTTTTTGGTATTTATTTAATTTTATTGTAGCATAATCATCCACTTTATTTTTTTATTTACACATCTGAATATCTAGATTTTTCTCATTTTTTTCATGTTTATTTTCACTTAAACTCATTTAACATAGATCTTATATTTATTAGATAATCAGTGTGAAACATATTTTTATTTTGTTTAATAAATTAGTAAAAACTCTTTATCTTCTAAATTATTTTTCATTAAAATAAAGAAAATTTAGAAGCATTATTTTATGACTTGAAGAGTCTCTCAAACCCCTATTTCTTTGTCCATCTTCAAAACATCATGAAGATCAAATTTAATAAAATTTATAGATTTTATAACATTTAATTTCTGATATTTTAATTAATGAAAATTGGATTAAGCATTATCTAAATCGGTTTTCTCCTTCAGATATTAAATATGGAAAATATTTATTTTAGTCTGAAGTATTCTCAAATTTTTAAAAGTATTGATGCTTATGATTCACATTAATGTTTTTAAAGATTCAATTAATCTTACAAAAATAGGATTTATGCATACACTGATTTAGAAATGACCCTTATGGGGCTCATGTTTACATGGATGACCCATATGATTCTCATTACTACAAAAAAAATCCTTATTACATAACTCATACGTTGGAAAATGAGAGGTGATCCTTATGTACTTCCAAATTCATCTTACACACCCATTCATGAAGCTTATGTAGTGTCAAATGATGTTTAAAAATCCATCAATTAATCTTATTCATATCATGTATTTGTCAATTTTTAATATGTCAAATGAAAAAGATTACCTTTAAATTGTTTCAAGGTCATGGACAAAATTTAATATCAAATGGGAATATTAAAATTTTCTTCAAATAAATTCAGAACCTATTTAGTTGACTTCAATCCACCTCTATTCTTATTAAACTTTAATCAATGAGATATAATTCATTTTATTTAGTAACCTTGATTATTATTATTCCTTAAATTTTTTCTCATAAATTCAAGTTATCTTTCACCAATCATTAATTCTCTTTACACTTTCAAACACATATTATACAAGTTTTATAGTTGGATTTCGTTCAACTAGCTTTAAAAACCTCAAATTATTCATTCTTAATATGTATAGTACAATTCTTCTCCAAGATTCATCACTTTTCTTTGACTTAGTAACCATCTCAATCAATCATTTTATCTTTAATTGATGGTCAATAAGTAGCGTTTTCTTATTCTTTAATTACCCAAGTGCATGGGAAATATATTAATCATTCATATAAAGGATGGATACTCAATTGATCACCCATTATCCCCAATCATTTATTTTCAAATTTTTTCAACATTTATTGAAAACAAATACAAAAATCATCATTAGAAATCCATTTGGGTGCTTTAGAAGGTGCGCAACTCAACTAGAACTATAGCTACATTTTTAAGTAATATATCATTCAATTGTAATTGTAGAAACTTATTAATTAGAGTATGTGAGTGATAGATTTTAAATCAATTTAGCTTTTAATGTTTTAAGTCAATAAACCATGAAATTTTTCTTTAATATACATATATTAATTTTATATTATTTAATATTCAAAGGAATGCATTTTTCTTATTTTTTCATTGCAAAAAAATGAAGGATACTTTCTATTATTATTTTCACATAAATCACACATTACATTTAGTACTTCCAAGTTATTATGAGTTCTAAAGTGATTCCTTTATTTACCCATCTCATTAATCAATGTAATGAATTACATTGTCACAGACATTCCTATCAATATGCATTACATCCTAATTATAACCTAGAAAATTAAACTCCTAATATGGATGTTTCAAAAATATACTCATTTTTTCCACTGTTGTGTTCCAACAGCCTCAGAAAGTGTACCTCATACCCTTTTCCCCCTTATTTAAACTAGTTATATTTTATAAAATCTATAGTTACATTAATTAATCATCAAAATATTTATAAACTATTTAACATCTTTCCTTATTTTTTCAATTAAATATCTCTATTGAATTATGAATTGATAGAATTGAATTTATATGATAGATCAAGAAATTTGAAATGACACATAAAGCACCATTTTTCTATGAGTTAATCATTGAGGTTAAAAATAAAAATTACAAACATGACAATACATCCTAGTATAATCATTCTAATTGGATAGGTTTTCTATTCAAGGAAAGTCACAAAATTTCCAAATTAAAGTAAAATTCATTTTGAATATTTTTATAATTGATGCATCAAATGTTTCCAGGACAACAACCCATATTATTGCAAAATTGTTATTGTAGGCTTATGGTATGCATCTATTCCATTAAGTCATATGATTTCCTATAATAATCAACAAAATAGTGAAATAAGTCTTCTTAAAAAACATATATTAAGGTAGATTATAGGGGTTCAAAAGAACTATCCATATGATATAATTAGTAGATAAAGTATTAAAATGGTTAAAAACATCAGATCCAATCTCAAAAATATATTCCTATGATCTAATGAAAAATTTAGACATAATGAATCAGACAAATTTCATGATATTTAAACTTTTGGATGTCTCATTAAAACTACATTGTTAATTTATAAAGCATGTCATTTTATATCACATACAATCTTAGAATACAAGAATAATATTTACAAGAATGGTTTTAAAGGAAATTAATGTAATACCTATATGGGAATTTTAATGCCCCGTGATTTTAGCATATTTTTTCTTTTAATTAAATACTATGTTGAAAAACTTCTTTTATATGCAACACCAAACTAGAATGAACAGCGAAACTTTATTATGATTAAAACAATAGTTTTAAAGTATTCATTGAATTGATGGGTATAAATATAGCTAATAACATTATTAAATATTGAATGAAAAATAAAGGTTCATTTTAATTCAAGTATAATTAGTATTTCTAAACAACTAATAAGATCATTTTATGATTAAAAATGTGTTTTCCTACAAATTTCTTATTTAGACGGTATATAGTTTTTTAAAGAAACTAAATATATTATTGTTCAATGATGATAAAATATTTTTTTTATATGAATAATATATTCACACTAATTTAATTAATAATTATATAAAATAAGAATAATAATAGTTAATATCTAAAAATTCATTTTCCTATTAAAAATAATTTTTATTATATTTTATATTTCCATTTAAAAGATAAATTCATAAATTTTAAAATTTTAATATGAACATGTAAACTTTATTTTTGGATTTAGATTCTCAATATTATCTTAAGATGGTATTTATCTATTTTTCAAAAATAGTTTATTTTTTGGTGAATAGGTAACAACATAGTTTTATTAATTCCATAGAATTTTTGACATTATCAAGATCTAAGAATGTATCAAAAAATGTATATATCATTTTCATTAACCCTGAATTTATTTAAGGGATAAATATATAATTTAAAAGCACTATGTTGAATTTATAAAACCCATGTTTAACATTTTTAAACTTAATTAATTTTTTATTCGAATAAAAAAATATTTTCATCCTTTTATTTAATTATTATATAAAAAGGTATAATCCTATTTTGGCATGATTTTTAATCCATATAACTATTCTTTTTTAAATAATAAACTTATTATTGTCATGTAAATAAACAATATTGATAAATTTATCCTAAACATTAATTTTATGCTTAAAATACAGTATTTCTAAAAATTGGATTTTACACGTTTGGTGCATTAATATTAAAATAAATTTTTATCACCCTTATAAATTTTAATTGAAAAAAATGTATTTAATATTTCGAATAAATAGGTCCAAATTATATAATATGGTCCACTTTATTTTTATTCGTAAAAAATGAATTACTTGGGTAAAAATAAATTACCACAATTGAAGTTTCTAGGATCGTATTAATCCACTTAGAAGGGGGACGAATCAATGGATAATTTTTTTAAAAAAATTTCATATTTTTCAAATTGACCCCTATAATATTTTAAGGTTCGATTCACTTAATTAAAGAGTCTCAACCTCACTAGTGTATGAAAACAATAAATAGAAAATTAAAATGAGGACTTTTTATACGGTTTATCCCCCTCCTAGGTAACCTACTCCTTGACATAGTTTTTTAGTCTCCCCCACAACATATTCTTCACTATAAGAAACAAAAAAATAACAAGATTATAACATTGAAAAATATCCAACTATACCTATCCATAGTTACACCCAACATTATAGTTTCGCACTTCCTTTAAATATAATATGTAACCAGGATGAGATAGGTCATTTTAAAGCTCAGTTTATTTATAATAGTATAATTATATCTCCCACATTGAGACATTAGAAATATTTAATAATTCATGCTCACTTCACACAAATATAATGTCTAACTACTTCTACTTTTTCTTTCCCTGATAACTCAACAATTTGAACTCAACCAAAAAACAAATCTTCAGATTAATGGTGTCAAAATTCTTGGTACTCAAACATTATTTAGTTTTTCCTAATTTCAATCACACTAGTTCCATAGAAGTTAAATAATAATTATTTTTACACAAAATCAAGATGAGGCATCCTTGGTTATTCCAAAATTACCACATATAATAACATTAAATGTATCCCTTCATAATCATTTACCTTAAATGGAAAAATAATGATTTTTTATTTTCTTGCCAACCTAAAGGGACATAATAAAGTCACTTATTTTGGAAACATCACTTTACTACGTGTATCTTTCAAAATATCTCAAACCTAAAAATTGTATTCAGGTTAACTTATTCAAATTCCCTTATACAATAACAATTCTATCATTATTCACAAATATCACATTTTTAAATTATTAGAAATTCCATTCTTATTCTTCTTCATGATGAACCAATATCAAGATCATCATCTTCATCAACATTATTTTAAAAAAAATAGCAGTTTAAAATAAATAATTTGTTTCACAAGTAAACATTTGAAACTAGGCTAGAAACACTACATAATTAAATTCAAGTGTTTATTTGAACATTAGATCATCATAACATAATCTTGGTTTATTTAGAGATTTAATATCTTGAGATTATTCATTTACAGCCTCAATATCAAGTAATAAAAGTACTTTTTAGATAAGACATCTCAGAACATAAAATAGATATAAATTATGGCCATTATTTTTTAAATATCACCTGAATTATCTTGAATCATATTATAGATTGTAGGGTCCTGAAAATTTTGCAAAGGAGAATGATGATCCCCTTTAACTCAAGGGATATTCTACCCAATTTCACCTCAAAAGTATTGGGTAAATGTGGAGAATACTCAAGGATGGAGAAGGATGAACTGGTCCACGGATTGGTTTAATTTTAGCGACGCACGGCCGGTTCCGCGAAGCGTCCCTCCTCCGCAGACCGTCGTCGTTTGCGAGATGAAGGTGGAGATCCTCCGCGGTCGCGAGGTGGGACAAGATCCAACCCGGTTCACCATTCCGGACCACCCCAACCGTGAGCAGCATCAACCGGCCCAAACAGCCTCCATTGTCGTTCACGAAATGGAGGCAGCACCCTCCGCGGCCGCAAATCACTCCTCGGGTTTGGTTCGCATATGAGGATTGTTTAATGCCCAGCAAATTGCGGATTGACCAAGTCATCTATGAACTGGGTTTTCGGTCATGGGCCTCTGCAAAAGTTGTCGCATGACCATAGATACATCATCTTCCCCACTTTATAAAAGGAGATTGAAAAAGAAGAGGAGAAGAAAAAAAGGGAAAAAACAAAGAGGAGATCGGTCAGACTTAGGTGGAAGGATTTCGAAGGAAGGCTTAGGATTTCCCAAGTTCCAGTTCGTGACTAGAGTAGGTATGAACCTGGGAACAAACAAATAAGGAACCAAAAAATGTATAATAACTTGGTGTACCGTGAACTTAAAATAACAAAATAGAGAAAACCGCAAACCAGGGTCCCTCCGCGGATGTACTCCCTGCGTACCAGGGAGTTTATGTCTCTTTTATGATCTGCTACACTGTGTAGCACCCTCCTACGTGGGCGAATCCCCAACAAAAGAGCCTCTGGTCGGTGCCGCCCTTGGCCTCCACTGCTCGTGTGGACCCCTCCGCATACCAACCTTGTATGCGAACCGAACCTGAAGTCGTGAACCCTCTTGGTTCACGGGATGCCAATCTGTCCGTGGACCCTCCTGGTATGCGGACGGCCAATCAGTCCGCAGACCCTCCTAGTTCACAGACATCCAATTATTCCATGGACCCTCTTGGTTCACGGATGGCCAATCAGTCCGTGGGCCACCCTATCTCGCGTACAGCCTCTCCAGCTGCGTAGCACTTCCCTACGCGAAGGGCGCCACCACCCATAACCCTGTGTGGCCCGCCAAAACCTTCGGAGTTCCCATTCCACGAGCCAGATAGAATCCTTCAAATTCCAATCCGGCTTGATCCTTCGCAACCTCCTCATTGGCAAACTCATCGGCCCTGATCTGATGCCTCCACCAGATCCACCAGATCTGTGTATTGTAATCCTCAGGCGCATAAGTGCGCCGTTTTGAGTTCACATACCCACGGTAAACAGGGGCAAAGTTGTTTCCCCGACCCTTGGGTGGATTCCCGAATAATTCCTTGGTTCACATTCCCACGGTAATGTGGGGTCTGAGCCTGAGATCCCCCTTTCTGCCTCTACTCGTCAGGATGGGAGACTGCACGCTTCGGCGGTCATGCACTTCTCCCCTCCCTAGAGAGGGGGCGGCATACCCATCTGAAGGCAGCTGTCCCCATGCACCTCGGTACTTCCCCGGGGAACAAGAGAGGTGACTATCACAGGAGCACCCCCTTCCCTCTCCCATTGTTCTTTGTCACCATGGGTGTCTATCCCGGAGTAAGCCCTGACTTTATAGGCCACCCTCATGCGTAAGTCCCACTCCACCTCTCACGGACGCACATTTCATGACGTGATCATTTGGTCCCTGCTACCTCTTGTTTCTCACACTGAGCAGGACTCACGTGGGCTTAGAGTAAGCATCAACCATGACCTCCTCTTCTGGGCCTCCTTAGAGTGTAAGCCCCAATCCATCACTCTGGGCTGCCTCAGAGCGTAAGTCCCAATCCATTATGAACTATGTGGACTTTGATCCTTGTCTCTTAGGCAGGGTATGTAGGAAGCCTCCCTGAGGTTCAAGCCCATCATCCACACCTTGGGCCTCCTTAGAGTGTAAGCCCAAACCCATCACTCTAGTCTTCCTCAGAGTGTAACTCCCAATCCATTACAAACTACGTATACTTTGATCCTTGTCTCTCAGGCAGGGTACGTAGGAAGCCTCCATGAGGTTCAAGCCCAAAAACTGGTTGATCCGACTATCTTCACATCGGTTCACCGCACCAATATCAGTGCTGCATCAATGAGTCCTGACTCCACTGTGTCATTAATCCAACAAGGGATGGTAAACCTCAGGCCTAAATGATTCCGGACCCCTGTGTTTAGCTGACCATTGCGAACCAGGAGAAATCTGTGGATACTATACATGGGTATAAACCAAAGATTCGAGAACATATGAATACGTCTTAAATCTATAAGAGAGTCCCAGAACAAAAAATAATTCCCCCCAAAAGGGTGAGATGATCCCGAATTCCCATCCTCCCGACCAATGTGAGTTCTTAAGCGTTGCTGGTCAGACCATCCAGCAAATGCCTGCCTTTGGAAATCTGGTCCACGTGTCATTGTATACGGAACCGTTGGGCGTTTCGAGACCGACCCGAAACAAAAATGGTGAACCCAACATGAATCTTCAACCAAACATGACGGATTTAACCTAATTCTACTCTGTTCCCCCTCTTCCTTACAAGGAGGGCCAAGCAAGGTCATTAATTATGAATGGGATCATGAGATGCTTCTTTGACGGGTTTGTTGTTTGTATTTATTAAAATATTTTCCAGGTACCTTCAGAACTCCCCTCGATCCAATGGCATCACAAAGGAACTCACAAGAGCGTGCTTCCAACAATGCAAGGATCATACATCCTCACCTACGGAGGACCCCGTCACCCACCCAGTGTCTTCAACACTGAGTCTCAGACACGTTGATTCAAGAGTACCACCTGAACAGTACTCTCCCAATGGTGGAGGCGACCATGCATGCCCTCCAATCTGCCAGAACTCATAGGTCGCTTGCCCAACAGCGGCCACAGAAGCAGATCCAGACAGCCCCTGTTGTTGTCTCAAACCGTTTTGGGAGTCTGTCCCTGGAACGGGACAATGCTTACCTCCCTTATCTTAGGGAGGCAGACGAGGTCGACGTTGAGGACATCATCCCCACCGAACGGGGGTTCTTCTTCGAGGCCCTCTCTAGAAGGTTTCATCGTGGTCACGCCGCGAACCAACATCCTCGTGCCGAGGAGGATGTCTACCTAAGGATTCGGGCCCACGTTCTCCGAGCTCCGGGCCCTCGGACCACCCGACGAGGGCGGTAGACGTAAAATCAGGGACCATTCATCACCCTGGTCCCAGAGGAGGAGCTCTGCTACCCAGCCACGGAGACGTACCACGAACAGGCACCTACACCTGTTCGCTCCTCCCAAGCCCACCATCCAGACATGGCGGCATCATACAAGCCGGAGTGCATCCCCGCCGAGCTCCATCGAGTCTGTCGCTCACACAGGACGAGACTTACCAGGTAGGCGCCTCTCCCTGCCCAGGGTCGTGAAGCCCACTAGCTTGACATGGGGGCGACCCGGAGCCTATAAGACCAGCTCCTAGCAGATGCTTCTGACACCCGCCATCCTAATATGGTGGCGATCAACAAAGACCGCCACCCAGATGTGGCGGCAAATCATAGGCGGGCACGTCTCCCCACCAAAAAAGGTCACCAACTCGATACAGTGGGAAACCAATATATGCAGGTCCATATCCCCCCAGATGAAATTAAAGTCCGCCATCCCGATGTGGTAGCAAACTGAGAGATAAACTGGTGTATCCCGGCACAGGGGCAGATTCGTTCACCTGCCCCAACACAGGAGAATAGTCAGTACCCACTGACCACCGGCGGACCGGAGTAGGATATTCCTACTCCGATACCGGAATGGGCCTTCATACCCATTCCATCCAAAGATTTCTCTCTGCATATCCTGTAAATGATGGAGGAGCAGGTATCGATCCCAGATCATATCCTGCAGACTTTCCAGAATGTAATTGCATCAGCGGCAACAGCAAGGACTCAGGCCCATGAGCTCGTCTCCCGAATTGAGGTGACTCATCTAAGAGACGAGATAGCCTCCTTGGAGCAGATCTGCATCCCTGATTCTGCCCAGGAGGGTCGCCGGCCATATTCCACGACGCAAGGGCAACCGGATCAAGCAGCTTCACTCGTTCCAACTGGGGGACACCCGTTATCACAGTGGATGCTCCAGAGCAGGCATATATCCCTACTAAAAGTCAAGATGTTCTTCGGCGTATCCCGGAAACATCATGGGACCCAATTAGACAGGGACCCAAAGTTGAATGTCGTTGTAAACAGTAGACAGTCCCCGCTTCCCGCAAGAGAGTGCCCCAAACGCGCCAAAGGCCGCCGAAAAAATAAAGAGCATGGTTATGAATCCACTCTTCCAGAATCTGGGGTTCCCAATGCCGCTAAGAACACATTGCAGTCTCAGAACCCTTCCCATCCATTACCATATTATAGGAGTGGCAGTATCAGTTGCAAAGTTCCTCCCCGTAATCTCGCTACCAGCAGCTCTGAAGGTCCTCCCCAGAGCACCCGTGGGGGCCTCCCCCGCGGGCATATAATGATCTATCATGAGAGATCCTATTTGGATGAGAGTCAAGGAAACCCTCCACATTTCTATAAGATCGAGTAGCAAGAAGGTTCTCCACTTGTTTTTGTCCACCCTGAAGGTCCTCCCCGGGGTATACGCTGCAAACACTCTCCATGCAGTGGGACCATAGATTATGATAGTAATCCTCACTATCATAGTTGCAACTACGGAGGCCCTCCCCATAGTGATGTCTCATCACAACAAAAAGGTCCTCCCCTTATCATGGCTCGCCCTGAAGGTCCTCCCCATGGGTTACATTGCAAGGACACTCCGTGCAGCTGGGAATCAGATCACGGTGGTAGTCCTAGCCACCCTGATAACAGAGGTCCTCCCCGTAGAGACGT
The DNA here is from genome assembly GCA_963277665.1 of Viscum album. Taxonomy (NCBI): domain Eukaryota; kingdom Viridiplantae; phylum Streptophyta; class Magnoliopsida; order Santalales; family Viscaceae; genus Viscum; species Viscum album. The sequence goes on along the minus strand of OY728153.1, from coordinate 779,934,766 downwards.
CAAGTAACGAGAAGGCCCTCCCCTCATTGCGTTACATTCTGGAGGCCCTCCCTAGAGTGTATCCCGCATATATTCTCCCTATGTCATTTGTAATTGTAGTCCTCTCCATTTCTGCAGCTGTGATGGTGTTCCTTGCCATCACGGCCGCCATTGTGAAGGTCCTCCCCGCATTGGCCCCAAACAACATGAAGGTCCTCCCCTTTGTCGTAGTGTGTCCTGAAGGTCCTCCCCAGGATTCACATCGAACGTCATGCCATGATGGTCATCCTCACCATGATGGTAGTTGTTGTGAAGGTCCTCCCTGTAGCGATGCTACGCAGCCAGAAGGTCCTCCCCTTGCTGCGACACGCCTTGGAGGCCCTCCCCAGGGTGCTCACTTCAAAAGTCCACTATGTCGTGAAGCATCAAGCTGTGATGGTAGTCCTTGCCACCACGGCCGGCATTGCAAAGGTCCTCCCCTCATTGGCCCTAGGCAACAAGAAGGTCCTCCCCTTGTTGCAGAATGTCTTGAAGGTCCTCCCAAGGATGCACATCGAACGTCAAGCCATGATGTTCATCCTCACCATGATGGCAGTTGTTGTGAAGGCCCTCCCCGTAATGACGCTACACAACCAGAAGGTCCTCCCCTTGCTGCGACACACCTTGGAGGCCCTCCCAAGGGTGTATCCCATAGAAGTCATATATGTGGTGAAGCATCAAGCAGTAATGTTAGTCCTTTCCATTATGGCCGCCATTGCGGAGGTCCTCCCCACGATGACATATCATGTCGACATGAAGGTCGTCCCCCTGCCGAATCAAGCACAGAAAAGCCCTTGTATGCTGAGTCACTCAGAAGGGCAGGATCAAGCATGTCAGATTCCCAGTTAGTCACTGATGACATCCTTATGTAATCAGGAGAAGGTCTAGGGCCGCATTCATCCTCTGAACCACCTCAGAATCTCCCACATAATGACTCAGCACCTACCAGTCCCACTGCCTATGACCACATTGGAAGCGAGCATCTCAATTGGGCCGACCAGGTAGAGGAGTCACTAGCGGAGGAGTATGCTGATATGCTGCACCTGAGTAAATGACTAGCCATGGATGATATAACAGTTATGTTTTGGCCTACGACCACCTCTCAGTTCGACATACCCAAAGAGTTGTCAGAAGAATGTGTGCACAACATCCTCCATAATATATGGAAAACCCTCCACCAACTGAATTCAAGCTTTCATCCCTACGACGGGTGTGTAGACCACGTCAAGACAATAGGATACCTCCTGCATCACATCAACCTAAAAGCTCTTCCTTCAGCACGACAACAGTGACTCGAGAGGCGTAAAGGAAACATGGAGATAGGCTGCCTCCGTGCGCTGCACCAGCTGTGCTGCCTCATCAGTGACGCTCCGACGGGAGTCCATATCAAGGGATGGGGAGAACATGGAGCTTTGAATTTCACTCCACTCCCCGCTTAAAAAACCCATTTGGAATGGTGTCTTGAAATGTCATCACATCGATACGGCAATCGATTGGTCTTCCTGTTCAGAAAAGGCAACACACCCAACAGAGTCAGGCCTGAAGTAAGTCCCAGAAGCGTCAGGCCCGACGGGAACAAGCCATTCAAGAACTCCTGAATCAGGCCACCGAGAGAATACAAAATGCCTCTCTCCTAATAGAGGACAATAAGAGATATTTTCCTCCCTCCCCAGAAAGGATAGGTTCATAGAAGAACTTGGCATCAAACCAAGTTCACCCCCGAATGGGGGCACGCAAGATCAGGCATGTAGCGATAGCCGCAGCCACTGCCACAATCCAGGGTCAACCCCAGCCTGCAGGGCTGGGAGAATTTTTAAGAACAAATGCCCCTGTAAGACCAATAAAAATGGGAGGAGACTCAACGTCCAAGGAACGAAGCCAACCCAAGCCCTCAGAGCTAGGGGATTATTACCCCCTCAACAACAACCTCCCCCACGAGAGTCAGTATTCTCTCATCTAGGGAGGACATCCAGAAGGGGAGGTTCTCGTCCTATCCCATCATTTTAATCATCATTCCCTCTAAGAGGAAGGCACACCGTAAGGTCGCATCAAAGAACTCTCCGCGTCACCCTTCATCAAGAAGTCTGAAGGAAATCCCAGGTCACGAAAGGGAAGGCCAACAGAAGATGCGGGAGATCCTCTTCCTATTTGGAGGATGACATCTTCTCCGCCCTACGATATGCATCTATCAATGTCATAGAGGTTAACCCCACAGGTGACACCAGAGATGATACAAATCAGGATGGATCGGGAGGTGATAGTTACGGTCAGGCTGTGACTCACAACGAACCACCAGGTGTGCACACCCAGAACCAGAGGGCCGCCCTAAATATGGCCATCATTCCAGCCATCCCTCCTCTGCCTACCTAGTGAGCTTCCAATAAGGATAAGAATAAAGGATTGGTTACCCTTAACCCGCCTCCTTCTCTAGAAAAATATGAGCCACTCACGCTCAAAGAGAGATTCACTCGACAGGAAGAGGAGATGAAATAATTGAGGTGGCTTAACGCCGAGCTACTCCAGAGGAACCGCCTTATTGAAAGTGAGTCCCAGGAGGAGCCATATCACGTACTCCCAACAAGTACACCTCAAAGACTATGTTTTGCCCTGGAAAATGAAATACGGTCAAGGCTCCCATCCAATGAGGCTCACGGCCCGTCCAACTACCTAAACATAGATTCAGATGAATACCAAGACTTCCCTCCCCTTAGGAAGCAATCGGAGCGAGTACACCTGAACCCTCCGAAGGTTCCACAAATGGAACATGCACCCCTATTACCGGCCAATCTGGATCCTCAGGCAATGCCTCGGGCTACGCCTGCCCAGGACCGGGCCCAGCAGGATGTAAACCAGGGTCTCACCAACACCATTGAGGCACTAACAGCTCGATTGGAAGCGATGGAAGGTCGGAGTGCTCTGATACAGCCAGAGCAGAAACCCTACCCAGATTGGGTGACCAACACACCACCACCACCCAATTTTGGGAGCCATGTATTCCCTATTTTCAACGGGTAAGGCGATCTGGAACAGCATTTGATGCACTACGCATCTTATTGAGACCCTAGGATGGGGAATCTGGAACAACAAGAAGCAGTGAAACTCAGATTCTTCGTACAGACCTTGCAAGGATCTTCCTTATTCTGGTATACAAGTCTGCCATCCCAGTCAATAAAGAGCTGGGAGGACCTTCGGTAGAAGTTCCTATTCCACTTCAGATCAACATTGCCCAAGACAATGGTCAATGACCTCATGAACTGCAAGCATAGGGAGAACGAGAGGGTCTCAGATTTCATCGCCAGATGGAATGTTCTGACCTATTTCCTGAACAGGACAATGCCTAAAGATGAGATGCTAGACATATGCATCGATAATCTTCGAGATAAGCTACGAACACCTCTCATACCAGTGGAGTGCACCACTGGCTTCCGCCATCTCTTGGTCATTGCCCAGAGAATTGAGGACTCCCTGTATAGGACTAATTTGAAGTCCTGAATAGCCTCGTAGGCTCCTGCGAAAAGAGACTCTAGAGCTGAAGCGTCTGCTGTCACACTCAAGCCGGCCCCTGTGCCCACTCTACCGCTCAAGCCTCCACCAAATCCTCAAGTGCCTCCTGAATATCAGCGGTCTCCTCTGCCTAAACAGGACGATCAATGAGGACCAAAGCGGAACCAGTTTGAGGAATGAAGACAAAAAGTATACTAGTTCCGAGATGATCAAGTCTGCAGCTACTTCATTGCCGCCATGAACTGCAACTTTCTCTGCCTCTCGGAGCCAAGGAAACTTGAAGAAGTAGGCGGAGATGACAGGCCATATTACTGCCCCTACCATCGGATGTTGGGGCACAGTATCTGAGAATGCTTCGTCTTCAAAGACCACCTATAAAGGATGGTAGACTCTGGACAGGTCGAGCTGGGACCACCCCCATCACATGTGGCATGTATCTCTACCACTAACTCCATCAAAGAGGAGGGGTGGCAGAAAGTCACTAGTAAGCAGGGGCAGATATTTGACAACTGGATGACTCGGAAGACTATCAACCGAGCCTAGGGAATACTCCGAGCTCAACTACAGCAGTCAGTGTTGCCACCAACAGACCCTAAAGCCGGAGAGCCAACAATATTGTCTTCACAACTCTCCATGATCCAGTCATCTAGGTGTAATCGAATAATGAGGAAACAATCACAAGAGGAGCAGTCCGTGACGGGGCCAAAGTTAGTCCCGATCCAGACAGATTATATGCCCTCGAATTTGGCGCCACGGGCACCGACCCACCAAACGGCACCATCAGGGACAACCAACCAGGTTGACCTGTCAGAGGATGAAGATCCAATCTTTGGTTCTACTAACGTCATCCATCTCATGGAATCGTCCCCTGACGAAGGGTACGGTTATGAACCTGAGTTCCCTGCACGAGCAGCAGGGAGGAGGAATTGCAGAGGTAGGGGATACCAGGGGAGACATAGTCGCGGCCGAAACCAACCCTACGATTTGACCCCGGCCCAAACTGTTAATATCGCAGAAACCTGTGGGAGAGACCTTCAACGGAATCAGGAGGAGAAAGAATGCCCCTACACCTCCACAAGTAGCCACTTTGGCCATGTTGTTCTGCGATACCTGCCAGTGGAGGAGCAAGTGTATGGCCGCCTGGTGCGCACAAACAGACTGGCCTGGCCAAGTCCTAAAAATGCGGGAACACCATTGATATCCGACCCCATGGTCGGTCCCTCCTTGTCAAATGTTCCAGGCCCTAAAGCACCCACTAAGACTCTCCCACCAACGGAGAACCTTCGGCCACTGGAGAAAAAATACGATATCCTTAAGCAACTGGCATCGGTACCAGCCAAGCTATCAATCCTCAATGCCCTAAGTCTGTCAGCAGACCTCAGGGAGGCACTTGTAAAAGCTTTGATCATCCCCCAGGAGTTTCAAGCCGAGGTAGCTACCGCCGAGATTTACCGGATGGAGACTGACCCGACTGAATGCAATGCGGTGATTTCCTTCACCGATCAGGATGAATATGACATCATGAAAGGACACATCAGACCACTATATGTGTCTGGCACACTGAATGGTATTGAGATCCAAAAAGTCTTTATAGACAATGGATCTGGAGTTAACCTCCTTCCCCTATGCACACTCTGTAAGCTGGGCTACAGTGAGGACGACCTAATTCCCTCGGCCACAACTTTATTGGGTTACGACAAGAGTGATCAGAAACCAATGGGACAAATTAAGCTAAAGACCAATTTTGGTGACCTGGTAGCCTACATGGAATTCTTGGTGGTCCGGCAGAGCACAGCATTCAATGCCCTGCTGGGAAGGTCGTGGATTCATAAGCACATGGTTGTTCCTTCATCCTACCACCAGTGTATCAAGTACTGCGTCAATGGAAAAGGTGGAACATTTCACGTCGACAAGGCCCCTTTCAAGCTCTCCGAGTCACATTACATTGACGTCAGGTTCTATGATAAAAAGAAAAATAAGCCTTTGGTCGATGGTGTCGACTGGATTCCCGCTCCAAATGGCCTGGAAATGGTTCATGATGACCCCCTCAGGCAGCTTGGCAGAGATTATGTCTTTCCCATCAACCATGTTTAAAGTAGGAGTTCAAGTTCGGATACGCACTCGGATGTCCTCATGAATTCTGCCATAACGGCCAAGTGTGACAATGTGGGGACGTCCACCAGCCCTTGATCTGGGGATGAATACTCAAGTGGGGATGCCCACGATGACTCTTCCTCAAACCCTCACAGGCTCAGACCAAAAACTCTCCCCCCGTTGGATCAATAAGATGAGGACATGGGAGAAGAAGAGGAAGAAGATCTCTAGGATGTACCTCCCGTATTTGAGGAGGGTATCTCCACCATGGTGGATGAGCTCAGCGAAATAAACCTGGGTACCGAGGAAGATCTGAGGCCCACTCTCATTAGTGCAGCCATGTCTCCCAAAGAGCACGAGGTATATACCGCCTTCTTGGGGCAACATCGGGATTTTTTTTCCTGGAACTACATAAAAATTTCGGGACTCAATCCCTAAGTGGCGATGCATCACCTGGGTCTTCCAGAAGACCACCGGGGCTATAAACAGGCCACCATAAGGACACATCCCTCGCATGCTGCCAAAATAGAGGCTGATGTCGATAAGCTCATTAAAGAAGGCTTCATTCGGGAGGTCCAGTACCCCATCTGGTTGGCCAATATCATCCCTGTCAAGAAAAAGAATGGAAAAATCCATGTCTGCATTGATTTCAGAGATCTCTATCGTCATTGTCCGAAAGATGACTTCCCGGTCCCAGTCACCGAGTTATTAATCGATGCAACGGTCAGGTATGAGGATTTATCCTTCATGGATGGCTATTCTAGGTATAACCAAATCAGGATGGACCAATAAGATGAAGAATACACTGCCTTCAGGCCCCTCAAGGGGTATTCTATTATAGGGTCATGCCCTTTGGTCTCAAGAACGCTGGTGCCACTTATCAGCATGCCATGCATCAGATCTTTAAACCATTACTGGGGAAATTTGTTGAATGTTATGTGGATGACCTGGTGGTCAAGTCCAGACAGCGCTCGGATCACCTGTCAGAAATTGGGACCATATTCAACAAACTCCGACAGCATAGCTTGAAGATGAACCCCTTGAAGTGCACCTTCAGGGTTACCTCAGGGAAATTCCTTGGCTTCGTCGTACGCCATCGTGGCATCGAAGTTGACCCTGAGAAGACAAAGGCTATACTTGGATTACCACCTCTCCGAAATCTCACCGAGTTGAGGGGATTCCAAGGACACCTAGCCTATATTAGGCGGTTCATAGCCAACCTGGAAGGCAAATGTCTGCCCTTCACCAAGATAATGAAGAAGGGGGTCACGTACCAATGGACGGATGACTGCCAAGAGGCATTCGACAACTTGAAGAAGTACCACTTAAGCCCACCGATGATCATTCCCCCGGTTGAATGAAGACCTCTCATCTTGTACATGATAGCGTTAGAGCGATCACTGGGAGCCTTCCTCGCACAAAAGAATGACACGGGCAGTGAAAACAGTCTCTATTACCTCAGTCGAACAATGATTGATGATGATACTCGATACTTAAATATAGAGAAGAGTTGTTTGTCCTTGGTCTTCACAGTTAAAAATCTGTGACATTATCTACAGCATCATGAAGTCCATTTGATTTCACGTAGTGACCCGCTCAAGTACATCCACAGTCGCCCGATGATAATCGGATGCCTCTCCCGATGGGCAGTCATCCTGCAACAGTTTGACACCCGGTTTGTGCCTCAAACAGTCATCAAGGGCCAGGCATTAGTAGACTTTCTGTCAGAGCACCCTTCAGCGGGGACCGTCGTACCAGATATTGAATTACCTGATGAAGATATCTTCGAAGTTCAAGAGGAGCTCCCAACATGGGAAATGTACTTCGACAGTGCCTCCCGAAGCCCGACTGGGAAGAGGATGGAGGATCCCAGATTCAACACAGTGGGTTTGGGAATAATACTCGTGTCCCCAAAAAAGGAAGTCTTTCCGTTTTCTTTCCTCCTATCAGATGGATGTACAAACATTGATGTAGAATATCAAGCTCTCATTGCAGTCCTGGGGCTCGCACTCCAGGCACAAGTACAGCACCTTAAGGTAAAAGTTGACTCGTAGCTGGTCATCAAGTAAGTCAATAGTGACTATGCTATTAAAAAGGAGGATTTGATCCCCCTGTTTGACCATGTCCGAGGGTTAATGGCAGAATTATCCACAGAACCAACATTGAACTATATTCCCCGGTCTCAGAATGCTCAGGTTGATGCATTATCCAATGTGGCCACAGCCCTAGCTGATCCAGGATAGGATGAAACGGTTATTAGTATTGCTCACCGTCGAATGGTATTGCCATTTGTTCAAGCTAAGAAGGAATAAATCCACGAAGTCAGTCCTGTACCAAAGCCATATGCTCCTGCCACCGGCTGGATGACCCCATTGCAAAATACCTTCAATGGGGAGAACTTCCGTCAGATAGGGCTGAACGAGAGAAAATACGGCGAAGGGCAATCAACTTTTTCCTATATGGTGGTGTGGGTCAGCAAGAGGTCCTCTACAAACGAGGCCTCGATAGAGTGCTCCTCAGATGCATTGATGGAGAAGAAACCATTTCCGTAATGAATGAAGTACATGTCGGAGCATGTGGAGCACATCAATCAGGGACCAAGCTTTCCCATCAGGTTCAATGGCTTGGGTACTGCTAGCCCACAGTGGCACGAGACTGCGAGCATTTTACCACAAAATGTCACTCATGCCAGATTCATGCCAACTTCATTCACCAACCCCCGGAGTTACTTCATCAATTCAAGTACTCTTGGCCATTTTCCGTCTGGGGGATGGACGTCGTGGGACCATATCATCCCGCCACGGCCAAACAGATAAATTATATCCTCCCGGCAACCGAATTCTTTTCAAAATGGGCAGAAGTTGTACCTTTTAAAGAAGTCGGGGCAAGAAGCGTTGTTAGCTTTGTGAAGACCAATATCATCACCAGATTTGGTGTCCCTCATACCATACTGACAGATAACGGCACCAACTTCTGCTCTGCTGAATTGGAGAAATTATACCAAGAATATGGTATCAATGTTAACCACTCATCCCGCTACCATGCAGTGGCCAACGGACATATAGAGGCTTTCAACAAAACCATGTCCAATATTCTCTAGAAAATGGTGTAAAAAGACAAGAAGTCATGGCCGGATAAACTCCTCCATGCGTTGTGGGCTTATCGAACCACATCCTGCACTGCTACTCGGGCTACCCCGTACTCATTGGTGTACGGCACAGAGGTGGTCCTTCCCATTGAGCTCCAATTACCCTTGATCCACGTTGCCATTTTTTATCAATTATCCAACGATGAGAAATTAGAAAAGAGGCTAGGTGAATTGGAACAACTGGACGAGAAGCGGCTGCACACTTTGCACCACCTGGAAGTCTACCAGAATCAAATTTCACGAGCCTTCAATAAAAAGGTCTGTCTCCGGTCTTTCTTGGAAGGAGAATTGGTATTGGTCCTCCAGACCCCAATGATACCTAGAAGGAAACCTCCAAAGCTGGAGCCTAAATGGGAGGGACCATACGTTGTACACAAGGTCTACTCCAACAGAGCATATACACTGATCTCCATGAACAGGAAAGTCACCACAGCTCTTACCAATGCAATATTCCTAAATAATTATTTCTCATAGAAACTGAAAGTACCTACCATCCTCACCACATAGCGTTAAACTGTATAGAGTTCGTCCTAACCACATGACGTTAAATTGTATGGCTCCTTTTCCTCACTGCATGACGTTAAACTGCATGGAGTTCATCCTTACCGCATGACGTTAAACTACATGGAGTTCATCCTTACCGCTTGACGTTAAACTACACAGAATCTAATAATGCCCTTCATCCTTACCACACAACGTTAAACTGCATGGAGTCCATCCTCACCGCACGACGTTAAACTGCATGGAGTTCATCCTTACTGCACGATGTTAAACTGCACGTAATCTAATAATGGCTCCTCGTCCTCACTGCATGACATAAAACTGCATGGGGACTGTCCTTACCAGAAGACATTAAACTTAATGGAGCCCTTACTCACCGCATGACGTTAAACTGTAAGGAGTTATTCCTTACCGCACGATGTTAAACTACACGGAATCTAATAATGGCTCCACGTCCTCACTGCATGACATAAAACTGCATGGAGTTCGTCCTTACCGCACGACGTTAAACTGCATGGAGTTCCTCCTTACTGCACGACATTAAACTTCATGGATTTCGTCCTTACCGCATGATATTTAACTGAACGGAATCTAATAATGGCTCCCTATCCTCACTGCACGACGTTAAACTGCACGGAGTTTGTCCTTACCGCATGACGTTAAACTACACAGAATCTAATAATGCCCCTCATCCTAACCACATGATGTTAAACTGTATGGATTTTGTTCTTACCACAGGAAGTTAAACTGCACAGACAATAACGGATAATAAGAGTTAAGAATGCTCCCTCCCCCCATGTATGGACTAGACCTGCACGGGGTGTACTCCTCATCCTCAGTGCATGACGTTAAACTGCACGGATTTCAAAGAACTACGTACGGCTTGATTCCTGCCCTTGCAGGATACGTAGCGACGCCAGGGTTCCCCATCCTAGCCCAGCCACTCCCAAATAAAAGTTAAAAATTCCCTCTTCACCCTGTGTATGGATCAGACCTACATGGGGTGTATTCATCGTCCTTACCGCACGATGTTAAACTGCACAGACAAGAGGTTAAAAATGTCCCATCCCCCCGTGTATGGACTAGACCTACATGGGGTGTATTTCCTTTTAGAGAACTACGTATGGATTGATTCCTGCCTTCGCAGGATACGTAACGATGCCAGGATCCCTTCCTGGCCCAGCCACCTCCCAACTGAAATAAAATAAAAATTAGACAACGTCCCCTTCCCCCGTGTACGGACCAGCCCTGCACGGGATGTACTTCTTCCAGGGAACTACGTACGGCTTGATTCCTACCCTCGCAGGATACGTAGTGATGTCAGGGTTCCCCGTCCTGGCCCAGTCCCCCGAATAAAAGATAAACATGCCCTTTCGCCCGTGTACGGACCAGACCGGCATTGGGTGTACTCTTCGTCCTTTCCGCATGACGTAAAACTACATGGATAATAAGATTTAAAAAATGCCCCCTTTCCCCCTGTGTATGGGCTAGACCTGCATGGGGTGTATTCTTACTTCCTCTCCACACAACGTTAAACTGTATGGATAATGAAAGATAAAAGTACCCCTTTCCCCGTCTATGGACCAGACCTGCGCGGGGTGTATTTATCATCCTCACCGCACAACTTTAAATTGCACGGACTGCGTCCTCACTACATGATGTTAAACTGCATGGAGTTCATCATGAACCACATAAGATATATGGTGAAACGAGGTGGAAATAATCCTTGTGCATATTGGATGAATCCTCCACATACATCAAACTCCACGACCTCGATAATTATGGATCCTCATAACCATTCATAACCATCAGAAGTGGAAATTCATTGACCCGTGGACACCTTTGCATGACTATTCATACCATGACCTCATCGGATTTTCATATTGATATCCCCTGGCCCGTCTATCAAATGAAATATTTCCACATGCAACACTCTTCCTAGATCCATACGCTTACCGGCCTCAGATCCCCCATACCATACCTACTGATCCAGAATTTTATGGCACAGTGGTTTACAAGTTCGTCCCCTTTTCACATCCAAAATCACCAGGGTACCCCTACCCCGTTAGCCTATGTTTCCAATTGTGGTTCACATGACGACCTGCATCTACGAACATCAATCCAGGACTAGGATATTGTGTCTCAACAAACAATTGTAGTGAAGATGTTTCTTGTATGCTCGAACACCATTATCCCCACATGATGAACTCTGTACTATGAGAAATCTCGGATTCTCGGAATCATTCATGGCCATCGGAAGTGGAAAGTTATCAACCCGGGGACGCCTTTGTACGACTATGCATACCATTCCCTCAGCGGATCTACATAATGATAGCCATTGGCTCGTCCATCAAAGGAAATATTTCCTTGGGTGGTACTCTTCCTAGCTCTATATGCTTACCAGCCTCAGAGCCCCCACACCACACCTCCTGATCTGGGAAAACTCAAAGTTGCAATTTACGACCATCATCCCCCACCTTGTTCCAAGTATACCAGAGCATGTTGACCTAGTTATCCTTCAAGTGACTGTAGCAATAGTCACCCAATGGTCCGAGCTCTATGAATGCTAAACTAGGAGTACCTCGTCCTTAACACATGACATTAGACTGCATAGAGTAAAGGTACACCCCTATGCGCAAAATAAATCAGCGCAGGGAGCTCTCTAAGCTTTAACAGTAACCAGGGCTAAGTATGCCCGACATGTTCAGACATTTCCTTCCCCGATGATAGAATTCGTGGCCCGGATAATTGCAGATCTTCATAACCATTCATGGACATCGGAAGTGGAAATCCATCGACCCAGAGACACCTTTTCGTGACTATGCATACCATGCCCTCAGTGGCTCTGCATATAGATAGCCCCTGGCTCGTCTACCAAAGGCAAGATTTCCTTCGTCAATACTCTTCCTAGCTCCGTACGCTTACCGGCCCCAGAGCCTCTATGTCATCTCTCCTGATCCAAGAATCCCCGGAACCATGATTTACACCATCAACCCCCCTCCAAGTCTTGGACATGCCAGGATACTTGGTCCCAGTTACATTCTAATCAAAAGCGGCCTTTTTAACTACGTCCTTGCTGAATGACGTCAAACAACATGAATCACATCTTGGCCACCTGACGTAGGGCTACAAAGACCAAGCATTAAACATCCAAGGGAATGCCTCCAACAAAAAGCATTTTCGCTGGTTGATAATGATCCTCGTCTTTACCATATGACATTAAACTGCACAGCCAACCATCCTTGTTCCATGACGTTAAACTGCACAGCCTCCTTTAATGATGCTCTTCGTCTTTACCGCATGACATTAAACTTCACGGTCAAACCCGTCACGAGTTCAGTAAGGAACAGAGGCTTTTCACTGTCCTTCAGTGCATGGTTAAGACCTGCACAAGCCACCGTATCACACTCACGTGAGAAGGGATTACTTCACCCATTATCAGGAAGTTCACTCTAGATGTTTCCCGCTTATCCAGGCACCCTCTCATCATAAACCATACTCTGTACTCGGAAAAAGCCGGACTCTCATAAGCCACCCCTGGTGGTCCCAAAACTCAACTTTCTTGAAGTTTCTTGGCTATTAGGGGAATACAACCATTGAACTAAGGACACCATTTCATGACTATGCATACCATGACCTCAGCAGCTCTGCATATTGATCTCCCCTGGCCCATCTACCAAAGGCAGGATTTCCTTAAGAAAAGCTTCTCTCCGTACGCCTCTTGGCCTCCAAACCCCCATGTCTATCCCGGGATTCGGAAACCCTATGAGTTACATTTTACCAACCTCTTTCACAAACCTGCCTGAATATGGTAGAACATCTCTGACAATATTACCAAGGACCAGGAGAAACTGTTCCATTCTAGATTATATCCTAGCTGCATGACTTTAAACTGCACCAAGCTTCAACCATCCTTTACGCTAGATAAATGCGTAGGACAGGAACCTTGCTTCCACACTCTTGATTGATGCAGATGTTCTCAAAACCTTTCAGACGGCACATACCCTTTCAAAGCCACCCCTAGTGGTTTTCATAATTTTCCAATCCACCCGTGGTGGTTTCTATAAGCCAGGCTTTCATGAAGTCCTATGGCCATCGGAAATGGAGAGTCATTGACTTAAGGACACATTTTCCCGAATATGCATATTGTGCCCTCTATGGCTCTGCATATTGATCGCCCTTGGCCTATCTACCAAAGTCAAGATTTCCTTAGTCAATGCTCCTCCCACCTATGCACACCTATATGTCTCCCATGCCTTGAGACATTCCTAGCGTGTCATTCAAATCTAAACACACTCCCTCAACATGCGTCTGAAGGACACCAAGAAATCTTTTAATCAACCAAACCTCATTGGGGCCCTTTCCCCACCATACTTGGTCAAATATTTTTGACCTAAAACATCAGTAATTATAGTCTTGATGGAGGTACTTTAAACCGCTCACAAAAGAGGCACAAATCATGTTAGGCCAAAAACCCAAAAATGGAAACCTAAGAAAAAGTCAGGCCATACCCTCTGGGTGTGCACTAAATGAGCCCAGACAAAATTAGGGAATTAAAAGAAAAGACAAAAATTTGTAGGGTTTTTCTACAAAACCCTAGAAATAGTCGAACTATGCTCGATGGGCCCCATGGTCTAAGAAAAAGTTAGAGTTTGTTTTCCTGAGTTATGATTAATTCTGATTCAGTGAGTCGTTATTTAAAAAAAAATTGTTCTAATAAAAATCAAATTTTATAGCGACAAGTGATTGACAGAGATTGTATTTCATTCAAAAAAAAAGAGAAGATGTCCACAAGCTGGGGTCTCTCCCTTACAAAAAAAAGGGAGGGGTAATTAAAACAGAGAGTACAAGAGTGGCTCTGATAGTCTTAAAGGATCCTGACTCGCTCTCTCCACTAGATCAGTGACCGTGTGGCAGAGGTCTCTGAATGACTATTCCAACATGGCCTTCTCCCTGGTTTCAACCTCAGCCACTGGACGAGTACGCTCCACTGTTGTTTGGGGATCGTTGATCCCTTTTCTGGTGGATTTAACATGACCAATCATAGCTGACAACTAATTCCTCAGCACCTCTGCTCGTTCTTCACATTCATGAAAATCAAAGGATAGGACGACCGCCTGATCTCAAGAGATCTCCTCGTGTTCTATCAGTTGAGGGAGATGTATCGTGGCTTCCTCCATGGCTCAGGTCCCACAATGAGCAGCATCAAAGCGAGCAATTTTGCGTTCACTAGTGTCAACTTCCTCATGGGCCATGAGAACATGGAAAGCAAGAGAATGGAACTGCTGATAGTCAAAGCCACAAGACCCCAAACCCAAGAAGAGCTGTCGAAGAGCTTCAGTTTTAGTTTCCATCTCAGCTAGAGGAGTTTCGGCAGTGATCCCGCAAATCTGGGGCCAAGCCCACCTAAGCATCGCCCAGTGGTTAGCCATGGAACGAGTATCTTTGGTATCCTCGCTGGATATCACGGGAATGAAATCTGGCATTGCAACCAGTGCAGGCATGTGCTCGCTAGAAGTTGGTTCTGAAGATGGAAATTCTGGAGCCTCTAACCCCGGTTCAGGCTTGAGGATCAAGTTTCTAATCCCAGTATTGACTGGAAAAACATCCTGGATTATCTCGCTGGGACCTGGCACCACAGGGTCGTCCACATCCATGTCCAAGAAGGATGAAACCATCTGAACTTCGGCCATCGCAGGGCTGGGAGAGGAAAATCACCTGAGTCGCTTTGATCGACGAGCCATCAGTCGATCCTCCCTTAGAGATGATGTAGAAGGTGTGGTGGATGTAACAGCTGCAGTACCTCCTGATTTGGGAACTTGCCGGACGGCCTTCCCTAGGATCCCATCGGGATAGTGTTTTGCCCACGCTTTTTCATACTCCATGGAAAGGCCGGAAGCCGCCCCTCTGACAGGATGAGGAATGCTTGTGTCAGATCCCTCTCGCGTTAGTATCAGCCACCATTGACGAAGTATGGCCGGGTGCAGTCCTTGAGTCTGAGGAGGGGGAATGGAAACTTGGACTTTCATGCACCCAAATTGTCGACAAAAACGATACATGACATACAGCTTGCACAGAGAAACCCAGTCGATCCGCGTAGACTGAAATCTGTCCTGTAGAGAGATCATGTAAGAACGCTCCTCTAAGCTCCCCCGGTGGTTTTCAACTAAGACGCCAGAAGGGGTGGGGTAGGGAGTGAATGAAAACTGATAGAAGTCACTCAGAATCTAGAGGACTTCACCAGAGCTGAGGGATTTCAATAGAACTCCATCTATATCAAGAAGGGTAGGCCGAAAGGTAGAAAGCGGGATGACCGTGTTGTGACGATACTCATAACAGCGAAAATGATCTGCTACCTAGACATATAAAAATTTAAATGGCCCACTCATATGGAAGGGTGACCTTACCTTCTGCATGTGACCCAGCAGTTCATAAATACAAGCCAAAGTGGGCACGGATAAGTTCACCAGGCGGCCCTCTGCCAGCTCGACTGTCATCATTAAGGTACAAGCTCTGATGACCAGGTTGATATCCTGAGAAGGGAATAGCCACCCGTTTAGAAACATAGAAAACAAAACTGCCAGCCGGAGCATAGGCGGCACACCGGGGCGCACCTCGTAACCCCATGAAAGGTAGTCTCCTGCCTCCAGAACCGCCCAGTAGGAACCTGGGGTGGTTCGTGACTATTGAGAAGGGTGAGTTTTATGGTGCATGATCTTTGTCATAGGACCAGTGGTGTTCAGAAATAACCCTATCCAGGTGCTATAGGGAATAAGAGAGTAGGAACGCAAGGCCTGACCCAGTGATTTCTCTGCCATAACCAGCAGATCCTTCACAAATGAAGGCACTTGTTCGATGTCATCCCATGCGTCAGGGGTGGCAAAAACTCGTAATACATCTCACCGATAATCGGGATCCCTCCCAATTGATAGATTTCCCACAGAATAATGCCAAATTCACCATGGGCATGGTGGAAAGTATTAGTGCTTGAACACCAACGACTGAGTAGGTCTAGTAGGATCAAGGATGGTGGGTAAATAGAAAATTGGGAATCCCACACTGTGGAGTATAAATTGACAGCTTCCAACGACTCGAGAGACTCCTGGCAGTGATGATGGACCCAGAAATCCCAGGCCCAGCCATTTGAGAAGATCCCTCCAGACCGAAGATCCAACCTAGGAATCCACCCCACATCAGGATCTACTCAAGCAAGGTTGATAATAGAAGGGTAACTCTTGAAGACAGCTTCCTGAGAAAAGTTTTGGGCATGCTGATCACTTTGGGTCCAAACAGAGCCTCTCAAAATAAAGTTGTCTTTCTGGTCAGAGTCGGAAACCATCTCCCACGACTGGGTATGGTTTGCCTGAATACACTTTGACGACACTTCCAAGAAAGGAGAAGTAAGACCTGAAAAAGTGGGTGGAATAGGGACATCTTCTTGAAGACCAAATCCATAAAGCAGCAACCGATTTGACAGTGGATAATCTAGGAGCTCAGGAGGGAGCAAGTCTTTCAAGACTCCATCGTCAGGAATGATGGACCGACTAGAGTCCTCTTGGATATTCTCTACTCTGTGAATCATAGCTAAACGTCTCCCTGAACCAATTGGGAGAGGCTTGGTGGTAGGCCTAGGTGAAGAACAAGGGGGAACCATTTTTTCTCCCTGCAAAAAGAAAGCCAATAAGTGGTTAGTCTGGAATGAAAATTTTTTCCAGACAAAACTACCAAAGTCCGTGAGGTGGCCTCATAGGATGGTTCGTAATGACAGCATCTCGCGAACCAGCCTTACGCGAAATGCATCCGTGAAACCCTGGACCGCGGAGCATTGGCCAGAAAACCGTGGACCAGGTTGCCCCATAGAATTTCAATCCCTAATTTAAGTGGTTAAGTTCAGAAGAATTAGAAATTTTTAATGTTCAGAAGATTTTAGTCCGCGGAGCATCTAAACCGTGGAGCATTGAAACCGCGGAGCACCAAAACCACGAAGCGAGTTCCTACGCGGCCCGTCGTGACTTACTTTTTAATTAATTAAAAGAGTTAGTTCACGGCTGGGACATTGGTCTGTGGATGAAGAACGACACGGAAAATAAATGGTTTGTAGAAGTAGCATCTGGTTCGCTGATGAAGCGTTTCGCGAAGGAACAAGCACGCTGAGGTAGAAAAACGAAGGAGCACCGGTATTCACGAAGAATCTGGTAGAAGTCAAATGAAGGGACCTCCATAATTATAGGTGTGGTTCCCTAAAGGTTCCACATATCTACTGAGAACTACCATAGTTTCAGGACCACTCTGCATCGGAATAGCCTCCTCTTCGTTCCGATCGGACCCCATTCCGATGGGGGGCATTTGTAGGGTCCTGAAAAATCCGTAAAGGAGAATGACGATCCCCTTTAACTTAAGGGATATTCTACCCAGTTTCAACTCAAAAAGGATTAAGAAAATGTGGAGAATAATCAAGGATGTCGAAGGATGAACCGGTCCACGGACCGGTTTAATTTTAGCGATGCACGGTCGGTTCCGTGAAGCGTCCCTCCTCCGCGGACCGTCATCATTCGCGAGATGGAGGCGGAGATCCTCTGCGGTCACGAGGCGGGACAAGCACCATCCCGGTTCACCATTCCAGACCGCCCGAGCCACGATCCGTGTCAACCGGCCTAAACCTCCTATGCTTTCGTTTGCGAAATTGAGGCGGAACCCTTCGTGGCCGCGAAGCACTCCCCGAGTTTGGTTCACAGAGGAGGAGTGTTTAATGCCCCGTGAATTGCATATTGAACAAGTCATCCATGAACCGGGTTTTCGGTCATGGGCCTCTGCAAAAGGTGTCGCATGACCATAGATACATCCTTTTCCCCGCTCTATAAAAGAATATTGAAAAGGAATAGGAGAAGAAAAAAATGGAAAAAACGGAGAGGAGATCAGTCAGACTCGGGTGGAAGGATTTCAAAGGAATGCTTAGGATTTCAGAAGTTCCAGCTCGCGAACCAGAGCAGGTATGAACCTGGGAATGAACTAATAAGGAACCAAAAAACGCAAAATAACTTGGTGAAACGAGAACTTAAAATAACAAAGAATAGAAAACCATGAACCAGGGTCCCTCCGCGGATGTTCTCCCCGCGGACCAAGGAGTTTATGACTCTTTTTCGATTTTCTGCACCGTGTAGCACCCTCCTATGCGGGTGAATCCCTGACCAACGAGCCTCCAGTCGGCGCCGCCCTTGGCCGTCGCTGCTCGCGTGGACCCCTCCGCGTACCAACCTTGTACACGGACCAAACCCGAAGCCGTGAATCTTCTTGGTTCGCGGGATTCCAATCAGTCCATGGACCCTCCTGGTTTGTGGATGGCCAATCAGTCCGCCAACCCTCCTGGTTTGCGGATGGCCAATCAGTCTGTGGACCCTCCTGGTTCGCTGATGGCCAATCAGTCAGCGGGCCACCCTAGCCTGCGGACAACCTCTCTAGCCACGTATCACTTCCCTACGTGAAGGGCACCACCACCCATACCCCTGTGTGGCCCGCCAAAACCTTCGGAGTTCCCATTCCCTGAGCCAGATAAAATCATTCCAATTCCAATCCGTCCTGATCCTTCGCAACCTCCTCATTGGCCTACTCATAGGCCCTGAGCAGAGGCCTCCACTAGAGCCACTAGATCCAAATAGTGTAAACCTCAGGCACATCAGCATGTTGTTTTGAGTTCACATACCCACGGTAAATAGGGGGAAAAGGGTTGCCCTGACCCTTGGGCAGATTCCCGAAGCATGCATGGGTTCACATTCCCACGGTAATGCGGGGTCTGAGCCCGAGAGCCCCCATTCTTCCTCTACTCGGCAGGATGGGGGACTGTACGCTTCGGCAGTCGGGCACTTCTCCACTCCCCAGAGAGGGGGCGGCATACCCATCTGAAGGCAGCCATCCCCATGCACCTCGGTACTTCCCCGGGGAACAAGAGAGGTGACGGGCACAGGAGCACCCCCTTCCCTCTCCTACTGTGCTTTATCACCATGGGTGTCCATCCCAGAGTAAGCCCCAACTTTATGGGCCACCCTCATGCGTAAGTCCCACTCCACCTCTCATGGACGCACCTTTCAAGACGTGATCGTCTGGTCCCTGCTGCCTCTTGTTTCTCACACCGAGAATGACTCATGTGGGCTTAGAGTAAGCATCGACCATGACTTCCTCTTATGGTCCTCCTCAGAGTGTAATCCCCAATCCATCACTCTGGGTTGCCTCAGAGTGTAAGTCCTAGGCGATTATGAACTATGTGGACTTTGATCCTTGTCTCTTAGGCAGGGTACGTAGGAAGCCTCCATGAGGTTAAAGCCCATCATCCACACCTTGGGCCTCCTCAGAGTGTAAGCCCCAACCCATCACTCTGGGATGCCTCATAGCATAAGTCCCAATCCATTATGAACTACGTGGGCTTTGATCCTTGTCTCTCAGGTAGGGTACGTAGGAATCCTCCATGAGGTTCAAGACCAACAACTGGTCGATCTAACTATCTTCACATTGGTTCACCGCACCAATCCCAGCGCCGCCTCAATGAGTCCTGACTCCATGGGGTCATTAATCCAACGAGGGATGGTAAACCACAGGCCTAAATGATTCTGGACCCCTGTGTTCAGCTGACCATTTCCAACCAGGATAAATCGGTGGATACTATGCTTGGGTATAAACCAAAGATTCAAAAACATATGAATACGTCTTAAATCTATAAGAGAGCCCCGGAACAGGAAATAATTCCCCCCAAAAGGGTGAGATGATCCCGACTTCCCATCCTCTCGACCAATGTGAGTTCTTAAGCATCTTTGGTCAGACCATCCGGTGAACGCCTGCCTTTGGAAAGCAGGTCCACGTGTCATCGGATACGGAACCGTTGGGAGTTTCGAGACCGACCTGAAACATAGATGTGAAGTTTTTTCATTGAATATTGGTTCTTTAATCATCTAGTCTAATCCCTTCATAACACTCTATTTCTATAAATCATTGTTTTTATGTAGCCAAAATTTATTTTTTCTGAAATAATATCCCCTACCTAGATTTAGATTTGTGATAAAATAAAATATGTTGGCCAAAAATGGATATGCAGAGAGAAATAGACATGTGAATTTGAAAACCTAATCATAATTCACATATGTAGTTGAAATCAGAACATTAAGGTATTCTCATACATGAGAACTTCTCTCATGTATAATTTAGTTATTTGGATGCATTTACATGCATGACTATTAAAAATGGGAGAAATTATCATTCATCAACCAAACCTATCATGAAAATTTTCTCTATAGGGTATCTTTTCATTAATGTGACATCAAATATGTGAAATCATTCATGTAGATGGGTATTCATGTAGAAAAGTATATTCCTCTATAGAAAAAATCATACATGAATCTTTATATAGAAAAAATTTTCCTTACATGGAGAAAACTCATATGTATGTTCAGAAAATGACAACCTTTACTCCAACATCTTTAAGACCTATTTGGAAAACTCCAATGAATTTTCAACCACTCCATAAAATTCTTCATGAGTTAAAATACTTTCTCAGAAGCTTCAAATCCCTCTATCAAGTTAATCAATAATGTTTCCAACAAATTCAAAGAATTAATCGCATCATCAAAAAATCTAAAGTTACTTAAATCTCCTCCTTTTGGATTTTTTGGAAACATCCATAAAATATTTAAGAGATTCATAATATCATATACTATCTTATTTGAGAAGTGTTCTACACCATGAAACCAGATAAGTCTATGTTGTTTAGAGAATTTCACCCCTCAGTGTTAAGAAAAATTGGCCAAGGGATATAGATTAACTCCCCCTTGATACATTCATCTCTCAAATTGTACATCCAAATTTAATTTCAATGTAATTAACCATTAAACATTAAACACGGCTTTGTATGGGATGACAACGATCAATCCCCCTATGACATAGAGTTGTGGAACTATTTATTCCCCTTTTTAAAATCAATGAAAATCCCATGTGGGGAATTAATTCCACATTTATTCAAGTAAGAGGAGAAGGTTGACCTTGGAGTTTCATCCTCAACTCAGTGAACAACTCTATTGGCATGGATTTTGTAAAGATATTAGTAATTTGATTTTGAGTAATAATGTATTTAATATTGATATCTCTATTTCACATTTTTTCATTTATGAAATGATATCAAATGTCAATATTTTTTTGATCTAGAGTGTTTTCCATTGTTCTTTGATAGATTTTTTCCCTTTGATTGTCATATAAAATCCTTAATGGTTTCTCAATTTCAAATCTCAAAGATTCCAAAAACACCCCCATTCGAAAAAATTGTGCATTAATGAGTGGATACCACATATTTGTTCACGGCTATGATAAGTGTCACTATGTTTTACTTCCTACTATACTAACTCACATATCCCTCTATAATGAAGAAATTTATAACTAATGTATATTTTTTATCCATACAATCACCTATCTAGTCTATATAAATGCATCCAAGAAGCTTGAAATTTGAAACAATTCCATAAATCATCTTTTTATTTACATATCTCATTTTACTCTTTATTGCAAGAATTTTTAACTACCTGGGGACATATTGAAATGGATCACAAAGTGTCACAGAAAAGTTTATTCCTAGTCTTGTGGTTATCAAAAACAATAGAATTCTAATGATTTTTTAAAATTTCCTCAAATCAATATTTCTTCCATTCTCAACTTTACATAGCTTTGTTTTAACTAGAATTCAAATTAAAACCTCTATAGATTCTTCCATACCAAACATTTTTTAAAAAAATCTCTAGAATTTTTATCCTAGGATAGAAATATATAATTTGAAGTCTACTAAATCTATAACCCCAAAACATATCCCAGTTCTCCCAGTAAATACATCTCAAACCATTCTATCATTTTCTTAGGAAATTCCATACAAAAAGTAACATTATCATTGGAAAATATTATATCATCAACATATACAATGATAATAAATAAACCTATGGTTAGTTCTTATATATAAAATTTTTTATCAACAATCCCTTTCTTGAAATCCATTTTCATAAAGTGTATTTCATGTTTCAAATACTTGGGTATATGTTCATGTTTCAATCCATATAATTCCTTTCTCAATCTACACACCATGCTCCCATAAACATCCAAAATAAAACCAAATAATTTTTTAAAAAAGACTTATTCTGCAAGGTCACCATATAAACAAATTGATTTCATATTCATTTGATACCCTTTGTAGTGCTTTCATGCATCCCTAGATAAAAACACTATAATTGTTTCAAGCCTTGATACTAGTTCAAAGGTTTATTGAAATTAAATTCCTTCCATTTGAGTATAACTTTTGCATACCATCCTAGACTTATTCCTTATTATAGTCCCTTTCTCATTCAAATTGTTTCTAAACAACCATTTAGTATCAATAGAGTTTTTATCCTTTGAACTTGGGATGATATCCTAGGTGGAATTTTTATCAATATGATTCAATTCATAATTCATAGTTTATACACATTCTACATCCCCAATATCTTAAACTACTATATGTGATTTTTCATGTGGTATGAGAGTTTTGTTTTCTCCCAAAATCAACCTTATTCTTATCTATATAGGAGCTATTTATTTAGAAATTATATTTTTATCACCAGTATACCTTTTAGACATTCAAATTACTTCATATATCTTTCCATAACCTCTTCTTCTTTATCAATATATTATGAATCAACGTCACTAACTCGTGTTTTGGATTCATCTACCTTTTTATCTTTCTGATATGAAATGTGTGTATTGTTTTCATCTGAAGATTAAAAAATTTCTTGAGTATAATGATATAATTTATCCAAGATTTCAACAATATTAACATTAGAATAATTTAAAATCTTGTTTATATGTTTTTTCTAGTGTTGGTACCTACTTCCATCAGATAAGTACCCCATAATGATCCCTTCACATGCTCTATCTTTAAACTTTCCTTGCATGAAACGTTTGATACTTGTAAACCATAGACTTCCAAACCCTTTAAAGTACTTGATGGAGGGTTTCTTTTTATACCACATTTCATATAGATTAAAAATTTTTATTGGTCATAAAAAGAATTTATATGTACACAACCTCTCTCCAAAAACTTTTTAAAAATATTTTATATATAATTGGATGGACTATCTCAACAGCACTTATATTCTTTCTCTCCACAGCACCATTCTTTTGGGGTGTATATGGTGTATGGAATTGAAGCTTCATTAAATGTTTAAAAAGGTAAATTTCAAATTCATCGAATATAAACTCATTCATGTGTTCAAATATCAATTTCCCAATGTAAATCCTTAATTATTTTTCTAATATTATTCTAAAATCTTTTAATATATAAAATATAATTGATTTGTTCTTAAGGAATATCAACATTAGTTATTTAAGTGAAATAATTGTTAAATGTGATGAAATATAAATCACATATTATTTATTTTTTCCTTCTGGGGCTATATAAATCAGTGTGAATAAGTTCTAGTGATATAATAGAGAGAATCTCTACCTTTTGATGAATATTTTGAGCCATCATTCCCTTTTGAAATGTTGTATGCACATCACTTTATTTGCTCTTTAGCTTGGGAATATCTATCAAAACATCATCCTTCAAAATTTTACTAGAACTCCTCCATCCCAAATGGACATGACATATATGCCACAACCAAATTTAATCTTTTTCATCCATGTAATAGGAATTGGTAGTATTACCTCTCAAAAATAGAGTATCCTTGGTTCTTATACCATAAAAATATATCATTTCATCCATTGATATTTTATTGAAAGAACTATAATTCTTCAAAATAAAATCATGGCTATAATGACATAGCTAACTCACACTTAAGAGAATATAATTCAATCCCTTTATATAAGAATATTCATTTATTCTCGTGTTTTCAGGTTAAATATTTTCCAATACAACACCGTTATCTTTTAAAGAGTATCCATTTCTAAAGGTAACTACTCTTCCTTAATGGTTTTCAATATTCTTAAAGATTAATTTATTGGAAACCATATGGGAGGATCACCCACTATCAAGAATCCATTATTTTTCTTTTCTCTTAGCCTTTAGTGAAACCTTAGAAATGAAAGACATCCCTTCCTTTGGTTTTTAAATCCCATTTCCTTTCTTGTTATAAGTTGTTTTCCCAGTTCATTTTGTCATATATGTTTCTACATAGTGACCATGTTGGTGACAAATATCATATACATACTCAAGTAATTCAAATCTATTTTCATTTTTCAGTGTAGAAACATTTAACTTTTAAACATCTCTTGTAGATGACTTCACTGGACTTTATGTATCATCGTAGGAAACGACATGTTGAACCTGAATGTATAGTATTTGTGTCCAAACACTCCATATCACCCACAGTACCATTGAAACCAAAATCTTTCTATTTTATAAAAAAATCAAATAGTTTTGTCTATAATATTGTCCTTATTATACATTTTTGGTCTGAATTAGCTTCTGGTAAAGTGTTCAAGAGCTTCTAGAGTTCCTCCTTTATTTAAAATAATAATATAATTTTTTTCCTGATGTTTTTGTTCCAATAATGATAGGAATTTTAGTTAGAGTCTAAAATTTTAGTGTAAACAAAATTATAAATAGATTATTCATGTTCAGTTTAAAGTAGATATTTTTTATAAGTCCTCTCATATGAAAAATAGGATCCATATTTTACATTAATAAAATTTTGGACATCCTACTTCAAATTCTTCATCTCTTTTTCATATTAAAGAAACTTATATTGTGTCTTAGTTGTATATTCTTCTTTAAAAGTATATTTTCTTCAAGATCTTTTATCATTTTCGCATGTTCAGAATCCTTCAACCTGAATTTTTTGGTCTGATAAATAATGTATACTTCTTTCTTTAATATTAATTATTTTATTCAATAAAATTCTTTTTATCTTTCCATAGATTTATCATTTATTTCTTTAGCATGGAGTTCCTCTCAAGAAAAGATTCAAGATCATCCTTCAACTAGTGTTTCAACTTAGTTGTTTTGAAACTATATTTATCACTACATGAGGTGTCAAACACATTTTCAACATGATCCATGAAGTTGGTGAATTTTTCAATATAATTAACTTTAGACTCACTACTATATGATTAGTCAATTCCATATTCTTTTCTCAAAAAATTTATTAACTTTCCTTTGATAAATTTCGTCATGATTTTTCCAACTTTGGGTGATTATTTTGAACTTTTATTACACTTCTTCACGTAATAATTCTCATCATCATCATATTTAGAATATAGTTTCTTCTTATTATAGAGTTAAATAATAAAAAGTTTCATTTCATTCATATTGCCTAAGTGGATAATTTATTTTCCCTTTTTTTCTTTCTCTTCTTGAATCTCTTTGAGATAAGAGAAATTTATCTTAAAAAATATTTTTCAACCTCACCTTTTTCAGAACCAATTGAATCACATTGACGATGTGTTCTTTAATTTTTAAATTTTTTAGTGCCTAAAATGAAATTTAATCTTTCACTTTTTTATTAAAAAATAAAAAATTTCTCATTTTATAAGTTATGAGATTGTTATATTTTGCATCTAAGGAATGATTATTCCTATCTTCTATATTTGAGATCTTAGGATCAACCCCATCTAGAAAACTCATAATAATATTTTTAATAATTGTGGAGTCTTCATATTTTTCACTAATTCCACAGATATTATTAGAATATTCATTCACCAAAGTTGGTTATTATAAATGTTTTCTTCCTCAACCATCTTTATGAATTCAAACTTTCTTATCCATATTTGAAATTTAGCCTCATTGAGCTTCAAATTTTCTACATATCTACTTTCAAGCGTATACTAGATCTCTTTCACATTTTGAAGCCCCATCACTTTTGTGTCGACCTTTTTAAATGGGGATATAAGAATAGTGTTTTTTTCTTTGACAACATTTTCTATATTAATTTTATCATCCAAGATCAATTTATTATTCCCTTCAATAGGTGTAAACCTAAAGATAGAAACATATCTAACATTCAATCCATGAGATAGATTATATAAAAACATTTTTTTATTCCGACTATGATCACTTTTTCCATCAAAAGTATGAACACCCCTACTTTTAGTAGAATTTAGATTTTATATTAAAATTACTTAATTAGATAAAAAAATAGGAACCTACCTCTAATACCACTTATTATCACTAGTAATACATTAATCCAATGAGAAGGTGGCAGGATTAATTACTGGATACAAATTTTTACAATTTCTTTTTTCTTAAATTAACCCCTATAACCTGTCAAGGTTTTATTTACTCAAGTAAAGAGTCCAATCCTCACTTGTGTATTATAAAATTAAAGAGACAATTAACATGATGGTTTTTTAGAATATTTGGACCCCTCCTGGGTAACCTAATCCTTGTCATTGTTGGTTAGACTCCCAAACCATAGATTCTTTAGTATAAAAATTGATAAATAATAAGCTTAAAATGTTGGCACTTAGTCACTCTATGAATATCTAGAGTCACACAAAAAATTATAGTTTCACACTACCTTTATTAGAATGAATAAAACCATTATTCCAGGTACTCACACTTTCTATAGTTTCTCCTTAGCTCTACCATACTACTAGCACAATAGTAGTGGTAATCTTTATTTTTATACATGCTCAATATCAGTCATTCTAAGTTTTTCCAAGTACCTCATTATATATGATTAAATGTATCCCATCATGATAAATTCCCTCAAATAGATAAAAAGTGAGACCTACTTTTCCTACTGTCGTAAAGGGTCAGTATAAAATCACTTCTTTTAGAAATACCTCTTTATTTCATGATTCATTTAAAATATCCCAAACCCAAAAGAAGTATTTGGGATCATTTACATAAATTCACATCAGCATGTAATCTTCTCAAATTACCATATTTAAAAATATTGGATTTCTTAATTCACTGTAATATCCTTCTTTATCATCATGTGGAAAAAAATCATAATCTTATCATCTTCATCAACCTGCTCTTATGAAATAGTTTTCATTAAAACAAACTCAGCAGTTTCACTATTAAACATCTAAAACTCATCTAGAAACACTACATAATTATATATAAGTGTTAATTTGAAATTTAAATTATTATATATTCATCCCAAATGATTTAAAGATTTGTTATCTAGAGCTTCATTATTTAAAACTACAACTTCGAGTAACAGTACAACTTTTTAGACAAAATGGATCAAAACTTAAAGTAGATATGAATTATGGTAATAATTTTTTTTAAATATGATATGAATAATTTTCAATAAAATTTTAAATGTGATGTTTTGAACATTGAAGATAATTTCTTTCATCATCAAGTTTAACTCATTCAGAACTCATGAATTCTAGAAAAATCGTTTTTTACATACCCAAAATTTTCATACATAGTTAAATGAAAGTAAAATCTCCTATGCAGATTTAGATTAGTAAGAAAATAAAATAAATTGGATAAAAACAAATGTATAGAGATAAAAACATCGGTAAATTTCCATATATGGGTATAATAATCATATATGAGAACATCACTTTTATATAATTCACTTTTGTAGAGGCTTTCATGTATGTGTTTTTTTGAAAATTTAAGGAATTATCATATGTTGGCCTAACCAATTAAGTTGAATTTGACTTCATGGTATCTTCAAAAACATAGAACATAGGATATGTGAAAGAATTCACATGCATGGGTCTTTACTGAGATTTATAATTCCCTATGTATAAAAATTCATATGTGAACCTTCATATAGTTGAACGTTTTCTTATATAGAGAAAACTCATATGCAGTCTTGAAAAATGACAGCCTTCACTCTAGAAGCTTCAGTAATTACTATGAAAACTCCAAAAAAATAAAACCACTAAAAACATTCTTCACATGTTCAAATAACTCCTCAATAGAATCAAACACCTCTATAAATTTATTTAATAATTTGTTCAACAAATTCCAACAATTAATCACATTGTTAACAAATACAAAGGTACTTCAACAGTAATGGTAAATTAAGTTAAAAAGGGTTTCACCAGGGGTATTAAACATAAAATATGTTTAAAAATTTTCTTAAAATGTATATATGAGAGGTAAATCAAACTTACACTTAACCCTATCTATTATTATCTATTATTATAGCCTTTTGGCCTTCAAATCATGACTTTCCCATTATATTGTTATAAAAATGGCACTCCTCCCACTTATAAATACCACCCTTAAAAAATGCCTTTATTTATTTATTAAAAATATATCTCCCAAAAAAATCTACCATGGTCTCTCCTAAATCCACTCTCCGTGTCCTAGAATACTTGGTCCATCCAAAAGGCCAAGCTAAAAGGGCTTAAGGTGTTACCCAATTGATAACATCCTAAGGGAGGGGTGATATTCTCAAAAGATATCTTTTAATTCTTTTATTCATCAATAATATCAAACTATTATATCCATAAAATTATGATAACAATAGAAACACTAATATTTTTAAATGTTATTATACTAATGGGATATCCATTTTCTACCTTCCTCAAAAACCATTTGAAAAATGAAGACATCATCATGCGTACATGTGAACTAATGCATCAATGAATGGCATACTTTATTTTTTCACCATATTACAAGGATAGTTATAAAAGACTATTTAAAGTATTAATAGGATAATTTAACATTATTTATACTCTAAAATCATAAATAGTTCCTTATCTACCTCTTGATCTATAGAAGATAAATGTGTTTCCCATGCGTATGTGCAAACTACTGCCTCTACAGAAGTGATGTATTTTGTTTTTCACTATAAAATTTTCATATATATCCAAATATATTAGAATATAGTTCACTACGTTAATAACAAATGAATAAAATCATTATTATTCATTGATTATGATAGTACTCCAAAAAATAAATTTTTTAACCACACTCACCCATCGATTATGGTATATTCTTATTTGAGTCAGTTTGAACACATACATAAAAATGATATAAATTTATATGATGGATAAATAAGAAAAATTGATTAATTGTGAAATTATAAAATAATAATTAAATAATTTTTTTATATAAAATTCTAATGGTAAAATTTAACCATTTAATAAGATACCACCCCTTGTTCATTAAAATTATTGAAACAAGATCTTCACTGACTCATCATCATGAATCATAACTAAAATGAATATGAAATAAAACAATAAAGTTACAAATAATTATCAAAAAATATTCATGAAACTTTAATCATCTTATAATGATAAAATTTGAATATTTAAATAAGAATTAACACCACTATTATCAAACTAATTCTAAACAAAACAATTGAAATGAATAAACATCTGATAATGAAAATAAAATATAACCAACTAATATATTTTTGGAAAATTATTATAAATGAATTTTATAAAAGGTAATATTTATGAATAATTTTATTATATTTTTTATTACAATTTTTATTTTTTTATATAGAAGGTTAAAGTTCATTCGTCGAATTGAGGAATTAAGGTAAGGGTCTTGCATCTCAATTTTTCTACATTGAGATATGATGTGAATTCACCACATATTTCCTTTTGTTGGTGTATATATTGGAATGGATTTATTTTATCATAATTTTAATGAAATATAAGGTATTTTAAAATATAAATCATACTCTACCCTTTATGGGGTTTCAAAATTAATTATAATGATAACATAAGGGTCTATTTGTCTCAATTTTCAATCTATGATAAATGATTTATATTGTACACCATGATTTATTTTATACGGTGTAATCACTACCCTGTTGATTTATGATAAATATTCCATATTTCATGGTACTATCTATTCCTATTTAGGTAAAATCAATATTTAAAATTCAAATTTCATAACTTGATGAATCTATTTCTCAAAAAGTATATCATTATTAATAATAATTCTCATTCTCTTTAATGATATTTTCTACTCCATGTCCATATTTTCCACTTCCACTAATATTATTTTTTTATTTTGAAATGTGATTATGTTCTGTATCATGTTACCTTCACATTATTCTTTCCTTCTTTTCAAAAAGATTTTGTATGATCTTTTTTTATTTTCATTTCAATAAAGATATTTTTGAATTATTAAAATGGTTTCCTTCCATAGTAATTTCTTTTATCTTCCACTCCATATTTCTGTGAAATTCGTTTTATTAATTTTCTAGGCTCTCTTATTGAGGGCTCATTTTAAAATTAAATTTTTTCAAATTTTTTCACTTCACTATTTAAAAAATAACTATTCAAAATGTCTTGTAACTTTATCCTTTATGATAATGTTAAAACATTTTTTATATAAAAAAATATTTTACAATATTGCTTCTATTTTTTTCTTTATATCAAGAGAATTTATTTACTTAGAAATAAAATTTCACAAATTAACCAATAAATTATCTAATATTATATTGGGTGAAAAAACTCATGGAAGTTCATTAATACCTTTGTCTTTCCTAAACATACACTATGTAAAAATATGATTTTTCTTCCAATGTATTTCCTATATGAACCCACAATATTTATTTCCTTTGATTGAAGGGTGTTCACCTAGATTCCATAAATTTATTGATTAGAGAAATTATTGACTAAACCATATACCTTATATAAATATGGTGTAAATATCATATACCTCATCATCATAATTAAAATGTAATTATAGATAATGTTAATAATTGTCTTTAGATACCCTTTTATTTTCCATGGGTTTATAATTTTATGATTATGGATGGAATTATGAATTATTTAATTATATCAATCCATTTGAAAATTATATGAACCCCATTTTATCTCCATGGGTTCTTTATGATATGATGAATGAATGATTTCAAGTGTCACAAATAATTATGGAAGAATTATGGGTTGGGTCTTATAACTCCCTCCAACTAATTCGTTAAAATTTTAAATCTCATGAGATAGGTATACACAGTAAAATTTTAAATTATCATAAGATAAGGGTCAAATGTGTGACTCTTGAAGGATGTTTTTTAATTTGTTAATTTTTTGCCACATTTCTAAGTATCCTGATGTTAACCTCTCATAGATATTATTTATTAAATAATGCTTCCACACTCTTTTGATTCACATATTAAATTATTCCAAGAATTATTATGTGAATTATGATATGTTATATATACTTTTTTGTGTATGATTATCTTATATTGTATCCATGTGCCTTGATTATACATATAAGCTCATATTATACTTACTTTTGATCTTTGATTATTATCAATTATCCTTACCACTAATGAGAATTTGAGCTCACCCCTCCTTATGTTGTTAATTCTATGAGTTATGAAGGAAATAAATATGTATGATATGTAAATAGGGTTATCATATGTGGAGAATTTATGGGATATTTTGAAGATGTATTATATATTTAGGGGTACTCAATATAAAGAAAAAATATTCATTACTGGAGAAATACATAGGAGTTTTTATTTAATGATTTATCTTAATTCAATAAAAGGATAAACATAAATTATTATGGAAATTATTATAAGAAAATATGTGATATTAATTATATAATTATGGTATATTTATGTTCTTGGGTTCTATAATTTGGATTCATTTTATTATTACCATTGTCATATTAATTTGAAATCTTGATGCAGCACATTGATTTCCATATACTTTTATAACATCTTATACAATGTTCTTTATCAGACTTTTCTCCCAAATAAAGCATGCAATCATTTATTAGATTTTGTTCCTTAAACAAAAATCTAATTACATTATGATTACATGAATTCATGTATTTGAATATTAATAAAATTTATTATCACATCATGATTGTTCTTCTATATAACAAATTACATGATAATTCCTTAAGGGTACTTATTGCACTAAAAGTCCATAGTTGTTCCTCTCTATGATGAGAACCTAGAAGTTCCATGAAAGTATTCTTAAATATAATTTCTATATATAGATGATATAATTTCTTGGGACATGAGTCATATAGGTTATAATGGGTGGAGACTCATAGGATATTGAGACACTTCATCATGGTGTACACCCTTAATAATCTTCAGTGTAGTATATTATGAGAATATTACCTACTAATAGAAAATCCACATTAATATGTTATTTGATATTCATATTTTTGTACATTTGTAATGATCCTTAGTCTTTAAGATTACTATTAATGCACTTAATGATTCATATACTTTGATGTATTGATAAAAACCATGAAGGAATGTGCTCAAAAATAATTAGGAAATATTGGGTGCATCACAGGTGATTTTGTGATAATGAATAATGAAATAAATTATTTATCCCCATTATTCTTTAATGGAAGATAATATCTCAGGAAATTTGATCGGATTGAACTACCTGATTAATACCATCACCATGGAGTTGTTATCAGCAAGTTTATTTTTAGAAATTCAAAGAAAGAGACATAGATAATAACGGTTGGTGACACCAGTATGCAACCTATATGATTATAGATATTGAGAGGAAGGGATTATATTACACAGTGTTTGTTAATAAGAGGTTACATATCTTTGAAACAGTATCTTCTTTCTTTATGGGAGCCTTGGTGGGTTATTATATGTTAACCATGTACTTTAGATAGTTTACCCTAATTCCAATAATAAAAGATCCTATAGAATCACACAAAATATGTGTTTGAAACAATAGTTAAATTCCATGTGAATTTAAAAAGTTTAATAAATATAATTCTTGTACATAGTTTAATAATTAGTCATTTTTTTATCATAGATATTCAATCAAAAATTATTTGAGAGAATATTTTTTTGAGTTAAATATTTGATATATAATTATTTACCAGGTAAATATTTATTAAATTAAATTGATGCATAATATTTATTTATTCTAGTTTATTCACAAGTTAACAAAATATTTATCTATTTAGTTAAATAGATATTTATTAAATATTTTTTCTCTAAATTTGGGGAATATGATATTTATATATTTATTGATGAATAATACAGTTATGCACATTTACTTTAATAAGAAGTAATTATTCTTGGCCTCATAAATACTGAGGAATATTGGTAGACTAAGTTTAGTTTTAAAACAAGAAATGTAATTTTAAATATTATTTAAATAAATATTATTTTATTTGTTAAAGAAAAATAATATCTATTTTAACTATGATTTTAACACATGTCAAGTAAATAATAATAATTCCATTATTATTTATACAAGGGGTTTGCTGGTAATTACGAAAAATAATAAGGTTCATTGAAGAATTATTATTTTATAACGCTATCTTTATTTAAACATGGTTATTACATTTTATGTAAGAGATGTTTAAGAGTGTGCCAAATTATTTTTCGTTATGGACAATGAGTTCTAGAGAGTATTCTCTCAAGGCCTATAGAAATCTATCCTAGAACTCTCTAAAGAAGATAGATTTTACCTCCTCCACCACCATAGAGAATCCCTTCTCCCTTGAAGGATTCAGTTAGTATCAACATTGGTCATCACAAGTGATAGATTCATCCATTTTATAACACAGATAATTCTACATCAATAATTGGAGGTTCATGGAGAATGTGTGGATCACCACTATAATGAATCTATACATAATTCATCTAACGTAACGACGGTATGACAAGAGTGGTCTACCAATTCATTGACTTAAAATAAACAATTTAATGAAAGGTAGTTATTTAATTAAATAAACTAATTATAAATTATATGTGAAAAGGATCCTTTCTTCTTGGTTCCAAGATCTTGTTAATTAATCTACATATTAATTATATTTGTCATGACAATTATTCATCATGTATATCACAGATTATTCATGGAATATAACAAAAGGATGAGTTGGTTGTGGACCACCTGATGTGATTTTTGTATTCGAAACCTTTAATTTGTATCAGATAGAACACAAAATAATTTATAATTATTTATTATTCATTGATTTATTATAGACAATTATTGTTAGTTTTTTTCTCTTAGTTTATTCATTATTTAATCTAGAGTTTAATTAATATTTTGTTAACATAATAATTTTCTTTGTTTATGGTTGCTTTCATGTTAAACATATTAAGAAAAGGTAAATGTAGATCATAGATGCAATCAGGAGATATTGAGTATTCTTTAAAGAAGACACAATTACATGGTGTGTGACTGAATTTACATGTCATGTATTCAAGTTCACTACACCTGGTCATGTTTTTCATACACAACATGTTAAGAAATAATAACAAGTATGTTATTCAGTGCATATCACATATTAACTAGTCCAACCAAGTACATGTTATATTTTACCAAATGATTTGTAGATAGAAACACTCTATGTAACTAGCCTAAATATTGTGTAGTCTACATGGTGTAGTGATGAAATTCGCACTAACTATGTGGTCTAATATACAGTAGAAATTTCATGTGATATTGGTAGGTTGTATTATTAATGAGATACCTAAAATTTATCTGTAATTATCATCATGTGGCCCATTATTTCCCTTGTCCAAAGAATATATTGAGTCCACAAGTGGGTTTTATAGACACAAAGATAATAGAACACATGGAATGTTGATCAAAATAACACACCATGTAATCCAGTCAAGATACACACTATATCACTAGGGGTTAATCCCAAATACACAATAAGTTACAAACACAGTTTATAGCTTCTCAGTACATGGCATGTTTCTACCCAATGAAGAATATTATTAAATTATTTAATGAATAAATAATTATTTTATTCAAAACCTAATTACACTATTGACATTTGATGTTTTTAATATGTAATGAATGTTTATAGAATTAATTAATTTCTAATTAATTCCTTGTAATTATAAATAATTACTGTTAAGTCCATTTATTTTCTATATTTCATTTGTGATGGGTTTATTCAAGTGACATCATATGTTCATTAAGATAAAAGGAATTAATTAATTAAATTAAATTAAATTAATTCATGTGCATTTATCTTAATAATAAATAAGTAATTGATGTGAATGTTAGCTAAGGTACCTTTTCATATTAGTTTTATACTACATGGTTCACCCTGATTTGAGACTAGCTTATGTATGTTATTAGTTTATTTAATTTATTATTTCATGGTTTTTGTAATAATTTATTGAATTAAATAATGGAATGTGATTCATTCCTCACCTCTCATTATGTAAGGGTATATTTTCCCATTATTTATTTTATTTAAACCTATATTTACCAATATTTTGGTTCCCCGCACCTCTGTGTGATTAAAATTATGTAATGGATGGAGCTCCCAGGTGAGTGGAGGCTGTTCAAGTTTGGAGTTGAGGTGAAGCCAATCTAGGAGGTACAAAATAGTATAGTAAGAATGTTTCAACTCTAACCAAGAATGGTTATAGAATTTAATTACCTAGGTTAAAGATTTTATTTATTATCCACTAGATAACCCAACCATTAGATATTATGATAATCATTCAACTTTATTTATTTTATTTCTATCAATAGCATGACTAATTATTTATAGTTGTTTAAATAATAAAAAGTCTATTAACAAGAATTTAAGATTGAATTAAAATAATTATTATAATATATGTAAAGTTTATCTACACAAGTTTAATCACTTATGTAGAATCCCCATAACATTAATAAGCATGTTATAATATAAAATGGTTCGTTTACACATAAAGATGAAAATACCTAAAATTAAATATTAAGTCAAAATATCCTTCCACTACTTGGGTTAAAGTAAAACCATAGTTTAAATTGCTTGAATAACCTTTACTATGGTGATTTCAATATCAAGTAACATCTATCTTGATTTTTGGGTTAATTTAACCTAGCTTGTATTGAGGGTTTAACGCCTCTATAGGCCTTAGTGAAACTAGTAGGTGAAGGGTTTAGTAAATATTAATCTAGGATATTAGGATTGAGGATTCCACTCAATAGATCAAGGAGCATCGAGTAAATTAATTTGGAAATTTATTTCAACCTCAATACCATTAAGTATCTTGACCAACCCTTATTGGGTTTATGATAATATAAATATGGATATTTTCCACTAGATTATCTGTTTAAGGGGATAATCTGAGTTCAATTTTGATAAATATAGGGGCCTAATAAATTAGAATGATATTAATAAATTTAAAATTTATTATCTAATTTAATAATCCAAATAAAATTCTAAAATTATACTCTTATTTATTGTAGAAATGGAAACCCACATGACTTTGACTATATCATTATGATCCATTCTAGAGAATGATAATTTTATTACTGGCTCAAATTTATAAGAATGTTATTGACATTTATGTGTTATATTACTCCATGAAAGGAGATTATATGTTCAGTAAAACATTATTCCTAACGTTCCTATAAAATATTCAAGTGAGGAGGAATTGTATCTCTATATAAAACATTTGGATGATTCCACAAATGTCCAATGTTTCATGTTTACATATATGTCTAGTGAGTTTTTAAATTGACATTTGGATATGGATGTGTATAGTATTATTTATCAACATTGTGATAATTATCAAGAGAATATGAGAGTAGAGATATATGGGATATCCAATGCACTCTTCATATGAAAACATAGAGATTTGGAACCAGGTGGGAACATGTAGTCAAGATTATTAGCTACATTGGGCAATTATACATCTTGGTATTTAATATCCTTGATGATCTATTCATAGATATCATTATTTCATTTCTCCTTAAGATCTTGTCCCATTTTATTTTCAATTATAATATGAATAATAGTAATAATCCTCTCTCATAAACATTTACATTGATTCTCCATGTTGATAAAGATATGGGGCGTGATAAGCTTGTGGTCTTTATAGTGAATAATAAATTGATTGAAAAGGTAAAGGGGACCAAGACTCATTCCATGTCGAAGGATCCCGAGCACTATCCTTATATGAAAAAGAAGATACAAAGATAGAAAATGGAAAATGATAGAGTATACTTTTCATGTGGAAATCTATTCAACTGTAAGAAGAACTACAGCAAGTTAAAAAGTAAGGGGAAGCTACAGGTATGTTCATTTTCAAGTTAAATAATTATATATCTACAAATTGGGTATTATATATATATATTGTGGATAACATTTGTATTAAAATGTAAAAACTAATTATATTTCAAAATATTTCTAGAGTAGGGGTGAATATCCAGGATGCCAATGTTGTGGGAATAGCTCCTCTAGCCATTGGATACTATTGCATTGTGTTTCCAACTAGGATGGTCATGGTTTTAACAGATTTTTATTATGTACAAACAATTACAAAAAACATAAATTCTATATCCCACCTAGGTACCTATGGTTTTATTCTCAATTTCAAAAATAAAATCTATTTATTTTATAAATACAACATATGTTATGGTATGGAATTTTTAAATAACAACCTTTAAGTAATACATTACAAGAACAAAGTATTGGAAATTTATAATGATTGAAGTTCACAATAATTATTTTACACCCTATTGTGGAATCACCATCTTGGTAATGTAAATGAGAATCACTTGAACAACCTCTACCAAGATAGTTACCTAGACTCTTTTAAGCTAAAACCTTTTGAAATATTTCACACTTGTTTACAAGAAAAAATGACCAAGACACATTTTGGTGGATAAGGTGAAGGAGCTACATTACTTCTACAATTAGTACACATTGATTTGTGTGGAATATTTATACAAAAAAATCATGAGGGGGTTTTCATAGTGCATTATTATTACTTATGATTTATGTATATATATATATATTTATACTTAATTAAGTATAAGTCTGAATCCTTTTAGAAATTCAATGATTTCAAGAATGAAGTACAGAATCAACTTTATAAAAAGATAAATATTTTTTGATTTGACTGATATTGTGAGTATCTTAACCAATAATTCATCAAATTTATATTAGATTGTGGGATTATATCTCAACTCACTTCTCCTTATACACTATAGTTGAATGGTTTCAGTGAAATGTGAAGTGCCCAGATCAGTGTGAATCACTGAGAGGGGGAGGGGGTGAATCAGTGATCCCTTAAAACTTTTTACTAATTGATTCTTAATCAATTAAACCTCTATGGCTTGTTAAGGCCTCAATCCACTCTTCTTGTATCTCTCAACCTTTCCCGAATAATGCAGTAATGAAAAGGCACAGGACACAAGGATTTACAAGGTTCGGCACCAAAGGCCTACATCCTTGCCATGCTCTCCCAGCATGGATTCTCCCATTATAATCGGTTAGTATTACAATGGTCGATACAGCTTCCCACCGTATCTCTCCTGAGTCCCACAGGAGGGTCTTTATACTGCTTCACACAGTGTTACCAGAGTCCCACTGGCCTGCTCCAGAATCCCACTGAAGACTTCTTCTCCCTGAGTCCCACAGGGTCTTCTCTTGGCTCCTCGAGTCACACGAGTAGCTCTTCTTCACTTTAAGTTCTTCAAGTATCCTCAGCAGCCTGGGATAAAGGCTGCTGGCCTTGCTCTTCTTCTGATCACTTGTGGTGAACAGGTCTTCTCTTCTTGCTCAGGCTTTATCACCTTCTTCTCAGGATGACCTGGCTTCTCTCTCCAACTACTGAATACTCAGACAACTGATATCTTTAACTTTGGTCTGGTCCAGTCTCACTACATCACAACTTCATGCACTGAGTGCATGGCATCTCTACTTCCTCATGCACTGACTGCATGGCCTTCTCAATTGCTTCAAGATCCTCTGGTCTTGGACTCCTCAAATACACACAAGCAGATTTGACTTGTTTACGTGTGCACGTGCATGCATGAATGCATGTACTCCCTTACTCTTCTTCTAGGTGCAGTAAACCCACAATGGGTGTAAATACTTTTAGCACACACACCTTCTTCCTGCTTCACACTTTGTTCTTTTTGTTTACACACTCACAAGTGTGTTGTACTTTAGTGTGAGGGTCGTCTTTCAACTTCTTCTAAGTGTGTTCACTTTTAGCGCACACCTAGGTTCGGCCTTCTTCCTCTTGTTTGCACACACACACTCAAGGTATGTTCTTCAATTTGCATACACAAGGTTCTCCACTTTTCACACACACAACATGTGTGGTCTTCACTTGGTGCACACACAACTTGTTCTTCGTTTTGCACACACTTGGGCTTGGCCTTCACTTGTTTTCACTTAGCACACACACTGCCAAGTGTGTTCATCCATTTGCATACACACCAAAACTAAGGTCTCGGCCTTCTTTTCAAATGCACACACACCCGAATATGTCCTTCTCCTTATGCATATGCTAGGGCCACGGCCTTTCCTTGTTCACTTTGCACACAAGGCACTAGGGCCTCGGGTTCTCCATCTTTGCACAAGCTACTGCCCGTAGGGCCTTCTCCTCACTTGGCACACACACACTAGGGATGTGGTGGTCTTCACTTCACCCACTTGAACACACACTGTCCCACAAGGTGTCAAGGTGCAAGGGGCAGCCGTGCAAAGCCTTGGATGCAAGGCATCGCGCAAGTGCTTGGAGCACAAGGCGCGCAAGTTGCACTGGCCAAGGGGCGCACAAGTGCAACCAGCCGCGGGCGCGCAGGTGCAACACCGCGGGCTCTTCCTCCTGTCGCGCAAATTCGCGAACCGAGAGGGTGACAACCTCGGGCGCGCAAGGAAGCGGCGGCCCTGAGTACTTCCTGCTGCGCAAAGATTAGCGCGCAGGGGACTTCACCTCTTCTTCTTTCGTGCAAGGAGTGCGCAAAAGGAACTCAGCCGCGCAAGATACTTGCACGGGGCTTCAAACTCTTCGCGAGGCAGAGCACTCACGGGTCTTCAAAAATTCAGCACATCAGCAGCCTCTTCTCGAGGGCTAGGCCTCATTTATATAGGCAGAGGAGAGGCGGTTCTATCCGCGTGAAATAACTTCAAACTCCCGAGATCTTCGGATCTTCAAAAATATTTCCAAATCTTGTTTTTTATTCTCGGTTTCACGCGGGCTCCCTTTATTTTTTGTTCCTCTACGTGCATGCGACTCATAACGCATGCACAGCCTTCGGTTTAGGCTCATCCCATGCAAAAACACCAACTTCTTGGCCTCGGCAGCTTCTCTTGCCTCGGACTCAACCGAAATCCTCCAAACATTGCATGCATGGTCTTTTTTAGGCATGATCCTGTTCGTTATGGCCAGACGAGCACCATGGAGGTCTCGGTTTGCTCGGAGGTGGCCGGATGCTCGAAAATAGGTGGTCGGATGGCCTCTCGTTCAGCGGGGACGTCGCGGGTGCCTCGGTCGAGCTCGAGGAAGGAGATAAGCCGGGAGCCGTCGGATCAGATCTTCAACGGCCTGGATCAAATCGCCTCGCCGCGGGATTAGATGGGCGGCTCGGATCTGGCGCGCGATGAGATGAGCGGCCAGGATCTCTTCCGCGGGAAAATCCCACGTCCCACATCGAATCGGCGAGAGGAATTGCCGCGCCTTATCAACCTCGCGCTGCCTCAACCCGGCAATTGAATCTCCTCCCTCCACGGTGCCGCCCCGCACCGTGTTCTCCCTGCGGGTGCGCTCTGCGCCCACTCTCTGCTCCTGCGGGCGCGCTCCTAGCGCCCACTATGCACTCCGGGTGCGCGGGTTTCACCACCGCGTGCCCTCGGGGCTTATACACGGCCCCGGCCTCTCTTGGGCTGGCCCCATGGGATCCCCTTGGGCGTGGTGACCTGGTCCCACATGTGCCTTGGGTTGAACCCTTAAGGCTGGCCCTTGAGGTTGGAATATTTTTTTTCTTGAATATACACTAAGTATACAAAGTACTTAAGTGTAAAATGCCAAATGCCACTTCTCTTCTTCTTCATTTCTTCCCTTCTCTTCTTCATTATAATTCCACAAATGTCCTCAACATTTAATTATTGCTTAGGAATGGAATTCCCGAAGGTTCTTCATCAACCGAGCTTGCTCCTGAATCAAATAATTCTTCAATGATCCAATCAGAGATCAAGTTGGGACTTCTTCACATTCACATGCACTAAGAGTTAGTACATGGACTTCTTTAATCCACTTCATCCACTTAGAACTTATGGATGGATCACTTTCAACTCCTCATGCATTGTCACTACAATGCATGGTCTTCTAATCATGTTGGGACTTTGTATCATCTTGATACAAGTTCTTTGAACTTGAAGAATAGCTCAACAATCGTCTGATTTACTTAGAGAATGTTTCAACCATCATCTCCTATGTCACTTAGTGAATCTCCTAAGTGACATGCATCTTAGTACTATGGCCATTCTCTCTTCATCACCAACACCATCACAACCTTTGTCATTCACATCTTGACAATCCTTGACTTCCATTCATTCCAAGACAACTTCATGCCTCATTGACAACAAATGCAACACAGTGCACTTCAATCTCCCCCTTTGTATTTGTTGTCAATACACTCCTTCAGCACATATGAATGGGTCAATATGTGTGCCAATATTTTCTCCCCCTTATTGGAAATCAAATGCAAAGGTGTGGTGTGGTTCACTTTCAAAAATATCTTCCTCCCTTCGAATAGCATCTTCTTTAAAATCACTAAGAGAGGGATGATGCCACATGTTCTCTTTAGCAAAGAACCTTTAGTAAATCAACTCTAAGTCTACTTGGGCTAACCCAGTGTAGAAAACAAGAGTGATATAACCACGATTTTTCAATGTTGTCCACATTTCACTATACATGTGAGATCATGCTTCAGGGGTTTGAAATTTTTCAGATATAACAATGAATTGCTAAATCCTGCACATACATCACAAAACTCATTAGAAAGTTCAGGTGCAAAGATAAAGCTCCCCCATTCATCCATTTTCTTAAGATGATATTAATCTCAGAACATCATCTTCTTCAGATTTGCTCCCCCTCAAGGGGTGCACTCCATTCTTTCCAAACCATCCTCCAGATGAGAATGATCATCATCTTCAATTCCCTGCAATGTTAGCACATGTATATACCAAGAGTATAAGGGAATAAGATGGAACCTCCTTGGTTCATCAATGTGAACAACAAGGTTGAGAAGATTCTCTCAACCGAGATGTCCCATTTTCACCAGTCTTCACACTTTCACATTTGATCTTCAATGATAGTTGTGCTTGTGTGGATCTTAACACATCTTCATGTGAAATCTTCTTCTTCCCTTTTGCCTTAGCAATTGCCAGAACTTCATCTTCAGCTCTCTGCAGATCTTTGGCAAGTTGCAACTGATTAGGCCATATGACTAATAAGTCCTTTGGAAGAGTGGCCTCAGTTCTGGAAGTTTCACATGGTTCCTTTGATGTTGTCAAGCTACCTTTCTTAGGCAACTTGTTTTCAATCAATCCCTTCTGCTTCTTCTGGATTGATTGTCTGTTTGAGTCCAGTCTGCTTCTATTTAGTTTCATGGATTCTTTACAAAGATCCATGATATGTCCTTTCTTTCCACAGTAGAAGCATGTGTTCTTGGTGGTCCTTCTGGATGCATCACCCTTCTTGGATTTCAATTCCAAGGACTTCTTTTCCTTTTTCAAAACCTTCTTGGGAGCTTTTTCAGCTTTCTTCTTCTTGCTTCTCAAGGATTCTTTCTGATCCAGGTTCAGTGATCTTTTCTTCTTTTGAGCTCTGGATACAGTTGGAGATTGACATGTATCTTTTTGACCACTTTTGCAATCATCCCAGATGTTGTCAAGTAATCCAAATCTATTTGCAGTAAACAGATGTCTCTGGACCTGTGGATGCTGCTTCTTTTCTTCTGGCTTGCTTCCCCTTGGCATGGGCTTCCTTTGTGCTTTGACATTCAGTGGATTGTACCAACAATCCTTTGCACAATGCCCATACTTGTTACAACACCAACATTGACCCACAAATCTTGACCTCTTGTGTACTTCTGATTGCTGGGTACTTTTCTTGACAAGTTGTGTTGTTTCAGGAGAGCTCTCTTTCTTCATTGTCTTCATCCATACTTGTTTGGAATTATTCTTCCATCCTGCACTTTTTGTGGAAACACAATTAGAAGCATCAGTACAAGATAGTATGGATGGTACCTTCTTTCTAGAAGATGTTGCACATTTATTAGAGGATGTCTTTCTCTTAGAATCATCCTTCTCAAAGCTTACTTGAGTAGCAACATTTCTTCTTTCAGCTGACTGGGAGGATTCAGCTTTGGGTGATTGCAGATTTCTCAATATCACCTCTAGTTCGAAGCATTTCATATTGAGGGAGTTCTTCTCATCCTCAATAGTTCTTAGCCTTCCTTCCCAATTTTCTTTCAGCTGTTCTAACTGGTCTTCATGCACCTGCTTCATTTCAAGCAATGAGTTGTCAAGCTCCTTCACCCTTTTGACTTTGTCTTCTAGTTGAGCATCTCTGACAACCATTGACACTTTGTGCCTCTTTTCCAGTGCATGGACAACATCTTTGACTATTATCATAAAGAATTATTTCTCAGAAAGGCTTCTTTGCAATTCTTCAGCAGTGTCTTCATATCTTTCATTGCAAAGAGATACTGTTTCATCTTTGGCATTTACCAGCTTTCTGAGAGTGTTGGTTATGCCAACCCTTTTAGCCAATTGGACTTCCAGAGAATTGGCTTCATCTTCTAGCTGTAATTTTTCTTCTTGAAGATCAAGGAGGCCTGTAGCTATACACATTGCAAATTCCTTGGAGACTCTCTTCTGAAGATATTTGATTGCATTTAGAAGATCATTGTTTCTTCCATCTTCATCACAGCTAGAGCAGGCTTCATCAGAAGAATGATAAAAGGAATTGTCATCTGATGTGACTTTCACATTTCTTTCCATAGAAGGAGTTTCTCTGATTGCACCAGCCTTCTTCTTCATCTTCTTTTCCTGTTTCTTCATTCTGTTTTTCAGAGTCTTGGCAGATATCTCCATTTGAGGCTGTTCTTTCATTTCCTCAAATCTGCACTCCATATAGACTCTCTTGGATCTTTTAGAGGTAACCTCGCTCTGATACCAATTGAAGTGCCCAGATCAGTGTGAATCACTGAGAGGGGGAGGGGGTGAATCAGTGATCCCTTAAAACTTTTTACTAATTGATTCTTAATCAATTAAACCTCTATGGCTTGTTAAGGCCTCGATCCACTCTTCTTGTATCTCTCAACCTTTCCCGAATAATGCAGTAATGAAAAGGCACAGGGCACAAGGATTTACAAGGTTCGGCACCAAAGGCCTACATCCTTGCCATGCTCTCCCAGCATGGATTCTCCCATTATAATCGGTTAGTATTA
This sequence comes from Viscum album, assembly GCA_963277665.1. Lineage (NCBI taxonomy): Eukaryota > Viridiplantae > Streptophyta > Magnoliopsida > Santalales > Viscaceae > Viscum > Viscum album. Next base: position 779,890,413 of record OY728153.1, on the reverse strand, counting down.
CAATGGTCGATACAGCTTCCCACCGTATCTCTCCTGAGTCCCACAGGAGGGTCTTTATACTGCTTCACACAGTGTTACCAGAGTCCCACTGGCCTGCTCCAGAATCCCACTGAAGACTTCTTCTCCCTGAGTCCCACAGGGTCTTCTCTTGGCTCCTCGAGTCACACGAGTAGCTCTTCTTCACTTTAAGTTCTTCAAGTATCCTCAGCAGCCTGGGATAAAGGCTGCTGGCCTTGCTCTTCTTCTGATCACTTGTGGTGAACAGGTCTTCTCGTCTTGCTCAGGCTTTATCACCTTCTTCTCAGGATGACCTGGCTTCTCTCTCCAACTACTGAATACTCAGACAACTGATATCTTTAACTTTGGTCTGGTCCAGTCTCACTACATCAAAACTTCATGCACTGAGTGCATGGCATCTCTACTTCCTCATGCACTGACTGCATGGCCTTCTCAATTGCTTCAAGATCCTCTGGTCTTGGACTCCTCAAATACACACAAGCAGATTTGACTTGTTTACGTGTGCACGTGCATGCATGAATGCATGTACTCCCTTGCTCTTCTTCTAGGTGCAGTAAACCCACAATGGGTGTAAATACTTTTAGCACACACACCTTCTTCCTGCTTCACACTTTGTTCTTTTTTTTTACACACTCACAAGTGTGTTGTACTTTAGTGTGAGGGTCGTCTTTCAACTTCTTCTAAGTGTGTTCACTTTTAGCGCACACCTAGGTTCGGCCTTCTTCCTCTTGTTTGCACACACACACTCAAGGTATGTTCTTCAATTTGCATACACAAGGTTCTCCGCTTTTCACACACACAACATGTGTGGTCTTCAATTGGTGCACACACAACTTGTTCTTCGTTTTGCACACACTTGGGCTTGGCCTTCACTTGTTTTCACTTAGCACACACACTGCCAAGTGTGTTCATCCATTTGCATACACACCAAAACTAAGGTCTCGGCCTTCTTTTCAAATGCACACACACCCGAATATGTCCTTCTCCTGATGCATATGCTAGGGCCACGGCCTTTCCTTGTTCACTTTTCACACAAGGCACTAGGGCCTCGGGTTCTCCCTCTTTGCACAAGCTACTGCCCGTAGGGCCTTCTCCTCACTTGGCACACACACACTAGGGATGTGGTGGTCTTCACTTCACCCACTTGCACACACACTGTCCCACAAGGTGTCAAGGTGCAAGGGGCAGCCGTGAAAAGCCTTGGATGCAAGGCATCGCGCAAATGCTTGGAGCACAAGGCGCGCAAGTTGCCCTGGCCAAGGGGCGCACAAGTGCAACCAGCCGCGGGCGCGCAGGTGCAACACCGCGGGCTCTTCCTCCTGTCGCGCAAATTCGCGAACAGAGAGGGTGACAACCTCGAGCGCGCAAGGAAGCGGCGGCCCTGAGTACTTCCTGCTGCGCAAAGATTAGCGCGCAGGGGACTTCACCTCTTCTTCTTTCGCGCAAGGAGTGCGCAAAAGGAACTCAGCCGCGCAAGATACTTGCACGGGGCTTCAAACTCTTCGCGAGGCAGAGCACTCACGGGTCTTCAAAAATTCAGCACATCAGCAGCCTCTTCTCGAGGGCTAGGCCTCATTTATATAGGCAGAGGAGAGGCGGTTCTATCCGCGTGAAATAACTTCAAACTCCCGAGATCTTCGGATCTTCAAAAATATTTCCAAATCTTGTTTTTTATTCTCGGTTTCACGCGGGCTCCCTTTATTTTTTGTTCCTCTACGTGCATGCGACTCATAACGCGTGCACAGCCTTCGGTTTAGGCTCATCCCATGAAAAAACACCAACTTCTTGGCCTCGGCAGCTTCTCTTGCCTCGGCCTCAACCGAAATCCTCCAAACATTGCATGCATGGTCATTTTTAGGCATGATCCTGTTCGTTATGGCCAGACGAGCACCATGGAGGTCTCGGTTTGCTCGGAGGTGGCCGGATGCTCGAAAACAGGTGGTCGGATGGCCTCTGGTTCAGCGGGGACGTCGCGGGTGCCTCGGTCGAGCTCGAGGAAGGAGATAAGCCGGGAGCCGTCGGATCAGATCTTCAACGGCCTGGATCAAATCGCCTCGCCGCGGGATTAGATGGGCGGCTCGGATCTGGCGCGCGATGAGATGAGCGGCCAGGATCTCTTCCGCGGGAAAATCCCGCGTCCCACATCGAATCGGCGAGAGGAATTGCCGCGCCTTATCAACCTCGCGCTGCCTCAACCCGGCAATTGAATCTCCTCCCTCCACGGTGCCGCCCCGCACCGTGTTCTCCCTGCGGGCGCGCTCTGCGCCCACTCTCTGCTCCTGCGGGCGCGCTCCTAGCGCCCACTATGCACTCCGGGTGCGCGGGTTTCACCACCGCGTGCCCTCGGGGCTTATACACGGCCCCGGCCTCTCTTGGGCTGGCCCCATGGGATCCCCTTGGGCGTGGTGACCTGGTCCCACATGTGCCTTGGGTTGAACCCTTAAGGCTGGCCCTTGAGATTGGCATATTTTTTTGCTTGAATATACACTAAGTATACAAAGTACTTAAGTGTAAAATGCCAAATGCCACTTCTCTTCTTCTTCATTTCTTCCCTTCTCTTCTTCATTATAATTCCACAAATGTCCTCAACATTTAATTATTGCTTAGGAATGGAATTCCCGAAGTTTCTTCATCAACCGAGCTTGCTCCTGAATCAAATAATTCTTCAATGATCCAATCAGAGATCAAGTTGGGACTTCTTCACATTCACATGCACTAAGAGTTAGTACATGGACTTCTTTAATCCACTTAATCCACTTAGAACTTATGGATGGATCACTTTCAACTCCTCATGCATTGTCACTATAATGCATGGTCTTCTAATCATGTTGGGACTTTGTATCATCTTGATACAAGTTCTTTGAACTTGAAGAACAGCTCAACAATCGTCTGATTTACTTAGAGAATGTTTCAACCATCATCTCCTATGTCACTTAGTGAATCTCCTAAGTGACATGCATCTTAGTACTATGGCCATTCTCTCTTCATCACCAACACCATCACAACCTTTTTCATTCACATCTTGACAATCCTTGACTTCCATTCATTCCAAGACAACTTCATGCCTCATTGACAACAAATGCAACACAGTGCACTTAAAATGAGTAACAATACTATTATTTACATGGTAAGATAAATGATGAGCCATGAAGGTTTTCCATTATCTTTCTAGGGATATTATTTACACACTGTAGAAAACACAATAAATGTTTTACCAACTAAAGTGTAAAATGGTATTCTTTTCAAGTTATGGAGTCAAAAGAAACCTATCTTGTAACATATTTATTCAAGAGGTTGTGAGGTATTTCTTTAAGGAAATATTTGGAAACAAACTTACACCCTAACATGAAAATTATATCTTTATAGGGTTTCCTAAGGAAACAAGGGGATACTATATACACAAACCCTCTTAAAAGAATGTGAGTTTCACAAGACAATATATTTTTCTTGAGAGGTAGAATATCCTCAATAAGGATAGTGGGAGAATCATTGACATTAATGTAGTTGATGCTCAAGATAAATAAGAGTTTGTATAGGAACAGATTCCAAAACTCTTTAAGGATGTTGTTGTTCCTTGAAGCTAAGTTCTATATAGTATAACTATAGAGGTTATATATCTAGAAATATATGTTTCTCTAGTCACTAAATATGGAAACTCAATATTAGTTGTTAATAATGATCCTTTTTCCTATAAGGAGGTAGTATAGATCTTAAAAGCTAAAAAATGGAAAGAATTCATGAAATTTGATATGTATTTTATATATCAATACCAAGTCTAGGTTTTAGTTGTTTTTATATTTGATATAAATCATGTTGGGAGAAAATGGGTATTTAAGAGAAAAATGGACATGTAAGGTAAAGTGAGTACCCATAAGGTAAGGCTAGTGTCTAAAAGTTTTAAATAGATTCAAGTAATTGACTATGATAAAATATTTTCTCTAATTTCCTTGTTTAAAAACATCAAAATTATACTTTTCATAGAAACATTGAATAACTATTATATTGGGAAGATGGATGTAAAAACATATTTCCTTAATGAAAAACTTTAGGAAGATGTATATGTAACACAACCTAAAGGGTTTGTGGCTACATGAATGACCAATAAGTTATTAAAGTTACAAAGATCTATAATGGGTTATAGTAGGAATCTAGGCCATGGAACATTTATTTTGATGAATCTATAAGATAATTTGATTTTATAAAGAATAATTGTGAGCCGTGTTTTTATAGGTGGTTTTTTATGAGTGTTTTTGTATTATTAATAGTATATATTGATGACATATTACTTATTAAATATGAAATACTAGTCTTATGGTTAGTTAAGGATTGGTTAAACAAGTGTTTTTCCATGAAGGACTTAGGTAAAATAGCACATGTCTTTGGAATTTATATCATTCATGATAGGTCCAAAAGGATTTTTGTACAAAGTCAAATTATATACATCTATGTGATGATAAATAGATTTAGTATGGTATAATCCAAGATGGTATTGATTCTAATGTCACATGGTATACATCTCTCTAAGAAAATGTGTTCTCTGACATAACAGGAGAGAGAGATATAGAGAAAGAGAGAGGGAATGTATAGGATCTCGTAAATATTTTTGATATGATAAATCATGTATGACATGTTATGTACTGGTTTTGATGTTTCCAATGGTTTAATAATGGAAGGTTGAAATCAAGTTGATCCAATATAACAACATTGGTCTATTATTAAGACTATCCTTAAGTATATGAGGCATAGTAATGATTTTATTTTAGTATATAGAGGAGATGAGGAATTGTTAATCGAAGGATATATTGATGATAGTTTCCAAATATATCAAAATTATTTAACATCAATGTTAGGATATGTATTCAATCTCAATAGAGGAGTTGTGAGATGGAAATGTTCAAAACAAACAATTATCACTAATTCTATACTGGAATCAGAGTATATAGTGGCTTTTGATATATCCAAAGAATAATATTAGATTTAGAACTTCATCCAAGAGATTTATATGGTTCCTGGTAGTAGATATTATATCACATTGTATTGTTATAATACTATAGTTTTGGTCCTCACAATGTTGCCAAGGTCACATCAATGAACAAAGTACATGCTCTAAAAATATCACCTCATGGAGGGATTTTTCTCAAATGGGTGAAGTATTTGTGAAAATATTTTCAATGAAAGCAAATTTGGTGAACCCCTTGACTAAATCATTATCTCAACAGAAGAATGAACACCATATGATATAAAGTTTACTAATGATTTTTATCAGTTATCTCTAGTGTAAGTGGGAGTATATTCGAGTTGGTTCCATTTAACCAAATTCTATGTATGTTTTATTTAGTTGCATTCTTGTATTTTAATATTAATAAAATTTCATTTCATGTATTGATTATTATTCTATGTGACATAGTATGTGATGATGTCTTAAGAATAATTGTTGAATAGAAAGGTTATATAAGTTCCCCACTATGATGACAACCTAAAAGTTACATAATAGTATTATTAAATTTATATTCTATATCTATATGATTTGATTTAAAGGGACACAATTTTAAAAGCTATCAGGGGTAGAGACTCAAAGGATTTTAAGATACATTCTCATGGAGTACACCCTTGGTAATGTTCAGTGTATGAGATTATGAGAACATGACACACCAGTAAGAAATCAAAATTGATGTGTGTAATTGGATATTCCTTTTTACATACACATGTAATGATATGTACACTGTAATATTATTATTAATACATTTCATGATTCAGGTACTTTGATGTAATGATTAAAATCTTGATAACATATTCTCATGGTGTGGTAGGATAAATTATAAGCATCATGAGTATTGTTTTATTAATAGATAATATGATAAAGGATTTAACCCTATTAGTCTTTAATGGAATTTGATATCTCAATAACTTTTATGGGAATTGAACTATTGGATTAGTTCTATGACCGTGGTAGTATTGTTAGGAAGATTGTTTCTTCAAATTTAAAGAATGATACATCAATCATATAGGCTTATGACACCATTATGGAACACGCTTGATTAGATGTATCGAGATAAATGGATTATATTACATATTGTACATTCATAAGAAGTTATATTTCATTGATACATTATCTTCTTTATCTATGGGAGCCTTACCATATTTATAGATCTTAACCATATACTTTAGGCGTTGTAGCCTAATTCCATTGAGAAATATTCTTAGAGGGTAATACGTTAGGTGTATTCAAAACCATAGTTAAATTCAATATGAATTTAACATGTAAGATAAATATGATTCTCATACATTGCTTAATAATTATTTATGTAGGTCTAATCACACAAATTCAATAACTTGTTATTCGAGATAATATATAAGTGATTTTAATATCTAATAAATATTTATTCATGAGGTAACAATTTATTTAATTACTTGAATACATAATAATTATTTATCCATGTTTTTTCACAAGGTAAGAAAATATTTATTTATTTAGTTACATAAATGTTTAATAAATATTTTTTCACTAAATTTGGTTAATTTAATATTTATATATTTGTTGTAAAATAATTCAGTGAAATTTATTTAATAAATTAAATAGTCATTATTCAAGGCTTGATAAATATTGAGGAGGATTCATGGACTGAGATTAATGATCCATTGAGAAATTTCATATTAAATTGTAATTGAATAAAACTTACATAATTTATGGAAAACTAAAAATATTTATCTTATCCATGAGTTCATCACATGTCATGTAAATAATAATAATTCCATTATTATTTAGATATGGGTTTCACTAGGGATTGATAAATATTATAAGGGACCCTATACAATTATTATTTTCTAACCCAACATTATTTATACCAGGTTATGAAATTTTTTATAAGTGGTGTATAATTAAGTGCCACATTATTTTTTGTTGTGCACAATGAGTTCTAGAAGGGATTTCATCAAGGAATATAGAGGGATATCCTAGAATTCTAAGAATAATGTAGGTATTTTCTTGTAATGTCGTGGTTTTTTCCATGTAATAATTTGGAATATTTCTAAGAATATTTCTAGAGTTAGGAACTGAGATGGCGTGAGATTCTGAGGCTTGGAGATCCTAAAATAAATTTTTTAAATATATTAAATACCAATCACGTGAAGTTTTCAGAAAAAAAAAATTGAAATAACTTCCAAAAAAAGTCTCATATTGGAAATATAAGACAACCATTAAGTTCAAAACATGGGGTTTACCCTATATGTGACATAATCTTTGTCAGCATCAGTCATTTCTGTAAAGTGTTATCATGGGCGAAAATAACAAAATAAATTTATTTAATAAATTTATTTAATTGTTTCGATGCAGCAGCCTAGAATACTCTATTTTAAATCATTTATGCCTTACCCTAGGGTTGGCCTCATAACCTATGAATTTAGGGGATCTATTTGAGAGGATCATTTCGAGGGTCATTGGAAGAAGACATCAGATCAAGATCAGATTGAGGATCATGCACCTATGCACCTTGTTGAACTCATCAATGACAAAGATGGGAAATTCTTCTTTATCTAGTATTGATCAAAATTGATGTAGGATGTTTGTTTTATGTTCATTTATCCCCATTTCACTATTCCAATGATGGACCAAAATCAATCAACTAACAGTTGATTCACATATCGTGTGTATTTCGGGTATGAGATAGAAATTATCTAGTACTAGTGATTTCTTTGTTGATTATGTTATATATCTTTATTTGTCATTCTAATGACAAAAAATTGAGTCCAACATAAATATAATATGTAAAATCCTACTACCAATCTAAAATATATGTATTTTAGCTTTTCATTGTTTTTACTTTTCATCGATGGGGTAGGGTTGAGAACAAATTAAGAGGATACCTATAATGATGAAGTAAAAGATTTATTAGACTCTTAACTTTAACCAGTTGCTTCTGCAGGTGGAAGGAGGGTTGCACAATGTGTAACTAGGTTACGCAATGTGTAATGGTCACAGGGTGCATACCAATAAAGTTTCACATCGTGAAATGCTACACATCATGATGATCCTTTACTCATCGGAAGTTATTTAATGAATGGTTTTTCATTAAAAACGATGTTTTTTTGTGGTTATGAAACTTAAATATTTAATCACATGCAATGGGATTACACAACATATAATATACAAACTATTGTTTTAAAATAGGTATAATTATTGATCTATCCCATTTTGATCCTCTCTATTTTCATTTCTCTTAGACTAAATCTTTCCACGGGCGATCTTGGAGCCCTCCGACCCTTCCAGATCCTTTTGCTCAGTGTTCGATCGTTGTTGTGCTTGTAGTGTGATTCCTGAGGAAGCATTCTCCCTTGTTCTTCATTTAAATCTCACAGTCCTACTTTGGGATTTCAAAAAATCATCTTGAAATTTATGGATCCATACTTTTTGTTACTATATTTCATTTTTAGGTTGAGTTTTGAGGTCTTATAAACCTTTTTTCTTATTGACATGTTCCATTGTGAGTGTTGAATTTTGGGGAAAAGGTAGGTGGTTTTTTCCCATTTCCCAAAATTGATTATCTTTGAATTGATTGATTTATTTCAATTGTTTATTTAAATTAAATTACTCAAACTTAATTTCAATTGATTTTATAAAATCCAATTCTAGTGAATTGGGAGATTTGAAATGTATTTGGCACGAAAATTGGAAAAAAACCCAAATCCATAGAATTGGTGTGTGTTTGTGGAAATTGGTTGATTTAAATTGTCAAATTTAAATTTTGGATTTGATGGAAACTATTTCAAATAAATTTTTTAATTTAATTTTGTAAATAAATTGTAAAGTTATTGTAATTGGGTTTGAACTTGTGAAAATGGCTTAAAATGTTTTGATAGAAACGCAGTGGTTTTATCTTGTTAAAAAAGCATGTTTTTTATTAAAACATTTTTTGGTTTTAAAATAAACAATTGGAATTTGAAATTGGGGAATATGATTTAATTGTATTTTAAGAAGTCTTTAAATAAATTTCACATCATTGATTTTATAAGAGAACATGAAAGCCTCTAGTATTTTGTGAGTTATTTGGACACACTCTATGATTATACGATGTTCTAAAACATAAATTTAGTAGGTCGCATCCCCATTGTGTTGGTGATGAGTCACCTTTGGCCAGTATTAGATAGACGTGTGTATACACATGTTTTTTTGATCACTTAGAGAGTGTGGAGTCCTATAACTTGGAACTTTAATACCTATGTGGCATATGACCATGATTCCCCCTTGTTTTATATTTGAGATATAAATATACACCAATGTTATTAAAATAATTTAAATGTCTTCTAAATTTATATAAATTTTTTATATAAATTTTTAATTTAATCCATTGTATTATAAATATTACATCACTTGAAAATCCTTTTCTTAAAGTATTTTTCCTCATTTAAATTGTATATCATGATTTGTTTAAATATGATTTGAAATGAAAAACCTATTAATTCTAAAATTTAAATCATTCCTTTGGTTAATATATTGTTGGAATATGATATGGAACACTTAGTGAGACCCCACTAGTATTTTTTATCTCACACCCTACTTGTACCTTTGGGTATTTTTAGTTTATATCCTTCCATGTTCGATCAGGGGGAAAGGATATTTTGGAGTTGGATCCAGCTATTGAACCTTGGATGTGGTGAGTTTTTTCCTTAGGGACTTGGATTTTTTTCCTGTTTTGGGAATTGGGTTGTAGTACTTTGGGCCTTAATGCCTTGATGACTTCTGGTACATCACTACCAGTAGATTTTCTTTTGTATTTATATTGACTTGATTGTCTTTCTTCCACTATGTTTGGTGGCCAATTAATTCCCACATTAATGGTGTATAATGTCAAGTGTTAGTTTTCAACCCATGGGGATCAGGAATAAACTTTGGACTATGTCAGGACCATCTTAGTTATCAGGTTACCAGGGTATCTAAACTGTTTTGTAACAAAGTGGTATCAAAGGTTTGGTTGTTAAGATTATTGTCTTGAAGTTGGTATGCATTGTAAAAATCTTATCGGGACCTATGAGGTAGTTGTGATTGAGTTCTAAACCATCTCTCATCGCAATGAACATTAAGTCGCCAGGGGTGGTTAGGGAAAGACGTCTTGTGGATTCGTTCTAGTTTTTTCCCTATTTTGTTTTATATAGAGTAAAATCCAAAAAAAATTCTACTTGTCAGGATTATGTTTCCCTTAATGATTTTTTAGATAATTATCTAATGTATTACTTATTATCTTCTAATGTTTGGTATAATCATACCTCCAAGAAGTCATAAAAATAAGATCCAGGAGAAATTTTTTGTTGATCCGTAGAGAGTGAATCCTTAAGTGGACTAGAATCTAGTTGAGGTGATTATATGCACAGTCCAAGCTCTGGGCCAGGCACCACCTCCAGTCCCTATTCAGGCCCCAGTTTTGGAACCTCAAGGGGTGTTCTTCAAAATCATTCTCAAGAGTTCCTTTGCTATAATCCACTAGTTTTCAAAGGTTCCACTAATCCTCAACATCTTGTTGAATGGATGGGCAAGATAGAACATTTTTTTGAGTTCTTGGAGACACCTAACGAGGTCAACGTGAAGTTTTCCACCTTAGTGTTAGAGGGACCAAGAAAGAAATTGTGTAAAATGATGTTGATGGTAAAGAAACATGAGGTCATATAGTGGAAATACATCATGGTTTTTTCACTAACCAAATATATCTAGATTCAATGGTGGTGGCCAAGGGTATAGCATTTTTCAAGATTGAATATACTTAAAAACATTGACTAAGTATTCAAATCATTTTTCCAAACTCGTGCAATTTTCACCAAAGATTATATATAATGATAGGATTAATGATCAATGGTTTCAGTTGGGAATTTGATCAGATAACCATGCTTATGTTTTCTTACATAATCTACCCACTAATGCTGATGTTATGAATAGGGTGATGATGGCTGAGATAGACCTATCTAGAAAGATAGGGTTGACAAGAGTTCTTTCTTCTCCCTGTGGAAGCATCAGTTCCTTCATTGGAAAGTGGAAGCCTGATGATTCGCCCAGTTGTTCTCGACAGTAGGGTCATTACAAACCTCTTATAATTCCAAGAGGAAGTCTGTTGACTTGTAATCAATGTGAAAAGACAATACATTCTAAGAGGGCTTTCACTGAGTTGGCCAAGAATTGTACCTCCGAAAAACATTCAGGACACTTACAAATATTTTTCCATGTCTTTTCTACACTTCATAGTGGAACTGAATCATCATCTCCTCCTAAAACTATGGGGAAATAATATTCCTCACATATAAAAGGGTTCCATCCATAGGCATCCGGAATAAAGATACTTCATGTAGTGGAAGATTCTTTATATGAAGCAGACACAGATCCAGTAACTGTGAGTGGTACCATTACTATATCTTCATTATTAGTGACTCCTCAATTTGATATTAGTGTATCTCATTCATTTATTTCAACTCGTATTGTTAATATACTAATTCTTATTATAAATCATTTATCATATGCAATGGATATTACTACACCCCTTGGAACTAAGAGAGCAAGGTATTTGTATTCCCTCTTATGTCTTCTCTCTATTAGATGTTGAGATGGATTTTATTTTTCTGGTCCTCAACATGAAACCACTTAACATCATTTTAGAAATGGATTGTATCATTTCCAATAAAGCCCATATTTATTATTATATTTGGTAGGTCTACCTTACTAAACATAGTGGTGTGTCTCTTTTCTTTCAAGGAGAATGGGACCTAAGGTTGATCAAGGCCATACCTTCTTATCTAGAGTTTTGGAAGGTAATATCTGTTTTTTCTTTTGATCTGGTGAGGTAATCTTTTGGTAGTTATTTCCCTCCAATTTTCATCGAGTTTCCTAACATGTTTCCTTCTACTTTCTTTAGTTTTAAACTGGTAAGGGAGGTTTACTGTTCCATTAACTTAATGCCTAGAACTCAATAAATTTCTACTCCCTCTTACCACATGGATCTAGCATAAATGAAAGAGCTTATGTCCCAGTTGTATGATCTTCTTGAGAATGGATTTATGCACCCGAGTGTCTCACCATGGGTAGAATTGGTTCTCTTCTCTAAGAAGGATGATGATTCTCTTAGCTTATGTATTTATTATCAAAATATTAATCAACTAACAGTAAAAAACAAGTATCTGTTTCCATGGATTTATGATATGTTTGATAAGTTGAAAGTGGTAAAGTGGTATTTAAATATCGGCCTTTGATCCGGTTACAACTGGTTGAGGATAAAAGAATATTATATTCCAAAAACCACCTTTTAGAGCAGGTATAGCCATTATGAGTACATTGTTATGCCCTTTGGTCTAACAAATGCTCCTTCGGATTTCATGTATTTAATGAACATGATTTCCCATGAATATCTTGATACCTTTGTGGTAGTCTTTATGTATGACATCCTTATATACTCCAAGACTGAGGTGGATCATATGCATCATCTAATAATAGTTCTGATTCTTCTAAGAAATCACAGACTTTATGAATTAACTTTTAAAGTTTGACTTTTGGATTCATGAATTAAAATTCATGGGCACTTTGTGTTAGAATATGGAATATTAGTTGATCCTAAGAAGGTGAAGGCTATTATGACTTGGGAGTAACCACAAAATATCTTCACGATTTAGAGCTTCTTGGGCTTAGCTGAATATTATCATTTGTTCATGAAGTATTTCTCGATGTTAGATTCTCGGATGACTTCTCTAACATGGAAGGGGTGAATTTTTCTTGGAATTATAAATTTCAGAGTTATTCTATAGATCTGAAATGTCTTTTGACAACTATGACAGTGTTTACTCTTTTATAAGACGGGCAGGGTTATGTGGTCATCTGTGATACATCGGGATCAGGCTTGTGTTGAATTCTTATACAGGGTGATCATGAAGTTTCTTATGGATCTCTTCACCTTAGGCCATGTAAGAAAAATTATTCTACCCATGACCTTAAATATTAAACTATGATGCACACACTTAAGAGTTGGCAGCACTCCCTTTTCAATGAAAGGTTTACTGTGTATTCATACCACAAGACCTTTAGTTATATCTTCTCTGAAAAAGATTTGAACCTCCACCATATGAATTGTGTGGAGCACCTATAATATTTCGACATTGACATCTCTTATTCCCTGAGGAAAGGTAATGTCATTGCATATGCATTGAGTAGAAAACTTCCAACCGAAGTAGTGAAAGAATCTTCAGAAGAGTGGAATTTTAGACCTCACTTTACACGGTTTCATATTGGAGTTCTGGAGAAAGGGGATGAAGATTCTTTAGCCAATATTCAGTTGAACATACCTCTTCTCAGCATGATTCTTCAGGATTAATAACTTGATGATAAATTTTGTAGCATTAGAGACTCTCTTTATGGTGGGGATATAGTTTCACAGTGGTTTTTCTCCAAACAAGGTGTTTTATTCTATAGATATCACTTCATTATGTCGTTAGAAGAAATAAACCATATTATTGGGTATTGTCGTAATTCCCAGTGGGTGGTACACCCAGGAACAACTAAGATGTTTTGTGACATGCAGCAGCATTTCTGGTGGCTAGTTAAGAGATGGAGAATTGTTGAGTTGGTTTCCCACTGTTATACATGCTAGCAGGTGATGGTTGAGCACCACAAACCTGTATGTTCACTTTAGCCACTTCCAGTCCCTAGTTGGAAGTGGGATGAGATCTCTATAGAATTTTTGGTTGGGTTTCCTCATACCTTGAGAGAGAAGCATTCTATTTGGGTTGTGATCGATAGGCTGATCAAGTCAACTCACTTTATACCCATTTTTAATTCAACCAAATTTGAGGAGATGGGAAATCTCTATGTTAACTAGATTGTCCATTTACGCATAGTTCCATCTATTATAATTTTTGATAGGGATCCTCAGTTCACTTATCCCTTTCTGAGAGGACTTCAGGAGGCACTGGGATCTCAGGTATGTCTGAGAACGGCCTACCATCCACATTCAGATGTCCAGACCAAAATAGATATATAGATTATAGAGGATATTCTTTGTGTGTGTGTTCTTGACTTCAGTGGGGCTTGGGATGATCATTTATGTCTGGTTGAGTTTTCTTATAACAATATTTAAAAGTCTGTAATCTAGATGTCTCCTTTTGAGTCCCTGTATGGTTATCCTTGTAAATCTTTGTTGTGTTGGTTGGAGATTGGTGAAAGTTGGTTGGTTGGACCATGTTTGGTGCAAGAGACGATAGTAAATATTTAGTTGATTCACTAGAGAATGTTGACAACACATAGCTCTTATAATTCTTATGTTGATCGTCACTGTAGACCTTTAGATTTCTCAGTTGGTCATCAGGTATTCTTGAATGTGTCACCCTAGTTGGGTCATCGATGTCTAGGGGGAAAGGGAAGTTTTTTCCTCATTTTTTGGGATTTTTCATGGTCGTTGAGTGGTTAGAGAATGTTTCATACCATTTAGTACTTCCACCACTATCTATTTCAATACATAACATATTCCATTTATCATAGTAGAGAAATTATATCTCTGATCTATCTCATTTTTTGAGCTAGAGTGATCGTGAGACTGAACCTTATTTATCTCTTACTAAGTGTTTAGTCTGGATAGTTGATTCTAAGACCAAGGAAAATTGTGAGAGGAAGATACCATTGGTTCGTGTGCTATGGTAGCATGGTTCTAATAACCATCAGACATGGGAATGTGAGGCACTGATGAGAGAGAAATGTCCTCATTTCTATAGAATGGAATCTTCTTCATAGGCTTTCTGGGGACAAAAAGTTTTTATAGTTTGGAGGTTGTAATATCCCGTTACCAATATGGCAGGTACGTATTAAACATTAATGTGGTTTTTTCTTTTCATTGAATGGGAATGGTTGATAATGAATTAGGGGGATACCTATAATGGTGAAGTTAGATATTTGTTAGACTCTCATCTTTAACCAGCTGTTTCTACAGGTGGTAGGAGGGTTGCATGCCATGTCACTAGGTTACACAACATGTAATGGTCATTGGGTGTATATCATGAAAGGTTCACAACATGAAATTGTACACATCATGACAATCTTTTACACCTCGTGAGTTATTTAATGAACAGTTTTTTATTAAAAGCGATATGTTTTTCGGAGGTTATGAAACATAACTATTTCTCAATGTTTAATGGGATTACATGTCATTTAGTACCCCGGCTGCTATTTTAAAATAGGAATTATGGATGATATTTCTCTTTTGGATCCTCTAAAATTTTATTTCTATCATCCAAAATCCTTCCCTAATAGATCATAGAGCCCTCCAACCCTTCTGGAGCCTTTCATTTAGTGTTCTATTATCATTCTACTTTTGGTGTGATTCCAGAGTAAGAGTTCTCCCTTGTTCTTCATCTAGATCTCACTATACTCCTTTGAGATTTCAATAGACAATCCTAAAGTTGATGGATCTATAATTTTTTTTACTAGATTTCATTTCTAGGTTGATTTTCTAGGACTTATACACCTTCATTCCCATTGATGGGTTCCATTGTGAGTGTTGAATTTCAGGAAAAAGGTTGGTAGTTCCGTCCTATTTGGTCAAATTTATTAACTTTAAATTGTTTGATTTATTTCAATTGTTTATTTAACTTCAATTGCTCAAACTTTATTTCAATTTATTTAGTGAATCCCAATTCCAATTAATTAGGATATTTGAAATTGTTTTGGCATAGATATTGGTAAAACCCCTAACTCAATTGAATTGGTGTGTGTTTATGGAAATTGGATGATTTAAATTGTTAAATTTAAATTATGGATTTGATGGAAACTACTTCAATTAAATTGTAGAATTTAATTATGGAAATTAATTTTGAAATTTATGGAATTGGTTTTGAACCTATGAAAATGACTTAAAAAGTTTTGATAGAAACCCAATTTTTTTATCTTGTTAAAATGAATGTTTTTTATTAAAACGTGTTTTGGTTTTAAAATTAAAAATTGAAATTTTAAATGGGGGAATGGGATTTAATTGTATTTTAATTAGTATTAACATAAATTTTCCATCATTGATTTTGTAAGACCATATGTAAGACTTATGTATTTTGTGAGTTATTTGGACACACTCTACAATTATAAAACATTCTAGAACATAAATGCAGTAGTTCGCTCCCTGATGGGATGGTGATGAGTCATATTTAGCTAGTATCAGAGGGATGTGTGTATACACATATTTTTTTGATCACTTACAGAGTGTGTATTTTTATAGCCTTGAAGTTTCATACCAATTTGGAAGATGGCTATGTTGATTTCTTGTTTTATATTTGAGATGTAAATATATGACAATGTTGTTAAACTTTTTTACATTCCTTATGAATTTATATAAACTATTTTATATTAATGTTTTATTTTATCCATTTTCTTAGAAATATTTCATCACTAGAAAAAACTTTTCATAACTTATTTTTCCATCATTTGAATTGTATGGCATGATATGTTTAAATATTATTTGAAATGAAAAACCTACTTATTTTAAAATTGAAAGCATTCCTCTAGTTACTCTATTTTTGGAATCTTATATTGAATCCTTTGTGACACACTACTGGTTTTTTTAGCTCCTGCCTTACTTTTACCTTCGAGTGTTTTTAGATTATCTCTTTCCAGGTTCGAGTATGGGGGATGGATCTTTTAAAGGTGGATCCAGATGTTGAACCTTGTACATGGTGAGTTGTGTCCTTAGGGACTTCGGTTTTTTTCTAATTTTTGGACTTGGGTTTTAGTATGTTGGGCATTAATGCCTTGTTGAATTCAGGTATATCACTCCCAATAGAGTTTCATTTGAATTAATATCAATATGATTGTCTTTATTCAGGTTTTTTTGTGGAAAATTTGGTCCCACTTTCATGTTTTATGATGTCAGGTGCTAGTCTCCAACCAGTGGTGATCAAAAATTCCCTTCAGGATATGTCAGGACCAGCTTAGTTATCAGGTTACTAAGGCATATGTGCTAGTTCTTGACATTTCCTGAGGTATTTTCCTCACATTTATGCTTTGTGTATTTCATTCCCCATTCTTTATTCATCATAGAAAATTCCTTTGTCTCGTGGTTCGAAGAATACCAAAAAATCAATCATTGCACACACACTTCATAGCATAATGGATTGATACCATGGATATAAGTTTTTATTAATGATGAGATCAATATTTGATGATGGATTGGGAGACTATGATTTAGGATTAGGCATGCAGCACTGACAAGGCATGACGGCAGTAGTTAACATCTACAGAATATGGCTGAAATCTAAAAAACTATGGTGTGGCAGGTTTAATCAACCTCATATCTATGAATAATGGTGCATTTCAAATTGGAATCGAAGGGTTTGGGGTGCAGAGTAAGACATGTGATGAATCCTATCGATTCTATGAAAACTCGAAAAAACTAAATGTAGTACTATGAACATATTCTGTAAAGTCCCTTTTTATGTGACGCCAGGGTTTTGGCATAGAGATAAGTTTCACGTGACGTGTGACTCGAATCACATATTGTGTTATGCTTATCCAACAGGATCAATGTATAGAAGGAGTACATTCCCAGGAGGTAAAGTGGAGTTACATGCTATGTGAGCCCTGCCACATGTCGTGTATTCCCTAGCAAACTGCTCTTCATGTACTATAAGTACAATCCTAGGAGAATTTGTGGCCCTCCATTTCATGTTTTGTGGGAAATATTTTTGTGTACTTAAGAATGTAAATGGAAATGGGAGGGTTACACATTGTGTTCCAACATAGAAATATATATGTCTTGTACCTTAAGGAAACATAATTAATTGTGTAAAAGTGTATGTCTTGTGAGAAAAAGAAACAGGAACTTCTAGGCTAAGTGAGACACACCTTGTACCCCCAAGAACACATTGTATACTATTTTGATGATAGTTTGGATTCCATTTTCTTCTTAGTTCAGATGTATGGTGATATTTTATGATATTCCTTGGACAAGTATTGGTTTAGTGTTCTCCCTTGGTCCATTCCTATGAGTTTTTGGTCTATCGTTAGGTTCCCATCATTGAGGGTGACCCGGCTACAGCTTCCTGATGATTAGTGTAGTGTGGGAAAGATCCCATATTTTAGAGTGAGTTGTCTCGGTCCACTTCGATGGATATATTTGTGTCTTGGAGAATGTATCACTTTGAGAGGCCTAAAGTGATCCTAATATCATTTTTTTCCATATATGGGGTTTTTTGCATTGTAATTACCAATATTTAGATGGGCATCACTCCTCTATCTAAAAAGATGTTTCCAGTATGGTCCGGTGTACCCTCAATGAGCCATGGGTGTTAACCCCCTGTCTTTGCATTGATATATGGACTTTCCAATGGGGTATTAGTCTAGTGGAGTGTGTATCTCAGATTAACACTCTTAGTTATCTATGTTCTTATTCTTGTATAGACCTCATGATCATGACCTCTGGGATAAGAATCGTCAGTGGAGGTATAGCTCATGGAGTGGGATCTTCTAGATGAGTGTTACCTTGAATCTTCATTGTGAAACTATGGCCAGAAGTGGTTGAGAACTTTGAGACTCAGAGTCTTTTATGAGTATATTTTAATGTTTAATTGTATGGATTATATTATTATTGACATATAGAATGATGAAAAGACTATTCTTTATGCTTTATAATGAGTTATTCTCGGGTTTCCTACTGGGTATTGTTATACTCACCCATGTATGAGATATTCCCACATAGCCATGCCTTATTTAGGAAATGAATATTTTATAGAGTCCTTTGAGGAATTGGAGCAGTTGTATCTTAGTTGGGATAGAAATACCGAGGTGTATATTGGTGTTGAATTTTAAAGTATTCCATGTCCTTCTGAGTAGGTTGGACTTTGTTTTCCTGTTTTGTGTGAGGTTTTATTTGGCCCTTTTTATGATTTCCAACACTTTATTTCATACTCTGATTATGTTATTATAGGATGTATGCATGAATTTTTTCAGTTGTTTTACACTTCAGTGTTTTTTGGGCTTAGATATGTGTGCATGCGTACAGGTATCATAGAAAAATGCCTCACGTGTGTGTGATATGCCTTCTCAGTGCTAGTCTCTAACCCCTGGCCTATTGGAGGCAGGATTGGGGTAGTTGTGGCTCAGACCCTAATGGGTCGGGTCATGATATAATGATACCAAAGGGTGTACCAGGCATAATTTTTTATAAAACTACCTGGGTTTAGGACCATAGTTTTGAGTTTATTTTTTCTATTCAAGAGGTTTGGTTTAGGAACTAGTGAAATAGTGTTAAAGTGTTTCAGTTTTGGCTCTCAGGATATGGAGTCTAGTATTAGTGTGGAAGCTAACATATCCATTCACTAGGACACTAATAACCTACTTTTTTACTTGGTTCATGTAGTAACAAGTTGTAAGTAAAACTTTTGTACATGTATCGTATAAGAATGGAATTTTATTTACATGTCCTTCTTGAGCCAACTCACCAAATATACTCATTGACTATTTTTATGTCTTGTCTTATTTCAGAATGTATTCATGATAATATCAAGTGAGTTTTCTAGACAATAGTTGAGAGTTTTACTCAATGAGTGACAAGGTCTTCATGTAGAGGCATGTCCATGAGGAAAGTTTTCTTCCGAGTAGATATCTGGTAGATGTTCCACCCATTGATCAATTTATAGACCCACCTTCAAGGGTTTAGGTGTATTTATCTTTATAAAATAATCCATGGGTGGCTCTATTGGTTTTGGATGATTGTGTGTTGGGTTTGAGCGTGTATCGTGAACTTCTGAGGTAGGGATTGCATGGTATGGAGGGTCAACTGGACCCACCAATACTAGGCGTGTGATGAAAGTTAAGAAACATGAGGTTTCACTGGAGATATAATGGGAATATTCTCTCTATGAGGATGAGATGATGCTATTATTGTTATGGGAGAGAAAATATTTCATGGGATTATCCTATCCATTGTGTTGGATTCATATAGATGGTCAAAAAAACGCCTAGCTGGAGGCAGCATCTGGAGAAAGGAGGTTCACGAAGTGGTGAACATGATGGAGGAGTTGGGTAATAGTATGAGGTGTTAGGAACTTTAGTTTTATGCTACTACAATCATTTCGAGGTGGAACACTCTAGAATCAAGAATATGGTGGTTATAATCACAGACTACTATCGGTGATGGAGGTTCTTTACCCAGTGGCTCTAAGAGAATTTTGAGAAATTTTCTATGTCCCTTATACTCCTATTTTAGAACTGTTAGACATTGGTACGATCCAATATTTTTTCCTCCTCTATTTTAGTTCATTTATAAGGATACATGAGACATCTTTAGATCTTTATGTTTGTGCAGTTTGGTATGAGTTTTGATGTGCAAGGAAGAGGTGTAATTCCCCCACCGAGATGTGTTTTTTAGATGAAATTCAAAACCGTGCGGTTGAGCCAGTATCACCCAAAATAGATAGTATCGAGGTGTGGTGGATGAGTTCTTATAGCT
This sequence comes from Viscum album, assembly GCA_963277665.1. Taxonomy (NCBI): domain Eukaryota; kingdom Viridiplantae; phylum Streptophyta; class Magnoliopsida; order Santalales; family Viscaceae; genus Viscum; species Viscum album. The sequence goes on along the minus strand of OY728153.1, from coordinate 779,869,948 downwards.
TGTTTGTCTGAGTTTTTTGTTGTTCTAAGGTGTTGGATAAATCCCTAGGTGTGGTAAAAATGATTAAATGGGAAGGGATAGATTCCAAGTTGTATGAGCTCGCAGAGTCATTGAGTGTAGTTCAATATACAATATGTGGAATCACTACCCTAGTTATAATTTTCATGCATATTCATGAGCCACTAATCCTTCATCATATCCCGTATTGAGACCTATAGTTACCAGTGGAGCCTTTTTTCAGGCCTTGTGTTGAGGTTTCTATAGAGAATATCATTGGTTACACATGTCTTCCGAAAGTGTATCCTAACTCTAGGAGGACAGAGATAGATACTCACATGGAATCTATTTTTAGTGGAGGTGATACCCTATGATGTTTTTCCTCAGTATGTTTTTCCTTAGTTTTTTCCAGAAGTGAGTGTGGAGGTATTTTTGAAATTTTGGGATGGAGTTTTCCTCATTTGATAAGGATTTATCCATTAATAGTAGGATGAGATCATTCATTGGATATTATAGTTGCTTCATTATTAGATGGATAATATTACCTTGGGTGAAGTGGATGATGTGATCATTTGTTTTCCTTCAGTGGTGGAGGAGTATAAGGGATTCCAACATGAAAATTTTATGGTTTTACCTTCCCATAAAGAGTTTCTTTCAACATGGACATGAACCAGGGATGACTCGATATCTGAGCTAGCATATAGGATGACCCAGTATAGATTTGAGAGTTGGTGGTGCATTTGGAAGAGTCTACAGATAAGGGTGTTCATATAACCTAGTGTTTTTTTGGGTAGCCCTTTGTGGGTTTTCTCAAGAGGTGGATGAGTGCTTGAAGTTGGGTGTGAATTGGTTTCACTTGAACCAGGTTATGCAAGGAAAATTACCACATGTGATTATTTATTTCTTTGACTAGTGGTTTGGGTCAAATTGGTTCTCAGAGTTGACCTCAAGAGAAGTTACCACCAACTCCTATTTTAGAGGTGGATATAGCAGAAGTGGCTTTACAAAGCTAGTATGGATGTTTTGAGTTCATTTTGATACCCTTTGGAAAGTTGTATACCACAATAGAATCATGAGACTTATATAATATATCTTTAAACATTCTTGGATTAGTTCATGGTAGTCTTCTTCGTTGACATCTAGGTTTTCTCAACAGGTAAGTTAGAGCATGTGAGACACTTGAGGATGGTGTGGTTTACCTCCAATTGACAGTTTTTACACCCCTACTTTTTTAGAGAGCTAGGGAGGTACAACTCAGGTATATCGAATGTGATAATTTTCATGAATACATATCTACTAGATATATTCCATATGGATTCTCTAAAGGAGGGAATCTCATCATATCAATTCAAGGATATATGGTGACACCAGTAACATTGTAGAAGGAGGTGCTGAGGATTTTTTCCCCTTACCATAACATTTGGTGGAGGTGAGGATATATCAGGATATATTGGAATTGGTTGAGTAGTTGAGGGAGTTATAGTGAGTTTTTAAGTTAAACTTTTTTGTTATCTCACTTATATGTGGATGATAACCAATATGAATTTTTTCAGAGTTTTAGATACTCAACCATGTAGGTGGTGGTCAATTTTCATGTAATTACCTTGATGACACTACATACTATGATTCTTAATTCATGACATGATTAGGGATAGGATGCAGGAAGTCTTTGGGGACACTTTTGTAGTTGAGCACAGTGTTTTACCCAAGTTATGTGGTCAGGTAAGTATGCATTTTAGGTTATTGTAAAAAGTTTGGATGTTGGTTTTGGTCCATAAATGGGAGCATCATCTACCATTAGTGGAGTTTTTGTATTATAGTGATTACCACTCCATCACTAAAGTTTCACCTTCTGATTTAATGTATAAGATAACCTTTATGAAACTATTATATTTGTTAGATCTAGTGGGTAATAGAGCTTGGGTCATATTTTTAGTGATAGTGTTGGTTGTAAAGGGTATAGTTCATCCAGTGGAGGATGAGGACTACCTAGTAAAGGTGGAGAGTTCTTTATGGACCAATGATATAGTCCATTGTATTTTGAGAGCCTTGGAGTTTTATATAGGGATATAGGATATCTGCGGTGTCACGACCCATCCTCGGGGCCCGTGCCATGACTACCCCAAGCCCGCCTTCCATAGGCCAGGGGCTCGCGACTAGCACCGAGGCGTAAATTCCCGATAAAAAGGGGAAGGCATTGCCTTTGTAAAGTAAACAAACACCACAAATCAAGCAAGCAGAAGAAGTAAACACTAAGTAAAAGCTGGTACAAGAGTAAGTGCGGAAAGTAAGTGGGCCAGTATACAAACCCAAACTGAAAGTAAAGTACAACTGGAAAGGGAAAATAGCAACTGAAAAGTAAAGCCGCAACGACGAGCTGTCCACTGGAAATCCCACCTGAAGGGTGAGTACAGATAGCCTCCTCTGCTCCTCGGGTCCAGCTAACCGCTCCGAGTACGTCCCATCCAGTGGTACACCTCCAAGCACATTCTTGCTCTGCAAGCCTCATCCACGATCAGCGTTGTCCGTCGTCTGCAACCAACACAACGTAGTGCGGGCATAGCCCGTGCATGGGTGAGTATAAGCTACTCAGTAGGGACCCCGAGACCCCCGAAGGTCTCCCTGAATCCACAAAGGAAAATCCACAAAGGAAAGATACAATCACGAAGTAACATCTGAAACTGCTTAGGTATATTCCCATACATATACCTAAGTCTTCAATTCTTGTTCGGCTCCAACATCCGAGCTCAAGTACAACCCAGTCCACACAGGAAAGCAAAACGTAAATCCACATAGGATAGCACATCACAATCCACATAGGAAAGCAATACATGATTCATCTCACACAGGTTTACTTCTTCTTATGACGATAGAGATGATCAGATATATCCACTGATTCATCTAAGCCGTCAGACCCACAAAGGATCGATAGGTACTAACCCCCGCAATGACCCACAAAGGATCTGACCCACAAAGGATCGATAGGTAACTAACTCCCGCAAAGACCCACACAAGATCGGACCCACACAGGATCTGTAGGCGCTGGATCACACGGAACCACTGAGCGCTGACCCACACAGGATCGGTAGCACTGATCCACATAGGATCGCTGAGTGTTGTAGTCATCGCCGTCGAATCCACTGAGGATCTCTGTACAGTCGTCGTAGTAGAAGTAGTCGCAGCCAGCTCTAGGGTTCCCGCACACAGCAAGCTCGTTCGGGAGGGTCCACTCCACAAGCCAAGAGGCTGATACATCAACTGACACATAGTCCAGATTTGATGTATCCAAAAGTTCTGTATTGTCAATAGGAACTCAACGTCGCAGACGGCGCGTCAATCGGACGCCCGGTCTGAGAGTTATTGGCTTTTTCGTCCTAGGGGCCCAGTAGGTTTTTAAGGCAAAACTAACCCGACCGTACTCCACCTGCGTCCAAACCTCGGGCGGAGTAAGCAAAAATATCTGTCTCACTAAGACAAATCCAACAAAGTTGACGGCACGTCAAACGGATGTCTGGAGCTCAAGTTTTGAGTGTTTCCGCTCTGAGGGCCCGGTTTGTTTCGTGTACGAACCAACCCGGCCGAACCCAAAGTATTCTGAAACCTTGAGTACGATATGTCGAAACTACCAACTCGATCCAAGTATTGCATCACCGCTAACGGTGCATCGTTCGGAGGTCCGTAGCCCAAGATATGGGAAAAAGACCAAAGAGGGTCCGAAAACGGGGGTTTCAGGCCCGGACCGACCCGGCCCGAGACCCCCTGGGTCGGCCCAAACCGGGTCGACCCGACCCGGGTCTGGGTCGGCTGGGGGGCGCGCTGCCCCCCACCGTTCGGAAACTGCGACCCCAATTAAGGGGCCGCTCAGCTGGCCAGCCGTGGGTTTTGACCCCCGGCTCTTTACCTGTCCGTCCGGCCCGCCCTGGCCAGCCGGTTCTTGCTCCATGGGACCGGTGATGGCTGGTCCCCTCCTTGCTCCGACGCCGGTGGCCCGTCTCCGGCCGCCGGTCACCCTGCATCGCCACAACCCGGAACCGGCCGCGGCCTTGGTCATCCGGTGCGGCGCGACGGCGCCGTGCTCTTCTACCGCGGCCCCGCTCCGTCCGCGGTGTCTTCGGGTTTCTCCAATGCGGTGCGACGGCATCGTGTCCTTGTTCGTTTCCACGGCACGGCACGACGGCGCCACACATTCCTTGTCGCACTATCACACACGGTGCGACGGCACCGCGCCATACTCGTTTCAAACCACAAAGAAACAAACACACGGATAAGGGAGGAGGGTCGGCCGTGTTTGTGCGGTCCGGCCCCCTCTCATTAATCGATTGCATTTGGTCATATTTTCACGAAGAACAACAAAGTGGTAAACATGAACAAAATAATTAAATAACCCCTACCTTGAGCATAGCTAGAACGGGGGTTCGCTGCGGAAAACGACGTCGCGAGGTGAAGCTCCGTAAGTTGATGGAGAACGTCCGAGGAGGAAGTGGTGTCTCCTTTTCTTTGACATGGGAAGAAGATCTAAAGAGGGTGCGTCGTCGATCTTCAGAAAAATGGGTCACACCCCGGCTGCGGAGAGGAGAAGAGATGGCGCATCGATCTCTTATTACGGTGACGGCGTTCTTCGTCGAAGTCTTGGTGTTCTTCGTGATGAAGATGAAAACACCCAAGAGCTCTCTCCTCAATTTTCCACACACAACAACCAACCAAAATAAAATAAGGATCATCCTTATTTTATTAACTCATGCCACAATTCAAAAATTCAAAACTTAATTTAATTAATTGAATTGTTATGTTGGCATACTTAAAGAGAGGAGAGGAAAAGTCACCCAAATAAAGGGAAGTTTAAAAGTTAAAAGTGTTACACAACTTAAGTGGGGGGGTTAAGAGGAGTTAGGGAGTTAAGGAAATTGAAAAGGTGGGGTTCGTGTGGGCCCCACCTCACCTTTAATCCACTCAAGAGAAACTAACAAATAGTGGGTCCCACCATAACTCTTACACCTAGGTTCTAACACATGGAAAAGAGAAATAAAATTCTTAACGAAATTTTATTTCACTCACACTTAAACCACAAAATTAAACAACTCATATCGAGCAAACGCAACTCCAGAAAAGGCGTTCCTAAGAAATTACCGGCGCTGTGGTTCCATCAGTGCCCTCAAAATTAGATTCCGAGCACCGGTTCAAAAGTTAGGAATTCCCGCTCGTTCGTTCACTGAACGTACCCGAGCTAAACTTCGGATAGAAATTCCGGGCACACCAGGCCTCGGAATCAAGTGTCGTCAGAAACTGTGTTCTTGTAAAATCCCAAAGAAAATTAAGAAAAAATTTCCCTTGAATTTTACGGGTCTTTACATTACTCCCACCTCAGGGCTTTACATCCCCGTAAAGATACATCTAAAACTAGGGAAACAAATGTGGGTACTGAGCACGCATCTGAGCCTTCCACTCCCAAGTTCTCTCCCGGAGATTCTCGTGCTTCCATCTGATGCACACTAGAGGAATCGACCGTCCACGCAGGACCCACTCCTATCGATCCTCGATCTCCACTGGGACCTCCACGAAATTCTCCCCATCATCAACGTCTATCTCCCCATGGTCAATGATATGTGTCGGGTCATGCACGTATCTCCTCACCTGAGATACGTGGAAGACGTCGTGCACCCGGTGCAACTGAGGTGGTAGAGCCAGGTGATAAGCCACCTCGCCAATACTGCTGAGGACCTGGAATGATCCGATGAAGCGTGGAGACAACTTGCCGCCTCGGCCAAATCTCCGTAATCCACGTCGAGGTGAGACATGCAAAAAGACGTGGTCACCATCCTCAAACTCGAGTGGCCTCTGCCTCCTGTCAGCATAAGACTTCTTCCGGCTCTGAGCTGTCCTCATCTGCTCCAGGATGACCTGGACCTTCTCTGTCGTGGCCTGAACCATCTCCGGTCCCACAAGTGCTGACTCCCCAGGGTCTGTCCAGCACAAAGGAGATCTGCAAGGTCGGTCGTACAATGCCTCGTATGGTGTCATCCCGATGGTGGAGTGGTAGCTGTTGTTGTACATGAACTCCACCAAGGGTAAGTGGTCCTCCTAGCTGCGACCAAAGTCGAGGACACATGCGCGGAGCATGTCCTCGAGAGTCTGAATGGTCCTCTCCGTCTGACCATCCGTCTGAAGGTGAAAGGCGGTGCTCAGACGTAGCTGCGTCCCGAACGCCTCCTGCAACCCCTTCCAAAGCCGGGAAGTAAAGCGAGCATCTCGATCGGAGATGATAGATGATGGCACACCATGAAGCTGTAAAATCTCCTAAATGTAGAGACGTCCCAAGCTCTCCACTGAGCCCTGCTCTCGGATGGGTAATAAGTGAGCCGACTTGGTGAGTCTGTCGACAATCACCCAAATGGAGTCATGACCTCTGGAAGTGCGTGGAAGTCCAGTCACGAAGTCCATAGATATCCCGTCCCACTTCCACTCTGGGACCTCCAAGGGCTATACCAAGCCTGCTGGTACCTGATGCTCTGCCTTCACCTGCTGGCAGGTGAGGAATCGAGAAACGAACTCCACCACAGCCTTCTTCATGTCTAGCCACCAGTGCTGTCGTCTGAGGTCCTGGTACATCTTCGCCTCTCCGGGATGTACCGCCAAGGGAGAAGTGTGAAACTCTCTCAGAACCTCTTCTCGTAAAGCGACTGGTACCAAGGTACATCCTCTGAAAAGGATGTCGTGCTCTGCTCCAAAGGAGAAACCATCAGGTGCATGTCCTGAGGATATCTGTGCACGCCGCGTCTCACAGTCAGCGTCCTCACGCTGTGCCTCTCTGACCCGCTGTAGTAGTGGAGGAGTGACTGTGAGAGACTGGAGGAAGGCTGCTCCATCTCTATCCACGAAGGATATATGCAAAGAGGATAGCTGCTATGTCGCCTCCTCAAGTAGTTGAATGCCCATCCTCCTGCTGAGAGCATCGTCTACCACGTTCCCCTTCCCAGGAGTATAGACTATCTCAAAGTCATAGTCATGGAGGAACTCGAGCCATCGCCCCTGTCTCAGATTCAGGTCCTTCTGAGAGAAGATGTATCTGAGACTCTGATGGTCATAAAAGACTGTAAAACGCACGCCCATCAGGTAGTTTCGCCATGTCTTCAGAGCGAAGACTACTGCTTCTAACTCCAGGTCGTGGGTAGCGTAGTTTTGCTCATGTTGTCTCAACTGACGTGATCCATAGGCGATCAAGGCCCGCTCCTTCATCAGGACACATCTGAGTCCGGTCCCCGATGCATCGTAGTAGACTACATACCCTACTCCTTCCTCAGGTAACCTCAAGATAGGTGCGCTGGTCAATCTCTGTCTCAGCTCTTGGAAGCTCTAATGACATCTGTCTGACCACACAAAGGGTTTCCCCTTCTTCGTCAAAGCTGAGAGTGGTGCCCCAACTCTGGAGAAGTCTAGCACAAATCTCTGATAGTATCCAGCTAGTCCCAAGAAACTCCTCACCTCCATCACACTCCTGGGTGGCTCCCAAGCTAGCACTAACTTGATCTTCATAGGATCCACCGCAACTCCCGCCACAGAGATGATGTGTCCCAATAATTGGACCTCACGTATCCAGAACTGACACTTTGAGAGCTTTCCATAAATCTGGTGCTCTCGGAGTGTGTCTAGTACAACCCGTAAGTGGTAGGCGTGCTCCTCCTCAATCGCCGAGTAAATCAAATTGTCGTCGATGAAGACCACGACAAATCGATCGAGGTATGGCTGAAAGATCCAATTCATGAGGGCCATGAACACTGTTGGAGCATTGGTTACACCGAATGGAATAACCAAGAACTCATAGTGGCCATACCGACATCTGAAGGTCGTCTTCTGCACGTCCTCGTCTCGAACTCTGAGCTGATGATAGCCAGACCTGAGGTCTATCTTTGAGAACCATCGTGCTCCCTTGATCTGATCAAAGAGGTCATCAATCCTCGGTAGTGGATACCTGTTCCTCACTGTCACCTGGTTCAGGCGACGATAGTCAACACAAAGTCGCAAGCTCCCGTCCGCCTTCTTGGCGAACAAAATTGGGGAAGCCCAGGGTGAAACACTGGGTCGGATGAACCCCTTGCCCTGCAAGTCCTCCAACTATACCCATAGCTCTCAAAGCTCAGTGGGGGTCATCCGATATGCTGGAGTCGATATCAGGGTTGTCCCGGGGTATAGGTCAATATAAAAGTATACCTCTCTATGAGGAGGTAGCTCTAGAACGTCATTGGGAATGATGTCCGCATACTGATCCACCACTACAGGGAAACCAGGACTCTGCACGTCAACTGCTCCTAGGATGAGGCTAGCCAACTGATGAGTGATGGGTTGTCCTCTCCTCTACGAGAGTCCATCCTGTGCTGCAAAGGCTCCCTTCTCGCCGGTGAAGGTGAACCTTCTCCCTTCGGTGCGTACACATCGCACCTTGCGCCTAATACAGTCAATATGTGCATGGAATGTAGACAACCAATCCATGACCAAGATGACGTCGTAAGGCCTTGACGCCGCTACAAGAAGATCCCAGCTGAAGCTCTCGCCTCTTAGAGTAAGCTCACACTACCGGCACTAGTGCGTAATCGTCGAGTCTGCTCCCGTAGGAGTCTCTAGCCGTAAGGATCGAGCCAACGGCTTTGTCGGAATCTCCGAGCTTCGTACAAGGGCAGCGGATATGGAAGAATGACTCGATCCTGTGTCTATAAGTACTGCACCAAGGGTGGAATAGACACAGATAGTACCTGGAATCATATCGGGCGTGTCGTGGTCATAGGCCTCTACTGCCTGGAGTTGTGCCTGTATCTGCCCTCCAGCTCCCTGTGGTCGGGGTGGACCTCCTGGTGGTGGTGGTGGTAAAGCCTCAAAGCGTCGCCCACCACCTGCTGCTCGGCCAGCTCCTCTGCCTCGTCCGCCTGCTCCCTACGGACCGCCACAGTCGACCCTTTGCCTCTGCCTCGGTGGTCCCTCAACCATCTGCTGCTCCTCAGCACGGCGGGTCGGGCAATCACGAGCCATGTGGCCCTGCCCACCGCATGAGTAGCACTGCCTGCCACTCGAATGACTGGCTCTGCGCTGTGTGCCCCGCACTACTGAGCCAGTTTCCTGAGGTCGTCTGCCTGAGGGTCTGGTCTGCCTAGACCCATGAGTCATCCGTTGATTGCCTGCTACAGAAGACTCTACTACGTGCCGCCCTGCGGTGGTTCTCGGTGCTGGTGTAGACTCAGCAAGAAAGTTCTCGATCAAAAGGGCTCGCTCCAGTACTCCTGTCTGAGTCGGAATTCTGAGGGAGATCAGCGATGTCCTGATCTCGTGTCTCAATCCCTGCTCAAAGGTCCAGGCCTGGAAGAATGGGTCTCGTACCATGTATGTAGAGTAGCGCGAGAGATCGGTAAATCTCGCCGAGTACTGGGCGACTGTCAAGCTGCCCTGCCGCAGCTGAAGAAGCTCCTGGATGTGCACCGCACGGAGGGTGGCTAGGACGAACTCCGAGAGAAAGAGGCTCTCAAAGTCCGTCCAGAGGAGGGATGCCTCATTGTGCACCTAGACCATAAAGCTCCACCATCTGCTTGCTGTTGCGTGTAGTAGGCTCGCTGCGAGGATCACCATGAGGTCTGCTGGTGTCCTCACTAACCTGAAAACTCTCACCACTACCTCCAGCCAATCCTCGGCTGCCTGGGGGTCCGTCTCCCCACGGAACCTAGGCGGTCGCTGGCGCTGGAACTCATGCAATGCACTAAGGAGATGTGCATCGTCAGCGGCTGGGGCTGGAAGCATTGGTGGCTCGGCGGGTAGAGCTACCGACGGTGCCACTGCTGACAAAGGGCCCTACACCGAGGCCTCGTCGCTCGGTGGGCTGTCGTCACACTCAACTCTCAGAACCCTAGCTGGCTGCCGTCGTGGGGCCATCCTGAAAAGGAAACAGGTGTGCCACGGTTAGAACAGTATACCTGGTGAGCTGACAGAAAGTGATCACAATGAAAACTTGAAACACACACGCAATCAATGTTTTCGTGCATTAAGTCGGAAATCAGAAGTCAGGGTCCTGGTGTACGGATACGTTGGCCGCCGCACCAACACTGGACTCCCTGGACTGATAACCACACCCAATACGCTTAACACTATTGCTTCACATAGAAAAGATCAGAGTCCCAAGTTATGTGGTAGAACCGAACTCCTCTGATACCAATTTGTCACGACCCATCCTCGGGGCCCGTGTCGTGACTACCCCAAGCCCGCCTTCCATAGGCCAGGGGCGGGCGACTAGCACCAAGGCGTAAATTCCTGATAAAAAGCGGAAGGCATTGCCTTTGTAAAGTAAACAAACACCACAAAGAAAGCAAGCAGAAGAAGTAAACACTAATTAAAAGCTGGTACAACAGTAAGTGCGGAAAGTAAGTGGGCCAGTATACAAACCCAAACTGAAAGTAAAGTACAACTGGAAAGGGAAAACAACAACTGAAAAGTAAAGCCGCAACGACGAGCTGTCCACTGGAAATCCCACCTGAAGGGTGAGTACAGATAGCCTCCTCTGATCTTCGGGTCCAGCTGACCGCTCCGAGTACGTCTCGTCCAGTGGTCCACCTCCAGGCATCATCCTGCTCCACAAGCCTCATCCACAATCAGCGATGTCCGTCGTCTGCAACCAACACAACGTAGTGCGGGCATAGCCCGTGCAGGGGTGCGTATAAGCTACTCATTAGGGACCCTGAGACCCCCGAAGGTCTCCCTAAATCCACAAAGGAAAATCCACAAAGGAAAGATACAATCATGAAGTAACATCCAACATTGCTAAGGTATATGCCCATACATATACCTAAGTCTTCAATTCTCATTTGGCTCCAACATCCGAGATCAAGTACAACCCAGTCTACACAGGAAAGAAAAACGTAAATCCACACAGGATAGCACATCACAATCCACATAGGAAAGAAAAACAGGATTCAGCTCACACAGGTTTACTTCTTCGTATGATGATAGAGATGATCAGATATATCCATTGATTCATCTAAGCCGTTGGACCCACAAAGGATCGATAGGTACTAACCCCCACAATGACCCACAAAGGATCTAACCCACAAAGGATCGATAGGTAACTAACCCCCGCAAAGACCCACACAGGATCGGACACACACAGGATTTGTAGGCGCTGGCTCACACGGAACCGCTGAACGCTGACCCACATAGGATTGGTAGAACTGATCCACATAGGATCACTGAGTGTTGTAGTCGTCGCCGTCGAATCCACTAAGGATCTCTATACATTCGTCGTAGTAGAAGTAGTCGCAGCCAGCTCTAAGGTTCCCGCACACAACAAGCTCATTCGGGAGGGTCCGCTCCACAAGCCGAGAGGCTGATACATCAACTGACACATAGTCCATAGTTGATGTATCCAAAAGTTCTGTATCGTCAACAGGAACTCAATGTCGCAGATGGCGCGTCAATCGGACGCCCGGTCTGAGAGTTATTGGCTTTTTCGTCCCAGGGGCCCGGTTGGTTTTTAAGACAAAACTAACCCAACCATACTCCACCTTCATCCAAACCTTGGGCGGAGTAATCCAAAAGATCCATATCACTAAGAGGAATCCAAAAAAGTTGACGGCACGTCAAAAGGACGTCTGGAGCTCAAGTTATGAGCGTTTCTGCTCCGAGGGACCAGATGGTTTCGTGTACGAACCAACTCGGCCGAACCCAAAGTATTCCAAAACCTTGAGTGCGATATGTCGAAACGGCTGTCTCGATCCAAGGATCGCATTTCCGCTGACGGTGCGTCGTTCGGAGGTCCGTAGCCCAATATATGGGCAAAAGGCCAAAGAGGGTCCGAAAACGGGGGTTTCGGGCCCGGACCGACCCAGCCCGAGACCCCCTGGGTCGGCCCAAACCGGGTCGACCCGAACCGGGTTCGGGCCTGGCCCGGTGGGGCGTGGCCTAGTCCGGCGGCCCGGCGCGCTGGCGCGCGGCGCCAGCTGGCTCGGCCGAACGGCCGAGCCATTCGGTTATGCGGGGGGGCATGCTGCCCCCCGCCGTTCGGAAACCGCGCCCCCAATTAAGGCGCCGCTCAGCTGGCCAGCCGGGGGTTTTGACCCCCGGCTCTTTCCCTGTTCGTCCGGCCCACCCTGGCCGGCCGGTTCTTGCTCCACGAGACCAGCGACAGGCGGTCCCCTCCTTGCTCCAACACAGGCGGCCCGTCTCCGGCCACCGGTCACCCTGCTTCGCCGTGGCCCGGAACCGGCCACAGCCTTGGTCGTCCGGTGCGGCGCGACGGCGCCGTGCTCTTCCACCGTGGCCCCGCTCCGGCCGCGGTGTCTTCGGTTTTCTCCTACATGGCGCGACGACGTCGTGTCCTTGTTCGTTTCCACGGCGCGGCGCGACGGCGCCGTGCATTCCATGTCGCACGATCACACGCGGTGTGACGGCACCACGCCATACTCATTTCAAACCACAAAGAAACAAACACACGGATAAGGGAGGAGGGTCGGTCGTGTTTGTGCGGTCCGGCCCCCTCTCGTTAATCGATAGAATTTGGTCATATTTTCAAGAAGAACAACAAAGTGGTAAACACGAACAAAATAATTAAATAACCCCTACCTTGAGCGTAGCTAGAACGGGGGTTCGCCGCGGAAAACAACGTCGCGGGGTGAAGCTCCGTAAGTTGACGGAGAACGTCCGAGGTGGAAGTGGCGTCTCCTTTTCTTTAACACGGGAAGAAGATCGAAATAGGGTGTTTCGTCGATCTTCAGAAAAAGGGGTCACACCCCGACTGTGGAGAGGAGAAGAGACGTCACGTAGATCTCTTCTTACGGTGATAGCGTTCTTCGTTGAAGTCTTGGTGTTCTTCGCGATGATGATGAAAACACCCAAGAGCTCTCTCCTCAATTGTCCACACACAACAACCAACCAAAATAAAATAAGGCTCATCCTTATTTTATTAACTCATGCCACAATTCAAAAATTCAAAAATTAATTTAATTAATTGAATTGGTGTGTTGGCATACTTAAAGAGAGGAGAGGAAAAGTCACCCAAATAAAGGGAAGTTCAAAAGTTAAAAGTGTTACACAACTTAAGTGGGGGGGTTAAGAGGAGTTAGGGAGTTAAGGAAATTGAAAAGGTGGGGTTCTTGTGGGCCCCACCTCACCTTTAATCCACTCAAGAGAAACTAACAAACAGTGGGTCCCACCCTAACTCTTACATCTAGCTTCTAACACATGGAAAAGAGAAATAAAATTCCTAACGAAATTTTATTTCACTCACACTTAAACCAAAAAATTAAAAAACTCATATCGAGAAAATGAAACTCCAAAAAAGGCGTTCCTAAGCAATTACCAGTGCTGCGGTTCCATTGGTGCCTTAGGAATTCGATTCTGAGCACCGGTTCAAAAGATAGGAATTCCCGATCATTCGTTCACTGAACATACCCGAGCTAAACTTCGAATAGAAATTCCAGGCACACCGAGCCTCGGAATCAAGTGCAGTCAGAAACTTCATTCTTGTAAAATCTCAAAGAAAATTAAGAAAAAATATCCCTTGAATTTTACGGGTCTTTACATGCGGGGTTCTTAAGCAATTTATTTTCTTGTTGTTATTTCTGGTTAGTGAGTTGGTGTACCACTTAACCCCGTGACCATAGTGGTTTTGGTTACTTGGTGTTATATACATATTGTGGTTGAGGAGGTGTGTGTATGACTCATTGTATGATATTGACCTAGGTAATATGGTATTTAAGAGTGGATTTTTTGTTTTCAAGGAGTTAGTGGTGTTGAGAACTGGCAGAGAAATACTGTTCATGGGAAAGTGTTTTCCTTGGGTGCATTTTTTTTACGGCATGAGATACCTTTAGTTAAGCTCATGGGAGTGGGAGACCTATTTGGGAGCACAATACCCCCACCATTGGTTTTACCTTGTGTTTTTTAGGGATGAAAATCCTTGAAGGAGGGAATAATGTAATGTCCTAGTTTTTCTTTTTAAGACTTTGTAATATTTATGGAGTTAGGAACTTAGACGATGTGAGATTCTAAGTATCAGAGAGCCCATGAAAATAAATTTAAATATATTAAAAATATTTAATATCACATGCCTAAAATTTTCATAAAAAAGAAAATAACTTCCAAATGGAGTCTTAGATCTAAAATCTGAGAGCACTGTTCAATTTAGAATGCAAGGTTTACCTTAATCATTACATAATATTTTTCGACTTCAGGAGTTTCGGTAAATATTTATCATGGGTGAAAATAAAAAAAAAAATTATTATATTTATTTATTTATTTAGAAAATTAAACCTATATTCATATATTTAAACAAGGCTATGCCTAATCTTTGTGGTTATATGTATCACATAGGAATTGAGAGGATCTGTTACAGAAGAGATATTAAAGGGTCATTGGTTAATGACTTCACATCAAGATCAAATCGAGGATGGTGTGCCAACACGGCTTGTGAATCTTGTCAATGACAACGATGTGAAAACATTATTCATTAGTGATAGATCCAAATTAATGTAGGATGTTTTTTAGGTGGATTTATCCTCAATTTATTATTCCTATGATGAATACAAATTAATCAACTAGTAGATTTATTCCCGGATCATTTGTATTATGGGTATGGGATAGATATTATCTAGGATTGGGTATTTCATTATTGATTATGTTAAATCTCTTCATTCATAATTCTAACAAAAACTAATTGAGGACAACACAAATATTTTTCAAGTTCAATTCCTTATGTTTTTTATTTGTGCATTTATTTCCACGTTCTTCATTTAACATAGGAAATTCCATTGGCAAGCGGTTCGAAGAATACCCAAAAATCAATTGTTTTTTACTCATTTATTAGCATAGTTGATTGATATATAAAATTTTGGTTTAAATTGGTGATGATATCAAGATATTCTGACAGATTAGAAGACAACAACCATGGTTTGGGCATGAGGCACGGTAGAGGTGGTTCTTGAGCATGGGATACAGTCAGAATCTAGATAATGATGACGACGAAGGTTCAGTAAACCTTATATCAATGAATAACAGTTCATTCTATGAAGGAATCGAAGGGTTTGGGGTGCGGAAAAATATGTGTGAACAATACCATATATTCTATGAAAAACAATACTACATAGTGTGTAGTAATACCATATATTATATGAAGAACAAGACTACATAGTCTGTAGTCCTATTAACACATGTTTTGAAGTTCCTTTTTATGTGGTGCTAGGTTTTTGGAAGAGACATAAGTACCACGCACTATTTGAATAGAGTCACATGTTGTATGACCCTTAGTTGTCCATCTTGATGTGTACAAGGAGTACACATATAGGAGGTCGGTGGTGTTACATGGCCTGTGGACCATGCCACATGTTGTGTACACCCTATAAGATGGCTTAGTGTGTATATCGATTACACACCTAGGAGAACATGTGTCCCCACATGTCATGTACTTAGAAAAGTTCATGGGTATGGGCAGGCTACATGCCGAGTGCCATCCCATACATCTACATGTTGTGTACCTTAATGACATTTCATGTATTGTGGAAAAGTTCATGTCATGTGACCACGAGACATGGGCAGCACCATGATTTGTGAGACATGAAATGTACACTGAGGGACACATCATTTACTATTTTGAGGAATGGTTGGATTCCTCTTTCTCCTCGGTTTATCTTCATAGTGATTTAATGTGAGCTTCCACAGACTATTATTTATTGAGTGTTTTCCCTTGGTCCATTAATATGAGGGTTCGGTATGGCATCACGTTCCCTTCATAGAGGGTAACCTCGCCACCACTTCCTAATGATCAGTGCAGTCTGAGAAAGATCCCTTATTTTGCAGTTAGTTGTATTAGTCCAATTCGATGGATATCTTAGTGTCTTGGAGTATGTATCCCTCAAATAGGCTCTAAGTGATCCTCAGGTCTTTCTTGTTTCCTCAGATGGGTTTTGTGGGAATTTTCACGACTACTATTTACATGGTCATCGATCCCCTATCTATGAGGATATCTCAAGTGTGTTCTAGTGTCCCCCCAGTGATCCATGTGTATTGACCCCCTATCTATGTATCGAGATCTGATCTTTCTGATGGGGTATTAGTCAGATAAATTTTTTGTATTGGATAAATCCTCTCATTTTCATGTTTTCTTCTTCATAGATAGATCTAACAAGTGTGACCTCTCGGTTGAGTGTCTTTAGTGGTTGTATATATAATTGTGTTGAATCACATAGGTGAGCATTACCTTGAATCCGCATAGTGGAAATATCGTTGGAAGTGGTTGAGACTTTTGAGACTTGGAGTATTTTATAATTATATTGGGATGTCTTATTGTATGTACCATATTATTATTGACATATTTTGTAATGAATTGACTACTCTTGATGATTTATGTTTATTTATATTGGGGTGTCCAACTGGGTATTGTTATACACACTTATTCATGTGTTATGACCACAAATGTTGTATATTAAGTAGATGAAAGATCTTTTACAGAGTTATTATAGGACAAGGATAAGGTGGATTATAGTTGGGATAGAAAGACTAAGGTGTATACCAGTGTTGCATTTGACAGTAGTCCCCCTCCTTCTGAGCCAATCAGCCTTTATTTTCTAGTTTGGGAGGGCTTGTATTTGGCCCCTTTTATGATTTCTAGTACCTTATGACATAATTTGACTGTAGTATTATAGATGTATGCATAAATTGTAATAAGTTGTTAAATATATAATCATTTTTTGGGATTTGATGTGTGTGTGTGTTTGTTTGTTTGTTTGTTTGTGTGTGTGTGTGTAAGTACCTTAAGAAAATTTCACCCATGTGTGTGATGTGCCTTCTCAATGCTAGTCGCCAGCCCCTAGCCTATTGGAAGTAGGATTAGGGTAGTTGTGGCTCAGACGTCGGTGGGTAGGGTCAAAAAATTTCTCCTCATACACCATAGAAAATACTTCTCTCTAGAAGTATTCAGTTTTGATTAACATTGATCATCTAGATTGATAGATTCATCCATTCTAGCACCTAAAGAATTATACGGTGATGATCAGAAGTTTGCAGGGCATGTGTGGATCACCACTAGAGGGAATATACCCTTGAATCCTATAACACCATGATAGAATTAAAATAGTTTACTACTGATTTATTGACATCAAAGAAATAATTCAACAAAATATAATTCTTTAATTAAATAAATTTATTATAAATTACATATGAATAATATCCTCTCCTCTTGGTTCAAGGTTAATGTCAATTAATCTTCATATTAATTTTCATTGTCATTACGAATCTTTATTAGTTAAATCATAGATTATTTATGGATAACAACAAAAAAACCAAGTTGGTTATGAACAACCTGAATCTTCCACTACTTCCAAAACCTTCATCATTATGGAAAGTAAGTTTTTTTATAATTAATTACATGTTTGATAATGATTATATTCATCTCATAAAATGATATAGGGATCTTATCTATAAATAAATGCATCATGAAATAAAACAAAAATCATGGACATTTCTTTTTTATTAATTTCATATACACTTGATATGGTACAAATTGTGTTAAATAGATAACTTCAAATACTTATCAAACCCATAAAATAATTCTTGACCTCTATCATCAACTAATTCATAAAACTCATTTTTTTCACACAATGTTTTTGTGTATGGTTAACCTAATTCGGATTAATTTAAGGTTCTATTAATCTATTAAAATATTGGTCATTATTTCCTATAAATATAAATATTTATTTTATCATGTTTCAAACTAAACTCTCTTCTAGTGGTGAACTCTATGCTTCACTAATAGGGTAGTCATTTCTTTAGCATTCGAAAAAATGTAATTCTCCATACCTAATATAACATATATTTTGAGGAATAAATATTTTAAATATTATATATTTATATAATTATCTTATATTCATGAGTCTCTTGAATTTATAATCAGGACAAAAATATATTATTCTACAGTTCACTAAATGATTTATAATTCCGTAATTGAAAATTCTTCCAAACCCTTGGCATACCAAGGTGTTTTTTTTTGGTAGATTAATCAAATTTTTATCCTTATGTATTGAATTAACACTCTTATCCCTATACCTTTGGAAATAATGATATAAATGTTTAATAAAAAAAGTAAAATCAATTATTGACATCAATATGTAAAAAAAATATTCAATAAAATTATACTCAAAGTAAATCTCTCTTTAAACTAAAAGATGAAAAATAAATTAAAATGATTAGTAACATACTGTAAAATAATTATAACAAGACTTTTTTACTCCAAAATGAAATTAATAATTAATAATTTTAAAACCCTAAAGTGTTTAAATACTTCATCTATCTTCAACCATAATTTCAATTTATATTTAGGTTAAGTAAATTTTATACTCTTATCAATGAATATATTTGAAATTTAAAAAAACATCTCTAAATCTTTCACCTGCCAATCTATTTTCCAAGGTAATGTAATCCAAATTTTATCCATATGTAATAAATTTATTATAATTTCAAATAAATAAAATATAGATACATAAACATATAAAAATAATAATAAATTTCTATTAAATAAGTAAGAGAATGTGAATTTTTTAAATTACAAATGTATAGACTTTTAAATAAAAAATATGATGTTTAAATATAAAACCAAATATAAGGTGGAATATTTTTAGAAACACATATTGGTAGAATATATTAGAGATACTTTCTAACTCAACTACCAATTAAAACCCTTTTATTTTAATTATTATATCACTTTACTACCTCATTTCAATTATTAAAATATTGTATCCATGTAACCCATTCCAATTCCACTTTTCAATTATTTCTATTGAACCCCAGAACCACACTCCCATATTAGGTGCTAAAAAAATTTCTAGATTTGATACAAAGTAAGATGAAACTATATTTATTTTACATAATTTATAAAATTTAAACATTAAATTTCAAAAAAAACAAATAATCATAAGAAAGGAAGGCCTACTGTATTTGGGGATTAGCTACATATGAATCTTATTTTATAATTATTGTGAAAATTTCTCCATAATTAAGTTACACAATACTCCCTTATAGACTTCTTATAAGTTGTACTCTTATTCATAACCCAGGGAATGGAAATATAAGAAAGGGTGAGTTCAAATGATCTATGAGTAAAAAACTCAACAACATTTCATCAAAGTTTAGATCAATTTCATATGAGGAATCATGATCATGGGATAAATAACTTATTAAAAAGAATATATAATAATAATAGTTGTCCATGAGAAATAATATAATGACTTTTAGTTTCAAATTATCAAACATATACCATGTCATATGAGCGTAGAAACATGATACAATAAAGATTATCCATGGTAGAATAACACAAGAACATAACATAAAAATGTGTTATAAAATTATTCATAAAAAATTATAACCTAGTGGATCACATATAACCACCATATTCTCATATCATAGTAGTCTTGGAATAACATCTTGTATACCCTCTTGGTCTTGGGATAAAAGTTGTGTTTCTTCTTAATCTTGGGATACTACTTGTGTACCCTCTTGGGATTAGGCTACTACCCGTGTACACTCTAGGTCTTAGTCTCTAGACTATGTATCCACTTTTTATAGGAATACTACTCATGTACCATATTTTACTTTGTACAATACCTATATATTGTTTATGGCTTGGGTTACTATCAATATACCATCTTTGGCCAGACTACTACCCGTGGACCCTATTTGGGATTGTGCTAGAACATGTGTAACCTTTTGGTCTTAGGAAACAACTTATGTGCCTTATTAGGATTGTTCTACTACACTTGGACACTCATGTAATTGAGATACTACCTATGTTCCCTCTTTGGCTGGGGATAAAACTTGTATACCCTCTTGGGCTTGGGATATAATTTGTGATTATTTTTTAGATCATGAGATATGAAACTTCAACCAATTCATTAGAATGTGATATAGTATTCCACCCATAAATCATCTATACATATGTGTTTCACTTGAAAACAATAATTCATGACATCATAAAGAACCCCTATAAATAAAAATGGGTATTGTAACTTTTCTAGATAGTACCTCCAAAGCTAACCTTAAAAATGTAAATCGTTAAAACCAAAAATTAAATAACCCAAAAAGATCATTTCATAAGATCATTTAGAGGGTGATTCATAAAAAATTATTTCTATAAAAAAAATTACTTTATAGATAAAGGAAAAAATTAAAGTGAAATTGTAAATGTGTTTTTAGAACATACTTTTATATTTATTATAAAAGATAATGTTAGTATTACTTTAAAGTTATTTCAGAAAAGGTGAAGTAAAAAATTTTGGAGAAAACTTTTAAAATAAATTTCAATTTTGGAGGTTTGAAAAAAATATTTAAAAAGGTGAATTGAAAACATGTTGAAAACTTTTTAAAAAGAATATTCAATAATGTGTCCTTGAAAAGGACATAAATGTTTCAAAAATGTGAAATGAATTTATTTTGTAAACATTTACATTTAAAAATAATATTCAATAATATATATTTTCGAATATTTAAATGAATATATCATTAATGAATACCATAATGAAATTTTCAATATATTCCTTTAATACTCTCTTCATTACATCAATAAAAACAACTTGTGAAATAGTTAATCAAAATTTCATTACTATAAACTCGTTATGTATATACCTCATTTAAAATGTTTTATTTGGAATATCTTCCTTGTTTAATTGAAATTTATGATACCTAGAATAAAGTTAAATCTTTAAAAAATATTGATCTTGGTGAATTTCATAAAATAATTTGTCAAAGTAAGGAAAATGATACTTTTTCTTTATCATAATAGAATTGATTTCTCTATAATCAATGCACAACCTCATGGATCTGTATTTCTTCTTGAAGAACATAGTAAGGGCTCCCCAAAGTGAAACACTATGGTGAATAAATTACATATCACACAGCTACTCTAGTTTTTTCTTTAACTACACTAATTCCATGGTGTTTATTCTATATGTAGACATCTATATAGGTATTTCATCAGAGATTAAATCAATGGAAAACTCAACTTCAAGATCTGGTGGATATCCAGGTAATTCCTTAGGAAATACATCAATGTATTCTAATACAATAGCTATATTATCACTTTGAAGATTACATTTTCCATCTATATACTGTGTTTACTCTTCTTCTCTAAGAATCGTAATTAAGGTGCTAGAGAAATATCTGATTTTATTGGAAAATATATAAGTTATAAATGAGTGTGAGGATGTAAAATAAAATAAAGAATTAGCTAAATTTTATTCTATGATTAAATTACCTTCGACCACATATTTTAGAACTTCAACCTCAACTATAGTGATCGCATAATTTTGCCTTCTTCCCTTGACCTGTTCTATGTTAGATTTGTTTAATGCTTGAGACAATGGTTTAAATAATTTCCCATTTATTTATAGTTGAATAACTAGATAGTAGTGGTCTATTTACTTCAATTACATTCATGAACTAGATGACCCTTATCATTGTACTTGTAATACACTCCCATTCTGTCCATAAATTTTCTAGGATGTTTCTTTCCATGATTTTCACATGATGGAAATTGATTAATTTTCTTATTATTCTTAGATGTATTATATTTTTCTTGGTGTTCAAATGACCTCATATTCTATTAATTCCCCATGAATATATAGGATCTATAAAATTACTTTTCTATTTTGATGAAACATAAAACCAATTCATCATATGATGAAAAAGTTTTACAAAATAGTTCCCTTTAGATACATAGCTTAATACCTTGAAAGAAATGGCCATTGTTGAATTTTTTATTGTGTATGTAATCGATATCATACCTATATAGTCTTGTGAATGTGTCATTATAATCCAAAACATTTTATTATTCATTCTTAATTAATCTAATGATCTTTCTATTCATTTTATTTTGTTTCTCATGAGGGAAATATTTTTCAAATAATATTTCTTTAAAAGCTCTCTAGTCTATGTGTTTTTTTAATATTCCTCCCTAGTATTCTAGATCAATGGACACCATTTATCATAATAACCTTTGAGATAATATATTTCTAGTATAACCTTTTCCTTTTAATCGCATCCAAAGTATAGAAACATCTTTCAAGGGTCTTAATCCATTGCTCAGATACCACTGTATTAGTAGTCTTGTGAAATGACGGGGGATTTTTTCACATGAAATGATCAAATATAGGTTTTTCATGATGTAAAACATCATGTTACTCCACATGTGAAACTTTATTAGCTATAACCTAAGTTATTTTCTCTAATATAATCATAATCTTCTTATCTCCAACACCAATTGTATTGGATTCCCCTATAGAAACATGTTTACATTGACCATGAGTATTGATACAATTATTTCTACCATGCGTCGTTTATTAATAACGTAATATACTAAATTATTCCATAACATTATGAATTTTAAATCACAATATATAATTCTAAATATAGTGTAATAATTTACATAAATTGAACATTTATGCATTGTTAATCTCAGAATCATTAGATTAGTTTCTTTGCTGATATATTTAAATCATAAAAATATTTTTAAATAATTTATAATAGTTTATAAATAAAATTTGAATTATCCTAATAATATACTGCAAGTGTTTCAAACCATTTGTGCAGTAAGGACCATTTTTATACACTAGGGGATGATCAAATCCAATCCTAATAAACCCTTTTCAGAGTTATTAACTATAGGTATAACTCTTCCAGAACCATGTATACTTGTAGTATCAATAAAGTGATGTATTTATTGTAAAACAAAATAATATATACCTTAACAAAACTTTAGGAAGTTATTCCACAATTTAACATATCCTAAAATTTTATAATAGAGTTATGTTCCCTGAAATATGTTTTCAAAACTCTAGTTTCCAAGGTTTCTAATAATATTTCTTTGATGCTAATGATAACAGCCTAAATCCGGAAACCAAGAGATGGTGTTTACTTTATTTGAATGGAATTGATACAAGGTTTATAATCCCAAAGTACTGGACGTTTTAGTATCCTTATATAAACGTATGCATATATGAATATTATTTTACATTTAGAAGAGAATATAATACACAACAAAAGAAAATTATATACATCCTTGAAACTCATTCAAATAATTCATCTTAGTATCTTGGTGAAAGAAAATAAATAAGGGTGATATAAAAATTCTTAGTAATAGTTACATATAGTAGAATATATCATGAGTAAAAAATTCATAATCAATATTGAAAAGTGAATAACTGAAAACACATTCCATTTAATCAATATCTTAGCCCGGAAATGAATAAATGAATAATATATATGAAATAACCTCATGGAAAATAAAAAGTAAATTATCAATGAAGTAAATGTTTAATATTGGATTTCATTCTCTTATAAATCCTCTTATTTATATTGTAAATACCTTTCTATAATATAGTTTAATCTCTAAGTAGGTATACAATAAAATATCATTTGATATGGTCAACTAATTTATCACATGATACCTATAGATGTATTGAGAGGATATCTATAATGGGGCCCCACATTTCACTATATGTCCAATACATTCCTAAAATATTGAGTGATTATTTCATTTCATAAAAGATATTCTTTATCAATAAATATTTTTATTGAGTAAATAATATGGATTTATCAAGATTTTCCCCATTCAATCAATTAACATTCACAACAAAACACCATATATAAACATTGTATAGGATTTAGGAAATAATCACATCCATGATAAAAATAGTATTTATATTTAAGGTAAATTTAATTTAAAATGATCGTAATAATGTGAATTTTTCAAGTGAATGTTAACAAACAGAAGATTAATAAGAGATATGAGTTAATTATAGATTCATCAAAAACATAGGTTTTGAAATAAAATCATGTCCTTTGGAAAAATAATGAAAATATAAATTAAATTTTAAAATAAGATTTCATTAATTATTCTTTTTATAAAAAAATCTACAACATGTAGAAGAAGCTAAATTTATTAAAACGGTGATAGAAATAGGGAAGTTCATTTATTCTGTATACGTTAAAAAACTTTCCTTTTAAATTTTGTAAAGAAATTAAAAATTGAAACATTTTATAAAAAAATTAAAATGTTCCTTTAATACCTTCTAAAAAAGTAAAATATAACTTAAATTTTCTTTAATAGATCATTTTACTAATAAAAAAATACTTTTATAAATCAATTTTTAAAAATACGGATATGAAAGCAAGATGTACCTAATTAAATGAGAAATAAATTCAATTTTTCTTCTAAACATTTAATTATTTTATTAAAGTACTAAAGAAAGGAAAATATTGAATAAAATATTTAAAATTATTAAATATATATAGGAAAACAAAATTATTATAGTTTAGGAAGGATAAATGATAATATTACTTCAACAAAAATATAAGTAATACCTAAAGAAAGTAAGTTTGTAAAATAATTCCTTACCTATTTGGTTAATTTTTAATTGTTATTACTTGAAATAATAAACATGGATTGAACCACTAATCATCATTAATAAATTTTTATTCATTTTAAATATATCAAAGGGTAAGTTTGGTCTTGCTTGTCGTTGATTGAAGTTATATGCGTCCCAAATTAATTACCCATTCTTAAAACTTTAGTATAGCATAAGTTCGGGGTCGATCCACAGGGAACAATGGGTGAAGTATGCAGAATTTAGAGTTGATTGAGTTGATTTTGGTTTTTTAATTGAAACTAAATTGTCTTAATTTGAAGAAAGGATTAACAGTTTTAAATAAAACAATGGGTAAATTTAAAGAGTTTAAAATAGGAAGAAAAGACATGTCGGGGATGTGGTTATTAAGGACTAATTTTGTAGGTTGTTTAAATGGTTGTGTTGTTCATAATAATTCAATCATTCTGGATTCTGTTTTGTTACAAGAATTCCTTGGTACGGTTCCTCTTGTTTGGAATTAGAGAAGTTGACTCCTTGGTCCAGTAGTCAGTGTTCTTAATTATTTATTAAGTTCAGTCCATTATTTGAATCGGTGAAATCCTTTCAATGGTCATGGATTCTTTCACCATTACTTTTCTTTTGTATCGCTGAGAATTATTTCCTTGGTTCGGCTCAGAATTCTCAGTTATATTAGACAGTGGTTTAAGAAGAGTAAGATGAATTACAACGAGAAAACACAACTATATAAAACAACACACAAATTATGATCCCATCATCCACAGCCCAAACATGAGGGGTTTAGTTACACATAGAAAGTGGGAGAGAAACGACACACGTGATACCTGGCGGATTCATCTTGTAGGCGTTGAGGTAGGGTGTCGGAAGGTGGAATGGTGGAATGATGGCACCTTGGTAGCTTCGGGAATGGTGGTAGTGGAGCTTCTCTCTCCTCTAATGGGTTCTGACCCCCAAATCCATAGGCCAAGGCCTCTTTTTATAGAAAAATAAAGTACACGATGTGTATATAAAGTACACACCGTGTACTTTTCGTCAACCCGCTTTCGCGCCAATTTCTCCACAGGTAGGCGGCCTAACATGCCGTCTTTGACTGTTGAACACAGCACCGCCTGGTGGTTGGGTGTACACGGTGTGTAGCGCCACCATACACCGCGTGTAGTGTCATAGGTTTGGCCGCCAGTCCCTTCTAGAATAACAGACACGACGTGTATAAATTCAAACACGCTGTGTCTCCTTCAACAGCCACATGGGCGTGTAGACTTTTCTCAGCAACCACCGCTTCTAGAAAGTGGTACACGGCGTGTAACGCCACCTTACCCAGCGTGTATCTTCTTCCTGGTGACATGGGCATGTACTCTATGCTTCGGTTCGTGTCCTTATCTGGATGTACACGGTGTGTATAAAAGTACATGTCGTGTAGTTTCAAAATTTTCACAGGCTTCCCTTGATTCGTTTATTTAGCCAGAAAGCTCCTGAAATTAAAACGAATCACCAAAATCAAAGGATATGTTCATAAAACAATAGATATTTTCTAGAAACATGTTTTTATCATCAATTATATATATTTAAATGTATACACAAATTGGGTGCATCAAATTCCCCCACACTTAGTCATTTGCTTGCCCTCAAGCAAAATCTCAACTTCTAATTAAAAGAGCATGTACTTTAAAAAGGAAGGAATTTAATTAATCAAATGTATAACTAATAAATTTACTGAGGAAAAATTCTAAAAGGCACAAACAAATTCAATTCATAAGATATTAAAATCATGCCTCGTATATAATGCAATTAACTACTCTCATCCTCTTTCAACACATTTTTCAACCTTTCAAAAATAAGAATGCCATTTGATGATTTACCTTACAAGTCAAAATCACACTCGACACTCAAGATATTTTTATTCAGATTTATTCTCAATCTAAGGTATATACACTCTATCCATAGGTTTGCTAGATATCTTTTTCTCTACTTCAGAAAAATTGAATTACAAAAATCATGAGGACTTTATCAATAAGGTTCAGATGTTTCTGTGGCTAAGGGTTGGTAGGTTTAGATGTGAAAATAAATTCTGAGGCTTGAAAAAGGAAGGCTAATTCCTTTAAACAACATTGCATGATATTCAAAGTAAAGCTCGCTGAAAATGCATCCTTCAAAAGCTCAGTCAAATGCTTTTGTAATCATCACCATCTTCCTTAGGTAAGTAGGGTTCATGGGAAAATAAGCATAAGGTCCCCTTGCTGTTTGTTTCTTTTTTTTAATAACAAAACACAAGGGAAACACTTATGAATAAAATGAGTAGATTTTTGGAACCCATTCTGCCCAAAATAATCAAGAGGCACTCCCCCTCACTTTATTTCATGGTTGTGCACAAAATATACCATGTATTGTCAACTCCCTCTTTAAAACTCAAATAAAGAATCATGCAAAGTTTAAAAATAAATAGGGTGGGAAGGGAAATAGGCTTGTAATGTGGCTTCCTATAAAGGCCATTCACGGCTTCTATGGTCTTAACGAAGATTAAATGTAGGGTAGGTCTCATGATAAAGGGGTTGAAATAATCTAATGCCTCAATCATTTTAATGTAATTCAAAAATTTCTTCATGTTTTGAAAATAAAACTGGTAAATTCTGGTAGTGATGCATATCCTAAGAACCTCTCAAGAAATAGGGTATTAGAAAAGAAATATGAAAAAGGGTTCAGAATACCTCTCAAGAGTGGAAAAAAAATAAAGGGACAATCAGGTCATGACATGCGTATAAATGATTAGCCTAATCAATGTAATTTAATCAAGGATGAAAAGTTGCAATTGAAACTGTATCAGTAATCATTTTAAAATACTTAATAACTAAAATAAGCATGCAACATTTCCAAAAGTTCCTACTAATAATTCTATCATTTATAAGAATGAATAACCAAAATTGATTTACATTTTCAAATATAGAGTCTAATAATGATTTCTCCTCGATTAGTTTAAGGGAAAGGACTAAGGTGAAAGATATAGATGCTCCCCCACACTTAATATTGCACATGTTCCACCAAGTGCAATACTAAGGTAAAGGGTGGGAAATGGGGAGAAATGGGGGACAAAATGAGGGAAAGTAGTGGAAGAAGTAAATCCAAAAAGAAAGAAAATAGAAATGGAAAAATACTCCCCTTGTGAAAAGTGATGCCCAATGTGCTCCATGATACCTGTGACTGGCGAGGAAAAAGAAAACTGAAAACATGCACAACATCACAGCATAGAAAATGACAGAAGAGATATATAAGATAAAGCGAAATTTCACTATCATTGGGTCACCTCAGGGGAGGCATCATCCTGTACAGAATCAGCCGGTAAAGACGGCTCAGGAGGAGTGGAAGTGGGAGTCCCAGACTCTGCATCGGGAAGGGGAGCTGAAGAAGTAGGAGCCGCAAGTGCTGGACTCGGCGAAGGTAGCTCAGCAGCTGGCCCTGGCCCGGAAGAATTGGTAGCAGCAGCAGATGGGCCAGGAGCGGAGATAGAGGCTGGCGGCGGAGGCAGTGGAACACCAAGATGCTGAGCAATATGTGCCAATAGCTTCTCCATCCGGTCCTGGCGGCCGTCCAGATGAATCAAATGGCGCGCAACGGTGTCCTGGCGACCAATGATATGAACGAACTGCTGCTCCATCGTGGCTAGGCGGAGGGAATGGATCAGATCGACAGAGGGTGCGGGGGTAGGTGGGATGGGGGATGGGATGGAAGAATGAAGGTCAGAAGAAGAGGGGTCAGTAGGAGGTGGGTGAGATGGAGAAGCTGGAGGGGGTGGGGAAGGAGGAGCAGGGTCAGCAGCTGGGGCAGGAGGGGTAGCAGGTGGTGGGGCTCGAGCCTAAGCAAGGATCTAGGAACTCCCCTACTTCCAGACCAATCCCATGCGAATGAGCATGAGAAAGTCTATCTGCTAAGGTGAACCTAACAAGTCATGAGGTAAAGAGGGCTCGAATGCCCCTATGTGGTGGGCAAGATGGGTGGTGTAAAATCTTCCGGTCAGGTTGCCCTGACGGCCAGTAATCATGGAGTGGAAATAAGAGGTGGCGAGATAGGGGAGGTCCGGGTAGTCGTGTCAAATGACCCAGGTATGAAGATCCATGTCACGGCCGGTCACGACCCCCATATCTTCATGGCGGGGGAATAGGATGGCGCTAAAGCACCGGTGGGCGAAGTGAAGGACGGGGTCGGCTATAAGAGTGCTCTTCTGGGAAGTGGGGGAGTATCGGTGGTCAGGCCCAGTGATCTCCCGCCACACGGCAATGAGGTCATAGCGCTCAGGCCAGGACAAGGCAAAAACGGGGGGTGGGGGATAGGATGGGGGTAAAAGCCGCACCCTCAGCCAAACTCTTTCATGGTAAGAGAAAATCGTCGGCCGCCTAGCCAGAATCAAACTACGGGTACCGCATCACTAGGTGTCTCTCGGTACTCCGCTCCATCAAACTCAAACGAGGCCGCAAACTCCAAAAATAAATCACGGAACACAGGAGTGCTGACCTAGAAATTATCAAGGAGAGAGGTGTGCCCGAGAAGTGCCTCCAAATCCTCCCAAATACCGAGCTGTTGCGGAACGTTGCTATCCAAGTACCGGCCACTCAATGGGATTGGCCGACGAGAGAAGCGTCGGACCCTGTCGTAGGCAAGGTCGGTGGCTGGGAATACCGTTCAGGGATAAGGAGAACCTGTAGGTTCCGGCCCAGGTGCCGGTACTGCAGTAGCGGCAGGCTCTGTAGTCGGATCGGCTGAAGTGGAGGGTGGCTCGGTGGAAGGTGTGCTCGAAGAGGGACCAACTTCTGATGAAGATAGCATAGGGAAAGTGGAATTTGGAGCAGCATAAGTAGTCCCGGCCTCCGCTGAGGAAGTTAGTGGGGGAAGAATGACCAATGGAGGGAGCTCGAAGACCGAAGCATCTAGGTCCGGTTGCGTAAGAGGTCGGAGTCGGATCCAACGATAAATGGACTCCTCACCCTCAGTGGCGGAGGCTGTCCGCTTCCCGCGTGAAGGATCGTGATCTTCCATATCCTGAAATAGAAAGAAAAAGAAAAAAAAACAAAAGAAAAATAAAAAGGAAAGAAAACAAAACAAAGAAAATGTGAGAAAACTGGAAAATAAATTTACATGGCGTGTACTCCAGAGTACATGGCGTGTAGTCAAAAAAATGGAGAGTATATCGTGTTCTCTGGAAAGACATGCCGAGGGTGAAAAATAGACCATGGAAAAGTACACGGCATGTACTGAACATACACGCTGCGTTCTTTCAAAGTGTTGGTGGTCATGTGGTACAAATTACACGGCCATGTTTTTATCAGTTCATAGAAAACAATACACATCGTGTAGGTACAGGACATGGTGTGGACTGCACACGAAGAACATGGTCGTGTAGAAGCTGAGATACGGGCCGACTGAACCTCTAAAAGACATGGCGTGTACCAAACACACACGTCGTGTTTAGGAACATGGGGTGAGGGGACGTGTAGAGGGAAGACACGGGCCAGATGAATATATAAAGGACACGGCATGTATCGAACACACACGCCATGTTCTAGAACATGGGGTGAGAGGCTGTGTTATGTGCCACACACGGAGGGGCCAACAAAAATGACTGACATGGCGTGTACCAAACACACACGCCGTGTACAAGAAAATGGTGAGTGAGGCCGTGTGAAAAGGTGTAATCGGGCACGAAAAAAAAAGGACACGGTGTGTACCGAACATACACACTGTGTATATTCAAATTTCGAAATATTTTTTTGTGTGGCCATGTACAGAACTACACGGCGTGTGTTCCTCATTTCATGGTCGTGTACTGCAGGAAGCCGAACGGTCGGCCGATCCAAAAAACACCCTAAACGATTCTAAAAACATGAAATAGAGGGTGTATAACGGTGTACCTAGATGGAGGATCACAATGTGAGAAGAATCAAAACTTGAAACGCCCCAAATCAACGGATCTGGATGAGGGGGGTTTGGGTGTCATTCGAGAGAAGAAAAACGGGAAGAGGGGAGGAAATGGGGAGGCCGCGCGACACAGCCTCAGGCCCGGTGGACCGCGGCTTATATAGCCGCGGTAAATGGCGTGTATGTTTGGACTACACGTCGTGTATCCCAATTTTTTTTTCAAACAACACACATAAATATATAATTATTATAGTGAACTATATAAGAATTATTATTTATAATTAAAATTACATAGATATATCTAAAAATTATATTATAAATAAACCTATACACGACGTATATCTGGAAATACATGCTTTGTATTTTAAAATTAGAAAATGAGTAGTACAACCTTTGGTCTGGTGCTTGGTGCGGGATTTGAATCGGCGATCGGTCGTTCCGAATGAAAGCCCTCAACCACTGGAGAAAATTTTGTTTTGCTATTCATATTTATTTTATATATATATTTATTTTATACGGCCTATACACATGGAAAGAAAGAAAAGCACGGCGTGTGGTTTTTATTTAGGAAAGGATGGGGGTGAAGCGGGGAGATTAGCGCGATTCGAAACCGGGTCTTTCAAACCTTATGCCGAGACTTTTCCAATCTTCCAACTTCACCCGCATGTAATTTGTTATTTGAAAAAAAATTAATTTATATTTAAAAAATTATGTTGCACATGGCGTATATCGGAGTACACATCGTGTGGTTTTGTTAAAAGAACAAATGATGGAAATGGGATGGTTGTCTGGGTTCGAACCCGAGTCTTTTGAAACCAAATTACGATTCTAGCCAACCGGTCCATCCCCATCATGGGTTTTATTAAAAACATTTATATATATACATATATGGAAAATACCACACACGCCGTGTAAATAAAAGGAGGAACCCTGTGCCGAAGGTAAGTCAGGAGGATTTGAACCGGGGATGGCTTGAATAAACTCCAGTGACTTAACCATCGGCACCGGCATCATCCCTAGTTATTTATTTGTTATTCTATAAATTTATACTATTATGATTAGAAATTATAATGTTAAGTACATGTCATGTATATTAGTGGGACACGGCATGTAACCTCTGGGTTTCCTCCTAGGGAGCGCCTTTGTTTTAGGTCGTTGGCTCGATCTACTTACCTTGCTTACTGGAGGTGTATGGTGGACAACGATCCCACCATGTTGTCTGTAGGATGGTAAGCTTTCAACCACTGCCTGTTTACCTTGAATGGTTGACCATCTTCTCTAGAAATTTCTACCGCTCCATGATGGAATACGCGGACAACGTGGAATGGTCCCGACCATCGTGACTTTAACTTCCCTGGGAATAAGCGAAGATGAGAATTAAAGAGAAGTACCTGATCACCGGGTTGGAAAGATTTTCATGAAATCATCCGGTCGTGAATGGCTCTTGTCTTCTCCTTGTATAACTTGGCATTCTCATATGAATCTAATCGGATCTCATATAGTTCCGACAGTTGGAACTTCCGTTTCTCTTCAGCTATCTTCAGATCAAAATTTCGGGCTTTGACGACCCAGTAGGCTTTGTGTTCCAATTCTACTGGTAGATGGCAGGGCTTTCCATAGACGAGGCGGAATGGGGACATTCCCAGTGGTGTTTTGAAAGCAGTATGATATGCCCACAAGGCATCATCTAACTTCTTAGACCAGTCCTTCCGCGAAGTGTTCACTATTTTCTCCAGGATCTTCTTGAGCTCACAATTGGAGAGCTCTACCTGCCCACTGGACTGGGGATAATATGGTGTCCCCATCTGATTCTTTACTCCATACTTTGACAGTATTCCTCTCATCATTGTGTTGTTGAATTGGGTCCCTCTATCGTTGATCAGTACTCGTGGAACTCCAAACCTTCTAAAAATATTTTTCTTTAAGAAATTTATGACTACCTTGGCTATGTCGTGAGCTGTTGCAGTGGCTTCCACCCATTTAGAGACATAGTCAACGCAGACTAGGATGTAAGTGTTCCCAAAAGATGGGATAAAAGGACCCATGAAATCTATGCCCCAGACATCGAAAATCTCGACTTCCAGGATGGGGTGCTGGGGCATCTCGTCTCTACGTCCCGCATTACCGGTCCTCTGGTACCGATCGCAACAGGAAACAAAGGCCCGGGCATATCTATGCATGGTGGGCCAGAAAAATCCAGATTGCATGATCTTTTCTATGGTACGGTCTGGCCCATGATGTCCTCCTACTGGTGAGGTGTGAAAGAACTCCAAGAAAACGTGAACTTTATTCTCTAGGATGCAACGGCGGATCACTCCATCGGCACAGGATCAGAATAGAAGAGGATCCTCCCAGAAGTACCTTTTCACATCAGAGAAAAATCTTTTCCTTTGCTGGAAGGAGAGGTCAGGGTGAACGACACCTGTAACCAGAAAATTAGCGATATCAGCATACCATGGCCTAGGTGTTTCGTTGATCGAAAAGGGTTGCTCATCAGGTAAATCCTCCCTGATATCCCGATCTTCTTCCTTCTCCAAATGAGGCAGCTCGAGGCGGGAGAGATGGTTAGCAATGATGTTCTCACTCCCTTTCTTATCTCAGATCTCAAGATCAAATTCTTATAGGAGAAGTACCAAGCGGATCAATCGGGGCTTCGCATCTTTCTTGTTTAGTAGGTACTTTAGTGCTGCATGGTCAGTCAAAACAATAACTTTGGACAACACTAAGTAAGAATGAAACCTTTCAAATGCGAAAACCACTGCAAGAATCTCCTTTTCTATGGTGTTGTAGTTGATCTGTGCCTCATTGAGCATCCTTCTGGAATAATAGATAGGTCGGAAAATCCAGTCAAGTCGCTGGCCCAAGACTACCCACACTGCATAGTCGCTCGCATCGCACATCACCTCAAATTGTTCCTCCCAGTTGGGAGAAATCATAACTAGAGCTTCTACCAGGCGCTAATTTAGATGCTCAAAAGATCTGAAACATGTCTCATCGAACTCAAATATGGAATCCATGGTTAGAAGATTGGTGAGGGGATGGGCTATTTTGGAGAAGTCGCGGACAAACCGCCTGTAAAAACCTGCATGCCCCAAGAAACTACGGATGGCTCGAACGGAAGTTGGTATAGGTAGTCATGAAATGACTTCGATCATCGCTGGGTCCAACTCTATCCCCTTCGCTGAAATTATGTGGCCAATGACTATGCCACTTTGCACAATTAAATGACACTTTTCCCAGTTCAAGACTAGGTTAGTGTGCTCACATCGTTCCAAAACTATTTCTAGGTGTCGTAAACAAATGGTGAATGATTTTCTGTAAACGGAAAAATCATCCATGAATACCTCCAAGATTTGTTCCGCCATGTCCTGGAAGATGGCCAGCATATAGCGCTAGAAGGTGGAGGGGGCATTGCACATGCCGAAAGACATCCTTCGATAAGAAAATGTGTCATAGGGGCAAGTGAATGTGCTCTTTTCCTGATCCTCTGGAGCAATGGAGATTTGGTTGTAACTAGAAAAACTGTCGAGGAAGCAATAGAAGTTGTGCCCTGCTAGTCGCTCTAGCATTTGATCCATTAATTTCAAGGGGAAGTGATCTTTTCTTGCGGCATCATTTAACTTCCGGTAATCCACACAGACTCGCCAGCCCGTGATAGTGCGTATAGGGATGAGTTCGTTTTTTTCATTTGAAATCACAGTGATACCCCCCTTTTGGGTACCACTTGGATGGGACTCACCCATGGACTATCCGAGATGGGATAGATGATGTCGGCATCCAATAATTTGATCACCTCTTTCTTTACAACTTCCTTAATAGAAGGATTCAAACGTTGTTGCGGTTGCCTAGATTGTTTGGCACCTTCTTCAAGTAACACCTTGTGAGGGAAATGGAAGGGATGATTCCCTTCAGATCATCGAATGTCCACCCAATATCATGACTCTGCTGTTTGAGAACCTGCAGAAGTGCATCTTCATGCTTATGTGACAGTTATGCGTTAAGTATAATAGGCAAAGTTTGATTGGGTCCTAAATACCCATACCTGACATAAGATGGAAGAGGCTTTAGTTCGAGTTCAGGCGCCTTTAAAATCGAAGGCACAAGTGGTTTCACCTTGTCCCGTTCCAAACTATCAAGAACAACTGCACGCTACCAATAGTGGCCACCCTGGCCTTCTAAGAATTGCAAGTCTTCTGGTGCTTCTTCGAATAGAATATCTGGAATAGTTAAATTATTCGAAGTAAAAGAAAATACCAGATCATCCCCTTTGTCACTAAAATGATTAACCATGGTGGACACTACATAACAGTCCTCATGCTCTAATAAGGAAGCATGTTTGACGGCTTTGAGGACGTTGTAGAAAACTCGTTCATCACCGACCTGAAAAATAAGCTCTCCTTCGAGAACATCGATCAGCACATTCCCAGTTTCCAAGAAAGGTCTTCCAAGTATAAGAGGTGCTTCCTGGTCATCCCCCATGTCAAGGATGATGAAATCAGAGGGAAGGATCAGCCTACCCACCTTGACAAGTACGTCCTCCAGTAGTCCCTTCAGGTGTTTGATGGATCGATCAGCAAGTTGAAGGGCGACATGGGTAGGCTTGAGCTCATTGAGTCCCAGCTTCTTGAAAACACTGAGGGGCATGAGGTTCACGCTATCCCCTAAGTCGCAGAGGGCCTTCCCAAACTCACAGGATCCAATAGTACAAGGAATGGTGAAACTACCTGGATCTTGGAGTTTGGGAGGAATGGAATGTTGAACCACTGCGAAGCACTCTTTTGTTAGTGCAATAACACCCAAATCCTCCATCTTCCTCTTATTCGAGAGGATTTCCTTAATGAATTTTGCGTAGGTGGGCATCTGAGTCAGGTCATATGCAAATGGGATGTTGATATGTAGCTTCTTGAAAATATCCATGAATTTGATGAACTGGTGGTCCAGCTTCCTCTGCTTCAATCGCTCTGTAAAGGGTAAGGCAGGCTTGAATGGTTGGATTACTTCCTTTCCTTTATTCTGTAAAGCCTCCTTATATGGGATTTTGGAAGAGGAGGGGTCAGTATTGGTACATTTTTCATCATCAGGGGGTGTGGGTACACCTGTCTGTACTGGTGGCTCCTTCTATGGAAATTCTTTTCCGCACTGTAAGGTGATAGCATTGGCCTCCTCCCTTAGGTTCTTTTCTGTGTTTCCCGGCAGTGTACCGGGTTACCTTCCAGAAATTTGGTTTTCCAGCTGGCCAATATGATTCTCCAAACCTCGAATAGAAGCTTCCTAATTTTGGAACCGAGTCTCAGGAGTAGATATGAATTTAGTCATCAGATCCTCTAACCTTGAAGTGTTCTCCTACTGAGGTGGTAGTTGAGCCGGTGGAGGAGGTGGCTTCCGTGGCTGTTGTGGATGAGGGTTTTGATACCCTTGTTGCTGATAAGGACCCTGTTGGGGTTGTTGCGGCCTTTGGTATTGGTTCTGGTATGGAGGTTGGTTGTAGCTGGGCGGTCGCTGGGGCAGAGGATTCTGCTATTGTTGGCCCCAGCCTGTATTCTGTTGATCTCGCCATGTCGGGTTCTGGTACTGCTGGTATTGGTTGGTCCCTTGATTTTGGGCAACATAACTCACCTCGCTCGTCGAAGGGCCTCCAGTCGAACTTGGACATTATCCCATGATGTGGTTATCACCACAGTCACCACATTCTGGATGGTTCGCCGCATGAACTTGAGATGCTCCTTTGAGATTCAATGCATCGATTTTCATGTACATAGCATCCAACTGAGCAGCTAACATAGTGGTAGCATCAATATTGTGCATACCTCGCTTTTGAGTCCCCCTCTCAGAGTGCCATTGGAATCTGTTGGATGACATGTATTCCAGTAGTTCGAATAGTTCTTCGGGGGATTTCCGCATCACCGTACCTCTAGGAGAAGCATCCACCACGGACTTGGTATTCGTGGTAAGTCCTCCGTAAAAGTTCTGGACATGCATCCAGAGTGGGAGTCCGTGGTGGGGGTATTTTCGTAACATTTCATTGAAGCATTCCCAGGACTCATAAAACGACTTGGAGTCATGCTGCTGGAAATTATGGATCTCATTCCGGAGTGTCATCATTTTAGATGGTGGAAAGTACTTGGACAATAATGCCTGTGCTAGCTCCTCCTAGGTGAGGATAGATCATTGTGGTAGCCCCTTGATCCATTCTTTTCCCTTGTCCCGTAGAAAAAAGGGAAATAGGCAAAGACAGATGGCGTCTTCGGACACGCCGGTGTACCGAAAGGTGTTGCAGATCTCCAGAAAGTTGGAGAGATGGGCGTTTGGGTCCTCGCTAGCCAGGCCTCTAAATTGGACTGTGTTCTCGATCAGCTGCATGATAGCAGGCTTGATCTCAAAGTTTGGAGCCTGGATCGGGGGACGGACAATGCCCGTATCAGTTCCGAGGATTGAAGGAAGACTGTACTCCATAAGGGTACGTCTTGGAGGTTGTTGCTGAAGGGGTGGAGCTTACATGAACTGCTCCTGAGGGGCGAAGTATGGCCGTGGGAAGAGTTGTTGTGGCGGCCGTTGGTAATCCCATGGGGGGAATTCTATGAATGCTCCAGGAGCCTGCTCTAGTAAACTGGCAGCAGGAGGCTGCTGATCCTAGTACTGATGCTTAGCCGCAGCATCTATGGCTGGTGCTCCCTCTTCCTTGTTCGCCATGGGTTGTGGTTGTTGGTCGTGAATTTCTGTCCGTGTACGCCGACGATGAAGCAAGGTTCGTTCGATTTCCAGGTCAAGCGGATCTAATTCCGAATACTCGGCGCTTCTGAATCGTGTAAGACGTATAAACATACACTTTAAGCTCTGCACACCACAACAAAAATACCAGGCGTAACACGGGAAAAGTAAAAGATAAAATTTGAAATGGGATTAGAAAAGAGATTTTTGATAATTTTTTATTTTTATATTCACTTAAATCAATTATTAACACAATTTAAATCTTAGCACTAAAACCAAAGATGCTCCCCGGTAACGACGCCAAAATTTGGTCTCGCTTGTCATTGATTGAAGTTATATGTGTCCCAAATTAATTACCCATTCTTAAAACTTTAGTATAGTATAAGTTTGGGGTCGATCCACAGGGAACAATGGTGTGCATAAATTCAATTGAGTTAATACTTAATTAGGTGAAGTATGCAGAATTTGGAGTTGATTGAGTTGATTTTGGTTTTTTAATTGAAAATAAATTATTTTACTTTGAATAAATGATTAACAGTTTTAAATAAAACAACGGGTAAATTTAAAGAGTTTAAAATAAGAATAAAAGACGTTTCGGGGCTGTGGTGATTAAGGAGTACTTTTTCAGGTTGTTTAAATGGTTGTGTTGTTCATAATAATTCAATCATTCTAGATTTTGTTTTCTTACAAGATTTCCATGGTTTGGTTCCTCTTGTTTGGAATTATAGAAGTTGATTGTTTGGTCCGGTAGTCAGTGTTCTTAATTCTTTATTAAGTTCAGTCCATTATTTGAATTGGTGAAATCCTTCCAATGTTCATGTATGCTTTCACCATTACTTTTATTTTGTATTGCTAAGAACTCTTTCCTTGGTCCGGCTGAGAATTCTCATTTATATTAGACAGTGGTTTAAGAAGAGTAAGATGAATTACAACGAGAAAACACAACTATATAAAACAACACACAAATTATGATCCCATCATCCAAAGCCCCAACACAAGGGGTTTAGTTACACATATAAAGTTGGAGAGAAACGACACACATGATACCTGACGGATTCATCGTGTAGGCATTGAGGTAGGGTGTCGGAAGGTGGAATGGTGGAATGACGGCACCTCGATAGCTTCAGGAATGGTGGTAGCAGAGCTTCTCTCTCCTCTAATGGGTTCTGACCCCCAAATCCATAGGCCAAGGCCTCTTTTTATAGAAAAATAAAGTACACGGTGTGTATAGAAAGTACACGCCCTGTACTTTTTGTCAACGTGCTTTCGTTCCAATTTCTCCACGGGTAGGCGGCCTAACATTCCGTCTTTGACTATTGAACACGGCGCTGCCTGGTAGTTGGTTGTACACGGCGTGTAGTGCCACCATACACGGCGTGTAGTGTCATAAGTTTGGCCGCCAGCCCCTTCTAGAATAGCAGACACGATGTGTAGAAATTCAAACATGCCATGTCTCCTTCAACGGCCACATGGGTGTGTAGACTTTTCTCAGCAACCATCGCTTCTAGAAAGTGGTACACGGCATGTAACGCAGCCTCACACGGCATGTATCTTCTTAATGGTGACATGGAAGTGTACTCCCATCTTCGGTCTGTATCCTTGTCTGGATGTACACGACGTGTATAAAAGTACATGCCATGTAGTTTCAAAATTTTCACAGGCTTCCCTTGATTCGTGTATTTAGCCATAAAGCTCCTGAAAGTAAACAGAATCACCAAAATCAAAGGATATGTTCATAAAACAATAGATATTTTCCAGAAACATGTTTTTATCATCAATTATATATATGGAAATGTATACACAAATTGGGTGCCTCATATATACCACACATAAAATTTAATATGATCCTAATAACAAATATATCCCAATGGAGTGGAAATTGAGACAGAAATTTTTTACCACCCTTTAGTTGAATGTGATTAAAACTATTATATAATGGTTTAAAACATGTTATTAATTTATACCAAAACCATATTCATATTTATAATATCAAATATGATCCTTATATATCATTTTATCACTCATACTTTAATAATATTTCATTATTACTATTGTTTCGGGTGTTAATTTCCTTAATTTCTCATGCATTGTTGTCATGAAAGTTCTGGACCTTGAGAATATGATATAGTTACATCTTATCAATAATTTTGTTACTGT
This sequence comes from Viscum album, assembly GCA_963277665.1. Lineage (NCBI taxonomy): Eukaryota > Viridiplantae > Streptophyta > Magnoliopsida > Santalales > Viscaceae > Viscum > Viscum album. The sequence continues at coordinate 779,830,790 of OY728153.1, read as the reverse complement.
TATGAATATTATATTCATTCATTATGTACATTTTTAGGATCATTCTTTAATGTTGGACATGGGAATTGAATCACATCACTTCATGGAGATGGTAGGTCGTACATCTTCACGAGCAATGTTATGGTTTCTTTAATGGGTGAAATGATAATGAATTTGATGATATATTAATTTTAAATAATAAATATCATTTCATAATTATCATATATATTCATTATTTCCAACATTATTATTTTCCATGTGAGTTGGTGATGCAAAACGAATTGCATCAGTTCGTGTGGTGGTAGTCCGTTGTACACACGAGTAATGATTTTTTCCCATTTGATGCAAAAGTAAATGGTTAAATATTATTATATAAACTTTATAAAATCTCATTATATGAGAAATAATGGTGTTATTATATTTTAATTATAAATAAATAAATTATTCCGCTAAAATAAGAAATAAAAATAAATAGATTTGTGAAGACAGCTACCTTCACATAGAAAACCCCCATTGGATATATTATTAATGACACTAGAGTTGGATTTTTAGGAATAATAGAACCTCTAGAATGTGTCTAAAGATTTTTTGGGAGATAAATTTTTTGTTTTTGTTCAAGATATATGATTTATAGATTTAAAGAAGTGGAGGTAGGATGTTTCCTTTAATATATGAGGTGAGTATGGCACTTTTAATTTTTAAATATTTTTCAATAATTTCATGTCACTTTCTTGGAGATATAGCTCTAAGATGGATAATATAATAAGGGTACAAGTATATGGATTAAATTAAACCAACCAATCGGTTTTTTACAAGTTTTTTGGTCTGTTTGACCCATATCTTTTCAGATTAACCCCCGTAAACCCATTTTACCCTTAAGAGTGATAATTAATTTTTATTGTTTTTACAATCCACTATGAAAAAAATTAAGTTTTACTTTGTAAATAATATTAATTATTTTGATTAAAAATATGTAAACCATTTAATCATATTTAATTCATATAATTGGAATAATTTAATTTAATAATAATCCCATGAATCGTGTTAAAATGGTTTTTCCAGAAATGCATTTGTCAAGCCTAATATGATATTATATCAACTATATGACTAGTAATCATCATTATATGGAATTAAATTCATATATTTTGAAATATTCTATATATAACTTATTTAAATAATTCATCATTAAATATTGTTTTAATTAATTAAAGTGGAACGACATTATTCCTTTTTAAAAAAATAGTTTCTCGAAAAAACATCCTTTTTACCTACAAATAATATTATCTTTATTAATATCAAATTTATAGTCAATTAATTATTAATTATAAATACTATAATGAATTATTATTAAAAAAATAAGAATATTTAAATACTACATTTTTTATTATTCATAAAAACTTATTTCTAAGGGAAAATTTCAAAAATTCTTTTTAGGATAATTTGGACCAATTTCAAAATCGATATTCATCCTATAAAATTAGAATTTCATTCCATGAAATATTAAAATTATTATTGTATTATACTTTTATAAAAATTAACTTTTTAGATATTATATTTTAGGATTATGGGTTACACAATCTAAATAAATTTTTAGGGATAACATCGGGATATTAATCTATGATGGCTACAAAATATCTTTTCTTGATTTCATCAATTGTCTCTAAAGTTACTCCTACCAATAGATAAGATATTGTCCCAAACATTAGTACTAAGGTCCTACTCTATTAGCATTTATACCCTAATCTCCCTTACAGAAATATACCACTCTATTAGAAGATATAAAACTCACTCATCGGGATATAAATAGATATGGGATTTGAAATATATCAAACAATATATTCACTAAATTAGATAAATGATTTACATCTCTAAACGAGAAAAATACCAAAAAAATTGAGCCCCATTGATAGTTATAGAATATGTTTCACCCTAAAATCGTTTGGAATCTCATTTCTCATGAGGTGTTTTAATTATAATACCATGGGGAATCATTTCCACATGTATCCCTATAGGATTCATGACATGAGAAGAAATAAAAGAGCATGATTCACATATATCAAATAATTTTTTCTTAAAAGTTGAGTTTAGAAAAATGTTATCTCACATAGTCGAATGAACTGATTAATGCTCCATGAAAATTTACTCATCACCATAGAATTTCTTACTAGGTCCTTCTAATTACTATTTGTTTCCCTATTCTTTGGTGATTAGCTATAGTGTCATGGTGTTTCTGGAATCACCCTGGCTAACTTGGTTTAGGGGGTGAGAACTACTCTATCATGATCATCCAATTTGAGAATAATATACCAAAGACATATTAGACCCATATCCACTAATCAACATAATAAAACTTGAAAAATGCATTTGAGGTGTCCCATCCTACCACAATTGTGGACCTATCTAGGTGGTGTCATAAAATATTACTTAATATGCTCAAATGAACCATATTGAAAGCATATAAGATTATTAATATGGTTTTCTGGAAAGGATATGGGTCTACTAGATTGGTTTTCTACCACATTTCTTCTTGGGAGTATGTCTTTCTCTTACACTTAGACCCAGTATTAGAGTTCCCACCTATGCCTATATAGACGAAGGTGTTTCCTACACTATATATCCCAATAATAAAATTTTCTATAACTTTCTCAATATTTACCATTTATATATAATAATAAATATATAATACAACCACTTTTGAATTATTTTTTTGTCATAACCTAGCCTCAATGATGTGCGCTATTATGCACTCTCTAGTGTTGACCTCTGTAGAAAATCAAGATAAATCCATGAACTTAGATCCATACTTTATGATAGAAATTTTTTCATTCCAAAGATTAAATAAATATATCATCCTTGTTATCTTGAAGATATGTTGGTAGAATTATTTTTTAAATAATTTCTCAAACCATTGTCATGTAATGTCATAGTATTGTTCAGTTTGAACAATGATATTCCACTATTTCCTCATTATGTCTTTATGAATTTATACTATTGGATTTACCATGATATCAATCAGTGCTCCTAGAAAAACTGATGATTCTATTAATTCAATCAATCCATGCGTATGATGTGTCTAGTCCTAAATCACCCTAATATATTAGTTTATTCTACTTTTGGTACTCTAATTATGGATTCCCATGGTGTGGTTCCTGAATCACATTTCACTTATCATCATATTGAAAGGGTTGAACTATACTATATATAAGTGGTTGATTAAACTATGGTTTAGGTTGAACCACATTCTCAGTTTTCTCCTCCTGTTGATTTTTTAGCTATCTCACTACTGGCATTCTTTCTATAAACATAGAAGTAATAACAATCAAACACTAAATAACAAAAAAATAAAAAAAAATCGATATTCAGAATCATAAAAAATCAAATCATCACACTAAGACTCTAACAGACAGAAAATACAACATGGATGATGGAATCCTAGTGGTAAGTCTTTGTACCAATGTAGGATACTCTTCTCGTATTATCTAAACCCACGACGATGAGGTGATGATGCTACTAAAGGTGTTTATGAACACCTTTTTTACCTGAACCTCCCTATTATCTAGAATTTCAGAATAAAGAAGTTAGATAAGCCTTTTCATGCTCTAAATTTTATTTTCTAAAATGTATGATATTTAAAATTACCACCACAATAGATAAATCTGACCAAACTGATACCATTTCTAACATCCCTCCCCTAGACCATTGGATTAAGAAGAGGAATAGGTGATACTAACAATAGGTTACAACCCTCAGATACCAAAGGATTCCAATAAAATTTAATGAAATACAAGATAATTAGGCGATGATTGTCCCTTAAATATATATATATCCTATAAGAGAACAAATATGAAAAAAATGATATTAAATGATGCATGAGAGTAATCCTAACAACTCAAAATCCAAGATAAAAATCTAAATCAGAGTATTAGTATGAATTAAAATACAATAACTGTCAAAATAGAAAATAAAACTTGATGTAATGACACTAATGTGTCATTAATCTAAATAACTAAGCCAAATATCTCAAATCTCCCACACCATTACCAAGCCTCTAGAATCATCATTCTGTACTAGAGAATATAGAATATTCCCCTTACCTATGTCATGAAAAGCAATATTGATATACTCACCAAGGAGCATATGTCACGGGAGAGTATACATACTAGTGGGAAATATTCTAGAATCTTACCACATATATCACTAAGGCGTAATCAAAAGAAAATTATTTATATAAAACAAGTTGTAGTAATAAAATATTTATCCCAAGAATTTAAAATGTAAGTTGTAAAGATTCATAGAAAATAGTATAATTATAAGCGTAATTTTAACCATTTTTTAGCATAATCATAATCCACTTGTCATGCCCATTTCAAAATTACTCACACACTCATTCACACCGTAGGAAAATCCTAACAATATTGAGCGATGATCCATCCCATCTCTAAATCATCACTCAGTAGTAACCTCCATGTTCCCCAATAGCACTAGAATCCACGTCCAAACAAACAGTGCCCTTTATAATAAAATCATGATCACATGAAAAACCATGTATGATAAAGTATCCCCAAAACATAATCTTCTTTATATATTTTTTCTTTTAAAAATTTAATCAAACACGTTGCATGAATCTTTCTAAAACCATATAATAAGATAGATTTCAAAAATATTTCATCAGGGTTTTTTTCATTGATAACATAATTATGAGTTTTATAAATCTTAATCCTTTAATTTCTAGAATAAGTGAATAAGAGAGTGAATACACCTACCTTAAATGAGTCCAATTTATGAAGAAACACATGATGATTTTAGAAGATCTGTATTACTTATCTATTTCATTCAATAAATCCAAAATAAATCTCATGAAAACATGTTCTCAACCTTAGATTTTTCTATGATAGATCCAACCATAGGTTATTTCAAAGAGAAGTTGAGAAGATCATGAAGGAGAATGAAAATATGGAGACTTACCTTTGATTTCTAAATCAAACACACCATGATTTGTTGAAATAATCTTTTAGAAGAAATTAGATCACCAAAATCACCTAGAGAAGGGTGGAGAGTAGATATCCTAGAACAAATGAGGAATAATTAGAATTATAGGTAAATTTTTGGGTTAAAAATCAAATTATCAAACTGAATTAATTATGTCACATAGTTAAGACATTCATTTTACCAAACTATAAACCAAACATGTGGGTACACTATCCCAAAAATACCATCTCACACAGTCTATCCCTATGATTTATAAACCAATGCCCCAACCATGTGAAATTGTTTTTTCTCATGCCACACAATAACCTAGGGAATCCACACAGTTTCCCGTAACCACATGCCAATTGTCTGCCTCCTTCTAGACTTCATCATCCTTCCACATGGTTACTTAGGGAATATATATGGTTTCTCTAACCATGCATCAACCATGATTATTTAATAAACCCTAAAAACTCACCAAAATCTCCTAGAAACTTCCCTATATGATTCCCAACCATACCATAGCTAAAAACACATAAAATAGAATCACATACCTTAAACTTGGGGTGTTACATTATGATGAGGAAAAAATTAGTTAAAATTTATCCTATAATAAAATAGTCATCAAGAGAGTTTCATATAGAAGTAATAAAGAGGAATATAAATTATATTCATTATAATATAACTTTTAAATATTTTTTACGATAATCATAATACATTTTTCATACCCATTCCACAAACACTTTCACACCCTTTCATGTTTAATGACAACCAAAATACTCATGAGTGGTGATCCATGCTATTACTAAAACTTCACTTAGTGATTCTCCATATTCCCCAATGGCACAGATTTTCATGTTCAAACCAATATGTTCCCATAAAATGAAATCATTAACATATTCCAACCAATGAATGTCATATTCTCTCTAGAGCATTATTTATTTAAATATTTTTTATTTTAATAATTTAATGAAACATGTTGTGTGTATCTTTCTAAATCCATATAACAAGAAAATTTTGAAAAATATTTTTTCAAGTGGTTTTCAATAAAATAATAACCAATATTTTTAGAAATATAAATATTTTAAGTTCTAGAAAAAAGTGGAAAGAGAGAGAATCTATATACCTTTAATAGATTCCATTTATGTATCATTACACCATGATCTAGGTAAATCTAGATTCATTCTCAATTTCCTTTAATGTATCCAAAATAAATATAATCAAAACATGTTTTAACCCTTATATACATCCATGATTTATCTAATATAAGGTTATTTCCAAGTGAAGATGATAATATCATAAATGATAATGAACAGAAAAAATACTTAGCTATGATTTTTGTATCTAACACACTAATATCCATTTAAATCGGCCTCTAGAAGGAATAATATGACCAAAATTTCCTAGAGGAGTTTTAAGATTAATGATCCAAGAAACATGGAGGAAGAATTAGGGAATAGAGGTAATTTTGGGTTAAAACACCAATTTTAGACTTAATTAATTGTGTCAAAAAGTTAAGTTTCATGGTTTACCAAACCATGTACCAACTGTGTGAGATCCATTATCCCAATACTCCTAACTCGTATGGTTTTTCCACGGGGTTTAGAAAACCATGTTACAACCATGTGAAATTAACATATAACAGGTGATAAGGTTATATAGGTAATAAAAATTATTTTTACATAATCATACACTAAATATATGCCTCCTTTAGGACTTCCTCAACCTTTCACCGAATTACTTAGGAAATCTGCATGGTTTCCCTTAATTATGAGCCTACCATGTTCCTTTAAAATTCTTTCAAAAACAAAGAAAAATCACTCTAAAACTTTATAATAAAAATCCCAACCAAATAATTTATAAAAAACACATAAAATAAAATATTATACCTCATACTAGTGGTGTTACATGACCCAAGTGAGATTAATTATTCTTTCCCTAATGAAATATTGCTTATTTTATCAACTACTTATGATACTTGGTATAAACATTTTAAAAAATTTCTAATCACTATAATCATTCCCAAGGAATATATAAAAAAATAGACAAATAAATTTATTTTAGAACTTAAATAATACATTTGGGATTACCCTTTTTAGAATATTTATTTATTTAATCCTTAGTATGTGTGTTCCTAAGGAAGAGATGATTCCCATTCTTTAGAGATGCCTTAACTAAATGGATGATTTAGTTAAATAATTATAATAATTAACTAATTAAATAATTTTATAGTTTTATCTTAAAAATAAAAGACACAACCTAATATTAGGAATGAATTTAAATATTAGTTTAATAAAAATGTTTTCAGTTTACATCAAGAAAAGAAGTTCAAATTCAATTAAAATATAAAACTTACTCTCATTTTTTAACCCACAACAAGTATTTAATGGTGATAAAGAGAAAATATTTTACTCGATTTAATCAATGGTTCAATATAGAAATATAAATCACTCAAGGATACATTTCAAGAAAAAAATTACTACTAAAGATATAAAATATAATTTGAAAACAATCAATTTGAAAAAATAAAAGGGAATTTTTTTATTAAAACTACATTGATATATTGTTTAGTACATTTAAAGGCCATACCCAAACACTTAAAACTGAACATTCTCTTCACCATTTAATTTTAATGTAACACCCCAACCCTAGTTACCCAGAGTCAGTGAATTATTACATAACATTGGCATGATACAAGGAAATCATGTCCTGAAAGACCGATCAGTTTAGTAGCCTTGGAAATACTAGATACATTCATGAGTTTTACATTACATTATAAAATGAAAATCTAAAACAACATTATTTACATATACCACATTTATATCCCCTCAGACTATCCCTGCACATCAGTCATAAAATACTTCTTCACATACTGGGAAAAATAAAACATAGAAAGGGTTGAGCATAGATTCTTAGTAAGGATAACAATATAGTGAAAACTTTCATAAATAAGCATAAAATTTTAAGGTAATGTATAAGACTAAAACAAAATCCGTTTAAACTTGAACTTCAGAATAATATGGCAAAGCTAAATCAAATTATGTCATTTACTTATTCACATGGATATTCTACTAGTCAAATAATCACATGCAATATCAATAGCCACTTTCATAATGATGGAATTCATAATGCCAGACTTCATAACAACATAGTTAAGGCCTTGTTCCAAGACTACAAATAAGATTTTTTTCAATCCCTTTTTCCAAGGTACTAGTTTTTCTCATGAGAACTACTAACGCAACGAGGAGCTATAGCGGGATCCACCCATCACTTACTAAGTCAAATTCATTCCTCATATGAAAAGTTTTAAACATAACAAAAACATTTGTATTAAAACTAGCATACGATTAATGTCAACAATTTATCCATAAACCATGAATGGCCTAAAAATAAATCATCCACAGTAAAACATATCACAAAACCTTCTATACAATATGGAAGATTTTTATCATAATAAATCAACTTCAAACAAGCGTAAAATTTATCAAAGGATTTTGACATAAATGAAATCAAAACTATTGGAGAGAAATATCTCTTTCTATTTTGAAATCATTTAAGATTCACATAATTATATAGAAAAAATTTATTTTGAAAATATTTTTATAAGCATGTAAGGGAAGAATCGACGATGTTATAATGGTGGAAAATAGTTGAACCTGCCGTATAAGTTAAAAAATATTATTACATTATTTTTGTCGAAAAGGTCATAAAGTACCTTGTTTGGAAAACGATGGAAAGATTCCTTAATAAACAACTTATAAAAATTCAATCAAGGGTGTAAATTAATTTATCCCATAGTCTATTAAATAGTAAAAATGTTTTGAAATACATTTTTAAGAAAACACGGATGTGGAAAATAAAGAGGTCCCAATATATAAATACGCATAAACAACCTCAGATAATGAAGAGATTTTAGAATTAACCATTACCGATTCGGTAACTCATGAAACATACACCCCATGAAAGTAGGATTATTCAATGAAGTTTTAAATTCCCATAGATTAAATTATATTACACAAGTAATAAAATCATTTCCAGTACATACACTACACAAAAGGAAATAGTGGCAATACAGCGTGAATCTTACGGAATAAGAAGTGAGATGAAATCCCCTTACCATGTTGTAATCAATCGAGTCGTATGAAAAAATTTAATAACCACAAAATAATTCATAGAATACCAATAATATAAATAGAATCATGATAATATATATCAAATGGCAGTACACAATACACCACATGCAATAAATAAGTGGCGAACAATGGAAATCTCACAGAATTAAAAGTGAGATAAGAAACCCATTACCTTGTTCTTTTCCTTGGTTGAGGGTAGGTTAACCTCCTATATAATGGTTAAATAATTGTTATTAAATTATTCAATAACCATATACATTAATATGATATCATATATGATCATATAATATTGCTTTGTTAATGATATTTCAGTAGTATCCTCGTTTTGGGTGTTAACTGATTAGTTTTCCTTTATATGATTTGTTACGTAAGTAATGTTTGTTGTGGATATGATATATATTATTCATATTCATAATTATATTAATTATTTAAAAATTATTTTTAATCGTCAAATGAAAATTATTCTTGAATGGATACGATGGGGAATAAATATCATTGCGTTCGTGGAGACGGTAATCTGTACGTACGCACGAGCGACAATATCATTATTTTGATATTAAAATAATATATAATTGGTTGGTATATCATATATACAGAATAATTATCATGTTATATTTATTATTTACATCAACTATACATCATTATTATACCCATCCAAATAATAATGTATTGAATAACAACTACACCATGACGTGGAGACAGTAAATCTTACGTATGCATGTATGGTGACATGTCATTCATAAGATGGATAAAAATAATGAATATGGTTGTACTATTTTTATAATAAAATCACAGTATATATAAGATACTGGAGTTATTATTTTATAATGGAAACAATAAATAAAGATGAAGTGGAAGAAGAAAATAATTTGAAAGATGTGATGAAATATTTACCTCTTCTTCGAGTTCTCCCTTTTGATTTGATCCAAAAGGGCTCCTTACGTTGGCTTTCTGACTAAAGTAAGGCCTCTAGAATGGAGGGAGGACAGTTTAGAGGATATCTGGGCAGGGTTTTGCTGAGCCAAATGGATTTTAACGTGTGAATATGAGAGAAGGGGAAGTGCCCTTTTATTAGAGGGGTGAGGGGCACCTTAGGAAAATATTGAAATATTATTTTATAAAAAACTAATTTTCGGTCTCTAATGGATCCAAAATGATTTATTTCTAGGATAAGGTGGTTATGGGTAGAAAAACACTCAACCAATAGGTTTTAGACAGGTTTGGGTCACTATATTAACCTTATCTTCTAGATTTAACTCTTAGTTAATTAGTTTGACATTTACCATGTCTCTTTGTATTTTTATATTATATGGTTAATAAACATACTATAAACTTCCAAGATAACCTTTAATGGTTAATTAATGACATATATAATATTTTTTAAGAACTTTTTTTGAACCTTATATTTTTTGGAATAGAATATAAATTAATAAAATAATATTTTTTTTAAAAATCTTTTACGTCAATTTTGACCCTATTTTCTATTTTGTCATTGTTAAATTTCTAAAAGTACTATTAATTCAAAAGAAATTAATTTAATAAATCCTAACATGTCCCATTAACCTATAAATTTTTTTTATGGAATTAAAACTTTCAGATTATATTTATTTTTACATCCATAATATCATTTATTTGATTCTTTCATTAATAAAGAAAATACTACATCCTCATTCTGTCATAAATAAATTTAATTATTCAATGTATAAAAATTATTAATAAAATACCATTATGTAGGAAATATTTTTATCTTTCTAATTAATATTTATAGTTGAAGAGATAGCATATATAACCCTATGTAAAAATTGTTTTACTAAAAGATATATTCTTATGTCATTTTTGTATTTACTTTAACTTAAATAATATAAAGTGTCATTATCACTTACAAGTGGCTCTATGGGGTCCCAAAATCGACCCGATTATGCCCATGGTTAGACATGTATTATTAAATAGAGTTTGGACACGTTTTAGGGTAATTTTTATATTATTATAATATTATTTTTTACCCTTATTTATCGGATTTACCCTTTAACCATGGTAAATAAAATATTTACCGAAATAATTATTCAAAATGTCTTAAAATAATATTTACCTATTTAAAAAATTTGGAACTCCTGATTATAAATATGGAATAAATTTTTCTAAATTAAAAACAAATAAGTGGTAGAAATTAATTTAAAATTAATTCCTGTTGTCAAAACAAAAAACGTGTTTTTAAGAAATAATAACTATCAAAAGATTAACACTTTCTTATGTCCAGTTTAAATGTGAAATTACATCCAATTACCAATATTTGATTAAATGGTAAAAATATAATCTAATTATACATAAAAATTAGTTAATAGTATAATTTTTCACTATAAATTATTTTGATTAAAAAATTTGTTTTTAATTAAAATTTGGTATTTTTTATTATTCATCAAAAACTGAATGTTCTCATAAAAATAACAAAAATTCACCCTAAACTAATTTCGATATTCTAAACCCAAAAATGAAGTCCATTTTGAAAGATAAAATTTATAAAATTTTAAAAAGTGGGTATTACTATTCATAAAGGCTAGTTTGATTGGTCGCGATGTGTTATAATCTCGAAGTTGCGTACAATGCAAGCTATTGCATTATTCAATGGGAAACGTACCATGAAATCTTGGGGTGTTACATTCTCCCCTACTTCAAATAATTTCATCCTAGAAATTTCTAGAATATTACTGTATAAAAATATTTGGGTGGTTGTTTCCTCGTGAAGAGATCTAACATTGATCCTCCACGTTGTGGATTAGGGTGCTTCATACAGGTAAGGTTATTATTCATAACCTGAGTGGGTTGTCCCAGTATGGTGATAAGATGATCAGCACCAGTTTCTTCACCATCTCCATAATAATTATCTTGATTGGGAGGTAAATACCTACACGGATTATGTGCGTTGATATGATTTTCATTCCTTTCACTAGGCGCCATTTTTAAACAATGGCATAAACTAGATTTGTTTATTAATCGAAATACATAATTCCAAACTTGTAAAACACTTAACATAAACTGAACAGTTTATGGATAAAATCCATAATCATAAAAATGCTTTCTTTGAGTAATTATATACTCATAGACCCTTCATAATTATTTGTAAAGAAAATGAGAATTTTCCTAAGCATATACTCTGGGAGTGTCGTAACCAAGAGTGCAGCAAGGCTTGTTGTCGTGCACCAGTTCCCGTTAAAGTCTATCCCAAACGGTGTTTTCGGGTTTTAACCCTAGGTACATCTATGCTAGAGCCACCTCTGCCTTCTTGTATCCAAACAAGGATGTATTTCTTGGAAAACTCACAAAATCTCTATAATACCAAAATTATAGGAAGTTCTTCTATACTAATCCTCAAAGTCCATCTTAGAGTAATGTGCTCTAATCAAAGTTTATCTAAATCTAGATTCTTATGTTTGTACTAAACTTTTTCTGATACCAACTATAATGCCTCGACCCCAGTTACCCAGAGTCAATGCATTATTACATAACATTGGCATGATACAAGGAAATCATGTCCCAAAAGACCAATCAGTTTAGTAGCCTTGGAAATACTAGATACATTCATGAGTTTTACATTACATTATAAAATGAAAAACTAAAACAAAATTATTTCTATATTCCACACTCATATCCCCTCAAAATATCCTTACAGGTTATTCTTAAAATACTTCATCGCATCCTGGGAAAAATAAAACATAGAAATGGGTGAGCTCAGATGCTCAGTAAGGATAACAATATAGAGGAAACATTTATAAATAAGTATAAACATTTAATGAAATGTATAAGAATAAAACAAAAGCCTTTTAAACTTGAAATTCAGAAGAATATAGAAAATATGAAATCAAATAAATCCATTTACTTATTCACATGGATATTCTACTAGTCGAATAATCACATGCAATATCAATAGCCACTTTCATAATGATGGAATGCATAATGCCAGACTTCATAACCACATAGTCAAGGCCTTATTCCAAGACTAAAAATAATATTTTGTCAAGTACTTGTGCCAAGACACTATTTTGCTCATGAGACCTACCAATGCATCGAGCAGTTATAGCGGGCTCCACCTTTCACTTACTAAGTCCAATGCATTCCTCCTATGAAAAGGTTTACACATAACATAAACATTTTTATTAAAACTAGCATAAAAAATGTCAATAATTTATCCATAAACCATGAATGGACTAAAAATAACTCATCCACAGTCAAACATATCACAAAACCTTCAATACAATATGAATATTTGTATCATAATAAAACAAATTCAAACAAGCATAAAAATTTTCAAAGGATGTTGACATAGATGAAATCAAAACTATTTGAGAGAAATATCTCTTTCTATTTTGAAATCATTTAAGAGTCACATAATTATAAAGAAAAAATTTATTCTAAAAATATTCTTATAATCTTGTAAGTGAATATTTGATGATGTTATAATGGCGGAAAATAGCTTCACTTGTCATATAAGTTAAAAAACATTCTTACATTAATTTTGTTGAAAATGTCATAAAGTACCTTTTTTGGAAAATGATGGAAAGATTCCTTTATAAACAACTTATAGAAATTAAAACAAGGGTATAAATGACTTTATCCCATAGTCTAGTAAATATTAAAAAAAATTGAAATACATTTTTAAGAAACCACAGATATGGATGATAAATAGGTCCCAATAGATAATTGCGTATAAACAACCTCGGAAAATGAAGAGATTTTAGAATTAACCCTTACCGATTTGGTAACTCACGAAACATACACCCCATGAAAAAAGGATTATTAAATGAAGTTTTAAATACCAATAGATTAAATTATATTACACAATAAATACAATCATGTCCAGTACACACACCACACAAAAGGAAATAGTAGCAATACAGCGTGAATCTCACAGGAATAAGAAGTGAGTTGAAATCCCCTTACCACATTATAATCAATCGAGTCGTATGAAAAAAATTTAATAGCCACCAAATCATTTATATAATACCATGAATATAAAGATAATCATGATAATATATATCAAATGGCAAAACACAATACACCACATGCAATAAATAATGGGCGAACAATGGAATCTCGCGGAATTAAAAGTGAGATAAGAAACCCCTTACCTTGTTCTTTTCCTTTTTCGAGGGTAGGTTAACCGCCTATATAATGGTTAAATAATTGTTATTAAATTATACAAGAACCATATTCATTAATATGATATCATATATGATCTTATAATATATCTTTGTAAATGATATTTCAGTAATATCATCATTTCAGGTGTTAACTGATTCGTTTTCCTTTATATGCTTTGTTACGTATATAATGTTTATTGTGGATATGATGTATCTTATTCATATTAATAATGATATTAAATCTTTAAACCTTATTTTTAATCATCAAATTAAAATTTTTCTTTAATGGATACGATGGGAATTGAATCTCATCGTGTTCGTGGAGACGGTAATCCGTACATACGCACGAGCGACAATATCCTCCTTTTGATATTAAAATACTATATAATTGGATAGTATATAATATATAAAGAATAATTATCATGTTATATTTATTATTTACATCAATTATACATCATTATTATACCCATCCAAATAATAATGTATTGAATAACAACTACACCATGACGTGGAGACGGTAAGTTATACGTACGCGCGTATGGTGACATGTCATTCATAAGATAGATAAAATAATGAATTTGGTTTTAAAATTTTTATAATAAAATCAAATTATATATAAGATACTGAATTTATTGTTTTAGAATGGAAACAATAAAGAAATAGAAAGTGGAAGAAGAAAAGAACTTAAAAGAGGTGATGAAATATTTACCTCTTCTTCAGCTTATTCCTTTTGATTTGATAAAAAGGGCTCCCTAGGTTGGATTTCTGACTAAATTAATACCTATAGGATGAAGGGAGGACATTTTATAGGATATTATTTTAGGTTTTGTCCGAGAAAAATGGCTTTGATGGTGTGAATTTGAGAGAAGGGGAAGTTCCCTTTTATAAGAGGGGTGAGGGGAACCTTAGGAAAAGATTGAAATATTATTTTATAAAATAATAATTTTTTGTTTATAATGGATCCAAAATGATTTATTTCGAGGTTAATGTAGGTATGGGTCGAAAACCACTCAACCAATAGGTTTTAGATAGGTTTGGGTCACTATATTAACCTTATCTTCTATATTTAACTCTTAGTTAATTAGTTTGACATTTACTATGTCTCTTTGTATTTTTATATTATATGGTTAATAAACATACTATAAACTTCCAAGAGAACATAAATTGGTTCATTAATGACATATATAATATTATTTAAGAATTTTTTCCGATCCTTAGATTTTTAGGAATAAAATATAAATTAATAATATAATATTTTTTTTTAAAAACTCTTTTATGTCAATTTTGACCCTATTTGCTATTTTGTTTTTGTTAAATTTATAACAGAGTTATTATTTCGAAAAAAAATTAATTTGATGAATCCTAACATGTCTAATTAACCTATAAAATTAGTGGATGGCATCAAAACTTTCAAATTATATTTATTTTAACATCTATAATATCATTTATTAAATTCTTTCATTAATAAGGAAAATATTTCATCATCATTGTGTCATAAATAAATTTAATTATTCAATGTCTAAAAATTATAAATAAAATAAAATTATGTAGAAAATATTTTTATATTTCTAATTAATATTTATAGTCTATGAGATAACATATATAAATTTATTTAAAAAAATTTTTACTAAAAGATATTTGCTTATGTCATTTTTGTATTTACATTAACTTAAATAATATAAAGTGTCATTATCACTTACAAGTGGCTCCATGGGGTCCCAAAATTGACCCAAGGATGCCCATTGTCAGAAATGTATCATCCAATAGGGTTATGAAATGTGTTAGAAAAATTAAATATTATTATAATATTATTTTTTACCATTATTTACCGGATTTACCCTTTAACAATGGTAAATAAAATATTTACCGTAGTAATTATTCAAAATGTCTAAAAAGAAAAGTTAACTATTTACATGATTTGTACCTCCTGATTCTAAATATGGAATCCATTTTTCTAAATTCAAAACACAGAAGTGGCCGAAATTAATTTGAAATTAATTCTCATTGTGAAAACAAAAAGCGTGTTTTTAAGAAATAATAACTATAAAAGATTGACACTTGCATATATCCAGTTTAAATGTGAAATTACGTCCAATGACTAACATTGGATTAAATGGTAAAAATATAATCTAATTATACTTAAAAACCACTCAATAGTATAATTTATCACAATAAATTATTTTGATTAAAAAAGTTGTTTTTAATTAAAATTTAGTATTTTTCACTATTCATAAAAAATTGAATGTTTTCATAAAAATACCAAAAATTAACCCTAAGATAATTTCAATATTTCAAACCCAAAAATGAAGTCCATTTTGAAAGATAAAATTTATAAAATTTCAAAAAGTGGGTATTATTATTCATAACTGCTAGTTTGATTGGTCGCGATGTGTTATAATCTCGAAGTTGCGTACAATGCAAGATATTGCATTATTCAAAGAGAAATGTATCGTGGAAGCTTGGGGTGTTAAATTTAAGGTATAATAAACATTTAAAAATTTTAAATGAAACTAATTTCTAATTTCTATAGTCTAATGGAATGCTTTAAGGGGATTAATTAATCTCAAAAGGGAAAATCTACCAAAACATAAAGTATTTTTCTCAAAAAAAATTTAAAATATACATTTAATTTATTATTGGGTGGGGAAAAGAATTATCAAGACACCCTAGTAACATATAATGATTAAAAATTTATCTAGAATAAGTATTATTACATTAAAATAGTAATAAAAACTCAAAAAAATATGTGGTGTTAAGATAATGTTTCAATTCTATTTGACCATGATTTTCAAAAAATAATTCGTAAAAAAAAATTGAATCAGTGAAGAACAAAAAATAATAATTTAACACTAACAGCTAATTATATTCCCCCATGCTTAGTTTAAGATATTATTAATATTTAAAAAATATATATTCAAATTAAAAAATCAATTTTCATAGATAAAATATCAATTTCTAAAAATTAATGTGAAAAAATGAAGTAAAATAAGAAAAAATCTTACATAATAATATATCTATCAACATTTGAATTGATCCTTCACACTTCCCTTATATTTGAGTAAAGTCTATTTAGCTACTGAGTTCCAATTCCCATAAGATTAATAGTTCAAAATAAAATAATACAATTATAACTATAGAATAAAGGGAGTCCATAGTTTGAGTTTAAGGAATGGTTACTCAAAAATTTACTTCAGTAATAATCTCCTCCAAGCCCTTATAATCAATAAAAAAATTTCTCTAGGTGATATGAAATTATACTTTTCAAGTTTTTAGACTGTACGGTCAACTTTCTTTTAAACCAATAAGAAGATAAGTAAAATACAAGTTGATACATAGGTTGATTGGTTATTATTCAAATAGATATGTAAAATATAAACAAGCTAAAGGACTGTGGGTTAACTCCCGTGAAGCACAAAGTTTATAGACCTTGGTTTAACATAGATAAATATTAATCATAAAGGGAAAAATTAACATCTATTACCTTTTTCTTACCCTCAAAGTAATTCTTAATCCTTTTTCCATTAATTAGAAATGATATATTCTCCTCACATAAAAGTTCCATGTCTCTTTTAACTAAGAATATTAGGGTGTTGAAGGGTCTATACCACTTATATTTTATTATTTCAATGATGATTTAAAGTTTATAATTTAAATGTAACACTTTATTTCAAACCTTAAATTTCCAATTCTGAAGGATGTAATCATGAAAATCCTTAGTTATTCCCTTATATATCCTTGAATTTTAATAGGAATCCCATTAAATCACATCAATTTCACTCATATACAAAAACCTTCTCTCACCAAAATATTTAAAATCATAGTCTAGGGCCTTGATATCCTAGAAAGACTAAAGTTTATGCTCAATAATAAATTTTGATGATTTTTTAAAGAGTATCCAATATGGAGAGATTCCAATGTGAGTTTAAAAGGTAAATCTATAGTTATACAAGGACTCATAAAATTTTAAGGACTAGTATTTCCTTGAGACACAAACTATTTTTTATAAGATCTTCTTAGGATCCCTATTTGAAATATCAACTTATCCACTAGACTAAGGATGGTATATAGTTACAGTCTTATTAACATAGCCATGTTTCTCTATTAATGTTTTGAATTTAATGTTCTTGAAATGGGTACCATTTTTAGTGATGAAGGACTTTGGTACCCCAAATTTAGAAATGATGTTCTCTATAATAAAATTCAAATATACATTATCTTGGTTTTTGGTAAGTTCTACAACCTTGATCCATTTGGTAACATAGTCAACAACCACTAATATATACTCATTCACATGAGAATATGGGAATTTTCTAACAAAATCTAAACCCTAAACATAAAGAAAATATCAACCACTATAATCCATTTTTGGGAAAGCTATTGTTTCCTTCCAACATTGCCTAACCTATGGCACATTTAAAATCTTGCCAAAATACTCCTAGAATCATTAAAAAGTTTAATCCAATAGAAACCATTGGATAATAATTTTTGTGAATTTCTTTATCCATCATGGAACCCAGCCCATGGTGAAGAGTGAATTTAATAATTAGACAGAAATAAATGGATGAAAAAGAGAAAAGGTGGAATATTCTAAAATATTTGAACCTATTAACCATGGTGAAAAAGATACATTTGAAGGGGATGTAGAGTGAAGTATTCTTTAAATACTTTTAATTTTTTAAAATTCCCTCATTTTTATAAAAAAAAGAAACCATATTTTGTCAAAAAAAATTCTCTTAAGGGAGAAATCATATTTACTAACTTGAGAAAATTCATGGAATAAATCATTAATGAAAATCACCACGTTTTGGAAATGAGATTATTTAATTTTTTATGATTAATTTACTTAAATTTAATTTGATAAATTTATGAATTGAGGATAAAAAATGAGTCTGTTAAGGAATTATTTGATGTCTCGTTATTTAAATACTCATTTTCCATATAATTTGGATGAAATGTTGATTTTTTTTCATTGATTAAAGTTCTCTGATTGATTTATAATTTTTTTATCATTTTCATGTGGAAATTTTATTCATTGAATAATTGTAATAAAATTGTTCTTTTGGTGATAAAATTGATCAAATGATATTTTCTTTAATTTTAATATATTTTTAATATCTGATATTTTAGTTGATTCTTTAAATTTTTTATTCAAATTAATTTTTAATGATATTTTTAAGTGGTTCTTATGTTAATCTTAAAATTATAAAGTTTCATGTGTTGTATCTAAATATTCTATTTTGAAATTTTATTAATCAAATATAATGAAGATTAGAAATTCATTAATTAATTTTTTATAGAGTTTTATTTTTTATGAATCCATTAATTTTAATTTCAATGGATTTATGGATTTATTTTTATTAGAATCTAGTTTCCATAAGGCTTTTGAGGTAGGTGTTCATGAGATTTGGATACCCATGTGAGATAATTCCATAGAGTACATATATAAGATATTTTTTTTAGTTATTAGAAGATAGTAGAATAATTAACATTTTATGTGTAGAAAAAAATTTATAGGTGGTCCTATAAGAGATTAGAAGGAGGCTTGTAGGACATTTCTAGTTTTACCCCAGAATAATATTTCACCATCTCCCCACAAAGGAGGATTTTAAATTATTCCCATGTATTATATTTAATTTTCTTCCTATATATGATATTTTTTCCCTTTTATGAAAAAATCACCACGTAGGATATTTTCATCTCCCTAGTTCTAATTTTTCTCAATAAAAGAAGATTATTGTAACTGATTAAATGTGATATTCCAAATAAAATATGAATAAAATCCAAATATGGCTCAAGTATGAAGTCAGGACTACTATTACATATTGAAGGAAATTAAATTGAAAGGGAGTTAAAATTTCCATCAAAGACAAGATGACTAAAATCTAATGATCATCAATAGAGTTTCTAAAATAATCTTCCCATAAAGAAGATTTGGTCACATTTTTTAGAAATAATAATGGAGGCTAAGGATTTGATAGACCTTAAGGAGATCATTTCATGCCTTTTTAACTGGTAGGATAATAAGAATAGTATAGTGTCAGTTCTATGTGAAGGATTTATGGTAGAACTTCATAAAAGGATTATAAGGATTGGTTTGACATCAAAATAGTGTTTCATCATGGTTTCATTTATTAAACCAAGATGGATTTTTCATGGATCAATTATTTCAAGTCCAAGGAAGATGATTATGTTTGTTAAGAAAATCATGAATAGATGATGAAGTTGAGGTTGAGTGAACCAATTTATCTTGGAAGTGATGAATCATGAGGCACTGTCAGCATAATAAATACATTCTTACTAGGTTTGTTCCCTATGTAGGTTAAATTGATTAGTGTTTGTTGTATTGAGTTACTCAATAAGGGTGATTTGAGTTCCCAATAAAACTTTCTGTTAAAAACAATTTAATGAAAATTCCCCCAAGTTAATTATAAACATATAGTTAATGAAAATAATTGAATTATATAAGTTTGATATTTTATAAAATTTCTCAAATCGGGAATAGGACTCAGTTAAAAATTATATTTGAAATCACATTAACTTTTGAAACTAAATTACTTAATCAAACCCTTTATATAAACACAGGTTAAGAACAACTATCAAAGTAAAGGTTTTGTTTATAGATTTAAATAAAAAATGATGTTTAAAAATTATAATAAAAAACAAAACCAAAACACAAATCATAATAAAAAAGGGGTTTAGAATTAAGTCAATACATAATCCATTCCACTTGTAAATAACCTGCTTCCAAGAAGATTATTATAACAATAATCAGATCCAAAACCAATATCATGTATTATAAACAAAAGAACATAGATTATTAGAGATAAAAGACTCTTCCATGGTTATACATGGGAAGGAAAAAAATAAAATTATCACACATGACATATTCCATATATTTCATGGTTATACAAATAAATAAAATTGGGAGAGTGTGTCTAGAACACTCTGGTTTAAGAACAAGAGACAGCGTGTACAAATAAACCAAGTAATACAAGACACTAAACAAATATAATGCATATAATAGAGATAGAAAATGAGTAGAGATAACAAAATGCGATGTTTTTTGATCTTTGATTCTTTGTTTGTTTAGAGGTACCTAAATATGTCTTGGAAAAGAGCTCGAATAGGTTCATAAAAAAGTAGAGGAAAAAAAGTATCGTAGAGTCTAGAAAACATCTTCCATTTTCTACCTGTTGATGTTAAGAAAAACTTCCACACAAGTATCTTGATTCAATTTATGAAAGGTTTTTGTTCTTAAATGTATTACACACATTTAACCCCCGCATATATCGTCATGTAAGAATCCACATGAATGGGAGAGTCCTCTATAATAAATAAAACTCTAGGTATAATTATTTTTTAAAGAATAATAATAAAGATATATTGGATCATTGTATTGATCACTAAATCAGGAAACTCTGAATTTTTTATTCAATTCATATATGTAGTGGTTTAGTAATGATTATTAATAAATACACATGTGGTTTTATACATTTAATTCCTTAAACAAGTCATTGGAGGAATTAAATTCAAATTAAATATAGAATAGTAAGGGTGGTATATTGGCAGTATATCATCTCTGAGGGTAGCATTGATAAATAGTAGGTTAGACTAATAGTAACATGGTCTAGTCGTAGACCACTAAAAAAAATTATAGATCTGATCAATGATAGATTGGGCTAATAGCAGATCTAGCTGTTAATATATATGGATAGTGATAGATCTAGTAGGAGGTGGATCTAGTTGGCAGTAGATGCTCCTGTTGTAGATTAACTATAGTTTTATCACAACTCTAGTGGTAAAGTCCGATGGCAGATCAATTATTAGTAGATCTAATTCACCAGTATATCCGGTCTAAACTAATGATAGATTTGTAGAACTAATGGAGGATCTATTGAACAAATGGTGGTTGTCCTTAATGGTAGATCTATCAATGGTAGAGTATGTAAGTAGATGTAATCCACAAATATTCTAAATTTAACTAATGGTAGATCATTACAACCAAAGGTGTATCACTTTAGACTGACGGTGGATCTTCATAACTAATGGTAGATCTATACATAGCCAAATTTCTTTACGAAATGATTTATTATCATAAAATAGTTATCTCATTAAAAATTTAATAATCTTGATTTGTGAGCATTAAAATAAAGAGGTTAAAATAATCTTCCCCTTTTTATGATCACAAATCATGGAATTTTAAAACCATGTATATAAAAAATAAATATAAATGAATTATAATACTAATGGTTTGCTTAACATTTCAAATTTATAATGTGAGATACTGAGTTTAAATTTTGAAACATAATTATAAACAGAATCAAAAAAATAAACTTAAATTCCATCAAAAAAAAATCCCCTTTTTGGGATTATCAAAAAGTTAATACTATAAAGAGAAAAAATAAGGAAAGAACACAATAAGTATAATAGATAATCTACAATAAAATGCATAAGTTATTTGATTACATATCAAAATTTAATAAAAGGGAAAAATATAATCTCTATTAAAGACTAATCCTACTTAGAATCACTCTTAGTTCTTTAGGTTTCAGGATCAACCGGTTCTTTGCCTTTTCTAGAGACAAGATGCACAGATGTAGAGGCTGAGGGTGTAGAGGATTATATGATGGTACAAAATTAAAGGTCAATATATGAATGGATTTTGGTGCCACCTCTATTATCCCAAATACATAAAAAATGGATTAAATATATTCGTAAAATCCTTGATGATGTCTCCACCTCTCTCAATCACAATGAAGAATTCCTTCTTCTCTACAAAAAATATCTTCAGGATAAGGGCCAATACTTTAAGCTGGTTCACCTGTTCCTTGAAGGCCCTAGTCATAATAGGCATCCTTAAGTTCTGAGTAAGATATTTAAAATGTCAATTTATCTCATTATTAGTATTAAATTGAGAAAGGTAGTATTTTATTTCTTAAGTGGTAGTTTATCTATAACCTCTAGATTCATTCAAACACTGCCTAAAAATTTTATATATATATGCTCACCATACTACCAAAATTTTTTAATATCCTCTTGATGAGATACATATATCACCCATGATGGCATGAAACACATCTCTCAAAATGGATCTAATCATCTCACCATTAACAGAATATATAGAAGGTGGAGTAGTGGATGTAGAAGCAATAGTTGGGGGTAAGGTCTCCAACCTATCCAAAAGAGATGGTTGGATTGTGGTAAAATTGGTCCTCAAATCCTCCATGTTAGACCTTATAGCTTCCATATCATCATCCAATCCTCTATTCTCAATATCAAATTACTTAATCTTCAATACCATCTTGGGATAAATATGGAAGACAAATAGCTCAAATATATTCCTTGTATCAACTTCATTGATCTGAGTAACTCTACGAGTCTGATATCTAATAACTCTACTAAAATTTGAAAGAAACCTCTCTATGAAAGATTCCAAATAATATATAGTAACAAAATATGGAAGAAAATAAGTGTTAGTAGTTATATTTTAATGAATCCTATTAGAACTAGGTAAAATAATTTATGCATGCTTAGATCCGGTAGCAGAAGCATTGGAAGTAAATTCTTAAAGTTGTCCAGCTTCATCAATTAACTCAACTAGAAATCCCATTGGATCAATTACAAAAAATGATATAGCTATTCCACCATGATTTTGTGGTCTAATATGATCATAATAACCATCATCCTCACCATTTTAATTAGGATAAGAAATACCTAGAACCTTAGAACTAGGAGATGGCCCCCCTTAGATGGTGAATCTTCCTCATCAGAGGTAGTTGGTTCATCCTTATGAACTGAATTCTGGCTGGCAGAACCTAGGGATACCTCCCCATCAACAAATACTATGGGATCAACTATAATAGAGGTAGTGTCATTAGTTGGATTTGAAAAACAAATTCTATCCACAGGCTGAGCTAAAACAGATACAATAGGATATGGGTATGACATGTCCCTCTCAACACAATCATCATCATCATGACCTTCTAAATCATGCGTTCCATCACTATTCCCATCCTCAAAACTATCATACACTTCAACTACTTTCCATGTGGTTTAAAAATAATTATTAACTTTTTATTATGATACTTTTTTCTCCTCTTCTTTTCATTCACTCAACAGGCTCTCTCTATTAGGGAGAGAAATAGAAGTACTATAAGCACCAAATGAAACTTATAAACTCTTGACCACATCTAGGTTACACCCTTATTCAACTAAAACATCAACATCTTCTTCATCCTCGAAAACTTCTTCTTCTATTTCCTCATCAAAATAAACCAAAAAATAATCTAGTTCCATGCCAGTGTCAACTATTTTCTTAGGTCTTATAGGGTATTCCATAGGATTAAAATCATTATAAATCTTTTCATTATCATCCACCAATTTCATCATCCATGGATTCCAGTTGAAATTCAA
Organism: Viscum album; assembly: GCA_963277665.1. NCBI lineage: Eukaryota > Viridiplantae > Streptophyta > Magnoliopsida > Santalales > Viscaceae > Viscum > Viscum album. The sequence continues at coordinate 779,806,162 of OY728153.1, read as the reverse complement.
TATTTTATAGGTAAATTGGATTAAAAAAAACCACCACATTTTACCTCTTCTTCCTCATCCTCATCAACCAATCCCTTATATTTTAACATAGATGATATCAGTTTAGGATAGATAAAAGATTTTGATTTGAATGATGACTTACTCATCTCCATCATATGTACCATAAGATATCTAAATAGATTAATTTTATCCCCTATTTTGATATGGAATGAAATAAATATATCCTGATACCTTATTATGATAAAATCCCCTTTACTAGGACATATAAAATGATGGATGAATTTTAATAGAAGTTTATACTCTCCATAGAGTTCAATAGAAAGAGGTCGTCTTATTGTACCATTTTTAGTTAGTTCCTATAGTGCATCCTCATACACAAACATGTTACTATTACTTGGTATAGAACCTTGATAGTAATCAGAGGAACCTTGGTGATGTACATTGATACAACTATCCCATTTCATTGAATAAAATATAACCTTTTTACCATTAACCATACTTCCAATCACATATTTCTTCTCACCAAATTAATACTCTGCATATTGAAAAAATTGGTGAACTCGCCTCGGATAAAATGGTTAATCATTATTTTAAAACCAATCAATACATCCTTGGTATTGAATCACCTTGAGAAAAAAATGACTTTATATACGTCAACCATTATACAACTATTTCTTTCACTACAATAACAAATCTATATGCAATCCGAGGATTTTTTGGTTCGCCTGTAGCATGGCTCAATTCTACATGATATTTCTTTACAGGTCATGATCCTTTGGGATATGACACTGAGTATCACTTCACTCACACCATTTTATTAAACCGAAAGGTGAAGGAAGATCATAGGGAGGATTGAAGGTCAGAAGAGAAGGGAAGTTGAAATGGTTCAAAGGGTAGGCACGAGCGAGAGTGTTCTGAATCACATTTAAGTTTGATTTTATAAATTTAGGATTTGAGATTTTAAAATATAATAAAATATAAATAAATAAATCAAATAAAAATTTAAACATGCACAATGAAACTAGTATCATATAAAAATAGAGGTGTGATCGATATATCACTTGATGATGGATCACTAACGATGGATCACCCAATATTGGATAACCCAATAGTGGATCACCCACTGGTGGATCTCCCAATGGTGGATCACCCAATGGTTGGTCTCTAATGGTGGATCTTATAGTTGCGGATATTCCAATGGTGTATTTTTAAAGATAAAGGATTGGATGAAATTTACCATTCTTATTTCATCTTTGATATAGTTTAATATCTTAGAATTCAAAGGTTTTGTAAACATATCATCAAGTTGATGATCAGTTCCTATGAACACGCGAGTTATATCACCTTTTTGGAAATTATCTCTAAAAAAGTGATGTATTATATCAATATGTTTCATAATATAATGATATATAAGATTCTTGTAAATAATTATCCCACTTATATTGTCATAATTTATAGGTACATGTCTAAATTTATATCCATAATCTAACAATGTGTGCTTCCTCAAAACAATATGTTCATGGAAACTTCATGCATCTATATATTTATATTTAGTAGTGGATAGTGCCATAGAATTTTTCTTTTTAGTACACCAAGATAATAGTGGAATTCCAAAAAGGTGACTTGTTATATATGTCATTTTTAAATCTTACTTACAACCACAAAATTCTAGATTTTAATAACTCACTAAATCAAATTCTTACCCTCTAGGATAGAATAGTCCAATATTGGTAGTATACTCTAGTTATTTAAAAGTTATTTTAATATTAAGTAAATGAGACTCTAGGATTTTCTTGAAAACAAGAACACATACACACACCAAAAAGAATTTATGGTCTAATAGTAGTTAAGTATAAAAAGATTCCAATTATACCTATATAATTAGTTTGATATACGGAATGTCTAGTTTCATTAAGATGTAACTTATAATTTATATTAATTGGATTACAACTTATTTTCACGCCATTCGAACAAAAACATTTTAGAAGTTATTTAGTTTACCTACTTTGATTCAAAATAATTCTATATTTATTATGAAAATTTTGAAAACAATGAAAGAAATTAAGTTATCCCTCTAAAATCATTTCAAATTCACTTTGTATAATTTTTGGAAAATCAGTACATAAAGAATTAATAGAAGGCCCAAAAATAATATAAACAACATAAATTTGAAATACTAAAACATACTTTGAAATTATTTTTATAAATAAATTAGGCTTATTTATGCCTTTTGAAAAATCATTAGAAATTATGAAAGAGATAATCCTATCATACCAAGATCTAGGATCTTGTTTTAAACCATATAAATATTTTTTTGACTTAAAAACATAATTCATAAAATGATAATTTATAAATCCATTGGTCTTTACAAAAAAATATCCTCAAATATATAACCATTTAAGAATGAACTATTGGAATCCATTTTATATAGTTTGAAATCCAAATGTTCTTCATAGGAAATAAGTATTCTAATGGCTTCAAGTCTATCCACTTGTGAAAAGGTTTCCTCATATTCAATACCCTATTCTTGGATATATCCTTGTGCAACCAATATAGCTTTATTTCTTATAATAGTTCATAAATCATAAACTTTGTTTCTAAACATATACTTAGTTATAATATTAATAGTGTCATGAGGCCCTTGTACTAGTTCCCAAACTTTATATCATTCAAAATTATTAAGTTCTTCTTGAATTTCCATCACCCAGAATTCATCATTAATTGCATCTTTGATGTTCTTGGGTTCAAGTTGTGACAAGAATGCTTGATGTTCATACTGATTTCTAAGAGTAGCTCTAGTCTATTTTCTCCTATCTAGGGATCCAGTTATATAATCTAAAGGATGGTATCTTTGATTCATAACTATTATTGGAAAAGAAGGTCTATAAATATCATTTTCCTCAACAGGTTTAGGTTCATGTTAAAGTAGTTACTCAAAACTAGATGACTTTTAGGATTGTTTCATAGAACTTTCAGAAGGTTTTCCATTGATTTTCAGATTGTACATATTGTCTTTAAGGTTTTATAAAGGGTTATTAAGTTCATGTGGATTTGTTTCATCAAATTTGATATAAATAGATTCCTCTAAACTCTTTGTTCTTTTATCAGACATGCTATATGATTTATTAGATGTTGAATATCCAAATAAAATTCCATCATCACTCTTACAAGAAAAATTTTCAATATTATCCTTACTATTAAGAATAAAGGTTTTGAAAATAAAAACTCTAAAGTAATTAACCTTTGGTTTTCTACCATTCCATAATTTATAAGGACTTTTCATCAAGAGATTTATAATTAAAACTATATTAATTATATAATAATATGTATTCATATATTCTTCCCAAAAATAAATAAGTCATACTCATTGAGCAAGGTCTGGGAAATTTATTAAAGGTTTCTATTTATCTGTTCTACTACACCATTCTATTTTGGGTTCCTAGGAGCATAAAAGTTATTATTATAGCCATTTTTTGAGAAAAATGATTCAAAATATTTTTTTTAAAACTCATGACCATGATAAATTTTTAAGGTTTTTATTTTAAGTCCATCAAATTTTTCTACAGATTTAGCATACTTGGTAAAATATAAATAATATTCACTTTTGTAAGCTAGAAATAAAACCCAAGTATATCTTGAAAATTAATCTACTAGAACATAAACATGGTGCTTCCTAATTAAGCTAGAAACTCTAGAGTGTCCAAACAATTCCATGTGATCCAACTCTAGGGTATGAGAACTAGAAATTTATTTCTTTGATTTTAAATAGATCTTGTGTTATATCGCTTTTTGACATGGGTTACAGACTTTATCATTTGGAAATTCTATTTTAGGTATATCCTTGACTAAACATTTCTTATTTATATTTATAAGTAAATGAAGATTTTAATGGACTTGTCTCCTATTCCAAATCCAAGGTTCTTTGTGAAGGGAACTTAGATAGGAAATATTTTGAGAAAATATGGAATCTAAATTTATAGTATAAACATTATCATTTCTTAAATTAGTAATATCTAAATAATTTTTGGAATCAAAAACATTATAGGAATTATTTTCAAATTTAACATGAAAACCATCATCACATAATTGTGAGGTGGTGATCATTTTATACTTTAATCCATCTACAAATAAAACATTAGAAATTAAAACACTATTAGAGTTATTTATTTGACCAAGTCTAGAAATTTTTCCTTTGGAATTATCACTAAAAGTAACATGTCCACCATTCACCTAGATCAGGTTCTTAAAACATAAATAGTCCCCAGTCATGTGTCTAGAGTAGCCACTTTCCAAATACCATAAGTTCATATTGGATATTTTCCAGATGGTTTCCTATAAAGAAAATTTTAAACCAAAAACACTACTGGAAATAAGACCTATACCAATAGTTTTGGTCAAACCGTTGGTATAGTTCACTTATATGGACCTATACCAACAGTTTGGCCAAAACCATCGGTATAGGCCACTAATTTGGACATATACCAACGGTTTTCCCAAACTGTTGGTATAGGGGGGGACCTATATCAACAGTTTGGAAAAACCATTGGTATAGGTCACTTATATGGACCTATCCCAACAGTTTTTCCAAAACCATTGGTATAGGGTCTCTATTATGGACCTATGATAACGGTTTTGGCCAAACCGTTGGTATGGGTCCATAATACAGACCCTATACCAAGGGTTTTGGACAAACCTTTGGCATAGGTCCCCTATATACCAACGTTTTGTCTAAAAACATTTGTATAGGTCCCAAAATCAAAGAATCTATACCAACAGTTCTAAAAACTGTTGGTATAGGTCTATACAAACAGTTTTGAGAAACGTTGGTATAGTTACATGTATTTTTTATGGAATCTTTTTATAGATAACATTAAATAAAACAAAATTTAAAATATTTATGATAATAAAAATATATATTTATGAAATTATGTTCCTAAAAGTCAAGTTAGGTTAGTGTTTAGGTCGTTTAGTCATAAATCGGAGGTACTGAGATCAAAACCAACAGAATGCTTTTTTTTTGAAATACATATACCAACGATTTTATAGAACCTTTGGTATACACTTTTTATTTTACTTATACTCACGGTTTTTAAAACCGTTGGCATAGGTCAATACCAATGGTTTTTTCAAAAACATTAGTATAGACCTATCCCCACGGCTTACTAGCCAACGGTTCTCTAAACCGTTGGTATAGGATATACCAACGGTTTGGATGCCTATACCAACGGTTTCAAACCATTAATATAGGGTATTTTTCTAGTAGTGAAATGAATTTGGAACCCCCAAATATTTCTGGGACAAAAAATATTAGTAATAAAAGCGTAAGGAGTCCATAATTTCTTAATAGGATTCCTATAATAATATTACAGACTTTTAAAAATAAAAACTTTTTAGGTCCATAAGAATAAAAATTAGTTACAGAAAAGCTGGAGCTGTGAAGAAATTTATTTTTAATGATCCTTCCATGTCCATGTTGATACCCTATACTAGTAGTATATTTTGGAGTAGTTTTATTTCCAATAATTTGAGTCAATGTATTTCTCCCATTGGTGAATATTTCCAAATCCTTATTTAGTTTCTCATTAGACAATTTTAACTAATTTTTTCTTTTAGTGGTTAATCAATTTTATTATTAACAATAGTAAGATTAGTCTTATAACTAGCAGCCAAGGAATTATTATTCCTTAAAATATTGTATTTATCCTTTAGTTCATTGATATTATCTTCCAAAATGTTACAATATTCAAAACTTTCTTCATTTTACATGTTTTCATCACTGTTTTCATCTCCCGAATGATTATAAATATGAACATTAGTATCAGAAAACACGTGTGATACCTCAAATGTGTTTTTCATAAAACACTTGTTGGCTCTATCATGGTTGACTTCTTAAATTGAATCTGATTCACATGATCTATCCTATGAAGCACTAAAAAAATTTCATAGATTTATTATATCTCTTATCCTTATCATCATATTTATTCTTGACTTTTAGCTTAGGATGGTCATATTTGATATGACCTTTTCTCTTGCATTCATGTCAAACTATCTCATTCATAGTATCATCCTTTTCTAGTCCTTTATTTAGTTTTTCCTATTATCATATTTTCCTTTATAAATAGGTTTCCGAAATAAATTCTTCCTTTTATATAACATTTTGAATTTTCTATCCAAGTGTTCCATTTCTTCATCACTTTCAATAGGTGGATCTTCATCACTTGAGTTGTCTTCTTTGATCTTCTCCTCTTTTTTCAAAGCATCATCTTTGAAGGCTAAATATTTCCACTTTAGTTATTCCTCCTCTTCTCTATTTACTTTTAGTTCCTCCATATTCATCATGATTTTTCCTATCAACTTATTAATAGTAAACTTGCTTACATCACAAGAATCTTGGATTGAGACTGAGGTTCCTCTATATCTGTCTAGAAAACACCTCAATAGGAACATCACTTAATCTTTGTCAAGAATTGGTTTTTCCAGCGAATGTATCATGTTTAAGAACTCATTAAACCTAATATACATATCCAAAATAGGTTCATAAATTTTCATATTAAAAGTATTGTACATAATAGTATAATTATTTCAGAACATTTATATGACATTAAATGTTCCTTCATAAGAAACAACAGAAGTATCCCAAATTTAAAATGTATTAGTAATAAAAGAAATTATATTAAATTAATCATCAACAAAAGCACAGTATAAATCATTCATGTCTTTATAGTTATTAATATATGTTTATTCATAATAATCACTCTATTCATCTTTATCATTTTTGGGTAGTTCATATTATTCAAAAATGATAGTCCAGATTTCAAAACCCATGCTTTCAATATGAAACTTCATTTTAATTTTACACTGAGCATATTTGGTTCCATTAAAATACATAGGTATGTTTTTAGAATATCCCTCTTGTCTATTATTATTCATAAATAATTAAATTTAGAAACAGCATAAATTTAAGACCTTTAAAAGACAACTAAATCATAATTCAATATATATTTAAAAAAACTCAGATACCAAATATTTGTTATAGAGAGTAACTCAAGAGAGGGGTGAATTGAGTTCCCAAAAAAAATTCTATTAAAATAATTAATTAAAATATCCCATGTAAATTAAAAACACCCAGCTAAACAAAATTGTAGAATTATATAGGTTTTATCTTTTCTAAAATTTCTAAAAATGAGATTAGGGTTTAGTTAAAAATGATATTTGAAATAAATTTGACTTTTAAAACTAAATTAATTAATCAAATTCTTCATTTAAACACAAGTTAATACTAACTATCCAAGTAAAAAAAATGGAATATTTAAATAAAAAATTCATATTTAACCTTGGAATATTGGAAAAAAACCAAAACACACAATGTAATAAAATAAGGGGTTTGGTCTGAAGATGGTAATTAATCCCCTATATTTTAAAATCATTGTCTTCCAAGCATATTATTATAAAAATAATAAAATCTAAAACCAAGAACAGGTATTACAAAAAAAACAGAACATATGTTTTCCTCGCTAAAAGCCACTTCCACGGTTATATGTGGGAAGAAAAATAATAAAAATGTCACAAAAAAACTATTCTATAGTTTCCATGGGTATAAAAATAAATATATTTGAGAGAGTGTGTCTAAAAAACTCTAGGTTAAGCACATGAGATGGTGTGTAAAAACAAATAGAACAATAAAACACATTGCTCAAATATAAAGCAACAAATAGAGAGATAAAATAAGTATAGATAAGAAAATATGATGATTCTAAATCTATAATGCTTTAATCTTTTAGAGGTCCTTGAATATGTCTTGGAAAGGAGATCAAATAGGTTCTTTAAAAAGTGTAGGAACATAGTGTATCATAGAGTATGGAAAACTTCTTCTATTTTTAGTCTGTTGATTTTCAAAAAAACATCCACACTACTCTCTTGATTCAATGTATGCAAGGTTTTTGTTTTTCTATGTATTATAAACATTATACCCCTACATATATCATCATGTAAGAATCCATGTGCTTGATGGAGTCCTAAAAAATTAATATCACTCCATGTCTAATTATCCCTTGAATAATAATAATAAAGATATCCATGATCCTCATACTGATCACTAAATCAAGAAACTCTAACCTTTATTTTCAGTTCATCCATAGAGTTGTTTGGTAATAATAATTAATAAATCCACATGAGGTTTTCTGCATTTGATTCATTGAACTAAACATTGGAGGAATTAAATTTGAATAAAATATAGAATAGTAATGGTGGAATAATGGTAGTATATCATATATTACAGTAGCATAAATCAACAGTATATTAGATTAACGGTAGCATGGTCTAGTGGTAGGTCATATGAACTAATGGTAGATATGATCAATTGTAGATTGGGATAGAATTAAATATATTTGGCAGTAGATCAGTATGTTGTTTGATGCTCTAGTGGAAGATTAACTCTACCGGTATCACAACTCTATTAGTAGAGTCTGATGATAGATCAGTTAGCAATAGATGTAATTCACTAGTAGATCTGGTATGAACTAATTGTTGATTGGTTGAACTAATGATGAATATATTAAACTAATTGTGGATGTCCACAATGGTAGATCCATCAATAGTAGAGTCTAGTGGTAGATATAATATGTCTATAGATCTAATTGATCTAATGGTGGATCATCACATCAATGAATTTATCTCTTTAAAATGATGATGGCTCTTCCTAACTAATGGTATATCTATACTTATTCAAATTTTTTCAAAAAATTATGCACTATAATAAAGCATTAATCTCATTATAAATTTATTAATCATGATTTGTGAGCATTAAAATAAAGAGGTGTCAACATAAAGGATGGGGACTTGATTCACCCAAAAATTGTGGCTTCATGATTTGTGTTTCATGCACACCATGTGTTCAATGGAAATCCTTAATGAAGTAATGAACTAGTAGGATGATTCTCTATGTTGATCCACGTGAGATCGCTCAAATAAATAAAGTTATATCTAACTCTAGGACTACATTTTTCCATAGTTTGTTGGTTTGATTATGTCTCGATGATGAAGAATCCATGCCTATTGTTGATAAAACTAAGATGCCTAAATTTGACGATGAAGAATATGAACGATGCTGGTAAGTATTCCATTATATTATGCGTTTGGTATGTTGGTATTTTTTACTATTTATGAAGGAATCTAAATGTGGAAAAGCAATTTTTATAAATTATTAATGAGATGTAGTTGAGTTAGAATCATATTTAAGGACATAAATAGTTATAAGGTGGAGTTTTTTTTTCACTTTTAATTGAGAAAAATAGATCTAAAAGACAAATGAGCTATCTCCACTTGGATAAAAAAATATGGAATTCCACATGCCTAGTAACTTAATTAGTTTTAATATAATCTAAATAATGGAAAATTGAGTACATTGATTTTTTATTCATTTTTCTTAGTGGTATGAGGCAGACATAGTCGAGTATCGATGATAAGGTTCCAAAGGAGAGTAGAACATAGAGGGGAAGCAGTCTTAATAGTAAAGATTCCTCAAATTATTCATTCTGTTTTATTTCCACCATCATAGTTATGCAAATATTTTACTACTTGGAATTAAAAAAACATATTTGATAAAATTTAGTATGGGGAATGTTATTATTCTTGTTTCTTTAAGTCATCTTAATTCATGTTATATTTTCATCATTATATAACTTTTCTTATTCATTTATCTTATTTTAATAATCTTCTTCTCAATGTTTCAATATTCAATAATTGTCAATCTTATTTACAAATAATTAAATCTTAATTACATTTTCATTCAAAAATATTTGAAAACTAAATTTTTAAAATTGAATTGAAGGAATTCACACTAAGATTGATCGATAGTTTAATCTTGATGACTCTCATCTAACTCATTTTTTTCCTGATTATGTTAAAATATTCAGTTTAAAAAAATTGGGATTCATTATTTTATTTGACTACTAATACAAAAAGTTAATATGTAAACTTTTAGTGGATGTCGGTCTATTTACATATTCACATTAATGAATAAATATTGTTTATCATACAATATAAATTCCCCTTAATTTTTTTTACTTATTAACTACTTATATTCTTCGTATTTCTTCTTTTTATACTAATTCATTTCAATCTATCCATCACTTCTCACTCATCTATTTCATGTTAATCATTTATTAATCATTATTTCTTATTATTTCTCATTTTGTTTCTTTGTTTATTTAATTGATTTTTCTTATTATTTCATGCACAAATTTTTATTTTCTTAATTTGTTTGACCTAATCACACTTTACTAGGGTTATATGAAAATAAGTAAGTAAATTTGTTGATTAAATGTCAGTTATCATCTGTCACACTCACCATAGCACAAGGGAATACACTAAAGGGTTGATCAACAAACATTTTGTTTCACTAGATTTTAGATGGTTCTTGTGCCATGGAGAAGGGTTTCACTATATTCATGGTATTGTTAGACATATCCATGAAACATTACTGGGTTTTCACCAGGGAGTGTGTGTTTTTGGATGAGCAGATGATTTGATAATTTTGAAGTCTACAGGAGACTATAAAATAGTGTAAAGGGATAAATCATAGCTAGTTTCATGTTTTTAATGATTTAGAGGTTATCATGTTGTGATAATGGGAAAGTAATGGGGGAGGTAATTTGGGAAAGTTCTGTGGAACTGGTCAATAGGAGGTTAGGTCATAGGTAAGTATTTTATACCATTATTTTAAATTTACTTATCATTATATATTGTATTATAAGGTACTATATTGTAGAAAAGGAATTGATGAGGATGAAAACACTGTAGAATTAAAGACCAGACCATTTTCAAGAAATTATAGAAAACCTGGAAATTCAACTAGTGATAGAAATAGGCAGTTACCGATCATAATTTTCAGGATTAAACACATATTTAATATAACTAAATAGAAAAACTAAATTTTTGGTATACCTAAAGAAATCCCAACTAGAATCATAGAAAGTGAATTAATCTGAACAATTGAATTAAGGCCTATTGGCTTATAAAAATGCTTATAGCAGTTCTTAAGATAGAATATAGAGGATACTGATGATCAAAAAAAAAGGGATACATTATTTATGAACAATGAGATATTTTAATTTTCAGAGATGATAATATAAAGAGATTAAGGATAAATCTTGACACTCATTAAAGATCCTACAAAGGAAGAAGAAGAGATCATTGTATTGGAATAAAGAAAAGGAATTCTAGGTTTGTTCTAGAAATTGTAGAAAGGTTGTTACATGTTATATCATAAAAATAGGATATTTATCATGGTGATGTTAATATAATGCTTGTTAAGGTGAAATGGTGATCAAAGGAACCAACTTGGTACATCTACAGCAATAGGTTATATTATTCATGGAATGTCGGCCACCTTGTAAATCATCTTAAAGAAGTGATAAAAATAGTGGAAATTATTGGTAGTGATACTTGAGAATGAGTTTACTATACTAAGACCATTTTATATTGATTGACCCCTATATGTACTGACCTAACCCAACCCCATTAATAATTTTGGAGAATCAACATAATGTCAACTGTATGCTCCTTATATTAACAAAGTACTTGTAAACCAATAAAAATCTGTTTGACTTCCATTCTAGTTTATATTTATGTAAGTTGTAAAATAATTAATTTGGTAGAGAAACTATTGATAAAATATGTAAATGGATATCCAAGTGAAGTTCCAATTGAATCAATATTTAAAAGAAGAGAAAAAGGAGTGACCCTTATAATTAAGAGGATAATATCGATATAGTTTTGATAGTTAAAAAATAAATTATTCAATTTTTTAAAATAATTTCATACCCTAATTAACCCCCTCACCCATAAAGGTATCTCTCACTTAATTCCCTTTTGGTTTTATCAATTCGTTTCAATGTGAATTTTATTTTTTGGTCGTTTTTTATTTTCCAAGACATGATTTTATGTTTTTGAGTGTAATGACATCCATAGTGAAATATCATTTTTATGATGTAAATAATTTTAAATTTTATAAGGAGTTTATTACGTAATAGAATGAAAAAGTTATAATTTCATGTGAAGTACTATTATATAGAATTTTTTTGTTAATCCAAAATTGATTTATTTTAAATAAATGGATAGAATTTTTAAATTGATGCATGTTCCAAGAAAGCATTAAAAATTGTCTGATTTGGGAGAATCATGTGAACATGAAAATTTAGTCTCACTTTTTTAACTAAAAATGATATGTTATTCAAGTTAGGAAATGGAAACAACATGAATTTTCCAATCCAAATTTTATTTATACATCCATCAATAGGAGGTTAATGCCTTAGAATAAAATTTGGATCAATGGGAGATGTTTTATAAAGTTGACATTATTTTATAGAATATTTATCCGTGGAAAACAAAATAATAAAAAGATAGAAAGTTTTATTGAAGAATTTCATGAATAAACTAGGTACCAAGATCAAGGATTGAAGTGATTTTCTTGAATAAAATTCATAATATATCATAAATAAAATAGCCACTAAAAAGTAATTTAAGGATAGTAATCTCACTCTAAAGACTCAATTTAAAGATAGGAAATGGTATAATAATGATTTCAGCTCAAAGTTGAAGGATATTTCTGCTAAAATAATAGAGAAATATGGATAAATCAAAGAACATGAGGATAGGATAAACACCTCAAATGAGAAGATGAAGATCCCCTTAAAGGTAACCTCAACATGGGTATCTAGAAGGAATTTAGATCTGAAACTTAAATAAAAATTAAAAACTAGATTTGGGGTCTTGAAGAGAATAAAAGACCCTTGAAAAATCTATAAGAGAGGGTCTATAAAAGAAATTATCTCAAAAATGGATTTTTTGTGAAAAAATTAAGCACATTATAAGCATTTTATTTGAAGACCAATGGCCCAAATGTGGAAAAAAACATGATATTCTAGCATCTCATTCAAGATAAGAAAGCATAAGGAATGATTACTCTATTATATTATTTATATATTTAAATCCTATATATTTGGAAGGGTATTGAAAAAAATAATAAAAGGAGAAAAGTAGTAAGGAGGTCCTTCTGTTATTGCGACATAAAAAGAGATTGATTATCGAAGAAAAAACCATGTTATGATTGAAAATTTTCAAAATTTTTAGAGGAAGATGATGGAAATAAAAGAAGGTTGAATCAAGCACAAAAATCTAGTTACTCATAAAATCCATCCTAAAAAGAAAGAAAATATGTTTGGAATCAAAAATAAGGTATTTTCCTTGACTTGGAGAATGAATGAGGAGATAGATCTATACTGGAAGTCAAAATTCAATGTCACTATCATGGTCATAAAAGAGGAGGTATGAAAAGGTGGTATCATAAAAAAGAAAATTATTTCAAGAGATAATTATTGGTCCATGTAATCTCTAATGGAGAATAAATGCATAAGAAAGGTCTGTTAAAGTTATAATATAAGAGGAGACTTGCATAAGTGGAATCTATTCCACAATTGTTGAAAATCGCAAGAAAAGTAATTGTAATATTTCTCTCATTCAATAAAAAATGTCTATAAGTGGTTTCACAAAAAGAAGAAACATTGTTAAAGGTTTTCAGAAGTCAGCTACAAAATATGTTCAAGATGATAAAGTGCTTGAACAATTTGTATCATACTTTTCAACAAATTAAAAAATGGGGAAAGGAAAGGTGCAAGATGAAGTATTGGTCCAATTTAACTAGTATTACTCCTCAACATGAGGAAATCCATGGTACCCCTATCCCCATATATTATATATTTCTAACTTTTATTTGGAGTGGTGCATTCTTAATGTGGATATATGGTCTATGGGGTAATTATGCTAGAAAATCACATGAGAATGAGAAAAAAAAGAACATCTCTTTATGATGAAATGTGCATAAAACAAGGGGTGTGAGAGATATTTCAATTATAATCTTGTTATCCGGCCTAAAAAATGTATCAAGTATAAACATTACCCCAATAGTTATGTCTTGTAATTAATAAGTAAATTTTTTAAGTTTCATTCTTAGATAAAAATACCTACTAAATCTGAAATCTGGATAGATTTGGGTCTAAATTGTGAAAATAAATGGTTTTAGAACATAAATTAAACAACTAGTGGTATAAGTCTAAATATTATGTGTATCAAGTGATATCATTCAAAGGATTTAGTGTAATCAGACTACTAAAGAATATGACATATTGGAAGTAGCTACAAGGCTTAATTTTCTAATTATTTATTTATATTCTAACAATTGGTATTGACTTCTTATGTTTATAGGATACCAAAAGCTACAATATAGGAAAGATTATTACTAAAAATTGTTATCCCCAAATTGAAAAACACATTATTAAAAATTATTATAAAGTTTTAGGGGTTAATGGAAATTCATGAAGGCTATCACATTGCATATTGTAGTGAAAGAGGCTTATAAAGTAATGGTGGAATTAGAGTTAAGTGGTATCACTATTTTGTTATTAATAAGTGGAATCCATTAAGCCAAAAGTTTACATTCAATTATTGGAACCAATTTACTCTTCAATTAGTTCCAATTAACATACACTCTTTTTTTCTAAACCAAACCTAGGCTTAGTAGTCTTAGAGCTTTTTTGACTGCCTAGATGATATGTGGTAAATTCACTTACATAAATTCTTTAATAAAATATATTTTTCAGGGAATTTAACTTAAAATAAAATTTTGGAATAATAAATTCTAAAAAAAAATTGTTAATAGTTGATAAATAAGGGATTTTTTTAATCAATAAGTGGTTAAAGCTAAAAGAGTGGGTGTTTTAACAAAGGGGGAGATGTCAAAAAGTTGCCCTCAAAGGGGGAGTGGAAGCCTATGACGATACCCTTTTATATTTTAAAATGGGGAGAGAAAAATATAGTGCAAGTACAATATTTCCAAAGGAGGATTCCAAATTTTTTTGAATATCTTTTTTTATTATTCTGACAAAGGGGGTCAAGAATAATGGTAACCCTTAATTTTTTATTTTCAAAGGTGAAAAAAATAGTGAAGAGATTTATTTATACAATTCAAATATAAAAGGGATAATTTTTCAAGATTTATCTCTTGAATATGAAGTCAGATTTGGAATGGATGTTTTTATTTCATTTCCAATAAATGTGATAGAGAAGCCAGATTAAATACATCCATATTTCCCTTGAAGATTCATTCCCACTAGTATTTTGGGCTATGTACTGAATAAATACGTCTTGATGGGAGGGTTATCCATTGGGGGGAAACGGCCTGCCTTTCCAGCTTGTGTGTGTGGTGTGTGTGTGTTTAAAGTAATTGTACCCCCAAGAACCTAATATATATATTCATATATACATATATATATATATATATATATCTTGGATATTTTTTTTGATTTAGTGTAGATTTTAAAGAGTTGAATTTAAGGTCATATTATGAAGAAAATATATTTATTTGATCTGGTGGAGATTTGAAGGAGTTGGATTTAAGGTGATGTTGTCAATAAAATCTAAAAAGGGAGATTGTTAAACCCCTAAGTGTTTTTATTTGATTTTTTCATAATATGTGATGAGTTTTTATTATGTAATTATTTAAAATATGTAATGTTTGGATTTAATGGTGATGCATGGAGGATTGATATGGATTTATTAAATCGATAATTTTTAAAGAAGAAGACAAGTAGATGATGAGGATAGATATGTGTGAAAAATTGAATTTGTGCTAAAAATATTTCCATTATGTTATAGGATAAGTTTTATTGGAATTTAATACTTTAGAAGAAAGATTTTTTCCACTCCATAAGAAGAAATTATGTCACAACACATTATTTTTCTCCACAAAAGATCAAATTAGTTGAGTTTTTTAATCTGTGGAGCAAGGAATTTATGCTCTAGCATCTAAATTTTCACTAAAAGTAAGGATTCATTATCATTAATTTACCATTTATGATATAGTACTTCAAGGTAATCCATAATCAAGGTTGGTTAAAATAAAAAAAAATCAGCCACAAGTTAGGGAAATTAGACTATACATCCATCATGGAAATAGTTTTACAAGACAAAATGCAACCCCAGATTATGTAGTAATTCAAGTAAGCACCATCAGTGTAAATCACTAGTTCATGTGAAGGAAAGACCACGATGAAATGTGAATCCATGGAGAAGTATAACTCATGTGGGGTGACATGTGACCCATTAATATAGGTAGTCCTCTAATGGATTTTACAAGTGGCCTGGGGTGTGTCCTTCTTAATATAGTAGTGGAATTACAGAGGCAATTCTCATATGGGATTTCAAAATTTATGGACTACATCATAATCTATGTTTTGATGTCGTGGAATGTAGAAGATTATGTTTGTGAATAAAAATATATCACACTTTACATAGAATAAGGAACCAGAATGAAGTGGTGATCAGCTGAATTTTAGTGAAACTATAGTTCTGAGGACTCTTTCACTATAGATAGGGGTTGTCTCATAGTCATGGTGTATCCAGATATGTCAGCACAGCATTAATGGCGTTTTTTCATGGAGGGTATATTTTTAGTAGAGTGGATGATTTAATGATTTCTTTATCTAAATAATATTATACCACAATAAAAATGGATATTTTATATCTGGTTTTCTAGTTTAAAAGAGTTTTATAAGGTTGTTCTATGATTATGGTATTGATGAAGAATTTAATTATTGTGAGTTTTTAAGATATAATCAATGGGAGGTGATGCATTAGGGATGTATTCTGTGGGGTGGTTTTTTATTGATCACTTATTCTATATCATAGTTGAACGCACTAAGTAGTATTAATGTCATAAGTTAGGATTGATACACCATAGAAGCATAGACCTCACCATAGTCAAGTAGTTATAGAAAACCTAAAAATTCGGTTGGTAATTGAAAAATAAATTTATGACTCTAGAATTTAGGTTTTTAACTTGAATTTAATGGCACTAAATGGAAACACTAAATGTGTGGTACCCCTAGACAAATATTATGGAGATAAAAATATGGTAAATTTATTTCAACCATCACATTATGGGTAATAGGCTTATAAAACTAATTGTAGAAGTTTTTAGGTTGTATAAAAATGATATTGAAGATCATAAAAAATGAAGGTTATGAAACTTTTTCAATTAGAGATATTTATATTTTTATATAGTATAAAATGAAGAGAATATGGTGAGTTATTGACGCTAATTAAATATCCTTCTTAAGAAGAAAGAGAGACCACTGTAATAAGATGTAGAATAATAATTCTAGGTTTGTTCTAGAAAGTGATGAATGGTGGTTCCATGACATCTCCTAGAAGGAATATATTGTACGTGATGATGTTTTAAAAATACCTATGAAGGATAATTTGGTGATCAAAGGCACATGTTCATTCTCAGAGCGTCTAAAACAATAAATGATATTCTTCATGGCTCTGGAGACAAATGGTAATCCTTCTTAAAGTAATGATAAAAAGAGAGGAATTTCTTAGAGGTGATCCTTAGTAGGTATTTATCTATCCCAAAACCATTTTAAGGAAAGTGACCCCAACAAAGAGTGCCATAACCCAAACCTATTAGTGATTCCATTGAATTGGCACATCACTGATTACATCCTCTTTAGATTATCCTATTGTAGATGAATCAAGTAAAGATCATATTTCTCTTATGCATTTCTGTTTATATTTCTAGAACTCACAATATGGATAAGTTTTTAAAGAAATATTGATGTGAAATTGATTTATATATAAAAATTACTTTTTATTTATACCTTTTATATTTCTTTATTTCCCATGTTATTACATTTTATTTTCACAATTCATTATGTTGGGTTACTATAATGGGTTGGTTAACTAGCCTCCATTACCTTTTTTTGGATCAGCTACTTGGATCCATATTTTATTCTTGGGGAATGTGAGAGTTTTTTGTTACATTTACTATAGGGGTTCATTCATGTCATCTAGCAGTCTGGTTCTAATTTCATGGGTGTTTTTCATGGATGCATTTTTGTTACGCTTGTTTGGGTTTTTTCTTCTCTTGAAAACCACCATTAAACACCGATCAATTAGTGTAGATCCCCTATTTCTCTTGGGTTTTATAATCTCACTTGGAACTTTAGTAAAACCCCACTCTTAACTCTTATTTCTAGTGGAGTTATTATGGTTTTAGGATCTTCATCCCTCCAATAAGGTTGTCTGAGCAACATTATTTCATGTGATTTTAGATCCATAATGTTTTTTGTGTATGCGTTTTTTATGTGTGTGTGATTTCTAGATATAACAGGTTATTCATGCATGTTCCATTCATTTTTACGTTTTTCATACCTAGAAGGAGTGCCTTTATTGTGCATTTAGATCCAGAGGCTAAATATCATCCTCTAAATCCTTTCTTAAGGATAACTGAACATGGGTAAGCTTCTTCGGTGTGTAAGTTTTCTTCTGATCATTTTTTGTTTCATAGTTTAATCTAATTTTAGTTTGGTTATTGATCCACTTTATATGGATTTTCAATTTTATTTTTTCCTTTTATGCATTAATAAAATTAAATGAGTGGCTGGTATTCTTATCATGCATGTAAAACCTCAAATGTTCAAAGAACATTAAATATATACATTATTTGATTCTTTTTTATTTATTTTCTTATTTTTTATCTCTTTTTAATTTCCAAGTTCTCATTTTATTTTTGTTTTTCATCATTGTTTGATCAAAATTATACTACATTTCAATATTTATTTGACACCATGCATAAATTCAATTAACCTTGACATTTCATAGGGGTGTACCATATAGCATCGTCCCCAAAAAATTAGTATCAGATCCACTGAATAAACAATGGTATCAAAAAAATATGAAATATATAAAATTTATGGTGATACTAATTTTGACCTTTGTAAAATCAAGATTATGACGTTTTTTTAGTAGAAGCTCATTGATGCACTTCACAACCCAAAAAACCTATTTTAACATGGTATAATGGTGGTCAGAACACTACCACCTACCATGATGTCCATGTCAATATTCTTTAAAAGGCCCATGATTTATTATTATTATCCTTAGGTGGTAAAATATTAAGGGAGGTTTTATATGAATCTTATAATACTCTAATTTGGTTAAAATTGTAGAAATTATATATAACTTCTTATTTAGTACGTTGATTATATATAAAATTATAGATTTTTTACCTTTAATGTGTTCCCGAAGCTCTTATCTGAGCACATCGTGATGTGATTAAAATACTTTTTCTTGATTTTTCAAACATTTTTTTATAATTTAAAGTAAACATAAAACCATTTTTTTCTTTAATTTCCTATATAGTTTACATATAACTCTTTTTGAAACTATAATGAATGGTCATGAGTCCTTAGACCTATAAGAAATTAAATCATCTCATCTTTCAAAAGAATAACACAATAAAAAAATATAAATCTGATATAGAGAGATTATATAGTAGGGGTAGGCCAGAAAATAAGAGTAAAAAGGAAATATAATATTAAGGGTAATGGAAAGAACCATAAACAGTCCAGACATAGTAAATTTATGTCGAATTTTAGATAGGCTGCCTCTTTTAATTTTCAAAAACCTTGTCACATTAAACCAAAATGTCACAATCCCAAACATGATTCAAACCCTAATGAATTTGTTGACAATTTTTTTATTGATATTGGTTACGATATTGTTGAGATCTTTAATGTTTTATTACATGACCTCTCTGATGAGTGAGTATTAGACTCTTTTTCTTCCTTTCATGTGTGTCCTAGTACAGAGCCATTTCTTGAACTAAGTAAGAGAGTATATGGAGAGGTTATTCTTAAAAAATATAGGATATTTTACGTCTAGGGAAGAGGCTCTGTTTTGTAATATCTTGTTGACTATTTTATTTCCACCTTACATGATGTTAGGTTACTCCTTAGCCAACATAGAAATATTATCTCCTTAGGGGTTTTAGACCAGAAAGGCTTTACTTTCAAATTTTAATCATGTTGTCTTAAGATCTACAAATACATTGGAATAGTTATTAGTAGATCTCTAGTTAATGGTATTTATTTTTTAAATGGGAAAACCTGTTATAGGAAATTAGGTAGAATCTATGTCACAAATACTAACAATACTATAATATTTCATAAGAATTTGGGGCATGTAAGATTCAAATGTCTTGAGGAATTAAGTAAACAATTGATCTTTAATGACATAACAGCTAGAGGTATAGATTTATATAAGTATTTGTTTCTATAAAAATATAAAAGGGTTAAGTTTTAATTGGAATTATATCAAGGCCAATCATCCACTTGAATGGATCCACTCTGATTTATGGGGTCCTACTAGGACTGCCTCCCATAGTGGAGGCTCATATTTTTTAACCACTATAGATGATTTTTCATAGAAAGTTTGGATTTATATTCTTAAAAATAACTTTTTATTTTTCAAAAACATTCAAGACCTGTAAATCCCTTGTGGAAAACCAAGTTGATATAAAGAATATATTTACAAGAACAGATAATGGGTTGGATTATTTTTTGACTGAGTTTATTAAATTCTATGAGTCTAAAGGAATTATTATACATCGTACTATTAGTGATTCTCCCTAATAGAATTGGTTGTCTAACTGGGTGAACCATTCTATATTGGAGAAAGTTCATAGCATACTTTCATGATCAGGCTTTCTCAAATCCTTTTGATCCAAGGTTGAAACTAATATAATCTATCTCATTAATAGATGTCCTTGTATTTATAATGAATTTAAAACCACATAGGAGTTGTCTGATAAAAATACCCCTTTATATAAACATTTTTGAGTATTTATATGCACTAAAAATACCCATAATAAAACTTATAATTTGTAACTAAGAGATATAAAATATATATTTTGTGGAATATCTTAAAGGGGTTAAAGGATATAAACTATGGGTTGATAAACGCAGTTACCAAAAATGTATAATTAACTAATATTTGGTATTTCATGACTCAGTATCCCCTAAATCATATTATCCAAAAAAATAATATAGTTGATACGCCTAAAACTGAGAGTGTTTAGACTACCCATCCAACCCATATTGAGGCTCATATTCAGCCTTCCATATCTAAACCTCATAATGAGACCCATCCTTAGTCCACCTCTTATTTGGATCCATACAGTGAGCCTCCCACTATTTTCATTAGCCATCATCTCACTAGGGATATTGATAAGTGATTCATCGAACCTCCTACTTGTTTTGTCTAGTATGATATGGTCTTCTATTCTTTCAATGTTTCCCAAGATATTTTTAATGATGATCCTCAAACATATAAGTAGTATGTTAATAACAAAGATTCAAAACATGAGATCTCAACCATTAATTATGAAATGAACTCCTTATAGAAAATCCATACTTATTATATTATAGAAAAACCTCCTACTACTAAAGTCATTGGTTGTAAATGAATATTCACAAGCAGAAACAAATGCTAGAGAAAATAAAAATTAATTTCAAATTTAGTCTAGTATCCAATGGATTGATTCAATGAGAGGGAATTAAAAAATCTAAAAATCTTTTAAATTGTTGTTAAACACTCATCTATTCAGTTATTTCTAAATTTTTTTCTTATTATGACTTTCATAGAGAGCAGTTTGATGTTAAAAAAGATTTTCTTCATGGTGAAATTAATGTGAAATTGTATATAAAGACTCCTAAAGGCTACACAGATGAGTTAAATCATAACTAGTTGTATTGATTAAATAGATCTTTGTCTGGATTAAAACAAGCCTCTGATTAATGGCATAAAAACTTTTATTCCATTTATGTATAAAAATTCTGTTTAGTAGAAGTAAATATGATGCTTGTGTGTATTTTAAATTTTTTTAAAATTTCATTTTTTATTTATTGTGTTATGTTGATCACATTCTTATAATATAAAAAGATATGAAACATGTCAATTCAATTAAATAATAATTTAATAATTTATTTCAAATGAAATATCTTTGTAATGTTAAACAAATTTTGGGAATGGAAACAATTTTTTATAGGGATTAAAAACTATTATTCTTTTCCTAGTATACTTGTATTTTGAAAATTCTCATGATATATTTGTATGAATATATTAATCTACTAATGTTCCTTTTTCACAGAACTTTAGGATTTCAATGTTTCAAGAACCAACTATTAATTTTGATGTTGAGTACGTGTCTAAAATTCCTTATGATAGCATTGTAGGTAGTATCATGTATTCTATGATTTTCACTACAAAATATGTTGATTTTGTTGTTTTCACATTAATAAGATTTATGTCTAATCATGGAAAGTTTTATTAGAATTCCCTTAAAATAGATTCTTCTATACATTTCATTTTAACATGATTTGTCTATTTTTTATCATAAAAATATCAATTCATATGAATTAGAAGTTGGCTTTGTAGACTCTGATTATACAGGAAATGTTGATACCAAAAATTCCCTCATAGGCTATATTTTTATTGCATGTGGAGAACCTATTACCTAGACATCAAACATATAATTTATTGTGGACCTCTCAACCACTAAGTCTAAATATTTCTTTCACAATGGTTGTTAGATAATAAATCTAGTTGAGCAGTTTAAGTTTTGACCTTTCACATTATAATTTCATCATTATAGTTTATTCTAATAGCTTGTCTGCTTAAATTTTATCTAAGAATTTAGTTTTCCTTCGTAGGTCATAACACATTTATAATATACTACATTTTATTAGAGATATTATTGAACTTGGAATAGTGTATTTCAATAATATAAACACATAAAATAATTCATTCAGTAATTTTACTAAGGTTGTGACATTGTCCACATTCAACCATTTCTTAGATATGTTGAATATGGATCCATTTAAAAACTTTAGGTGTGATAACATAGCCAATTTTATAATAATATGGTAAAGATATGTGAAATTAATTTCTATATAAATTTACCTCTATATTTATTCCATTGATATTTTTGAATTTCTTTTGTTATTAAATTTATTTTCTCAAGTTATTTAGTTGGGTCGTTGTATTAGGTCTATTACCTAGCCTATTTTACATGTTGTTGGAACGAATGTTTGGATCCCTGTTTTATGATCGAGGCACGTAAGAGACATTTATTACATTTATTACATGGGTTCATCCTTGTTGTCCAGTTGTTCGGTTCTAAATGTATGGTGTTATTTTTTTAGTTGTGTGTTTCTTACACTTATCTTGGTTTTCTTAATATCTCAAAAATCATCATTCAACATTGAAAAATAATTTCATATCCTCCCTTTCTCCCTAATATTGGTTTCTTCCATAATGATTTGACACAAAATCACTATATGATCCAATTTTTTGAGGAATTATTAGGGCTTTGGGACCTTCATCCCTCCAAGATGGTTGTTCATGCACCATTTTTGCATATGATTTCTAATCTAGAAGGGTTTTCATGTGCACATTGTTTGTGCGTGCATGATTTCTAGATCCATGTGACTACTCATTCATGTTTTTTGTTTATTCATTTTTGATACCTAGAAGGAGTGTATTTCTTGTGCGTTCAGGTATAGAAATAGAATATCATTATCTTAATCTATTGTGAAGGACAGTCAGACAAAGCTAAGCTTGTCTGGAATGTATGTTTCATTTATGTCACTTTTATTTACTAAAAAAATGAGGTATTATTAGTGTTTACTTTTTCTACTAGTGGATATTTAAACATCCACTAAATCATTTAGTGGAATTTAATAAAACTATCAGGTATTTCACAGTCAGAAATCATTTAGCAGTGGTTATTTCTTTTAGAAGAGGTTTTTGTATGTGTCATTTATAGAGAACTTAGTGCCAGTTTTGATTTTATTTAGCGGTGGTTTTTAAAAAAAAATAACATGAAAATAAAATGAATGAAATGAACCTAACCTCCACTAATATATATAGTGTAATTTATGTTTATAAGTGGTTAATATAACCCACCACTAATTAAAATTGGAATAAATTTATTTATCAATAGTTTATAATAACCACTGCTAAATATTTTTCATAAAATTTAATTTTTTTTAAATATGTAATAAAAATATATAAATATAAAAACTCTAATAAGAAATAAAATAAAACATAAATGTATAGTAAGTTCATCATATATATATCATATATCAATAGTCATATATACATACATCCATAGTCACCATAACCTCAATCACCATAACCTCATTCAACTAATAACCTCGGTAAAACTAAACATCATTCATCAATAAATACATATAAAATGTGTCCCACAAAAACTCATTCCCAATATACATCCATCCCATGACCTATGTGGCATTAATATACATTCACATCATCTCATGAACTAGAACCGACCACATCATCTCATCAGTTGTAACAAAAAAAATATAGAAATTAAAAGTGAACATAATAAATTTGAATTATAGTAAAATCATTACTAAAATTTAAACATAACATAGAAACTAAGAACCATCATAATTTCCTTATAAAGAATATAGTGGATCAGAATGGTCAACCTCCTGCCTATTGTTGGCATCTATCATCTACAATAATAATAGGAACATTTATGAAAATAAATGAAAAAGATAAGATACACATAATATATTCATAATTTTTCACATAGAATTTATTATTTTTTTAATCAAATAGAATAAATTTTAACATCAAACAAATAATATATCATAAAAATATCTTTAAAAACATAAAATTATCTATTTAATATATGATTAAAAACTTGAAACTAAAAAGGGATAAGTATATAGCATTCTAATTAATATATAAATTGACATGTGTTGTTTTTGAAATTTACTTCATAAAATAATTTTATAGACTTTGATATGGAAGAATGTTCTATATTTCAAAAATAATTCAATGGTGTTTATCCCATGATTCCATGTCAATTTGAGAGTGTTTTATATGGTTTTGACTATAACACGCAATTTTTAGTGTTTTAAAACACTGAAAATGATTTTAAAGATATCCCAAGAAAACCATAACTTGTAATGACATATTTTCCATTCCTACATTTCAAAAATAAATCTTCAGTCCTTTTCCTCTGATTTCATGGAAATCCAATGACCTTTTTCAGATTTTGACCCCCCCAACACACGATTTTAAAGGCTTTGGTACCACTAAAAAAATTTACAAAGTCATTATGATCACACGGCACATCGGATTGACGTGTTTTTTATGATTATGTATTAAAAATAACTCAAATGGGGTTTTCTCATGATTTCACATCAATATGAGGTCATTTTATATGGTTTTTACTATTACACACATGTTTTAGTGTTTTAAAACAGTAAAAAAATAATTTATGGGCATCCCAGGAAAACCATAACTTAAAAGAAAATTTCATTAGTTCCAACATTTCAAAAAATCAACCTATAATTTTTTCCTTTTATTTCCTGACAATCTGATATCGTTTTCCTAGTTTGGATCCCCTAACACACATTTTTGAAGGGTTTAGTGCCCTTAAAAATTGTTTACCAAGACATTTTGACGACATTGCACATCAGATTGATGTTTTGTCTATGAATACATGTCAAAAATAACTATAAGGGGGTTTTACCATGATTTCACATCAATCTAAGGTAGTTTTCTATGGTTTTTATGGGTACATGCATGTTTTAGTGTTTTAAAGCACCAATAACGTGTTTACAGGTATCCCTATAAAAATGTAACTCGTAATGATGTGCCTTTAGTTTCTATATTTTAAAAAATAATTTTAAAGTCATTTTCCTCTAAATTCACGATAATTTGGCATCATTTTTCCTTGCTTTTACCCCTCGACATACATTTTTACGGCTTTTGTGCCTTTAAAAACTATTTACTAAGTCATTCTAACCACACCACACATCATATTGATGTTTTATCTATGACTACACATAAAAAATAACTAAAATGCATTTTTCTCATGATTTCACATTAATATGAGGTTGTTTCCTTTGATTCTAACTTTTACACGTGCGTTTTAGTGTTTTAAAACACTAAAAATGCATTTACGGGTATCCGGGGAAAACCATAACTCGGAATTATGTTACATCAATTCCAATATTTAAAAAATAAATTTGATTTTTTTTTCCCATGATATCATAGAAATCTAATTTTTTTATATTTTTACCCCCCCCCCCGACACATGTTTTTAATTGCTTTGGTACATTTAAAATTTTTTAACAAGTAATTCATACCATAATACATGTCATATTGACATTTTTTCTATGCATATACATTATATATAACTCAAAGGTGGTTTTACCATGATTTCATGTCAATATGATGTCATTTTATATGGTTTCTACCATTACACATAAGTTTTAGTATTTTAAAACACATTTTGGGGCATCCCAGAAAAACACTAACTCAAAATGATGTTTTGTCAGTTCATATATTTCAAAAATAAATCTAAAGTTATTTTACTATGATTTCATGGTAAAATGTTATTGTTTACCTGGTTTTGACACCCAACACATGTTTTTAAATACTTTGGTACCTTTAAAACTATTTACTGAGTCATTATAACTACACCACACATTGGATTGATGTTTTTTATACACATACACATCAAAAATAATTCAAAGGTGGTTTTCCCATTATTAAATTTTAATCTAAGGTCATTTCTATGGTTTTGTCAATTACATACATTTTTTAGTGTTTTAAAACAATATAAAATATTAACAGGCATCCTGGGAAAACAATTATTCAGAATGATGTTTTTTTTCAGTTCCTACATTTCAAAAATCAATCTACAGTATTTTTTTGATTTCATGGAAATATTACATCATTTTCCTAGTTTTGATCCCTCGATAGAAGTTTTTAAAGGCTTCTGTGCCTTTAAAAACTGTTTACCGAGTCATTATTACCACACCACATGTTAGGTTGACATGTTTTCTATGCATACACATCAAGAATAACTCAAAAAATCTCATGACGTTATGTCAATATGAGGTTTATTTTCTGGTCTTGACCATTATATGCACATTTTAGGGTTTTAAATACAAAATACACAATTACAGGAATCTTGGGAAAATTGTAACTCTTAATGACATGTCTTTGGGTCCTAAATTTCAAAAATAAACATATGGTTGTTAAAATATAATTTCATGGAAATCCGACATCATTTTTCTAGTCCCCCCCCAAACACATTTTTAAAGGCTTTAGTACCTTTAAAAAGTATTTACTGAGTCATTACGACCATAACACAAGTCATATTGAAATTTTTTTTGCATGTACACATAAAAAATAACTCAATAGTGGTTTTACCATGATTTCACATCAATATGAGGTTTTTTCTATGGTCTTTACCATTACACACACATTTTGGTGTTTTAAAACACTAAAAAAATATATTCAAGCATCTTGGGAAAATTTTATGTCAAAATGATGTTCCATAAGTTCTTAAATTTCAGAAATAAATATATGTTTATTATCCTCTGATTTCATGGAAATATAATGCTTTTTTCCTAGTTTTTACCCCCCGACACATGTTTTTAAACACTTTGGTACCTTTAAAAGTTGTTTACCGAGTCATTCTGACCACATCGCATGTTGGATTGATATGTTTCTATGTATGTACACCAAAATTAACTCAAAATAGGTTTTAACTTGATTTAACATCAATATAGGGTATTTTTCTATGATTTTTACCTTTACATTCATGTTTTAGTGTTTTAAAACACTAAAAATGCATGTACGGGCATCCAAAGAAAACCGTAAGTCAGAATTTCATGTTTTTAGTTCCTCCATTTCAAAAATAAATCTATGGTCCTTTGATTTCATGGAAATATAATATTTTTTTTCTTATTTTATACCCCTCGACATGCATTTTTTAAGGATTTGGTACCTTTAAAAAAATTACTGAGTCAAAACTGAACAAAAAAGCCCATATTGTTTTCAAACTTTTAGATAATGATCCATAATTCATTTTTGATGTGTAGGAATCAACAAAAAATCAATCCATAACATGATGTGGCTGGTATGACACAAAGTTTTTGTTTTCAATATAAAATTTTCATTTTAGTTTTATTTATGGAAGTTGTATGTGTTCTTTGAAAATGTGTGAATGGTCTATGAAATTTAGAATTTACTGTGGAATTATGATCTATAGGGTTGTAAATTTTCTAAGGGATTTTCATATTCATATATTGAAATAGATAAACTAAATCATGTTCTATTATCAACCACCACTTATCCTATGTTTTCCTATAATATTCTTGTTCTTGAGATTTTTCTTTCAACCTTGTAATTTCTCTTTGTGAAGGCACTACTCAAACCACCAATAGGTGTTGTAGTAACTGATGACGATACTATACCTTTGAAATTTGATGGAGTAGGCCTAGAACCCATCTCTCATACACATCTGAGATGCTCCTTCACTAAAATGACTGCAACTACATCGTCCTAAGAAACTGATGATGATTGTGAAGGGTTCACATCCTATACTTCTAGGATTTTAACCTGTTAATAAAAACATTAACAATAATTATTTAAACTGTCCAAAATTCATAAAATTATCTAATTAATAAATTTTTCATTTCTATTTAATATTATTTCATTACTATAAAACGTTATAATGGAAAATAAATTATTACAACAAACATGCCTTAAACCTAATTAATTGGGGCTTGCTAGATGGATCAAATGATGCTAAATTAGAAACATTTGATACATATAGTCATCCCTATTTAATTTTCTTAAAGTATTATTAGTTGTTATAATATTTTTTTCATTATTATTCTTTTTTAGTAATGAAATAACATGAAATAGTAATGAAAATTAATTACTCTAATGTCTTTGGTAGGTTCATTAACAAAAATACCATCAGGTTTCCTATGAACTTTAAACAACATATTTTTTCATCTAACAAACTGACCTAGTTCATTAGCCTTTATAAAAAATATAAACAATTTATAAAAAACCTTGTCTTATGATAAAATTATATAAATAACAATGGATAAAATATACACAAAAAATTTTCTTTTTCTCAAAAAACATTGAGACATGGTTGTTGGTGTTGAAATTTCGTATAAAGCCTCAGACAACCTATTTTGGGTGAACTAAGATTGTACCCCAACCTGAAGGACCATTCTTAAATCAATGAGGGTGATGCCTTCAAGCTTCCAATGTTTCATGTAAGAATTTAATTCCATGAGAAAAGGACTTATGCACCAAATGCGATAATAATTTTTCATATCATCCACCAGGAATGATGATTTTTCCAAGGAAAGCATGTGAAATAAATAATGGTTACATAAAAATAAAGACGGATGCACACAGAGGCCTCATTTGTGTTTTAAATGTGATGTTAAGGCTGACATATTTTGTGGCCAAACTCCCACAGTTCTAGAAGAAGTTATGCATAAATCCCCTTCCATGCCCAAGCATTACATGCCCACCATTGATGATTTTGGTAATAAATAGAATCTCACCCCATCTCTTGGGGGATCTTTAGAAGACGAAATGCCACTCCCATTTATGCAAGTACTCCTCTTCCACAACAGCATGCAACATGGACTACCCAAGGTAGATAATCTTAAATGACAGACCTCTTATGGGCCCAAACTTGACTTGTCCCATGGTTGAGTAGTCCTCACATGACTTCCTCAAAGGCTTGTTGGGTGCATGGAAATACCTTGATTACGTGCAACCTTGATCTTGCGTGCAACTCCCAAACTTGCACACAACCATTCCACCTTACTCCATGCCTTTCCCTTATACTAGAGCCCATATCTCATGCAACTCTGGTATGAAAGACTTAAAACATGCACGCACCAACTTTCGGGTCCCCTACTGGGAGTCCCCTATTTCACATGTTATCTTATCTTTTTCATCTAAGAGTATATACCCTAACCCCTATTTCTTCTAAGTATAGGGACCCTAATGTGGACCTCGTGACTGGACACTCCCCCTGTCATTGTATTGTACCAGTTCCAAAGCCATTCCCTATATAATGGTGAATGAGTGGTGGTCACATAATTCTGAGGGGTGAGGATTGAGTCCCCCACATTCGATTTGCATGATATAAAAATGTCTAGTTCCATATTCTAGTCATACAATGTTAAACATAATGATAACATCCTCATAACATGGAATGAGATCTATTAGGAATCTTTCACATGTAATCCCTATCCACATCATTACTTCTCCTAACATCCCTAGGGTAGTTTCTATGTGTAATCCTCACACCACTCCTACCAAGATCAATGCTCTTATGAAGGGAAGATCAATGTGTAAGCCCCACACCATCCCTCATCGATGCTCCTTTTGCAACATGAGCATCCTTACCATGTGATGTTAAATTGAATTGATTGGTCCTACCACATGACATTAAACAACAGTCTTGAAATACATGGGTTTTGATCCCTATCTTATAAAAAGTGTATGTAGGATGAATCACTAAAGTTAAATCAAAACCAATGGTAAACTTATATCTACCTCTTAGGTAAGTACCTCCCTAGTCTACCTCAAGGTCTATTCTAATCAACCTTTCATGTCTCCCTCAAGGGGATTACTAACCAACGGTCAACCTAGGTGCTCCCTCCTAGGGATGTACCCCCCTGATCCACCTCAATTGGAGTTATGATAAACCTTTTGGGTCTACGTTAATGTGAATCCTGACCAATGATAATCTTAGGATCTCCCTCCTAGGGACATACCTCCTCGGTCCCCCCCAAGGGTCATTCTGATCAACATCTCAGATTCACCTCAATGGGTTTTCTAATCCATTGGTAAAGCATCAGGTATGAAATCTTCCCTCCTATGGGTACACCTTCCTGATCCATATCAAGGGTCATTTTTATCAATACATATTAGATTCACCTTGAGCGGTGTTCTGTTCCATCAATCATGGTGTGAAATCTTTCCTCCTAGGGACACACCTCTTAGTTCCTCCTTAAGGGGCATCTTGATCTATCCATCCCAGGTCTGCATCAAGGGATGTTCTAATCCACAATCTAATGTTTTCCAACATGGGGAATCCAAATCCATCTATCTTGTCTACAATAGACATTATCCCTATGCCCATATCTACAAGACATTAAACTCGTGCCATGATCCGTCTTAACTAGATGTCATGATCCATCTCCACAGGTGGTAGAACTTGTGACATAACCCAAAATACACACTCCATGCAAACATGGGATTCTTGAGGTAAAAAACCTCATAATATCTATTCCCCTATAATTTTTACCTCGTATCAATAGGGTATGCCTTGGATTTTATGCCTAAGATGCCTCACATGTGAGGACCTTCCAAGAGGAAGAATACAAGTGACTAGACATGCACAGCAATGCCCAACGTGACTACTCTCCTTACCAAATTTGTTTCTCTATAAAAATGAAATCAGAATGTACATATAGAATCTGTGTAATTAACTAACATCCAAAAATATATGGAACCAGGAATGAGTTCCATAAACATGAATTAAATCTATGAGGGAGACCCAAACTGGGTAATGAGTTCCAAGGTGGAATCCATTGAAAGATAAACTAACATCCCATAATCCCATTTTGATTAAGAATTAGACATCATAGTTGAAATTGATGAAAGATGCCCACCTTTAGAAAGCATTAATACAAGGTAAAAAGAATTCTATCATGTGCGTCGCATTTCCGAACACATATGTGGGCGCCCCAGTGAAAGAATCAAAAAAACAAATGGTGAACCCAACGTGAAAATATTCTCCTCAACATGGGGACTAGTATTTTTGATACATTAAAGGATTTTAATGTCACAATATTCAAATATTCATCACTATAAACCACCAAGTAAATGGTGGGCCTAGCATATAACATACCCAAAACTGGTGCAGTATGAAATTGGGTATCCACAGTCTGTGACATCGTCAACATGAATTTTTCTCTATTTTTGGAATATTGGATGATGTTAGGGAATTGGGCATAAATTTCCTTGTACAAGTACTGATGGTTGAATCTTCCTTCCTTATAGGAACCCATCCATAGGAAATCAGCAACCCAACACCCACAGGTGTCAGGGTAGGAGAAAAGTTAATGCAGAAACCTCCCATGACACCACCTCCACCAAAACTTTTTCGACTACTTCAACTATCGAGCACCCATGCCCCACCTCACCCTCATAGATCATCCAACAGAGGGTGACTGACACTCTCAAAAATTATTATGAGATAGAGGGGTTAGTTCCCACAAGGGATATGGCTCACTGAGACCTGGATACATCAACCCCTCACTGACACCGTTGCCCCCAAGGGATGCACCAGGGGAAACCACCAATTGTTCCAACAGTGAATGACTTTGGGAGTAACTCCCTAGAGTGATCTTATGACTCATTACCCGATGACATGGAGGAGGGGGTTATCAAGTCACCCTAGATATGAATACTTCCTAAGAGCCACCAAGGAGGCTCCCACTAGGCCCCGTCAGTTCCAGCAATGATTGGTCACTCAGGACGAAGAGCATGTGAACTTCACCCCTACTCTACTATTCCTAGTCCAAACCACCTGATACCAACATCAGGGGAAGGCCCATGAGAAATCCCTAAATAGGGGATAATCTTCCATAGCACCAGTAACCCCTACCACCACCAGAACATTTCACCAGATCCCCGCCACAGGCGAACCGGGATCTGTCTTCACCTGATTGGGACCGAGACATCAACTGCCTCATAAGATGGTTGGGTTATACCTTTCAATATCCAACACCATTGAGATTATTAATTTACCAACACATAATAATGATATTTAGTGCAGAGATCCTTCCTACGACATCATCATCCCAAGCGGAGGTCCTCCTTACTCTTCCAACAAGCAGTACAGAGGTGTCCTCCATACTCCCGATCTTCAACATGAAGTTCCTCCCCATGTCCATTTAGAACATCATGAAGGTCTTCCTCATGATTCAACCACTGAAAAGCACAAATTTATTGCCATTATTGAAGAGGCACTCTTCCCTGAAGAACCATCCTAGGGAAGAAGGGTGAACAACCACCACCGAAGTAGGATTATTGGGAAATTCCAGGTCGCCTTCGACCTTGTCAATCTTTCAAATTCTAAAGATACAGATGACTCAATAATTTTGATTCCACCTAGAATTCCAGAGTCTAGGATAGGATCCCAATAGGTTATGTTTTCCATCCTGGAAGGTGAATTCCATAGGATCCCCAGATCCCTCTGCAAGTACATGCAAGTGGAGGAAGTTTTGTATCTCTTCCAAGATCTCACGACGCAACCATACCTATCACTGCTAGTTTCCCACCTCTATACCTCAATATTAGACATAGGATAGCTGATGTGGATTGGTCTGACTCCTCCAGATGATGATTGCTTAGTCGATCCACTGATGAACACCTCTTCCCATGCACATGACGCAGTGGTGAACAGTGAGTCCTATAAGGGCATGATGATGTGGTTATTTCCACCCCGGAGAGATTCTCTAACGTGCAGTGAAAAATCGACTTGCACGGTGACTCTTCCACTAGACAGTATGTCGCAGCACTGATCCACACCAGTGTCGCCATTGAAGTAGACCTTAAATCACTTGTTTCTTAACTTATTTTTATTTAACATTTTGATCATTTAATTAATTATTTATTTAATTTTTGTTAATTATTTTCACTTCAATAATTCTAAATATTCATTTATTAATTAATATTTTTCTATTTTATTTTTTATATTTTTTTAGATTTTAAAATCATTAATTTTTTCTGACTTGTTTTTAGTTATTTTAGTTTTCTAATTACTTATTTAATTTTATTCTTCTTGAATTTGAAATTATTTATTTTATATTTATTTATTTTTATTAATTAATTAATTAATTATAATTTATTCTTTTAATTATTTGGAAATTTATTTTAAAATCATGTATTTTTTTGTATTTTATTATATTTGAACTTTAATTTATAATAATAAATCTTGATTTATTTATAAATTTAACTCTTATTTTTAATATTATTTTATTATTTTAACTGGTAATTTGAGTTTTAAATTATTTAATAAATTTATTTTAAATTTAATTTTGGTTTTAATTACATTTTATTTTTTAGTTAATTTTTTTTAATTATTCAATTTTTTTTAAATTTTATTAATTCTAATTTTATTTTGAGTTTTATTTATTTAATTAGTTGACTTAGATTTTGAATTTTAATTTTATTATTATTTATTAATTGATTATTTTTTAAATTTTGTAGAAGAACCGGCTAAGTCACCACCATTTTTTCACACTACCCACCATTGGAAGTTTCCAATGATGACTCTCGCACCAATCTCTAGATGCATTCACTGTTGGTAATGGTAACTCCTTCACCAAACTTTTCTGATTTCACCCACCGTCATCACTCCTTAGTGAGTCAATGTCAGCTCCCCAATTTCACATTAGTCACCGCCACTAATCCACCCACCATTGGAACCCCTTCAATGGTGACTTCCTTGATTCATTGTTACCCAACCCAACAGCAACTCCATACCACTATCCTTTGCTTCCTCCATTCAAACCTACCATTGATCAGAGCACTCACCAACGATGACTTAGTCACCCACAACCCAATTTCATCACAACCTTCCATCACCAACGACCCCCATCATCTCAATCCACAACCACAAATTTTCTCAACAAAATCAATCCACTGCTGAAGGAGATACCGCCATAGAAAGAG
This sequence comes from Viscum album, assembly GCA_963277665.1. NCBI lineage: Eukaryota > Viridiplantae > Streptophyta > Magnoliopsida > Santalales > Viscaceae > Viscum > Viscum album. The sequence continues at coordinate 779,771,641 of OY728153.1, read as the reverse complement.
AATGACCTACCAGAGACTCACTAAAAGACCTCTGGTTAAAGCCCCATCTTCTACCTTGGCCAAACCACTGATGGAGATTTGAAACCAACACTGCACCAAAAGTAATACCATATATGAAGGATCTGACACTATGCCACCACTAGATAACTAGAATACCATCATTGTCGAGCTACCCTTCATCTGAGCCTTACTGACTCCGCTACTGAGGATGCAAGCATCAAAACTGCTTTCGATGAGCCAAGCCGAACTATTTCTAGTGTGACTGAGTCTTGGGGATGAAACCTTGAACCCCACCAAGCTTGGATCGACCACCACTGCAACCACTAAGATGCCACCGAGCCACCATGAAGGAGACTACCAAAGGGGCTCCGAGCTTCTAATCGTCATTTTCGCCTGAAGAAGATCTGCATACTAGAACTGATCCATCCAAATAGATTACATCCAAAGCCACCCCCTCTTTCAAGAGAGAAGAGACGTGTACATGGGATAAGTCAAAGAGAAAAAGTAATAATAAATTAATAATAATAATATAATAATAATAATAATTAATAAAAAATAAATAAACATAATATAATAATTCTAATAAAATAAAGTTGATAAATATAAATTAATAAACTTAACAATAGAATTGATATTTTAATATTTTTTTGATAAAAAGTAAAATGAAAATTTATACTTAATTTTTTATAAATTATAAATATTTAAATTAAAAAATTATAAATTTATTTATTTTTTATATTTTTATATTGTAATAATTATTTTATTATTTATAATGTTTTATTTTTATATAAAATATATATTTAGTTTATCTATAAATAATATTTTAAATTAATTATTATATTATTATTCATATAATTATAAAAGTTATGTTTTTATTAATTACAGTGTTTTATGTATGTATTCTTTGTTGTGAAGGTTCATTTTTAGTTATAGTGGTTTTGCTAAAGTAACGATGATGGGAGAAGACTGTGACACGCATTCGGTAAATTAGAGACAACCGAGTTAATTCATTATTCTCTATTGGTGACTAGGGTGAATATGATGTAGGATTTAAATTTTGAGGGCATATGAGAGAAAGGGGGTCGCATACACATTTGGGATCAATATACACATTATTAATTTAGGATAGGAGAAAGATAGAAACTTCACATCCATAACACACTACAGCTAACCTAGGAGATCTGGACTTCGAGCAGGAGTGTGAGGAAGATCATGGGGTTCGTGCTGCTCTTCAAAGAGGAGTTCACCTCCTCATCTTTTCCTTCTTACTTTCTCTGGTTCTATTTTTTAATGTACTACATGATTCTATTTTATATTGATTTGAACAAGAAATCAGAAAAATTTAACTTAGAGGATTTTTAATTATGTTGTTTTACATTTTCTCTTATTTAAGTCATTTTTATGAGAAATAGAATCTATTGGCAAGATGAGTTCTGATTTTATTAAAAAAATTCACCACTCGTTTTCAATTTCAAAACCTTATGATCGATCAACAAATTTGATCATGATTTCATTTCTTCATCTTTAAATTTAAAAACTTTAGAATATTATGGTGACTTTTATCCCAATGATTTTATTTATCAATTTCTTATTGATGTATCTTAATGTGGTAATCTCTAAGATTGATTAGTTTGAATAATTAATATTCTAGTGGGGGAGATTAACCAATCAATTTCTGATAGTGAAAATTAAATTAAAATTTCTGTTAAAAAGATACCCATTCAACCAGCAGAGTTATTTTTCCCCTTGCTCCAATATTTTTTCCCTTAGCCGACAATATTATATTTTTTCCAACTCCTTAACACTATTTTCTAACACTATTAACACATCAATCACTCCCATTTAAATTTGTACCTCATTCTTATAAACATAAATTAATTTCTTATTTTTTTAATAGTTTAGTGATAAAATGAATCCCTATAACATTCATCCACCTTCCCTTGGGTTTGACCCTTAACTACTTTACTAGTGTAGGTTTATGAATGATATTTTCTAGGCCATGACGACCACCGGTCCTATAAAAATTTGGTGTCATTTTCAAGGAATCTTTCATTGAGTGTCTTAGGTTTATAAATTACAAAATATAAAAATAAAAAAACAACAAAATAGAAAATAAAAATTAAAAAAAATGATGTTGTGGAAACTACATTTTTTAATGCTTTATCTTCTTAGTTGTCCTTGATTTTTTTTTTTTTAAAGATTGAGGCACATAGGCCTCTTTATTGAATCAAAATAAGGTAGCAAGATACAGAGGAATCAAAAACATAGATAATGGATAGAAAGAACACATTTAGGTCATTTTAGACTGAGTGTTCATATTGTGATGAGGGGAGCGTCCACCCCGCCCATGAGGATTCATCCCTCTTCTCCCAGTTTTGGCTTGTGTTTATGGTCTCCCTCCATCATCAAGAAATTACGCATCATCAGCATCCACCATCTCATCCAATCCACATACATGAACATTGTTTTGAACCTCTTACTCGCTACTACCTGACGCAAGCAGCTCAAAATAATTACGAGTACTTACCCTTACAAGACGTTTTTCTTTCATGCTTCGAGCACTGTCATTCTCAGAAGACTTCAATATTGAAGTCCTATTTACAGTCCATTCTGAGCACCCATTCCCCTTTTGATTGAGAGTCTACGGAACAGTTTTTTTTATGATCTTATTAACTGTCAAAATGTCATCAGTGGCAGTTGGGTACTTTCCTGTGCACTGGACAGGAGTAGTAGTTTTTCGAAAATTCAACCTGCTCTTTCTCGATCCAAGTTGCGGGTATTCTACCCTCTGATCGGGTTTGTCATTGGAAGGATGATTTTTTCTTATGCGCTGGACAGATGCATCTTCTTGGGATCCAGAAGGGGCCTTCCATCACTTACTAGGTCCCAAATTCTGAGGGACTTCCATTCTCAATTCAGGTGTGTCCTTCACAGGGGTCATCTCTTTATCTAGAGGATTCAATGAAGATCTTTCAACCTCAATGTGAGTCCTTGCCTATACTGATGCATCAGGGGTTGAGGATAAAGTCGCTACTTCTTTTGAAGCCATTAGTCTTGGAGGATTCAAGTGGTATATAAGATATTTGAATGATTTAGAAACAGATTTGCTGCAATTTAGAACAGGACCATGTTTACTTTGGTGCTAAAAAGTATAACGAACTTTTTTGGATGAATCCCTTTCTAATTTGAACTTCCCATTATGACTAGAAGAAACCAAATTCTGCTCTTGCCACAAATTTAAGTCCACCTCATTTTGAGCAGAATTTTCCTTGTATTCTTTTCTATCAGTTGATTCATCACCCTCATCATCATCCATGATGTCTTTAGTCAAGGAATCCTTGAATAAAAACAAGTACGGAGACCATCCTCTGCTATATCATCCCAAGACACCTTGGATTTATCAACTTGAAAAACTAGTGGAACCAGGCTATTGGTTCTTTCAGGAAAGTCAGTGGGCAAATTCATGTCATTTGTACAACCGTTATTTAGAGCAAAGTTCGAAATAGGTGCACTACTTTCTTGAGTAGTTCCTAAGTTGACATGTGAACTAACCTTCCCATCGATAGGATTAAGATTATTGGAAACAAGAACATGAACTGCATCAACAGTTTTAGCATGTTGGCTTATTTATTTACTAGACCTTCTATAATTCTGGAAGTCGTGGCTACTTCTTTGACAGTTTGGAAATAGAAGATCACTTCTACAATTATCCCTTGAGTGTCCAATTATATGGAAAGCATCACAAAAGGGGGTCTTCTTCTCATATTCAATTCAGAGAGTTATTTCATCCTGAGGTGTGGATAGCACAACTTTGTCAATCAGTGTTGTGCTTATATAAACTTCAATTAAAATCCTAGCGAAGTGACCATAGCTGACCAACTCAGTGGCAGCATCCATCCTTATGGGAGTTCCTATTGCAGCCGAAATATCTTACATAATTTATGGGTGCCATAAAACCCAATTTAATCCATGTACTTTGATCCATATTTTTGCGCAAGTTTCTTTAAAATCATTGAAGTTGAAGCTTAGGTTCCATTCATGAAAATGCATAATACCCGGTTGAAGGTTAATTGATCCAAAACTCCATGCTTGGTTTTTCAATTCCGCAGAGGGGAATAGAAGATAGAAGAAACCCCTCCCAACAGAAATGCATTTGAAGTCTGAAAACCCCCAAATTCTAGCTAGATGATCGACTAGATCTATCACCTTCTAATGCTTCATGCCTTTTGATAATGAGATACGAGAGATGAACGAAAACTTACATATTTTTATCTTTTCTAAAACAAAGCCATCTAAAGCTGCAACATAGCAGTCACCCCTTTCCAAACTATCCTTTGGGAAGTCCTAGGTTTAAGGGAGACGAACGATCCACCTGTGAAACTAGAAAAGAAGGAGAGACTCTTTACCTATTCTCAATCCTTTGGTTTCTTTGATGTAGACAAGATGTTCTGACCATGATTTGAGGTATACGAGTACAGATTCAAACTCCTCGGGTCATCGAAGGAGCTTCCATTTCCAATATTCACCAGAGAAACCCTCTCCTTTTCTTCCATCATTAGTTATCCTTGATACCTTAATGTTTTGTGCACTAATTCTATTGTTGAATATTTTTTTTCACTTTCAACGAATCTTTGAAATTTCAAAATTCATAGAATAGTTGGTGAAAGATGTAATCACTTTAGGTGCATGATTACAAGCTTCATTAAAGATGAAAAAGAAAGATTTTTTGATGCATGGAAAAGGTTTAATGAACTTTTAGTTCAATTCCCTGATCATGGATTTTATTTAAGAATGTTTTTAGAGTGTTTATTTAATGTATTCAATGATAAAAAGAAACTTTACTTGGATAGTATCCTTGGGGTATTTATAGTGTGTCATAATCAAAAACAATTGTGGAATATTTGTGATGAGATAGCTTGTAAAGATAGGAACGACTCTCAAACCTTGAATAAGAACCCATTGTCTTTGGAGTCCTTTTATGAAGAAGTGTTAGAAATAATGATTAGTGAAGGAAATGTATTTTCACAATTTATGAAAGTTGAAATTAATTATTTTAAAGAATGAAATTTGAACAAGAAATTGATGTGTGAATAAAGGGATCAATTTACCAAATACTTTTGGGAATTACATGATTCAATAATTGAAAAATATAAAACTAAATTTCACTGTTTGAAAAATCAAGAAGGTTAAATTTTTCATGAAATTTGAATTTTTAGAGATGGAATTGAGTGGTCAGGTTTTGGATGTCAAACTCACACCTCTAAAGCCTGGAAATGATGAGATCACTCAACTGGTTGTGGGGTTTGTTATGATTCACATTTAAATGAACATATTTGATTTCATTTTCAACCATAACACTTTGTTTCCTGCTGAACTAGAAATATGGGTTGTTTAATTTAATGTTGAGGCTGAGATAAATCTATAAAGAAACATAGAATGGGTTTCAAATGAAATAAAACCTTTTCAAGATGGAATTTAAGAACTTTATCCAAAAGATACTTCTCAAAAATCAGCAATATTTACAATTATTTCTATGGAATATGATAAATTTTTTGGAGGGGAAAGTTTGGATAACTTTGATTTAGGCTTGGTAGCCTTATACACAATGATGACACATAAAAAGAGATACGACCTGGTTAATTTTATGTTGAAACTAAAATTTTATATTGAGAATTTCTATACTTTAAAATAGTAAAACATGTTTTTTATCATTGTTAAGGCGGTATTCCAGGTTTTTATGCTAGTTTTTAGGGAATTTTTTTTCTTAACTAGAATAGATAGTGCCTATTTTATTGGTTTTTCACCAAAAAATAAACGGTCCTAATACTTCAGGTGGTTTTTGGACAAGAAACCACACCTTTCAAGTGACTTTGGTTAGTTTATAGAAGATTCTGACTGGGGACTTTAAAACTAGTATTGCATGGGAGTTAACCCATGATTTTATTTATTTTAATAAAATTATTCTTGTTCTATTTTTTTATTTTGAATCTCAAAAAGTATAACTAAAGACTTTAAATTTAGTGCTTCATGGCAGTTCACCCTTGGTATTTTCTTTACTTTTTTTATAAGAATAAAATGTTGTTCGCTCTTCCTTTTTATCGGTTTCTGTTGGTTTTTCATTCTTTCTCTTATTTTTCATTTTTACTTTAATAAGGTTGATGTTGATGATGTCAATAGGGTAGAAGAAATCACATTATTTCAAAACTCTCAAGAAGATTCATGTTGAAGCCTCATTGAAAGAGAAATCTTCATTAAACAGGGGAGTGATTTATTTCAATTAATTTTTTTTCTCTTCTTCATTACTGTTTTGATGTCTTACTGATGCTGAAAACTATAATTCATGTTGATTTGTTTTTGAAAATTTTAGATTCAATGATTTTTTAAATATATTCACTCATTAAAATTAAGTGTGGGGGGCTTTACCCCTTGTTGTCTATCTTTAAATGGATGTGTTTGTCTTTTCTAGGTGTTTAACGTACATTTTTATACTCTACGGTAAATTTATTTGAAACAAATTTCATAAATTACTAACACTCAATTCACTCACTACTAGATATTATGGTATTTCTGATGGCACATTAGCGGTAGACTACCATCACAAAAGTCCATCTGCGATGGTAGTCCATCGCTAATACATTGCAATAAAAAATATCGCAAATGAATGTATTTATGATAGTTCGTCTCAAATAAAAATTAATTATGATGGGTTAGGTGCCCATCAGAAATGGTATGCGTCTATGTTTTAAAAAAAGGTAATTACAACGGACTGGCACAATTAATTGTATTAGTGACGTACAATTAATCTGTCATAGATACAGTTATTTTTTTTAAATACATAAAATTAAAATAATTAAATATAATTAAATATAATTAAAAAATTAAATATAATTATAAAAAAATATAATTAAAAAAATTTTAAAAAATAATAATCTTTAATAAAATTAAAAATACATAAAAATGTTAAGAAATTTACAAAAAATTAAAATTTTAAAAATAATTACAAAAAATAAAAACATTAAAACATTTAAGAAAATTTAAAATATTTAAAAATATTTAAAAAATAAAAATATTTAAAAATTACAAATAATTACAAAAATTACAAAAAATTACAAAAAATTAAAAACAATTAAAACAAACATACAAGTAATACTTTATTTCAAATATAATAATTTTTTTATCCCAAATTACAAAACAATTATAAAACTTTACAAATCATCGTCTAGAATCAGGTGGAGGACGATGAATTGAAGGATTAGAGGGAGGAAACTTCATACTAACACCACGTGCAACCTATCACATATACTCCAACATTTTATCATTTCTCTGATGTTGTTGTTCATGCTCCTACTCTGTCTTTTTCTCCATATTCTATATCATCTCATCTTGATTCCTCAACCTCTCCTCATATTGTGCAATAGACAACAACATTGAAGAAGTCACTCAATGGTCTCCCTTCGAGCTCACTGATGACATATGTTATGTCCACTTGGTCAAATACCCTGAGAGGGGGGTGAATCGAGGTATGATATATTAAAACAAATACCAATTTTGATCATGTTTTGTTGTTAAAAAAACACACTTCTATCTATTTCCCATAGTAAGGTATAAACAGAAATTAAAGCATGCACAGGACATAATGATTTTACTTGGTTCACCCTCACTGGGCTACGTCCAAGGATCATACAATGGTGATGTGATGGTGTACCAAATCCATTAAAAGCACCCTACTATTTACAATGTTCTAAGTGTACTCATTGTCCCTCCTTGTTTACAACCTATCATAATTGAAAACCTCACTTCTATCTCAATTAAAGTATAATGACCCAATATTGAAGTACATGGACATCATATTTATTTTGCAGAATGATTTATACATTACAAAAATAGATTCCCATTTACCATATTAGTTTAGTGACTTTGGAAACTCAGAACACATTCTTCTAATTTGGTTAAATATTTTCAACATCCACCTTAAAGATCTTCCCCGTTAGTTTACCAGCCTAAAACCATTATTTATATCTTGGGGAAAATAAAACATAAAAAGGGTGTTCTCAAATTCTCAGTAAGGTTAAACATGGAGAACATCAAACAAAACATAAACATAATAATGTAAAAACATGAACATAAGTTTTGAATATCAAAATCATGAGTCATTAAATAAATCTTGGCAGTACGTAAGGTATAAATCATAAAGTAACATGAACCATAATAAAATATCATTAGCATAAAACATGGAATTGTGGAAAACACATAAGCATAGAAAATCATTTTCATATTATCCATGGATCATTTAAAAGACCATCATAGTGAAGAAGGTCCATTACTGAACCAGGTTTACTTTCCATTTCAACCCAGTATTACTGAACCGGATTTACTTGTCGTTCCAGACCTATATTACTGAACCAGATTTACTTATCGTTCTAGACCTGTATTACTGAACCATATTTACATTCCATTTCATCCATGTCTATCTCATGAGATAGAAATATTTACCCAATGCATAGGGGGGATATAGGTCTCACTCATCACATAATGAAAACCATACATATGTGTGCCACAAAAACATAAATCACTCATCATAACAAAACCTAAAGAATAAAATGCGTTTCTTAAACAAAATTTCATCATAACATTGTACATGTAAAACAAATAGATTTAATAAACATAATTACATAATAAATATAATCAACTATAAGAATAATATGTATATCATACTTTAATGATATCATTAAACTTATATGGGAAATAATTTTCATAAAAAACTGGAAATTAATTCTTGAGGAAATTTTCATTTCTTCTTCAAAATGTTTTCTTTTTATAAAACACCACACAATTTTAAAAAAAATAATTTCCTTGAAAATAACCATGGAAACTTATAATGGAAGCTTCATGGAAATAAGGTGTTATGAAATCATAAAAAACCATTCATGTTGTATAATTTAAAAACATTCTTCTCGTACTTTTTCTGGAAAAGTCAAAAGGTACCTCATATCAAAAACGATAAAAGATTCCTTTCATAACATTTAATAAAAAATTTCCAATGTGTAAAATTGAATTTAAACAATTGTAGGAGTATATATAGAATATTTTTTGAATACTTATTTAGTAAATATGGTCATGGATGATAAATATAGCCCAGTAAATACTTACGAATAAACAATCTCAGATAATAATGAGATTGGAAAATTATCCCTTAACATAGGTCTGATATACATTATATGTATACAAAACTATTATGTAATGATTTAAATAACTTTACTGACTTATTAAAGAATCATATTCATTTTTATTATATCATATATGACCATGTTATCATCTATTTGGTAATAATATTTAATTATTACTCGTTATTTGGGTATAAACTGCTTCATTTTCTCATGCATGTTTTGTCAAATAAGTTCTGGTTCTCATTATTAAGTCATAGTTATATCATTAAAAAATTATATTAACATAATATATATCATATTTATATTTTATTTTCATTTATTTAATCATGATTTAACAGATATCATGTAGAATTAATCACATTTCATCATGGAGATGGTTGGTCGTACGTACGAATGAGCGATGATATCATTCATTTAATTATGAAATGGTATCAAAGTAGATGGTATATATATATATATTATTCTAGAATAAATTACTTATTATAATAATCATATATAGTTATTATTTACATCATTTTACCCATCCAAATCAGGTGGTGGTGAAAAAAATATTACACCCCAGCGTGGAGATGGTAAATCGTATGTATGCATGCATGGTGATTTATTTTTTCATAGGATGGATAGAAGGTGTAATATGGTTTTTACATAATACTAATAATATCTTAGTATAAAATTGATACTATATTAATTAATTTATAATGTAAACAACTCATTAGGAGGAATTATAATAATAAATTATTAGAAAGAATCGGTAGAAGAGATTACATATTCTTCGATGAGCTCTCTCTTGATCTCCTATTAAAGGAACTAGAGATGGTCTTTTGAGAAGACTAGAACCTATAAAATTAAAATAATGAAGTTGAGAAGGGAAATTTGCAGGGTATGGATGAGCTTTAAGGATCAAATTTCATTTAATATGTGAGGGATGAGGTGCCCTTTTATAATTAAGGTGAGGGAACTTTTGGAAACTTCAAAAATATTAATTTATAATAAAATAAATTCCCATCCAAAAACCTTCAAAATGACCCAAATTAGAATATGGTAATAGATAAGGTTGTGTTATCATCAACCAATACATTTTTGATAAGTTTTTATGTCAATTTAAACGTTCTCATATTAATTTGACACTTAGTTATTCTATTTCATTTTAACTAGGGTAACAATTATTTCAATATTAAAAGGATAAAATATTTACATATTTGATGTAAATTAAATCATAAAAAAATAATTTATATCATTTTAAATTATATAATAATTATTATATATTTAAAAAAATTATGATTTTGAAATAATTTAATAAAACATTATTTTGATAAAAAAACAATAATGTCAATTTTGACACTATTCAATTCATTGATTTTTAAAAATATGAAGATAAGATGTTATCCTCCAAAAAAAATTATATTACCATGGGGTCAAGGTAATATATAAAATTCATTGGATATATTAATTATCCAATATTATATTTATTTTAGTATTTTTAATAACATTAATTTGATATTTCCCTTAATATAATTACTACAACATCAGTTTTGTGTAATTATTTAAAACACTTATTTTTTGAAAAAAATTAAAAATAAAATACTATGATGAATATAAATATACTATATTTCATTTGAATTTATGTAGTATAATTTATCTTCTGTAAAATCCAATATTTAAAATGTTATACTTATTAAATTATGAATGTGACAACTTTAAAATCACTTTTAATGAAATAATATAAGTGCAATAATCTCTTCTATAAAGCTGCAAATTCTCAATACCTCAACCCTTGGATGATTATGTATGATTTATACTTGGAAAATAAGATTGGGAAAAGTTTTTTAGTATTTTAATATTTATTATCATTTTAATAAAATTATTTTATTGATTTTTAACCAATTAAATAATTTATGCATCATCAATTTATAATCCTTAAAGGTTATTATTTATTTCATAAAGATTGAAAAAAAATTACCATGATAAAAAAACATTTTATATTTCAAATTTTTATTTATAGTTGAATATATCTTCTGTATAACATTATTTTAAAAATTATATATAATTTAAAACTTGAATGTGGCATCTTTAAATTTTCATTACAGAAAATATTATAAATACCATAATATCTCCCAAATAGCCCCAGAACGTCAAAAATAAATTTATATTAGTTAAATATGTTTATTAAGGTAAAAATAACCACTTATATTCATTGATACCACCCATTTTTTCATATGTAGACATATAATAGATATTAAAGACAAAGAAAATGGCACTTCTCTCTTTCTTTGGTTTAAATATTATTTAAGTCATTTTCCTAGACAAGTGTTATTTAATAAAATAATTTAAATCCTTAAATTTTAATGGTAGAATTAAATTCATCAAATTAAACTTTTTAATTTGGTTTGGTTATTTTATAGTCATTATAATTTTATTTTTAACCAAAATTGCATAACTTACTATTTATTGTGAAAACAAAAAATACCATGGTTACTATTCATATTGTTCAAAAATAAAAGGTACATACTTACCAAATTTAGACCTCCTGAATTTAAATTGGAATAAATTTTTCGAAATTCAAAACAAAGAAGTTTCAGAATTAAATTTAAAATAAAACCGGTAAAATGTCATGAAAAGCAGTTTTTTTTGGAAAAATGATCTTTTTAAATAGAAAATGTTTTTATAAAAAATATATATATATAAAATCATTTTAAAAACAATAATTGGATAAAAATTAACTAATTAAAATTTAAAACTAAACCAAAACATAATTTTACTATGTAATGACTTTCAAAGAAAATAACATTTTCAATAAAAATCAGTATTTTCACTATTAATCAAAAAGTGAACCTTATCATAAAAATACCAAAAATTCAACCAATGTAAATTTTATATTAAAAATTAAAATAAGAAGTTTATTTTTTTTTTTGAAATTTAATATAAAAAAGTGTCAAAAACTAGATCTAAAATTAGTTCACCATCAAAAGGTGGCAAAATTGCATTTTTTGAAAATTACTTCTTTTATCCAAAAACTGAATTTGTTTTTATATCATGTTTATGAAACATATAAGTGTTGAGATGGTATGTATGAGTATGATATACTCTATAATACCAAATGTAGGATCGAATATATAAACAGGAGATGCTCAAATACAAGAGGGGGTGAATTGTATTCTTTAAAAATCACTAAGGAAATTTTGCGTAACCAAAATTCACAACACCTATAAGTTCTATTATCTTGCTTGATTCCAGAAAAGTAATTCCGGAAATAGAACTTAACAAAAGTTTACACCAACTAAGATTCTACCTTAAATCGTATAGAATCCTATAAAATTAGATTACAAGTTTAAGAAAGTATATGAAAGTGATAATTTCCTCAACAACTAAAAATACACAGCGGAAAACAAAATACTACAAGTAACGAGTAGTAACTCTTTTAACCCAAAGAGGAGGGTATCCAACCTCCCTGGGTAAGAGGTCCCTTGATTTATACTTTCACGAAAGTCTGTCTCACCCAAACCCAAGTAAGCCCTTAATCTGAAGATCGGTATCAATCTTGATATCCCCGCAAGCCCTCGATTTGTAAGGAAATCAGCACCTCTGACTTCACAACCTGAAGTCTCTGATTTTAAGGAAATTGAACCTCTGAACTAAGAAAATATGCACAAAGAAAAGTTTAAACAAGTAGTTCAAAACTTTTTGCACGAAGCCTGAGAGTTTATTAGAGCCTCTCTCTCTAGAAATAACATCTGAAAGTTCTAGGTTTCAATAATTCCAAAAGTAAAAAAAGTCTCAAAACTCTCAAAAAGTCTCAAGCTCTTTCAAATGATCTCATTTTTATAGTAACAGCTTCAACGGTCGGCTCCCTCCTCCAACGGTTATATTTTTCCATGAATTTTGAAGGGACCTGTACATGTGTCACTCAAACAATGGTTAGTGAGTAACTGAAAGCACGACATCGTTTTATAAAAAAACAAGTGTAAGAATAATCAAAAACCGATATTCGGAATGTAAGAAAATATGAAGGTTTGGAGTCTAACCAAAGATGAATTCAGAGTCTTCAATACATGGATATTCGGATTCTATTTTCTAGGAATTCAGAACCTGAATTCTATAGAATTCCAGAGTCTGAATTTCAAGAAAATTTGGAGTCTGGATTCACAAGAATTCGGAACCTGAACTTACAAAGTTTGGAGTCGGAGTTTATAAGAATTTGGAGTCAGAACTCAAAGGAGTTTGGAGTATGAATTCATAGAACTTTGACTCATAACTCATAAATTTTGTAACCAGAATTCGTATTCGAAATTTGTATTCAAAATTCTTATTTAGAATTTGGATTTAGAACTTAGAAGAGTTCGTAACCAAAATTCTTATTCAGAATTCAGAGATAGAATTCGTATTCAGAATTCGGAGTCAGAACTCAGAAGAGTTCGTAACCAGAATTCTGAGAATTTGTATCCTAGAACAGAATGCTATATATCTATGTATTTATAGGATTCCGAGGTTTTGGTTTTCAAACCAAATTTTACACTTAGAAAAATCATGATATGAACAATGTAAAACATGGTAAAGATAAATTTCCTTGGGGAAGGAAATTTTCCTTATAGAAGTAAAACAAGGGGTAAAAATAAAAGTTTCATTAAGATAAGGTTTTTGTGATTTTCAAAACAATAGGAATGGTAATGTCATAAGGAAACCTTAATGACTTAACAATTTCCCCCAAGTATGAAGGAATGGAAAAGTCAAAAGGAAAACCTTATTGACTCAACCATCTCCCCCTTTTTGTAAAGCACAAACATCCTTACAAAAAAGAATGTAAGGACTTAGAAAAATATTTCTAAACTTTGAAATAAAGCTTATCTCCCTTTACTTATGAGCAATGGTGAATATGTCTAACTCCCCCTTAGGCTTTGGAACTCTAAAGATCATATTATAGATTTCCAGAATGAGAATTTTCATTTATGTAAGGAAATATTCATAATGAGAACTCCCCCTTAGATAAACTCCCCCTTACTTAGGGATATTTTTTCTTTAGAAATATTTTTCCTTCTCCCCCTTAGAATTATTTTTCCTTATCCCCCTTTGTGGTTTTCAAAAAGATTTTGAGGGAATGGAAAAATAATATGGTACCTAAAATAATAGTATAGACATCCAAACAAAAGAAACAACCATAATTTCATTACGATTGGAAGAATTAGTACAAGGAAAAAAATACAACAAAAGATCGAATTTGGGTCTATTTTGTTTCTTTTTCCTTGGGCATCAGCTTCTTAATAATTGTCTTCAACTTTTTCAGATATTTGTGATCCTCCTTAGCTTGCTTTTCTAAGACTGTGATCCTATCCTCTTGAGCCTTCAGGGCCTCTTCTTGAGCCTTTAGCAATTCATCTTGCTTCACCAGATTTTCCTGAATCTCAATCTAGAGATCATTTTATATTTTCTAACTTTGGACAATATAACTCAGCTTACCATTCAGATCTTTTGCATCCTAAATCCAAGAATTTTGCTCAAGAATTATCTTTTTCTCAAAGATATCTGTAAGATACTTGATTTTGGTGTCTTCGGTATCAAAAGCTTCCTTGACATATTCTTGAAACTGATCAATCTCTCTCAAATCTTCAACAATCTTCTTAGACCAGATGGTCATTTTCTTGCAAGACTTTCTGTGGGCTTCATAGTTGATAAGGAAATTTTTGTGATCAGCCTCAATCTGTACACATCTATCTATGACCATGGATACGGAATCTAACATTTCATTCATGCTATGCTGAAGCATCTAGAATCTAGAATAAATTGAAGGAAAGATCGGAATGGTGTCCACTAGCTTCTTCAGGGACTGAACGAAAAAATCATGTCCCAAGGCTGATGACTCTGAATCTGACAATTTAGTTGGAGATAGTTCTTCCTATAGCTCTATCAGATTCCTCTTAGAGTATCCTCCAGCTTTTTTCTTCTTCAAAATTTCCTTTGTTGGGGTATCAGCAACCACTTGTTTCCCCTTACAGATTCTCAGAATAGCTTCTTCATCGGGAGATTCCTGCTCACTCCCAGACAACTGTACAATCTTATCTTCATCAATTTTCTCTTTTTAAGCTCCTTCCTCAACATTTTCAGGAAGAATGAAGTCATGATTATGACTCTCTTCCTCAAATAACTTCTTTAATTCCTCTTCACCCTTATCATCTATTCCAGGAGTAGTAAGTTTTGAGGATCTGGCCTGAGAAGGCCGGATTGAAAACTTTTCATAAGTACTTTCCTTTTCATGAAAGTCGTCTACTTGCTTTATCAGATCAGCTGTTTCTTCAGAGCATTGAGCTTCCTGAACTTCTTCCATAGCTTCCTTTTCAACATCTTTCTCTTGATATTTTTCTGGATACATAAACATATTTCCCAGTGTCTCTATTAAGGATTAAACTAAGAAGGTTTTCGCTAAGGGAATTTGTTTGGATGAAACTTCAGTGGCCTTTAAAAGAGATTACACAATCTCTGCCTTTGACATATTCTTCTTTAGCTTCTTTTCCTTAGCTTGCTTCTCAATCTCATCATCTTCTTTCACCTTCAATTCATGGGCCTCAGCAGGGTCTAGGCCAAACTGTGGCTCCCCTTCCTTTTTATTCTTCTTATCCTCCCTCTATTTTACTGCTACCTATTCTGGATAAGATTTCCATTTCTTTGGTTTTTTAGGTGCGGATTGAGCTTTTTTAGCTTTAGGGGTTTCACCTTCAGCTTCTAGTTCCTTCAATTTTCTTTTCTTTCCAGCCTTCTCCAATGGTCCAGCTTCTTCTAAATTCTTCGAAATGGATTCTTCCTCATCCTCGGGTAGATCATAGAACTCACCTGACTATTTATAGAAAACAACCTTCATTCTCTTAAGGGTATCATCATTGATAAGAATCACCTTGCAATTCCTCGGCTTAAAACTGCAAGGAATCTTGAAATATTCAATACACTGAAATATTAACTTTGAGAGTAGGGCCAGGATACATGATAATTTGTGCTCTAAAATTTCCATTCTTGATATTCTCTACTGTAATGAGAATATGCCTTATCAGATTGATCTTTCTCAGATTTACCAAAAAGTCCAAGAAATACATATCACTTTTCTTAAGAGTGTCCTTGTCACCCTTTATTGGTACGATAAAGCCTTGAACCCATAACTGTAGGATCCAATTGTTAGTATACAGATGGGAAATCTTTGTTGTATTTACATCAGTAAGTCCACGGCATTCCAGAGCATTTACCTTGATGAAACTTCCTTGAACATCTGGCAGCTTATGGGAGAAAAACTTGGCCTCTCCTTCATATGACAGCCCCACCAAGCTAGCAGCCTTGGTGTAAGAGAGTTTATATGTCTTCCCATAACTCTTGAAGGAAAATTTTTCTCTACCTTCTTCCTTAAAGAAGAAAATTGATTCATAAAATTCTATCAGCAAATCCGGATACACAACATTCTAAGATCCTATCTTTGATATGGCTACACTCTCCCATCCATTAAGCCTGATATTCTTTCAGATAATAGAGTCATATTTTTTGAAAAATTTCGGATGTACCAACCTTTCCCTATATATTTTCTAATCCAAAATCAGCTTGATAGAAGACATTTCTTGAGAGGGAACTTCTACAGACATTTGGAATTGAGCACTTATGAAAATATGGAACAGGCTTTTGAAGTTGGGCAGAGCTTCAACACACAAAATCTTTGAAAACGGATGTGGGACAACCATCGGGGGTCCCCTTTTTATAGGTTTTGAAGTGATGGTTGAACTTCCCATTTGAATCCAATGGCTGAGAATTCTTTAGATCTAATCTGACTGTTGAGATTATATCCGTAAGGAAAAAATTGATGGAATCCGATCTTCTGAGGTTTTGAAGGAAAAAATTTGGATTTAAGAAAACTTGAATCTAAGAAATTTTTTTAAAATAAATAACAGCAAGTAAAAGGTGATTACGAAAACTCAAGAAAGAATCATACCTTTTGGATTGTCGGGAGAATTATTCGTATTAGGTGATATTCTTCCTGAAGGACTTTGGAAAAAAACTTGAATACAAAAAAGAAATTGAGTACACATATTTTCATTGTGAAAATTTTCATTACAAAAAATCTTCATTACGAAATTCTTTAGTACGAAAAAATACTTCACTACGAAAACTTCAAGTCCGAGAATCTTTATTATGAAAATTACAGGTCTGAAAATTTCCATTACAAAAATTTCAAGTCTGAGAATCTTCATTATGAAAATTTCAAGTACGAGATTTTACATTATAGAAATTTTGAAAAATATCATTAAGAAAAATATGAAAAAATTCATTATGGAAAAAAATTAAAAACTTCATTATGAAAAATATGAAAAACATCATTACAAAAAATATGAAAAAATTCACTACAAAAAATATAAAAAACTTTATTACGAAAAATATGAAAAACTTCATTATGAAAAATATGAAAAACTTCATTATGAAAAATATGAAAAACTTCAAAATAAATGTACTCCCCCTATAAAAAAAAAGTTTATTACTGTAAGTAAATTTGTTCAAAAAAATTATTGAGGAGGATTACATTAAAGTTATCATTCCTAACTTCTGTTTAATATATTCAAATCAATCAGAGGGTAAATATTTTGTGAAAATATCAGTAAATTGATCTTGTGTTCTGATAAATTGAAGAATGATATCTCTTTTTTGTGTGTGATCCCTAAGAAAGCGATGCCTAATATCTATGTGCTTTGCAAGAGAGTGATGTGAAGGGTTTTTACTAAGGTAAATGGCACTTGTGTTATCACACATAATTTGAGTCTTAGTAAAACCCAAGCCATAGTCTGTGAGTGTGCGTTGCATCCACAACACTTGAGCACAACAACTTCCAGCTGCTATATGTTCAGCTTCAGTAGTGGAAATTGCTACTGAGTGTTACTTCCTGCATGACCAAGAAACTAATGAATCTCATAAGAAATGAAAAGTTCTAGATGTACTCTTTCTATCCATTCTATATCCACCAAAGTCGGCATCGGAAAAAAAAATTAAAACAAAATTATTTCTAGAAGTATAAAATAGTCTTATATCCATGGTTCCATTTAAGTAGAGAAAAATTCTTTTCACTACCTTTAAGTGAGATTCATTAGGATTGGATTGATATCTTGCACATAAGCATACTGAAAACATTAAGTCGGGACGAATAGCTGTCAAGTAAAGTAAACATCCTATCATACCTCTAACAGATGTTTGATCTACTGGTTTCCCAGCTTCATCAAGATCAAGTGTGTTTGAGGTACCAATGGGAGTACTTATACTTTTAGTGTTTTCATATCCATACTTTTTAAGGTCTTTAATATACTTATATTGAGATATATATATTACTTCTGGTTTTTGAGAGATTTGAAAAACAATTAAAAATGTTAACTCACCCATCATACTCATTTCAAACTCAGATTTCATTAGATCTGCAAAGGAATCAGTGAATGATTGTTGAGTTGAACCCAATATAATGTCATCAACATAAATTTGAACAATCAAGAAATTTTTCTTATCTTTCTTTATAAAAAGGTTTGGATCTTCATTTCCCTTAACATGGTTATTTTGAAGAAAAAATCATATAAGTCTATCATACCAAGCACGAGGGGATTTCTTAAGGCCATACAAAGCTTTGGTAATTCTAAAAACATGATCAGGATATTTTATATCTTCAAACCCAAGAGGTTGTTCAACAAAAACTTCATCTTGAACATAACCATTAAGGAAAGCACATTTCACATCCATTTGAAAAAGTTTGAAATTGAAGAATGTTGTAAAGGCAAGTAAAATATGAATAGATTCAAGTCTAGCTACTAGAGCATAGGTTTATTCATAGTTTATACCTTCTTGTTGATTATAGCCTTTATCAACTAGTCTAGATTTATTTCTTACTATGATTCCATTTTCATCACACTTATTTCTGAAGACCCATTTTACTCCAATAATAGAAGTTTCCTTAGGTCTTTCAACCAAGGTCCAGACTTTATTTTTTTCAAATTCATTTAGTTCATATTGTATGGATTTTATCCAATCATCATCACCTAAAGCTTCATCAGTTCTTTTTTGTTCTAATTTGAAAAGAAATTCTAGATGTTCTACTTTATTTCTTAAGGAACTTCTAGTCCTTGCAGGTTGATTCACATATCCAATGATATTATCACTAGGATGATTCTTTATAAACCACTGATTTGGGTTTTGTCAAACCTGTTCATCAATATAGGGTAGGTAATCCTCTGGGGTAAATGTTTCAGTAGTATCTTCTTGAAAATTTTCCTTATCAGAAGGATCTTCTATCAAATGTTGATAATCAGTTTTTGAAAACACATCCGAGGATGTAGGTTGGGGTTGTTTAAAAACAAAAGGATCAGTTTCATCAAATTTAATATGTACTGTCTCTTCAACAGTATAAGTGTTTTTGTTGAAAACTCTATATGCCTTAGAAGTTGTGGAGTAGCCTAAGAAAATTCCTTCATCAGATTTTGGTATGAATTTATAAAGATTATATTTATTATTCAGAATGAATACCTTACAACCAAAACCCTTAAAGTAGGAAAGTCTAGGTTTTCTACCATTCCATAACTCATAAGGAGTTTTATTAAGAAAAGGTATAATCAAAACTCGATTTATAGTATAACAAGAAGTACTTACAGCTTCAGCCCAAAAATGTTTGGCTACAGAATACTCACTCAACATGGTTCTAGTTATCTCTTGAAGAATTCTATTTCTTCTTTCAACAACACCATTCTGTTGAGGTGTTCTGGGTGCTGAAAAGTTATGAGTAATGCCTTTTCTACTACAAATAGTTTGAAAATTAGAATTTTTAAATTCTCCACCATGATCACTATTAATAGTTTTCAATGGAAGGTTTTTCTCATTTTTAACTTGGGCTCTAAAACTCTTGAAATAAGAAAAAGCATCAGACTTCTTTTCTAGAAAATAGACCCATGTAAATATATTGTAATCATTGACCAAGAAAAATACATAATATTTTCCCCCAATGCTTCCAGTTTGTGTAGGAACAAAGAGATCCATACGCACTAACTGTAATGCATCAGTAGTTGAGACTTCACCAACTGATTTAAAACATGATTTGTGTTGCTTTCCATATTAACAAGGGTCACAAACTATTGAAGAATCAAATCTAATCTCTGGTATATCCTTAACTAGTCCTTTATTAGAAATTTTTCATAAGTTCCAAAGATTACAGTGTCCTAACCTTCTATTCCATAACCAAGAATGATCTTCCATTGCACTAATTCAAGGTAAATCTTGGCACCTAAGGTCTTCTAAGTTTAGTGTGTAAACATTTTCTTGCATATTGGTAGAAAGAATAAATTATTCCTTGGAATTGTGTACTAAGCACTTATCATTCCTAAAATTGACAAGGTATCCTTCATCACATAACTGACTTATGCTAATGAGGTTGTGTTTAAGACCCTTAACAAATAAAACATTTTAAATCAATGTTTTTTCAAGAATAATGTTGTTACCTATACCAATAATTTCTCCCTGAGCATTATCTATGAAAGTTACTTTTCCTCCTTTCATCATGATAATCTTTTCAAAATAGTTTTTGTTACTAGTCATATGCCTGGAACATCCACTATAGATGTACCACGTATTTCTGTTGGTACCTTCTCTATTTTCTTGAAAATAAGAAAATTAGACTTTCAGAGTCCAAAATTTCTTTGATCCGGAATTCTTAGTCAACAAAATTTTGGGTATCCACATTTTTTTATAAAAATAAGCTGTATGAAACCCAAGAGATTGAAATTTATTCAAGGGTAATGTTTTCTTCCAATGCCCACCACTTTGACATTTAGTTCAAAAAGGGGCTTTAGAAGGAACAATATAGTTTTTTTTGAAAAATGGTTTTTGGTGAATATAACCTACTCCAGTAGTGTTTACTTGAGGTTTAATTTGAGAATACATCTTGTCAAAACATTCCTTCCCAGAGGTAATGTTTTCAAGAAGCTTATTAAGAGAAAATATTTCGAATTTTAGTCTCATGACTAA
This sequence comes from Viscum album, assembly GCA_963277665.1. Taxonomy (NCBI): domain Eukaryota; kingdom Viridiplantae; phylum Streptophyta; class Magnoliopsida; order Santalales; family Viscaceae; genus Viscum; species Viscum album. Next base: position 779,750,468 of record OY728153.1, on the reverse strand, counting down.
ATTCCTATCCTCAGGAAACATTTCCTTAGAGTTAGATTTTTCCTCAAAAACTTTTATCTTCAAAATAGAATTCTTAAGATCTTTAGAAAGTTCTTCCTTAATAGAATTTTCTTTCTCAAGGTCTTTAGAAAGTTTTTATAAAATCTCATCTTTATCTGAAAGATCTCTAAAAAGATCTGAAATATCTTTTGTAATAATTTCTTCCCTAGTATTTTCCTTGTCTAATTTCTAATAAGTTTTACAATTTATTGCTTCAAGTAACTTGGAAAATCTAGAAACTTCATTGTATGAAGGTATTTCTTCATTTTCTAAGGATAAAGTATCTTTATTAGAAGTACTATTTTTAGAATAGTAATTCTTATCAAGAGATAAATTTTTTAAAGCCTCGGCAGAGAATACCTTGTCCATAAGACATGTATTAGGGAAAGAAGTAGTAGAAATTAATCCCATATTCTTCTGTGTTGATGAATCATATTTAGAAGATTCACTTTTTGAATAATCTCCACAGCTAGCACTCCAAGTATCATTAGATTTAAGGCTTTTCTTGTGCTTTGATTGATAGAATTTCTTCTTATTCCTTTCAGAATTCCTTTCCTTCTTTTCCTTCTTTTTCAATAAAGGAAAATCAGGTCTGATATGAAAAGTTCTTCTACATTCATAACATGTAACTTCTCCATATTTCTTATATCTTTAGTCTTTCTTCTTGTACTTGTTCTGATGGTTTTTTTTGAGCTACAATCTTGTTCATTCTCTAAGCAAGATTAGTTAATTCATTCTCAGACTTTTCTGTGTCACTAGATTTTGACTGAATAATGACTTTCTTTGACTTTCATCTAGTTACTCTTTCTGGGATCTTGGATTTCATATGTTTAGAAGTGGTTGTAAAAGAAACTCCTCCATTCCAATTCTTCTTCTTAACATTTTCAGTGTCTCTATTAATTCTGGTTTCATGCTGAAGAAGAGTTCTGAATAACTCATCTAAGGAAATATGAGTAACATTCTTGTTCTCATCAATAGCTGTCCTCTTGGACTCCCATTCATTTGGAATGATATCTATGATCTTTTCAACAAGAACCTCATCATCCAGACCTTTTTATCTCATATATTGTAAACTATTTACGATAGTCATAAACCTTTGTTGTACTTTGCTTATAGGTTCTCCATAATGAAAGTTAAAGCCATGGTATTCAGCTCTCAACATAGCTCTTCTAGTCTCTATGACTTTAGATGTACCAAAATGTGTAACTTCAAGTTTCTTCCAGATACTGTTTGAAGCTTCACATGATTATATTTGACTATAGATCTTCCTACTCATGGAACATAACAAAGTATTTTTGACTCTGAAGTTTTCTTGATATTCTGATTTCGCCTAGTTCGTAAAGGTTCTCAATTGCTTATTCAGAATCTTATAATCTCCAGTCATAATTAGATAGTTATCAACTCCAGTATTGATAATTAAATTCTTAATCCTATCTCTCTGGTAATTATAATCATTTCCATCAAAAACAATAGTTCTAGTAGTATTTAGATTATCAATAGAACCAACATTTAAACCTACCATCCTTAAGAAAATCTTTGGCACACAAACTTGTTAGTAGTAAGAGTTTGTAAAAAAGGGAAAATATCCTAAGGAAATATATATTGTATCTCTAAGAAATAATGATTATAAACTATATGAGTGTGAAAAATATGAATCTGAAAAAAAATGAATTTGAAAAATTCTATTCCGAAAACTTTGAGCAAGGAAAAACTTATATGTGAATATAAGTATTTTAGAGACCTTCCTCTGATACCAATTGTTGATATGGTATGTCTGATTATGATATACTCTATAATACCAAATGTAGGATGGAATATATAAATATGAGATTCTCAAATACAAGAGGGGTTGAATTGTATTCTTTAAAAATACCTAAGGAAATTTTGTGTAACCAAAATTCAGAACACCTCTAAGTTCTATTATCTTGCTTGATTCTAGAAAAGTGATTCTGGAAATGAAACTTAACAAAAGTTTGCACCAACTAATATTCTTCCTTAAATTGTATAGAATCCTATAAAATTATAGTACAAGTTTAAGTAATTATATGAAAGTTATACTTTCCTCAAAAACTAAAAATACATAGTAGAAAACAAAATACTACAAGTAACAAGTAGTAACTCTTTTAACCCAAAGAGGAGGGTATCCAACAACCCTGGATAAGAGGTCCCTTGATTTATACTTTCAAGAAATTATATCTTACTCAAACTTATGTAAGACCTCAATACGAAGATCGGTATCTATCTTGCTATCCCCGCAAGCCCTCGATTTGTAAAAAAATCGGCACCTCTGACTTCACAACCCGAAGTCTCTGATTTCAAGGAAATCGAACCTCTGCACTAAGCAAATCTGCATGAAGAAAAGTTTGAACAAGTAGTTCAAAACTTTCTGCATGAAGCCTAAGAGTTTATAAGAGCCTCTATCTCTATAGATCACTTCTAAAAGTTCTGGTCATCAAGAATTCAAAAAGTTCCAAAAGTCTCAAAAGTATCAAAAAGTCTCGAGATCTTTCAAATGAGCTCCTATTTATAGGCATGGCTTCAACAATCGGCTCCCTCCTCCAACGGTCATATTTTTCCTTGAATTTTTTAGGAACATGTACATGTGTCACTCAAACAACGGTTAGTGAGTAACTGAAATCACGAAATCATTTTATAACAAAATAGGTGTAAGCATAACAAAAAACTGATATTCGGAATGTAAGAAAATATGAAAGTTTGGAGTATAACTAATGATGAATTCAGAGTCTATAATACAAGGATATTTGGATTCTATTTTCTAGGAATTCAGAACCTAAATTATATAGAATTCCAGAGTCTGAATTCCAAGGAAATTCGGATTCTAGAATCACAAGAATTTGGAACCTGAACTTAAAAAGTTTGGAGTCGGAGTTTATGAGAATTCAGAGTCAGAACTCATAGGAGTTCGGACTCTAAATTCTGAGAAATTGGAGTCAAAACTTAGAAAGTTCGTAACCATAATTCATATTCACAATTCGTATTCAAAATTCATATTTAGAATTTGGAGTCAGAACTCAGAAGAGTTCGTAACTAGAATTCTTATTCAGAATTCGAAGTTAGAATGCGTATTCAGAATTCATAGTTAAAACTCAGAAAAGTTCATAACCCGAATTCTTATTCAGAATTTGGAGTCAGAACTTAGAAGAGTTCATAACTAGAATTCTGAGAATTCAGATCCTAGAACATAATACTTCATATCTATGTATTTATAGGATTCTGAGGTTTTCGTTTTCAAACTGAATTTTACACTTAGAAAAATTAGGATATGAACAATGTAAAACATGGTAAAGATAAATTTCCTTGGGGAAGGAAATTTTCCTTATAGAAGTAAAACAAGGGGTAAAAATAAAATTTTCCTTAAGATAAGGTGTTTGTAATTTTCAAAACAAGAGGAATGGTAAAGTCATAAGGAAACCTTAATGACTTAACAATCTCCCCCAAGTATAAAGAAATGGAAAAGTCATAAGAAAAACCATATTGGCTCAATAATAAGATGAATTTTAAGCATTAGATTAAATAGATTACATATATATTTCATTAATAAAATACATAAATAGTGATTTTATTAATTTATAAACTTGATTAAACTCATTCTTGCGTGAAATTAATTCTATCAAAAGAACTTGAAATTGTGTTTAACACAATCCAAGCATAGTGTTGCATATACCACAAGTTAATTTGATGTTGTATATAACTCAAGATTATCTTAGTGAAGCCTAAAACACAAGACATCAAATAAAATAATATATATATATATATATATATCATAAAAATATCATGGTTTTGCATTCTACCTCCCTTAAAATGATTTTCACCCCTGAAATTCATTTGTGTTGTTAAAGGATTTAATACGTGAAATTTTATTTCACATAAACCTAAATCATAAAAAAAGACTAAAAATTACTTTTAAAAAGTAATAGTTGAAAAAAAATTGTTACTTAGATTAAATCATATCTAGGTCTCTATGTAGAAGAACATAGGTGAAGATTGGGCACGGAGGAAAAGCATAAATCATCATAGATATTGATAAGGATCACTTATCACAATAAAGTTGGTGATCTAGTAAAGGTTAACAATCACAAAAACCATAAACTAAATAATCATGAAAGAGGTCATTGATATCATCAAAAATGATGATAATAAGACACCCTTTTGTTTCATGATCCCTTTTTTAATGTTGAATATTTTTCATGAGAAGATATACTTACTTTATTTCGGTATAATCTAGTTGTTGGTCATGTATTGAACAATTTTCCGCATCATCTCTTATTCAAAAAAATGAAGTTGAATTTTTTCATTCCTAAAGCGTTAGCAGGTCATGTGATCTATAAATAGAATTATAGTTCATTTCATCTGTCTTTATCACAAAAAAAAAGTTTATCACAAGTAATCAAATGTGAATAAGTCCACCTATGGTGATATAATACTTTTTTCTTACATACTTCATCTGATTTTTAACTTAAACTTTCCATAAATTGATAACTCTACAATCCTTATAAATGATAAAAATTCAAAACAATAGAAAAAGGTTCACAAATTCGTCTTAACATTTATCCCCCATATATCATAAGCTATCCCTGGTTCGTCACATTCCAAAAATGTGAACACCTCCATCAGGTATTCTCTTGATTCACGGTAACAACCAAAAATATCAGATATCCTTATTGAAAACATGTTTGTTTCCTTATTCCAAAACATATTGGATATATTCCTTAAGTCCCAAAAATTTGTATACTTCATCCATTATTGCATAACCCTCTTTTTGAAAAATCCATAATTAGTTCTCAAGAAACTAGCATCATCCAATTTAATTATTCAAATCCAACATACCTTTATGAAAACATCATTATCTTAACATGAGGTTCATATTAAGGGTTATATTTCCCTTAATCATGTGTTCTCCAAGTATATCACCTTACCCTTAAATATCTTTTTTGGATCCTTATAACTATTCAACATATCCTTTCCTATCCTTAATGAAAAACTTATACTGGAAACACTTATATATTTCATGATTCATATAGCATAATCATTGAATTATTAAACATATGAACCTTAATAATCCAACTTTATTCTTAAAACATTACTCAGGATCCATCATCTTCACCTTTACTAAAATATGAATCATGACTTAAGGTTTCTCAACCACAAGCTTCTTTGGTTTAAGGTAAACAATACTTGAAGACCATCACATACCTTTCACATGTCGTTTACAATCTCTTTATCCTCAGTATTATGACCAATACTCATACCATCATCATGATTCTCTTCATGATATTTCTACCTAGGAAATCAATATTAATAATCCCCATACTTTCCACATATGAAACATTCCAAGGTTAGCTATGTTCTATGCAGTTCTAACTATTGACTAAGACTAGAAAGAAAAGTGTGAGAAATACATATTAGATATTAGAAAAACATAATTAAGGTAAATTACATATAATATTTCAATCTATGATATATTCAATTTAACCTTAGGATAGTCATGATTATCACAAAATTACTGTAATTTTATCTTATACTTATACTTATCCTTCGAATATACCTAGACATATCCTTAGAAATATCTCTAAGGATCTCACTAAATTTTTCACATCCTAGTTTCTAATGGTTAACTAAACCTTAACTCTGATACCAACTCCAATGACCAAAGCATGGTGTACATGGACATTACATTTCTTTTACAGAATACTTAATACATTACAAAAATAGATTCCCAAATACCGTAGTAGTCTAGTGTCTTTGGAAACTCTAAACACATTCTGCTAACTTGGTGAAAGATCTTCAACATCTCCCTTAAAGATCTTCCCCTTTGGTTTTCCTACCTAAAATCTTTCTTTATATCCTGGGTAAAATAAAACATAAAAATGGTAAGCTCAAATTCTCAATAAGGGTAAAAATAGAGAACATCAAACAAAACATAAACATAAATTTTGAATATCAAAATATTGAGTCATGAAATAAATATTGGTAGTACGTAAGGAATAAATCATAAAGTAACATGAACCATGATAAAATATCATTAGCATAAAACATGGAATTTTGGTAAACACATAATCATAGAAAAATATTTCTATATTATCCAAGGATAATTTCCAAGACCATCACAGTGGAAAAATTTCATTACTGAACTGGGTTTACTTATTGTTTCAGCCCTGTATTACTAAACCGGATTTATCTTCCGTTCTAGCCCAGTATTACATAACCAGAATTACTTTCCATTCTATCCATGTATATCTAATGAGATATAAATATTTACCCAATGAATTTGAGGGAGATATAAGTCTCAACCATCATATAATTAAAACCATACATATGGGTGCCACAAAAACATAAATCATTCATTATAACATAACCTAAAGAATAAAATAGGTTTCTTAAACATCATTCCATCATAACATAATCCATGTGAAAAATGGATTTCATAAATATAATTCCATCTTAAACATGATCAACAATAAGAATAATATGGATAGTATACATGAAAAATATTCTTAATCTTATATGGAAAATAATTTTGATAAAACACTCGAAATTAATTCTTGAGGAAAATATCCATTCTTCTTGAAAAACTTTTTCTTTTCCTAAAACTCCTTGAAATTTTAAAAGAAAAAAATTTAATTGAAAATAACCATGAATACACATAAGGGAATATTCATGGAAATAAGGTTTTATGAAATTATAAAAATCCATTAATTCTATATAAGTTATAAAAACATTCTTCTTATACTATTTCTGGAAAAGTAAAAAGTACCTCGTATCGAAAATGAAAAAATATTCCTTTCATACCATTTCATAAAAATTCAAAAATGGTTAAAATTGACTTTAAAAAATTATATTAGGATATATAGAATATTTTTTAATACTTATTTAGGAAACATGGATGTTTATGATTAATATATCCCATTAAATACTTACGAATAAACAATCTCATACAATAATGAGATTGCAAAATTATCTCTTAACTTAGGCCTAATATCCATTGTATGTATCTGAAACTCCTGTATAATGATTTAAATAATGTCATTGACTTATTAAAAAATCATATCAATTTTTTTGATATAGTGTATGATCAAATTATCATCTATTTGGTAATAATATTTCATTATTACTCATTATTCTGGTATAAACTACTTCATTTTCTCATGCATGTTTTGTTGAATAAGTTATGTCTATCCTTCTAAGATCATAGTTATATCATTCCAAAATGATATTAACATAATATATATTTTATTTATTTATTCTTTATATTTATATAATCATTATTTAATGGATATCATTTAGAATGAATCACATCGCATCGTGGAGATGGTAGGTCGTACGTACGCACGAGCGATGATATAATTCCTTTAATTATGAAATGGTATCAAAGTGGATGGTATATATATATATATATATATTATTTCAGAATTAATACCTTGTTATAATAATCATTTATAGTTATTATTTCCATCATTATACCCATCCAAGTCAAGTGTAAGTGAAAAACATATTACACCATGTCTTGGAGACGGTAAAATGTACGTACGCACGCATGGTGATTTCATTTTTCAAAAGATGGATAGAAGGTGGAATATGGTTATTACATAATCTTAATAATATATCAGTATAAAAATGATATTGTATTCATTAATTTATAATGGAAACAATTCATGAAGAAGAATATAAGAATAAATAATTTGAAAGAGTCGGTTGAGAAGATTACCTCATCTTCGATGAGCTCTCTCTTAATCTCCTATTAAAGAAACTAGAGTGGGTCTTTTTAGAATACCAAAATCTATAGAATGTAAATAAGGAACTTTATAAGGGAACTTCTCAGGGTATGTCTAATATTGAAGTATCAAATTTAATTTAATAGGTGAGAGAGGAGGTGCCGTTTTATAATTGAGGTGAGGGGCACTTTTGGAAACCTCAAAAATATTAATTTATAATAAAATAAATTCACATCAAAAAACCTCCAAAGTGACACAAATTATTATATGATAACATATAAGGTTGTAATATCATCAAAAAATACATTTTTTTACAATTTTTTATATCAATTTAAACCTTATCATTTTAATTTAACACTTCCTTATTCTATTTCATTTTAACTAGGGTAATAATTATTTCAATATTAAAAGGATGAAATATTTACTTATTTGATGTAAATTAAATAATAAATAAATAATTTAGATCCTTTTATACCATATAATAATTATATATTTTTCAAAAAAATATGATTTTTGAATAATTTAATAAAACATTATTTTGATAAACAAACAATAGTGTCAATTTTGACACTATTCAATTCATTTACTTTTAAAAATATCAAGATAAGTTGTTATTCTCGAAAAAATATTTTATTATATCACCATGGGGTAAAGGTAATCTATAAAAATCATTGTAGATATTAATTATCACAAATTATATTTATTTTATCATTTTTAATAACATTAAATTGATATTTTCTTTAATAAAATTATTATAATATCAGATTTTTTTATTATTAAAAACACTTATATGTTGAATAAAAATTAAAAAAAATACTATGATAAAAATAAATATAATATATTTCATAGAAATATATGTAGTAGAATTTATATTATGTAAAATCAAATATTTAAAATGTTATACATATTAAATTATGAATGTGACAACTGTAACATTACTTTAAATAAAACTATATAAGTGTCATAATCTCTTCTATAAGGATATAAATTCTCAAATACTTGACCGTTAGATGTTTATGGTAGGAATATACTTAGAAAATAAGATTGGTGAAAGTTTTTTTGTATTTTAATATTTATTATCATTTTAACAAAATTATTTTTTTGATTTTTAATCAATTAAATAATTTCTCCATCATCAATTTATGAGCCTTTAAGGTAATCATTTATTTCCTAAAAAATTTACCATGATAAATAAAAAAATTATCTTTCAAATTTTTATTTATAGTTGAATATAGTTTATGTATAATATTATTTTAAAATGTTATATTATTTAAAACATGAATGTGACATCTTTAAATTTTCATTGAATAAAATATTATAAATACCATAATATCTCCCAAATGGAACCAAAACGTAAAAAATAAATTTATACTATGGAAATATGTTTATTGAGTTAAACATTTCCACTTATATTCATTGATACCACCCATTTTTCCATATGTGGAAACATAATAGTAATTAAAGATAAAGAAAATGACACTTGTTTCTTTCTTTGATTTAAATATTATTTAAGTCATTTTCATGGAAAAGTGTCCATTAAATGACATAATTTAGATCCTTAAGTGTTAAGAGATGAATTAAATTCATAAAATAAATTTTTTCAATTTGTGTGGGTCATTTTATTGTCATTATAATTTTGTTTTTAACCTAAATTGCATAATTTACCCTTTATTGTGGTAACAAAATTTACCAAGGTTACTATTCATATTGGTCAAAAATAGAAGGGACCTAGATACCAAATTTGGACCTCATAAATACAAATTTGACATCCATTATTCAAAATTATATATATAGAAGTTTCGGAATTAAATTTAAAATAAAACCGGTAAAATGTCACGAAAAACATCTTTTTTGGAAAAATGCCCATTTTTAGATGGAAAATGTTTTTATAAAAAAATAATTTATAAAATCATTTAAAAAACCCATAAATGGATAAAAATGAACTAATTAAAATTTAAAACTAAAAAAACATAATTTTACTATGTAATGACTTTCAAAGAAATTAAATTTTTCAATAAAAATTAGCATTTTCACATTTCATCAAAAAATGGAACTTATCAGAAAAATACAAAAAAATCAACCAAAGTAAATTTTTATATTCCTAATTAAAATGATAATTTTATTTTATCATATTGAATATAAAAAATTTTCAAAAACTATATTTAAAATGGGTGTGTCATCAAAAGGTGACAAAATAGTATTTTTTGAAAAATACTTCTTTTATCCAAAAAAATGAATTTGTTTTTATATAATGTCTAGAAAACATATAAAATGAATTTTAAACATTAGATTGAATATATTAAATATATATTTCATTAATAAAATCCATAAAGAGTGATTTTATTATTTTATAAACCTGATTAAACTCAATCTTGTATGAAATTAATTCTATCAAAAGACCTTGAAATTGTGTTTAACACAAGCCAAGCATAGTGTTGTGTATACCACAAGCTAATTTGGTGTTACATATAGGGTAAACTTATCTTGGATTTTCATATAACACAAGACATGAAAGAAAATAATATATATATATATATATCATAAAAATCTCTAGGTGTTAGATAAGTGTGTTCACTACTTATTCAGAAGATCCAATCATAGTTTATATAATTGTTGGTCCTTTCAATGTATCTAATGAATGCATCCTCCACTGTATATAGATTCTCTATTAATGTCTCAATTTTATCCACTGATTAATACCGCTTCACCTCAGATGTACTGAGCAACTTCAAATCTTTTATGCAACCCTTACTATGCCTTGCACGGAAGATTTAACTGTTGTCACGAAACACCTCTTTCATGCAACTTAAATATTTCACGCAACTCAAATATTATGCACAACATCCTTAGATTTCATGAAACACCAATTCTTTTATGAAACTCCCTTTATGTAAAATTATTATGCAATTTAGAGCTCATATTTCCTCTAATTCTTGAGCTATTTCGGATGAGGGGGTCACATCTTATTTATAGACATCACGGAACCCTATGCAGAAGATTTGACACATCGCACAAGATCCCCTATGTGCATGAAAAACCCAATTTGATGTCGCATTGGCCACACAAGTTTCTTTAACATAACCACATATTTCATACTCATTTCCAAATCTTTTGTACACTTCATACCTTTTCCATATTTCATTTTTCTTATCTTGAAACATTCCTTGTGAGAATTTTTACAAACTATATTCAATATTGCATGCAACTTCCTTTTCCAAAAACACATATCTCCATTTTCTTGATTTAGAGGCCCAAAAATTTGGCAAATACTAAAAAACAGTACCACATTTTATCTTCTCTTTTTGTACAGACTCCAAATCATCCATTCCTTTGTCATGATTCTTTTTCAACATAGGTTGTCACCAATATATCTAGAACACCACAACTAACCAAATAAACCCTTTTTTTCAAAAAACACTACCAACCCAAAATGATTCAATGTTACCTTGAGGGGTTTTTTCCCAACAATCTTCCCCTTTTGGTTTGTTGAAAACTCTGTCATAAAATGATACCTATTTACAGCTTCATCCATCTTCTACCATCATTCACTTCATGCTATTCATATAGTGGTCAAGGATTAACTTAGAACATACTCTAATCCCTGATGAGCAATGCTCAGAGTGAGAAACAAGAGTATAATGAAAAGTTCATCAATGAATCACTTCATTCCTGACACCAATTCTTGAAACCAATCAACTACTTTCATCATGAACTTTAGCTATTATGATATATCTTCTTTGATCAACCACTAATAGCATCATCAGATTTAATACTCCTCAAATCTTGTTTCTATCCCTATCTTAGTGCTCCACCTATCATAGATTCTCCCCGTGAATTGACTAAGACGTTTTCTCCCTTTTAATAGAACAATTTATCCCTCTTTATCAACAAACCCAAATGTCACTCCATTGTGTTCTGCAACAGGGTAAAAATGCACATCAGTACATAAGAAAAAAACACACCATACCTCAGGGAGAGGGGATCCCCATATCCAAACATTTTCAAGTATAGGGAGTCTAATGGACTCCTAGATCTAATTGATACCTCTCAGACAATTATTTTGGTAAGGCCTTTGTTATAATGTATGCAATGTGTAGTTTTATAGGCACATATTCCAACATCAAAAGCCTGTGCTCCACCTTCTACTTGATAAAATGATATTTGATTTAAATGTTCTTTGTCTTTGAGTGATGGACTAGATTTTTTCTAAGATTGATATCACTTTAATTATTACAATGGATTCTGATCGGAGACTGAACTTCAACTCCAATGTCATCAAGTTGTTGCTTTATCCACAATATCTGTGTGCATGCTTGAGTGGCCACAATATACTCAGCTTCTATGGTTCTCAATTAAATGAAATATTGTTTCATACTTAACCAAAAAATACACAATCCTCCAAAATAGAATGCACCACCTGATGGTGATTTTTTTTCATATGTTGATCCAGCCCAATCTGCATCTGTATATCCCAATAGTTGTGGATAAGATTTTTCATTATACATAAAACTGAAATCCATAATTCCCTTGACATACCAAAGTATTATTTTCACTGAAATCATGTGGCTTTCCTCGGGATTTTTTTGATATCTCACTGCTTATCATATGGAAAAAACAATATTCTGTCTTGTCACTATAAAGTATAGTTAACTTCCAATAATTTTCATGTATTCAGTGATATTAACTGCCTTTTCATCATCACATTTTGATAATTTTTTCCGGGTAACAACTAGATTCTTCATCTCCTTGGAACTATACATTCCAAACCTTCTCAAAACTTCCATGGAATATTTTGATTGTGAAATGAATGTGTCATTCCTTCCTTGTGTCACCTGTAAAAAAATGAATAAATTTAGTTCACCAATCATTGACATTTTAAACTCACTCTTCATGAATTCAGAAAACCATATGCATTGTGCTTCATCTGATCCACCGAAGATTATGTCATCAACATACACCAGCACCATCATCCTTTTATTACTATCATTTTTCACATATATATTGTAATCAACTCCATCACACTAAAAATCAATCCTCTAAAAAATTGATCAAACCTTGAATCTTATGCTCTATGTTCCTAATTCAAACCATATAATTCATTATTCAGCCAATAAACTTTGGTCTCATCTTCCTGAAAGATAAAACCATCTAGATGCTCAATATACACTTATTATTCTAGAACCCCATTCAAAAATGAGGAATTAACATCCATCTAGAAAACTTTGAACTTTTGTTGCAATGCAATGGCCCAGAATAATTCGATTGTCTCCATCCTTGAAATAGGTGAAAATGTTTCATTGACATTGATACCCTCTATATGGCAGTAACCTTTGCACACTGTTTGTGTTTTTTTTCGAATCATAGGGACATATTCATTCATCTTGTTAAAAAAACTCATTTATTCATAATGACATTATTATCTATTGTCCTTGAAACAATATCCCATGACTGATTCTTTCCAATTTAGTCTAGATCTTTATTTATAGACTGAACCCATTTTTCATCTCCAAATGCATCTGAAAAACTTTTAGGTTCTACTTAAGATAGAAAATATGTTTGTTGTAATGACTTCATTATTCTTATTTGAACAGGTATTCTCTGATCACTAATGATATTTTTCCTGTCAATTTTGGCTCAAATATTTGGATTCTACATAGAAACAGACTTGACTTCCTCCTTCTCATCATCAGTATCTTCTTCTAATTCAGCATCTTTAACTTCTTCTCCCCCTATAATAATTACCTCCACATCACTTTCATCATGAAAATGTTCACTATGTTGTTGAATGTTCTATTCATCTTCCACTACAGTGATATTATTTCTCTCAACTACTTTTTCCAACCTCTTATTAAATCATTTATATACTTTTATCTTTCCTAAGTAGCCAAGGAATATCCCCTCATCTCCTCATGACTCAAATTTCATGTGTTTCTCTTTATTGAGAATTAAAAACTTACTTCCAAAGATTCAAAAGTATTTCAATGTAGGATTATTTATGTACCATATCTCATAAAGAATATTTAATTTCTTTGGACACAATATATCCCTCTTAGGAATGAAGACTGATGTCAAGACTTCTTCCTTTCAAAATTTTTCTAGTAAGACTTTTTCAATAAGAATCATTATGTCCATGTTGTTGATGATCCGATTTCTCCACTCAAAAAATCTATTCTAATGGGTAGTTACCACTAAAGAGACTTTATTACTTATCCCGTGTTTCTTGAGATAGTTTTCCACTTTAATTTTTGTTAATTTCAAACCATTATTAGTATGAAACTTCAGAATTTTATACCCAAGCATACTTTTATATTCCCTCTGATGCTATTTTATGAAATTAAACACATAAAACTTATGGTTAATGATAAATAACCATGCCATTATGCTATAATAATCAATGAATATAAATTAATATATCTTTCCATCAATTTATTTTTGTGAGATAGGTCCACATACATCATCATGTACCAATTCAAGCACTCTTTTTGAAAAATATTCCTTTTTCCTATACATATTTCTAATGATCTTTCCTTGTTGACATGCATTGCACGCATGAGTATGATCACTTGATAGATTTGGGAGGTCTCTAGCTATATCACATTTTTTCAGATCTTCTATGGATTGTTGGCATAGATGACCACATCATTTATTCTATATCTTGTTTTCTTCCTCCCTAGATAAAAAATAGATATCTTCTTCTACACTTACAAAGTAGATATTTCCATTTGTTCTTTTTACCTGTAAAACAATTGTACCATCTATTCCTTTGATTATACATATCTTTTAGTTAATATTATAGAATTCCGTGAGTCACATAGTAGACTGACACTAAGCAGGTTCTGAGTGAGACCTTGTACTACTAAGACATTAGCACACCTTATTTCTTTTCCCCCAAACCTACCTCTTTCCGAGCCGATTATCTTCAGTCCTTCATCATTTCCATACTTGAAAAATCCTTATTTTTTCATATTTCATGCTGGAAACACGATCCTTATTGCCTATCATATGGGATGTGCAACCACTATCAAGGGCCCATACACTAGAACTGTATAATGTTTTAAGGGAAATTACTGCAACCACTACCTTTTCAGCTATTTTCTTTCTAATCCATGTTTTTTCTTCACACTCGAAGTAGATTGAAAGTTTTTATCTTCCTTGGAGTATGATGGACCAGATTCATCTTTAAATGCTACAAATCTATTCTAAGTCTTCAACTCACCTGTTGATTCTTTGATTTTCTACTTGTGACTACTTTGATTTTTATTTGGAACATTCTTCTAAATGGTTTATGTACAATATCCATCTGTATACACAAATCCTCCACACCAGAAACAATTTCCCACAAAATATATTCTGGAGTTTCAAACTCAATTTGGATTATACTATTGTTCTTTTACCCTTATATATCTCTTGTCTATAGAACACACATTTTGTGAATGTCCCATATTTCCGCCGCAATAACACCTGATGTAGGGAGCATTCCTACGTGTCACTTCTATACTACTATTTGTCATTTGGGTTCTCTGAATGTTATGATTCTACTTCATACCCAAATAAATTTTTAATCTTGGAGCAGGTGTTTGTGGTTTGACTTCAACCATGATGGTTTTTTGTTTTTGATCGAGCCCCATAGCAGCCTTATCAATTATATTTACTGTTGATTTTGTTCTAATTGACCTCTATGCTCCACTTCCAACTTTTTTATTTTGAATGATCTGTTTTCCCAATTTAATAATGGGGGTTAAAATATTTTCTTTATACCTAACTTTTCATCACAGATCAACAACTTCTTATTCAATTTATTTGATACATTTGACTTGATCCCTTCCAGTGTTATTCAGACTATCGATTTCACTTTTATGTTCCTCTATTTTGAGCTTGTACTCAACAGCCTTTTATAATCTCTATAGTATTGAAGACTTAAGTTTTTCAATTTCATTAATTGTCTCAAACTTCTTGTCTTCCTATTATTGCATATAGAGTTCGGAATCATGAACCACTTTGTTGGATTTCTTCATTTTGGCTCTCCAAACATTTATCTCATCAAGAGATGCTTCTAATTCATCCTACATATCAACACTTCCTTAAACTTATTCTTCTTAATTTTTACTCTGTTCCATTTTCTGGGTGTTTCCTAATACTTCCACCATATTATTTTTTCTAGGATCTTTGTATTTATCTATCTTTACAACCTCATATTCATCTAAACTATCACATTCTTGTGAAAAAAGATTCTTTTTTTAAAGAAATTTCTCTTAAAATTTTTCTTTCCTTTAACTTGGGCTGAATACTTTTTAATAGAGACTTGAACTTCATCCTCCTCATCTTCTTGGAACTTATTAGGGAACCTTTCTTCAAGATGACCAAACTTTCCATAACTAATGCAAACAGGTGGAAGTTTCCCTTTGAACTTTCATTTTTCCTCTTCAACAATTTGAGGAAATGAATGAAATAACCTCGTATTTTTCTTCTTCCTCCTAAGAATATTAAATGGTAAGCTTATTAATGGACTTAAATTCAACTTCTATGAAATTCCCTTTTTTTAAAGATTCGATGTCCTTATTTTTCATCCCATATGAAACAAGAGTACTATGCAGGCTGTCTAATGTCAACTGCTTAGGATCTTTTTCCTCCAATACAAAAAATTTCAGATTTAATCGAGGTGGAAGTTTTCTCATTATATGCTTGAAGATATTTACATATTCAATAATCTCTCAAATACCATGCATTTATTCCACTACAACATTTACCCTGTCAGCATATACATTAAAAACTCATTTGGGTTCATTCTCCAATCTTCATATTTGTTCCACAGAACCTGAAGCATTGCCTCTTGGACCTTTGAATCACTTTCATATATATTACAGAGATTCTCCCACATAGAATTTGATGGTTTAAATGACATCACCTTCATATGTATCACATTGGATAGGGATCCCCCTAACATATTGATTCCTTTGGAATCAGCATCAAATTCCCTTCATTCAGCTTCTGATAAAGCACCACTGTAAATGTTGGATGAAATACAATGCATAACTACTATAAGGACATCCATTACTAGGGATTATAAGTAGTGTTGTATTTGATTCTTCCATAACTTAATATTATCCTTGTTGAATATTAGAATCCCCTTGTTATTAATGACCGCTATAAATAGAGAAACACTAATATAAATGTTTCCCTACGATACTAATTGTTAAGTCCACTTGGTCAAATACCCTGGGAGGGGGGTTTAATCAAGTCATGATAGATTAAAACAACTTCCCCTTTTGATCTTGTTTTGTTGTTCAACAAAACTCTTTTCTCTCTCTCTCTCTTCTGTAGCAAGGTATGGACATAAATTAAAGCATGCACAGGATGAAGTGATTTTACTTGGTTCACCCTCATTGGGCTATATATAAGGATCATAAAATGGTGATGTGTTAATGTACCAAATCCAATAAATGTCCACTACTGTTTAAAATATCCAAAGTGGACTCACTATCCCTCCAAGTTTACAACCAATCACAATTTCAAATCTCACTACTCTATTAACTAAAGTGTGCTCACTGCTTCTTCAAAATATCTACTCATAATTTATAGACTTGTAGGTCCTTTCATTATCTCTAATAAATGCATCCTCCATTATATGTATATGCTCTATTTATGTCCTACTTTCATCCACTTATGAATACCATTTTACCTCAGATGTACTGGGAAACTTCAAATCTTTCACTCAACCCTTACTGCACCTTGCACGCA
The DNA here is from genome assembly GCA_963277665.1 of Viscum album. Taxonomy (NCBI): domain Eukaryota; kingdom Viridiplantae; phylum Streptophyta; class Magnoliopsida; order Santalales; family Viscaceae; genus Viscum; species Viscum album. Next base: position 779,732,958 of record OY728153.1, on the reverse strand, counting down.
ACTTAAATATATTGCAAGAAAGAATTAACTTTTTTCATGAAAAACCTCCTGTTATCAACTTCAATCTTGTACATAATTCAAATCTTACGCACAACATTATTATCTTGCGTGCAACACCAATTATTTCAGAAAAATCTCTTTGTGTATAATTCTTACGTGATTTAGATATCGTATTTTCTCTAAGTCTTGATCTATTTTAAAATAGAGGGTCACCTCTTATTTATAGGCAATATCAACCCATGCATGAAAGATTTGTTGTGTCATGCAAGATCTCCTCTATGCGTGTAAACCCCAATTTGATGTCGCATTGGGCACACAAGTTTCTTTCACACAACCTCATCTTTCGCGCGCATTTACAAATATTTCATTCACTTCATAACTTTTCTATATTTCAATATTCTAATCTTGAAACATGCCTTGAGGGAAAGTTTCCAAACGATTTTCAATATTGCACACAACTTCCATTGCTAAAAAACATATCTTCATTTTCCTAATTTTGAGGCCCAAAAATTTGGCAAACACTGGAAAATAGTGCCACCTTGTATCTCTTCTTTTTGTACCACCTCCATTTTTCCATTCCTTTTCCATGGTTTTTTATCAACATAAGTTGTCAACAATATCTCTGGAACATCACAATTGGCCAAGGAAATCCTCTTTGTCAACAAACACAATCAACCCCAAAATGCTTCAATGTTACCTTGAGGGATGTTTGCCCAACAACATCACATAAGTATCATAATAATTCATAGGTGTCAATTGGGAACCAATAAAAACCACCCAGCCTTTCACAACACCATGAAAAGTTACCTATATCTAGGCCTCCTCATCAAAAATTGAATCACCAGTGGCATATTATTTACTCTCAGCATGACTCTCCCATGAATGAGAATTTGTTTCCTCATATTTTTCCTTCAAATATATTTAAAAATTGGAATAATAATAAATTTAATATTCATTAAATTTTCAAATAAATTACTAGACATAATATGGCATTGTCGGTCATCTACAACTTCTCTGGTATGGGGATCAGTATACATATTCTTATAAACATCAAACTTCATAATATATGGGTCTTTAATAGCATGTATAAAATAATAAACATGTTATAGTTAAATTATATATTCATTAATAAATAAAATCATTCACCATATGTCTTCTATGTACACCAAATGTATGACTTATGGCCCTATGTGGGACCTCTTTCATCCCCCAGATCTGACATCCAGATGATGGCCTCCTCATAAAATTCTTTATTATCCCGTAGGAGAACAATCCATCTTGTACCTAAGATGATATATAGTCAGGTCGATGGGAGACATAAGATTGGTAGAAAACAATAGTATAAGATTTATCCAAATCTCATTTTTTGAGGTTTTATTGAAACTGATGAAAGAGATAATGTATACGAATCTCTCATACCTCTTGGATAGGATCTCTCAAGCAGTCAGGAATTAGAGAAAATAAATTCTTCAAGGTAATTAAAACAAATATGTTTGAAATTAAATAAATTTTCAAAAATATAAATTATTTAATAACATAAAATCTAGTGGTCGAACATCTAGTGACGCTTGATGAAGGGAACCAGATCCCATAACACCCATGGCTTAGAAAAATAATTTCTTAGAATCTCTAAAGCCTTACTAAAAGCTAAATGTGAAAAACTATGAAAATGAAAACAAATAATAAGAAAATAATTGCCAAAAAAATTAACAAAATTAATATAAAATAAATATCATTAAAATTTAAAAATACCTTTATAAACTTGGATCAAAATCAAAAAATGGTCATCTCTATGGAATAGGATCTAGAATCATCAATTGAGCAAGACCACGCCCCCTCCTAATAGTTCAAACATCCTAGGTATTAGATTAATTGGGCTTATTAGCAGGTATTCTAGTATCAATGATAGAATGAAATAGATCATCATGAGCATCTCTAGCCATCTAAAACAAATATTCTTACCCTTAATAAAATTTTAATACATATATCAAATATAAAAAAACTAATAAATACCAAAATATTATAATCTTTCCTAAAAAAATTATTAAAATAAATATAAAATATAAAAAACTAATAAATATCATAATATAATAAACACATGTAAATAAATACCTAAATATAATACATCAATCGTTATCTTTTTCATCATTTTCATTAAGAACAATGTCTTAATCCTTATCTTCAACATTGTCAACTTCCATATGACTTTTAGTCTCATCATCCATCGTTACTTCATTAATATTATCTATATCAATGACTCTTTGTCATGGATGAACTCGTAACCCTCTATCAGTGTCAAACCAATTAAATTTAAACATTTTTATATAATTTGGTCCCAAATAATATAACTCAATTACTTTATCCACTATACCATAAAAGTTAAATTCATTTCTTTATGATGATATCCTTCCAAAAAAATACCACTATTCATTATTTTCTTTGAGTCACCATATATGCGTGTGTGGAATTGAAATCCATTAACCAAATACTCATTATAATATTTTACCAATTTTCAATGGAGGGTTTTTGAGCACACATAATAGACTATCAATATTATTTTCATTTTTTGTTGTCTGCAAATAATAAAAATTATTAATAATAGATATCATTGAAAATTTGATTTATTGTTCCATCGAAAGAAAATTAACTTACTAGTCTTTGAAACCAATATAAAAAATTTTGTAGAGATGTCCTTTAAGAGGAATAGATGTAATTGGTATAAAAGTTTATTTGATATGGTCATCATATAGTCTATAAAAAATTAATGTAAATAAAGGTATATTTTATAAATATTTAACAAAATAAAAAAAAAGTAGTACTTACTATATAAATCATGTCATTTATTCACAATTCATAATAACATATGTATGAGCTCTGTGGATTTATTCATCTAAAAGTCATCATTAATGATAACCACCAATACCAAGCTTCGACTGATTAAAATATAACAATTGATTATCTATGACATCATCAACATTTGTCTCATTGCGAATCCTCTAGTAATGTTTTGAAGGATATTCCAATTAGAAATAATAAGAGCATAAATTTGAAATTTCCTCTTGTAAGTACTCTTATGTAATTGACCCACCAATTGGTTCTTTGTTACGTACTTTCTTCTTTAACTTTTTCATGCATCTATAAAGTGGTTACATCCATTATAATTCTATTGGTCCTCCACATTTATCTTCATACAAAAAATTCAATATTGAAGTTTTCATTGAGTCAAAGAAACATGGAAATAATATTTTCAATATTTTAAATAAAATTAAAACAACATCTTTTTGCAACATACTCAATGAATCATAATACGATGTTTCCACACAAATATCTTGGAATAAATATGATATTTCAGTTAACACATCTCATATAATAGAAGTCAACGTCCCTCTAGGACTAATAAGAAGTAATATTTCCATTATGACATGGAATTCATGACTTTTTAGACAATAATATGCATATTTCTGACACAGTGAGAAAAATTATAAGCATAACTATCTGATAACCTCAAATATCAAATCCATTGACAAAATAAAAAAACTACTTTATTTATAAAGTGTGTACACTGCTTTTGGATTCATTAAATTGTGTGATCTTTTATCTTCAAATAATTAAAATTCCGGATGTCTGTAAATATGGGAAAGATCTAATTGTGCCTTTACATTTTCTTTTTTCTTATTGGGTGTATCCAACCTGGTATAAAATATGTTATCAAATTTTTTTATCAATATGCATTACATATAACATGTAAAGAACTAACAAATTAGGCCAATATGGCAGGTCCCAAAAAATACTCTACTTTGTCCAATTATAATCATTCCCAAATCCTTTTTTTCATTTATGGTTAGTCCAAAATTAACAAGAGGTAATACAGAGATGATAGATTTTACCTGAATAACTGGGAATACTATTGTAGGTTCGTCTCTTTCAATTTTACCTTTTATAAAATTATTTATGTTCCTTTGAAAATGGTGATCCTTATGAAGAAATATCTGATGGAAGTCAAAATAAATAGTCTTTCTCCCATTACCAAGCATAAACACTTTTTTCTTATTCATGCAATACAAAAATGATTTTAGACCATGTGTAATCCATACAAATAATATACCATACACCCGAAAGTCATTGATCATCTATATTAATGCAACATTTTGTGTAAAATTATGATCTACAACTATATCAAATATAGTCACATCATTGTTCAATAATGAAATCAACACATCAATTAGTGGCTTCAAATAAATATCAATATTCTTTTTTGGATGTCCTGAAATTAAGAGTGCCATATATATATATATCTGTGTGTGTGTGTGTTTCCTTCATCAGGATCCAAGGAGTTAAGTTGTATGGAATAATGAAAATAGTACAATAATAATATTGACTACCATAAGCGCCAAATGGACGAAAACCATCAATAGAAAGACTCAACTGTATGTTACATGATTCTAAAGTAAAAGTGGGTTTCATCTGATCAAATTGTTTCCAAGAATCACCATCACATGAATGATTTAATCTATTAATGTTGGAAATATTTGATTTATTTCATGTCATCAATGTAGTTGTGTTGAGAGACATAAATAAACACTATAAACAAGGTGTAATTGGAAAATACATCAACAGTTTCATAAGAAATATAGAATTTTATTATTGTGCCTCTTTATACCTTGATTCTATATATGTTGGAAAACTAACCAAGGATTCATAATCACCATAATATATTATATAGTCATTTGAACATGCTTGAATCTTAGGATAACTATGTCCCAAATTATGGACCAATCTCTTACCTTCATAGAAACTTGTAAGTAATGTATTTTCTTCAAGCAACAACGATTTAAAAAATAATAATATCTAATATAAACTACTATTTTACATTCCATAATCTGGTTTAATAGCCATAAATTTTGTAACAGCTTCAATTTTACTCATTTGGATTCTGAATATAAGGCCTACTTAGTAGATTTCAACAAATTTTAAAAAAGAGAAGGTTTTGGTTCTAGATTTGGAATATCATTCTGATCTATCATTTCCTAAATAGAAATACCAATATCCTCATGTACTAAATTATAAAATGATGGATCCAAAATAAAAAAAATTATTTTCAAATGAATTTTTTTTACCATGTTGATACCAAAAAATATAATCTTTCTGAAAACCAGAACAAAAAAGGTGAATTCCAACATTGTCAAACATTTTGAATCTTCAAATATCTTATTAATAAAATGGATACTTAATTGTTCCTTCTAAAACAAAATTTCAATTTGATAACGAAAATGGTATGAATGTTTCAACACATTTAATTTTGACAAGATTTATAACAAATCTGTTGGTACTTTTGGGATTATTTATTCAATAATGATCGCATAATAAAAACTGGTGTCTATTTCCTAAGACCATAGTTATCTAAAAAAACAACACTATAAGAATAATTATTACTAATCATTTTGACTAATTCCAAATTATTATTTTATTTTAACACCTTGAAATATTCTATAAAATATGATCAGGGTGAGGCGTTGGGTTTGCACTAGATTACGAGGATCTAAGAGACTCGGTGCAGATAGAATAAATATATTAAATATATTATATAATAACAATGTTTTTTTAAATAATAGAGTATATCCCAAATGGTATCTCATATGAGAAATTTGATACCACCGTTAGGTCCGGGATGTGGGGTTTAGAAACATCACGCACGATGGTAATTTCGTTTAATATTTTCATTATAATTTTTTACAAAAAAAATGAATTATCATCATAATAGTGTATCATATCAAAAATCTAAGACCACCATTAGAACGAGGATTATAAAATTACCCTAGGCATGTCATAACATTCATGTGTGTCGGGTGTTTGGTTATATTCCATGTGAGGGTAATTCGTTTAATATTTTTATTAAAAAAATTATAAAATATTTAATTATATCCCATGTTATGTATTGTATGAAAAATTAGAGACCACTATTTGGTCTGTTCTATGGGGTTTACCCTAGAAGCATCATTACATTTGTGTGCGTCGGGTGTTTGGTTACATTGCACTTGAGGGTAATTCATTTAATATTTTTGTTATACTTTCTTATAAAAATCTAAAGTATCTTTAAAATTATGTATAGTATGAAATATTGGAGACCACCATTGGGTATAGGATGTGGGGTTTACCCTATATGCGACATATCATTTTTGTGCGTTGAGACTTTGGAAACATCATGCACGATGGTAATCTCATTTAATATTTTTTTTATAATTTTTACAAAAAAATTGAAGTATCTCTATAATGGTGTATCATATCAAATATCAGAGACCGCCATTAGATTAGGGATGTTGGGTTTACCATAGGTATGATATAACATTTGTGAGTGTCGAGTTTTTGGTAACATCACAAGCGAGGGTATCATTTTGAATCTTTTATTAATATAATTTATATATATATATATATATTACAACATTTATAAGAATTATTAATATGAATTATTTTAATTATTTATTTTAATTAATTATTTTAATTAATACAACATGAATATGAATTATTGTAAATATCTAATAGTTATTCTTTTTTTATATATTTTTGCAAGTTTTTTATAAAAAAAATAGTATTTATTATTATTTTATTTATTTTTAGTAGTTAATTAATTTTTTTTAAGTAATACAAATTATATATTATTTATATCTGAATTTATAATAAATATTACTAATATTTAACAATTACTATTATTTCATATTTTTTATGTTACAACTTTTTGTAATTTCTTCAAATTTTCAAAATATTAATAATATTTTTTAACTAACACTAGAATTTTCTATTTATTAATAATATTGATTAATTAATTATTAATTATTATAAATTATGTAATGATTATTATAAATTTTTTAAATTATTATTACATTTTTAATAATTGCGATATATATAGCATAATTTCCTAAATAATATGAATACAACAAATATATTCAACTCTTTTATAAACAAATATACATATATCAAATCTATATAAACATATATATATACATATATAATAAAACTTACAAGTTTTTTTGAAAAATTTATATATACATATTCATATGTTAATATATATATATATATAATTTATAAGTAATTTTACTTACCGTTAATTTTGATTAAAAATAATTTTGATTATCTTGAATTAATAATTTATATAAATAATTTATAAATAATTTTGTGTCAATATTTTTGAATTAATATTTATTTTGAATTGATATTTATTTTGAATTCATATTTTTGAATTCATAATTTTGAATTAATAATTATTTTGAATTAATAATGTCGACCTTATTTTGGTGACATGATTGATTATGACTGATTAAAATCAAAATTATTATTTATATAATTGACATGATATAAAAATCAGAAATAAAATTTCATTTAAAGTTAGGGTCGAAGACAATTTTTATTATGATATCAAAGTCCACTTTCAATATGGATAGAGGGAGACCCATTACATAGCCTATGGGCCTAAGGCCAAGTGACCCATGAACATGGCTCGAAGGCTAATGAAGCGTCATGTCTCCATCATTCTGCCTACATCACCAAGTCTGCGTCATGCTTGCATCATGCATGCATCATGCTTGTGTCGCCGCTTGGATTAATAATCAGGTAATAATTTCAAATTTAATTTTTTTTATTTATATAATTATAAATATATTTATATATATAATTACATAAATATATATTTATAACTAAATACATATTTTAAAATATATATATGTGTGTTTATTTATAATTAAATATCTATATATAAATATATTTTTACATATATATTTAATATATTAAATATATACATATATTTATTTATTTATTTATTAACACATATTTATATAATTATATATATTTATATATATTTATAAATATATATATATACACAATTATATAAAGATATTTATAAATATATATGTGTAAATAGGACACACACATTCATATGTCCAAATCAATTGAAATAACTCATGCGGACCCGATTAATATGAAAAAAGAGAATAATAAATTTGCAGTGATCTTAATTACAAAATACAATATCAAAATTGGATACACACATACATATATCCAAATAAAACAATAATAAAACATAATAATCAATTTAAATAACTCATACGAACCCTATTAATATGCAAACAGGGACCAATAAATTTGTATCAATCCTAAATATCAAATACAACATTGAAATCGGATAAATTTATAAACCTATGGTTTGTAAAAACTAAATCATGTAATAAAATGAGGAAAACACAAAAAAAAAATATAAGAGGAATCTGTACCAAAGAGATTCAAATGTGAATCTATCTAAAATCAGCTACAGTAGAGTAGATTTGACTGGGGTCAAAGACGATGGTGTGTGTGGCCATTCTGGAGAAGGATAGGAAGAGGAGGAGAGGATGAAGAATAGGGTGATGCGGGTGTTAAAAACTAATATTTATTAGGATGGACTATTTGCAATGGAATTAATTCCATCAAAAATAGTCATTCTATCAAAATTATTTGTGACATGAAATAATGACCACCACAAATACTTCAAATATGAGAATTATTTGTGATTGAAATAGTATTATTTCACAAATGCTTGTTGTTGTATCTTTTTGTGCTTGGTGGTGATAAATCCCACCAAAAGTATTTACGAATGATGTTTTATTCTATCGCAAATAATGATTATTTTTTAGAGAATAAACAATCTATCGGAAATAGTTTTCGGTCAAAAAGTATACAGGATAATTTTTTGTCACAATGACCACATTGAAAATACCCTTTATTCTAGAGTTATTGTGTATTTAATTTTTAATATGCTGCTTTTTTAACTTAATTGAAAAATTATTGTCATTTTTCATTAATGATAATGAATGTGAATCTATTTTAAATTATTTATTATGGAAAAAATATTTTTTTAACATCACTTTGACCCTTGAACATGTCACTAAACTTTTGAAATTGAAAATTTGTCTTGAACTTTAAAATTCAAAAAAATCCTTTCACCGTTGAATTAAACTTTGGGGACAAAGTTGGGTTTTATGTGCGGGGGAGAGGGTCTTCTTATTTTTGAGATAATCTATGCTTTAAATTAATACCACAAAATTGCTCTAAAATATATTGTAAAAAATGGTCAATTTTTTTTCAAACTTCCTTCACAATCTAAGGTTCATTAGGCTTTATTCTACACTTAAATTCAGTCTTGTCTAGTGGATAATAACTTCCTAGTTGTTGAGGGTTACATTGAATCTGAAATTTTTTAGGATGTATGATTGTTGAGTGGAGTTACATGTTGTTTTTATGAATATTTTTTTAGGAACTGAGAAATACAGTGATATAGGATAGATATTTGTGGAATTATTATCTTAAATTTAGGAAATTGGAAATTTGAACTCGAACATAGGGGACTCATTTTTATTTAAATAAAAAGTAAACACTTTAGGGATCCAACTCAAATGGTAGTCTTATAAGTCCTTTGAAACTAGAGTAAAATTGAAAAATGGGAACTCATGGTGAACTTTTGAGACTCTTGGCACTAGGTGTGTGTTTAATCCCTCTGTACATTTCAAATAAGTACATCTACATAGTGCTTTTAACAAGTTAAATGGCTGGGTAAAATTTTTAAAAAAAATAATTAAGTGCCTAGTGGTAAAAAATGAGTTCATTAAGGTGAGGGAAATTTTGAACCTTGAGGAAGAAGGGGAAAGATGACTTATATGAAAATCATTTAATTTGTGTCAATAAAGTGACTTTTTTGAACAAAAAATTTGTGAACTTTGATTTTTTTTGATACTAGGAAAAATTAAAAGTTTAAGGTGATGTTTTTAAGTTTTTATTTCCACTTATTTGTAATATGTTATCACTATTAGAATTATAACTTGGACATGAATTGAAGTAAGTTAATATATGTCTTCATATACGAGGCATGATATCTTCAAAAGTGAATGATTCTATGTTCCCTTAGTCTCTTATAGGTATTTGAATTTAGGAAATACCTCTTTTAAACAATTCATTTTAAAATAATGACTCTTAGGTTTTGTTCATCTGTTTATCAATACCATGATGTGCTTCAATTTGAGCTATATATAAAAAACAAGTTTCAGTTTCAAAAAAAACAAAAACAATATGTAATTGCTTGAGGACAATAAATAATTAAGTATGGGGGAATTTGAGTGGCCTTTAAATCACTTGTTTGTTCACATATTTTATTTAATATTTTTTCATTTATTTAATTATTTTTTTTTTGTTAATTATTTTCACTTGAAAATTTTTATAGTTTAATTTATTATTTCATATTTTTTTATATTTAATTTTTCTTTGTTTTATCTTTTAAAATCATTAATTTTGTCTCACTTGTTTTTAGTTATTATTTTTTTCTAATTACATTTTAACTTTGATTCTACTTAGCTTTGAAATTATTGATTTCAAATTTTTTATTAATTAATCAATTAATTATTATTTATTCTTTTAATTATTTTTAAATTTAATTTAAAATCACTTATTTCTGTATTTTATTATATTTTAACTTTACTTTATAATAATCAATCTAGATTTATCAAAAAAAAATACTCTTGTTTTTCATGTATTTTATTATTTTAACTGATAATTTGAGTTTCAAATTATTTAATTAATTATTTTCATTTTAATTTTGCTTTTAATTATAGTTTAGTTTTTATTTTATACTTACAGTTTTTTAATTATTCAATTGTTTTAAAAAAATTAATTTTAATTTTAATTTGAGTTTGATTTATTTAATTAATTGAATTAGATTTTAAATTTTAATTTCCTTAATTCTTAAAAGTTTTAATTTTATTATTATTTGTTAATTGATAATTTTTTTAAGTGTACATAAGAACCGGCTAAGTCACTGGCCAGTTTTCACACTACCCACCGTTGGCAATTTCCAATAGTGACTACTGCACCTATCGCCAAATGCATCCACCATTGGCAATAGTGACTCTTACACCCACCATTGCCAATTTCACCCACCGTCATCACTCCTCCTCTAGTCACCTATGGTTCACTTATTTCACTAGATTCACTGCCACTAATCCACCCATCATGGGAACCCCTTTAATGGAGATTCCCATGAGTCGTCATTGCCCAACCCAACGGCGACTCCAGACCACCTTTCATTGCTTCTGCCAGCTGAACCCAACATTGATCAGAGCACTCTCCAATGGTGACTCTATCACCCATGATCCCCCATCGGCAAAACCCACCTTTACCCATGACCCAACATCATCTCAACCCACCACCAAAAATTTGCTCAGCAAAATCAATCCTCCACCGAAAGAGATGCCGCCACAAAAGGAGATCGACCTACCAAAGACTCACTGGAAGATCTCCGATTGAATCCCCATATTCTTCCCAATCCAAACCACTAATGGTGATTTATATCTAATGTTGCACTAAAATTAATCCAATATCTAAAGGATATGAGGTCACACCACCACCAGAGTACCAGAAGACAGTGACATGCATTCGGTAAATTAGAGACAATCGAGTTAATTCGGCGTTCTCTATTGGTGACCAATGGGAATACGACAAAGGATTTAAACATTGATGGAAAACAATAGAAAGGGGGTATCATACACATTTAGGATCAATATACACATTATTAATTTTGGAGTTGAATGATATAGAAACCTAACTACCACAACACAGCAATGCTAACCTAGGGGTTATGGACTTCAAGTAGGAGTGTGAGGCAGATCAGGGGGTTCATGTTTCTCTTCAAAGGGGAGTTTACTTCCTTATTCTTTTCTTTTTTATTCCTCTAGTTATTTTATTTGAAAATTAATTAGGTTATTCTATTCTATATTTATTTAAACATGAAATCAGGATAATTTTCACTCATGGGCTCTTTAATTATGTTGGTTTACATTTTCTCTTATTTCCATAATTTTTCTAAGAAATTAGAATCTATTGGAAAGATGGGGTTTGATTTTATTAAAATTACTTCATACATATCATTTTCAATTTCAGAACATCATGATCAGTATATGAGTTTGATTGTGATTTAATTTCTTCATCTTTAAATTTAAAAACGTTAGAATTTTATGGTGAGTTTTATCCCATTGAATTTTTTTTAGAATCCATTTGTTATTGATTTATCTTGAAGTGTAGAGCTCCAAGATTCATTATTTTTCATGATTAATCTTTCACTGAGGGAGATTAACTAATCAATTTAAGAGATTGAGAATTCAATTAAAATTTCTGTGGAGAAGATAACCATTCAACCAGTAGAGTTATTTTTATCCTTGCTCCTGTCTTGTTTTACTTAGCCAATAACATCATATTTTTTTCAAATCCTTAACACCATTTTATGACACAATTAACACATCAAACACTCTCATTTAAATTTTTAACTCATTATTTTAAACATAAATAAATTTCCTATTTTTTCAATAATTTGGAGATAAAATAAATCCCTAGAACATTCATCCTTCTTACCTTGGGTTCAACCCTTATATTATACTAGTGTAGGTTTATGAATAATATTTTGAATGTCGTGATGAACTCCAGACCTATCAGCCACCTATCTATTGGCTAGTTCTAATCGAATTTTGGGCCATACGAGATTAAGGCCCTGCTTCCAAGAAAGAGAGCCTTTGAGAGACTCTAGTGGCCAACCATTTTTCTGTGGTATTCTACCAAGATGCAATTCCCAACTTTGACATCCAATAGTCCCTCTCCATGATCCAGACCACATGTTTTCTCTAGAAAATATAGGAAAAGCATCACCACCTCTATGATCATCAGTTGGCTTATCTGTAAAGACAAGGGAACCTCGAAGAAATTGATCGGAAATGTCTAAGGGATGAGTTGGCCGCAATATCAGTGGCTCAGCACCTTGAGTCTCCTGGATACCACTAGACCCTCCAACAGAGATGCATCAAGAGCCTCATAGTGCTCTATTAGATTATGGAGGAGGTGTCTCCACATGTGCAGATTAGGGGATGGGGATAGTACGATGCTCTCCACTTTACCCTTATCCATTGATATCCTGACTTACCCATCAACGAAGAAAATTATACTCCAGGTATAGTTATAGTAATCATGGTTATCCCTTACCTGCCAAAAAATCAGAGGGATAGGGACACCGATGCAGAGCGTGACAGGGAAGATCTTCCACAAGGGGAAGTATAGTACTATATAGACCCTTATACATGTGTATTCTCCCACTATCAAAGGAAAGTTCTTGGCCTAGGGGATCCTTTTGAGACATTTCATACCCATCAGAACATTGAAATGGGTAAGAATCATGTTGGGAAGTCTGATTTGTCCAAGTCTACACCGAATATAGAGTCAGATCCCACAGTATCCAACTTTCTCCAGAAGTTCATGAATTCAAAAAGTATTATTGATGAACTCATTGTTGATCAGTGCCTATATTATGATGTCGCCTGACAGGATCCCATTTCTCCTCTAGTAGGTAAAAAATTCATTCTTGTCAAATTGTCCCCAATCGATATCAGTAACCCCATGCATCTATATAGAGTAGAAGTATGTGTTTATGGAATGTGGATGAGGTATGACTCGTTGAACCAACCCGAGTAGTGTGATTTCCCTCCTTCGGGTCCATGTTGTGACACTCCACAAGTTGTTGAGTCTACCTATCAAGTTTATGAGCATGTCAATGCACTGGTGGTTTGGAATCCTCTTCAAGATAGAGATACATATCTAGAATATTTGATAGTCGCTCTCACAACTTACCTTAAGGCCCTAAAGATACGACAACTGGTGATCCCACCTAATGGAAAGTCATACCCAGCATGGGTGGATGACATGCAAGTGCCCCCATATTTTGGGAACCCTGTATTTTCCCTATTCAACGAGATGGGTGACCCACAACAACATTTGGCCTACTTTGTCTCATGTTTTGGACCCATGTTTGGAACCCCATAGAGGTAGGAGGCCACCAAGCTCTGGTGTTTCGTCTAGACATTAGAAGGACCTGTGTTTTTCTAGTAAATATAGATTCCCATTGGGTCCATCACTCATTGGGAACATATTCACAGACAATTTCTCTATTATTCCATCTCCACTGTGCATAAGACAAGCGTTTTTGGCCTTTTCAAGTGAAAGAAAAATCTTTATGATCATGCCATAGATTTTTTTCACCCTGAGGAAAGCCCTCACATACTCACTCGACATGTCGATGAATCAGGAGAAGTTTCTAATGATGTGCATGAGGATTGTTTAGACTGACTCAGTCCTTACTTTTATCACTCAGAACTTACCATATAGATTTTGAGATTTTTCTAATAAGGCCTAGCATTTGGTGTAAGATTTGCAGCAGGATATGAGAGAACATCTATTTCCTCCTCCAGCTTCCGTGAGAATATATGGTAGGGCATATAATACTTCTTATATATAGGTAGAGGATCCCATGCCACTAGAGTTGTTGGACCCTCCACCTGAAGAGACACACTGAGTGCTAAATCCCTATCAAGCATAACCTCACCCAGTATAGAATCGGTAGGCACCACCCCTCCAAGAACAACCTCCAAGATGAGGGAATGTGGATCCAACCCCTCATAAAGTTTTGGCCCCTCATCTAGGTCATAATCCCAGAGTGCACCTTATAGATTGAAGGAACTATAACTATTCTTTCATGATGCACATGTCCCTAGTTATTTCATTTGTACTCTAAAAAATGAGATTATGAAGATTATAGAGTGTAGGAGGACACCCAAAAGATGAAAACACTAATCGCCCTGACCATTTCCCTTACCAAATGATCCTCAAACATACCATCAAGGTACTTATGTGTCCAATGATTAGCTCTAGGGCCAATTGGATAACGATCTGATCAAGCTGGGCAACATCCCGGCATAGGTAGCACATATCTCAGTCAACACCGATAGTGACTATGAGAGTTCAAGTGAATGGAAGAAAACTTCTAGCCATGGAACCCAGAAGAATGGAGACTAGTTGGACCAAAGACTAGTTTTCCCTGCCCATGGAGTCATCTATGTCCTCTTAGGTGATCCAGAACCTCTTGTGGTAACCCTGTCTCCTATGTAAAATACTTTTGCATCCACATCATATCCTTCCAAGTCTTAGAAGAGTAGGCACTATATCACGAACCAACACAAGTTGACCCTGAACTAGTCACCTGAGCCAATCCACGACATGGCTCGAAGGGCATTCCCGATCCCCACGGGCTAGAAACTAGTGTTGGGCATCAAGATTTAATTTTTGGGAACGATTTGGCCCATGAAGAAAAGATAGACAGATAAATAAAAACTGACGATAAAAATAAAACTACCAACTAAACAAAAACAAGACTGCACATACCTCCATGTGACCTCTTGGTCACCTCCAACAACTACAACCTGCCTCGCAATGGTAGATGGAAAAAGAACATAAACCAAACAGCTGAACCTGCATCTGAAAAGTTAAGATAGGCATGAGCATTAAAATTCTTAGTAGGAATTCCAAAAGTGGACCAAAAAATCCCTGCATTTTCCAGTTCCAAAACAGCCCAAAAATACTAGTTTTAACTATAGTTATAAAAATAAGGTTTTCATATTTACACTGAATTTCAAAAACTAACAATCACAATTCCATTGACCTTATAATTCAAAAACAAGGAAAATAAAACAAAAGAGGGGCTCACACAAACTTTTCCAAAACAGATACTTTGAAGTTCATTTTAAAACCAACCTTACACAAAAAACATTTCCAAGAAAACACCAAAACCAAGTTCATGGGTATGATTCCACACACAATAAGGGCAATGGTACTGATATTTCTTGTATCAAAGGATCACAGAAAACCTAGGAACTCAGAGGAAGACCAAAACATTCTATACATGTGACTCATCCTGAAGGCATTCCTACTCTCGATGACGTCGTAACGCCCTAACGCTCGGTGTTTCCCTACATGGCCTAACCGAGGGGCCCAATCCCCTAGCAGAGTATAATCCGTACTAGGGGCCACTAGCCAGTGCATAGTCTAAACTAGTGCAGCAATATTTCTCAGTAAACCCCCTTTCTAAGCTAAGTTTTTGTGCTATGTTCACAAAGAGGTGTGCCACACATTTAAATAACAAGCCATATAAATATAATCCAGCACGTGACACAAACCAGCAGCACCCCGACAACCTCAAGGTTAGTCTCATGCCTTAACATAAAAATTCTCAAAATGAGGCCCATGTCGAGGACCCTCCTGTCACATGATTGATAGATAAGGCAAAGGGCCTAACCAAAGATGGGTTTTCCAAACACACAGCTTCAAAGATGCCAAACAAGCCTCATACAATTCACACACATCAAAACTTTTGTAAACAACCAATCTAAAATTCCAAATGGGCTTTCAGTTTTACCTCATCAACCATTTACCGAAACATTTAGGAATGTTTCAAAAATATTAATAAACATCATTTCTTACAAACATGGTTAGACGGACCAAAACATGCCAATATCCTTTCATAAAAACATGCATTTACCAAAACATGCACTTTCCAAAACATGCCAAAACAATAAACATTTACAAACCATTTTTAAAACAACGCTAAACACCAAAACATGTTTTGAACCAAATGGTTAAACCTTAAATAACCCAATAAAACCATGTTTTCCAAAACACATAAAGCAACACAAACAATTTACTAGTCATTCCATAAACAAATTAAATAGTTTGTTAAAAATTATATTAACAAATCAGACTAATTACACAAACTAGAATATAATGTAACAAACTACTTTTAACATTCACAAAAGAAAACTTGAAAACACTATAGCAGGTTGGCCAATGATTTTTCAAAGATACTAATCTAGTAAAAGAATTTTTAAAAAACATGCAAGCATTAAATGGAATTATTTTAAAAAGGGGAAATGTGGATTCACCTACCTCAAGGAAGAACTGGGTCATGTTGTACACTTTGAAACTTGACAAAAAGGGCAGCGACCACTCAAAATCAGACCTCAATCGCACGCACATACCTATATATATACATATATCCATAATACAATACATGTATTCCCCGTTCCATGAGGGAATACTTACTTGGTGGATATATATATTATATATATACATACCTTAGGTGTATGTGTGTGCATCCTTGGTTGTTGACCATACATTCACTATAACAACAAAAGATATCCAAAAAAATAAGGCGGCAAGGACCAACGCATGACCAAAAGTACCAAGGACTCACATAAACCAAATACACACCTCATAACACACAATCAAATGCTACCGAAAATATTTATATCCAAAACAAACCCTGATCCATTTTAGAAACCAATAAATATTTCTCAAAAAACTTACAAATCACACCATAAAAATCACTATTGTTTCACAACAGAGCCTGAATTGCAACCAAGACATTTTAACACAATAATTATAATGGAAAACAACACACAAATCATCCAACTTCGACATTAAAGACCAATTAAAATTTAACCCCACACAATTAGCATAAACAGCATAAGCATAAATAAGAGAATACTTCAAAAGCTAATTTTGGGGAAAAACTATCACAAAAACACAACCATAATTTAAACAAAGCCATAATAGTGGTGCGAATCATGAAAAAACAATAATTAGATCTACCAAACATTATATATATTGAATTTGAATGGGAAGGGATGGATAAATCTACTGCGGAGGCGTGCGAACACAACTGCCCATCAACAGGAGGGAGAAAAGAATTTTGCAGACCCATCGTATACCCTAAATACTGAGTAAAACACACAAAACAAATGACATGTGGTATTATTGTGTTGATTGATTTGAGAATAACACCAAAAATAAAAATAAAAAAGGTAATGGAGGAGTAGAACACTGACAAGGGAGGTCGCTCAAGGAGGGGTCGCACAAGGAGGGGTCACTGGATGGGGGCTAGGGCATCGGACAGTGGTGGTACAAGGTAAGGGAGACGAGGACCTACTGGTGTGTGAGGCCGGTTGTGCGGAGGGTGAGGATGGGTTAAGGAGCTGGTGAGGTTAGAGGTGCGGCAGGGTGCGGGAGCAGGTCGTGACGGACCGAGAGGGGGAGTTGCGCCGAACAGGGGGGTTGCACCGGACCAGGAGAGGAAAGTCGCACTAGACTAGGAGGGCTGCGCCACTCTAAACATGAGGGAGAGCCACGTCAGACGGAGGATGAGCAATGGAGGCCTGGGCAATGGCTCGCAGCACAGAACAGTGAAGAAGGGGGGAGGGTTGGCTCATGATTTGGGAAGGGTGGGGGTGACGGGAAAAGGGGGGTAGATTTAGGGTTTTAGAAAGAAAAAAAATATAATATAATAGTAATAATAATAAAACCAATAAATTTTAATAAAACAAATGATAATTAATATTTCTTATCCATTTTATTTTAAGAAATAATAATAATAATATCAATGTTACAATAATAGTAAGAGTAATAATATTAATAAAAAAATGATAATAATAATATTAATAACGACAAAAGAAATTGATAACAAACTTAACGATAATTAAAGTGATTATTTTATTAAATTTCATTAATAATTATATTTATAACAATTTAATAATAATGGTATTATTACCAAATTAAATAATAATAAAATTATTATCTACGTAATAATATTATTTCGATTATGGGTTAACCATTAACCATGTTTTATCATTATAAAATTTTATTTAGCTTTCTTTTTCAGTTAATTTAATTTATTCATCTAATTTTATTATTTATTTGAATGATCGAGCAACAATGCATTCACTATGACAAAACGCACGATCACCACTAGTGGTGCGGTGACCGTGCACCGGCTCGAGGCCCACCAAAACATCAATCATTGAAAATATCAAATCGAGACCCAACTAATCCTCATCCAAATGGTGTGGGACCGAGTATAGAATAAAAATAAAATCAAATAAATAGGAGTCTGAGATCGGGGTGTGACACACTAGTTCAAGGGAAATCAGAGTCCCCTGCTGGTGCCAAATCCATATTGTACCCTTTGTAATTTCATGCCTCTTGAGTTAGGAATCACCCCCAGGGTATTCCCAACATATAAAGGCTCCTCCAATGATGAGAAGGAGTATTCCTCCATGAACACCATCAAGTTATTATACCTCTACACACTTCCCAGTGATAAGAAATGTCTAGAAAACCCCAGGGTACCTCGAGTTGATGCCATCTAAGGATAGATCTAGGACATTAAATTTGTCATAATGATCATTATAATACCTCAAACAAATCTTTACATGTTACTAAGACTAGGTAATAGGTTTTTCATAGATATCAGTAGGCACATCCCTCCTAGACCACTCTATTAGACATGTCACCATAGCTAACCGTGTTAAGTAGCTGGGCAGTATAGCCACGACCGCACCATGATCAGATGTGTATAGCCAGAGATAAGACTCATTCAACTGATAATTAGCTGTAGATGGTTCTAGGAGAGTTTTTTGGTCATTAGCCTGATATTCCCCACACTATCCATAACCTAGTGTCACAACCAACAATATCCATTGTACCCCCATCCATAGAGCAACCCCCAATGGGAAAAAGAACACATTTGGATCGAAATTATTACATGTTGTGGTACCTTATCAGCATACCTCCAAGGCTCTAAACACTCAAGTCCCTCCACATATCAAAAGAAATGTGTGAGGACTGTGAAGAATCCTTGAAGAAACCCCTCCAATTTGAAGCAGTGGTAGTCGCCTCCGAGGCCTATTATATAGAGGAGGTCGAGAGAAAGAGGAATTTCAAGTCATCATCTCATTCTTTAGAGAATATGAGGGAAACCTCATGTAGGGGAACATCCACTTATTTTACATCACATAACAGTTCAATGGAATAGAAATATTCCACTAAATGTTCAACATAGGTTCTGGGATTAATCTCATCCTAACACGGATGCTCCGCAAGTTGGGGCTGACTAAAGAATATCTAAATCTCTTTGACCTAAAGATTTAAGGTTATGATAGGACTAAGAAGAGGTTGTGTGGAAAGATTTGGGTGAGACCCAGTTCAGAGGCTTGGTATCAAGTGATGAATCCATGGTTGTCTCACAAGATACCACCTATAATTAATTTTTGGTTAGGCCCTGGCTTCATTTTCTTACTGCAGTCACCTCCTTGTATCACCAGTGCCTCAAGTATTCCCTCAACGGTCGAGTTGGGGTACATCAAGGTGATGTGTCTCCCTTTGACTTCTATAAATCCTTCTATCTGGATGCAGACTATTACAAGAGAAAGGGGAAGCAAGTACATACCAACAAGGTTGAGTGGACAACCACCGCAGCCATCCCATGGGTAGACTTAGATGATATATTCATTATCCCAATCCATTGGCTAGAGGCCAAAATTCCAAACTTAGTAATTTGCTTTGTCATTTCCTAGAGAAAGGGGTGTCTTGTATCTAAATGGAAGGGACTTTTGTAGATTAACTTTTACTCCTACACAGGACATTCTCAGTTGATAACATAATCCCTTACCACTATAAAGTATAAAGATGCTCTCTTAATGGACTCTATTTCATGAAATTCTCGCATGTTCTGAAAAGTAGGTTTGAATCGACGGAAGCTGACCCACCACCATTTCTTTGATATTAAGAATGGGGCACATAGTTGAAGGCCTGATAGAATTGGATCAATAGACTATATCACCATGATCTCATCAGAGTTAGAACCCCTCAGTGGAGATTTTGTGTCAACCTAGGAAAGTACCATTGTTCCTCCCAAATTAGCTAGACTATATGAATGAACTCCTCCCATTGATTCTCTTTCATTGAACAATGAAGAATATTTGGAAGATACTACTTCTGTATTCGAAGAGGGTGTCTCCACCACCATCGATGAGTTGATCCACATGAACCTCAGTACCAAGACAGATCCAAAACCAACACTGATCAGTATGGATATTCCCCCAGAAGAGAAAAAGGAGTATGTGAATTTCATTAAGAAGAATCGTGATGTATTTTCATGGAGAAATGATGAGATGATGGGACTGGACCCTCAGGTTGTTGTCTACCATCTTGGTCTCTTAGGGAGTCATCATGGGTTCAAGGAGCCTCCCATAAAAATTCATCCTTCTCATGGTTCCATGGTCTAGGTTAAGGTTGTTAAGCATATCAAATCCGACATCATTAGGGAAGTTTAGTACCCTAATTGGAAAGCCTACATCATCCTAATTAGGAAGAAGAATGGGTAGAACAGATTCTGTATCAACTTCTAGGATATAAACCGCTATTTTTTGAAGGATGATTTTCCCATTCTAGTGATGGAGCTATTGATTGATGCTACAACCAGGTTTCAGGATATCTACTTAATGGATGGATATTCCAAGTGCAACTAGATTCAGATGTCCCCCAAAGATGAGGATTCTACCACCTTCAGGGTTCCTCAATGTACCTTTTTCTATCAGGTGATTCTCTTCATCCTGAAGAATGAAGGAGCCACTTATCAGTGGGCCATGTACCACATATTCAAACAGATCCTTAGGATGCTGGTGTAATTCTATGTTGATAACTTTTTGGTCAAATACTACTATCATTAGTACCATCATAGAGACCTTGAGAAAGTGTTTGGATTCCTCTATACTCGAAATTTGAAGATAAACCCCTTGAAGTGTGCATTCGGGGTTACCTCTGGGAAATTTCTCAGCTTCATTGTCAGATATAGAGGAATCGAGATTGACCTATATAAGATGAAATCCATCATCCAGATTCCTCCCCCAAGTAACCTCTAAAAGTTTCAGGGTCTTTAAGGACACTTAGTCTATATATGCCGATTCATCATGAATCTGAATAGAAATTTTAATCTCTTTTCATGGATCATGAATAAGGGAATCTTCTACTGGTGGTATGAATAATTTTAGACTAACTTTGAGTAAATCAAGTAGTATCTTCTATAACCTCTAATTTTTATGTCACTCATCTCAAGGAAGCCTCTATTCTTATATGTGACCAACCTATAATAGTCTCTTGGTGTCCTTATTTTCTAGAAGAACAGTGAAGATATAGACAATAGTTTCTACTGTCTCAATTGCATGCTCCACTACATGGATACCATATACTCCCCTATCAAGAAGAGCTTCCTCATGCTATTTTTTACAGTATATAAGTTTCAACATTATCCAAAACATCATGAGATATATTTGGTGTCCCATGTGGACCCAATTAAGTATATACTGAATTACCCCATGTTGATGGGATGACAAATATACTAGGTAGTGATTCTCCAGTAGTTTGATATCAGGTTCATTCCAAAGAAATCTGTTAAAGGAAAAGACTTGGAATACTTCTTGGATTACCATTTGTCCCCTAAAGAATTTCCATTGGATATTGATTTCCCATAAGAGGATGTCCTCTAAGTGGATCATTCTATTCCATATTGGTATATGGTCTTTGTTGGTACCTCCTGAAGCCCAACTAATCGAAGGCTTGACAACCGCAATCTCAATTGAGTAGGCATGGGGATCATATTTATCACACCATCATAGGATGACTTTCCATACTCATTCATGTTATTATAAGGTTACACTAATAATGAGGCAGAGTATCAGGCTCTTATTACTAGTCTCAAGATGGCCATTGAGATTGATGTCCCCCTCTTACATGTGAAGGCATACCATGCATTAGTCATCAAATAGATTGATTGTGACTACATCTTCAGGAAGACGATACTCATTCCCCTGATAGAGAACACTCATTAGTTGATGGCCCAATTCCCTTATTATCCAAAAGTGACTCGTTTCTCTCTGTTATAGAATAGTTTAGTTGAAACCTTGTCTAGCTTAGCCACCACTCTAGTAGATCCTAACTGGGATGAAATGTTCACTCATGTGGCACATCAGAGATTCATCACTCCCTTCATTATAGATGATTATGAAAGGTAGTAAGTAAACTAGCTGATAGTTGGTGCTTCTACATTAGGACCCATGGGTTCCCCCATAATAGAGGAAACTCCTGATTGAATAGCTACTTTAATTGAGTATCTTAAGTATGGAATTCTCCTATTATACTGATCTGAGCATGAGTGAATCTTTTGTCATGCAGCACAATTCACCCTCTAGAGTGATCTAAACCTTGATAATACATGGGTTTGATGGAATTATCCTCTATTTCATCCAAGGATTTGATATTCCACTTGTTATGTAGGAAGTTCATGTCAAGTCCTATGGTGCCCATGAGGTATGACTGAATCTATCCCACAACATTTAAAGAATGGGATACTTCTATCCCACCATGGTCTATGACTACATCCAGTTTTCCAAGAGGTTCCATTCATGTCATATTCGTGGAAAATTTGTGCACCATCTACCAGAGAACCTCAATACTACCAAATATTCTTGGCCCTTCACAGTATGTGGACTAGATATTGTGGGATTGTATCTACCAGTAATATCTCACTAGTTCAGGTCTATTACAACCATGAAAGACTTATTCTCCACGTGGGTAGAAGTGATTCCTCTCAATGAAGTCAAGGCCTAATCCATGATCGAATCCCTGAACTCTCGCATCATCCATCGATTTGGATTCCCTCATGCTATTCTCACTGACAATGGCTCCAATTATTGGGCTATTGAGCTGAAGAGATTGTATTCTAAGTACAATATCCATTCAAACCATACTTCCCACTACCATGAATAAGAAAATAGATAAATTGAGGCATTCAAAAAATCCTCTCTAACATTCTGCAGAAGATGGTGTGCCATAATAAGAAAAATTGGACAGAAAAACTCCTCAATGACCACTGGGCCTATCGGATGACAACTTGGAATTTCACCCAGGTGACTTCATACTCCCTAGTTTATGGAAAAAAATCAATCATTCCCACTATGTTTTAATTTCCCTCTCTCCGAACAAATTTATATGACCAGTAAGCACTTTCCAGAATGGATGAAGTCCGTCTAGCTGAGCTGTAATCCCTCAAATTGAATAGGCTCTAGGCCTTTCACAATATAGAGAGGCATTAGAACAAGATATAAATGTATTTAATAATAATTTTTGCCTCCACTCCTTTCTTAAGGGTGACACGGTACTTTCTCTCAAAAATCCAATGATACCCTGCAAGAAGCCACCAAAGTTAGATCCCAAGTAGTAAGGACCATTCATCATTCACATCCCAGCATCATGGAATTAAACTGTGTGCACCACATCACAGAAACATAAATTTAAAATGTGTTCTAGGTCTAAAGTCTAAGACCATAAACTAGTAGTTCACTTCCCAGCATCATGACATTAATCTATGGGCCCACATCCTAGACACATGATGTTAAACTGTGTGATGGATTCGAACTCTATGAACTTGAACTAGAGTTCAAGTCCAAACATCATGACTTTAAATTTCATGTTGGTTCTCTCAGTACTGTGTAGTGTGTCTTTAGGTAACTTCCTATGCCCCCCATTCGCATCGGGTTACTCCTACCACACTACGCATGTCCCTTTTGGGATTCTCACCAATTGGTCCAAACTCTATGAACTTAAACTAGGAGTCCAAGTCCAAGCATCGTGACTTTAAACAATTTGTGAGTCTTCTCAGGAATATGTGGTGTCGTGCTGGTCCTCTTTGGTCCTCATTCACATCGATTTTTTCACTCTACCATGCTACATATATATGTTTGATACACCCTCTCAATGGTCTGAAATCTATAACCATAAACAAGGAATTCACTTCCCAAGCACACGATGTTTATTTGGGCACTTGTTCTAAACTCTACGACCTTAAACTAAGAGCCCCAATTCCAAGAATCGTGAATTTAAACTGTATGTGAGTTCTTCTTAGGAATGTGTTGTGTGGTTTTGGGACTCCTTGGTCCACATTCACATTAGGTTTTTCATGACACCGCACTACACATATCCATTTGAGATATTCAAACCCATCAGTACAAACTCTACAACCTTAAACTATGGTCCCCAAGTCCCAACACCACAACTTCAAATTGTGTGTGAGTCTACCCAGGTAATGTGTTGTATTGAGTAGGCCTCCTTAGTCCTCACTCACATCGGGTTATTCCTATCATGCCGCATATACCCCTATTTGTTCCAAACTCAATGACCTTAAACTAAGAGCCCTATAGTCCAAGTAATGTGATTTTAAACTAAAAATCCTACCATCCTCAGTATAGTACATTTAACTGAAGTATTACCCCATCTTAAAACAGGATGCTTCTTAATAAGGGATGATAATTACCTCGTCTTGAATTGGGATGCCTCATACGATTAGTATGGGATTGTCAAAAAACCATACCCCATACCCAATACCCTAAACATGGTATACCCCATGATAAATGTGGGATGCCTCATATTCCCCTCATCAATGAGAAGAACCCCCACCAGTTCCTTTCTTCTACCATGTCATGTTCTATAACTACATGTGGCTTGATTCCCATCCTCATGGGATATGTACAGATGCCTGAACTACTCATTTCTGGTCCCAACTACAAATTCATCAACCCTTTGTCCCTTTAGCCCCATTTTTGGTACATGATCCTCTCTTATCTCATTCACATCAGGTATTTCTATTATTCGTTCCACATAGGTGACCATGGGGCCAACATTTCTGTGGTCCAAGCAACATGACTCTAAACTGTTTGTAATGGTCTAATCATTATGACCCTAAACATTGTGTCAATTATTTCCTAATGTTTATGTGGTATTTAATCCTCTTTTGACTCATTCACATCAGGTTTTCCTCCTTAATTCCACACATATACGATTGGAACAAACATACCCTCCATAGTCCATTTATCATGAATTTAAAGTGATGGCCCATGGTCCAAGAATTATAACCATAAACTACTTGAATGTAATCTAGATTGTATGAACTTAAACTATGTGTATCACCTTTATAACTAGGTGTTTCTTGATTCCCATACTCATGGGATATGTAGTGATGCCTATACTTTTTGTCTCCAGACCCATTTGCAGATTCACCATGAAACCATCAATTATTTGTGGTGAAATCACCTTAAATTTCCCATAGGACTCCTCCCAGATATAATCCCCATTCAGTTACATTGACCCTTCATCGAGTCAAGAATCCCTCATAGCCTAATATAAGGGAGGAACATCCTCAGCACATGAATTTAAACTGTAGCCTTACCCCGAAAAAGTCTGAGATGCCTCCAAATAAGGGACGATCTTACCTTGTATCAAACCAAGATTCCATGTCCCTGTATAACAAATACGGGATGAAAAAATATTAACATCCTCAAAAAATTATGTTAAACTTTATTTTTACCCTATATAAATTTAGGGTACCTCATATCCAAGTATGAGAAGATTCAAAACTCTCATTTAAGAGGGTATCCCCTTACCAGTATCATTCTTCTATTATACCATGTTTTATGGTCTAAGAAGTATGAACTTAAACTATTTTAATCCTATGTTTTATGTTTCACAAGGCACACGGGGCATCCCGACCCTATGTTCAAACTAGGTTAATACTCTTTTGTGCTATGTTGAACACTTTAAGTCACCCCATGGTCTGAACTCTTTGACCTAGAACTGAGATAAAATTTCAAATTCAAACATCATGACTTTAAAATATGTGTGATTTGTATCAGGGATATTTTAGGTGACCTCAGGTGACATCCCAGGCCCCTCCATTCACATCGGGAAACTTTCCTTTGATGTCATATACATTCCTTTGAGACACCATCCCCATGGTCCAAACTCTATGACCATAAAATAGGAGTTCAAGTATAATCATCATGACTCTAAACTGTGTGAAAATCATCCTAGGAAAGTGTTGTGTGGCAGTGGGCCTCCATAGTCCATACAACATGACCCTAAACTGTATATGACCTACCCAAGATTCTATTTCTCGGTGAAGGGTCTCCCATCATGTTACCATATTTCACCCACATCCCCTATGGTCGGGCGAACATCATTCATGTTAGTTCAGTATGTCCCTTTTTTTATGACTTATGAATTTACCCCATGAAATGAACATGAGGTGACCTCTTAATTTGATGTGAGGAAGAAATGTTGGGTAGACCAACGTATAGGTCCCACACTCCACATCCTAGTCAAATGACGTTAAACTATGGTATGCATCCAAATTATATGATTTTAAATTGTACAATACTATGTCCTCACCATATGATATAAAACAACATGACCAACATCTACACCTTATGTTGTAAAACTTTGTTTCTATCATCATCATTGCACAACATAAAATTGCAATGTGTCTTAGGACCTCTCCCAATAATCCCTTTCCTCTGGTGTTTATCACCAACAACATCATTCATGTTCTTCAGTCATCACTTGGCTTCCAAGATAATGCTCCTATGGAAGAAAATTTTGATTATGTTTAGACCTATACACCAACATAAATGTGTTTTAATTCACTATTGTGTAATTATGGGAGTGTTGAAATCCATTCAAACATTCCATCACTTCATTTTCATGATTACTGTGCCCATTATTTGGATCCTCATCTACCTCCATGTCTAAAGGGACCCCCTAACTGAATGGTTTCTAGACAAATCTCACCTATTGTCCTGGTCCAACACCTCTAAATACTTTAGATAACATCTTGAGGAAAGTTCCTTGTTATGAACATGGTTAGTGGTCAACCCTCAATTTTTTCCCTCATTCTTGACTAAGTAGTATGGATGTTTTTTTTCAAACATGGTCAATAGTTATCCTATATTGTCATGTCACCCCCTTCTGTTCTAGATTTTAGACATTTTTATTCGCACTCAGTATTTCCCTTTGTTCAGGTAGAATTAAACACCCCTAGAATTACCCCATTCATGCACTAGAGCACATTGAAGAATCAATTCGGTTGTTTTGAGATACATGTTCTCCAACTGTAGCCTCTCTCAGCCTAGACAATCGCATATGAATGAGTAATCACATGGTTATCTCTTATTTATCACACTGATCATGACTCACATGATCTTAGGTATTTGTTGTTGGTTTTCTCAGAAAAATGATCTAAGTATGATAATAAAGAAAAATTAATATTTCCATTTATGCAAGAATGTTTAAACAAGAAAACTGTGCCATTTGGAATGGTTCATCCATATACTGGATATTTTCCTTAGTTCTGGAAAAATTGTCCCTATGACTCTACTCCAACAATTGAGCATTAAAGCTCTGCCAACCTCTGGATTGTGGCCTCCAAGGCTTGATTCCACCTCTAGAGCTCTACTTTCTCTTTATCAGCTACTGTAAAAAAACTCATTAGCTCTAATATATGACTGGTATCAATCAGCTTTGAGATCGGCTATCTGATCAATTGTCTGCCTCATTTGATTCTCAGCCTCCTCTAACTGAGTCCTTGGATTTATAATAAACTTTGATTGAGTTTTGAGAAAAATTAGAATGCTAGACCATTTTCTCTTATCGATGTTGGATCTCCTAGTTGAATTATTAGAGCTTCCATATGTTTTTAGACTTTTTTTGGAGCCATGAAACATCTAAAGGTTGGATTCCTTCAAGAACCTGCTCAAATAGGAAGTTGTGAATCGACGCGTGGAGACCATGAGCATCCACCCCTATGATGTACATATTGTGTATCCAATGGTGGAGAGACCCCATCCGGATCACCAGGTGTGGTTATGGATTCTACGATATGAAACTTTTTGTGCTCTTCTATGCCTTGAATTGGACTACGAGATTCTCCTCATAGGCCTCAGAGCCGGAATCTTTCAGCTCCTTCGGTGGTGCAGGCATGTACTTGGGGAAAGCAACAAGGATGAAAATAATAATTTTCTCCTTTGGAATCCTATCATATGGGTGGGTTTAATTTCTTTAGGTTGTCCATCCTTGCTTTACCCTTCCTCAACATCTTTTCCTCCACCATCCTTAAGCTCTAACCCACCAGTGGCATCACCCGAAACCAAAACTTATTGTTCACCTTGGACCAATACTGGATCATCTTGAATGGTCAGATCCTCAAGGATCAGTGTAGACTTAAAGGAGGGGTCTAAAGATCCTTCAGTCATAGCCTCTTGTGGGGCATGAAACCTTTCAAGAAAAACTTATAATAGTAACACATCACTCAATTTGATCGGAAAATGACCATTTGGTCTTACATGAGATTCAGAAACTTACAGAGGCTGAGCATCATCAATTTGAGTCCCTGAGTCTTAGTATGGATTTCCACTATAAGAGACCCCTCAACTCCAATTGGTACCTCAGTAGCTAGTACCTAGCCTTCTAATATTGGTTGAGAAGGATATCCATGAGTACTTTCATTATGAAAAAGAAAATTCATTGACGCAAATCTATGTAAAAATTTGATAAGGTTCAAGTGAATTAGAATGCTCTCTTACCTTGGGGAAAAGGGATTTCAATGATGATTTTCCCTGGGTGAACCACTTCACTATTGGGAAGAGGAATTGTAATGAAAGGTTGTGGTCCTCCATAGATGATAGGGAGGACCTGAGGCTCTGAGTTCATCGCCCTAACCTCCTAAATTGTCCCACCAGCTGCTTTAGATTTGGGCACAAGCCCTAAAGCATTCTCTTTAGCATTCAGTGGTGCACCTTCACCCCCTCCATTAGGGTCCCCTTTCCCATTTCTTAGTTGATCCTATACCAGAAAAACTTCAGTTAGAGCTTCTGGAAAATAAATGGGAAGAACTAAGAGAGGATAGAAAATTAAGACTTACCTTGAGAAGCATAACCAAGTCTTCTTCAGAGGTCGTAACTTTTCCACTTTGTCAGGTAATCCTTTGGTGGGCTGTTGATCCCTAGAATTCTTCATCACTCGATCCTTGCGTATCCTCATACATTGATTCATCCACAGATGAGTCATCAAAAGTTGTTGTCTCCCCCCACCTTGGATCATCACCGAACATCACCCACACTGGGGTGAAGGAGGATTGTACTCCCCCCATTCGCATGCATAGGCGTCCATGGCCATCAGATACACATGAATCTTATATAATCCCACATTTTCCATGATCTGGATAGGCCCAACCTATGGAATCTTGATTTGTCTCGGATCATCTTTCACCACAGGTCCTTCATCGACATGGACATTCGTAGTGTTCTACAATCTATACAGAGAGAAGGAAAGAAGGCATTGGAAACGGTCCATAGTAAGTTCCTCATATTCTTCCTAGTATCCTCCTTAGATTGGATTACCTTAGCTCGGGATCCCCCTAATTTCCCCTAGGATCACTTTTGGGATCCCTCTCCTCGAGGTGGCATGGGTGCAATAGCACCTCACGCCACCCCCATTGTAGCTCTGGTTTGGGATACCCCTGTTTTCTGGATTGTTCCTCAAAGAGAAACCCACTGACCACCCCATTTCTTTGGCACCACACTAATAAGCTTGATCAATTGAATGTGCTTCCACATGATTGCATCTTGGTTTTCTACCACCCAGTTTCTATCATAATTCATCAACATGCTATCATCTACATAGGTTGGAGGCTGAAAATGGTCTCTCCTAATCCCACACGCATCAGTATCCACCACAACTAACGAAGTATACAAGGATTTCATTCATCATGAACACTCTTGTAGACTCTATTAGATGCCCATTGAAGTCACCTAGACTGTCGTGCAAACCAAGATAGCATATACAGTTCATAGTAGACATGGACTTAAATCCTAGCCACTAGTACTCTACCCTTGAATGTCTATAAGTACCCATTATATTCCCAAATCCCCTGTAGGTTATCCACCATTGGGAAAACTGGGGTTGATAAGATATGTAAGTTGAAGTTCATATGGTTTTTTATCTTGATTGTGTCCCCATCCTCATCAAGCGCCACTGGCCTGACCCCAGCGATATTAAGAAGAGATGGTCATAGAATGGAATTCAGTGGGGTGATGGAATTTGAGAACCCATAACCCTTAAAGTTCACCATAATCCAGACATGAAAGTACCGGAACGATCCATATTTCCACCTTGGTGTTCTTCCCCTCACCACATGGACTAGTAGGCTATAAAGTAGGGTTATCATGGGTACCCCTAGGTTTACTCTATTGTTGGCCACCAAGAGTGACTTCATCACCAGTGTCCCCAGGCGTAGGACCATCCATGTGTCCTTGACCAAAAGTAACCAGATGCTCTAGAATGTGGAAATAAACACAGTGTAGTGGACCAGTGGCTTCTAGACTTCCT
The DNA here is from genome assembly GCA_963277665.1 of Viscum album. NCBI lineage: Eukaryota > Viridiplantae > Streptophyta > Magnoliopsida > Santalales > Viscaceae > Viscum > Viscum album. The sequence continues at coordinate 779,701,971 of OY728153.1, read as the reverse complement.
CCATACTGTATCCCCACTACTCTAACTTCCCCTACACTAGGATCAACTAATACGATAATGGCCTCATCCTTTGAGGTGCTTTCAGACAATGCTTTCCTCACCACAACATCCTCATAGATATATTCTTCTCCATAAGCATATAAAACTAAATATTTAATGATATTTCCTTGTAATAAATAAAATCATGACCCAAATTTTGATTCTGTACCTCTAGAAGGTGTTATGCTGGGAGAGGAGTATTTTTCCTATCATCCTATGTAATCTGTAATGTAAGGAACTCATCATATTGGAACCCTTCTAGTGGGATTACAACTATGTAATGGACATCCCACAAACTGATGATTACCTCCACATGATGAATATTTAAGGTGTTCATATCTAGAAACCATCAGCTACGGAGCTATAGCACCAACTCCTATTAGCGGTAGAAATGGAAATGCGACCTCTATACTACCTCATTCAGTCTCATCTCGCACATATTCACCCCATACTCTAAGTAATTATAGCATACCCAGTACACCCATACCCATTCACTGGGGAAATCACAACTAGACCACAGATCCCAGTCCTTATGTTGGCCCATATTATTGTCTTGCATGCTACACTAAAGAATGATGGCACAATGGGTGTGGATTTTTTCTTCCTCTGGCTCCTACCTTGTGACTGTACTGGTCTTCCCATTCAACATGTAGATTTCCATGGCTCCATACTCCCTTGTAGGTTGTCCCTATATAGTGATGTTCTAATGGTTAAGGTCATCCTTGCATGGGAACCGTGATCGTGGCGTGTTGGCTTTTGAGCTTGGGATATTCACCTTATCTTCCAAATCAAAATTCTATAATGGAAGGTGGTTTCTTAGTGGATAATTATTTTTTTCCTTAGTGAGCATGGCCATGAGTTCTTGATTATCTAAAAAAACCCTCCTATCTCAAAGGGTCTTAGGGTTTCCCTCCATTTCGACCCTCCGAGCAGAAGTTGTAGTCTCGATCTCATCTTGAATCTATTTGTGGGTCATTATTTATGGTTATGGAGAGTCCAAGCTAGGTGTGTGTAAGAATAAGGTTTCTATGTTCAAAGGCTGATGTGGTGATCAAGTTTGGAAGAAGGTGAAAAAATTGTGGCCTTGGTCACAAAATCAGATGTGAAAAAAAGGAAGGTTATGTGAAAGATGTGGCCCAAGCTCGGGTGTTTCACAAAAAATGAAAAACTATACACATGATAGCAAGGATTTATCACATATAAAGTCCAAGTACCATAAATAGGTCCTTATACACTTATTTATTGGTGTGGACCAATGACTTTCATGCACACATAAACATATTTTTCACCCAACCATGAATTTTGTGTGCACCCACAGTAATAGACCACTATGTTTATCATTTCCCTCAGAACCCGACCTTTTGGTCCCATTTTAGCTCACATTTCTAGGGGGAATTTGTTGATGCAAAAATTTCATCTATATCCTCATATGGGAATTTTTGTACAAACTAAGAATTTACCCCACCCTAAAGGACCATTCTGGAATCAATGAGGGTGGTGCATGCATGTTTCCAATGTTACACACAAGAAACACATTTCATGAGAAAATTCCTCACATGCCAAATTCAATGGAAGTTTTCATATCTTACACCATGGATGATGATTTTTACAAGGAAAGAATGCACAAGAAATAAGGGTCGCATGCAATAAAGGAATGTTGTGAACAATGTCTTCCTTTATGTTCCAAAAGTGACATCAAGGTCGACATATTACATGGACGAACTCCCACAACCCTGAAAGAATCCACGTGCAAATCCCCTTCCATGTAGAAGCCTTTCGCACCCACCATAGAGTATTTCGGCTATAAATAGATGCTCACCCTCCCCCCATCAAGGAGCCTCTCCAGAAGATAAAACACCACTCCTATGTGAGTAAGTACTCATATTCCATGATAGTGTGTAACGTGGACCATCCAAGGTAGTGAATCATATGTGATAGGCCTCATGTGGTCCCGAACATTCCTTGGACCAAGGTTGGGTAGTCTTTACATGACTACCTCAAAGTCATGTTGGGTGCATGTAAATACCCTATTCACATGAAACCATGATCTTGTGCACAACTCCTAGACTTTTTCACAACCATTCCCCTTTCTCTATGCCTTTACCTTATGATAGATCCCTTGGATCTAGACACTCCAACACACAAGGTTCCAAAATTTGATGCAGCAACTTTCAGGTCCCCCATTGGGCATCACTGATTACTCTAGTTCAATTGTTATCTTATCTTTTACTTCTAAGAATGGGTACATGAACCCCTATTGCTTCTAAGAATAGATACCCTAATGTGAACCTTATGATTAGAGACTCCTCCCATCGTTTTAAGCTTGTATTTCCAAATCCATACCCCTCCCAAAGGTACATGAGCAGTGGTCACATAAGCTTGATGAGTGAGGGGTGTGTCTCCCCATGCCTGAGCTGCATGACATAAAACTACCTATTTCTAGGTCCTAATCATACAATGTTAAACTACATGAAAACATCCTCATCACGTGAAATAAAATTATAGTCTTACCCTGTGAAATAAGCACATGATGATCCATGTATGAGTGGCATGGGATGACGCCCATGCCTCTACCACTCACAAGGAATGAGATCCTCCGAGAAGCTCCCACATGTAAGCCTTATCCACATCATTTCTACGCCTAACAACCCCAGGGTATTTTCAATTGGTACACCATGAACCACTCTAACCAAGAGAAATCCTATTGTGAAGGGAATCTCAATGCGTAATCCCCACACCATCCCTCGTTGATGCTCCTTTCATGAGACGAGCATCCTTACCGCATGACATTAAACTACATGGATCAGTCCTATCACACAACCATAAACTGCAGCATCAAACTACATGTGTTTTGATCACAATATTCTAAACAGGGTAAATAGAAAACCTCCCTAAGTCTCAATTATTACCAATAGTAAACCTAGGTTCTCCCTCATAGGGATGTACCTACCTAATCTTCCTCAAGGGGAATTCTAATCAACCTTTTGGATCTGCCTCAAGGGGTTCCTGATCAATGGTAAACCTAATTTCTCCAACCTATATACGTACCTCCCTAAGGGGCGTTCTTATAAACTTTTGAGGTTCGCCTCAAGGGGCGTCCCGACCAATGGTAAACTTGGGTTATCCCTCCTAGGGATGTACCACCTTGATCCACCTCAAGGGGTGTTCTAATAAATATCCTAGATCCACCTCATGGGGTGTTCTAATCCATTCATAAACCTTCAGGTGTGACATATTAACTCCAAGGGATACACCTTCTCGGTCCATCTCAAGGGGTGTTCTGATCCATCCATATCATATTCACATCAAGGGGTGTTCTAGTCCATAAATAATAGTGTGACATCTTCCCCACTAGGAACACACCTCTCGGGTCTGACTCAAGGGACATCCCAATCCATCCATCCTAGGCCTGACTCAAGGGGTATTCTGATCCAAAATCCAAGGTTTTCCTCTATAGGGAATCTTGATCCATCCATCATGTCCCCCTAATACATTAACCATATTTCTGTATCTACAATATGAAAAACTTTTTCCCCAATCCATCCCAACCAGACATCCTAATTCGTCTCCACGGGACATAGAACTTGTGACATAACCGAAAATACATACTCCATGAAAACATGGGATGCCTGAGGTAAAAAGACTTGGAAGTTATATTCCCCTAGTGTTGTGACCTCATGATCAACATGGGATGTATTGAGTTCCATGCCTAAGATACCTCACATGAGAGTCCCTCCTAATAGGAAGAATACGGGTGACCAATGCACAAAATGTCCATACATGCATAGTGATGCCCAATGAGACCAATCTCCTAACAGAAGGTTACTTCCCTATCAAGAAAAATCATAATGTCTCAACAGAAGCATTTTAATTAACTGATTTATACAAAGAGATGGCATTGGGATTAAGTTCCACAAACATGAATTAAATATAGGAGGGAGACTAAGACTAGGAAATTAGTTCCAATGAGGAATCCATGGAAGGAGGAACTGACATCCCATCATCCAGTTTAGATCAAGGAGAAGATATCACTTTTTAATGTGATGAAAGTCACCCACCATTGGAAAGTGGGAATGTAGAGTAATAAGAACACCAGTGCACACATCACATAGCCAAATTCGCAGGTGGGCACCCTGGTGAGGGCATCGAAAACACCAATGATGTGAGGAATGACTAGTTTCTCACAATTCACATTATTTTTTAGATAATTCATAAAAAATAGAAACATTAATAGAAATTATAATTTTACTATGTATATGTTATTAAGATACTATAAAATATACAATTACCTCATGATATTCATCACTATTAATATCGAAAAATTGATTCCATTACTCACGAGAAATGCCTCCAGACACTTTCTCATAAATATGGTGTGATCTCAGAGATGTGTTAACTCATGATATAATATCCATTTAAAATCTCTCTATTTCTTGCCCAAGATTTTCAATGTCCATGGAAGTGAAACTGAGTCAGGGACATAAAAATAAAAAAAACATATAGAAATAAAAAAATATATAACACTCTATAAGTATATTAAAAAAATTACACATGTATTTTAATTTTTTTATCAATGAATATTAAATTAATAATACCTTTACTTGATTATCAATGTCATCATTTTTTCAAGATGTGGGAATATGCCTCCAGTATTTATAATTAATGGGAAATCTCACTGTCTTACAAAATAGATGCCCAAGAATCTGCCCATATATTTTGGTAGCACCACCAATAGGCACCCCAAACTCATCAAATGGAATGATAATCATGAAGTCCTTCAAGTCCCACACATCTTCCATTTTTATATTTATATCTCTTCTATTGTCATATTTATCTATTTGAAAAATGCATTAAATAATTAATAAAATATATAGTTTTTTTATAAAATGAAATACATATCAGTAATGGGGACTCACAAATATCCCCAAGATGGAGAGGTGACCAACTACCCCATCACTGGAGGTGAATTAGATGGTGGGATACCAACAACATATGGGGAAACAGCTGGCTTACTAAAATTATCTAGTATAATGGAATCACTCGGATCCACTGAAGTTGACAGTAGTGGTGGTGTGATTTAAGATGATGATAAGCTAGGATCTTCAAAAAAAATTATTCTCAACATTACTTCAATTCAAATGGTTCATATATATTAAATTTATAAAAAAGGAAAAACTAAAATATTTTTATAATAATAAAGAAAGAATAGAACAGTGTATATATGTATGAAACACTTATAAATGATAAATTATAAAACATGTTCATTATCAATCTATACATTCAATTATCTACATCGTCATTGTCTTCATTGTTATAAACCTCCATTGCGGTGAGTGCTTCTTTTTCACCCTCTCTTTCAAGTTCTATTGTTTCAATATTGTCAATAAAAAACTATTCAATGTTTTGTGGTTGATTAGATTCACTTTCACTAAGTACCAATTGATCTTCATTGGCCATATCATATATGTATCTCTGATTTTAGTGTATAAAAACACTCAAACCTTCATGTATTTCATCTTCCACATAATAAACCATCTTCTCTTGTCAATCAAAGATAAATGGATCATTATCTGCATACTCACCAGTATGGATCAAGTGATAGAAGTTGAAAAAAGTAAAATGAAATGAATCTTTCATTATACCCCCATCAATGTTGGCCCAATTGAATTTGAATAAGACAAATTAAGACTGACCATGATATATTATTTCAATTATATCATTTAGCTTTCCACAGTATCCCGCCTCTACAAGTGTAAATACACCACTATTTTGAGTTTTCAAGTCTTCTTCATGATAAATTTTATGAAACCTAAAGTCGTGATTAGTGTAGGTATCGAATCTCTTATCCTGCCTTAGAGAACCTAGAGCTGAAATCTTAAAATCATTTGATATTTCTACTCTATTCTCAACATTCATTATCTAGATAAGAAGATATAAGGTGTTACATTTAACATAGATAAAATAATTAGGTGCAAATAATATGAATATGATTATATACTTACATGATAAATAAACCATTCAAAAATATCCTTATTAATAGATTTTGTTAATTCCAGATCATTTTGAGCTCATATCCTTAGTCGCCTCTTTATTTATAATCTCAATTCTTCAATAAATGGATATTCAATAATACTATTAAGTAGCACATATTTTTGTGCTTGTAGTAACTCAAATTCAATTAATATAAAATGTGACTCCATTCCAATTGGTCATACAATAGTTGGAAATACCAATGACTAGTTTTTAGAATGATAATTATTAGAGATGTCATCAATATGTAAAAAATGATTGAATCTAATCTTAATCTTATCCAAATACCAAGAACAGATGATCAAGCACTATTCAGTTATGTAACCTTCAGCAATAGAGCCTTCTAGTTGAGCTTTATTACTCACATATGATTTCAAATGACCTAAGTACCTAATGAAAAAAATAATAAGCATATGAAAATAATTTACACAATGATTTGATAAAATTGAATTCACCAATGAAAATAAAAAAATATATCAATGTATCTCTCAATTGGATACATCCATCAATAGTGTACTGTTCCACCATGTTTTTATTCTTCAAACAAATGAATAGTCAAATTAATTGTGATTGTTAATAATGAAGGAAGAAATAACATATCCAAATGAAAAAGTATCAAAAAAATATTTCTTGAAGTTTACCAAGCTCAGTTAGATTTATAGTTTTTCCAAAAAGATCTCTGAAAAAGGTATAAAATTGGATTAGAACCATAGTTTATTTTTTAGGTAATGTATTATACAATGCCAACAACAATAAATACTCCATCAAAATATATGAGTCATGAATTTTCAATCCATGTAAATTTTGATGTTTTAAGTCAACGTGCCTTAATATGTTACTTGAATATCTATCTTGAAATTTTACATTCTTTAAATATTGAAGGAATGTTTTTTCTCACGATTTTTCATTGTAAAAATAGTTGAATGATAATTTTCATTCTCATTTCCTCACAAAACATTCTTTATATTCATTGAATCAAAATCCTTATGAGAATTAAGGTGATCCTATGATTTATCATTCTCATTAAGCACTATAAAAATTACATTGTCACATAAATTCTTCTCAATATGCATTACGTAAAGTTTATAATGTATCAAATTAAACTCCAAATAAGGAATATTAAAAAATATACACTTTTTCTTCCATTTTTTGTTTCAACTACTTCAAATACTATACCTCATACACTTTTCCTCCTTTAAACTGATTACATTTTCCAAATTCTTCAATGATATTCATTAATTATCTTAATATTTTTCAACCAGATAACACCTTTGGTGGATTTCCCAATTAAATATCTCTATTTAATTGTGTTGTGTTAAACCTAAATTTATGAGAAGCATCAAGAAATTGATGGTGACACATAAAACAATATTTTTTACTATGAGATAATTTTTGAGGTTCAAAACCAAATTTAAAAACTAGACAAGCCAAACTTGTATGAGTGTTCCAACTGGATAATTTTCCTAGTCCAAAAAAGACACTAATTTTCCACATTAAATCAACATGCATTTCAAATAGTTTTCTCATAGAAACGTCATATGTTTCCATGCCATCATCAAATAATTTTCACAACTCTTTGATTAGAGGATGAAGGTTTACATCAATGTCAGAAATAATGAAATAATTCTTATTTATACACATATATGGAGGTACATTATAGGGAATCAAAACAAATGGCCAAATTGTATAATTAATATTTAAAGTACCAAAAGGGTTAAACCCATCAGAACCCAATCCCAAACATACATTCCTAGGATCCCAAAAAAATTGGATATAATGAATTAAATTTCTTCCATGATGTTGAATATTTTGGATGTATCATCAAGCCATCATTACTATATTGAGCATACAACTTCATGTCATATGTTGTCTTAGACAACATGAATAATCTTTTCAAGAATGGTTTTAGAGGAAAGTAATGAATTACCTTTATAGGAGTTTTCATATTTTGTTTCTTCCTGGGGTTTCATTGATTTATACTCTCATTATTGTTCATGGACTTCAATCTTATTATATGAAATTTTATGCATTCTTATTTATCAGACTCTTCTCCCCAGTAAATCATGCAATCATTAAGACACACCTCTATATTTTTATAATAAATTCAAAGTTTATTGATGACTTTATTCATCTCATAGAATGATACAAGGATCTTTGATTCACTAAATGAAACATGAAGAAACTCTAAAATCATGGACATTGTTGTGTCAATAATTCCATAGTGACACTTTATATGATACACCTAAAGTTATATAGACAACTTTGAATACTTGGCACACCCTTCATATAGTTCTTATTGTCCATATTCAACTAATTCATAAAACACATTTTCTTGTTCACTGAAGTTCTGATCAATATTAACCTGCTTAGGATCAACTGAAGGTTCTGTTTATCTATTAAAATCTTGGACATTGTATCCTGAAAATCCAAATGCATTATTTATCAAATTTTGAACTGAATTCTCCTCTGACGGGTCACTATGTGATTCATTGATAGGATTTTAATTATTTTGACTTTCTATAACATTCGATTCACCATGCCAAATCCAATATACATATTGAGTAGGAAACTATTTCAATATCAAATATATATATATATACTTCGTTTCTATTCATCTATCGCTTGAAATTAAAACCAAGACGTAGACATTTTATTCTACCATCCACTGATCAGTCTACAATTGCATAATCTAAAAATTATTCCAAACCCTTGTCATACCGAGGTGTTCTTTGAGGTAACTTAATCCAACTTTTATCCATAGGTATTTTATTTTAATTCTTATCTCTGTACATTCAGATATAAAGATATAAATGTTTAATCAAACAAATACAATCAAAATTAAACATCACTCAACTTCATCATTGACTAGGTTAGGGTCTTGATTTGACATAACAAAAATTCAAAATAAAAATGATTCAATCCAAAATTAAAAACATAAACAACATAAATGAATAAATATTACCCCTCACGATAGTACATTCGGATGTCGTGGGATAAGTTCACTTAGCCAAAGGGATAGTTTATTGTGATGTCGATCATATTGTTATCATTTTACAATAATACATGAACATAATTATTTTATTAAAAGATATTTGACTTTTCTGCTTTACATATTATCAATTTTTATTTTATATTGCAGAAACATTATTGTCTCTATATCTAGATTTTGCTTCAATAATTCTAAAAATCAATATTTGTTGTATCTCAAAACAAGAACTTGACACTGTGATATCTATTGCATGTGTTTCCATATGCATCATATCATTTCATGCAATTATGGTTTTACAACATTTTCATAATTGATTTGAAAAGCAGCACTCAACTAGAAGAGAGTAGCACATATAGGAAGCTTCATGTAATCTGAATCCACATAGCTTGTAGTAAGCATTATGAATTGTACTCAACCTTGTTGTCAAAGGCATGCTGAGGCGCATGCCTTAACGAGAGGTGTTGTGAGGCGTGGCTGTATCACATCACCATTGTGAATGTGATGTGACCTTACCGAGTCACGCTAACGGTGTGTTCCTTATATGCCATTCCTTTGTGTGACTAAGCACAAGGCAGCCTTGTGTTTTATTGGACTACATTCCTTTGACTATTGTGATACTCATGATTAAAATTATTTGTTATTTTATATATTAAGTTCATGATATCATTTTAAATAAAGTGGTAAATTACATATGCCCTGTGTTCTTAAAATGAAGGCTAAATGACTGGGTTTTTCGAATGAAACCTCATCCACAAAACATATAAAACCATTATTCTTTCCAAGACAACCCATAATGGTCTTTAAGGTGGACCTCAATAGGAAGATTTTTATTTTAAAAATATTTAAATGATTATTAAATGGGGAAGTGACACAAAACTGAAAGATTGACCTACCACTTGATAAAAATGTAAAAGTTCGAAGTCTTACACCACACACCGACAATACCTTGGTCACTTGTATCATGTCACATTAAATAATTAATTAATTATAAAAAATTATAATTAATTATTCAAAATTAAAAAAAAATAGGAATATTTGCTTAAAAGAACAATGAGGTGCATCCATTATCCAAAATTGTGACCAATTGCTGATGGAAGGTTTGCAATGTAACCCTGACATCATTCTGGAAAAATTCCCCAAAAAATAACACCCAATTAAAAATATCTTTATATAATTTATTTAAATCCATTAAAAAAATAAATTAATTGTATCCTAAACCAATTCGGGGTTGCATTCACCGAAAAAAGGGGAATAGAGACTTTGGAGTGGTTCGTCAAGAGCAAGGGGGTTGGGGTTATGGGGATCATCGGGGAAGAGGGATAGTTGTCATCAGGAGTAGGGGGTTGAGGTCATAGAGGTTTCCATATAGAGTAGGGGGTTGGGGTCATTGAGGGGAGCAGGAGGGGTGCTCGAGGCTAAGAGGATCGGGAGGGAGGGGTTGAAATTTGGTTTTTTATAAATATTTAGGTGCGGTTTAAATAAAATCTCTGTGAAATTATAAAATAAAAAAATATCACGGTGGTCGTATTAAGCCGTTGTTATATTATAAATTATTTTTAATGTGATTTATTTGGTGGTGGTTATTAGAACTACAGTTAAGAGCAGTTTTTTAGTGGTTGGTTTGAGTAATCTGATTCTATTATTTTTGTTGATCTTCCTCCATATATCTTTTTTCTTTTACCTTACTTTTTTTATATTTTTTAATAATTAATAAAATTGTGTGAATGAGTTGTGTTCTTTTCTATCATGTAGGACTATAAAGGTCTAAAACAAGTTAAATTTGAGTTTTTTTATACATTTTCTGAAGAAAAAAAATTAAAACGGCATAGGTTAAAAAAATTAAAAATAAGGCACAAAGGCGGCATCGCCGATGTCACCTTCGCTCCCCCGCGCCGCCTTTGGCTTGGATCGATGACATGGAAAAGGTGGTTGGGGGATTCCACCTTTCACCTCTAGGTAAGTTGAAAGGAAGAACCGCTGATTCCGCCTTTGGCCTTACCCACAGGCGAAATGCGGCACTGTCGATGCCGCCTTTTCCACATCTCCCTATAAAAGGGAAGCCCCCCCCCCCCTTATCCTTACTTGATTTTCCTCTTCATATCTCTTAAATACTCTCTTTCTCTCTCTAAAAAATTCATTTTCTGTGCGCCATTTTTCGAAGCATTATTTAGAGGTATTTTTATTTATTTAATTAAATGTTTTTTATTTATTTAATTGAATTATTTTTAGTTTTAAATATTTAGTTTTTTAAGTAGTTTAGTTAGTTCTAAATATATTTTTTTTTATTAGGTTGTGTAATTAAATATATATAGTTTGAAATAATTATTGTTAGTAGTATAGATTAAGTATAGATTAAGTATAGATTAACTTATGATTAACTTTGGATTAAGTATTGTAAAATTTTGGTAGCATAAAGATTATATGGTTATCTAAGAAATCAAATCCCTGTCTAAATAAAAATGAGTGGATGTGGCTCTGGCACAGATGTACCTAAGAGTGAAAACTCTGACAATGAGTTTTGGGCTTGACCCTGGGTATCCTGGTACACGAAAACGGACCTTACTGAACTCTTGGTTTGACACTTTTGGGGGATATGATTAAGATGATTCATATTTTCTTTTTAAACTACTAAAATATCTAAGAAAAGAAAAATCAAATTAGTATATTTATCAATGATAAAATGATAATTATGATGTTATATAATGAAATAATGAAAAAATAATTAAATAATGAAAGTTATTATTAGTAATTAAAGATGTTTAAGTAGTTTAATTAGTTATATATAGTTTAGAAATAATACTTATTATTGGTAATGACTAATTATAGATTAATTAATGGTAACTTAGGATTAAAAATGAATACATATGATTATTTAATTATAATTAACTAATGAATATAATATGATTTAGGATTAAAGAATAAATAATTAATGAATAACTTAATAATGATTAACTTGTGATTAAAGAATGGGTGATTAATTAAAAAAGTTATTATTAGTAATTAAAGATGTTATGTATTAAGTAGTTTAATTAGTTATATATAGTTTAGAAATAATACTTATTATTAGTAATGATTAATTATAGATTAATTACTGATAACTTAGGATTAAAAATTAATACATATGATTAGTTAATTATAATTAACTAATTAATATAATATAATTAAGGATTAATGAATAAATAATTAAAGAATATCTTAATAATGATTAACTAGTGATTAAACATTTATATAATGAAACATTACTAGAATATTTTTGGGTATAGAAAGGCATCCTAAAATTTCATTCTAATAAATATTATATGGTCAACCATCATTGTTAATATTTGTTACACTATCATAATTTTGATAAAAGAAACATTTTTTACGTAGAGAGTGATGTTTTCTTATGTGTACTACAATGGGGAGGTTATTCAAACTGAGCAAGGAGCTTATTACAGTACACAACTAATAATGGTGGTTAGTACAGCTGATTGTGTAGGCACAAGTGACCTTCAAGAAAGAATTTGTGGCTCCTTAAATCTGGGACCCAATCAAGAGATCAAGTCTATGAGCTATAGACATTTTCAATTCCCAACAACATTGTGGCATCTACCTTATCTATTGGTTGTTGATGCACAGTGGGTCTAAGAAATTAATTTATTTTCTCAGCAGTCAGATGGTACCATGATGGAGTTATACATTTTTGTTTCTAATGTACAACAACAACATCCAGTTGTATGAAGATGTAGAATTACAAGAGTGGTTGAAGATAGTCCACCCCCATGAAATTGAGCCTATTCTAAATGATGCAGTAGAAGAGGTCAACCTAGATGATCTCCTAGATATACATGTCAATCTGACTTCTGATGAGGAGTTTCGTAATAATAGATCAAATGGTGACAATAGTGCTGATGAGGATGGATCATCTGAATTTAGGAATGAGGTTTTGAGAAATGAATTAGTTGTACATAAACCTTGACCTACAATAAATCATACACCACTCCTTTTATCTTGGTCAGAAGCAAAGACACGTGTGCCTAAATTTGACAATAATGTTCTCACACCGGCAACTGAGTTCCCCGGAGTTGTACCTAATAGGATTAGTGAGTTGTAAAAAAAACTTATATATTGGAAGGAATTTTCCAAGTAAAGATGCATTAAAAATCACGCTAAATAGATTTCACATTAAGAGGCACTATATCTATATCATTCACGAATCATGTCGTAGTAAATATTTCATACGGTGTGAGAAGTATGGGGATGACTGTATATTTCACTTGAGGGTGATTCCAGACATTACATTTGGAAGTTGGAGAATATCGAGTATTGAGACACCTCATACTTTCATTCATCCAACCCTCACACAAGATCATACCTCTTTGGATGCAGAATTTCTATCATCTATTATTATTGAGATAATTAGGACGTGTCAAGATGTTCTAATAGCCCTTGTGCAAGAGAGGATTCAATAGACATTCGGTTATAATATTTCCTATAATAAGTCGTGGATGGTGAAACACAAGGAAAATGTGAAGGTCTGTGGTGATTAGGATAACTCATATCGAGTGTCTCCGAAATTGCTAGTCATACTGAGGCATCATAACCAAGTTGTCTTCCATCTGGATATAAACGAACATGTGTCTCATGATAACCGACTTGATCCATATCATGTTCAATTTCATCATTTTTTTGGGAATTCCTTCCCTATATATATGAATTTCATTTCATTAAATAGTTCATTTAGATTGATGGAACATTTCTATACAGAAAATACAAGGGCGTATTGTTGATTTCAAAAAACAAAGATGGAAATCGTTAACCTCTTCCTCTTTCCTTTTCCATTATAGATAAAGAAAACTATGAATCATGGAGTTGGTTTCTGGCAGGTATCAACAACCATTTCACAAATATTTAGGGTGTTTGTTTATTATCTGATCACCATCGGGTAATTAATGAGGCAATCAATGTGAATCCTGATACATGGAGATACCCAAATTCACATCATCGGTTCAGCATTAGGCACATTGCTAGCAATGTGCATGAAAAATTTCACAACGAATCGATAAAGAAGGCAATCAAGGGGCTTGGTACGCATTGTATTTGTTATTTTTTACTATTTCAACATGAAGATAAATTCAAATTATGTGAAATATCATCTATTTTGTGTAGCATATGAGTCAGAACAACGGCGATTTGAAGAATGTTTTGAACAAATCCTCCATGCTAATCAAGAAGTTTATGATTATATGATGTGGATTCCAAAAGAAAAATGGACATTGGAATATGAGGGGGGGAAGAGGTACGAACACATGATGACAAATATTGTGGAGTGCATCAATGGTGTCTTCAAAGGGATTAACAAGCTACCTATAACCTACCTAGTTCAGGATACATTATATCGATGCGTAAAATACTTTTTTGATAAACAAAAACTAGCATCAGATGGAATACAATAGGGGATAAGGTACAAAAGACACTTTAAATGATAAATTGAAAAGAATATTGAAGAAGATTCCGGTTTTTATGTTTTCCTTTTTCGATGAGAAGACTCCCGATTTGAAGTTCAAGATCATTCATAGCCCATCAAAAATCACATCAGTGAAAAAATGGTGGTGTTACTGGAAACAAGGCAATGTCAATGTGGAAACTTTCAGGCCTTACGGTTTCCATGCACACACGTCATCACAACATTTTCCTTTGTGAACATATCCTGGGAAGCATATGTTGATCTAGTGTACTAGATAGATACAATTGCTAACTGTTATGCTGCACCATGGACACCTATTGGGGAGTATCGTTATTTTCCAATGACCGAAGGTTAGTAGATAGTGATACCTGACATCAATCGGTTGCATCCTCGTGGTAGACCGAATGCCAGTAGGATGTGTAATGAGATGAACTAGACTCCAGAACAAGGGCAGAGTTTGAGATGCAAGATATGTCATAATGAAGGTCATAATCAAAAACGATTCCCTATCATTGTTTGGTCGAGTTCACAGTCTCAGCCAAAATGATGTAATGTCTTCATTGTGACATTCTCATATTGAAAATTAAATGTTGTAATCTATTCTTTTTTTCTCAGTTTTCTAAACTCCAAAACCCAATAATTTAGAAATATTGTCTCTACGATTCTAAAAATCAGTATTCCATTATTCCTAAAATGTATACCATATTGACACATACCTAATATCTAAATACCCTATTAATATTAAATAGTTAATAAAAACATGCATGATTTTAAGAATTAACTTTCTCCTTATTACTTAAATAAAATCATAGATAATAGAATTTATTTCATAAATCCAAAAGCAGAACACTTAACCCATATTGTAAATTAAATGTTGTTATCTCTTATTTTTTTCTCGTTTTTCTAAACCCAAATACCCAAAAGCAGAACACTTAACCCAAAAACATATTTCCTAAACCTTAATATCAGAATTCAAAACCCTAAACAATGAAACCTAAACCCTAACCTAAAGACATCTTCCCTTTACCATGGGTTTTTATAACATTATGTGTGATATTTTAATAATATTTTATATAACAAAATAATAGTATCATAATGATTAGCATAAGTGATTCAATATAGAAAATAAGATAAATTACTAAAACATCATTAGTAATTCACATAGTTTATCTTAAAACAATCCACAATTAGTTAATCATAAATCTCCTCGAAAATATGTCTAACCAACTTCAAGACCCAATAATTTAGAAATATTGACTCTATGATTCTAAAAATCAGTATGCCATTATTTCAAAAATGTATATCTTAGTGACACATAACTAATATCTAAATACCCTATTAATCTTAAATCCTTAACAAAAAACATGCATGATTTCAAGAATTAACTTTCTCCTTATTCCTTAAATAAAATCTTAGATAATATAATTTATTTCATAAATTCAAAAGCAGAACACTTAACACATATTATAAATTAAATGTTGTTATCTCTTCTTTTTTTCTCAGTTTTCTAAACCCCAAAACACAAAAGCAAAACACTTAACCCAAAATCAACTTTCCTAAACATTAATATCAGAATTCAAATATCTAAACCCTCAAACTAAACCCTAACCCAAAAATCATAAAACTAAACCCTAAAACCTTACAAAAAATCTAAAAACCTATATTTATTCCCTTAAAGCATGTATCAATTAATAAAATTACTACAAATATATTTTCATTAATAAAATCCTTTCACAACATAATTCTTTCCATATATTTTTTTCTATTCTTTCCTTTTGTTATCTTTATTTTATTTAGAACCAAAAGACACAGAAAATTATATTTCATTTGGTAAAAATAACTTCATAAAACAAAGTGAATAAACATGTCATGTCTTCCATTTTATAAGTCATAGCATTATGTTAACCATAACGTTATATTTACATTTTACACTTACGACTCATTTAATTTGTTTATATGAAGATGGATGGTACCATACTTATCACTCAGCAGCGTACCCATATATTCACAGGTTGTGTTATAGTGTAACTCCCCAAGCTTCCACGGTATGTTTCCCTTTGAATAATGTAGTAGCTTGCGTTGTATGCAACATGGAGTTTTAACACACCACGACTAATAAAACTAGCTGTTATGAATAGTAATACCTGCCTTTTGAAATTTTATTTTTCAAAATGAACTTCATTTTTGAATTTGGAATATCGAAATTATCTTAGGGTGAATTTTTGGTATTTTTCTGAAAACTTTTAATTTTTGATGAATAGTGAAAAACAGTGCATTATTGTTTAAAATTGACTTTTTATTTTAGTAATTAGTTATTTTATTTTAATTTATTTGAGGTCTAAATAGATACATAATACCTATATATGTTCAATGTAATTCATTGGAGTTATTTTATAATAAGTTTGGATATATAAAATTTTACTGGACTTTTTACCGTCTTTTACCCATCTTCAAGACGCATTTACAAATTTGCATAAAACTTAATTTTACCCCCTCTGTGAGTTGAATTTCATAAATCTGAGAGACATGTTTGACATCATTAAGAAAAATTTGGTTCAATAAGATGAAAATAATTTTTGGTGAATAGTAACTTTTGACTTTTATTTACCACGGTTAAAAGTAAATAGGGTAATTAAGGGTAAAAATGATATTATAATTACCCTAACACATGTCCTAATTCTATTGGATAAGTGTAATTTGGCCAAAAACAACCATAGGAATAAAATATGATCTTATTTGGTCCACTTGGATTAGATTAGGACATTTATTATTATTTCATTTGAAGAAGAGTTAAAAGAGTTAAATTCAAAGTTTAATAACTAAACCATTTTTAACATAGGGTTAAACACAATATAAATTCAACTATAATTATTAATTAGAAATATAATAATATTTCATGAATAATAGTATTTTTTTTGTAATTTTTATACATTAAATAATTTAATTTATTTATGACACAATGGTGATGCAGTAATTACCTTAATAAGGAAATATTAAATTAATTTATATTATAAATATCCAGATAAATGTAAATTGAGACTTTTGATGAAATCCAATAATTTTATAGGTTAATATGACATGTTATAGTTTATTAAATAAATTTTATTTTAAGTGGTAATGTTTTTATGGCATTTAAAATAATCAATTACTAAATAGTGTCAAAATTGACATAATTGAGTTTTTAAAAAAAATACTATATTATTAATTGATATAATATTCCTAAAAAATATAAGGTTTTATAAAAGGACTTGGATAAAGTTATATATATTAATACTGAACCACTTGAGGTTTGTTTGGATTGTTATAGTATGTTTATTAACCATATAATATAAAAATACCAAGAGACGTGGTAAATGTCAAACTATTTAACTAAGAGTTAAATCTAAAAGATAAGGTTAATATAGTGACCCAAACCTATCTAAAACCTATTTTCTGAGTTTATTTCGACCCATCCCCACCTTATCCTTTAAATATTTTATTTTTGAGCCATTAGATACCGAAAATGACTTTATTATAAAATAATATTTCAATTTTTTCCTAAGGTTCCCATCACCCTTCTTATAAAAGGGCGCTCCCCCTTCTCTCTAATTCACACCTTCAAATTCATTTTTCTCAGTCAACCCCAGCCTAAATACCCTCTCAAATGTACTCCCTTCATCCTATATTCCTTCCTTTAGTCATAAATCCAACCTAAAGATCCCTTTTGATCAAATCAAAAGGAAGAACCCGAAGAAGAGGTAAATATTTCATCACCTCTTTCAAGTTCCTTTCTTCTTCCACTTCCTATTTCTTTGTTTTTTCCATTATAAAATAATAAATCCCGTATATTCTATATAATGTGATGTTATTATAAATATGGTACAACCATATTCATTATTTTATCCATCCTTTGAATGACATGTCACCATACGTGTGTATTTACAGCTTACCGTCTCCACGTCCTGGTGTAATTGTTATTCAATACATTATTATTTGGATGGGTATAATAATGATGTGTAATTGATGTAAATAATAAATATAACATTATAATTATTCTTTATATATTATATAATATCCAAATATATATTATTTTAATATCAAAAGAATGATATTGTCGCTTGTGCGTATGTATGGATTACCGTCTCCACGAACGTGATGAGATTCATTCCCCATTGTATCCATTCAAGAATAATTTTCATTTGATGACTAAAAATAATGTTTAAATACTTAATATCATTCTGAATATGAATAATATACATCATATCCATAACAAACATTACTTACATAACAAATCATATAAAGGAAAACGAATCAGTTAACACCCGAAACGACGATAATACTAAAATATTATTAACAAAGTAATATTAAAAGATCATATATGATATCATATTAATGTATATTATTCTTGTATAATTTAATAACAATTATTTCACCATTATACAGGAGTTTAACCTATCCTCGACCAAGTAAAAGTACAAGGTAAGTGTTAATTTCACAATCTCTTCATTATCTGAGGTTGTTTATATGTAATTATCTACTAGGACCTCTTTATCATCCACATCCATGCTTCTTAAAAATTTATTTCAAAACATTTTTACTATTTACTAAGACAATGGTTTAAATTAATTTATACCCTTATTTGACCTTATATGTTTTGAAAGGAATATTTCTGTCGTTTTACAAACAAGGTACTTTTTTTCCTTTTCAACAAATTTAAAGTAAGAATGTTTTTTTTAACTTATATGGTGGGTGTGGATATTTTCCACCGGTATAACATTGTCGACATTTCCATTACAATATTATAAGAATATTTTCAAAATAATTTTTTTCTTAAATGATTTCAAAATAGAAAGAGATATTTCTCTAAAAAAAGGTTTTGATTTTATCTATGTCAACATCCTTTGATAAATTTTAAGCTTATTTGAAGTTGATTTATTATGATACAAAACTTCCATATTGTATTGAAGGTTTTGTGATATGTTTGACTATGGATGTGTTATTTTTACACCATTCATGATTTATGGATAAATTATTGGCATTTCGTATGCTAGTTTTAATACGAATGTTTATGTTATATTTAAACCTTTTCATATGAGGAATGCATTGGACTTAGTAAGTGATGGGTGGAGCTCGCTATAGCTCCTCTATGCATCGGTAGGTCTCATGAGACAAACTAGTGTCTTGGCATAATGCCTTGAAAAAATATTATTTGTATTCTTGGCACAACGCCTTGACTATGTGGTTATGAAAGTCTGGCATTATGCATTCCATCATTATGAAAGTGGCTATTGATATTTCATGTGATTATTCGACTAGTAGAATATCCACGTGAGTAATTAAATGGAATTATTTTGATTTATATTTTCCATATTATGATGAAGTTTATATTGAAAAGGCTTTTGTTTTATTTTTATACATTGCCTTAAATGTTTATGCTTATTTATGAAAGTTTCCACAATATTGATATCCTTACTGAGCATTTGAGCTCACCCATTTCTATGTTTTATTTTTCCCAGGATGCGAAGAAGTATATTATTACTGAACTACAGAGATATTCTATGGGATCTCAGTGTTTTCCATGGAAACAATGTTGTTGTAGTTTTTAATTTTATGATGTAATGTAAACCTTAAGAATGTATCTAGTACTTCCAATGATACTAAACTAATCGGTCTTTCGAGACTTGATCTTTTGTGATCATGCCAATGATACGTAATAATGCACTGACTCTAGGCTTCTAGGGTCTGGGAGTTACAGTTGGTATCAGAGGAAGTTTAGTACAAACCTTGGAATCTAGATTTAGGTAAACTATGATTATATCACATTACCCTAAGATAGACTTTGAGGATTAATATATAATAACTTCCTAGAATTTTGGTATTGTTGAGATTTTGTGAGTTTTCCAAGAAATACATCCCTGTTTGGATACAAGCAGATAGAGGCAGCTCTGGTACAAATGTACCTAGGGGTAAAACTTGAAAACACCACTTTGAGCTAGACTCGAACGGGAACCGGTGCACGACAATGGGCCTTGCTGCACTCTTGGTTACGACACTCCCAGGGGATATGCTTAGGATAATTCTCATTTTATTTACAAACCATTATGAAGAGTTTATGAGTATATACTTCCTCAAAGAAAACATTTTTTATGATTATGTATTATATCTATAAACTATTTAATTTATGTTAAGAGTTTTACAAGTTTGGAATTATGTATTTTGATTCATAAACTAATCTAGTTTATGCCATTATTTAGGAATGGCGCCTAGTGGAAGGAATGGAAACTTTATCAATGCACGTAATCCATGTAGGGATTTCCCTCCTTCTCAAGATAATTATAGTGGAGCTGGTGATGCAACTGGTGCAAATCAGGTTATCACCATACTGGGACAACTCCCTCAGGTTATGAATAATAACCTTACCCGAATAGAGCACCCTAATCCACAGTGTAGAGGATCAATGTTAGATCGCTTCATGAGAAAACAACCACCAAAATTAAATGGGAGTACAAATACATTAGTATCTGAGCAATGGATTAATTCCTTAGGGAAAATATTCCACGCCTTGGGAAGTAGTGAAAGGGAAAAAGTTGTCATGGCAGTTTACCGCCTCACTAGAGATGTTGATCAATGGTGGTCATTTATTCAAAACACAACGAAAGATGATGAAGTATCAAATATGAAATGTAGGGAGTTTAAAGAGCTTTTCTTATAAAAATACTTTTCTCGTGACCATCGAGTAGATATAGAAAGGCAATTTCTGAGTCTGAGGCAAAAGGAGGATGAGAATGTCGTAAAGTATGAGGCTAACTTTACAAGGTTAGCGAGGCATGCTGCAGATTATATACATAACCCAATACATAATATTGATCATTTCTTTGATGGGTTAAAACCATTTCTCCATCGAGCATTAGTCTCACAATCCTTCTCATCATATGAAGATATTGTCTCATGTGCTATCAATATAGAAAAAGAATTATCTTCTCTTGTTATAGTATGTTTATTAACCATATAATATAAAAATACAAAGAGACGTGGAAAATGTCAAACTATTTAACTAAGAGTTAAATCTAAAAGATAATGTTAATATGGTGACCTAAACCTATCTAAAACCTATTGGTTGAGAGGTTTTAAACCCATACTCATCTTATCCTTGAAATAAATCATTTTGGATCCATTATAAATCAAAAATGATTTTATTATAAAATAATATTTCAAGCTTTTCCTAAAGTGACCCTCACCTCTCTTATAAAAGGGTACTTCCCCTTCTCTTAATTTCACACCTCCAAAGCCATTTGGCTCGGCCAAACCCTGCCCAAATATCCTCTTAACTATCCTCAATTTAACCTAGATTCCCTACTTTGATTAGAAATCCAACCTAAGGAGCTCTTTTGATCAACTCAAAAGGAAACACCCGAAGAAGATGTAATAATTTCACCGCCCTCTTTCAAGTTCTTTTCTTCTTCCACTTCATCTTTATTTTTTGTTTCAATACCAAAATAATAACTCATGTACCTTCTACATATTTTTATGTTATTATAAATATGGTACAACTATATTTGTTATTCTATCCATACTATAAATGACAAAGTCACCATACGTGCGTACGTACGGCTTACCGTCTCCACATCGTGGTGTAATTTGTTATTCAAACACTTCATTATTTGGATGGGTATAATAATGAGTATAACTAATGTAAATAATAAATATAACATTTTAATTATTCTTTATATATGATATACCATACAATTACATATGATTTCACCATCAATATAATGATATTGTCGCTCGTACGTACGTGCGGATTACCGTCACCATGAACGCGATGAGATTCATTCCCCATCATAATCATTCAAGAATAATTTTAATTTTATGATTAAAAATAATGTTTATGAACATAATATAATTATGTATATGAATAAAATATATCATATCCATAATAAACATGGCTTGCGTAACTAAGCATATAATGGAAAATGAATCAGTTAACACCTGAAACGATGATACTACTAAAATATTATTAACAAATCAATATTAGAAGATAATATATGATATCATATTTATGTATATGATTCTTTTAGAATTTAATAACAATGATTTAACTATTATACTAGAGGTTAATGTACCCTCTACTAAGGAAAAGTACAAATTAAGGGTTAATTCTACAATCTCTTTACTTATCTGAGGTTGTTAATACATAAATATCTACTGGGACCTCTTTATCATCCACATTCATGTTTTCTTAAAAATGTAATTCAAAACTTTCTTACTATTTACTAGACTATGGTTTAAATTCATTTATACCCTTATTTGACCACATATGTTTTGAAAGGAATCTTTCTGTCGTTTTCCAAACAAGGTACTTTATGACCTTCTCGACAAAATTAAGGTAAGAATGTCTTTTTTTTAATTATACGACGGGTGCGGCTATTTTCTGCTG
The DNA here is from genome assembly GCA_963277665.1 of Viscum album. Lineage (NCBI taxonomy): Eukaryota > Viridiplantae > Streptophyta > Magnoliopsida > Santalales > Viscaceae > Viscum > Viscum album. The sequence continues at coordinate 779,679,051 of OY728153.1, read as the reverse complement.
TTATAACATAGTCTAAGATTCCCATACAATATTATAATAATTTTTTCAAAATAATTTTTTTCTTTTATAATTATATTACTTTTAAATGATTTCAAACTAGAAAGAGATATTTCTCTTCAAAAAGTTTTGATTTTATCTATGTCAACATCCTTTGATAGATTTTATGATTGTTTGTAGTTGATTATTATGATACAAATATTCCATATTTTATTGAAGGTTTTGTGATATATTTGACTATGGATGTGTTATTTTTACACCATTCATGGTTTATGGATAAATTATTGACATTTCGTATGCTAGTTTTAATATGAATGTTTATGTTATGTTTAAACCTTTTCATATGAGGAATGCATTGGACTTAGTAAGTGATGAGTGGAGACCGATATAGCTCCTTTTTTCATTGGTAGCCCTCATAAGACAAACTAGTGTCTTGGAAAAAGGCCTTGAAAAAATCTTATTTGTAGTCTTGGCATAAGGCCTTGACTATGTGGTTATGAATTATGGAATTATGCATTCCAACATTATGAAATTGGATATTGATGTTACATGTGATTATTCTACTAGTAGAATATCCATGTGAATAATTAAATGGAATTATTTGATTTATATTTTCCATATTATAATGAAGTTTAAGTTTAAAAGGCATGTATTTTAGTCTTATACATTTTCTTAAATGTTTATGCTTATTCTTGAAAGTTTATTCTATATTGTTATCCTTATTGAGCATCTGAGCTCACCCCTTTATATGTTTTATTTTTCTCAGGATGCGAAGAAGTATATTATGACTGACATGTAGGGATAGTCTAAGGGATGAATGTGGTCAATGGAGACAATGTTGTTGTTGTTTTTCATTTTATAATGTAATGTAAAACTTATGAATGTATCTAGTACTTCCAAGGTTACTAAAATGATCAGTATTTCAGGATTTTGATCCCTTGTGATCATGACAATGTTATGTAATAATGCACCGACTTTGGGTAACTGGGGTCGGGGCATTAAAATTTGTATCAGATGAAGTTTAGTTTAAATCTTGGAAACTAGATTTAGATAAACTCTAATTAGATCACATTACCCTGAGATTGACTATGAGGATTGGTATAGAAGAACTTCTTATAATTTTGGTAATGTAGATATTTTGTGTATTTTTTCAAGAAATACATCTCTGTTTGGATACGAGCAGGTAGAGGCAGCTCTAGCACAGATGTACCTAGGAGTGAAAACTCTGACAATGAGTTTCGGGCTTGACCCGGGGTATCCTGGTACATGACAACGGGCCTTGCTGCACTCTTGGTTATGACTCTCCCAGGGGATATACTTAGAATAATTATCATTTTATTTACAAACCATTATGAAGGATTTATGAGTATATATTTCTATGATTATGGATTATATCCACAAATTGTTCAATTTATGTTAAGTGTTTTACAAGTTTGGAATTATGTATTGTGATTCATAAACTAATCTAGTGTATTCCATTGTTTAGAAATGGAACCTAGTGGAAGGAATGGAAACCATATCAACACCCGTAATCCATGTAGGGATTTCCCTCCTACTTAAGATAATTACAGTGGAGATAGTGATGCAACTGGTGCTAATCAGCTCATCACTATACTGGGAAAAATCACTCAGGTTATGAATAATAACCTTACCCATATAGAGAACCCTAATCCACAACACGGAGGTTCAACGTTAGGCCTCATCATGAGGAAACAACCACCAACATTCAATGAGAGTACAAATCCATTAGTAGCTAAGCAATGGATAAGTTTCTTAGAGAAAATATTTCATGCTTTGGGGAGTAGCAAAAGGGAAAAAGTTGGCATGGTAGTTTGTCGCCTCATGGGAGATGCAGATCAATGGTGGTCATTAATCCAAAACAAAAAGGAATATGAAGAAGTATCAAACATGGAATGGAGGGAGTTTAAGGATATTTTCTTAGAAAAATACTTTCTTCTTGACCATCGAGCGGATATAGAAAGACAATTTCTGAGTGTGAGGAAAAAGGAGGATGAGAATGTCACCAAGTATGAGGATAAATTTACAAGGTTATCAAGGCATGCAACAGATTATATACATAACCCAAGGAGTAAGATTGATCAATTCTTTGATGGTTTAAAACCATTTCTTCATCGATCATTCGTCTCACAATCCTTCTCATCGTATGAAGATATTGTCGCATGCGCTATCAAGACAGAAAAGGAATTCTCTAAGTCTTATGAATTCAAAGCAAAGTAAGAGAATAATAGATCCACTTATCACTCTAGAAATGCTAATAAGGGGAATAAGGGAAAAGTTTAATATCCATCCTGAGGTAAATGTGGGAAGAAACACCCTGGTACTTTCCTGAAGGGAATGGGAGTCTGTTACAAGTGTGGTGAAAAAGTCCACCAAGCTAGTGATTTTAAGGGAAAGAAAGAGGCTGTCAATGTTGAATTCTATAATTGTAGAGAAAAGGTACATTATGAAAATGAATTTCCTATACGCCAAGGGAACATGCCTCTGAAAAGGCCAAGGGAGCAAGGCCATGCTTATGTGATCACTACTGTTGAGGTTGAAGCTCTGAAAGATATGGTGGCATGTAATTTAATGGTTTCCTCAAGTTTAGACAATGATTTATTTGATTCTGGATCATCGTATTGTTTCATATCTTTCCATTTTACTAAGAAAATTAAATATTTTCAATTTGAATTAACAAGGGAATTTTCATTCAAAACTCCTAAGGGAATTATCGTCGCAACAAAGTTTTGTGAATCAGTTCCCATTATGGCATATAAATGTTCTTTATCTGCTGATATCATCGTCATACCCATGATTGAATTTGATATGATCCTCGGAATGGATTGTATTTCATACCATGATGCGAAAATTTATTATAAGAAGGAGGAGGTTACAATTTTTGATGATGATAAGGAGTACCTTATCATTAGAGTAGAAACGTCACCACCTGATTCTTATCTAGATCCACCCCCAGTAGCTCTACTAAATTCAATTATTGGGGTGGAAGAGAATGAAATAATTATGGGTGAGGAAAATAATTATTGAATAGAGGACGTACCTATTGAACAAGAATATGGTGATGTGTTTCTAAGGATTTACCTGGACATCCTCCAAAATGAGAAATTGAGTTTTCCATTTATTTAATTCCTGGTTCAAGGCCCATATCGAAGACTCCTTATAGATTGACCACTATGGAATTAGTGGAACTAAAGAAAAAACTAAAGTAATTGAGTAATAAGGGGTTTATTCACCTTAGTGTTTCTCCATGGGGAGCCCTTATCCTTTTTATTATGAAGAAAGACAGATCTATGAGGTTGTGCATTGACTACAGGGAGATCAATGTTATAACAATAAAGAATAAGTATCCCCTACCTCGCATTGATGATTTATTCGACCAAATTCATGGAGCTCGATATTTTTCAAAGATTGACCTTCGATCTCGATATCATCAGTTGTGTGTGAAGAAGAATGGCATTCCAAAAATAGCATTTCGAACCAGGTATGGGCATTATGAGTTTACAGTAATGCCTTTTGGATTGACTAATGCACCCTCTGTCTTCATGGATTTAATGAATAGAGTTTTCAAGGAGTATATTGAGGACTTTGTAGTGGTATTTATTAATGATATCTTGGTATATTCAAAAATCTACAAAGATCATAAAAATCACTTGTGCGCTATTCTTAAAACCCTTAAAAGAAATGAATTATATGTAAAGTTTAGGAAGTGTGAATTCTAGCTTCAAGAGATTTCTTTTCTTGGTCATATTGTCTCTAAGGATGGAATCTCTGTTGATCCATCAAAGACCAAGGCAATCCAAGAATGGCCAGCATCGATGAGTATAACTGAGGTATGCAGTTTTATTGGTTTAGCAGGTTATTATCGACGTTTCTTCCATAATTTTTTCCGGTAGGATAACCCATTAACCAAGATCATGTATAAAGGAGTTAAATTTGTTTGGACAAAAGATTGTGAAGAATGTTTTGAAGAACTGAAGAGAATATTAGTCAATTCCCCTATCTTGACTCTACCATCATGGAACGATGGGTTTTTAATTTATAGTGATGCTTCAATGAAAGGACTTAGTTGTGTCCTTATGCAGAATGATAGAGTTATTGCCTACGCATCACGAAAGCTAAAAATTGATGAGAAAAACTATCCTACTCATGATATTGAGTTATCAACTATCATAATTGCTCTAAAAATATGGAGACACTATCTCTATGGTGAAAAATGTGAGATTTATACTGATCATAAGATTTTGAAGTATATTTTCTCATAGAAAGAACTCAACATGAGGCAAAGATAATGGTTTGAACTACTCAAGGATTATGATTGCACTATACACTACCACCCAGGGAAGGAAAATAAGGTGGAAGATGCTTTGAGTAGAAAGGATAATGGAGTTTTGAACAAAATGAGAGTTAAAAGGGATCATATATTCATGGATCTAGTAAATATGGATATGGGAATAACCATGGAAGGTGAAACATGAAGACTTTTTCAAATGGTTTCCAAACCATATTTACTAGAAATGATAAAAAGTTCTCAGACTAATGATGAGGAGTTTCAAAATAATATTGAAGCTATAAATGATGGGATATTGAGTGACTTCTTATATGAAGATGGAATTTTGAAATTTGGGAAGAGACATCGTGTTCCCAATATACCTGATCTAAAAAGGGAATTGTTGGATGATGCTCATATCTCTAATTTCTCTATACACCCTGGGAGCACCAAGATGTATAAAGATTTGAAGGAAAATTTTTGGTGGGACAAAATGAAGAGGGAGAGATTGTTAATTTTGTGTCAAGATGTATGGTTTTTCAACAAGTGAAAGTTGGAAGGCAATATCCTGGAGGATTCATGAAACCTCTTCCCATACCCGAGTGGAAATGGGATAATATTTTGATGGACTTTGTCATGTGGCAACCAAAGAATCCTAGAATGAATGATGCAATAAGATTCATTGTTGATCATCATACCAAGTCAGCACATTTTCTTTCTATAAGAGAAGATTTACCACTTGAAAGTATAGCAAGACTATATATTATTGAAGTTTTAAGACTTCATGGAGTACCCCTATCGATTGTTTTTTATCGTGATCCCCATTTTACATCAAGATTCTAGAAAAGTATTCAGAAGGCCCTGGATACTGAACTTCATTTGAGAACTGCCTACCACCCTCAAACCGATGGACAATCAGAACAGACTATTCAAACCTTAGAAGAAATGTTGAGATCTTTCTCACTTGACTTTCAAGGTATGTGGGATCAATATTTACCTCTGGTAGAATTTTCTTATAATAATAGCTTTCATTCAAGTATTCATATGGCACCATATGAAGCGTTATATGGAAAGAGATGTTGCACACCAACTTGTTGGGATGATGTTGGTGAAAGAAAAATCGTAGGCCCGGAACTTGTTCAGGAAACAGTGAAAAAGGTGAATATTATCCAAACCCACATCAAAGCAGCTCAAAGTAGGCAAAAGTTCTACGCTAATAATCGGAGGAAGGATTTGGAATTCCAAGTAGGAGATCATGTTTTCTTAAAAGGTATCTCCAAGGAAGGGTGTTATACAATTCGGTAAGAAGGGTAAATTGAGTCCCAGGTACATCGGACCTTTCGAAATTCTAGAACGAATTGGTGTTGTTGCTTATCGTTTGGAAATGCCTCCAAGTCTCTCCAAAGTTCATGATGTGTTCCACGTATCACTGTTGAGAAAATATATGTCTGACCCAATGCATGTACTCACCTATGAGGAAATTGAACTAGAACTTGATATGTCTTATTGTGAAGATCATGTCAATATTCTTGATGCCAGAGAACAAGTGTTGAGAAACCGGACGAATCGTCTGGTAAAAGTTCTCTAGAGAAACCATAAGATGGAAGAGGCAACGTGGGAACCCGAGGAACTTATGATGAAGAACCACCCAAACCTTTTTATGCAGTAATATTTTAGAAATTTAAAGGATGAAATTATTTTAAGGAGGGGAGAATGTAACACCTCAAACTTTCACGGTACGTTTCCCTTTGAATAATGCAGTAGCCTGCGTAGTACGCAACATGGAGTTTTAACACACCACGGCCAATTAAACTAGCTGTTATGAATAGTAATACCCACTTTTTTGAAATTTTATAAATTTTATTTTTCAAAATTGACTTCATTTTTGAATTCGTAATATTGAAATTAGCTTAGGGTGAATTTTTTGTATTTTTCTGAAAACTTTCAATTTTTGATGAACAGTGAAAAACACTGCATTGTTGTTTAAAACCGACTTTTTATTTAAGTAATTAGTTATTTTATTTTAATTTATTTTAGGTCAAAATAGATACATAATACCTATATATGTTCAATGTAATTCATTGGAGTCATTTTATAATAAGTTTAGATATATAAAATTTTATTGAACTTTTTACCATCTTTTACTCACCTTCAATGTGCATTTGCAAATTTGCATAAAACTTAATTTTAATACTTCTATGAGTTGAATTTAAAAAATCCAAGAGACATATTTTACATCAGTAAGTAAAATGTGGTTCAATAAGAAGAAAATAATTTTTGGTGAATAGTAACTTTTGACTTTTATTTACCACGGTTAAAAGTAAATAGGGTAATTAAGGATAAAAATGATATTATAATTACCCTAACAAATGTCCAAATTCTATTGGATAAGTTTAATTCGACCAAAGTCAACCTTAGGAATAAAATATGATCCTCTTTGGTCGACTTGGATTATATTAGGACATTTATTATTATTTTATTTAAAGAAGAGTTAAAAGAGTAAAATTCAAAGTTTAATAACTGAACCATTTTTAAGATAGGGTTACACATAATATAAATTAGACTATAAATATTCATTATAAATATAAACATATTTCCTACATAATGGTATTTTATTTATAATTTTTATACATTAAATAATTTATTTTATTTATGAAACAATGATGATGCAGTAACTACCTTAATAATGAAATATTAAAATAATTAATATTATAAATATCTAAATAAGTTAAAATTGAGACTTCTGATGAATTATAATAATTTTCTAGGTTAATATGACATGTTAGGTATGATTAAATAAATTTTAATCGAAGTGATAAAGTTTTTATGGCTTTCAAAAAAATCAAATACTAAATAGTATAAAATTGACATAATTGATTTTTTAAAAAAAATACTATATTATTAATTGATATAATATTCCTAAAAATCTAAGGTTCGGCCAAAAGACTTATATAAGGTTATATATATTAATAATGTATCACTTGGGGTTCTCTTGTCTTGTTATAGTATGTTTATTAACCATATAATATAAAAATACAAAGAGACGTGGTAAATGTCAAACTATTTAAGTAAGAGTTAAATCTAAAAGATAATGTTAATATGGTAACCTAAACCTATCTAAAACCAATTGGTTGAGAGGTTTTCAACCCATACTCACATTAGCCTCGAAATAAATCATTTTGGATCCATTAGAAATTGAAAATTATTTTATTATAAAATAATATTTCAATCTTTTCCTAAAGTGACCCTCACCTCTCTTATAAAAGGGTACTTCCCATTCTATTAATTTCACATCTCCAAATCCATTTGGCTCATCCAAACCCTACCCATATATCCTCTCAACTATCCTCCCTTCAACCTAGAATCCCTACTTCGATCAGAAATCCAACCTAAGGATCTCTTTTGATCAACTCAAAAGGAAACACCCGAAGAAGAGGTAATAATTTTACCACCCTCTTTCAAGTTATTTTCTTCTTCCACTTCCTCTTTCTTTGTTGTTTAGATACCAAAATAATAACTCCAATACCTTTTACATACTGTGATGTTATTAAAAATATGGTACAACTATATATTTTATTCTATCAATCCTATAAATGACAAAGTCACCATACGTGCGTACGTACGTGTAACACCCCGGGATTTTATGAGATATATTCCTTTTAATTTCTTTGATGTCTTATATTATACACCATCAATATTACCTTGTACTATACGCAACACTATATTAGCTTACAGTATACGCAACACTATTCTTGGCTAGTGTTACACACAATTTTAAGTTTATTTTGTGGGAATTATTCTACACAACATTAAGTATAGATTTTGTTTAATGTATAAATGAAATAAGTTTTGATTATGTTATACGAAACATAAAAGAGAGCTTCCACTACACGCATCCCTGACTTGTATTGCATCACACGCAATCGGGATCTTCCTTGATAGCGTGTGTAGTACACAATACCGAGATTCGCTAAACAACGATATATTGTTATAATATTATTATGAACTAGAATTTATAAATAGTATTAACTAAATTTTAAATTTTATAAAATTATTATTCATTTTACATATTTTTTAGAACATGGTATTAGAACAAAATAAATTTTTCAGGTAAAATAAGTATTTTTTTCAAAAAATGCAGTTTTTCCACCTTTTGATGGCGCACCCACTTAAAATCTAGTTTTTTACATGTTTATAAGTTCAATTTGACAAAATAAAATTCTTCTTTGGAATCAAGATATAAAATTTTACTTTGGATAAAATTTTCATGTTATTCTGATAACTTTCATATTTTAATGAATAGTAAAAACACGCTATATTTTAATTAAAACCCACTTTTTTCATCGCAATAATTTATATGGTTAAATTATAATATTGAATGGTTTTAAAGTATAAATAGAATATATTTTTTATAATTTATGTCATTACCATTTATTTTACATTGAATTCATAGGTAAAAACATTTCAATCTTTGGTAATGTTTTAACTTTTAAAACCCGTTTTCTAAACAACGAGATTAATTTTAAATTAATTACTGCAACTTCTATGTTTTTAATTTTGAAAAATGGATTCCATATTTGAATTAAGTGGGTCCAAATTATTTTAATAGGTTGATTTTATTTTATTTTTTTGATATTAAGAATAGTAACTACGGTAATTTTTCTTTACTGTAGTTAAAGGTAAATCGGGTGATTAAGGGTAAAAAAATGATAAAATTACCCTAACACCTGCCAAAATTTTATCGGATGACTAAAAGTCGACCCATATCACCTAAGGGTCTGAATAGATTCGTTTTATGAACTTTTTACCCTGAAAATAATTTAATTATTATTAAAACCAAAGAAAGTGTCAACATGTCACTCTCTTAAATCTTATAAGTATAATAATTTAAATTTAGTGATAAACTTCATGAAACTTTAAAAATGAATAGTATCCAGAAATATAATAAAATTATATACATCATATGAATTTATTTAGAATTTTTAGGGATTTAATAATTATCATTAAAGGTCACACAATAGTGATATTGAAATTATTTTATTGATTGAAATATCAAATAAATGGTTTTAAAAATATTAAAATAAATATTATATGAACTATTTAATGTTCTACATGAATTTTATATATAAATATGATATGTTATTAATCTATTAAATCTTTTATTTAGAACATATCTTCTGTGTGTATTTTATTTTAATTCAAATAAATGAATAGTGTCAAAATTGATACTATTATTATTTTATAAAAATAACATAATATAAAATTGTTTAAAAATCACTAAAATATTTAAAAATTATAAATTCAAATTTATATGGTCTAAAATGTCATAAATTATCCAATTATGGACAATTCACTACACATAATTAATTATTTATAACAATTTAAAATTTAGAATCTTATTACCACAAATAAAATTAAATAGATTAAATAAAGATAAATCAAGTTGATAAGGTTTAAAATAAATTTCCAACATGTCTAAATTTTATTGGATGATGATATTACAACCCTATATCATCTAATATTTGAATATGAGTCATTTTTTGAGGTTTTTAAGTGGGTTTTGACTTATTATAAATTAATATTTTTGAGGTTTCCAAAGGTGCCCCTCTCCTCCCTTATAAAAGGGCACCTCCTCCCTCTCCTCCTCACACAATTTTGGGCCTTCAAGATCAGACAACCCCTGCCCATTTCTCTTATCAACATCTCCAGTTATATCATAGAGGTTCTGTTCTTCTCAAAAGACCAACTCTAGTGCCCTAAGAGGAATTTTAAAAGAGGTGCGTCGAAGAAGAGGTAATCTCTTCTACCGATTCTTTCAAGTTTATTTATTCTTCTACTTCCTATTATTTTTTTGTTTCATTATAAAGTAATAACATCAGTATAAATAATATACTGATATGTTATTATAAATATGAAACAACCCCATTTCACCTTCTATCCATCCTACGGAAAACGAAATCACCACGTGTGCGTACGTACGTAATACCGTCTCCACGCCGTGGTGTAATCTTTTTTTGCACCACCACATTACTTGGATGGGTATAATGGTGTAAAGAATAACTATATATGGTTATTATAACATCATACTGATTCTGAGATATTATATCATCCACTCCAATTACATTCAATAATAATGGTAATGATATCATCGCTCGTGCGTACGTACGGATTACCGTCTCCACAACGCGATGAGATTCATTCTCCATGTTAACCATTCAAGAATGATTATAAAGTATATATAATGAATAATAATAATATATATTACATAATAATTCTACTGTATTTATTTATATATATATATATATATATGTCATCTAATTACTTCCATTCAAGTCAATAAGGAAAGGAAAACAACGTTCATGCGTACGTACGGTCTACCGTCTCCATGAACGATGTGTTTCATTTCATTTATCTATCTATTATATATATATATACTGAATATAAATGATATATAAATCATGTTTTAAATTCTGAAAGTAATTAAATCATTATATAAGTAATAATAATATCAAGAACAACAAGTTCAAACACGTACGATAAATGAAACGAATATTACCCAAAACATTGCTTTTACATGGAATTGACAACTGAACGGGTAATATAAAGACCTAAGTGAATCATAAATGATATAATAAGAATTACTATGATTCTATAATAATTCAATGAGATTATTTAAATCATTATACAGGAGTTTTGGATACGTAAAAAGCATATCGGACCTAAGGTAAGGGATAATTTTGCAAATCTCATTTTATCCGAGATTGCTTATAGGTAAGTATTTAATGGGGTTATATTTTTCATCCATGTCCATAAAAATGTTTTTCATAAAGTTTTTAATATTCTTCCATGTATTTTTAAAGTCGTGTTTACCCCTCTTTGACTTTTACTTTGTATTATGGAAGGAATATTTATTTTTTTTACCATATAATGTACTTTTTTACTTTTCCTGCAAAAGTACGAGAAGAATGATTTTTTAACTTATACAGCATGAATGGATTTTTACGGTTTTATAATGACTTATTTAAATGAATCTTTCTCTACAAAATTTCATGATTATTTTCAAAAAAAAATACTTTTCTTTTAAAATTTCATGGCATTTTGAGAAAAGAAAATGATTTTAAAGAAGAGAGGATATTTTCCTCAAGAATTCATTTCAAGTGTTTTATCAAAACTATTTTCCATCTAATATGACATTATGTTTATGTTTCAAGTATAATGCCTCTATTATTTACATGGTTTGATTTTTCTTATGATTAAATGATATCCATTTCTTTTATATGGATTCTGTTATGATGGGATGATGTTTATGAAACCCATTTTATTCATTGGGTTATTATGAATGATGTATGTTTATTTTGTGGAACACAAAATATTGATTTCATTATAAGATGGGTGGGACCTATATCTCCCTCCAATGCATTGGGTAAAGATTTATATCTCATGAGATAGACATGGATGGAATGGTAAGTTAATCTGGTTCAGTGATACAGGACTGGAACGAGGGGTGAACTCGATTCAGTAAGGGACTTTGTCCACTAATATGGTCTTGGAAGCAATTCCTTAGATACTATAGAAATCATATCATGTGCTTAATTGTTTTCCACAATTACAAGTTTTATTCCCATGCTATTTTATCATGATTAATGTTCCTTTATGATCTATGCCTTATGTACTGCCAATATTTATTTCTCAAGATGTTTAAACTTTATGTTCATGTTTTTTTTAAGTTCAAATGTATATGATTTGTTTTATTTTCTCCATGCTTACCCTTACTAAGCATTTGATCTCACCCTTTATATTTTTTCTTTTCCCCATGATTTAAAGAAAGGTTTTAGGAATGAAAACAAAAGGGGGAGATCTTTATAGGAGATGTTGAATATCTTTCACCATGATTAGAAGATTATGTTCTGAGTTTCCAAAGACACTAAACTATTACGGTCCTTGAGTGTTGGTTCTTGTTATGTATTAATTATTCCAAAAAAATAATGTAATGTCTATGTATGTCAAGCTTGGGTCTCTAAAATTGGTATCAGAGGAAAGTTTTAGTTAACCTTTGGAAACTAGGATGAGAAAACTTTAGTGAAATACCTAGAGATATTTCTAAGGTATGTTTAGGTATGTCCCTAAGGATAAGTATACATATATGTTATAGTCATAGAATTACGATAACGATATTAGAATTAAACCTAAGATGTTATATATTGAATGCACTCCCCCTTTATTATGTTGTTTTCCTAGCATGATTTTTGCCTCTCACACTGTTCTTTTTGGGTTTTAGACGATGGCTGGAACCCGAAGGAACCGTGTTGATCAATGTAATGGACAATGAAATGATTGTCCTTCCGAACAATAAAATGTGATGGGAGATGGAGTTCAAAATCTTGTTGTTTATACTTACACAAGCTATGAATTATTCTGGACTTCCAAATGAGCAGAGAAAGGAACAATATTCTATTGAGTCCTTCATGAGGCAACGTCCACCTTCTTTCAGAGGGTCTTCTAATCCACTTGTTTTTTGAAAAATGGATCAGTACCATTAAAAAGATATTTTCCATACTTCGTTGTACAGAGCATGAAAAAGTCATTTTTTTTGTTTACCAGTTAGAAGGTGAAGTAGAACAGTGGTGGACTATAATTAAGAATACAAGTCCCCAAGATGAAATTGAATCTATGGAATGGGACGAGTTCAAGAACTTTTTTTTCATTAAGTACTTCCCTCATATTCTTCAAACAAAGATGGAAAAGGATTTCCTTGAGCTTAAGCAGAAGGATGATGAATATGTTGGTATATACGAAGCGAATTTTACAAGGCTTGCAAGGTATGCATCTAGCTTTATCAACCAACCTAAAAGTAAAGTTTATCGATTCTTCAGTGGCTTAAAACCAAGTCTTCGAAGATCATTAGCTATAAGAGACTTCAGTACCTATGAATAAATTGTGTGTTGTGCCATCAAGGAAGAACTGGAAGTTGGTGTTACGTATACATCTCATGGTTTTGAAAAGAAACGAAATATGGAGTTCCAGGAAAAATCTCAAAACAATGGTGAAAAGAAGGTGAATGTTTCTTTATGCTCAATGTGTGGAAAGAAGCATGGTGGAGATTGTCTTAAAGGGACTAAAAAATGTTTTAAGTTTGGAAAATAAGGTCATCGAGCAGATGAGTGTCGACGTAATGGGAAAAAGGTAGCTAATGATGTGAATAGAGAAAAGACTACAGAGAACACACCACCAATACTCCAATGCTTCAAGTACAAGGAAATGGGGCATTATGTTAACCAATGCCCTAATCCAAGGGTTAATGATGATCGACATCAACAACCTCTTAAGGAAAAGGACAAAGGGAATTCACATGCAATCATTATTGGAGATGTTGAGTATGACAACGATATGGTGGAATTATTATATGTTTATGTAACGGGATTCCAAAATAATGTTGTGGAATCTCATTTATAGTATCGTGGAATATTGGAATATCTATGTAATGGTTTTTTGAGGTTTTTGATAATTATATGGTACAAGTAGCCATGAAAAGTGATTGAAATGTTTTTGGAAAGCAGATGATATGAGCATAATGAAGGGATAAGAAGAAAATAATATGTTTGATAGTATTTATGAGCTCATGATTGAGATAAGGACAAAGTGATATCATGGTTTGAGTATATAGAATTTTTGGAATAAGGTATTTACATGTTTGGAATGTGACCAACAACAAGATATATCTTATGGGGGATAAATGATGGTATTCACATTCTTGGTAGATGACCTTTCTAGTAGTCTTTTTCTTTATACTATGAGATTGGACAGAAGTATTTCCGATAAGCCTAAAAGTTGGAATGCATTAAGTTATACATCAGATAGTATTGTTTAAGGTTAGAAATTTTTGATATTATTTCTGTAATTTTGTAATAGTATAGTTTTAGAAAAAGGACAAGTCGTAAGATGGGTGAAGACCCGTCGCGTCGGACAAGGTTGTGAGAATCGAACCCACAACCAAAGTGCGACAGGCCTTTATCGCCTACCACTGGCCTACAGGAAGTCCCTGGTTAATAGAAACTAGTTTTATTTTATTAATCTGGATGATAGATGAAGTATAAGTCCATTTTTTGAGCCATATACGATTAATCTCACCATCTATGGACTTATGTATATAACTTTTGTTAACCATATGTTTGAGATAGATGTAATGACCTATCATTCTATCGCATGATCTTCTAATACTTCACGGAAGACAAATTCAACTTCATTTCTTTAAGAGATGAAGTGGAAATTGTTCAAGGCACAAACAATAGTGAGATTGTACCAAAATCAAGTAATTATTTCTTTTAATTCAAAAATTCTTCAACTTTAGGGAAAAGATATTGAAAACCAAAAACGTTGTCCTAGATGGTACCTTAGATCATCACAAATTTATGGCTTTGTGATTGTTGGCTTTTTCATAGCCATGTTCTCTACCACTCTCCATCAGAACATGATGGTTAGATTTTTCTTTCATATCTATATTTTCACCTATGTTCTCCTATGTGGAAACTCAGTGATGAGTTAATTTGGGTAACCGTTAAGTTTAATACTTCATTTTTTAAAATTAAGTTTTAGTATTCTTTTTTACGATGTGGGTTTCTATGAATGAAACTTTCAAGTAGTAAACGATTTATAACCCCGACGAATTTTGAGGGCGAAATTCATTTTAAGAGGGTAGAATGTAACACCCCGAGATTTTATGAGATGTATTCTTTTTAATTTATTTGATGTCTTATATTGTACACTACACCAAGATTAGCTTGTACTATACGCAACATCGTATTAGCTTGCAGTATACGCAACACTATTCTTGGCTAATGTTACACACAATTTCAAGTTCGTTTTGTGGGAATTATTCTACACAACATTAAGTATAGATTTTGTTTAATGTATAAATGAAATAATTTTTTATTATGTTATACGCAACACCAAAGGGAGCTTCCACTACACGCAGCCCTGACTTGGCTTGCATCACACGCAATTGCGATCTTCCTCAATAGCGTGTGTAGTACGCAATACCGGGATTCACTAAACAACGATATATTGTTATAATATTATTATGAACTAGCCGTTATAAATAGTATTAACTAAATTTTTAATTTTATAATATTATTATTCATCTTATGCATTTTTTAGAACATGGTATGAGAACAAAATAAATTTTTCGTGTAAAATAAGTTTTTTTCCAAAAAATGCAGTTTTTCCACCTTTTGATGGCGCACCCACTTTAAATATAGTTTTTTATATGTTTATAAGTTAAATTTGACAAAATAAAATTCTTATTTGGAATCAGGATATAAAAATTTACTTTGGATAAATTTTTCATGTTATTCTGATAACTTTCATATTTTAATGAATAGTAAAAACACACTATATTTTAATTAAAAACAACTTTTTTCATTGCAATAATTTATATGGTTAAATTATAATATTGAATGGTTTTAAAGTATAAATAGAATATATTTTTTATAATGTATTTCATTACCATTAATTTTACATTGAATTCATAGGTAAAAACATTTCAATCTTTGGCAATGTTTTAACTTTTAAAACCTGTTTTCTAAACAACGGGATTAATTTTAAATTAGTTACTGAAACTTCTATGTTTTGAATTTTGAAAAATGGATTCCATATTTAAATTCAGTGGGTCCAAATTATGTTAATAGTTTACTTTTATTTTTTTTTATATTATGAATAGTAACTACGGTAATTTTTCTTTAGTGCAGTTAAAGGTAAATCGGGTAATTAAGGGTAAAAATAAGATTATAAAATTTCCCTAACACCTGCCAAAATTTTATCGGATGACTAAAAGTAGACCCATATAACCTAAGGGTCGGAATAGATTCATTTTATGAACTTTTGACCATGAAAATAATTTAATTATTTTTAAAACCAAAGAAAGTGATAACATGTCACTCTCTTAAATCTTATAAGTATAATAATTTTAATTTAGTGATAAACTTTATGAAACTTCGAACACAAATAGTCTCCAGAAATCTAATAAAATTATCTACATCATATGAATTTATTTAGAATTTTTAGGGATTAAATAATTATCATTAAAGGTGACACAATAGTGATGTTGAAATTATTTTATTGATTGAAATATCAAATAAATGGTTTTAAAAATATTAAAATAAATATTATATAAACTATTTAATGTTCTCCATGAATTTTCTAGATAAATATGACATGTTATTAATATATTAAATCTTTTATTTAGAACATATCTTCTGTGTGGATTTTATTTAAATTCAAATAAATGAATAGTGTTAGAATTGATACTATTATTATTTTATAAAAATAACATATTATAAAATTGTTTAAAAATCACAAAAATATTTAAAAATTATAAATTAAAATTTATATGGTCGAAAATTTCATAAATTATCCAATTATGGATAATTCACAACACATAAGTAATTATTTATAACAATTTAAAATTTAGAATCTTATTACCACAAATAAAATTAAATAGATTAAATAAGGATAAATCAAGTTGATAAGGTTTAAAATAAATTTACAACATGTATAAATTTTATTAGTTGATGATATTACAACCCTATCTCATCTAATATTCGAATATGAGTCATTTTTGGAGGTTTTTAAGTGGGGTTTGATTTATTATAAATTAATATTTTTGAGGTTTCCAAAGGTGCCTCTCTCCTCCCTTATAAAAGGGAACCTCCTCCATCTCCTCCTCACACAATTTTGAGCCTTCAAGCTCAGCCAACCCCTGCCCATTTATCTTCTCAACATCTCTAGTTATATCATAGAGGTTTTGGTCTTCGAAAAAGACCAACTTTAGTGCCCTAATAGGAAGTTTAAAAGAGGCGCGTCGAAGAAGAGGTAATCTCTTCTACCGATTCTTTCAAGTTTATTTATTATTCTACTTCCTCTTATTTAGTTTTTTAATTATAAAGTAATAACATAAGTATAACTAATATACTGATATGTTATTATAAATATGAAACAGCATCATTTCACCTTCTATCCATCCTACGGAAAACGAAATCACCGTGCGTGCGTACGTACGGAATACCATCTCCACGCCGTGGTGTAATCTGTTTTTCCACCACCGCCTTACTTGGATGGGTATAATGGTGTAAATAATAACTATATATGGTTATTATAACATCATACTGATTCTGATATATTATATCATCCACTCCAATTCCATTCAATAATAATGGGAACGATATCATCGCTCGTGCGTATGTATGGATTACCGTCTCCACGATGCGATGAGATTCATTCTCCATGTTAATCATTCAAGAGTGATTATAAAGTATATATAATGAATAATAATGATATATATGACATAATAATGCTACTGGATTTATGTATATATATATATATGTCATCTACTTACTTCCATTCAAGTCAATAAGGAAAGGAAAACAGTGTTCATGCGTATGTACGTCCTACTGTCTCCATGAACGGTGTGTTTCATTTCATTTATCTTTATTTTATATATATATATATTGAATATAAATGATATATAAATCATGTTTTATATTCTGGAAGTAAGTAAATCATGATATAAGTAATAATAATATCAAGAACAACAAGTCCAAACACGTACGATAAATAAAACGAATATTACTCAAAACATTGCTTTAACATGGAATTAACAACTGAACGGGTAATATAAAGACTTAAGTGAATCATAAATGATATCATAAAAATGACTATGATTCTAGAATAAGTCAATGACATTATTTAAATCATTATACAGGAGGTTCGGATACGTACAAAGCATATCGGACCTAAGGTAAGGGATAATTTTTCAAATCTCATTTTATCCGAGATTTCTTATACGTAAGTATTTTTTGGGGTTATATTTTTCATCCATGTCCATAAAAATGTTTCTCATAAAGTGTTTAATATTCTTATATGTATGTTTAAATTCGTTTTTACCCCTCTTTGACTTTTACTTTGTGTTATGGAAGGAATCTTTATTTTGTTTACCATATAAGGTACTTTTTGAATTTTCCGGCAAAAGTATGAGAAGAATGTTTTTTTTAACTTATACGGCGTGAATGGATTTTTACGGTTTTATAACAACTTATTTCAATGAAGCTTCCTCTACAATATTTCATGATTATTTTCAAAAAAAATCCTTTTCTTTTAAAATTTCATGGCATTTTGAGAAAAGAAAATGATTTTGAAGAAGAAAGGATATTTTTCTCAAGAATTCATTTCAAGTGTTTTATCAAAACTATTTTCCATATAATATGACATTATGTTTATCTTTCAAGTATAATATCTCTATTATTTACATGGTTTGATTTTTATTATGATGAAATGATATCCATTTCTTTTATATGGATTATGTTATAATGGGATGATGTTTATGAAACCTATTTTATTCGTTGGGTTATTATGAATGATGTATGTTTATTTTTGTGGCACACAACAGAATGATTTCATTATAAGATGGGTGGGACATATATCTCCCTCCAATGCATTGGGTAAAGATTTATATATCATGAGATAGACATGGCTGGAACAGTAAGTTAATCTGGTTCAGTGATATAGGACTGGAACGAGGAGTGAACTCGATTCAGTAAGGGACTTTTTCCCCTAAGATAGTCTTTGCAGTAATGCCTTGGCTAGTATGGAAATCATATCGTGTGCTTAATGGTTTTCCATAATTACATGTTTTATTCCCATGCTATTTTATCATGATTAATGTTCCTTTATGATCTATGCCTTATATACTGCCAAGATTTATTTCTAAAGATGTTTAAACTTTATGTTCATGTTTTTTTTAAGTTCAAATGTATATGATTTGTTTTATTTTCTCCATGCTTACCCTTAATGATCATTTGAGCTCACCCTTTATATGTTTTCTTTTCCCCATGATTTAAAGAAAGGTTTTAGGTAAGAAAACAAAAGGGGAAGATCTTTATGGGAGATGTTGAAGATCTTTCACCATGATTAGAAGATTATGTTCCGAGTTTCCAAAGACACTAAACTATTACGGTCATTGAGTGTTGGTTCTTTTTATGTATTAATTATTCTAAAAAAGTAATGTAATGTCCATATACGTCAAGATTGGGTCTCTACAGTACGACTTACCGTCTCCACGTCATGGTGTAGTTTGTTATTCAAACACTTCATTATTTGGATGGGTTAATAATGAGTATAACTAATTTAAATAATAAATATAACATGTTAATGATTCTGTATATATGATATACCATCCAATTACATACGATTTTACCATTAGTATAATGATATTGTCACTCGTGCGTACGTACGGATTATCGTCTCTACGAACGCGATGAGATTCATTCCCCATCGTAATCATTCAAGAATAATTTTGATTTTATGATTAAAAATAATGTTTATGAACATAATATCATTATGTATATGAATCAAATACATAATTTCCATAACAAACATGGCTTACAAAACCAAGCATATAATTGAAAACGAATCAGTTAACACCCGAAATGATGATACTACCAAAATATTATTAAAAAATCAATATTATAAGATCATATATGATATCATATTTATGTATATGATTCTTGTATAATTTAATAACAATTATTTAACTGTTATATAAGAGGTTAACGTACTCTCGACTAAGGAAAAGTACAAGGTAATGGTTAATTCTACAATCTCTTTACTTATCTGAGTTTGATAGTATGTAAGTATCTACCGGGACCTCATTATCATCCACATCCGTGTTTTATTAAAAATGTAATTCAAAAAAAATTATTATTTACTAGACTATGGGTTAAAGTTATTTATACCCTTATTTGAACACATATGTTTTGAAATGAATATTTCTGTCGTTTTCCAAACAAGGTACTTTATGACCTTCTCGACAAAATTAAGATAAGAATGTCTTTTTTTAACTTATACGGCGGGTGCTGCTATTTTCCGTCGTTATAACATTGTCGAAGCTTCCTATACAAGCTTAAATAATATTTTCAAAATAAATGTTTTCATTTATAATTATACGACTTTTAAATGATTTCAAAATAGAAAGAGATATTTCTCTACAATTTTTTTTTTGATTTTATTTATGTCAACATCCTTTGATGGTTTTTAACCTTATTTGAAGTTGATTATTATGATACAAATCTTCCATATTGTATTGAAGGTTTTGTGATATGTTTGACTGTGGATATGTTATTTTTACACCATTCATGGTTTATGGATAAAGTATTGACATTTCGTATGCTAGTTTTAATACGAATGTTTATGTTATGTTTAAACCTTTTCATATGAGAAATGCATTGGACTTAGTAAGTGACGGGTGGAGCCCGCTATAGCTTCTCAATGCATCGGTAGATCTCATGAGACAAAATAGTGACTTGGCACAATTTCTTGACAAAATCTTATTTGAAGTCTTGGCACAAGGCATTGGCTATGTGGTTATGAAGTCTGGCAT
The DNA here is from genome assembly GCA_963277665.1 of Viscum album. Classification (NCBI taxonomy): domain Eukaryota; kingdom Viridiplantae; phylum Streptophyta; class Magnoliopsida; order Santalales; family Viscaceae; genus Viscum; species Viscum album. The sequence continues at coordinate 779,658,340 of OY728153.1, read as the reverse complement.
TATGAATTCCAACATTATGAAATTGGTTATTGATATTACATGTGATTATTCGACTAGTAGAATATCCATGTGAATAAGTAAATGACATTATTTGATTTATCTTTTCCATATTATGATGAAGCTTAAGTTTAAAAGGCTTGTGTTTTTGTCTTATACATTACCTTAAATGTTTATGTTTATTCTTGAAAGTTTACACTATACTGTTATCCTTACTGAGCATCTGAGTTTACCCCTTTCTATGTTTTATTTTTCCCAGGACGTGAAGAAGTATATTATGACTGACCTGCAGGGATAGTCTAAGTGATTAATGTGGTCAATGGAGACAATGTTGTTGTTGTTTTTCATTTTATAATGTAATGTAAAACTTATGAATGTATCTAATACTTCCAAGGCTACTAAACTGATTGGTCTTTTGGGATTTTGATCCATTGTGATCATGTCAATGTTATGTAATAATGCACCGACTCTGGGTAACTGGTGTCTGGGCGTTACATAGAGGGTGGTGTGGATCGATCGATCTGGTTGCGTCGAGCGCACCATTTCCAACACAGGGAGCCTCCACATGCCATTAAACCATACTTGTGTCGTGCTGGCTTATGTGGCATTGTCGTATCAGATTTCACATTTGTAGACCATCACCTACTTGCTGCCCTCGTTGAGAGGTGGAGACCAGAGACACACACATTCCAACTGTCTGAGGGAGAGATGAACATCACCCTCCAGGATGTGGCAGTGCTTCTCGATCTTCCTATCTAGGGGAAACCCGTTATCGGACTCACTCGGGCAGCTTGGTCAGACCTTGCTCAGCGCTTGTTAGGCGTTGATATTTTGTCCGACCGTAGGGATACAGATGGAGCGTCCATATCTATGTCTTGGTTAGAGTCGCAGATTCCACATTTACATGATGATAACGACGAGCAGGCGGTCATGAGTTATGCTCGTGCATATATATTACCACTCATTGGCGGGACCATGTGTACTGATCACTCGGGGATGCACATGCAATGATGTATCTACCCCTACTATAGGACTTTGATCGGGCCGAGATGTACAGCTAGGGATTAGTCTGCTTTTCATACACGTACAGAGCATTATGTAGGATATCCCACAGGGACCACACAGGTCTCGAGGGATGCTTCATCCTTATTCAGATGTGGGCATGAGAGCGCATTCCCACATTCCACTATGAGCTTGTTGGTCAGTCGGTCGTGGTGGAGGTGCTACATGACGCTCTGCATGGACACTGGTATGATCAATCATTTTTATTGGTTTTTTATGCTACTATGAGTTGTTGACTTTATTTTCTCATTATTTGTCACTATCGATGATGTATTTTACAGATGGTGTCAGCGACATAATTTTGACGCGGGTTCGAGACAACATTTGGGTGTATATCAGCTCTAGTTGGACTGTGTCTTACATGATCAGGTATGTATATACAATCTATCACTGTCTAACATATTCTATAATAGCATCAATTTTGGTTTTTAGTTAGGCGCTTTTTCACAAAGTCACATGTCATTTCCGATTTTATGGCTTTTATACTAGAGTATTATGGACCAGTTGTCAGCATACTGCACTGTTGGGCTTGAAGATGATATGGTTGTAGTGCCCCTCATTCACTTCCATATTATTGAGTGGTAGCAGCTTGACAGAGTCATGCACCCATTTTGCTGTACTCAGCTGATTCCATTGTCGTCGAGACAAACAGAGCAGCTTCATGGGATGAAGCTGACAGGGAGGCAGGATGATGATTGGCCCCGAGTACTTGTCAAATTTATCGACTGTTGGCACAGACGTGCAGAGTTTTGTATTCAGGGTGTTTCTACAAATCGATTCTTTCTTTCGGAGCAGGTTGAGTATAAGCCATTGTATAGACTGAAGTCTATACTGTATCTTACTCAACCCGGCATAGAGATGTAGAGGATGGTTAGTCAATAAATTTCCATTAGTTTGTTAATTGAACTGTTTTCTAATTCAATTTGAATCTCTTTATAGGGCAGTCACACAGAGCAGCTTGTGCACATGAGTGATAATGAGGAGGGGGTCTTTAGCCGGGCAGTCGTCCATGCTACAGTGATGGAGGCGACGTCATCTTTTCGTGCGCTTTCTAGGAGCATCTTCGCACGTCCGGCCCGGAGAGAGGAGGTTCCTGCCCTAGAGGAACATCCTACAACTGCTGCTAGTGCTGAGGAGCCACGATCACGGCGACGTAGACAACATCGTGCTGCATGTGAGGCGTCATCTTTTCCACTTGCAGATGTCAGCCCTCTAGTTGTCCAGGATCAACCGATTCAGGATGCGCCTCATGTGGCATGGGATCCGTCTTTCCTGACAGGATATCCGTAGTTCTCTCCATCTTGGGTTCCAGATCCATCACAGGCTTGGGATCCATCACAGCCTTGGGTTCCAAATCCATCGCAGTCTTGGGGTATAGCTCCATTGCAGGCTTAGTTCCCCACTACGATGGAGGCAGGTCATTCTACCACCCTAGTGGGAGAAGGATCTGGAGGGCAGTAAGAGATGCAGTTGACAGTTTCTCCCACTAACACACAGATAGAGGTTGTGTCAGTCGACATTCCAATGCCTGAGGATCAGCCTTCTCCAGGTAATCAGACTCCACTGCGCACTCGACGCGGACTTCCTATTTGCAGACCACCATGTGGGACAAAATCTCTTCGCCACAAACATAGACATTGATTGTACATGTTTATTTACATGTTTTATGTCTTCTGAAATGAAAATAATATTATTACTATTAGCTCTTCTTATATGTTTATCCAGAATTTCAGTTTTCATTTATATTTTAGGCACAATTTATATTTAACAGCTTTCAAAGTTGACTACTTGAAACATAGAAATAATTAGTAAATTTCAAGTAAATAACTTTAAAAGATTAAAAAATCTACAGTATAAAAACAATGTAAATAAAATTTAAAAGATGGCCTAATCATCTAAAAAGTTGTTGAAAATAAAGAGTTTCATAAATAAAATAAATAAATAATAATGAAAGGAATGTAAGAAAAGTAACTCAGAAGTGAGAGCGAAAAAAATGAATCTTGAGGAGGATCTTAACCCACCTGCTTGACTTTGAAAGCCTATAAAATATAAAGTACAAGAACAATATAAATAAAAATTAAAAATTCAACTACTTATTATATGTTTAATCAATGTTTAAAATTTCATTCATATCGGTCTTATAGTTTATATTATAGAAGCTAGCAAAGACACGTACTTGAAACATTTTTAAGTTCCAATGAGGTGGATTATAAAGCTTTTAAATTATTTTTCATCAACATTTTGTAAGAAATTCTTTTTATTTTAGATTACATGTTATATGTTTAATCAATGTTTAAAATTTCATTCATATCGGTCTTATAGTTTTTATTATATAGGCTAGCAAACGCACGTACTTAAAACATTTTTAAGTTTCAAGTAGGTGGATTAGAAAACTTATAATTTTTTTTAGTCAACATTTTGTAAGAAATTCTTTTTATTTTCGACTACTTGTTATATGTCTAACCAATATTTAAAATTTCATTTATATCGCTCTTGTAGTTTATATTATATAGGCTAGCAAATGCACGTACTTGAAACATTTTTAATTTTCAAGTAGGTGGATTAGAAAGCTTATAGATTATTTTTCACCAACATTTTTTAAGAAATTATTTTTATCTTGGACTGCTTGTTATATGTTTAAGCAATCTTAAAAAATTTATTCATATTTGTCTTATAGTTTATATTATATAGGCTAGCAAAGTCACGTACTTGAAACATTTTTAAGCTTTAAGTAGGTGGATTAGAAGGTTTATAAATTATTTTTTATCAACATTTTTTAAAAAATCCTTTTTATTTTTAACTACATGTTAATCAATGTTTAAAATTTCATTCATATCGGTCTTATAGTTTATATTTTATAGGTTAGCAAAGTCACGTACATGAATAAAAAATAAATTACGTTGAAACATTAAGTTATATATATATAACCATACGAACATAATAATAAAACATTAAAATTTTAAATATATAAAAAACATAATTAAAATAGAATTTTTTTTTTACTATTTTAGGGCGAACTCGACATCGCCGATCCCGCCTTTAAGCGGTATTTTTTAAAAAAAAGAAATTAACCTTTGTTTTTTTTTCAGAAAATGTATAAAAAAACTTTGTTAAATCCTTTTGTTTTTTGTGGGTGTCAAGACAATTCTACTAAATTGTTACCATACATGTTATCGCTAACAGTTGATAATATCAGTGTTGTGACAATCGGATCAATATATTGAAAATAAAATCAAAAGGAGTGACCCTTACAAAGTCCAAGATCAGTAGTGCTACGAGAGTTTTTCAAGAAAGTATTCAAGTGGTTAAAATAATTTATATACCGTAATTTGCTCCACATCTCTCAGCTAATCTCTCATCCAGTTTAAACCCGGTTTTACATTACCCGGATATGATTTAATGCCAGGTGCCGTTTCATTGAGACTCGTTGTCATCTCCTAGCATTGTCACGTCAATTATTCTTTTCTCTCTCGGAAAAGATGCACTATTTTCAACTGCTCCCGTTTTTGCAGCAGGCGACAAGGCCATTCACCAAGCTTGCTGCCTGGTTTTTTTTTGAGTCATCGCCGCACCCAGATATCAGCAGGAAGAAATGATCTCCATTTTCATTAGGGTTTCGTCAATGGAATAATGGGTCACTAGAAGACACCCTGCTGGGCTGCTATTAATAGCTCCATTTTGAGACAAAACGCTGTCATAGTAAGTAAATCAATACATGAAAACTGCGCAAAACAAAAAGTCCTCTGTCTCTCAGTCATGATTCAACGGATCCCTTCCTGAAAACAGATCCCAGAAAATTTTGGAGCCCTGAAGACATCACAACTTCCGATGGTCAGATTGAGATGCCACAGTAGGTTTCCTCTCCGTGTGTCGGTGCTTTAAAATGAATTATAAAAAAAACCCCTTAAAACCATGACCGAAAACACGCTCAATAACTATGCATGGCACGGAAAAATTCAAAAAGACGATCAAAGCTACGTTATTTTTGTGTTGATGTTCCAGTTATGGCATCGATTTCCAGTTGGAAAATCTAGCGCCAAGAAGAGACTGAGAAAAGGGCCTGATTTTGCCAACCCAGGAGGAAGAAGGAGTCGTTCTGGAAGTGCAGCTGGTACCCCGGAGAAGGATAGTGCAGCCGCAGCAGAAGCTTCGCCTGCGACAGCGCGAAAGGGCTGAGCGGCACGTTCCGAAACCCTAAACCCCTGAGAGCCACTTCCCATGCACGGTACCGCTGGTGCCGCCGCCGACGCTGCTCCGTCCTCGTCCCCACCATCTCCATGATTTCCCTCCCCAGCCACACCCGCTCCACGGCCAGCCGGTCGGGGTTGTTCGGCGGCACCGTGGCTTCCAGCGAGTCGAAGATGGCGGCGAAGTGGTCAAGGGCCTCCACGAACCTTCGCAGAAAATGGGGGTGGTTGTGGTCCGCTTCCCTCTCCGCCACCGTCACCACCTTGGGCTTCAACCCCTTGATGCTCTGCAGGAACATCCGCACCACGTCGTCGCTCTCGAGGAGAAGCTTGTGCAGATAAAACACGCAGTTCACCGCCAGGGCTTCCTCTTCTCCGCCGGTGAGGAGGGCGCCGAACGCTGCGGCGGCGGCGGCGGCGGGTGCGGGTGCGGGGAGCAGGAGGGGGTTGAAGCGGAAGGTGAGGCCGAGGGTCTGAGCGAATCTCTGGAGACGGTCGCCGGTTCGGCGGAGGAGGGGCAAGTCGTGGTCGGCGGTGGCGGTGATCCGTAGCGTCGGGGGAGGGTCCAGCGCCGCGATCGCCTGCATGAAGGGCGGCCATTGCAGGCCGTACATGATGTCGAAATCGATGATGTGGACGGCGCGGTGCCCGTGGATGGCCTCCAGGATGGCCTGGTTCGCAGTGAGGTGGCCGAAGCGTATGAAGGGCGTGATCTGGTTGAGGGACAGGTAAGAGGACTGGAGCAGGGCGGCGTCGACGTCGCAGCCTGCGCCGCCGACGCCGAGGCGGTGGGACAGAGCGACGGAGAAGTGGTGGGCGAGGCGGTGGGTGGAGGAGTCGGCGAAGGGGGAGGTGGCGGAGGAGAGGAAGGAGATGAGGCGCCGGGCGGCCTGGGTGTCGGCGGTGGACACCATCTCGGCGCACCTAATCAGGAGCTGGCGGAGGTTGAGGAGCGGCCCCGCGGGGACGAGCTTAGGGATGATCTGAAAACTGCGAGGGTCCGTCAAGATGGACTCCTCTGCGTCATCCTCATGGGAAGCAGCGGAATCGAACACAGAGCCCAGCATTTTTTCAGATACCCGGGCTTTCGGCTATGTATTTGCATATATATATATAAATAGAAGGTTCATATTTGATGAACTATTTCTCATTTCTCGTTGGCCGTAAAGATTTGTTTTTTGCTTCTGGGGAGAGAGGGTTGGGAGTGGAGTCGTGAGGGGAATGGCATTTCCTTTGCTTGAACGTAACTTGCTGTGTGAATCAGTTTTGTGTGACAGAAACAAGACAGCGGATATGTATCGGAGGCGAACAGGGACAGAAGCCCCGTGATGATGGGGGGTGGCATGTAGCGTTGCAGGCAGTCGCCCCAAAGTGGCACTCTCCACAGTGTTTCACTTCCAGCTCCCACCAAACCTAACGCAAACAGATACCATATTTCGCAGGCGAAACTGTGGTTGTTTGCGTGACAGGTAGGAGCTTTTCCGGCATTGAAAATGATTATTATCGTCTTGCTGACCCTGCTAGAATGCCTAAACATGGTTGTTGAGGGCAAAGACCCAGTGGTAAATGCAAATGTATATCAAAAAAGATAACCAATCCTGGTCCATGATATTATGTTTCGGATGGTTTCAAAAATGACTAATCCACCCATGATGTGCCGCAGGAAACTACTATTTGAAAAACATTCAAAACATTAATAGTGGTTTTTTTAAATAAAGATACATTTTTAGAGTTTTTTTTGCTATGATAAACGTTATATTTATCACCTTTATCAAAAGTAGTGATAAATGATGATTTTATCATCACTAAAATGGATCTTTTATCATCACTTTTATTTTAGAGGTGATAAATGTACTTTTTTATATAAAATCTGTTTTTTAGCACTTGCCCACCCCGTTTGACCTCATCTATGCTCCCACTCTTAGGTGCAACCCTTTATCGACGGTCGCAACTCCCCATTGTCAGCGATTTTCCACTGTCCAACTACCTGTTCACCTGTGCATGCGTCTGGACTCAATCCTATGACCTCCCTTGTGCATTTCGAAGCCCTTTACCACCGCCCAAGTGTGGGTTTTTCTATATTTTAAGAAATTTCTATTATTTTCATAGATCCTTTTTATTAATATATATATATATTTATTTATTTATTTAAATAAATTTATAAAATATATGTTTGTGTGTGTGCGACATACATACAAACATACATACATACATATATATATATGTACACTTTTATTTATTTAAATATATCATATATTAATGTTCATTTATATTTATAAGAATATAAATATAAATATATATTTGTTTATTAATACACGCATGTATGTATATATAAACATCATATATACATTTGTATGAGTAAAAATATATTCATATATATATATTTTTATAATGTAAAAAATGGTTAAATATTGTTTTAAATAAAATGGATAATAATTATTTTCGTATGATTTATATATTTAGTTTTAAATACGTTTTTAAAATATGACCCTATATTGTATATTTATATATAAATTTTATAAATTACATATATATTTTTATGTCTATATATTAACATATTTATTTATACATATTTTCACATAATTGTATATTTAGTTATAATTTTTTTATAATGTATATAAATATTTATTGTTATTTCGTTTATATACTATATTTAATGATAATGATATATTTATAAAAATACATTTATATATGACATATTTACACAATATCTACACACACATATATTTACACACATGTACGCTTTTATATTTCTCACATACACGCACAAATATTTACATATATGAATTTGTTTACGTATATTAGAATATACATGTAAATATGTATTTGTTTATTCACACACACATATTTATATATAAACACTACTTATATAGGTATATATATATTCATTCATTTTTATAAGGTAAAATAATGGATAATTTTTTATTTTAAATAAAATGAATAATAAATATTTTTTTCCAAATGGTTTATATATTTAAAAATACATTCTTATGTAAAAATCATTAAATATTTATTTGTACAGTTGATTTGTTATATGTAAATAAAAAAATGTATATATTTAATTATAAATAAAACTACAAAGTGAAAAGGAATAAAATCGCAAAACCATAATACCAATATGAATATAGGTCTTGAGAAGAAACATTACTGCAGATCTTCCCTTTAATAACACACAAAAGGGTTTTATCATCATTAAAAAGGTGTTGTTATGGTTACCACCCTTAAAAGCCTAACAATTTTATCATCACGAAAAATAATAATGATAAACGCCCCCTTTATCACTTCGGATAAAAAGGAGTCATTTATCAACCATCAATTCGCACTGATAAAGGTCATACTGCTATAATGTGCGGTTAAAATTAGAGCACATTGCGGCACCATGTAGTTAATTTAGTTGAAATTGAATTTAAATCACAAAAACAAGATAAATGACTATATTATAGACATTTCAAACATATTGGTTTATACAATTATATTGGTAAGTATTATTTATCACAAACATTAAAAAACATCAATATTTCATTGTCTTTGTTCTCCGACCCCCTCTCAAAAGAGCCCGATCATGCTACAAGTTGTCAAACAAAGCACTCCAACACTACTACAAAAATAGGCAAAGGAAGCGCTACCTTTTTATCAGCGCTAAACAAAAGCGCTAATAAAGGGGGCCTTTATCATCGCTAAAAACAAGCGCTCATAAAGGGGAAACTTTTAACAACATTAAAAAAAAATCACTGTTAAAAGTGACCATTTATCAACGTTTTTTTTAGCGCTGATAAAGACCCCTCTTTATTAACGTTTTTTTAACACTGATAAATAAGGGATTTATCAGCGCTTTTTCCTATCGCTGATAAATTTTATGTTTCAAAAAAAATCATGAAAAATAAAATATTGTTATATAAGTATATTTATATTGATATAAATATAATATATATTTTTTAAATATGTTTTAGATAAGTATAAATAAACTATTACATTTAATATATAAGAAATTTAGTTAAAATGGATTTAAATTATTTTAAAAAATATTATTAATTAATAATTTTCTAATTATGACTGATTAAAAATCATTTAATAACAATTGGAAGATACAAAAAATCAAAAAAAATAATAAAAGATCTAAAATAAGTTGAAAATGTAACTCAAACTTCAAACGGTCATAACTTTTGATCCGGGTGTTCGTTTGAGCTCTACGACATATCAAATTGAAGACTGTGACGATCTCTACACATTCGTGACCCAAACAAAGCTTTTTTCACATTTTTCAAGGCGAAAAAAGGCCCAGAAGGCATCCAAAATTGAATTTTTAGTCGGGATACCTTGATTTATTAACATTCAAACAAGTATAACTTCTGATCCGGATGTCCGTTAGGCCTATACCACATATCATATCGAAGATTGTTTCATTTTCTTCGATTTGACTGGTTGTGGAGTTGAAACGGGCTTCTGAATTATAAGTTATGATCAACATTCTATGGTTTTTCAAACACACATATATATGTATTTATTCGTAAATATATATGTGTCTGTGTGTGTGCGCTGCATATATGTATGTATGTATATATTTATTTATTTATAAACACACCTAAAAAACATATTTCATAAATGTATTTAAAACTAATCTTATAAGTATATATTAATATACAAATAAATATACGGATAAAAAATTATAACTAAAAATATATATAAATAAATATAAATATATATTAATATACGAATGAATATATATATATATAGTAATATATGAATAAATATATTTATATTAATAAGAATCTATATTAATATACGAATAAATATAACTATATATGTATATAGATATATCATTAAATAGAGAAAATATGAAATGGCTTAGCGGTAAAGGTGCAGCCGCGAAAGGGGGGAGGTAACGGGTTCGAGTTCGGGTGGAAGCAAAGTGGTGCGCGCGTGTGGGGATGCACGAGAAGGACATCGCGCGAGAGAGTGTGAGGGGGGGGGGGGGGTCCACCTAGCGCTGATAAATGGAGGGTCAAGCACTGTTAAAACTCCCCCCCCCGCATTATATAATTCTTTTTTATTTTTTTTAATTTTTTTTGACTTTTATCAGTGCTTTTTAAAAGCACTGATAAAAACACCTTTTATTAGTGCTAAAAAAAAGCGCTGATAAAGGAGTCTTTTATCAGCGCTTTTTTTAGTGCTGATAAAAGGGGCATTTATCAGCGCTGATAAAAGGGACCCCCCTTTATCCTCGCCTCGATTAACAACACTTTTTTAGGGCTGTTAATCGACTTTTCTAGCGCTGATAAAGGCCATATTTGTAGTAGTGAAACCCGAGAAAAAAACTGCACTTGTATAAGAAAATAATTCTTATGTTTATTTTAAACTGATAACATATAAATTGAGTCATACCAGGCACACTGTCAATTAGATTGAGGTGCAGTTGATTCTTACATGTCCCAAATGACTTATATACTTTTGATTTAAAGTATCAAAATAATCTAAATGTGAATTCTCGGTTTTGAGTATGTAACGTATGTTTTGAACTAAAATGTCAATTTTAAATAAAAAGACACACCTGGAGTCATACCAGTCACACAGTGTATTAGATTAACGTGCGATTGATTCTTACACGACACAAATGACTTAAGGATCATTGTCCTAAAGTATCAAAACAATCTAATTGTGTTTTATTGATTTTTGAGTTTGTCACAAGTCTTTTTACTAAAATGTCAATTTAAACTGAAAACACGCACTTTGAGTCATATCGGTCACATTGTTTGTTAGTTTGACATGAAACTAATTCCTACACGTCAAAAATGACTTATAAATAATTTTCCCATAGTATCAAGACCATATGAGCATGTTTTCTTAGTTTTCAGTGAGTGACACAAGTTTTGAACTAAAATGTCAATTTTAAACAAATAACATACAATTTGAGTCATACCAGTCATACCATGCATTAGATTGAGGTGCATTTGTCTATTAAATTTCAAAAATGACTTATGGATCATTGTCCTAAAGTATCAAAATAATTTGAATATATTTTCTCAGTTTTGAGTATGTGACGTGTACTCTTTGGACCAAATTGTCAATTTTAAATAAAAAGACAGATTTGGAGTCATACTAGTCACAAGGTGTGTCAGATTAACGTGTGGTAAATTCTTACACATCAAAAATTACTTAACGATCATTTTCCTAAATAATGAAAATAATATGAATGTGTTTTCTCAGTTTTGAGTATGTCGTGTGTATTTTTTACTAAAATGTCAATTTAAACTGAAAACACACACTTTGAGTCATACTGGTCACATTGTGTTTTAGTTTGATGTGAGACTGATTCATTCATGTCCAAAATGACTAATGAAATGTTGTACTAAAATATCAAGACAATTAGAGCGTGTTTTCTTGGTTTTCAGTGAGTGAAACATGTTTTGACCTAAAATTTCAATTTTAAAATGATAACAGTCACTTTGAGTCATACCCAACACACCATGTATTAGATTGAGGTGTGACTAATTTCCACATATCTTAAAAAACACGTGGATAATTTTCTTAAAGTATCAAAACAATCCAAATCTATTTGCTAAGTTTGGAGTATGTGACATGTGTTTTGGACTAAAATGACAATTTTAAATAAAAAAGAAACATTTAGAGTCATCCACATCACACCATGCCTCATATTGATGTGCGGTTGATTTATAAACATCAAAAATAACTTTAATATTATTTCCATAAAATATGAAAAAATATGAATACATTTTCTAAATTTTGAATATGTCATGTTTCTTTTTTACTAAAATGCCATTTTAAACTAAAAATAGGCACTTTGAGTCATACCAGTCACATCATGTGTCGGTTTGAAGTGAGACAATTTCCTATATGTCAAAAATGACTTATGAATCATTATCTTAATTTATCAAGACAATCCAAACTCTTTTTATTAGTTTTCAGTGAATGACACATGTTTTGAACTAAAATGTCAATTTTAAACTAATAATAGGCAATTAAAGTCATAACGGGAACACCATGTATCATATTGAGGTGTGACTAATTATTACACATCACTAATGATTTATGGATCATTTTTCTAAAGTATTAAAATAATCTAAATGAATTTTCTTAGATTGGAGTATTTGATGTGTGTTTTGAACTAAACTATCAATTTAAAATAAAAATACACACTTGGAGTCATACTAATCTCACCACATGTCATATTAACATGTGGTTGATTCTTACATGTCACACGTGACTTAAGGATAATTGTCGTAAAATATCAAGACAACCCTAAATGCGTTTTCTTAGTTTTGAGTATTTCACATGTCTTTTTTAATAAAGTTTCAATTGAAAATGAAAACACTCACTTTGAGTCATATAAGTCACATTGTTTGCCAGTTTGACGTGAGACTGATTCCTACACATAAAAAATGACTTATGAATTATTTTACTAAACTATCAAGACAATTTAAGCATGTTTTCTCAGTTTTTAGTGAGTGACATATGTTTTGGACTAAAATTTCATTTTTAAAATGATAACACACACTTTGAGTCATACCGGGCACACCATGTATCAGATTGAGGTGTGGTTGATTCATATATGTCATATATGACTTATGAATCATTTATCTAAAGTATCAAAACAATACGAATTTGTTTTCTTGGTTTTAAGCATGTGAAATGTGTTCTGATCTAATGCGTAATTGTTAAACTAAAAATGCACACTTTGAGTCACACCGGACACAACATGTATTGTATTGAGGTGCGAATGATTCTTACATGTAACAAATGAATTATAAATCATTTTCCTAAGTCATAAAAACAATATGAACGTGTTCTCTTGATTTTCAGTATGCAATGTGTGTTTTGAACTAAATTGTAATTTTTAAACTAAAAACATAAACTCTGAGTCATACTGGGCATACCGTATATCAAATTGAGGTGCAGTTGATTCCTACACATTACATGGTGCCTTTTTTATTTAGTAATGTATTCAACATTCAGGGTTATCTAACAATATTACTATTTGATAACCCAAAATTTTGAATGCATTGTAGAATAAAAAGAAAAGTGCATCATCATGAGTTCATCATCCTTATTGACTGCATCATCCTTTTTGAATTATTCATCTATATTTGTTTTTTCTTCGATTATTTTATGCTCTTAGAGTGATATATAGTCTGAGAAAAAACAACAACTATAGACGAAGTCATTTCTTCATGATCTATTTGAAAACTAACAAAATAAGTATTAGATAAAAATGATAAATAAATTAACTAATAAATAATAGATAAAATGATAATAAAATTAACTACATAAGTAGTAGGAAGTCTCCTCTTCATGATGTCTGTATATATTCTAACACCAGGTATTTCTCCCATTCATTTATAATCAAGTCTATTTCCTCTTTTGAATATGAGGACAATCAATAGTCTCGGTAGTACTAAATTTTTTTAAATAAACAAAGGATTAATGAATATTTTAAATGAAATTTTGATTATCATAAAAAATAACTATTTGGGAATTCTAGTTTGTTGATGGAATATTATTTCTTTCCTAAATTTTCAAACATAACAACCACAACCTTTTCCATTAGTTTGTTTAGAGAACTGCAGAAACATTGAGAAAAATAATTAATTTGTTTTGATATATGTTTTCATAGTTAAATCTTATTATATATACCATAATACTTATCCATTTGTATAATTAAATAACCTTATTGTGCTCATGGACTATCCTCATGCCATGATTTCGACTTTATTTAAACACCGCCCTATCATAAAATAATTTTCATTAAAACATAATATAAAATGTATAACCTAAGGTTTATTTGTAAAATATTTCATGTAGTGTATTACAAATTGATAAACATCATCACATGTTGCCAGTTTGATTGGTATCCATGCATTGAATCTAGAAAATAAATCTTTAGAGTATGCAAATTGATTGCTGTGAGTAATCAATGCTGACTAAAAAAAGGAATAAGTAATGAAATGAATGAAAATATATTTGATATGATTAAATTTTATATTTTTACCCCTACATCGTGGGTATTAAGAAGAGTATTTCATCTGTAATTTTTCTTTCAAACATTGTGTTCAGTTTTTCCACTATTAATTTATATTCCTTTGGTTCCAATGAGAATTTTTGTGTAGAAGTTATGTGAGAACTAATGAGTCTAGATTTCTGTTCACAAGGTTTTTCCTTAAAATAGTATTTTTATATACGTGTACAGAAAATATGAATAATGTTCAACTATAATTAACAAATTAGATCATCTATTGGATAAATAAATTATGAACGCCTCATGTATACATTTATAATTGAGACTCCAAACCATTCATGCTTGAGAATTTCATTTACATTCTCAAGACCAAGATAATATGTAATGGAATCTCTGTACATTTGTTCTTTAAAATCAATTATGGTCGTATCACCACTTTTTAACATTGTATCCATATGAAACTTTAATATTAGTAAATGCTGAAGTTGAACTGGAAGGGTAAAGTTACTTTTTAAAGATCTTTTCAATTGATTGGTTGATCCTTTAGATCGTTTTGATTTGACATTTCATTTCACCCCTTCCCTTTCTCCATTTATAATAAAATTCATCAGTTTAAGAATTTTTTTATTAATTGTTAAATTTTTTTCATAAAAAATAAATTAGGAAGTAATATCTTGTTTTTGACAAGTATTTTTAAAAGATAAAATGAATATACTATGAAAGTTCCAATATCAAGCACGATCGTATGAACATTCAAATCATCAAGTGGAATAAGTAGATTAGTTCTCATCTCATGAGTTACGTGAATCCCCACTTTCATATGACCAATTGGTAGTTTTAGTGCGTGTAGAACATCTCCTTGGATATTTTACATTGTACCCCAACAACAAGGTGATGGGTGGGTGTTGATAGATACAAATCAAAATCATTTTCACCTTGTACAACATTAGTACAAGAAATGTATCAATGTCTTCCTCAATAATATTTCAAAGAAAAAATTATGAAAAAACATTACCACTTATAAAGTAGACCTTTGAGGGCAATGACTCACCTTAAAGATGTTGGGGGTAGGGGTCTTCACATAGTGTTTGTTGTTGTGTTGTTTCTTCTCTGTGATTCCTTCCCATAACATTTTCTAATAACTCGTAATTCTAATAAAGTTTTTATTCTAAAGAATCTAATCATGAATGAATCTCTTACATTCTATTATATTTACCCCTATTTATTCCTTTTCTCAAAATATGTTCGAGGTGACACCCAAAAACCCGTACCCTTGACACGACCATATTGTTCTGGCCGCTTCAAGGCCACTGATTCTAGTTATTCATCAAGTACAGATGATGATTCTTGTGTCTAAGTTAGCTAAAAAATATATAAGTATAAGTCATCATTGTTATATAGTACCGATTTAAATAATTTTTTTATTATGTCATATATACACATGATTCCCATAATTTTTGTGTATTTTCACCTATTAGTATCTCGTCTTTATTTAAATGAGCCTCCTTCCATAGCACATAACGTGGGATGGATGTATCTTGGGATTTTGATTCATCAATATACATACAATAAAAGGAACATAATTATGTTGTTTCATGTTACATAAAAGTATTATAATATATTTAAAATACATACCATTTTTAGGTGAAGTGTACCGAATCCTTTAGTTACAGTAGGGTTATGGTGGTTTTATTGAATGCATCTTATTTTTATCACTCAATATATGTTTTATAAATTAATAAATCTTAATAAAATTTATTAGTACATGCATTGTTAAGAAATGTATTATTAATCACAGTGTACCTGAAAATTTGTCTCCTCATGATGACTAATAAACTGATTCCATTTTTTTGGGTTTATTAGGTGTTCATACATCTGTGGTGGATGCGGGTTTATTCTCCCTAAAACATCTCCAAGATGATACTTCATAAAAATTGTCTGAAAGCCTCTATAAACCTTTCTAGTGATCATTAATAAAATTTCACTTGACATCCATCTACTATAAATACACTCTGTAAGGGATAATCAAGAGTAAAACAATATTTCATTATTATTTTTTGTAAAATAAAGAAAGTATATCATAAATTTACCCTAATATCTTCCCAAATTAGTTCTTTAAGAATGATCATAACATTGTTCCATGAATCTACATCAAATGGAATGAGAATTCGAGTAGTGAGCCCAATGTAATTAGTGAACATGGACTTGTTGGTGTTAACAATTTGGTCATGTTCATTCCATCCAATCTCGAATTGGATGTATTTTTTTCTCACCTTAATAATTTTTACTAACACTATCATGCTATGATGCTCTTGTTTTATTCTAGGATATAGGTTGTTCTCCATATACCATTTCCTTTGCTTCAACATCATCGATATGTTGTTCCTCTAGACTGGTAGCATTGACATATATAGAAACTTGTTGCTCATCTACATTGGAAGTATCATCATGTTGAGAAACCTATTGTTCCTCAGGATTCAGAATATTGACACGTTCAAAATTCATTATTCAAAATTTTTTTTGATCATTTAATTTAAATTAATTAAATTATATAGTAAAAAAATAATAACATGAGGTAATGCAATGTATATTAAAAAAATGATTATTGAACTATCATTTTTTAAAGGTTTAAGGTATTTGACTCCTTTATCGAGTATCAAAATCCCTTAATTATGGTCTTCTATAACATATAAGACCCTGTCTACATTGGGACCACCATGAAATTATTTTGACATCCTAATAAAAGGGTCATATTTAGTTGAATTAACTTATGAAACTTCAGTGGTTTTGGTTAATAACAAAATAATTGACCACTTTCAGTTTGCAAGAACTAGAACATAAATACCTATACTGAAAATGATTCTATTATAAATGATTTGTCTTTATACCCTTCTTTACTGAAATCCACTTTTATAAATTCAAATTCATCTATTTTAACTACACTCCTATTATCAACCCACTTGCATTGAAAAATCAACACTTGAAATATTATATAATCTAACTCCCATATTTGATTAATAATGTCAAAGTATAAAATATTCATAGAAATTGGATTTTTGTCCTTCGTTCAAGATACAATAATCTCTTCATCCACAATTGTAACTCCATTATTTTTCATGGTACTGCATTCATTATGTTTATTTGTATAGAATTTATAACCATTAATTATATAACTATTATAAGATAATACATGCACACTTGTTCATATGGATTTCTATTAAACTTGTTATGAAATTGAATATGGATTTACAGTTAACTCCTTAAAAATATGGTCTTGAAATCATACTATAAACTATTGATTATGTGCATTTTATATCCATATTTCATCCCTTGATGTATTCAAATTCATAATAATTACTTTGTGGGTTTCAATAAAGGGAATAACTTGTAAAATGTTATAAAAAATGTAAAGGTGAGTCGGCTCTAACTCTGTAATAGTAATTATGACAATATCAATTCTGAAAATTCCGTCACCCACAAACTACCCGGTGCTATGGGATTTTGGTAGACCAATGCTTTCTACATCAAAAATGTAGTCGATATATAATTCAAAATCTTCTTCAAAAACATATCACTCCATAATACAACCTTTTGTACAACTTTGATTTTTGATATACCCTTTTAAAATCTTCATATGTCATTCAATGGGGTACATCCACATAGTCAAATCTATCTAACTAAGTGAACCATCAAGTGAACCATCATATCAAATAATGATGGTGGGGAGAACATATCTAATTCACATAATATGTCAACAATTTATTTTTCCATTCTTGGAAATTCTTTGGGTCTATAACTTTGCTGCATATAGCTTTGAAAAAGACACCGAGCTTGGTTAATGCATGACATACATTCTTTAGTAAAATCTAATCTAAATCTACTTGCATTAGGTCCTACATCAAAACATGGAAATCATGTGATTTTAGACCCTTTAAATTTAAATCACTCATTGAAACAATATTATTGTTATTTTATGAATACCCCTATGTAACCATTACATCATTCAAAAAGTTGTAAGATTGATATATCTTTTTCTCAAAAAGAGTGTAAGGAGTTTGAGGAAGAAAATTTTGTCTTTCACCCTTCACTGGAGCCAACTCTTCCCATATCCTCATGTCAATCATGTCCAAACTAGCCTTAATTTCATTGTTTGTTTTGTTAGGTTCATTTAGTAACGTGCCAATGACACTATCACATACATTTTTTTCTACATGAATAAAATCAAGAAAATTATTAGTGTGTGAAAAAATCTAGTATGGTAATTCAAAAAAAACTAATCAATTTTTTTAACTGGTTTTTGTAATTTCTTTCAAAGAAGTTTTACCAAAAGTATTGTTCATATATTTTAATTTCTTAAACAGTTGATCACTTGTTAGTGGATATAGTGTTGTAACTTATTTAAAATCCCATCGAATGATGTCATCCATGATTTGTATTTATGTCACTGAGGTCCTAATATCTGATGTCCTAGAAACACAATCTTCAATGAATCTTTCAACCTAATTAAGTATGTACCTTGTTCATAAATGGGACACCCTTGAGTTCTTTTAATTTTATATCCTAAAAAATTTCCATAAGAAGGAAATTAATTTATCATCTCATAAAATATGGTTCTCAATGGGAAATATCAATTTTAGAAATCATCTTAAAACATAACACCTAAATCCCACTATAATTTTAATTATTCGATCATTGGATCCAAATAGACATCAATATCATTACATGGTTTGTTTTGGTTTTGATATAAGAAAAAGTAACATAAGGTATTATTATTTTATGCATAATAATAGTGTAAAGTTATAATTTACCAATATAAATAGACATGTATTATGATTTCTTCTTTGAAAACCAAAATGATTCACTCCATTTGTAGATAGTGTATGAAGAAGGTTTCTCAACTCATTTCCAAATTTAGGATACTCATGATCAATTTTATTCCACTAAGACACTACTGGAAATTAGATCTTTCCCAACGCTTCTATACCAACGGTTTGCAAAAACTGTTGGTATAGGTCCCCTTTCCCAACTGTTTGGCCAAACTGTTGGGAAAGGCCCCCAAATTGGCCACTTTTCCCAACGATTTGGCCAAACCATTGGGAAAGGTAGACCTATCCCAACGGTTTGGACAAACCGTTGGGAAAGGCCCTCAAATTGGACACTTTTCCCAATGGTTTGGACAAACTGTTGGGAAAGGTGGACCTATCCCAACGGTTTGGCCAAACCGTTGGGAAAGGTCCCCAAATATGCCACTTTTCCCAACGGTTTGGCCAAACCGTTGGGATAGGTCTACCTTTCCCAACGGTTTGGCCAAACTGTTGGGAAAAGTGGGCCAAAATTCAACATCCTACACAAAATGAAAATCACAACCAAAGACCTATACCAACGGTTGTTAAAACCATTGGTATAGGTCTATACCAACGGTTTTAACAACCGTTGGTATAGGTACTTTCATTTTTTATCGGACCTTCATACCGAGAACATTATATAAATCAAAATTTAAAATATTTATGAGAATACATATATATATTTATGTAATTATGATCACAAAAGTCATGTTAGGTTAGTGGTTGAGTCGTTCAATTATAAACGAGGGGTCCTGGGATCAAATCCCAGCGGATGTTTTATTTTTGGAATTTATATACCAACGGTTCCATTACCGTTGGTATAGATTTCATATTACCTATACCAACGGTTTCCAAAACTGTTGGTATAGGTCTATACCAACGGTTTTTGGAAAACTGTTGGTATAGACCTATCCCAACGGCTTACTTGGCTACGGTTCTCCAAACCGTTGGTATAGGCTATACCAACGGTTTGGAGGCCTATACCAACGGTTCCAAACCGTTGGTAAAGGTTAGTTTTCCAGAAGTGAGAAGTGTATTCTGGGAGAATTTTTTTCCCATATTTATTTTTTGTATCTTCATGCTATATCAATTTCCTTGTAGTCTCATAACTTCTATATAGACACCTAAACCTTGGAATGATTGTAAAGTACCATACAAATTTCATAGGACTTGATTAATCTTTCTTGTATCAATTCGTACCATACTTTAAAAAAACTTTAAGTGATATGTGGTCCTTGAGAAATAGTAAACATTCATTTAGACCAACATGTATTGTTTTAGAGATCATAACCATTGAAAATAACATTATTTTTATGTCACATTTTTGGAAAGAAATATCATTATCTTATGGAAGCATATCTTTCAAGAGACAAAGTAGTTCAGTAAATATGGAATCACTTAATCTATTACCAAATTTTATATTATATAGCTTCAGTATGGTTGAAAATGTATTATATTTAGTATAACAAACATACAATGGCATATTGGTATAACTCTTTAACTTCTGAAACCATTTTGGATAATCATGAAGTTCATCATAAACAATCATTATCATTTCATCAATATGATCTTCATCATATTTCATAGTTATAGTCATATCCCCAGTAAAGACTTTATCATTTTTCACACTTGTAATCATATCAAATGATCCATAAAACATAGTATTTCCCCAATAACTAGCAGGGTAGTTTAGTACCCTAGGATGCCAACACAAGGGTCATTGATAATGAGGCTATGAGACAGAGTGATAGAGAAGTGGTGGCTGAGGTGATAGGTGGGGGAGTTGGCGAAGGGGGAGGTGGAGGAGGAGAGGAAGGAGATCAGGTGCTAGGCAACTTGGGTGTTGGATGTGGACACCATCTTGGCACACCTAATCCGAAGATGGTGGACTTTGAGAAGAATCCCCATGGGACCAAGCTTAAGGATGATCTACACACTAATAGGGTCTGATAAGATGGAGTATACTGCCTCTTCCTCATGGGAAGTAGTAAAATCGAACATAGTTCCCAACATTTTTTCAAATACCATAAGAATTGGGTCTTTCTACTTCAGCTACACTGTAGATATGTATTTTCATATATATATATATATATAAACAACACATCCATATTTGATTAAATATTTATATTTTATAATATCCTATAAATATTTTTTTTTGCTTCAATGGAGAGAGGGAAGGTTATTGGGTTGGGAGTGGAGTCGTTAAGGGAATGGAATTTCCTTTACTTGAACATAACTTGCTATATAAATTGGATTTTTGTGATAGAAACAAGACAACAGATGTGTTTCAAAGTGTAAGCATGGAGGCAAACAGGGAAAAAGGTCCCAATATGATGGAGTAAGGCATGTAGCATTACAGACAATCACCCTAAAGTTTCACTCCCCATAGTGTTTCACTTCCATCTCCCACAAAAAATAATGCAAACATATACCCATATTTCGCAGGTGAAACTATTCTTGTTTTCATGATAGGTATGAGATTTCCAGCATTGAACATGATAATTATCTTCATTGTGACACTGATAGAATGGATAATCTTGGTCTTTGATGGCAAAACACCAAAAATAAGAGTAAATTTATATACAAAAAATGACCAATCCCATTTCCTGATATTATGTTTCATACACAGATCATTTGGTTATATTGTTGCAATCGAATACATCTCAAATATAGATGTATTGAATCACTAACTAAAAAGTCACTTATCACTTATGATAATAAGTTTGAAAAAATATGTGACAAATATAGTTTTGGGAACAAAATTTCATAACCACTTATCATGAATGAAATAAATCATGAAAATATAGGAAAGTCAAATTCAAAAATCTTGATTGCATTTATTCCCCAAAATTATATTCCATATAAAATTGTCTTTGTATTTTTGTCTTTCATATTTTTTTTATTTATAATTTTTATGATTTACATATTTATTTATGCCCAAATGTTTTCTTTATTTCTGGGTCATTGGGATGCCGATCTAGGTCTTAGTTTTACCCATGCTTGTGTCCCTACTATTTAGCATGTTTTCTATTGATATTTTGAATGAACGACCACATATATGTAATCTTGATGTTTTGTTCTAATTTCCTGGGTGGTTTTTATGGGTGTGTGTTTATTAAAATTGGCTAGAGTGTGTTTTATTCTCCCACTAACCATCATTCAATATCGATTGATCAGTTTGGCTCCCCTGGTCTTCCTATCTTTTGGTCAGGGTAGAGCCCTTGCAACCACCAGCAAGAAATCCTTCATTTGATTGGAGAAGAAGAACCCACATACTATTTGTACATTATTCGAAGTGGAGATTGATACATTTTCTCCTACTTCCTAAATAGGTCCCAATCCAACTACTAGGGTTACAGTAGAGATGTGGGAGAATCATTCTGATTGGGTGTCATTTCTAGATACTGAGGCCAACAACACTGTATGTGCGTGAGGCTAATAGTTTGTTCATCTGGGTCAAGAGATGTGGGATTTTAGAACCAGAAGACTATCCAAATGGAGTTTTTACAATTACATTGGTTGGTGGTTGGTGCACTAACAACACCCACCTTGGAAGACATCCATTTTTTCTGCTATACATTCTACATGTGAAGCCCCTATTCTTTTGGATGCTAGGGGAGAAGTCCTTGGTAGGTGGGGGATTGGTGGAATTATGTCAAAATTGAAACCTTCCACCATGATCATAAAAGGAAGCCTTTGGGTTGATTCCTACATTTGTCATCCTAACTGAGAGAGCTCATTGTATTTGGTAAGAGATCCTTGAGAGATCCAAGTTTGAGAAAAATGGAGTTATGGGAGGGGTCTTTTGTAACCTTTGTTCTTGATGAAATAAAAGTCTGGTTTCCTCATCCATCCATTTATCTTTGTGATTAAAGAATAAAAAAAGTGATATCTGATCCATTTGTGGTGAAACAGTGGTGATAAGTGGAGATTTTAAGATGACTGGAAAATTCAATATGTTTAAAATTATGTTCTAAAGGAAAATTTTGAATGTTCATGCTGAGGAAATTACAACAACGCAAACAACATTGGAAATAAAGCCAAAACGAGCTCCCTAGGCTTGTTCAAAGTTTGGTTAAAGTTTAGGTGTTATATTACCCCTTTATAGAGAATACGATACTATTCCAGTGCCGGTAATTTTTTTGATGAGTTTCTAACAACTGCTTTGGTGCACCACATCAGCACCACATTATCATCATGTCATCAATAAATCTTAGTTTTTGACACTAATTTGGTTATATAATGATCAATTAGTGTCCAATTTTGATGATCTAGGAGTCAATTCCATTATTTTTTACCATTATGGATGTAAAAATAAACTCCATGTTTCTAAATTTTGTACCAAATTTTACATAATTTAAATTTAAGGGAGGGAACACCCATGGGAGGTGATCTAGGGGCTAGAAACGGATACCAAATCCATAGTAGAGGAAGGTGCACAGATGGTAGGAGAACATCATACAAATGCTACCATTATGGCATGAAGGGACACATGGAGAAGAACTTTCATAGGTTTCTATAAGAAAAGGGGAAAACTGGAAACTGATAAAAAATAAATAAAGACACGCACGTGACAATATCCAGAGAAATCAAACTCTACTCTAAATATGAATAAGATACTTTATTTCACACATCAGGACAATACACATAATGAGTAGACAATATTGTATAATCATACCACGTAACCTCCCATTTTGATTATTTTATGATTTTTTAAGCTGGTGACTTTAGAACAATCAATATGGGGAATACCAGTTCGGTTGATATTGTTAACATGGGTGATATCCAAGTTAAGAAAAACTTTAGATACACAATCACCCTAAATAATTTTTGACATGTTCCAATCCTTCGGATCAACTTATTATCAGGAAAAACATTGGATCAAAAATGCTATAATAATATATTTAGTAATGGATCATGGAAGATGACAAAAGGATCCATCATCATCACTTGAGGGCATATATGTGGTACATTGTACAAAACTCATGTGAATATGTGGAAGGGGAGATGTCAAAAAATATCTGACATAGGATACTCAACCACATGAGTGAAAGAGAGTTATCTACCCTGTTGAAGTTGAAGTACATCAGTATTAACAAGGATTCATCTCTTGATATATGAGCATACTATTTGTATGGGATGAAACATAGAGTCTCATTAAATACTTATTCTTCAAGGATATCAACTTTTTGGGATCTGGTGCACTCTGATTTATGAAAAACCATGGAGGTGAATTCACTAGGAGGTAAAAAAAATTTCATATCTTTTATTGATGATGCATCAAGAAGGGTGTGAGTGTTCTTATAGTGAACTAAGGACCAAGTACTGGACTAATTCAAGATGTTCCAGGCTATGGTGGAGCATGAAACTAGAAGGAATATGAAGTGTCTTCATTTAGACAATGGAGGAGAGTACACATATATGGAATTTGATACCTATTGTAGGAGTTAGGGAATCCGACATGAGAGGATGGTTCCACAAACCTCACAACAAAATAGATTTTTGAAAAGGATGAACAGAACCTTCATGAAGATGGTTAGAAGCATGATGAGTTTGGATAAGCTACCTAAGACATTCTGGGTAGAAGTTGTTCAATATTCATGCTACCTCATCAATAGAACACCACCAGTCCTACCAAATTTTGATATTCCATATAAGAGAAGGGATAGTAAAAATCCCTCTTACTCTCATTAATAAGTATTTATATGTTTCTCATTTTCACATGTATCCAAGGAAAATCTAGGCAAGAGATATAATCCATGCATATTCATTGGCTATGGAGATGAGGAGTTCATATACAAGCTTTGGGATCTAAAGGATAAGAAGGTGATCAGAAGTAGAAATGTCATGTTCCATGAGAACCAGACGATCAAGTACATTTAAAATCCAAAAATATATTGAAAGGAAAGTGTCAAGGAATCAATTCATGATCTAACACCTATACTAGCACCACCAGTCACTAAAGAGGAGGAGGTGTAAGAAAACTCATCGTTAGTGGACTAAGAGGTAGTAAAGGAGAATATTGAGTTGGGGGAGACTCAATCCTCTCCATAAGAAGTTTCATAACCATAAAAGGATCTAGGCGATGCTATGACTCCCAAACCTAACATTTCATAGGTTCAAAGATATTTATGAGGAAAGATTTCATCAAAAAAATATTCAGAGTCTAAATACTTATTTCCAACTGATGAGGGGGATACAAAATAATACCAGGAAGTAGTGTCTCATCTTGATACACTCAAGTGGTTGTATGAAATAGAGGATGAGATAGAGTCACTGATGAAGAAGTAGGCATATGATTTGGTGGAACTACTCAAAGGTAAGAAGGAACCAATGAACAAATGGGTGTTTAGGTTGAATAAGGATTACAACAAAAAGGAGTTCAAGCATAAATATAAATTAGTAGTTAAGGGATTTCTTTAGAAGAAAGGAGTTGACTTTGATGATATTTTTCACCCATGGTAAATATGGCTTCAATCTCAGTCATTTTTGGATTTGTGGATAGATTGAATTAGAACTTAAATATATAGACTTTAAGACAAATTTTCCTCATGGTGACCTCTCCAAGGAGATCTATATGAAGCAAACTAAAGGTTTAAAGATTTTGAGATAAGAAAAACTCATCTAAAAATTAAATAATATCTAGTATAGATTGAAACAAGCACACATATAGCGGAACAATAAGTTTGAATCATTCATGGTGATTCATTGATATAAGAGGACACATGAAGACTGATGTGTTTACTTCCATTGATTTTAGGATGGTAACTTTGTTTCTCTTCTAATGTATGTCAATGATAAGTTGATCATTGGGAAGGATGCATTGAAAATCATCCAGTTGAAGGAGTTATCCAAGTATTTTGACATGACATACTTGGGGGTAGCACAATAGATTTTTGGGATGAAGATCATTGGTGATATATTGATAAGGTTATTGTGGCTATCTTGGGAGAAGTATGTTGAACATGTTTTGATATGTTTTAACATGGGAAAAGCCAAACTAGTGAGCATTACTCTTCCTGATCAATTGAAGTTGACAAAGAGTTCATGTCTATCATCCAAGGAAGAAATTGAGGTGATAGAGATGATACCATACTTCTCAATAGATGGAATCTTGATGTACACTATAGTGAGCATGAGACCAGAAATTTACCATGTAGTGACGATCATGATTTGATTTCTCTCCAATCCTGGAAAGCAGCACTGGGATGTACTCAAATGGATTCTGAGGTGTCTTAAAGGCACTTCAATGTAATGTTTGTTCTACGGGGTAGACGAATCTTTCTTGGAGGTCTATAAAGATACATATATGGTCTAAGATCTTTAAAAAATGGATTTTATATCAAGATACATCTATACATGTATAGGAGGAGCTGTATCATGTCATTTAAGGTTTGAAAAGTGGTTTGCTTTATCCATGATGGAATACGAGTATTTCTCTCTCTCTAGAAGCTAACAAGGAGATGTTATGGATAATGTGTTTTCTATAGGATATAAGATTCATCTAAAAGAAGTAAATAGTTCATTTCAATAGTAAAAATGATTTGGAATTTAGTAATAACTCCATGTACCATTCCTAGATGAATCACCTCAACATCCGCTATCATTAGATATGCGAGGTGATAGATCGACAAGTTATGAGACTTGTGAAGATCCACACAAAGGAGAACCCAATAGATATTTTGAAAAAGGTTGTTGCTTGGGGGTATCTAGACCTTTTTAGATACTATAGAGAATTATAGTCAGAGGGGTAGAATTGATGAAGTTTTCTGGATGCATTGGTTTGTGGTTGGTGCACCAACCACACCCACCTTGTAAGAATTCCATTTTGGATACTGAAAATTCTACATATATAGACCTTATTTCTTTGTAATCCATTAGAGAAGTCCATGGTAAGTGGGGTATTTGTCAAAGTTTTGTCACACATGAAACCTCTCAGCATGATTATAAAGGGAGGCCTTTGGGGTTATTCATGTATCTATCATCCGAGCCAAGAGATCTCATTGTATCCAGTGAGTGATCCTTGAGACCTCCATGTGTGAGAAAAAAGGGAGGTGCCAGAGGGGTCTTTTGTAACCTTTTTTCTTTCTAAAATAAAAGGCCAGTTTCCTCTTCCGTTCATCTCTCTTTATGATATGTGAATCAAAATATTTCCATGCTCAATTCTTAGATTATTTCAAAAACATAAGGTTATTTATGTGTTATTATTAGGTGATATTAGATCAAGAATCATATCTTCCTCCTTTGAAGCATCTTTGAAGGGCCACCGATCAATATTGAGCCAAATGCCTTGTAATTCCTCTTTTTTTATATTACATGATTCAAAGTTTTTATTTATTTTTATTAATCTCTTTAAGATATGTCTTCCTAGATTACATGCTTGTACCTAATTTCTCTTGATCATTAAAAAAATTGCGTGAGTTGGTGGTGTTCATGGTGTGCGCATGTTAAATACATATGTTCATTTTAAATTTTCTTTCTTTTATTTGTATCTATGAAATCTCATATTAATTCACCATGTTCTCATTTTATTTGAAGTTTTCATCATCATTCCATTACAATTCTACTACATTCAAATATTAATTTAAACCATGCTCATATTCAGGGGAAAACATTACAACATTATCAAAAAATTGGTATCAAAGCCACTGAATATGAAATGAAATTCACTAAGTATGAAATAGAGAAATTTGATGTTGATTATGATTTTAACCTTTAGTGAATCAAGATGAGGGCCCTTTTGTTCACTAGGGGCTCATTGATTCCCTTCATAAACCTTAAAAACCTATTTTCACTTGGTTATATGATGGCCAAAAAACTACCACTTATCAAGATGTATTCATATACATTCATCAAAAGGCCCATAGTTCCTTGTTGTTATCCTTTAGTGATTAAGTGTTAAGGGAGGTTTCATATGAAACTTCTAATTCTATAATTTATATAAATTTGGTGAAATTATACATGAAGAGTTGTTTATTTTTTCATATTTATAAAAACCATAGACTCTTTACTATCAAAATGCACCCTCATATTCCTATCAAAGTTCATATTGATGGGATTAACAAAATTATGCTTGATTTATATTACATTAATGTAAAAATTTAAGATAAAGATAAATCCATAATTATACTTATTACTCTAGATAGTTCATGAAGGTTCCGGGTGCAACAGAAGTGTGGTTGGGATGAGACCCAACATCGATTTTTACCATGATCAATGATTATTCTAGGATCAATACGACGATGAATGCTAGTCTCCACAGAATATAATCAAAGATTTAGATAAAGAAGGAAGAGGCCCGAAACCTTTAGAGAGGATCTTTCACATCATGTTTATAATTAATTTCATAAAGAAAATAATACCTTGATCTTCGATATTTTCTTTGTTGATTATGTTGATTGTTTGTAATGACCCTTCTGGATTATCTCATTGCACTTGTAAGAATCCAAACTAGAATCCCTCTAGCGGTGATCTACACATGCTCTGATGGCCTCCGATCAACACCACTTGTTCTCTGGGTGCTAGCGTGATGAAACGAGTGTCTTGTGTCAGTCATTATTGATCACTTGTTATTCGGTATTGAAGAACATATCTCGTTCTTGAGAGGGGAGACAAGAGGATTCAAGAGAGAAATTGTTTGGCTCAACAATTCTTAATGTACCAGGCGTGTGGTGAGTTCTATGGCACAATAAGCGTACTTGTCTATTTATATATATGGAATTTTAGTTACAATATTTAATTGCATAGAAACAATTAAATACATTCATGAACTTAAAGAAAACCCATTCATTTAATAATAATACTGCGTCATTATTTATGGTGTTCCAACTTGCGAAAAACTAAATTATAAATAAAATTTCACATCACAAAATAATATAAGTGCTATTTTAATTTGTTCCATATAGTTAAATAATTATTTACCATCTTGAAAATAATTATTTTACTACCAGACCGACCTTGGTCCGCTCAAACTCTACTTACATTTATTGAACACTCAAATAAATAAATAAATAATTTATTCTCTTAAATAAATATTTTATTTACAAACTAGTAAATAAATACTTATTGAATATTCAATAAAATAAATAAATGTATTTTATTTAATTTATGCGATCATTTTAACTTGAATAAAATTATTCCATGGTCTTGAGAATAATATTTATTATATTAATTAAATTCAAATAGAATTTAACCGAGACCACCAAAAACACTTAGTGTGTGACCCTCTAGGATTATTTCTTGTTTGCATTAGGCGGGCCTGCCTAAAGACCAAGTGTACTGTCTAGAAATGGGTCAAGGAACCCAAGAGAAAGAACGTAAAGTCATAACAACAACATCCACACACGAATTCTCACTATGTAATATAATCCCTTTGTCGCAATATCTCATCAAGCAGGTTTCATGATTATGTCATCAAATTTTATGCTTCATACATTGTTCTTTAACTACCTAAAATAAACTCATCATTACACCATGGAAATGGAATTTTTCCCGATGATTCTATTTCAATCAAAGGGCCAAGATATCAACTTCTATAAATGGAAGGGAAAAATCTTTCCTCGACTTATCTATTAATAACATGCCACTCGTGATGCACCCAACGTACCCTACTTCCTTCCAACTGTCCGCATGACAGTTTTTGTCAGTAAATCAAAGTGCGTAAGTCGTGACATGTATTAATGATAATATTAAAGTATACAGATCATTACACATGCTCGTAGATAGAAATATCTGATGACACAAAAACATGTCGAATTTCTACTAGCGGGTCTATTATTATAATCTTCTATCTTAGAGATTACAAAGTGCAAACTTCATGAGGGGAAGTCTCATATGCTTACGAGTACTCACACCTGACGGTAAACATGCTATGTGTCCCATCATAGTATTTCATCCAACTGTAGAACTATATTTAAGAATATTTTTATAGCATTTCAAGGTTCTCATCATAGTAGGGAACTGCCATGACCTTATCAACGTAACAAATACTCTAGGAAATTATTACATCATAGTCATGCAGAACAGTGAACAATATGTAATAATACATTAAATATACATGTTATCAAAGTAAAACCATTTGGTTCTAGGACACCAACTCTTAAAAACTCCTACAAGGACTTGAGCCAACTGCCTACGACTTTATGTCCACTACGCCTCACATGATGATCATGTTTCTGCTGTGCAATGGATTTAGTCAAGGGGTACGCCACGTTTTCTTCTGTGAAAATACTACTCACTGCAACTTCACCTCTATGAGAAAAATTTCTCAAGAGATGATACTTCCGAAGTATGTGCTTCGTCTGCTGATGTGACCATGGCTCTTTTGTGAGAGCCACCACTGTAGTATTATCACAGTTAGGTGTTATGGGATTTTTATTGATAGGTATAACATCTAGATTCTAGATGAAGCCTCGCATCCAAACTGCTTCTTTAGCTTCCTCATAAACTGCGATATACTTGGAATTTTCTGTAGAATCTGCGACCACACTCTGCTTTGATCTCTTCCAGCTCACTGCACCTCCATTCAAAGTGAAGATGTATCCTATTTGAGAATTCAAGTCATCTTGATTAGTATGGAAACTAGAATATGCATATCCTCTGATGACTAGGTCCACATATCCTCCATAGACCAGGAACATATCCTTAGTATACCTCAGATACTTTAGGATAGTCTTGAATGCCATCCAATGGCGGTCACCTGGGTCAGCTTGATATCTGCCTACCACACTCAATGCATAGGTGACATCCAGCCTGGTACATATCATGTCATACATGACTGATCCAATTTCTGATGCATATGGAGTCCTTGCCATTATCTTTCTTTCCTCATGCGTGTAATAACACATTTTCTTGGAAAGATGAATGCTGTGTGATGTTGGAAACAATCTCCTCTTGGATTGTTCCGTACTGAATATCTTCAGTATCTTATCAATGTATGTACTTTGACTTAGACCCAACAATCTATTGGATCTATCACGATGGATCTTGATCTCAATATATATGCTACCATTCCCAAGTATTTCATGGAGAATCATTGATTCAACCATGCCTTAATAGACTGTAAGACTGGTATCTCGTTTCCAATAAGTGATATGTCATCAACATATACTATTAGGAAAATGACTACACTCCCACTAAACCATTTTTAGACACAAGTCTCACATTCATTTTTTATAAAACCAAATTCTTTTATGGCTTCATCAAAATGATTTTTCCATGACCTGGATGCTTTCTATAATCTATAAATGGATTTTTGCAACTTGGATACTTTATTGGCATCCTTTTGAGTCACAAACCCTTCAGTTTGTGTCATGTAGAAATCTTCCTGAAGGTTCCCATTAAGGAATGCTATTTTGACATCCATTTTCCAAATCTCATAGTCATGGTAAGCTGTAATGGAAAGTAGAATTCTGATGGACTTCAGCATTGAAACTGGTGAGAAGGTTTCGTTGTAGTCAATTCCTGGATGCTATTTAAACCCATTTGCAACCAGTAGTGCCTTATAGGTACTGACTTGTCCTTCCATGTCAAGTTTCTTCTTGAATACCCATTTTCAACCAATAGGCTTTACATCAACTAGAGGATCTACCAAAATCCAGACTTGGTTTTGGTATATGGAATCCATTTCAGAATTCATGGCTTCTTGCCAGTTGGCAATGTCTGTTCCACTTAATACTTTCTTTGCAGGTTAGAGGATCATTATTATCAACTAATAATGAGTCACCATCCTTAGTAACTAGAAAACCATACCGTTCCAGTTCTCTAACCTCTCTTTTACTCCTACATAGTAATTGTGTCTCTGGAATAGATTCTTCTTCCATAGGGCTTTGTGGAATCTATTCCTGTACCAACTCTTGTGTACCTTGAGCCTCAACTTCATAGAAGTCTATCTTGCTCCCACTATCTCTTTTGGAGATGTTATCCCTCTCAAGGAATATGGCATGTCTTGCCACTATAACTTTTTTATGAGGGGTTGTATAGGTAATATCCCCTTGTTTCCTTAGGGTATCCAATAAAGGTGAACTTTTTTCCTCGGGGTGTGAGTTTGTTACCTGAAGAGGCCTTAACAAATGATTTGCTACCCCACACATGTAAATTTGACAACATGGATTTTCTTCCACTCCAGAACTCATATATAATACCATTTATCAATTTAGTTGGTACTTGGTTTATTATGTGTTCCGCTGTTTGTAACACATACCCCCAAAAGGATAATAGAATACTTGAATGACTCATCATTGATCTCACCATGTCCAACAAGGTGTAGTTCCTCCTTTCTCTTACACCATTCCATTGAGGTGTGTAAGGTGGAGTGAGTTGGGATAGGATCCCAAACTCTCATAAGTAATCAATGAAGTCCTGATTAAGATATTCCCCACCTCGATCTGAGCAGAGTTTCTTAGTCTTCTTACCAAGATGGTCCTCAACATAATTCTTATATTCCTTGAACTTATCAAAGGAATCCAACTTATACCTCATTAAGTAGATATATCCATATATACTAAAATCATCAGTAAAAGTTATGAAGTATAAGTACCCACACATTCCTTCAACTGGAAATGGTTCACACACATTGGTATGAACCAGTTCAAGAAGCTCTTTATCCCTTTCACCTTTCCCACCAAATGGGGCTTTAGTCATTTTGCCTTGTAAACATGCATGACATATGCCAACTAGTTTTAGTTCAAAATAATCTAAATATCCATCTTGATATAACTTTGTCAAGAGTTTCTTATTTACATGACATAGACGGTGATGCCAAAGTTGGGTGTGGTATGAGTCATGTGAAGTATCTTTGTCATCGATTTCCATTACTTGGTTTGTGTAATCCAACACATAATGACCGTTGTATAAATGTGCCCTACCAAAAAAAAAATCTATCTTTATAAAAGAAGCAACATTAATTTCCAAACTTGAAAACAAATCCATATATATCTAGTTTGGATACAGAAATTATGTTTTTGGCTACAGAAGGCACATAAAAACAAACCTTTAACACCAAGACCATCCTAGTTGGCAACGTGAGGTGGTAGTTCTTGATAGCTACAACAAGTCTGGCTCCGTTGGATACTTGTAGATCTACCTCCCCTCAATCAATCTTCCTGAATCTACTTGGTCCCTGTATTTGGATACATATGTGAGAACCACAAGCTATATCTAATACCCAATTTGTTGAAACTGATATATTGAATTCGATAAAAAATGCACATGAAGATTCCCCTTTCTTCTTAGGCTAGGTACAGTTCTTCTTCCAGTGGCCCTTCTTGCCACATGAAAAACAAACAACCTCCTATTCTCTTGACTCCCCTTTGATCTTCTTTTTCTTGGAAGGCCATGAAAAAGCTTTGGGATTAAATCTCTTCACGTTTATTTTCCTCTTATTCACCATAAGGATAGAAGTATTTTTGTGCTTCATATATTTTTCCACTTGAAGAATGAGGATAAGAAGATCAGAATTATTTTTCTCAATGTTGTTCATATTGAAAGTGACAACACAGTTAGATAAGATCTGAGGGAGTGATGTGAGAATGAGATCGGTGCCCAATTATTAAGGGAGTTTAAACCCTAGAACATCTAGGCACTCAATGTAGAAAATGAGCTTGAATACATGTGGCCTAGCTGGGGCACCTTCTCCAAGCTTAGTCTGAAAGAGTTCTTTAGAGATCTCAAACCTTTCATCTCTTGCTCTCTCATAGTAAAGACCATGGAGGTGCTCAAGAATGCTATAAGAATCCATTTTTTCATGAGACTTAATGATATTTCTAGAAATTGATGATAACATCAAACATTGAACGCTGAACGCATTGTTTATATGTTTCTCATAGACCAGGAAATCCTCATTACTCGCCTCCTTGGCAGGCAGATCAGGTAATGCTAACTCTAGTACATAAGACTTTTGTTCATGGAGTAGGATAACCTGAAGGCGTATAAACCATTCCTGGAAGTTACTGCTTCTAAGGATGTTTTCTTTATCCAGAATTGATCATAGGGATAGTGTGGTTGACAAGCTTGTCATTTTTATTCTACAATTAAAAGACTAGATCATTACTACTTTCTTGATTAAATTTTATGAGAAATAATAAATTTTATTAAGTATCCCACTGTTTTATCAAGTCCCAATGGCCCTCACCATTGAACTCTGAATGTCCAATTGCTAGGAAATTCTAGTGTAAAGGATCCATATTCCCCTTCACATAACCCCAAAAAGGTTTAGTTAAGCTATTAGAAGGTATTTAGGTAGGTAGGTCTTTTCCAACTACGATCTTGAAGCTCCTTGATCTGTTGAGTAGACTCCCCAATCCTGAAATCATGACTTTGGATTTCCTCAACTCTTTCCTCCAATATGACATCAATTCTAGCAAGGGATACTCCTCTTGATTTAATATGGTAAATTCAACCTGAAACCTTTCACAAGGGCTTCCTGTATAAAAGTAAGTGTTCCAAAAAGGGTTGGTCAAACACATAGTTTTATTGAGTTTTTCCCTTAATCAAGTAACGAAAGTCTTGTTCTGACTTAATATTTTATTTGAGGTATTTTTATCTCTTACACGTGAATTGTTTATTATCATCATCACATGCTTGTTAATATTAAGTGGAACTTACTTAAGTGATTAACCATGTCTTGATAATATTTATGCATAAGTCTGGTTTATTTTAGTTCCATCTTTCATGCTTGGTTAATTCATTAATTATGTGATCATGACAACACATCCATAATGAAAAACCATGAAACTAATAGAAATAAAATAAATTAAATGACATGATAATGATATTTTCTAATGGTTAGTTTATCAAGCAGTTGATAAAATAACCCTAAACTAGCAGAGAAACACCTTGAACCTTTTGGTTTTGTGTTTACATCTTCCACCTATCCACATCTAAATCTCCTAGTATTGGTTTTGTCTTGGCTCCTACTTGAACTACCTCCACTAGCTTGGGAGTTCCATCCATTACATATTCCTTTTTTAACTTACAAGTAGGTGAGGGGTAAAAGGAGGTTTTATATAAAAGAAACCTTGGGCACGCATGACCTACATATTAATGAGGAGAAGGCTCACAAGCCAAAAAATTTAATTCAAATAAATAAATTTAAATAAACCATCCACATAAAAAGGTCTTGGTTTAGCTCATGATCATCCATACATGTAATGATATTTACTCATAAATAAAACAAGCAATCAATTCTTTAATTGTTCTTGTTTAAGATAAATCACGCTCGAATCAATTATTTATCATCTTTAATTAATCAATCCTTTTATCTTAAACCCTTTTCTATATTTCCTTTAGATTCTCATTTATCATAATTTTAATCAAATAAATTCATTTAATGTTATCTTTGTATGTAACTTGTACCTTGGAGGCAACCCGGTAAATTCCTATTCATAACTCCCAATGAGTAGAAATGAACATTACACAAATGTTAAATTAAACACACATATATATAAAACACCTATCACGTGTTTTGACTCACATTTACGCCTGCACTATGGTACACATCTCAAGGCTTTGTATAATATAATAATAAATTTTAATAAATCTGCGTAATTTGGATGAGTACATGATGTGTAGTTCCAACTACACGATGTGTACTATTTTTCACCATCTATCTGAAGTACACACCTGGGGAAACATCGTGTGAGTGTACTTTGGAAATATTTGGAGTACATTGTGTGTCTAGTGGGTCACACTCCATGTAGTTCCTCATTACACGGTCTCCAGCCGGGCAAGCCATGTATGGGGTACATAGTCCAACCCTAACCCGAAGGGACTACAAGCCGTGTCCATTGGGACACACAGTGTGTAATCTGGAAACTGCATGCTACCTATTCCTAGTCAACACACAGAGTCATTTAAGACATAGAAATACTCCAACACACGACTTGGTTTGTCGAACCGGTCCAATGCATTGAATCTTGACTACACGACGTGTACTACTGAATACACGTTGTGTGTTCTAGTGTTGTATGACCAGGAAGCTTTGGCACCTTCGGATGAGATCCTTTATTTTATTTTAATCCAAATTAAAAGAAAAGATCATTTTTGTAAGGTGAAAAAGAAATGAAAGAGGAGGAATAGATCTCGAGATTCATATTTTTAGAACGATTACCTTGAATTGAAACAAAAAAATTATTAAATGTGTAAGTCATCAACGAAATATTTAAATAATTATAAACTATGATGTAACTGCTCTGATACCACTTGAAGGTTCCGGGTGCAGTGGAAGCATGGTTGGGATGTGACCCAACATTTATTTTTACCATGATCAATGATTATTCCGGGATCAATATGATGATAAACTCTAGTCTCCATGGAATATAATAAAAAATTTAGATAAAGAACAAAGAGGCCCAAAACCTTTGGAGAGGATCTTGAACATCATGTTTATAATTAATTTAATTAATTTCAAAAAGAAAATAATACCAGGATCTTCAGTATTTTCTTAGTTTATGATTTTGATCGTCTGAAATGACCCTTCCAGATTATCTCGTTGTGCTTGTAAGGATCCAAACGAGAATCCCTCTAGCGGTGATCAACACGTGCTCCGATGACCTCCAATCAACACTGCTCGTTCTCCGGGTGCTAGTGCAGTGAAGAGAGTGTCTTGTGTCGATCGTTATTGATCTATTTTTCTTTGGTCTTGAAGAACTCCACTCGTTCTTGAGAGGGGAGAGAAGAGGATTCGAGAGAGAAATTGTTTGGATTAAAAATTATCAATGCACCAGGCATGTGGTGTGTTCTATGGAACAATAGGCGTACTAGTCTATTTATATACATTGAATTTCAGTTACAATATTTAATTACATAGCAATAATTAAATACATTCATGAACTTAAATAAAAAACATGCATTTTATAATAATACCGCGTCATTATTTATGGTGCACCAACTTACACAAAACAGAATTATAAATAAAATTCCGCATCAAAAAATAATAACAACGTTATTTTAATTTGTTCCAACTAGTTAAATAATTATTTACCGTCTTGCAAATAATTATTTTACTATCGGACCGACCTTGTTCCCCTCTAACTCCACTTCCATTTATTGAACACTTGAATAAATAAATAAATAATTTATTCTCTTAAATAATTATGTTATTTACAAACTAGTAAATAAATATTTATTAAATATTCAATAAAATAAATAAATATATTTTATTTAATTTATGAGATCATTTTAAATTGAATAAAATTATTCCATGGTCTTGAGAATAATACTTATTTCATTAATTAAATTCAAATAAAATTTAACTAAGACCACAAAAAACACTAGGTGTGTGACCCTCTCGGATTCTTTCTCATTGGCATTAGGCGGGCCTGCCTAAAGTCCAAAAGTACTATCTAGCAATGGGTCAAGGCACCCAAGAGAAAGAATGTAAAGTCACAAAAATGAAATCCATATACGAATGGTCACTGTGTAATATAATCCCTTTGTTGCAATATCTCATCAAGCAGGTTTCATGATTGTGTCATCAAATTTTATGCTTGATACGTCGTTCTATGACTACCTGAAATAAACTCGTCGTTACACAATGGACATGGAATTTCACGCGATGGTTATATTTCAATCAAAGGGCCAAGATATTAACTTCTATAAATGGAAGGGACAAATCCTTCCTCAACTTATCTATTAATAACATGCCACTCGTGACGCACCCAATGTACGCTACTTCTCGCCAACTGTCTGCGTGACCGTTTTCATCAGTAAATCAAAGTGCCTAAGTTGTGACACATATTAATGATAATTTTAAAGTCTAAGGATAATTACACACACTCTCAGATAGAAATATCCGATGACACCAAAACATGAAGAATTCCTACTAGCGGCTCTGTTATCATAATCTCATATCTTAGAGATTACAAAGTGAAAACTTAATGAGAGGAAGTCTCATCTGCTTATGAGTACTCGCACCTGACGATATGAATGCTATGTGCCCCATCATAGTATTTCATACAACCATAGAAGTATATTTAAGAATATTGTTATAGAATTTCAAGGTTCTCATCATAGCGGGGAACTACCATGACCTTATCAATGTAACAAATACTCTAGGACATTATTACATCATAGTAATGCAGAACAATGAACTATATGTAATAATACATTAAATATCAATGTAATAAAAGTAAAACCAGTTGGTTCTAGGACACAGACTCTTACAGTTCATATATAGCACTCTTGTTGAAACTATGATGTATGGCTGTGAGTCCTTAGACCTATAAGTGGTCAAGTCGATTTTTCTTTCAAAATATCTTCATAATAAACCTAAATATAAATATGATGTAGATAGTTGGTATACTTGGGGAATAAAAGAAAACATGAACTAAAAGAAATATTGTATTAAAGGTAATGGTACTAACTATAAAAAGTATGGATGTAGTAAATCTAAGTCAATGCATAGACATGTTACTTGTTATAATTGTGGAAAACCTAGTCACATTACACTAGAATGTCACAAGCACAAACTGAATTCGAAACCTAATAAACTTGTTGACCGGTATCTATATTTTTATACGGGTTATAAGAGTGGAGGAGTCCACTATGTGTATACACATGATCTCATCGATTAGTGGATCTTAGACTACTGTTGTTCCTTTCACATGTGTCATAGTAGAGAGTTGTTTCTTGAACTAACTAAGAAAGGCGAGGGATGATATATTCTTGGAAACAATAGGAGATGTCAAGTCCAAGGTATAG
The DNA here is from genome assembly GCA_963277665.1 of Viscum album. NCBI lineage: Eukaryota > Viridiplantae > Streptophyta > Magnoliopsida > Santalales > Viscaceae > Viscum > Viscum album. Next base: position 779,619,581 of record OY728153.1, on the reverse strand, counting down.
GATTTATTTTGTTAGATCTTGATGACTATTCAATTGTCACCTTACTTGATGTTAAGTGGGTCCCCGACCTATATAGGAATATTATCCTCATACAAGATTTAGACCTGAAAGGATTTACTTTCAAGATTGATCAGGTTGTCATGTGATCTCTGAAGTCTCTAAAACAGTTATTAAAGGATCTCTTGTGAATGAGATTTATGTGTTAAATGGAAAAACTCATTGTATCCAATTGGGTAGCAACCATGTCAAAAATATTGACAATACTATACTATTTCATAGGAGGTTGGGGAATATAAGATCCAATGGTCTTGAGGAATTAGCTAAATAAGGGTTCTTGAATGTCATACCAACTAGAAATCTACTATCATGTAAGGATTAAATTTTGGAAAAATCCAAAAGAGTGAGTTTTAATAAGTCTTCATTCAAGGCTAATCATAAACTTGAATACATCCACTTTCATCTATAGGGTCCTTCTAGGACCACCTCCCATGGCGGAGGCACATATTTTGTAACCTTCATAGATGATTTCTCTTATAAATTTTAGATATATATTCTTAAAATTAAATCTAATGTATTTGAAATATTCAAGACCTGGAATCCTTTGTTGAAAACAATGTTGGTAGAAAGATTAAAGCTATGAGAATGGATAATGGGTTGGAATATTTATCACTAGAAATTATACAATTCCATGAGTATGAAGGCATTTTTATACTCCCCAATAGAATTAGATGGCTGAGCAGACGAACCACACCATATTTGGAGAGGATTCACAACATGCTTACACGCTTAGGCCTACCCAAATCCTTTTGGGTTGAGGCTGCAACTACTGTTGTCTATCGTATTAATAGATATCATTCCATTTCAAATCAGTATATGACTCTAGGGGAATTGTGGAATAATAATCCCCCTTTATATAACCATTTTTGAGTATTTGGATGCATAACCTATGCCCATATTAAAATTAACAAATTAGAACCTAGAGCTCACAAATGCATATAAGTTGTCCATCTTGAATGGGTTAAAGAATATAAATTTTGGGTTGATAATCCCAATTATTTACAGTTTATTATTAACTGAGATGTGGTATTCCCTGAGTCAGTCTGTCCTCCCACTGGTGATAGTGTTAGTATGCCTTAAAATGAGAGTGTTGAGACTAGCCATCCAGCCCAATTCGAGGCTCCTATCGAGCCTTCTCCACTTGAACATCAAAATGAGACCCAACTTCAGTTCGCCTCTGATTTAGAGATGGAAAACTACTAGGGTCTTGATTTTTTGCAATGGACTATTTGCGATGGAATCCCAGCGGTAATAGTCCATCGAAAAAATGACATCATAATTGTGGTTAATTGCAACAGTCCGTCACAAATAACTGTCATATTTAAAAAAACAATTGCGAAAGACATATATTTCGTTGCAAATAATATTTTCTTAAAAAGAATAAAAAAATAAAAAAATATAATTTTTTTTAATATTAATTAAAATTAATTAAAAATAATTATTTTTAATACGTATATATATTTACAAAAATTCAAATATTAAAAAAATTAAAATTAATTAAAAAGTTTAAAAAATAAATATAATTAAAATTAATTAAAATAAAATAAAATATTAAAACTAATTTAAAATTTTAAGATTAATTAAAATAATTAAAAAATTAAACATATTTCAAAATAAATAAATTTTTTTAGATCAACTAAAAAAAGTTAAAACATTGAAAATATTAAAAAAATAATTTAAAAAGTTACAAATAGTTTAAAACATTATTTTTTGGGAAAAAAATTAAAAATAATTACAAAAATGATAAATAATTAAATTTTTTTAAAATAATTAATAATTTTGAAAAAAATTTAAAATCATTAAAAATATTAAGATAATTACAAATTATTAAAAATATGAAAAAAATAAAAATAATAAAAAAATTAATTTTTTTTAAAAATTTAGCATATAATTTAAAATATTTATACATAGTTAAAAATATTGAAAAATTATAAAAAAATAAACACATTAAATAAAATTAAATATAATTAAAAAAATTACAACTAATTACAAAATTTACAAACAATTCTTTTTTTAATAAATTAGAAATCATTAAAAATATCAAAAAAAAAATTAAATAATTAAACAATTTACATATAAATTAAATTTTTAATAAAGTAAAAATCATTAAAAATATCAAAAAAGTTACAAATAATTAAAAAAATGAAAAATCATTAAAAATAATAGAAGATTAGAAATAATGAAAAATAATTATAAATAATTTAAAATAATTAAAAATAATTAAAAATAATTAAAATAATTAAAAATAATTAAAAATAATTAAAAAAAATCACATATATTTTAAAATATTTATACATATTTAAAAATATTAGAAAAATATATTTTTTAAAAATAAAAATAAAAAAATTTAAAAAATTACAAAAAATTACCAAAATTACAAATAATTAAAAATTTAATAAAATTACAAATCATTAATAATATTAAAATAATTAAAAACAATTACAAAATTACAAATCAATAGAAATATTCAAAAAATTATAAAAAAAATAAACAAATAAAAAATTAGTAAAAAATTAGCATAATTTAATATAAATTAATAAAGCATATTATAAATTATTTGAAAGGTGTAAATCATAGAATATTAAATTTTTAGGTCATAACAATAATGAATTTGTGTCAATCATGTCTAATTGAAAACCAAATTTGTTATATCTCATGACCTGAAAGTTGACAGACTATTTTATTTTCAATTTTCTAATAGTTTATAATAGTTTACATGCACACACACACATAAAAATATAAAAAAATGAATAAGGAATAATAAACAAGGTGAATCAAAGATGGATATGTAAATTTCTCAACTCAGGGTTCGCCAAAAAATAAATCATGTAATAAAATAATCAACCTAGGGTTTTTCAAAAATAGTGAATAAAAAATATGCATCAATCCAAAATACTACCGAACCTCAACACCAAAAAATTACAAACATCCATTATATTTAAACAATTACCAAATTCCAAATAATAATAAAATATAATTCTAACAAACCTAAACACCAAAATAATAATATATTAAATCTAAAGATCAAACAATGAACAAAATACCTAAAATTAAATTAAAACAACTAGTGCGGAACCAGAACAACCAAATAGGGAATTAAAAATTTAGATTAACTCTAAATATCAAATAAATTATAAAAATAGTATTTACAACAATGAATGAAAATATGTGAAAATAATGATAGGGGAGAGAGGTGGAGTCTGTACATAGAATATCTGAGCTGAAATTAGCAAAAAAGGAGAAGAAATGGGCATGGTTGTAGTTGCAGAGAGAGGGGAGACCCAAGTTAGTGATGCTTTGTAGTTGTGCGGGAGATGGATTAGCAGAGTGGCAGGGTGGGGCAACAGCATGGTAGAGCGGTGAGATGAAGTGACACGGTGGAGCGGTGCGCCGGTGTGGTGTGGAGGAGGGGAGGAGTCACGGAGGCTACGTGGGAGAGGAGAGAGAAGTGAGGAGTGAGAAAAAGGGGGCACATAGGTTAAATATATTTATTATTTGTGATGAACTATTTTTTATAGAATTATTTCTGTTGCAAATAGTCTTTTAGTGAAAAGTATTTACGATGAGAATTAAATTCTGTCAAAAATATTTTCGAGATGATGAGTATTTGCGATGGAAGTCATAGTCCGTCACAAATTCCCTTCAAAAATGAGTTTGGAATCAGGTGGTGGGAGTTCTCGCAATAGCTATTTGTGATGGAACAGTTTATTCCATTGTAATTAGCGATTATTTGTGACAAAATAAGTGTTCCATTGAAAATAGTCTGAGTTCGGGGACTATTTTCACTAGGTCACTTGTCCATCACAAATAATCAAATTTCTAGCAGTGGACAATGAACCTTCAAATGATACCAGTTGCTTTTTGATCACTAGAGATAGAGCTAGGATGGTCATGAGTCCTACTGCTTATTTTGGCCAATATGATACAACCTCATTTTCTTTCAATGTTTCCCATGATCTTGTGACTATGGATCCTCAGACATATAAGCATGATATAAATGAAAATGATTCCCAAAAATGGATCACTTCCATGAATAATGAGATGAACTCATTAAATAAAACCCATGCTTGGTATATTGTAGACAAACCTCCTATATGATAAAGTCATTGGTTGTAAATAGATTTTCAAAAAGAAAGGGGACAAATTTGGAGATAAAAAAATTAAATTCAAATCTAGGATATAATTCAAGGGATTACTTTAATATAATGGAATTGACTACTCTAAAATCATTTCTTATCTTTTTAAACAAACATCTATTCGGTAATTGATTTCTTTATTTTCTTACCATGAATTTTATATAGATAAGATTAATGTTAAAACTGATTTTCTTCATGGTGAAATTGATGTATTTTGTATATGAAGCCTCTTAAAGGCTACATGGATGAGTTCAAATTGAACCGGTTTTTTTAATTAAATAAATATTTGTATGGCTTAAAACAAGACTCATGATAATGGTATAGAAAATTTGATTCATCAATGCAGGATAATCAGTTTAGTAGGAGAAAATATGATGCATGCATGTATTTTAAATTTGTTAAAAATGTCATGATTTATTTACTACTTTATGTTGATGACATGATGATCATATGAAAATATATAAAACTCATCACTTTTTTAAATCAAAATTGATGAAATATTTTGAAATGATAGATATTGGTAATACCAAACAAATTCTAGGAATAGAAATATTTAGGGATAGAGAAAAAAAGTTCTATTTTTATCCCAACATGCTTATATTTTGAAAATCATTAAGAGATACCTATTTAGAACTATTAAGCTTGATAATGTACAAATTGCACAACACTTTATGGCTTCAGTATTACAAGTATCTGATACAAATGATGATTTTGAATACATATCTAGAATTCTTTATGCTAGCATGGTTGTTAGTATCATGTATTCAATGATTTTCACTAGACTTGATGTAGCTTTTGTTGTTAGCACATTATATAGATTTATGTTTAATGAAGATAACTCAAATGAACATTCACTTAAATTTATTCTTAGATAGATTTCATTTTCACATACTTTAACCCTTTATTATAGTAAAAATGTAAATTCCAATGGATTAGTATCCACCTTTGTGGACTCTGAATAAGCCTGAAATTTTGGTATTAGAAAGTCCCTCACAAGTCATTTTTTACACCATATACAATACCCTTTTCATGGAAGTGAAACATGCAGTTTGTTAAGGCCCTATCGACCTCTAAGGCTGAGTATATTTTACTTATTGAGGTTTTCAAAGAAGCAACCTGGTTAAATGGTTTACTTTCAGAACATTCACTATATAATTCTATCATTACATTATATTCTAATAGCCAATCTACTTTAAATTTATCTAAGAATTTATTTTTCTGTGTTAGGTCAAAATAAATTGATATTGGAATAAATTTTATTAGAGATATTATTGAATATGGAATGGTTTTCATAAAAAAGATACACACTGACAATAATCTACTTGATATTTGACTAAGGATGTGACATCGCCCAAATTCAACCACTACTTAGATATGTTTAATGCAGTTCCATTTCAATAAAAGTAGGTGTAAAAGCATTTATAATTTTATATGAAATTGATAGAGATTTGTGAAATTTATTTCCATATAAAATTTCATTTTTATTTTTTCCATTCATATTTGTTTACATTTAATATATATAATTTACATATTTATTTATGCTCAAATGTGTTCTATATTTCTAAAATATTGGGATACTGATCTGATCCTCAATTATTCAGTTATAATTTCTTAGGTGGTTTTCATGGGTGCACTTTTGTTACACTTCACAATCAATTGATCAGTTTGGTTACCTCGGCCTTTGGCTCTTTTGGTTTGGGTAAATCCCTTGCAACCTCTGGTAAGAAATCCTTTGTATGATTAGAGCATAAGAACCCTTGTGTTTTTTGTACATCTTTCCTAGAGGATATCAATCCCTCCCACTACTACAACTAGTTCTTTTCAAATCACTATTTATCTCAGTGAAGATAGGGGGGGTCCCCTTTATCAACGCTAAAAAAGCGCTAATAAAGGGGGTCCTTTACCACCGTTAAAAAAGCGCTGATAAAATCCCCCCCTTTATCACCACTAAAAGTAGCACTGATAAAGGGGGCCTTTATCATCACTCAAAATAGTGTTGATAAAGGCCTAGCTGCCTATGATGTGCTGTTTATATAATAGCACACCCACCAGCACCTGCACAACACACACACATCACCTTCACAAAACAACACCTGCACATTTCACATAAGAACAAATCATCACACACAACAACACACACAAGAACAAAGAAGTTCACACAAGGGTTTGAAAAACAATGTTATATAAATTTCCAACAATGTTTTATATAATTATATTTACAATTATCTGATAAACAGTTAAAAACATTAATGTTTCATCCTTTTACATTCGTGAACCCTTCTCAAAAATGTATGCCCATGGTATTAGTTTCCAAAAAAATCATTCCAACTCAAGCATAAGGTTTCAACTATATAAGAAAACAAATATTATGTTAATAATACTATAAATAAATAAATTAAACATTAATATAAAATAATACATTAAAAAAAGATCAATTTAAAAAAAAAACACATTTGGAGTTATACAAGTCACACTGTGTGTCGTATTGAGGTGGGGTTGATTCCAACACATCACAAATGAGTTATCGATTGTTTTCCTAAAATATTAAAACAATTCGAATGAGTTTTATTAGTTTTTAGTATGTACCTTTTTCTTTTACTAGAATTAATATCAAATTTAAATGGCACATTTAGTTTTATACCAGTCACATTGTTCATCGGATTGAGGTGTGGTTGATTTCTACATGTCAAAAATGGCCCAGGGAACATTGTTATAAAGTATCAAAATAATCCACATTCATTTTCTCTGTTTTTAGTATGTCAGTTGTGTTTTCTTACTAAAATATCATTTGAAACCAGAAACATGCATTTTGAGTCATATTGGCCGCATCGTGCATCCATTTGAGGTGAGACTACTTCATACATGTCAAAAAGGACTTAAGAATAACTATTATAAATTATGAAGACAATTAGAGGGAATTTTCTTGGTTTTCAGTGAGTGAAACGTTTTGAGCTAAAATGTCAATTTTAAACTGATAATGAACACTTTTAGTCATACTGGTCACGTCGTGCATTGGATCGAGGTGCGGTTGATTTCTACACATAAAAAATGACTCATGTATCATTGTATTAAAGTATTAAAACAATGAAAATGAATTTTCTTAGTTTCCAGTATATCACTTGTTCTTTTTACTGAAATTAATGTCAATTTTAAATAAAAACACATTCAGATTTATACCTGTCACATTGTTTATTGGATTGAGGTGTGTTTTATTCCTAGATGTTACTAATGACCAATGTATTTTTTCTCTAAATTATAAAAACAATCCAAATTCATATTCTCGGTTTTCAGTATGATAGTTGTGATTTTTTACTAAAATATCATTTCAAATGTGAAACATGCTTTTTGAGTCATACCGGTCGCATCGTGCATCGGATTAATGTGAGAATACTTCAAAAATACCACAAATGACTTATGCATTGTTTTCATAAAGTGTAAAATCAATCCTAATGATTTTTCTTAGTTTTTAGTGGGTGATATGTTTTGAGATAAAATGTAAATTTTAAACTGATAAGAAATTTTTTTAGTCCTACAGGTCACACCATACATTTTATTGAGGTTCGGTTGATTTCTACACATCATAAATGACTCATGGATCATTTTCGTAATGTATCAAAGAAATCCGAATGCATTTGCTCGGTTTTCAGTATGTCACTTGTTCTTTTTACTTAAATTAATGTCAATTTTAAATAAAAAGACACATTTGGATTTATACCAGTCACATCGTGCATTGTAATGATGCGGGGTTTATTATTACATGAAAAAATGGCTCATGGAGTGTTTTCCTAAATTATCAAAATAATCTAAATGTTTTTCTCTGTTTTCAATATACTAGTTGTGTTTTTTACTAAAATTAATGTTAATCTTAAATAAAAAGAGATACTTTGAGTTATACTAGTCACACCATGTATAATATTGAGATGTGATTGATTCCTACACATAAAAAATAACTTATAGACCATTTTAATAAAGTATCAAACCAATATAAATGCATTTTATTAGTTTTTAGTATGTTTGTTTTGTTTTTTACTAAAATATCATTTCAAACTAGAAACACGCATTTTGAGTCATACTGGTCACATCGTGAATTGGTTTTACATGAGAATTATTTATACACATCACAAAGAACTTATGAGTCTTTTTACTAAATTATAAAGACAATTGGAGAGAGTTTTCTTGGTTTTCAGTAAGTGACACATTTTGAACTAAAATGCCAATTTTAAACTGATAATAGAAACGTTTTGTCATATCGATCACACTGTTTGTCAGATTGAGGTGTAGTTGATTTCTACATGTCAAAAATAACTGATGGGTCTTTTTCCTAAAGTATTAAAATAATATGAATGTGTTTTATTAGTTTTCAATACGTCACTTGTTTTTTTATAAATTTATTGTTAATTTAATTTAAAAATACACACTTAAATTCATAACGTTCACACCATGTGTTGGATTTAGGTGTGGTTGATTCCTACAGGTCCCAAATGACTTATAGATCATTGTTCTAAATTATCAAATCAATCCTAATGCATTTTCTCATTTTTCAGTATATCACTTGTTTTTTTACTAAAAATACTAATAATTATAAATAAAAATAGACACTTAGAGTCATACCGGTCACATCTTTAGGATATTTTTGTACATTATTCCATTAGGTATGTTGACCATTATATGATTATTTTCTACAATCATGGTAGTACTAAAAAATATAAATACACAAAGTATTAATATATATTTTAAATGAAATAATAATTATTTTTGAAAATACCTATTTAGGGATCCATCTTTGTTCATGGAATATGATCTATTTCATAAATTTACAAACATAATAACCATAATATTTTTCATTTGTTTGTTTCAGACAGTGTAGAAACATTGAAAAAAATATGTAATTTTTTTTAAATGCGTTTGTATAGTGAAATCTTATTATATATACCCTGATTTTTATCTAGTCGTAGTACTTGTGATGTTTCTTTCCCTTTTACCTTGGCCTCATTCCATGATGTAGATGATATTCACGCACTACACTATCATAAAAAAATCCTCATTAAAAGATAATATAAATTATATAACTAGATTTTTAGTTCTAAAATGTTGTATGTAGTGTATTAAAAATTGAAAAATGCCATCATGTGTGGTCGGTTTTTTGGATATCCATTCATTGAATCCAGGAAATAAATCTTTAGAGTATCCAAATTGACTGCAATGAGCATCCAATTCTGCCTAAGAACACAAAAAAGAATAATTAATTAAATAAATTAAAATATATTTGATATGAATAAATTTTATAGTTTTACACCTGCATCATTGGTGTTAAGAAGAGTCAGTCATTTTTAATTTTGATGTTAAACGATTTGAGAAGGCCTACCACTATTTCACCCTCTTTATTAGATTCTATTTTTTTATTATATAGAGGTGATGTGAGGACCAACGAGTCCAAATTTGTGTTCATGTGAAAATCAAATCAATTTTTTTTCATATATACGCTTAGAAAAAATATGAAATGTTTTTAGTCATAATTATCATAGTATATCTGATTTTGGAAAATCAAATAATGAAAACACACCTCAGGTATACATTTACAACTGAGCCACCTATCAAATCATACTTTGGGATTTCACTTACATTGTTAACACTAATGAAATCTAGATCATCCCTGATGTACATATTTTCATCAAAAACAATTGTGTGAGTACCACCGTATTTCAACATCATATTCACATAAGCCTGCAATGTTAATAAATGTGGATATAGAATGGGTGGGTTTAAGGTGATTTTGAAAGGTTGTTTCAATCAGTTGGTTGATCATTGAGATGGTTTTGATCTATTCTTTATTTTCACCTCCTTCCCTATGCATGTCTGTAATAACAATCATCGGTTCAGATCTTTTTTCATTAAATGTTAAAGGTTTATCTTGAAAAATAAATTGAAAATGAATACCTCCTTGTCGACATGTTTTTTACAAGCTGTGAAGGCCATGCGATGAATGTTCCAAGATATTGTTCAACCTTATGAATATCTCCATCATCAAGTGGAATAGGTATCTCAGTGATCAGTTCATGGTATACATTAATCATTACTTTTAAATGACCTTTTGTTTGTGGTATGTTGTTTAGCATGGAATTATGGATATTGAACACTTTATCCCTATATAAAAGGCGATGGGTGGGTGTTGATAGATATAAATCACCACCATTTTCACCCCATAGAATATCAGTACAAGAAAGGTATAAGTGTATATCTGATTCAAAATTCATAGAAAAAATTATTATAACATTGATTACCTCATCTAAGACTGGTTTTTGAGGGGAATGACTTGCCACAAAGCTGGTGGGGGGTGGGACACGATCTTCACACACTGGTTATTCTTGAGTTTCTTCTTCTCTCCCCCCACTATAAATTTTTTTATGGTCTCTCTCTACCATTTAATTTTTTCTTCAATGATAGCTACTTATTCTCTCATCATTTTTGTTTCTTCACATCAATCCTCTTGTTTTTTTTCTAAAAAAATGTTCGGGGTGTCACCCCAAAACCCGCACATCTGGCATGGACATACTTTTCTGGATACTTCAAGGCCACCAAAAGTATGTATGCATCCAGTTTCGATGTTGATGATTCCTGTGACTATGTCAGATAGAAAATATAATAAAATAAGTAATCATTGTTAAGTAATATTGATTAAAGAAAAACAAATATTTATTATGTCATACTTACACATGTTTCCCACACTTTTTTGTGTGTTTTCATCTATTAGTATCCCATCTTTATTTACAGGTGCCTCCTTCCATAGTATATGACATGGGATGAAAGTGACTTTGGATTCTAATTCATCAATATACATATAAACAGAAAAACATAGTTATGGTGTTGTTTTATGTCACCTAATAGTATTACAATAGATTTAAAATATGTACCAATTTTTTTCAAGTAAAGTGTTCCCCATCCTTGCTTTACGGTAGGGGCACACTAGTTTTGATACTCATTCCTTATTTTCGGTACTAGGTTTTTGTTTCATAAATAAAAAACTATCAATCAAAGTGACAAATACATGTATCTTCAAACAACGTATTACCAAACAAAATGTAACTAAAAAGATGACACCACATGACGGCTAGTAAATGCATCCCACTCTTCTTGGGTTATCAGGTGTGCATAAAGAGAAGGTGGGTGCATGTTTATTTTCCCTTCAGCATCTTTAAGATAATATCTCATTATAATTGTGCAAAATCCTATGTGAATCCTTCCAGAAACCCTTAACACATAGTCCTTGTGCGAGTCATCTACTATAAATGCACTCTACAAGGGATGATGAAGAGTAAATCAATGTTTCATTATTTTATTTTTTAGTAAATTAAAGAAATGATATCATAATGTTATCATAATATCTCCCCACATCCATATATTAATCTTAGTGACAACATGGTTCCATGAAAATACATCAATCAACACGTGTTTCTGAGTGACAATTCTAATATAACTCTTGAACATGGCCTTTTTTGGGTTAACATTCTATCCCCGCTTATTCTATCTGACCTCGTATTTGATGACTTTCAATTTTGACTTAAAGATTTTTTATAACACCATAAAACTAAGACAATCCTATTTTTTCTACACCGCCAGTATTCCATTGCCTACTATTTCAAGGGTTTCAACATTATCAATATATTCCTCCGAAGCGCTAGCATCGACATGTGAAGATGGTGGTTGTACCTATGCATTGGGAGTAGCAGCAGTAGGTTGAGAAACTTGTTGGTCCTCTGCACTATGAGAAATAAAAGTTTGAGAGACCTGTTGTTCCTCTGCACTATGAGAAGTAGCATGTTGAGAGACCTGTTGTGCCTCTACACTGTGAGAAGTAGTAGGTTGAGATACCTATTATGCCTTGGGATTTAGAGCATCATCATGTGCAGAAGTCATTATCTGCAAAAGTGGTTTAACATTTAATTTAGATTGCATAAAAGAAGTATCAAACAGATAATAATATAAGGTAACATGATGTATATTAAAAAAAAATAAAACCTGATTATTAAACTCACTTTTTTTAAAGGCTGTAGGGATTTGACCCTTATTTAGACTATCCAGATCTCTTCATTGTGGTCTCCTTTGACATAAAAAATGCCACCTACATTAAGACCATTGTGAAATGATTGCGACGTCCTAATGAAAGGGTCATCCTCTATTGAATTTTCATATAACCCTTCAATTGTTTTGGTTGATAATAGAATAATTGACCAGTTTTGGTTTGCGAGATCTTGAACATAAAATACTTGTACTTCCTCTGATTCTGTTATAAATGGTTCATCTTTTTACCCTTCCTTAATGAAGTCTACTTTCTCTAATCCAAACTCATATATTTTAACAAAACTCTTGTTATCAACCCACTTGCATTGAAAAATTATAACTTAGAATTTGATATGATCAAACTCCCATATTTTTTTGATGATGCCACAGTATGACATATTTTCATAAATTAGATATTTGTCCTTAGCACCGGAAACATGCATCACTTTATCCATAAGTGTAACTCCACTATTCTTCATGGTACCGTCTTCATCATGTTCATTAGTATATAATGTATAACCATTAATTACATAATCATTATAAGATAATACATACACACTTGGTCATACGATTATCCATCGAAGTCATTCTGAAAATTGACTCTACATTTTCATCTGAATACTTAAATATATGGTCCCAAAACCATCATATGAACATTCAATTATGTGTATTGGATATCCATTTTTAATCTCTTGATGGATTCAAATGCATAATAATTTATTTTTGGGTTTCGATATATGGGTCAACCTCTAAACTATTATGAAAAACGCAAAGGTGGGTCTACTTTTGATCTGTAATATTGATTGTGACAACCTCTATTCAAGAAATTCCTTAAACCATAAGCCACTTAGTGTGATGAGATTTCGGTAGACCAATTATTTCCACACCAGATAGGTATTTGGTATAGAATTCAATGGATTTATTAACAATATACCGCTCACAATACAACCCTCTAGACGACTTCATTTTTTAACAAACCCTTTCAAAATATTCATATTCTGTTCAATGGGGTTCATTAATTTATAGTGTATATGACCACATATTTAAATCTATCTCACCAAGTGAGCCATCAAATAAACCATCATATCAATGAATGTTTGTGGGAATAACATTTCCAATTTACATTATATGATGGAAATTTCTATTTTCATACTTGGAAATTTCGTAAGGTCTATAACTTTGCTTCATATATCTTTGAAGAAAAAGCATATCTTTGTTAATGTATGACATACATTATTGAAAAGAATGCACTGTAAAGTGATAGGAATTAGATCTTGCATCAAAACATGGTAGTCATGTGATTTCAAACCCTTTAACTTTAAATTGGTCATTGACACGATGCCCTTGATATTCGATGAATACCCCTATAAAACCATTACATCATTCAAGAAGTTAAAAAACTGATATCTCTCCTACCTAGAAAGAGTGTAAGAACCTAGAGGAAGAAAAGTTCATTTTCACCCTTAACTGGTGCCAACTATTCTCGTATTCCCATTTCAATCATATCTAACCAAGCCTTAATTACATAATTTGTTTTATTGGGTGAATTTAGCAACGTGTTGATGACACTATCACATACATTTTTTTTCAACAGGCATAACATCAAGAATGTGTCTGACGTACAAACAATTATAGTATGGTAATTCAAAAAAAAACTGATCACTTCTTCCAATTGGTTTTTGTAAGGTTTTTTGAAAACAGTTTACTAAAAGAAGTGTCCACATTTTTTATTTCTAAAATAGTCGATCACCTATTAGTAGATACAATGCTGTATGTTCTTCTAAAATTCCATCGAATGATGTAATCCAATATTGGTACTTATGTCATTGGGTTAGAAATCTATGATGTCCTAGAAACACAGTTTTTGATGAATGTTTCAACCTAATTGAATGTGTACCTTACACGCAGATGAGACACCCATGAGTTCCTTTAATGTTATATCCTGAAAATTTCCATAAGAAAGAATGTCATTTATCATCCCGTACAACATGGATCTCAATGTGAAATCTTCATTTATTTAAGAATCATACAACGTAACACTGGAATCCCACAATAATTTTAAATCCTAGATCAATGGATCCAAATAAACATCAATATCATTACCCGGTTGTTTTGGTCTTGATATAATTATAGATAACATGACGTGTTTTCATTTCATGCACAACTATAGTGGAAAGTTATAATTTACCAACATAACCATCCATGTACTGTGAGTGCTACTTTGAAAACCAAAAGGGTTCACTCCATATGTTGATAATGCAAAACGAAGGTTTCTTGGTTCGATTACAAAATCAGGATACTCATGATTGATTCTCTTCTACCGAGGAGAGTATGCTGGGTGACATAGTTTCCCATATTTATTTCTTATGTCTACGTACCACATCAATTGCCCTGCAGTCTCCTTACTTTCATATAGGCGCCAAATCCTTGGAATTATTGGAAAGTACCATACAACTTTTGTAGGACTGGATTTATCTTTCTTGTATTGAGAATCACCACACTTTGGGCATTCTCTAAGTGATTTTTGGTCCTTGTGAAACATAATAATGTCATTTGGGTAGGTGTGTATTATTTCAGAGATCATACCCATCAAGCGTAGCATTCATTTGGCATAATATTTTCAGATTGGGAGCTCATTATCTTTTGGGAGCATGTCATTCAAAAGAGTAAGTAATTATATAAAACTAGAGTCACTCCATCCATTGCCTACTTTCAAATTATACAGCTTCAATATGGTTGATAATGTTTTATATTTAGTTCAACTACTATACAAAGGCATCTTTGCACAACTCTTTAAATGATCAAACAATTTTTGGCAATCACGAAGTTTATCTTCAACTTTCCTTATCATTTCCTCAATATGATCTTCATCATCATTCACATCTGTAATCACATCCTTGATACATTCTTCTTTATTTTATACACTTGTAATCAAATTAGATGATCCATAAAATGAATTATTATCCCATCCACTAGCTACATTCACCTTTTACTTGTGTTTATTCCTATATTTATAATATCTATCTATTTCGTGATAGATAAAGTGTTATTCCAACTCCTATGGACTAACTGGTCTTGAATAACAATAGTGTAAACATGGAAAAAGGATTTGAGAGGGGTTATATGTATGATCTTTTGAAAACTTGAGGAACTATTTCAATCCATCTCCATACTCTTTTATCAAAGGATTGACATCCATCCATTATTAATTCATATCCATCCTATTTGATTCGGTGATATTAGTATTTAACAGAATAAATACACAAAATATTGATATAATGTAATGGTATTCCTAATTCTATAAAAAATATAAACTTAAAATATTATGGAAATACTATAGTTCAAATGTCATTTGAAAACTATTTAAAAAATCACACTTGAAATCCCATTAAAAAACCATCCATTTACACAAATTCCTTATTAAAACCACACACCCTTTTAAAAATAAATCAATCAGTTCCAAAAACTCTTTAACAAAACCATAATTCCTTTTTTTAACATTCATGGAAACTCAATGACCCAACAATCTTAATCATTTAAAATGAGCGACAACCCTCTAAGAAACATTTCAAAACATGTGAATCATTTTAAAAGATCCACTTAGACATTTTCAAAAAGATATAGATCCCAAGAGAGGAACATTATAAAAGATATATAGAAAACATCTCAATTCATCACAAATCAATCAGTGTTTTACGATTCTATCACATTATTCCGAAGGTTTGTGTAATAATAATAATTTCCATAGGCATTTTATATTGCGCTTCTTAGCATTGGATATCCCTTATCCATGTTTCCATTGTCCAGTTATATCAATCATCCTTTACCACAACACCAAAGTCCCAACGGATATGTTCCATAGTCAGTAACCAAACTCACTACCATGAATCACTCATGTTCAAGTTTACTAAAAATACTGCATTATCTCAATGATCATTGGCTCACACCAAATCAATTGGTTGTATACCACAAGAAAAATGTATATGTCTCTCACATGAAGTACTTTTGGTTCCTTCCTTTATAAATAAACCTAAGAAAATATATAAGCATGTACCCAACTACTAGATCGAGATCACTCCCAACACGCCACTTCTCAAGTCCAATGCATCCACATGCCTACCCATAAAGGTGTATTTTTATATAATTATCTCTTGGTGATAGAAGACCCCTACAAGTCCAATGAATTGAAAATAATCCCCACACATTCCAATTAATTAAAAATTTATGATTTTATATTTATGAAATAATAATTTTAAAGAGAGAGTAGTGTTTTTAGAGTCACAATTATGTTTAAATAATTGATTTTAATGAATATTAAAATCCACCTAAGTAAGAATCTTAAAATGAACCATTTAATCACAATGTGTTTTATATAAAAATTCTTTACACCATTGACTCTATAGGAAAAACAATTTTCATAATATAAATCAGGCCTTAAGTTATTTTGTAACAATCATGATTTTAATTTCATCTTACTCATTCCCACTTAGTCAACCCATCCATTACATAACCACCAAATCAACCTCTTAATTTAAGGATAAATTGGTTTTATAGACATATAATTCCTTCAGGTTTAAGTGAAATGGGATGATTTCCATTATAGAAAAATAACACGACTCAAGAATATTTATATTATATATAATATAAAAAACATAGAATGTTTAATATAAGATACATTTTATATCTTACAAGTATTCATAAAGGCAGGTTGACACAATTGGACAATATATTGTTTCAATTTCATCCAATGATTAATAAAAAATGAAACTATGTCACATATTTATAATATAAAAGTGTGTAAAACAACTCAAAAATGGTCTCCCCAAATTATACATTTGTAAAAAAAATAACATAGGATTCTGAGGGTTGAACAAAATAATAAATTATATAAAAAAGACCACAAAATTAATAATGGAATATGGAGGTCCCTATTTAATACCATATAGAACATACATTGTGAAATAGTTATAGTAATAGAGTGATTACTTATTATAGGAGAGTCTCGGGTCTTGCAATTAACACCTAAATTCTATATTCCCTAAGTTATACACTTATCAAAAGTGATCAAACACTTATACAGTTGACCATAAAACCATTTTCCAAATAAAAAACAATTCCCCTTTACTAGAAGATTCCAAAAAAACCTAGTTCATGCCTCAAATGAATCCCAGGGACCTGATGGCCACTTCACATCATACTAAGTATTCATACTGAAAACTTAAAAATTAAATAATGTCCATTGATCATAGAATTGCCACATATAATCCAACTATTTTCCAATCTACTACCAAAACATTTAAAATAATCTTATGAATATGACTATTTTCTAAAATCCTTAAGAATGCCTAACCACACTATTATCCCATCAACAACACAAAAAACAAAAATGTAATATTAATATCAAATCCCTTTCCATAGACACATTGAACATGAATAAACATTGATTATATGCAAACCATAAGTTTCTAATTTCATTTAATCACACCCAACATTACTTAGTAAAAGTTTTGTGATCCAAAACGGTTCACTACACATGTGAACCAAACTTGTTTAACTCTCATAACTCTCTCAAGAAGATAAGGTCACAAACAATGACATAGTAATCAAAATCTAAATACATTTGAATCAATTCCAATACTATATATATCAAGTGTTTCATATTTTAAAATAAATAATGCACTAGTATACCTAAGGCCTCCTCATAAGCCTCCAAATTCTCTGAAAATCCCACTTTCCCAAACTAATTTCATATCTACAAGTGTATAAAATTCCGTATTTTTACAATCCATTACAAAAAGATAATGAACATAAACTTTTTTTGTATGGATGAAAAAAATCTAGAAATTATAATTTCAATGCAACTAATTAATTTCAATTTATGTAAAACCATTTCATATTTGGGTGACCCATTATATGGATTTTATTAAAACCCCAAGCTTCAAACCAAATTAATAAGTTTCATCGTAAAATTATGAAAAATCCAATTTTGAAAAGATGCTATGAAGAAAAACTAAACCATAATATAGGTTCTATCAGGATTACCACATATAACATTACTAATTTTAAAATATATATAATTCATAAAAAAGGGTAACTCCATCGCAAAACATCGTTGGATCAGAGTGCATTAACAGCAGAACCAAGGACAACCAACATTCAATTCATTTAGTGTGCAAGAAAGGACCACTAACAACCATGATTTTTAATAGGGAATTTAGCCAGTATAATTCAAAACATAACCATTAATATCAAAATATAATAACATGAAAAATAGATGAGAAATAGGAGAAAACTAACCGCAGGGGTGTGGTTCATCACGTGGAAGAGGTGCATTCACGATAGAGGAGAGGCATGCAATGGAGGAGTCCTCTGGGGGAGAGGCGCACTATAGATGAGTCCTCTGACGGAGGAGAGGCGAATGAATGAGGAGAGGTACATGGGGAAGCATGGTTCGTGGCGGAGGGAATCACAGATGTAGTGGAGTCGGCGACGAAGGAGAGGTGCGTGACAGAGGATTCCTCTGATAGAGGAGAGGTGCACGACAGAGGAGAGTCGCACAGTGAAGGAGAGTCACGCAGTGGAGGAGAGGCACGTGGGGAAGGTGGGTTCATAGTGAAGGAGTTAGCAGGAGAGGAGGAGGATGAGGAGGAGGAGGTGACAACAACGATCGACTTCTGTGAGAGCTTGAGGGGTAGGAGGGAGGATAAAGTTAGCGTTTCTTTATAAAACTAGGTGATCCTTTTATCAGTGCTAGATAAAAAGCACTGATAAATGTATATTTTATCAGTGCCAAAATAGAAAGAATTGATAAAGGATGTCTTTATTAGTGCTAAAAAACACTAATAAATACACATTTTATCAGTGTTTTTTAGGGATGATAAAGATAGATATTTATCAGCACTCAAAAAGCACTGATAAAGATATAAGGTTAATAATTTATTTATGTTCTTATATATATTTATAAAAATATATACATGATAAATATATATTTATATTTCTAAAATTATAATTTAAATAATTATAAAATTATAAGAAATGTACTTATTATATTTATAATCTTAGAAATATATTAATTATATATATTTATGAGTTTATATATGTATATAAATATATTTCTTCTAATTTTATAATTATTTATATGAATATATATATATATAATTATAATTATAAATGAATATATATATATATTTAAATAATTATAAAATTACAACAAATTAACATTTCTAATATTTATAATTTTATTAATATATATTTAATATATTTATTATAATTTTATAATTACTTATATATATCTCAATTTATTTATAACTATAAATATAAATATTTGTATTTATTTCTCAATTTTTCTATATATTTGTAAATATATTAAGAAATATATTTATTTAATTATATATAACATTATATATGAAAATAATAAATATATTTTTTATGAATTAATAATTATTTAAAAAAATATATATATTTATTTGTATTTATAGCTAATAAATAAATATATATTTATTTGTAATTAAAAACTATAATAAATAATTTTTTTACAGTTGTAATTATAAATAAATAAATATTTATATAATTATAAAATTATAAAAAATATATTTATAATTTTATAAGTATATATAATTAATATATTTATTATAATTTTTTAATTATTTAAATATATCTACATTTATTTATAATTATATTTATAACTATTTGTATTTATTTATAGATATTTGTATATAAATATATATAATTAATATATTTATTATAATTTTTTAATTATTTAAATATATCTACGTTTATTTAGGAATTATAACTATAAATATTTGTATATATTTATTTAATTATGTATTTATAACTGTATAAGTAGTATAATAAATATATTTATCATAATTTTATAATTATTTACTAACATATATATTTATAGTTATAATTATACCTATAAATAAATAAATTTATAAAGTTGTGTATATAATTATAAATATTTGTATAAAATTATAAATAAATAAATAAATAAATAAATATATAAAATTATAATATATGTATATATTTATTGTAATTTTATAATTATATATATATATATTTATAATTACAAATAAATATATTTAAAAAGTATTTATATATATTTAAAATTTATTAATTATTAATATAATAAATATATTTATTCTTTAAATATATCTAATTTAATTTTATAAGTATTGAGAACATAATATAGTATATATATGGTTAACTTTCATGAATTAATCATATACACCTAGTAAAATATACATAATAAAAATTGAGCCATCAATGGACAACATGAATAATACAAAGAGTGTAATGCATAAATGAACATTCGTGATGATACATAACATATACACATGCATGATCAATATATTTATGGACCAAATTCAATGAAAACATACATATATTTAATTATAATCATATAAATACTTTTAAAAAAAATTAAATATATATTTTTAAATTATTAAAAAATATATATTAATTATAAACATACATTTTTTATTTAATGTATACATATAAACATTATTTTTGAATATAAATATAATAATTGTATATAAATTATTATTAAAAACTTTTATCAGCGCTAAAAATAGCACTGATAAATGTATCTTTTATCAGTGCTAATAAAAGCACTGATAAATGCATACCCTTTGTCAGCGCTTTTTTTAGCGGTGATAAAGGTTTCATTTATCTGCGCTTTTAGCTAGCCCTGATAAAGGACCCCCCTTTATCATCGCTTTCTGTTTAGCACTGCTAAAATGAGGCACTTCCCTTTCCCTATTTTGTGTTAGTGTCTGCCCCTTTATTCTGAAGATGATCCAATCCCACCGATGGGGATCTAATAGAGATTTTGGAGCAGAGTTTTGATAGAGTGCCATTTCTAGATCTGGAGGCCGTAACCTCATTCATAGGAGATGCCTGCAACCTATTCTTCTAGGCCAAGAGTTGTACGATTTAAAAACAAGAAGAGTGTTTTTATACCATTCTTGGGTGATTTCAAAACCATAAGGTTGTTCATGCGCTATTCTTGTGTGATTACTGATCTAGAACCAAATCTTCCTCCTTCGTAGCATTTCAAAGAACCTTTGGTCAATAGAGATATAACAATATTCTATGTTCCCCTCATTTATTTTATATGCTTCAAAGATTTTTTATTTCTTATTTTTGTGCTTTAGTTTTAGATCTGTCTCCCTAGATTACCTTTTTTCCTATCTTCTTTTTGAGCATTAGTAAAATAGTACGAGTTTGTGGTGTTCTTTCTATGCATGTAGGGCTAAATTATCTGAATCACGTTAAATACATTTGTTCATTACTATTTTTATTTCTTGTGTCTGGCTCTATTATGTCTCATCTTAATTATCCAAGTTTTCATTTTATTTATGTCTATCATCATTATTCCATCACAATTCTATTATGGATCATGTAGTCACACTGAGAGGGGTGACGAATCATGTGTGACATGTTTTATTGAATTATTTTCTTTTTCTTTCACACCCCTTTAATTAAAACCTCTATCACCTATTAGGGTGATTAGATCATATATGTAATGAAGAAAGTAAATGAAACACAACACATAATATTTTTACAATGTTTGGTACTAAGACCTACACCTTGCTGCAACAATTTATTCCCCTTGGTTACAGATTTTTTACTACATGCAGGTGGTTACCTTCAGGGAAAGTCCCATTCCAATCCATAATGAGTCCTATAGTGTTCCCAATCTACAGTCCCACTAGAGATCACAAAGATTCCATGTACAAAAGCGATTCCATATTCCCACAAGTGGATATTTATACTCTATCCCATAGCGTTACTAGTATCCTATTGGCCTTTATATACTTCTGAGCCCCACTAGAAGTCTTGTCTTGCTCTAAAGTCCTATTAGAGACTTCTACTACACTTCAAAATATGATCCACAAATAGAATGTTCTTTGTCAGCTTCTGACTACTTCAACACTACATTGAGATGTAATCTTTCTCCACAAACAAACAAGATCATCTGAACTGCTCATGTATACTATTTCAAGAGATTCAACAACTTATAAAAAACTACCTGATCCTACACACTATTCTCTAATCTTAAAATTATTTGAACATATCTCAGCACATTAACTACTCAGGTATATGCCTTATTAAATTATTCTTGGCCCAACCTCAAATAAATGCACATTATTCATGAAAAATATATTGCATGTTCATTTCTCAATATTTAAACATGTATGATACAATGCATGGTCTTATCAATTTTCATCATAGTATATTGAACTATGATTCTTCTCATTTTATTTCATGTTATCTATACACTTGCTTTCACAACATACACTGTACTGCTTCACAAAACCATAGCCCACATATTGCTTCATTGTTTCACTTGCACCTCATGCATGCATATTATTTTATGCATGTTGTTTCTCATATTCTTTCTGTATCAAAAGAAAGTGGATTCACATATCCCTTATTTTAATAGATTACTATATTTGGAAACCATAATTTCTTTTCCAAACCCTATCTCATGTATAAGTTTACTATATCTCATGCATATATTATATCACATGAATGCACCTCAATTTTTTTTCATGTAAAGGTATACACATGATCTCTACTTCATGAAGCTTTGATGCTCCCATAAATCTTTTTTCTTCATGTGAACAGAACTTAAAAAGTTATTTTGAATATATTCTTATTATTTATTTGTAGAAAAACTTCGAATGTGAATAGGACAAGTAATGGTTTCTCGAATCAACTTATTCTTCATGTGACCATGAAGGAAAACTCACAACATAACAATATGGAACATTGTCAAGAATAAATAGACTTTTCATAATCTATTTTCTCTCTCTCAAACATATCCTAAATATGTATTTCATTCATACTAAAAAATGGTGAGGTCTGAGGTTATTTATATAAAACTCCCACCGATATAGCTGCACCACCTCAACAAATATGTGCACCACCTTTCATCTATATGCACCACCTCAACTCGAGATTTTTTAATATGTTTTCTGATTTTTGTAAAATGCTTAGGTTATTTTTTTAAATGTTTCTCAAAGGCAGAATCAACGATGTCACCTTTGGGATTATTCCTAAATGCGACATCGCCACTATCGCCTTTTGGTTAAGTCCAAAGGCGGCAGTGACGCTATTGCCTTTTCACTAATTTTTTTTTCTATTTTAAATATTATTTTTTATATATTTATAATTTTAATTTAAAATTTTAATTTTGTTATATTTATATATATATACATAAATAAAACAAATGTTTCAATAGAATTTATCTCTTATTCAAGTACATGATTTTTCTAGCCTATAAAATATAAAGTATAAGACCGATATAATTGAAAATTAAAACATGGATTAAAAATCTAATAAGTTGTCTAAAATAAAAATAATTGCTTAAAAAATGTTGATGAAAAATAATTTATAAGCCGTATAATCCACCAAATTGAAACTTAAAAATGTTTCAAGTACGTGACTTTGTAAGACTATAAAATATAAACTATAAGACCAATATAAATGAAAATTAAAACATGGATTAAACATATAATAAATAGTAAAAAATAAAATAATTTATTAAAATATGTTGATGAAAAATAATTTACAAGATTTCTTATCCACAAACTTGAAACTTAAAAATGTTTCAAGTATGTGACTTTGTGAGCCTATAAAATATAAACAATAAGACCAATATAAATTAAAATTAAAACATGGATGAAAAATATAAGAAATAATCAAAAAATAAAAAAAATTCTTAAAAAATGTTGATAAAAAATAATTTATAAGCTTTCTAATCCACCAACTTAAAAATTAAAAAAGTTTCAAGTACGTTACTTTTCCAGCCTATAAAAATATAAACTATAAGACCAATATAAATGAAAAATTAAAACTTGGATTTAACATATAAGAAATAGTTGAAAATAAAAATAAATTCTTAAAAAATGTTGATGAAAAATAATTTATAATCTTTTTAATCCACCAACATGAAACTTAAAATTGTTTCAAGTACGTGACTTTTTTAGCCTATGAAATATAAACTATAAGACCAATATAAATGAAAATTAAAAAATGGATTAAACATATTGATTGTATTCAAAGTTTTAATTTTTATTTATATGAGTTTTATAGTTTATATTTTATATGCTTTCAAAGTCAAGTAGGTGGCTTTGGACCCTCCTCAACATTCCTTCTTTTCACTCTCACATCCAAGTAACTTTTCTTATATTCCTTTGATTTTCATTTATTTATTTTATTTACGAAAAGATTTATTTTCAGCAACTTTTTAGATGTTTAGGATATATTTTAAATTTTATTTATATTTTTTATACTGTATATTTTATAAGATTTTAAAGTTATCTTCTTCAAATTTAATAATTATTCCTATGTTTCAAGTAGTCAATTTTGAAAGCTGTCAAATATAAACTATGCCTAAAATATTAATAAAAAATGAAGCATTGGATAAACATATAAGAAGGACTAATAGTAAAAAATTTATCTCTATTTCAATAGACATAAAACATATAAATGAACATGTAAAATCAATTTCTATGTCTTTGGTGAGGAGATTCCATCCCACATAGTGGTCTATGAATAAGATGTCTGCATCGATTCCCTATAGAGTCTAATGACCTAGAAAAGGATGATTCTTGGGCACCGGAATGTCGACTGTCACATTCTCCACCTATGTGTTAGTGAGAGGAGCTTCCAACTGCATGTTGTATAGCCCTCCTGATCCTTCTCCGACTAGGGTGGTAGAAGGACCTGCCATTATGAAAGTGGGGAACCGAGCCTGTGATGGAGCTATACCCCAAGGTTGCGATAGATATGGACCCCAAGGCAGTGATAGATCAAGACCCCAAAGATGTAATGCATCTGTAACCCAAGGCTATGATGGATCTAGATCCCAAGATGGAGAGAACTGTAGATATACTATCATGAAAGATAGATTCCAGGCCACCTGAGGCACATCCTGAATCGGCTGAGGCCGGACTACTAGAGGGCCAACCTCTACCTGTGGAACAGGCGAGGCCTCATGTGCAACACGACACTATCTACGTCTTCGTCATCGTGGCTCCTAAGCACCCACAGATACTGCAGGATGTTCCTCTGGGGTAGGAATCTCCTCTCTTTAGGATGGACTCTCAAAGATGCTCTCAAAAAGTACACAATAAGATGACATCAGCTCCAACACTTTAGTATGGCGAGATGCCCGGCTAAAGAACCCCTCGTCCTCTTTATCAGTCATGCGAAAAAGATGCTCTGAGTGAGTACCTTGTAAAGAGATTCAAAATGAATTAGAAAATAGTTCAATAAATAGACTAATGGAAATTCATTGACTTACAATATTATTAATATCTCTATCATGTCATGTAAGATACAATATATACTTTTATCTATACCATGACTCATAATCAACCTACTATGAAAGAAATAATCGATTCATAGGTAAACCCTAGATACCAAACTCTGCACGTTTGCACCAACATTTGAGAAATAAGGCATGTACTCGACACCAATCCTCATCCTGCCTCCTGGTCAACTTCACCATGTGAAGCTTCTCTATCTATCTCGGGGGCAATGGAATCGGCTGAGCACATAAAAATTAGCATATGACTCTGTTAGGATGCTGCCACTCAATAATGTGGAAGTGAATTAGGGGCACTATAAACATAGAATCCTCAATTCCAATAGTGTAGTATGGTGGAAAACTGTTCATTATAATCCATTATGGAATCCATGAAATTTGAAATGACATGTGACCTTTGTCAAAGAATATCCTTACTAAAAACCAAAATTGATGCTATTATTAAATTTGTTAGATAGTGATAGATTGTATATACATACCTGGTAAGGTAAGAGACTGTCCAACTAGAGCCGATATACACCCAAATGGTGTCTCAGAACCATGTGGAAACTATGTATCTGACACCACCTGTAAAATACAACATCGATAGTGGAAAATAATGAGAAATTAAATTCAATAACTGCTAGTAGCATAAGAAACCAATAGAAATGAGTTATCATACCAACATCCATGTAGAGTGTCATGAAACACCTCTATCGTGATTGGAGGACCAGTAAGCTCAGGGAAGAATGCGGGGATTCACTCCCATGCCCACATCTGAAGAAGGATGGTGCATCCCATGAGACCTGTGTGGTCCCTATGGGATAGCCTATATAATGCTATGTATGTGTATGCAAAGAAAGATAATTCCCATATGTACATCCTAGCCCGATCAAAGTCCTCTATCAGGGGTAGATACATCATGTTCACGTGCATCCCTGAGTAATCAGTATACATGGTCCCTCCAAGGAGCCATAATATATATGTACGAGCATAATGCATGATAGTCTTCTCATTAGAATCATCAGGTAAATGTGGAATCTGTGCCTCCAACCAAGGCATAGATATTGATGCTCTATCTATAGCCCTACAGTCGAACAAAATGTCGACACATAACAATTGCAGAGAAACGTTGGGCCATGATGCACGAGTGGGTCTAATAACAGATTCCTCCTGGATAGGAAGACTGAGAAGAACTGCCACATCCTGGAGGGTGATGGTCATCTCTCCCTCAGGTAGGTAGAATGTGCGTGTCTCTGGTCTCTACTTCTCTATGAGGGCAGAAATCAAGTGATGGTCGAAAAATGTGAAATCTGATACGACAATACCATAGAATCCAACATAGCACACGTATGACATAATGGCATGTAGAGGCTCCCAGTGATGAAAATGGTGTGCTCAACACACCCTGATCGATCGATCCTCACCACCACCTACCAGAAAACCTCATCCAATGGATAAACCCCTGACCATTTATTAAAATAAAAGAAAAGGACAGTAGTAAGCAGCATAAGCCAAAAAGAAAAGAAATTACATGTCACAAAAACCATACCCATCTCCATAATCTTCCTCCACAGTATCCCTTTCCCATTACGAGCTATCATAATGCTTCAAAAACATAGCATATTTCCTTCATAGATTCATCCATTCCAAGAATAAGAGCTCATCTTTGCCACCCGAAGACCTAGTGGCTAATGGCTTTGGCAGATATGAGTAATCTTTCCTTGACCTGCATCACGGTAGAGCAGTCATGATTTCTTGAGCCCCAATCATCTTTGTCTTCTCGCCTTGGACCACATCACTAAAAGAAGGCTTGATCATACCACCATAGTTTTCTTGGTCACTCTTAGAGCAATTCCCCCATTTCCTATGGATGATCACCTTCTGAAATTTATATTCCCCTCCACTACTCTTGTGAAATTGACCATTGGTGTCAATCACAGCAAGACACCTTGGCTATTCCAGGGACTCCTAATTAACTAAAGTCCCCTGCTTCACTTCTTTTGATCCATTACCACCCTCCTGTGAAGGAGAATCATGCTGTAATTCAATCATCGGAGTGTCCTCCTCTACAAGATCTTTCTCCAACTCCTAGAACTGATTTCTAGTAGAAATTGTGAATCCCACATCCCCATCAATCACAACCCTTCCTTGTGCCCCATTACTAACATCCGAAAACTCCATAGGACCACTACCACCACCAACATCATCCAGTATTCCATCAACCACATTCACTACTCCCTTACACCAATTCCTAGCCTTTTCAATAGATAAAGGCACACACACCTCATGATGTGACTCATTCACAACAACATTAACACATGCTGGACATCCCATTTCTCCAGAACCAGAAGACTCATTTGCACTAGCTTGAAGCACCCCATCACCAAACCGCAGATCATGGAGAAGACTACTGAACACTGTAGACACTTCTAGATTTTAAGGGGCATAGCTCCTCGAAGGAACTGCAGCCCGTTTCTCCACATCATCCGCAGTTCCAGAAGCCACACCTCTAGCAGACATCAACCTCGGCCTGGGGGACTCGCCTACCCTCTCCCTCAGATTAGAAGATATTCTATTTAGCACCTAAGGGAGACACTTCGAAGCCATATGCCCCAGACGACAATAGGTATTACAGTAGCCTACCCAAGATTCGAAAATCACGGGCTGCCTCCATCTGAACTCTACACCAACAGTAATCCATACCCAATTGACTGAGGGCCTTGTGACATCCACCTCCATAGAGAGACGAGGATTAACTAGATTACTTACAATGGAAGTTCGGATGTCAGAATAGAGATATCGCCTCACCATATTACAAATCATGCGAATAATTATAGGATTTTGAAAAGGAAGAGGGAGCTGAGGAAGACTAACCCATGACACAATGGTTGAAGGTTCGCGATTCATGCATAAATCAAAAGACCAGTGAAGGAGGAAGAAACAGTATCCGTTGTATCTATGAGGAGCACTGGACCAGGATTGGATCAAATAATCTTATGAGGAAAACCGAATCATGAATTGGCGCTTGTCGAGAAGCCCAACAACTATGCGTTCTTACAAATCCCACTTCCCAAAGATGAAGAGGTCGAAATCATCAACCGAAGGCCTTATCTGATCAAAACAAGCTACTAGTATTAGGTCCAAGTGAATCGATGCTTCAAAAAACTCCGATGAATAGATCGATAATTGAGGATCGCCCTGATAAAGATCCAGAACTTTTGGGCATAAAGAAATCATCGGTAAATCTGGGAGATAACTAGGGTTTGAGAAAGGAATAAAAGATTTTCGTGGGGTTGGAGGTTGTGAGACCCATTCCTTCGCCCCCTCCCACCTCTTGTAAGGGGATGTAAGTTATCTCCGAGCATCATCTAGGGTTCCATCGTCGCAAATCGCCATTGCCAAGCCGCGGGTTGCCGCGAGTCGCTGTCTCCACAAAATTCCATCCTGATCTTTTGTCACCACCATCTAACATGACCTAAAAAATATGGCTATCCTTCTAAGTGAGAAGTATGGTATCATCCATCTATATATAAATAAATGAAATGAGTCATAAGTGTAAAATGTAACTATAACATTATGGTCATTAGAATGATATTATTTGTAGAATGCATGCCATTCCATGTTTATTCACATTGTTTTATGAAGTTATTTTTACCAAAAGAAATGGGCATGTATTCATGTTTTAAAAGAATATTACTAACGTGTTGTTAAGATATGATTTTACCTAGAAAAGGGTGTTTTGTAAGATATGGTTTTATATATTTATATATAAATAACAAATTTTCTTTGTTATGTAATTTTTTATTAGAAAATGGTGTGATTTATAATTTATGTATGACTGTCCACATGATGGTATGTTTCATGATTATTTTCTCACATGTATAGGTCATTTTGTAACACTAACTGAACTACAAGAAAGAATTTGTGGGAAATGAACCACAATGCAAGAGGAATAGTGATAACGACGATGGTGATGATGTCAACTCATTCCATCACCGCCGTTATTGTAACTATTCCTCCTGCATTGTGGTTCATTTCCCAAAAATTCTTTCTTGAAGTTCAGTTAGTGTTACAGAATCAGCTATAATAACCTCTATTGTTGGTTGTATACTATAACAATATCCTTTCTCAGTTTGTATAACCTCTTCCTAGTAGTACACTTAGGTAAAACCTTACTCTATACGTCGAAAATGTGTTCTGATCATGATTCCAATAGTATAACTAATATTGAAAAAGATGGTTGATCATATAATCTTTATTATATTAAAATTTTATAACATATTCTTATACCATAATATATGATTCTATTATTTCATTAAATAAAAGTTTATTAGAATATCAGTCATAAAATATTTTGAAAACTGAGGTAAATGGAATATGTTTTTGGGTTTACGGTTCATCTTTTAGGTTTTAGGGTTTAGATATTAGGGTTTCAGATATTGGGTTTTGGGTCTAGGTTTTTGGATTTTTTATAAGGTTTTATGGTTTAGGTCTATGATTTCAGGGTTAGGGTTTAGGTTTTAAGGTTAAGGGTTTATTATTTTGATATTAGGTTATAGAGAATAAGTTTATATGTTTAGGGATCAACTTTTAGGTTTTACAGTTTAAGTATTAGGATTTCATATATACTGTTTTGGGTCTAGATTTTATGATTTTTTGGTTTGGTTTTAAGGTTTGGGTTTATGAATTAAAGGGTAGGGTTTAGGTTTTAAGGTTTAAGATTTAGAATTTTGAGATTATGGTATAGGGAAGATATTTTGGGGTTTAATGTTCATCTTTTTAGGTTTTGGGGTTTAGAATTATGAGGTTAAAAGTAGAGATAACAACATATAATTTATAATATGATAATCTCACAATGAATACAATACATCATCGTGGATGAGGGTGTGAACTCGACCCAATAGTGTTAGGGCATCGTTTCCAGTTATGAACTTCTTGATGACATATTGTGCATCTCAAAATATGCCCTTGTTCTTGATGCCATTTCATCTCATTCTGCATCCTACTGGACTTTAATCTCCCATGGGGACACAACCCATTGATGTTAGGTATCACTATCAGCTGGCGTTCAAGAATTGAAAAATAACTAAACTCCCCAATAGGCATCCACAGTGCAACATAATAGTTAGCAATCGAATCAATCTGGTACACTGGATCAACATATGCTTCCCATGATATGTTCACAGAGGAACATGTTGTGATGATGTGTGCACATAGAAACTATAAGGCCTAAAAGTTTCCACATTGAACTTTCCTCGTTTCAAGTAATACCACCATTTTCTCACTGATGCTATTTGTGATGGGATTCGAACACTCTTAAACTTAAAATCGAGATTCTTCTCTTTGAAAAAGTCAGACATGATAACCAGAAGCTTCTTCAATATTCTTTTCAATCTCAGTTTGAAAGTGTCGTTTGTACCTTAGCCCCTACTATATTATGTATGATGCTAGTTCTTTTCTATCAAAAAAGTACTTCACGCAATGATATAATGTCTCCTGAACTAGGGAAGTTATAGGTAAATTGTGAAGCCATTTGAAGACACCATTGATGCACTCCACAATGTTTGTGGTCATGTGTCCATACCTCTTCTCCCCATCATATGCAAATGTCCATTTTTATTTTGGAATTTGCATCATATAATCATAATCTTCTTGATTTTCTTGGAGGATTTGTTTGAAAAATTCTTTAAACCACCATTTTTCTAAATTATATGATACACAGAAAAGATGATATTTTACATAAATTGAATTTATCTTTATTCTGAAATAGTAAAAAAAATAAAAAAGACAATGTGTACCAAGAATCGTGATTGCATTCTTCATCAGTTCGTTGTGGAATTTTTTATGCACGTTGCTAGAAATGTGTCTAATATAGAACCGATGATGTGCATTTAGGTATCTTTATGTATAATGATCTGCATTGATTGCCTCATTAATTGTCTGATGCAGATCAAATATCAAACAAACACCCAAAATGTTGTTGAAATGGTTACTGATACATGACAAAAACCAACTCAATGATTCATAGTTTTCTTTCTCTAAAATGGAAAAGGAAAGTGGAAGAGGTGAATAGTTTCCATATTGGGTTGCCGCAATCAACAATACACCCTTGTATTTTCTGTATAGAAATGTTCCATCAATCTGAATGAACTGTTTGATGAAACAAAATGGGAAGATATAGGGGAGGAATGCCCAGAACAACCGATGAAATTGAAAACGAGATGGATCAAGTCAGTTATCGTGAGACACATGTTCATTTGTATCAAGATGGAAGAAAACTTAGTTATGATGCCTCAGTATGGCTAGAAATTATTACAACACCCAATATGAGTCATCCCATTCACCATAAGCCTTCACAATTACCTTTTGTTTCTCTATCCATGACTTATTATAGAAAATATTATAAATGAATGTCTGTTTTATCCTCTATTTCACAAGGGATCTGAGAGCATATTGGCATGTCCTAATCATCTCAATAACAATGGATGACAAAAATTCTACATCCAATGAGGTATGATCTTGTGTCAGGCTTGGCTGACCGAAAGTATGAGTTGCCTCAATCATTGACATTCTCCAAACTCCAAAATGAAATTTCTGGAATCACCCTCAAGTGGAATCTACAAACATCCCCATATTTCTCACACTGTATGAGATATTTACCATAGCCTGATTCTTGAACTATATATCTGCAATGCCTCTCAATGTAAAATAACTTTAGCATACTTTTTAATGCATCTTTACCTGGAAAATTCCTTCCAACATATAAGGTTTTTTCCATCTCACTAAACCTATTAGGTACAACTTCAGGAAACTCAGTTGCAGGTGTGAGAACATTAATGTTGAATTTAGGCACACATGTCATTACTTCTACCATGATACAAAGTGTGGTGGATAATTTATTGTAGGTTGATGATGCTGTACAAAAAATGAATTTCATGAAACCTCCTCCCTAACTTCCGTTGGTCCCTCCTCATCATCACTATTTTCACCATCTATTCCATAATTATAAAACTCCTCATCAGAATTCTAATTGACATGTATACCTAGTAGATCATCAAGGTTTTTATCTACTGCATCATTTGGAATAGGCTTAATTTCATGAGGTGGACTATCTTCAACCACTCATGTAACTATATGTCTTTTTACAATTGGATATTTTTTTGTATAGTAGGAACATCAACATATAACTCCATCATGGTACCATTTTACGTTTGAGAAAAAAAATTATTTCTTGGACCCACTGCGCATCAACAACCATTGGACAAGCTAGACGCCACAATGTTTCCAGGAATTGAAAATGTCTATAGCTCATAGACTTGATCTCTTAATTGGGACCCAGATTTAAGGAACTGTGAATTCTTTATTTAAGGTTACTTAGGGTTACACAATCAACTGTACTAACCACTGTTATTGGTTTTTCACTGTAAGAAGCTCCTTGCTCAGTTTGAATAACCTCCCCATAGCAGTACACACAGGAAAACATGACTCTTTATGTCAAAAATGTTTTCTTGATCAAAATCATGACACTGTAACAAATATTAACAATGATGGTTAACCATATAATATTTATTAGAATGTAATTTTAGGATGCCTTTTTATACCCTAAAATATGCTAATAATGTTTCATTATATAAAATTTTATTATAATATAAGTCATAGAATGTTTTGGAAACTGAGGTAAAAAGAGGAGGAACCATCAGATTAGTTTATTTATCATTGATAAAATAATAGTTCTGATCATATAAATTGAAATGTAGAAGAACAAACACATTAAATAACACATGAATGTTTTATAACATATACGAAATTCCTTGACATTTTTCAACAAAATGTGGTCTGGATGAGATGAGTCTCACTTCATACATGAGGTAAAATATAGGTTATTTTTAATTGGCTGCTTAATAACATTTTCTAAAGATATTTACTTCCCTTTGGAACTTTCAAAATATTTTAACCTTCTAATTAAATATCTTAGATGTCATCTTAGACATCATTAGAAGGAAAAAAACTTTTGAAAGTTCAAAAGTGAAGTGCATATCCTTCAAAGATGTTATTAAGCTTCCAATTAATAATAAGTTGGATTTTACCTCATGTACGAAGTGAGAATCATCTCATACAAACCAAATTCTATTGAAAAATTTCTAGATATTTCTTATATGTAATAAAGATTTCATGTGTTATTCAATGTGTTTTTTTCTTCTTCATTTCGATTAATATGATCATAAGTATCATTAGCTAAGCATCATATGGATTCATTTTTTAATCCCATGTTATTCATTAATTAATATATAATTAATCATTACTAATAATAAATATTATTTCTAAACTATATAATATTTATGACACTAAAATTTTAAAACATTTTCATATATCATAAACTCTGACACTAATCTTTTTTAGTACAGTTTTTACTAAGTTAATCATTATTTAATCACTAGTTAATCATTACTAAGTTAATCATTAGTTAATTATTTGTTAATAATTCTTCAATCACTCTATAACATAGAATAACAAACACATAAAATAACACATGAATTTTTTACAACATACAATAAATACCAATATTTTTCAAAAAAACATGGTTTGGATGATATGAGCCTAACTTCGGAAGTGAGGTAAAACCCATCTCATTTTATTTGATAGATTAATAAAATCTTCAACAAGTATGTACTTAAATTATTAAGTACATATCATTATATTACGTTGTTAATCTACCAAATAAAAATAAACTGTATTTTACCAGACTTTTGAAGTCACATAAATCTCATCCCAACCATGTTTAATTTAAAAATTTCAGGGTATTTCTTGTATTTTGTAAAACATTAATGTGTAATTCAATGTGTTTTTTTCTTATCCATTTCATTTTATATAATCATAATTGTCATTTTATCAATGATAAGTATTATTATCTAATCATTACATGTATTCATCTTTTAATCCTAATTTATTCAGTAATTAATCTATAATTAATCATTAATAATAAAAACAATTATTTCTAAACTATATAAACTTTATGATACTAAAATTTTAGAACATATTATTATATCCTAAACAATGATACTAATGTTTCTTAGTATAATTTTTAACTAATAAATCATTCTTTAATCACTAGTAAATCATTATTAAGTTATTATTTAATTATTTATTCTTTAATAATTAATAATATGATATTAATTAGTTAATTATAATTAACTAATCATATGTATTCATTTTTAACCTTAAGTTATTCATTAATTAATCTATAATTAATCACTACTAATAACAACTTTCATTCTTTAATGTCTTTTTCCTTGTCCATTTCATTCTATATCATCATAATTATCATTTTGTCATTAATAAATATACTGATTTGATTTTTCTTTTCTTAAGTATTTTAGTAGTTTATAAAGAAAATATGAATCATTATAAGAATATCCCCCAGGAGTGTCAAACTAAGAGTGCAGCAAGGCTTGTTTTCGTGCACCGGTTTCTATTCGAGTCAAGCTTAAAGCGGTGTTTTTGGGTTTTACCCCTAGGTACATCTGTGCCAAATCCACATCCACTTTTTTGTATCCAGACATGGATTTTATTAGATAGATAACCACATAATATTTATGCTACCAAAATTTAACAATACTTAATACTAATTTATTCTATACTTAATCTATACTTAATCTATAAATAATCGTTACTAATAATAATTATTAGTCCAAAATATATATATAAATAATTGAACAACTTAATAAAAAAAATATTTAGAACTAACTAAACTACTTAAAAAATGAAATCTTTAGAACTAAAAATAATTCAATTAAATAAATGAAAAAAATTAAATTAAATAAAAAATATCTCTAAATGATGCTTTTAAAAAAACCGGGCCTTCTTTTGGACTCCAACTCCACCGCACAGAAAATGATTTTTTAGAGGGATAAGTAGTGGAATGAAGAGAGATGGTGGAAAATGGAAGGAAAGTGAGGGGGTGGGGTTCTCTTTTATAGGGAGTTGAGGGAAAGAAGGAAACGCCACTGTCGCCTTTAGGAATAAACTCAAAGGCGTCATCAGCAATGCCACCTTTAAGGAATATTTTAAAAAAAAATTTAACCTACACTTTTAAATTTTTTTGTTCATAAAACATATTAAAAAAAACTCCCTCTACTCCCACTTTTCGGTTTAAAAAATTCATACCTTTGAAAAATGTAACTCAAAATATTCTATGTAGTTTAACCTTCACCACAACTCGAACAACAGTTCTCAGTAAACAATGTATTTATCTGATGATGCACAACACTACCATGGTCTTGGTTTGATCTCAACTGCTCGACAACATCATGAAATCCAAAAATTTCGACACATGTAGAATCCCTTTGGATGAAGCTAGAAGATTCCATCAATAAAGATCAGATGGTCCATGTTTTTTATGCATGTTTTTAAGGTGGAGATATAGTATTCCACTCAAACTTTTCCCATATCACTTTTGAGAACAGTATAAATCTGCTTAATAATAGTTTTCATCCCATGGATTTTCTTGAATTGTGTGTATCTCAGGGTTTGTGCTTGAAACAACACTATACACAATGCTGACACGCTGCACTGCCATACCATTGTGGGGTGGCTTTAAAATCTCCAAGAAAACCCATGATCTCTCATGCCTTTCTCTTATGTGGTCCTGACCATCACCCTTCTCATCCATTACTATAGATTTCTATAGGTATTCTCTTACCACCTAATTAATGGTTTTGGGGTCACTTTAGCCTCGGTTGTTATCAAATATTTTTTAAAGTAAACTCCAATAAAATGAGTCACATAATTTTCAAACAAGTGCGAAGACAAAAGTACCCACCTTCTCAACTATTCCTCATATAGAATAGATTTTCCATTCTCTACATTTTCAAACTCAAATTATCCTCTTAATTTTATTTTTGAATCCATTTATAAATTCTAAAACTCTTCAAAAATCAAATAATATTTTCTTTTTGAAATTCTTCAAACAATGTGCATTATATAAAATATCTCTTTCACAAGTCTTATACATTAGGAATAGTTTAACAAACATCATAATTAAAAAACATTAACCCTTTATCTTTAAAAATTATTGACGAAAAATTCAAATTCAGTACAATTTCAATAAACTAATTGGGTTATTTAATCCCCCCTTTGAATTTGTTATCAATAATCATTTCAATTCTATAGTCAATTTTATCTTTTTTACCTCATTAAGAATAAAACCAAAGATATAAGAATGGGAATAAATTATCATATACACCATTCAAAATTCAATAACATATTCTATTCTTCTAATTCATATAGTCTGATTTACTCTAGAGAAAGGTGAAATCTCTAACAACTTAGAGAGCAACTAAAATCAATCAATTCTAAGTCTACGTGATCCATTCTCAATGTAAAAAATAAGGGTTATAAAATTTAACTTCAAAATTGTCAATAGATTTTTATCATATGATACAAGCACTGGAACCTTATTTCAGGGTTTATTCAAAATATTTTTAACTAATCCCCAGTATTAATCTCAGTAAATAGATTAAAACATTGAATTGGAAGAATTTACTACCCATTTTTCAAGTTACCTTTCATTTTTTGTCATGTAATCAATCTCTCCTTTCAGGGTTGATTTTTCATCATAGAGATAATAAAATGGAATAAAAATACCTTAGTGATGAATTTTTTTAATAAAGATAAATCATCATATAAATCCTTCATTAGTACTTCATATATTCATGGGATATCAATTTCAATAGATATATGATGGTTGTTCTTCTGTACCACCCCCCTCTCAAGAGATTCACTATATACGTCTTCATCATGATTTTACTTCTTCAAGAATAAAATCCAAGAATATTTTGATATTAATTGAAATATTGAAACGAGGCCACATATTTCCAATAGTCTTCCATGATGAATAACATTCAAGCTTTAAGATGTTCACAAATTTTATCAAATTTAGGCCTCCTCCATAATACATGCTTCACCGTCAATTCCCTACATAAAAAAACACAATGTATATATGAAATAATGTGGTTCTTTAACGATCATTAGTTAGATAAATATGGACAAGAGTTTCTTCATAACCCAACTATATTATTTGTTGAAAAATAATTCTTCTCATTTTATAGTAAATTAGTTTTAGTTTTCTATACTTTCTCTATCTTTCTTAGCTCTTAGAACTATTCTGGATATATGATCTAGTATTGTTTTGGAATATTCCCAGTCTCTATTTTTGTATATGGAATTCTTTTTTCCAACAAATTTTTTGGTATAAGAACTCACATGAGATTTCCCTTTCTTCATCAATAATTTTGGATTGATTCCTTTTGCGATTCCATATTTCTTCATTTAGTATTGATGTTCATGGAAAATTCAAAATAATCCATGATGTGACCTTTCCTACCATAATAAAAAAATATTTTCTTTGGTGAGATACTCTTCACATCATTATTCAAAAACTTCTTGGTAGTTATTTTTTTAACAAACTTATTATTTTATTTACCTCCAAAGGCTGACCTATCATCTTCTTTTCTCACCCAATATTTTTTTTTGTTTTCTTCTATTTAAATCAATGGATGATTCTTTATGATTGGTACGTACCGATACCTATCATAATAGTGACCACTTCTATTGTGATAATTACAAAAAATTTCAAAGTATTCACATCTACTCTTGGACTCATTCCTATTATGTATATTCTACTTCTATTGTGAAATTTTTATATTTTATTCAGATCTTCTTTCCTTAAATATTGGAATTTTATAATTTCCATGCAATTATTTACTGTGATAACAATTTATTTCATGATTCCAAAACTTCCAACAATACCAATAGTAGCCAACAAATCTTTATTTCTTCTTCTATGAAACATTATGACTATCTTAAACACCTTATTGATTTTGGAAAACATAATTATTTTGTGATTTCCTTATGAAACAAGAAGGGAACAAGAATTTATACACTTTT
Source organism: Viscum album (assembly GCA_963277665.1). Classification (NCBI taxonomy): domain Eukaryota; kingdom Viridiplantae; phylum Streptophyta; class Magnoliopsida; order Santalales; family Viscaceae; genus Viscum; species Viscum album. The sequence continues at coordinate 779,581,064 of OY728153.1, read as the reverse complement.
TACATCCACATTTGAAGATATAGTGGATTTTTGAGAAATTTTTTCCACCTATGTTTGTCCAAGTTATAAATTTGAATATGAACTAGTCATAAAAAAACATTGGTATGCATATATTTATCATGACAAAAGGTTACCTTTTTAAATGAGCCTATATTATATTTATACTTGTATAATTTCAAGATCTTCTTTCTATAAGGTTTATTATTTTATGAAATAATACTCTTATCAGATGAATTATTGGAAAAACTTATTTTCTCTATTGCTTATGAAGTATCAACTTGTGTCTTTTCCATATTCATTGATTTCACTTCTAATTCAAGACATTTAATTTTGAGGGAAATATTCTCATATTCAACTAATTTCATTATTTATTCTAACTTAATCTTCATATAATGAATATCATCTTCATGCACCTGATTTCTCTTCAATAAAAATGTTAATCTCATTGATTCTTTTTTTTTTCTTTATCATCAATCTGAGTAAATTTAACATTTAAATATATATTATGTGGCTCTTTCTATGCATGTAAAACATCTATAAAAACCATTCCAAAGTCATATATCTCACAAATATTTATTTTTTATTATTCAATAGCTTCAAAAAATCATTTTTTATAGAGAGATATTATTTTATCCTTTATGCTGAAATGTTTTGTAAGATTATTGTGTATGAATTTTTTTTATCCAATAACTCTTCCATAACATTTTAATCATCTTTTATTTGTAATTTTTCATTCCTAATTTCCTTAAAATTTATGATTATACACATGGAAACTTATTTGGAAAATTTGTTCAAATTATTTGATTTCATAATTGAATATATCTCCATCACAACTTGAATATGATTCCTAAAAATTGTAATCAAATGACTTTAATATTCTATTACCAATCTAAGTGCCTTCATATAGAAATTGATATTTATTCATCTTTGAAATCCTCTTCAGCTTCTTTGACAGTCTTTTCTTCCTTGTTCTTTTGAGTATTGACTGAAACTTCAACATTTCTAGCATCATGAGTAGAGGTAGGATTTTAACTATGGATCACTTTTAATATTATTCAAACTCAAATATTAACTCCATATACTTATAATATAATAAAAAGAGGAATTAAAGTATATCCAATCATAGGTGTAATCTTCCCTCTAATCTTCCCTCTTGGTGTGAACCAAAAGGGTTTTTTGAAGAGATTTCTGCCTAAGGTAAGGCTTCTAGAACGAAGAGAGGGATTTGGAGAGATAAAATGAGTAGAGTTTGGCCGAACAAAAGGCTTGAGAGGTGTGGGTAAGGAGGTAGAGGTGGGGGCTTTTTATAAGAGGGAGGAGGGGCACTCTTGGAAAGTCAAGAAATGCTACATTATATTGAAATGAGTTTCAGATTTGAAAGGTACCACATTGATATATTTTGAGGATAAGGTGATAAGGGTTATAAATATACTCATCCAATAGGTTTTTAGCAAGTGTAAGTTTTATATTTTACATTATCTTTTCATTTTATTTAAATCGTTTATTAATGAGGTAATCGCTGCATCATCATGGTGTCATAAAAAATTTAATTTATTTAATGTCTAAAAATTAAAAAAAATATGATGTAGGAAATATTTTTAGATTTCCAAATAATATTTATAGTCCAAGAGATCATTTATGTAGACAAAATTATTATTATTTTACTTAGGTGTTACATACTTTGTTATATTTAACTTTCTTTAAAAAATATAAAGATAAAAAGTCACTATCACACAAAAGTGATTTCATGGGGTCCCAAAGTTTGGCACAAGGAAACCCATGGTCGGACATGATGCAAACAGTAGCATTAGGACACATGTTGGGGTCATTTTTTATTATTATGATATTATTTTATTATGCATAACTACCCGATTACTAATTAATCATGATAATTATAATTACCGTCATTACTATTCATAATGTCCAAAAACAAAAGAGTATTAATTACATAATTTGGAAATTATGATTCCAAATATGGAATCCATTTTTACAAATTCAAAACACAGAAATTGCAATAATTAATTAAAAAATAATTCCCGTTGTCAAAACAAATAGCGGGTTTTTTTGAAATAATTTCTATCAAAAGTTTGACAATTGTTTATGTCCAATTTCAAAGTGAAATTAATCCCAATGACCAACATTGGATTAAATGGTAAAAATATATTCTATTTAAACTTTAAAACCAATTAAAAAGATAATCTATCCATATAATTAAATTAGATGAAAAAGCTGTTTTGAAGTAAAATGCAATATTTTTCACTATTCATTAAAAAATGAACATTGTCAGAAAAATACCAAAAATTTATCCAAAGTAAATTTCAATGTCCCAATACTAAATAATAAGTTTATTTTGACAAATAGAGAATATAAAATTGTCAAAATATATATTTAAAAATGGTTCACCATCAAAAGGCGGTAAAATAATCTTTTAAAAAATATTAGAGAATTCAATGCTTAAGATTGGATTTATTCTCATTTTAAGCCTCTTAAAATACTATCTAATTCATAAATAGACATATATAAGAAAATATATTATTCATTACTTACTTGGGATGTTACATCCTTCCCCCCTTTTGAAAATTGCGTCCCCACAATTTATTTACTTATCGAATAAGTGTGGGTATTTGTCCCTCATTACATTTTCAGATTCCCATGTTGCCTCTTCAATCATGTGGTTTTTCGACAAAACCTTTACTTGATGAATCACCTTATTCTATAACACTTGCTTCCTATGGTCAAGAATCTGGACTGGTTGTTCCTCATAAGATAAGTTCTCTTCCAACTGAACTACCTCTGGACTCAAAACATGAGATGGATCTGGCATGTACTTCCTTAACATTGAAACATGAAAAAAATTGTGTACCTGAGATAAACTCAGAGGTAAAGCCACTCAGTATGAAATTGATCCAACTCTCTTGAGAATTTCATATGGTCCAATGAACCTTGGACTCAGATTCCCTTTCTTACCAAATCACATCACACTTTTCCATGGTGAAACTTTGAGGAATACATGATCACCTACCTCAAAAGAGAGATCCTTCCTCCTGTTGTCCGCATAACTTTTCTGCCTGCTCCGAGCTATTCTCATGTGTTTCTGTATTAGCTGAACTTTTTCTGCCAACTCTTCTACCAATTCTGGTCCCATCAACTACCTTTCACCCACTTCATCCCAAAAAACTGGAGTTCAACACCGCTTCCCATATAATGCCTCAAATGGTGCCATCTGTATACTAGAATGAAAACTATTATTATAAGAAAACTCAACCAAAGAAATATGTTAGTCCCAACTTCCCTGATAATCCATCGAACAAGAATGTATCATATCCTCCAAAGTCTAAATCATTCGTTCTGACTACCCATCTGATTGAGGATGAAAAGATGTACTAAAATTTAATTCAGTACCCAACGACTTCTGAAGGCCTTTCCAAAAGTTAGAAGTAAACCCGGGATCACGATCAGATACAATAGAGAGGGGAACTCCATGTAACCTAAATATCTCTTTAAGATACAAACGAGAAAGTTGATCTAGGGAAAAAGTATCTCGTATAGCAAGGAAATGAGAAGATTTAGTCAAGCGATCAACAATAACCCAGATTGCATTATTACCTCGAGGTGTCTTCAGCAATCCCACAATTAAGTCCATGGATATATTCTCCCATTTCCACTCTGGTACTAGTAAAGGCTGAAGCATCCCCTTTGGTAACTGCCACTCTTCTTTAACCTATTGACAAGTCAAACACTTCACAGTAAAATCATCAATATCTCTTTTCATTCCATCCCACCAGTAATACTCCCAAAGATCTCTATATATCTTAGTACTGCATGGATGAACTGAAAACAGAGAACTATGAGCTTCACATAACAACTCCCTCTTCAACTGTGAATCACACGACACACACAATCTCTTCCCAAATCTAAAAACATAATCATTATCAATGTTGAATTCAAGAAACTTACCCTTATGAACCAACTCTACCTTTTTCTGCAACTCACTGTCTTGCTTCTATGCTTGCTTAATTATATCTGGTAGAGAAGATTTAACTGATACTTGGAACAAAACAGAAGAACATCCTGTACCAACAACTTCTATGCCAAAGTTCATAAAATCCTTAACCAAAGGATCACGTTCCAAATGTAACATGGTTAATGTGGCATTACTTTTTCGACTCAAAGCATCAGCCACTTTATTTTATTTTCTTGGATGTTAATGAATTGTACAATCATAATCCTTAATTAATTCTATCCATCTTCTCTGTCTCATGTTCAATTCTTTCTGAGTGAATATATACTTTAAACTTTTTTGATCAGTAAATATTTCACACTTTACACCATACAAACGATGCCTCCATATTTTTAAAGCGAAAACAATAGCAGCTAATTCCAAATCATGTGTAGGGTTATTTACCTCATGAGTTTTCAACTTACGTGAAGCATAAGAAATTACCAGATCATTCTGAATTAGGACGCAACCAAGTCCTTTCAATGAAGTATCACTGTAGATAACAAACTCACCATTCCTGGAAGGTAGTGCCAAAACTGAAGCATTCACCAATATTCTTTTCAATTCCTAAAAACAATCATCACATTCTTTTGTCCAGATAGACTTAACACCCTTCTGAGTTAGGTTAGTCATTGGACTAGATAATCGTGAAATATTTATAACAAACCTTCGGTAATAGCTTGCCAAACCAAGAAAACTACGAATCTCAGTTACATTTTGGGTCTTGGCCATTCTTCAACAACACTCATTTTTGTAGGATCAACAGTTATCCCATCTTTAGAAACAATATAACCAAGGAAAGAAATTTGTTGCAACCAAAACTCACACTTGCTGAATTTCCCATAAAATTTCTTTTTTTAAGGTTTTCAAAATAACCCTTAAATGACTTTTATGCTCCTCTTTAATTTTAGAAAACACCAAAATATCATCAATGAAAACAACCAAAAACTTATCCAAGAAATCATGGAAAATTCTATTCATAAGGTCCATGAATACAGCAGGTGCATTGGTCAGCCAAAAAGGCATTACTACAAATTCATAATGTCCATATCTTGTACGAAACACGGTCTTTAGAATATCTATTTCCTTTACCTTCAACTGATGGTACCCCGATCTCAGGTCAATATTTGAAAAATACTGAGCTCCCTGGAGCTGATCAAACAAATCATCGATATGGGGCAAAGGATATTTGTTCTTAACAGTGATGTTATTCAAGGATCTATAATCAATTAAAAGTCTCATAGAACCATATTTCTTTTTAACAAATAAGATAGAAGAACCCCATGGTGATGTGCTAGGTTGAATGAAACCTTTCTCTAATAAATCTGGCAATTGGTCCTTCAACTCTAAAAGTTCAATTTGAGCCATTCGATAAGGGGGTTAGGAAATTGGATTAGAATCTGGAACTAAGTCAACAGTAAATTAAACTTCTCGATCTGGTATTATTCCTGGAAACTCATCAGGAAAAACATCAGGATACTCATTTACCACAGGGACATCATTAATCTGAATGGTTCCTTTGTTTTCAACAATATGTGAAAGGTAACATTCATTTCCATATTTTACAAGTTTCTCAGCCTCTTGATATGTTACCAACAGTAAGGGTTCATTCTTGTACAGAAAATGAAAGTCCTTCTGAAAAAGAAACTTCTTTAGCTCTAAAATCAATCTTAGCATGGTAAACAAAGAGCCAATCCATACCCAGGATAACATCAAACTCTACTAGAGGTAAAACAATAAGGTTTTCAAGTAGGTTCTTTCCACAGATAAGGATAAAAAGACTCTTATAAATTCTTTTTGCCTCAACATTTCCCCCAGGTGTTTTTACCACAAGATCAAGATTCATTTCTTGAGATGGAATTCCCAATTTACTAGAAATTTTTTTAGAGATGAAAGAATGTGTAGACCCCGAATCAAACAACACATTTGCATAATCTGAGAAAACAAACAAAGTACCTGATACCACTTCATTTGATGGCCCAACATCTGCTGAAGTAGTTGCAAAGGATTTCACCAAACCTTTCTGCTTGTAGTCTAACTTCTTCCCATCATTCGAGCTCTTTTTCGGACACTCGTTTGTATAATGACCCTTCTCATTACACTTGAAACGTTTCACTAACTGTAAATCAAATTTGGTCTTACCATTACCCTGATATTTTTCTATGCAATCACGATCCTTATGTACCATCTTACCACATCGGTAGCACTTTACAGAATTCAGAATACATTCCCCAGCATGCCTTTTACCACATTTATCACAAACAGAAAACTTATTTTTCTTACCATCAGACCTTTTTGAAGGATTCTTTCCTTTCTCCTGCCACCTCAGTCACTTCTTCTGTTGGTTGTTATAGAACACTTGATCATCGACAAACTCCATTTCCACCTTCTCATCACATCGAACAAGATTTTCATAATTCTTGAAATCATGAGAAGCTAAAGCCCTTCGATATTTTGGATTTAATCCTGAGTAAAAAGGATTGATTTTACTATCAAGGTCTTGGATAAAATTTGGAGCATACCTTGCCAATCGAGTGAACCTTTCTTCATAAGAAGCCACTGAGTCGTCCTCTTGCCTCAATTCCAAGAATTTTTTTTCCATCCTAATCCAAACAACCTTAGGAAAATACTTCTCAAGAAACAAACCTTTGAATTCATCCCAGTCGAGAGCATAAATCTCATCAGTGTCCTTGATATTTTTAACTATCGACCACCACTGATCTGCTTCACCCTCAAAACGGTAAATTTCAAGACTAACCTTTTGATTTTATGAACACCCCATGACATCGAAAATCTTATCCAGTGCTTTAATCCACCATTCATCTAGAACAGGGTCAGATGATCCTATGAATGATGGGGGATGTTGCCTCATGAAATGTTCCACCACTGACATGTTATTCTGTGGTTGATCTGGCTGATCTCATGCATGGATACCACCACCATTTATCGCTTGAGTCAACTGCACCATTACTGCAAAAAACTATTCAGTTCCAATTCCGACCATCTCAGGATGCTGATTCAGAAGGTCATTTCCTTCTGTATTCCTTCCTAGCACTGCTTCCCTATTTCCTCTTCGGAAAACCATTATGAACAAACATGTCTTAGATTAAGCAACATAGTAATCTTCAAATGCTATATCATTTCAATTTGACCATAAAAAAATATTTTTGGATAATAATTTAATAGAATTCTAACTCCTAAAGTTATCTAAACCGAACTCTGATACAAACTATAAGGCCCCAGCCTTAAACATTACTTAATCTTGAGTTATTTCAAGAATACACATTGAGGATATTTTCAAGTTTAGAGTTTTATATAATTAGATCATAAATCATGCATTACATTCCACATTTCAACAAGGTGGTTACAGAAAAGAAAATATTATATTTTCCCATCAAAGGAGAAATATTTAAAATAAAAAAATGGATTCTTTCTTGACACTTCCTCGACACTATCATCACATCATATACCTTTCCCTTGACCTGTGAAAAACATTTCAAAAACATGGTATGAGCATAAAAAGCTCAGTAATGGATATGAAAATACGGAAAGAAAACCTTAGTCCATGTATACATAAAAATAATTGAAAACATAATTTACTCATAAACATAAGCACTTAAGAAAACCTCATGAAATCAAAAGTTTTATGAATAACTCATAGAAAACATAATACATAAAGGTAACTTGACTCATTCATAACATTGTTACATAGGGAGTAACCCTCATGGTTACATTTGGAATACCCATCACAGTATATTCCCTAAATCTCTTCGGAGAAACCATATCGTTTAACTCTTTTGCATTAACCAATGCATTGGAGAGCTATATCGGGCTCACCCTCCCTTATTTTATCATGGAACCACCCGTCTTCATAAACAATGCCCAAGAACTATAACATAATCGTATCACATAAAACATGCATAAAGGAAACATAACATTCCCATATTTCAATCACAAGATATCAATAACACATTGATATAATAAAAACATTATCAAAACCATTTTCAATACCAAAATAAAAGGAAAGTAAAACATGGTATCTATTTTTCATTTAAAAAAAGTAATGGATTATAGAGGAATCTGAAACTCAAATAATGGTCACGGCGGCGGAGAAATCGTTGTTGCCGCATACGTACGACAAAAACATTCCCTTTTGTTGTTTAGTAAAATGATTCATATAAAAAAGATTCCTTTTGAATAAATGTAAAATTCAAAGGGGTTTATACACTGTATAAAATAAAGTTGTGTATAAAACAAAATTTTCCTCAATGAAAGGAGATTGAGACGAATTCCCTTACCTCATGTCTGACTTGACTCGATCGTTCTTTAATCTCATGAATAATAAACTTGAGTTAATTTATACTTTCTTAAAAACATTTTTCAAGTTCATTATTCCTTTTATATAACTTATTACCATGTTTTGAACACTATGTAATTATTTTAGTTAATAACGGTCGTTTTTCGATCATTTGTACTTGAGTAAAAAATAAACTCCTTATAATTACAAGTTGTTCATGTGGTAAAATATCCATTTTATCCAGAATTATATTCCTGATGTAGATATGATATATATCATATATATACAGTATATACATGCATTTATAATATTACATAACATTTAGAGGTAAGAAATGAAATGCACCGTTCATGTAGACGGTAAGCCATACGTACGCATGAACACTACTTTCATTTCTATTTTGTATTTAATGGAATAAAATAATAATGATATAGAGGTATATTATAATTACAGAATAATATAATATATAATATCATTAACTCCATCCTTTATACGTCCCACATATGGAATTAACGAATTAAATCACTTTGAGGGGGCGGTAGTCCGCACTTCCTAAAATGAAGATATCACATTTACCCATAATGGAAACCATAAAGGTATGCCATAAATGAAAAATACAGAAGCATAAGGAAAACATAAACATAATATATATCATATATAAATATAGTGACATATTAATGGCCACCATGAAAGGTGTTAAAATAATATTGAACAATCATCGTTTCATGAGGCAAAAATTCGCCATCCACATAAACAGTATGTTCCTTAACCATTAGATGAAGGTGTGTGTAAGTGTAGCTCGAATAATTTTAATAAAAACATCTTAGTATATTTAAGATACTAGTGTTGTTAAAAAATAAAGCAATAAAAAGAGTTTAGGGGGTTGGAGAAGCAAAATAAAACAAAAGAACACAAGTGAAGTCATTACCTTTAAATCGGGTAACTCCTCTTGGTGTGAACCAAAAGGGTTTCTTGAAGATATTTCTGCCTAAGTTAAGGCTTCTAGGATGAAGAGAGGGATGTGGAGAGATAAAATGAGCAGATATTGGCAAAAATAAATGATTTAGAGGTGTGGGTAAGGAGCTAGAGGTGGGGGCCTTTTATAGGAGGGAGGAGGGGCACTCTTGGAAAGTCAAGAAATGTTACTTTATATTGAAATGACTTTCAGATTTTAAAGGTCCCACATTAATATATTTCAAGGATAAGGTGTTAATGGTTCGAAATATACTCATACAATAGTTTTTTGACAAGTTTAAGTCTTATAATTTACATTATATTTTCATTTTATTTAAATCATTCATTAATGAGGTAATCGCTGCATCATCATGGTGTCATAAAAAATTTAATTTATTTAATGTCTAAAAATTATAAAAAAAATACTATGATGTAGGAAATATTTTTAGATTTCCAATGAATATTTAACAGACCAAGATATAATTTATGTAGACAAAATTAAAATTGTTTTACTTAGGTGTTACATACTTTGTTATATTTAACTTTCTTTAAAAAATAAAAAGATAAAAAGTCACTATCACACAAAAGTGATTCCATGGGGTTCCAAAGTTTGGCACAAGGCAACCCATGGTCAGAAATGACACAAAAAGTATAATTATAACACATGTTGGGGTCATTTTTTATTATTATGATATTATTTTATTATCCATAACTACCTAATTACTAATTAATCATGATAATTAAAGATTATTACCGTCGTTACTATTCATAATGTCCAAAAAACAAAAGAGTCTTAATTACATAGTTTTGACCTTCTGATTCAAAATATGGAATCAATTTTACCAAATTACAAACAAAGAAATTGCAATAATTAATTTAAAAATAATTTTCATTGTCAAAACAAATAGCGGGTTTTTTTGAAACAATTTCTATCAAAAGTTTGACAATTTTTTATGTCCAATTTCAAAGTGAAATTAATCCCAATGACCACCATTGGATTAAATGGTAAAAATATATTCTATTTAAACTTTAAACCCAATTAAAAAGATAATCTATCCATATAATTAAATTAGATGAAAAAGTAGTTTTGAAGTAAAATGCAGTATTTTTCACTATTCATTAAAAAATGAACATTGTTAGAAAAATACCAAAAATTTTTCCAAAGTAAATTTAAATGTCACAATACTAAAGAATAAGTTTATTTTGACAAATAGAGCTTATAAAATTGTCAAAAATATAGATTCAAAAATGGTTCTCCATCAAAAGGCGGTAAAACAATCTTTTAAAAAATATTAGAGAATTCAATGCTTAAGATTGGATTTATTCTCATTTTAAGCCTCTTAAAACACTATCTAATTCCTAAATAGACATAGATAAGAAAATATATTATTAATTACTTACTTGGGATGTTACAAATTTAGTGGTAGAATCCATTCTAATTAGTGTACCTATTGTAGAGGCAATGTCAAACAATATTTCAGGGTGCCATAAGACGTAGTTTAGTCCATGGATTTTGATCCAAACCTATGCACAGGTGTCCTTGAACACATTGGGGGTTAAAGTTGAGACTCTATTCATGGACCCAAAGTATACATGGTCAAAGATTAACCATGCCAGAACTCCACACCTTACCCCTCAGTTCCACAGAAGAGAAAAGCAGATGAAAAAAACCACATTTGAGAGACACACATTTAAATTCAAAGAAACCCCAAATTGAAGGAAGGTAGTCAATTAGATCTAGGACATTCCAGGGTTTCATCCTCTTTAATAGTGAGATACGACAAATGAAATAATAATTACAAAGTTCAATTCAATCATAAATTGCTTCATCTAAAGCCAATACATGGGCAGTGGAACCTTTTTTGGCGATTCGTTGAGAAACCCTAGCATTAGGGAAGTCGAACGAACCTCTAGTGAAACCTGTGAATGTCGAGAAATTTTTCCCCTTATCACTCCTTATATTTCACCGAAGACGGTTGGAAATGACAAAAATCGTGATTCTAAATGTATGTGAATAGATTCAAACTTCTCAGATGATCAAGCACACTATAATCTCCAGGAAGGTTGTGCTGCTCCCAATCCCATCCACGTTCCTCCATTAGTAATATAATTATTAATTATATAGTAATTAATTAGTTAATTATTAATATACTTATTAATTATATAATCATTACTTATATAATAATTAATTAGTAATATAATAATTAATTATATAATAATCAATTAGTTAATTAGTAATATAATTATTAATTATATAACAATTAATTAGTAAATTAGTAAAATAATTATTAATTATATAATAATTAATTATTAAATTAGTAATATAATTATTAATTATATAATAATTAATTATTTAATTAGTAATATAATTATTAATTATATAATAGTTAATTTGTTAATTAGTAATATAATTATTAATTATAATTATTAATTATAATTATTAAATATTATATAATTAATAATTATATTACTAATTAACTAATTAATTATTATATAATTAATAATGATATTACTAATTAATTAATTAATTATACAATTAATAATTAATAATTAGTAATTATATTACTAATTAACTAATTAATTATTATATAATTAATAATAATATAATTAATAATTATATTACTAATTAACTAATTAATTATTTACTATTTATTATATTTTTAATCTATGTTTGAAGTTTCATTTATATTTGTCTTATAGTTTATATTTTATAGTCTTTCAAAGCCACATACTTGAAACATTTATTTGTTTCAAGTAGGTGGTTTTAAAAGCCTATAAATTATTTTTCATCAATTTTTTTAAAAAATCCATTTTATTTTCAACTATTTTTTACATTTTTAATCCCTGTTTTAATTTTCATTTATATTGGTCTTATAGTTTTTATTTTTTTGGCTTTCAAAGTGACATACTTGAACCATTTTTAGGTTTCATGTTAGTTGTTTTGAAATCCTATAAATTATTTTTCATCAACATTTTTTATGAAATTATTTTTATTTATAACTATTTTTTATCTGTTTATTTAATGTTTTAATTTTTATTTATATTGGTCTTATAGTTTATATCTTATATGATTTCAAATTCACACACTTGAAACATTTTTATGTTTCAAGTAGGTGGTTTTGAAAGCCCATAAATTATTTTTCATCAAAATTTGTTATTGTTTTTATTTTAAACTATTTTTTATTTTTTTAATCCTTTTTTTATGTTTCATTTATATTGGTCTTATATTTTATATTTTATAGTCTCTTAAATCCATGTATTTGAAACATTTCTGAATCCCACATTGGAAATGCAGAATTTTCTACACAGGAAAGGGAGAACCTGAATTCCACATTAGAAATGTAGAATGAGTTTTAGGGAAAACCATCTTATAAAAGGGAGCCCTAGGTGACAGTTTCTATTCGAATCCGGACTTCTGTAATGACAGTACTGCTGGATATTAAATAAAAGATAAATTCTGTTGATTTTTTTGTTATATATATATATAAAACAAAATAATAAAAATAAAAATTTTAAAAATATAAAAACTGTATTTTTTTTGTTTTTGGCGGAAAGAAGGCAGTGGGGCTTCTACCTTCCAAGCATATTTTAAAAAATATTTTTTAGTTGGACAAATTTAATTTTTTTTCGAAAACACATTAAAAAAATACTCCTTCGGCCTAAGTTAGAAGATGACATAGATGAAGATCAGATGTGACATGTTATTTATATATGTTTTTAAGGTGGATCTATAGTAATATACTCTCAATTTTCCTATATCACTTTTGAGAACAATTTAGATATGCTTAATAATAGATGTCACCCCATGGATTCTTCTAAATTGCGAGTATATTGGATTGTTCTCTAAGAACGAAACCACACACACCACCGAAATGCTATCGCGCCATGTCTTTGTGCGGTGGCTCTAGCACCTCCATGTAAACATATGTGCTCTTGGGCTTTCACCTGTGCAGGTCTAACCATGATCCTTCCCGGCCACCACCATGGCTAGATAGAGGTAGAATCTTCTAACTTTGGAAATCTAGGTGAATGTAACATAATTTTTTACTTTTATGAAATGAGTTACAAAATTCTCAAACTAGTGCTAAACCAAAAGTACTCACCTTCTCAACCATTCTTCAGGAAAAATAAATTTTTTCATATTCTAAATTTTCAAACTCAGATTATCTTATTTCTTTTATTTTTTGAATTCAATGATAAATTCTAGAACTCTTCAAAATCCAATTTTTTTTACTTCTTTGAATGCTGTAAATAATGTGAATTCTCTAACAATCTCTTGAAAATGTCATAGACATTAGGACCATATAAAAAACCATCATAATTAAAATACATTAACTTTTCATCATCAAAACTTATTGAGAACAAATTGAACTTCAGTAAAATTTCAATAAACCACTAGGGTTCTTTATAACACATAACATAGTCCCCAAAAAATACTCTAAAATTATTCTTGGAGGTTATTAATATTTTTATGTAAAATTGTGTAAAAAATTGTAGAATAATTTTAAAATGAAGTGAAGTTAGTGTGGGGCCTAGTTGATACTAAAGTGATGTATGTAGGTATCCATTAAGTTGGCACCGAGTACCCGACGACTCGGGAAAATTCAATACCACAATTTTTTTCATATTTAATGATACCCTTTATCAGTGCTAAAAAATATTATAAAGTGGATAATTTTATCAATATTATAAAAATGTACTCATAATGATGAGTTTTATCTATGCTAAAAAACACTCATAAAAAGACTAACTTTGTCTGTGAGTTTTTTAGTGTTGATAAAGATATTCCTTTATCAGTGCTTTATTTTAAACTAATAACTATTACTATATATTAAATATTTTATATATACATATTTATATATTCTGAAATATTATTTATTCAAACACAAAAATTTATATTTATATAAATACAACACACACACACACACAATCATTTATAGTTTGGTTTATAATTTATTTAAATTCAAATTATATAATTTACAATATAAATATATATTTAAATTTATAGATTTATATTTATATTTAAATTTATATATGTATATTCATATTTAAATTAATAAATTCATATTCATATTATATAATCTATAATATAAATATATATTTACAATATTCATATATATATTTATAATTAAATGTGTGTGTTTATATATATTTATATATATTGCCACACACACTCACACCATATATATATATACAAACATAATGTTTATTTAGTTGAGTGGATTATAAACCATAAACAATTCAAACAACCAGACACCTTAGCGGGTTAAACCTCACCCCTCTCTACACTAGAATGGTAAACACCCACTGGATTGATTTTATAACATTCAGTGGCTCGAAGGCCTAGTGACCCAAAGGCACAGTTAAAAGTGGCCTGAAGGCCCATTTAATAAGATGATCAAAAGGCCCAAACAAGTAGTATACATCTCACAAAAACCATGTCTTCTACCACGTGCCACCTTATCAGTAATAATTGCACTATATATTCAGCCTAGAAAAATCGTTTTCCCCTACCAAGAAGGAAGGTCACCCTTCTGTCCCACATTGGTAGTCCATGTGGGTAGTGGTCTAATTTACAGGTTCCAACACACTCATCGATCCTTCAAGCTGCCCACCTGATGATTTTCATGTGGTGCTCTAATGCACCGCCTACCAAGTCACGCCATGAAATCTGATTAGTTCCATTGTGATGATTATCACATGAAGGTCACCCCTATATCCCACATTGAAAATACAAGTGGGTAGAGGGCCGATTGATAGGTACTAATACACCCATCACTCTTTCTATTAACACACCTGGTGATGAATATATGTTTCCACATTGCACCATCTCTCTGTCACATTGAACCATCCATCTGGACCCTACCATGTTGTTTATTACAGTTCAAGTCCACAAAGTGAGCCCCAATTTTTTTCCCATAAATATCCTGATAAATCCCTCTACAAAGGTGGCCACTAGGGTTTGAACCATGGTTAGTGTAGTATTACAGAGATTCCTTTATCACATTTCCATGACCCGAATTGCTGTATATATATATATATTATAAAATATAGTATAAAATATATAAATAAATATATAAATTTATTATATATGGTTTATTTTTAAATTTATTTCATATTTACATCCATATTATATAATTTACAATATACATGTATTTATAATTATATGTGTGTTCACACACACAAACACATATGTGATTATATATAAATATACATAAAAAATATATATTAAAAAAATATAATTCATATTAAAATAAAAATTTAATATCAATATTTTTTTAATATTTATATATAAAAATTATAAAAATTATATTAATTAATAAAAATATTTAATAATTTATTAAAATAAATTAAAAAATGTATATGTAAATATAATAAATTGATTTCTAAAATAATTATATAAATATATAAATGAACATATTTTTTATTTGTATATATATATATATATTAAATAAGTAAATATATATATATATTTATATAATCGTTGGTGTTGTGACCCAAATCCCTGATATGGACTGAATAGATCACATTGTGACAAAAGGAAAATGAAAAATAATGGGGGGGGGGTTAGTACATGTGTGTATATAAAATATGTATATATAAATGTATGCATTTGTGTGAGTGTTTTTATATGTGTATGTATATTTGTTTGTATATGGGTATATATGTATATATGTATGAATGTATATATTTATATGCATTAATGTACACTACTACACAAAGGGCCATTTGAAGGTAGCTATAGATCATGTGATTGTGTCCTATATCGATCACCATTTAGAAATCGCTCTATAGACCCACATACTGGTATATAGTTTCCACCGAATGGTGGTCACTATAGGTTTATTATTATTTTTTAAATCAAATTCACTCCATAACCGATATTTTAAAAAAACAAATACAACTGTAATTATGTAATTTTGTATATTTCTATAGGATATATAATTTTATAATCTTATAAATGACATCATTCAACCATTTTCCAAGATCCACACCCATAATCTTATATAATATAAATTCAAACCAATTAAAAATAAAATTTACTATATTAAAAAAATAAAAAATATAATAATTAAAAAATGATGGATTATTTAAATTAAATGTTAGTATAATAAACATAATATGACTATTTATTTATAATATATAACTAGTTTCTGATTTTTTTAATTTATAACTTCTTAATTTGAACATATTTCACGTCATATTGATGTACTATTTTCTCATACACATAAAAAATACTTATAAGATAGATGCTCAGTTATTTTACATAAATCCAAGATCATTTGATTCTATTTTGATCAATACACACATCTTTTAGTGTTTTAAAACATTAAATGGAATTTTTTGTCATCTTAGAAAAACAACAGATCATATTGACATGTTCTTAGTTCTAACATTTCAAAAATAAATCTATGTATGTAACACCCCGAGCTTCCATGATACGATTCTCATTCAATAATGCAATAGCTTGCATTGTACGCAACTTTGAGTTCTAACACACCCCGACTAATCAAAGTAGCCGTTATGAATAGTAATACCCACTTTTTAAAATTATAGAAATTTTATATTTCAAAATGGACTTCATTTTTTTATTCGGAATATCGAAATTATCCAAAGTTGATTTTTTTGTAATTTTCTAAGAACTTCCAATTTTTTTATGAATAGTGAAAAATACTTAAAAATGACTTTTTTAATCAAAATATTTTATAGTGATAAATTATACTATTGAGTGGTTTTAAATTATAATTAGAATATATTTTTACCATTTTATCCAATGGTGTTCATTAGAATTAATTTCACTTTGAAATTGGACATAAACAATTGTCAATCTTTTGATATATATTGTTTCTTAAAAACACGCTATTTGTTGCGACAGCGGGAATTAATTATAAAATTAATTAATGCAACTTATATGTTTGTAATTTTGTAAAATAGACATCATTTTTGAATTCGGAATATCAATTATTTCTTAGGGTAAAATTTTGGCATTGTTCTGAAAAACTTCAATTTTTGATGAATAGTGAAACCACTAAGTGGTAGTTAAAAAACTGATTTTTCGTTTAAATGAAACATTACCACTTCTGTGTTTTGATTTTCAAAAATCTGACATACATGGTTGTAATTAGGAAGTAAAATTTGGTTCAATGGGATTAAAATAATTTTTTGGTGAATAGTAACTTTTAAGTTTAATTAATCGTGATTAAAGGTAATTAGTGAAATTTAAGGTAAAAATGATATTATAAAAATATGAAAATACCTTTAAACTTGTCCTACCCCTATTGGATGTGTCATGGCCGACCAAGACAATCCATGGGTCAACTTGGGGACCCCATGGAGCCACTTTGGTAGGAAAATGACATAAATAACTTTTTATTTAATGTTAAAATAAAAATGTCACAAACAAGAGTTGTTTTACTAAAACAATTTTTAAATGGAGTTATAAAAGTCATATTTTTGACTATAAATATTCATTAGAAATATAAAAAGATTTAATACATCATGATATTTGTTTTATAATTTTTAGACATTAAATAAATTAAATTATTTATGACACCATGATGATGCAGCGATTACCTCATTAATTAACGATTTAAATAAAATGAAAAGATAATGTAAAATCCAAGGATTACACTTGTCAAAAACCTATTGGATGAGTATATTTAGAATCCTTATCACCTTATCCTAGAATTATATAAGTGTGGGACCTTTTAAATCCGAAACTCATTATATAATAAAGTAACATTTCATTACTTTCCAAGAGTGCCCCTCCTCTCCACTTATAAAAGGCCCCCACCACTACCACCTTACTCACACTTTCAAAGCCTTTTGGCTTGGCCAACCTCTGCAAAAATACTCTACCAACTTCCCTCTCTTACTCCTAAAAGCCTCACTTTGGGCATAATTCTTCCCAAGGAAGCCTTTGGCTCAAATCAAAAAAGAGTTACCCGATTTTAAGGTAATGTGTTCTCTTATGTTATTTTGTTTTAATTTGCTTCTCCAACCACCTAAACTCTTTTTATTAATTTATTTTGTAACAAAACAAGTATCCTCAATATAATAGGATGTTTTTATAAGAATTATTTGAGCTACACTTACACACACCTACATCTAATGGTTAAAGAACATACTGTTTCTGTGGATGACGAATTTCTGCCTCACGAAATGATGATTGTTCAACACTCATATAACACATTCAAAGGTGGAAATTAAGATGTCACTATATTTATATATGATATATAATATGTTTATGTTTTACTTGAGGTTCTGTATTTTTCATTTATGGCATACCTTTATTGTTTCCATTATGGTTAAACACGATATTTTCATTTTAGGAAGTACGGACTACCGCCCCCTCAAAGTGATTTGAATTGTTAATCCCATATGTGGGATGTATAAAGGATGGAGTAAATGATATTATATATGATATTATACTAGAATTATAATATACCTTTATGTCATTATGATTTCATTAAATACGAAATAGACATGAAAGTAGCGTTCATGCGTACGTACGGCTTACCGTCTCCATGAACGGTGCATTTCATTTCTTACCCCTAAACATTATGGAATATTATAAATGCATGTATATAATGGTTATATATGAGATATATGATATCTATATCATGAATATAATTCTGGATATAATGGATATATCACCACATGAACAACTTGTAATTATAAGAAGTTTATTTTTGACTCAAGTACCAAAGATCGACAAAACGACCGTTATTAACTTAAATAATTAAATAATGTTCATAACATGGTAATAAGTGATATAAAAGGAATACAAAACTTGAAAAATTTTCTTAAAAAATTATAAATTAACTCTAGTTTATTATTCAGGAGGTTAAAGATCGGTCGAGTCAAGTCGGACACGAGGTAAGGGAACTTCTTAACCCAATTTCTATTCTTTGGGTTAATATTCTACTTTCAAATTATGTCATGATATTATTATGTACTATATTGTATTTGTAATTTATTTATGTGTACTTATATTTAATACACATAATAGAACTACTTTATTTAAAAAAATGATCTTTGTAAGGGTCTTCATCTCAATCTCCTTTCATTGAGGCATATTTTGTTTTATACACAACTTTCTTTTATACGGTGTATAAACCCCTTTGACTTTTACTTTTATTAAAAAGGAATATTTTTATACGAAGCGTTTTTACTAAATGACAAAAGGAATGTTTTTTTTCTTACGTGTGCGGAGACAACGAATTCTCCACCTCCATGACTATTATTTGAGTTTCGTCTTCCTCTATAAGACATAACTTTTTTTAAAATGAAAAATAAATACAAAGTTTTAATTTTCCTTTATTGTGGTATTGAAAATGGTTTTGATAAAGTTTTTATTATATCAATGTGTTGTATTGATATCTTGTGATTGAAGTGTGGAAATATTATGTTTCCTTTATTCATGTTTTATGTGATACAATTATGTTATGGTTTATGATATGTTTAAACCTGTTCATATGAGGAATGCATTGGACTTAATAAGTGACGGGTGAAGCCCGCTATAGCTCCTCGATGCATCGGTAGGTCTCATGAGACAAACTAGTGTCTTGGCACGAGGCCTTGACAAAATCTTATTTTTGGTCTTGGCACGAGGCCTTGGCTATGTGGTTATGATAGTCTGGCATTATGCATCCCATCATTATGAAAGTGGTTATTGATATTGCATGGGATTATTATACTAGTAGAATATCCATGTGAGTAAGTAAATGACATTATTTAATTTTATTTTTGCCATATTATGCTGAAGTTAAAGTTTAAAAAGGCTTGTGTTATAGTTATACATTTCCTTAAATGTTAGTGTTTATTTATGAAAGCTTCCGCAATATTGTTATCCTTACTGAGCATCTGAGCTCACCCCTTTCAATGTTTTAATATTTTCCAGGATGTGAAGAAGTATTTTATGAATGACCTGCAGGGATAGTCAGAAGAGGATATGAGTGTGGACTATGGAGACTTTATTATTGTAGTTTTTTACTTTATTATGTAATGTAACATTTATGAATGTATCTAGTGTTTCCAAGGCTACTAAACTAATCGGTCTTTCGAGACTTGATATTTTTTGATCATGCCAATGTTACGAAGTAATGCACCGAATCTGGGTAGCTTGGGTCGGGGCGTTACAATGAATATTTTATAATGATTCCATGGAAATCTAAGTTTGTTTTCTTTATTTTTAACCCACCCCATGAGGAATGTTTTTAAAGACTATCAATTATTTAAGTATTTATTATTTAGTCAGTCCTACAACACCATATGTTGGATTGGTTTTCCATCTACTTGTACACATAAAAAATAATTCCAAATATATTTCTTAGGATTTCATATCAATATGAGGTTGTTTTCTATGGGTTTCACCATCACACATATGTCTTAATATTTTGAAACACTAAAACCATGTCTTTGGTTATACCTGGAAAATGAAAACCTAGATCGATACTCCATTTTTTCCTATATTTCAAAAATCAATAAAAATAAAATTCCCTATGATTTTAGGAAGTCAATGGCTATTTTCTTGGTTTTGACCTCCTCACGCACATTTTTAAAGATCATTAATTTTTTAAGAACTTATTATTAAGTTAATATAAGAACTTCACATGTTAGATTGATCTTTCATTTACTTATACATGTCATAAATAATTTAAATACAGATATCCTATGATTTTGTGTCAATATAAGGTATTTTTCTATGGTTTGGACTGTTAGATTCACGGTTTAGGGTTTTAAACCACTAGAAATTCATTTTCAACCATCTAATACAAACAATAACTTGGAATAATGAATTTTTAGTTCCTAAATTTCAAAAATAAATCTATGTTTTTTATGATTTCATGGTAATCAAAAATTCATTTTCTTGGTTTTGATCTCATAAAGTAAGTTTTTAAATATTTCTAATTATTATAGAAATACTTATTCAGTTGATCTAAGAACACTGCAAAATGAATTTTTATACTATCTTTTTATAAACATAAAAAATAATTTGAATATATTTTTTCTATGATTCATATAAATATGAGGCCTTTTCTATGGTTTTGACCATTACAGACATGATTTAGTGTTTCAAAACACAAAATGAATTTTTGATCATCCTAGGAAAATGAAAACTTTGATTAACATGTTGTATATCTATACATCTCAAAAATAAATATAAAGTTATTGTTCTATTACCCACAATAATAAAATATTTTTTGCTTTATTTGGACCTCTGTCACATGTTTTTAAAGACCATTAAGAACTTCTTATTCAGTTATTCCTAACACACCACACATCAGATTAAGGTACCATCTACTCATACATATAAAAAATAATTCCATGACAGTTTTAAAATGATTTCAAACCAATATAAGGTCATTTTTTGTTGTTCTTTACCTTTACACATTCATTTTAGTGTTTTAAAACTATAAAAATGTATTTTATGTTATCCCCAACAAATGACAACTTGTATTAATGTGCTGTCAGTTCCTACATTTAAAAAAATCAATTAGTGGTTACTGTCTTATGATTTAAAAATAATTGAAAATCATTTTATTTATTTTCATCTCCTAATATATATTTTTAAGGTCCATTAATTTTTAAGAGCTTCTTATTTTGTCAGTATTAGCACACTATATGTCAGATTGATGTGTCATCTACTTGTTCACAATAAAAAATAATTTTAATAAAATTTTATTATGTTTTCATGTCATTAATGGGTCATTTTATATGGTTTTGACCATCACACATATGCTTTAGTATTTTAAAACACTAAAATCCTATTTTCTGTCATCCCATAAAAAATGAAAACTCATATTAATGCACCATCAGTTACTTTATTTCTAAAATAATTGTATGATTATCATCATGTGATTTCATGATAATCAAAGGTTTCTTTCTTGATTTTGAACCCCATACACATGTTCTTAAAGTCTTCCAATTATTTAAGAATTGTTTATTCAGTATGTCCAACCACATTGTAACACCTTATTATTTTAAAAGAACACTAGGTTCAATAGCATATTTAATATGCAAAACTAAGTTTAAATGAACCATTGTATAATATTAAAATATTATTAAATAAATGTGACTGATTTAACCTATCCATTAAAATTGAAATTTATGAACATTGTTAATTAATTTATTAAATATTCATAAAATTACAATATAAATTTATTGATAAATTCTTAATAAGCACTCAACTTTTAATAAAGTTATTTTAGTTTATAAAAAATTTGTTTCCTTAAAAATAAACTTTATTGTTTTTTTCAAGAAAACATTATAATTAATTTATGGTTATTTTAGAAAATTTATTTTATAAAATGAGCATCATTTTTGAAATTAGCATATCAAAATTCACTTAGGGTGAATGTCTTGAACTAGCCCAGATACCCTGGTACTCTAATACCCAAGCCAACTCTACCATATCCCGAAGGAAATTCCCAATCCCCATGGGTTGGAAACCAGCATTTGGCATCATTCATGATCAAAGCAGGAACAAATTTTCCAAAATATAGTAGAATAGAAAATATAACAAGTTAGTATGATCAACACTCCAAAGGGAGAAAGTACCAAAAACCTACAAGTATAATAAATACCCAAAGCATTACATCATCAAAGAACTCAACAAATAACATGATAAAATTAAAAAATCTGATGTAATAAGTATATGAAATCTCCACTTTTAACCTCTAATACTCCAGGTCTAATGGATCAAGAACGTCCACCACCTCGAAGTGGTACATTTCCTTTGTTCAGACCTGGAAAAATATAATCTACAAACACCTGAAGGAAAAGGTAGGGTATGTGCTATAAAACTAGTAGGGTCTCACCAAGTTTTCTACAGTCAATACCACAACAATTTACCATTTATGATTTTAATTGAAATAAAATAAGTAATGACATTAAATTTTTATATATTAAATCAAAACATGACTTCATTCAAATAGATGACAAATATATCAAAAAAAATTTCAAACAGTCTTAATTGAAAATTTTATATTAAATAGTTTATATAAAATATATTGGCTTGAATAAGAAATTTCAACAAATTAATGGCATGCATAATTAAATAACTTAAAGATATAACCATGAAAAAAAGACCTATGTTACATTAGTTTCTTTGATAATAGGATCCTTACACTTATAATTTATCATCACAACTATATATATGTCTACACACTCAAATAAAAACCCCATTTGAGGAGCCATTTTGGGAAATGAATCTACACCCCAATAGAGGAGTCACTATGGGTAGTCAAGATGAACTTGTAATAGTTAGTGTGGTCATCATAAATCCAGTGATAGGGGATGAAGATACTAGTATGTTTTCTTAGTTACCTACTAAATACCTAGTATTACATTTTCTTCAATCAATCGATCAATCAGTCAGTCAAATTGGTAATCAATCATTTCAAATCATTTCAAAATATAATTGACATATTTTTGTTTTCAACATGAATTTCCCTTTTAAAAACCAAATCATAGCCTTTCATCATTTTATTCTATTTCAAATCACCATTTAATTTAATATATTTTATGAATATCAAAATTAAATCATTTCATCAAAATGATTTCCAAATCAAGACATCATTTTTTATAAATTCTACCAACAATTTTGATTCAATTGAAATTGGTGTTTTTCTCATATCTCATGCCCATATAAAATCAAAGATCAAATAATCACAAATATATGTTTTTGAATAAATTAAAAAATCATTTCAATTTAATCTAGAAATTTAAGGTTTCAATCATAGGGAAAATAATTATGGAACCACCTACCTTTAAATCAAATATTTGGGAATCAACTCCCGCAATAGGGCTTACCAACAGTGAACGAAAGTGTGGGAGACCTAAGAATAAGACCTATAATATATATCCAACAAAAAAGTGTAGATCTATCAATTACATGACTATCTATCAAACTCTAATTAGGATAGAAATATATATTCTAAGAAAACACATGAGAGAAGATCCACTTATCTGGAGGAGATCGAATAAGATCAACACCACTTAGATCTATTAAGAATAGGGTTTAAAGGGTCCATAATAACCTATTAGGAGCCTCCAAGGATGTAAAAATAATTATAGGCTTGAATGGGGGTGATTATCATCTTAAATCGAGTGTTTAGGATTTTAAAAATAAATTTCATAGGAATTAAAAACCACACTCATAGTTTTTTAGGTTGGGATGCATGATTAGACAAACCGTGTGCCCTAACTATTCAACCCTATTGGTATTATATTTGGGGTTCATGGTTTTACCAAATAGTTAAACTAACCATTCACCAATTGTGCATTCCCAATTTCCCACGGGGTGCATGGTTTGGAGGCGTGGTCACACAGTTTGGAAAAATCATGCACCCCCTTCTAGTGGTTTTCAAAAGGGCAGACAGTTTGCTAGGCCAAACCACATGGTTTTCTATAATTATGTACTAACCATTAAATTTTCTAAGGAATTCCAAAATACCCAAAAAATCACCCAAAATACAATGAGAAAACCCCCAACCAAATAATGATCAAAATAATGGTCTAAAAGTAACTAAAAATGAGTAATAAGATGTTACAAGCTTCCGAGCATAAAATATTTATGTCCCCAGAAAGCTTGTCAAGACATTTCAATATAAAAAAGATGAGGCTGATGATCTCTCATTAGTGCCTCATGTTACTAAGTCTCATGATACTCATAACCATACTTCCATATCACTTGGATGAAAAGAATCATCATCCCATGAAGTACCTTTATCTCAGAGTCAACTGTCCGGACTGTTTTCTCAGTCATGAATAAATCAAGGTCAACATCAAGATCACTCCATATCAAAACATGATATGGGTATGAAAGATGATTTCAAATATCAGATACATGAAACAAATTTTGGATCATATTAAACTACAATAGAAGTTCTAAATGGTAATCCACTTTCCCCACCTGATAAATAGTCTCAAAAGGAATCGCAAAGAAATAATAAAGTTTATCGTGACTCCCAATACGTCAGTGACCCAACTAAAGAAAAACTCTCTAAAATTCCTTGTCACCAATAAGAAAATATAACAATATATAATGATGATAAATATAAGATTTATACTGGTTATATCTTATCAACATTCTATGATGAACCAACTAAATCTTTGCTATCATCTCTTGGAATAAACTTGGTCTGACCAAGGAACTTTTACTAATATTAGACCATCATAATAGAAATTTAAAATTTTGATCATACAAGGCCTTAAAATGATCCATTAAAATTTCATATCGGTAACTATGGTAACTATTGTTACAAGAAAATTCAACCAGTACCAAATGGATATCCCATGCTCTACCAAAGTCAAGAATGCAATCCTGTTACATATCCTCAATAATTTGTATAAATATTTCTTCTTGGATATCCATATTTGTATTTTATTACATACTCAAATGAATCTATGTTTCCATTGCCTCATTAAGGAATCACCAAAAATTAGAGGTGAAACATGGATCAATGTTAATGACTATAGCATATGTAACACTATGAAAATGAACAATCTATTTCAGTTAGATATTTCCAAACTCCCCAAATTTGGTGGTATCATTAAAGGGTAATAGGTGATCCAATTTCATCATCCAATCGATCAAAAAACATATAAAATTCATTCCTTGAGGGGTATGTGGCTACCCAAACACAAATTCTATAGAAATATCATACCACTTCTATGTCAGCACTATAAGTGGATGAAGTAAATCCGAAGGTATCTGGTACTTGAACTCAATATGTTGGATAGTATAATAATGAGAAACAAAATTAGAAATGTTTTGTTTCATAACTGATCACCAAATTCATCATTGAATTTCATAAAACATCGTTGTGGTTCCAAGGTCCACTACCCACTAGAAATTATGGCAATCCACCATCACATATTTTCTCATAGACAAAGTAATAATAAACTAATTCAAAAATCTTAGGATAACCTCAGAGGAGAAAGAACATTCCCCAATAGTATCCCCACCATAAAGAGATCCTCTAATGCCAAACAATTCATCATCAATATTCTTCTCATAAAGAATCATCTCGAGAAGAAAATATTAGCTCTTTCCCAGACTCCTAAATAAAACTGTGAAAAAAGATTCATCAAGATACACTCTTTTGATGATTCCTTCATGACATGGGTTAGAAGTTTCATGCTTGAAGAATCAAAAATGAAATTTACCTTCTCTAGGGTGTAGGCAATGTCAAAATCAAAATATCACAGACACTCCACCCAATTCCTTTGTCAGAGGTTTAAATATTTTTTATAAAAGACATAACTCAGGCTCTTATGGTTTAAAAACATGGTAAACCTTTATTAGAAAAGATAATGCTTCCAACTCTTAAGTGTATGCATCATGACTATAAGTTCAAGTTCATGGGTCATATAATTATACTTGTGTGTCCTAAGCTTTTTATAACTATAAGATTCAATGTTATCACCCTATATAAGAATGTACAACAAAACTGCACTTGAAGCCTCACAATATACCACATAGACTTTCCTACCTTGGTGAACAATCAACACTGGTGCAGAAGTCAAAATATGTTTCAGCTCAAAAAAAGAACATTGAAATTTATCATTCCAAGAAAACTCCGTCCCCTTAAAATTGATGGAAATAATTTAAGAATACAACTTCAAGAAATCCTTTAAAAACTAATGATAATACACCAATACACCCAAAAATCTTTGAATCTTGAAAACATTCCATGGTTACTCCCATGTCATAACAACTTTCACCGTATTAGTGTCAAATGAAATACCATTTTTAGAGACCACGTATCCCATTAATTCAATTCTTGAATAAAAAATAAAATTTTAAAATATTGGAATCGATTTAGTGATTTACCTATATTTATAGAACCACCCTCAGTTGACGTACATGTCCTCCTTAGACTGAGAGTAAAATGGGATGTCATATAAAAAGGACATTAAGAATGTATCAAGATACTCATGGAATATTCTATTCATTAACTCCATAAATACTACAGGAGCATTGGTTTGACCAAATTGCATAAAAAGATACTGATAATGGATATAACTTATTCAGATGGTGGTATTTTGAATGTCAAATTATTTTATTCTCAATTGGTGTTAACTATATTGAAGATCAATATTTGAGAACCACTTCGACCCTTTCAACTAGTCAAACTAATAATTAATCTATGGAAATGGATACTTTTTCATCACTATAAATTGATTTATTTTTCAGTAGTCAACATAAACGAAAAGTGTTCCTTCATCTTTCTTACAAAAGAGGACAAACACCACCCAAGGTGGAATACTCGGGCATAAGAATCCTTCTATAATAGATCATCCAACTGAGTCTTCAAATATTTCAATTTACTTTGTACCATAACATAATAAGGAATAGACAATGGTTGAGTAATAGGCACTAAGTCAATAAAAAAATTAATCTCTCTTACCATTGGGAACCTCGAGAAATAAAGAGGAAGCACGTTGGGAAACTTGATGAAACTGGTGTCTGTTCATCACTCAATGATTACCACTCTAGATAAAAAGAAAAAACTAATATTACTTTCCCCAAATTTGGATAAGAGTTTCTCTATCTACTCAACATTATGCTCCATTCTCCCTAAAAACATAGAACACCCCATTGGGTGCAGTAAAGGAGACCCGTTGAAGGAAATATTCAATTTTGGACTTATGAACAATGAGCCAATCCATATTGAGAATGAATCCCAGAGGTTTCATGTTTAGAAACAAAAAACTTTAGGAAAGCTCAATCTATGATAAAGAGAAATCACATATAGGACAATGGAGACCCTCCCCTCTCTTTATTCAGAGGGGCATAGTAATATCCATCACATAATACGAAATATCCATTGAAATATTTAGTAGGTTAAAAATATGAGTCTATAAAAATAATTGAGATGGACTAATATATAATAAAGCAGTCATTAAAGATGAATCTATGGTGATGGTACCTCTCACAATCATTGTACCTATATCATCCTCCTCTAGAGAATCTTCCACTGTATAAAGAAGCTTCGTTTTGGATGCCTATGGCTATAACCCCTTAGATATTGAAGCATCTGATTTCACCATAGTTTTTTTAGGAAATGAAAATCCCATACCATTTCAAAAATTAGAAAAAATATGGAAGAACTTATGTAGATAAACCACAAGAACTACAGATCTTGGGTGCCTCAGAGTAAACCCTTTTTGAATTCCTAACCTTTCTACACAGAAATCAAGTTAAATGTCCCCTTCCAAAAACTGTAGTAGGTATATAGGACTCATGCTATCAAGAACCACCATGAGACTTATCACACTTCCTCTTTCTTTTAAAGGAACTCATAGAACTACCAAAATAAGAAAAGGAACTCCCATCAACCCTAACTTACCAGCCAAATCAAACTCAACCTTCAATAGCCTATACAGTATATCAGTATATGAAGCAAGATTTAATAAGAAAACTTATGAATGGATATCTTGATGAAGAACCATATTGAATCACCAATACTTCATCTTCTCATTCGAAACAATCTCAAGTAAAAATTACACAAGCCTAACAAAGAGGTTCATGTACTACATCATGATCTTATTATCCTTATGAAGGTTAAAAAAATCCATATCCTTAGAAAGCACCAAAGATTCTGGATATAAATGATTTGAAAAAATAACTCTAAAGACCATCCACACAAAAAACTCATGATTATTCACCATTACCATCAAATCCCACTATCTCCTACCAGGACCTTATAGATTAAAGGCATGACACTTCATTTTAATCAGATCAAGTTTTTCCAAGAAATCAAAAAGGCACTCTATTTTATTCAACCAATCCTTAGAATCTTGATTATACTTATATCATTGTAAATTAGGTGTTTTTTGTTAAAGAAACTCTTGTGCACAATTTTGAGATTCATCCCTTTGATTTTCCACAACTAGATACCAAATGGGAATAGGTGTTGGTGCTTTTCCCCACGCTTGGATAGAATAGACAATAATATCAATAAGATTATAATCAATGGGAGGATCCGTTCATTATAGTTCACTAGAAACATCCTCCTATGTCTTATTCAAATAACTTATTTAAGGAATCATGATACACAAAATCATCAAAGAAAAATGAATACACAAGTAAGGATACATAGATTAGAAACTTAAATACAAGAAACAGGAGTATCAATCCCATCAGATAAGATTTAATGATTTGGATTTCAATGCACCCAAATAAAAATAAGGGAAAACTAAAAGAATATGATCAAACAATTCCTCAATGACACTTTTCCCAATCACCCATGGTTAATTAAGGATCATTATGATGATAAATTTCAAATAATTCACCTGAAACAACATTCCAAGTCCTATTAAGATATCCCAAACTGTATACTAACATCAATGAGAGATGATTAACCTACACTATTGATACCACTTTGTCCCAAACCAGCCCAGATACCCTGGTATATTGATACTTGAGATGGATCTAACATAGCTTGAAGGGTGTTCTTGATACCCATGGGTTAGAATCTAGCACCTAGAATCATACATGATAAAATAGAGAATGAATTTGTCAAAAAATAGTGGAAGATAAAAGATTACAATTAATTATGATCAAAAATCCGAAGAGAGAAAGTACCATAAACCTAAAGGTATAAAAAACCCAAAATTAGGACATCATCAAAGTACTTAGCATCTAATAAGATAAAACACAAAAATGCCATGCAGTAAGTGGATTACATCCCCACTAGTCACCTCTAAGACTCAGGGTCTAAAGGATAAATAAAATCCACCACCTTTATGTGGAGATTTCCCTTTTCTCAGACCTGGAAAAAAAATAATCTACAAATTCCATAAGGAAGATGTAGGGTGAGAGGTATAAAGACCAGTAGGGTCTCACCAAGTATTACATAATCAATACCATAATAATTAATAATTTATGCTATCAATTTAAATGAAACAAGGCATGAAATTACATTTTCATATTTTCAATAAAAACATGACTTCATTCAAATAGAAGGAAGATATACCAAATTTTTTTTCAAATAGGCTTAAATAAACATTTTATATAAATAAATTGTCATGAATAAAATAGTTCAAAAAATCAATGACATGTTTAATCAAATAAATTAAATCTAGAACCATGAAAAAGAGCCTCATGATACATTAGTTTATTTGGCAATAGGGTCCTAAAATTAATCATTTATCAATAAAGATCAAGATTTGTGTGAGTACTCAAATAAACACCCCATTCAGGGAGCCACTATGGGGAATCAATCTACACCCTAATAGGGGAGCTACTACAGGAAGTCAAGATAACATGTTATAGTCAGTTCTTTTCATCTTAAATTTAGTTCTATGGGATCAAGATAATATCGTGTTTGTGTAGGCTAGAAAACTTGATAAGTGTTTTGTTCAAATGGATGATCAAGGTGCTACATATAGAATTTCTAGTTTTACGTTACCAAAAAATCACTTGGATCATAATCCTATTGTTGTGGATTTTAATAAACAATTGGCACGGTCAGGCCCCATCCTATTTTAATTCAACAATGGGTGGATTATGAAGCATGGATGTAGGGAACTTGCACTTGAGGCGTGGAAGCTTGAACCGATTGGTAGCCCCCTCCAGAGGTTGGTTGTGAAATTAAAACATCTTAAGATGATTCTCAAGGAATGGAGCAAAAAATACTTCTCTCAGCTTGACAATGACATTAAGGCTACTAAGGAGAAGATTTTGTGTATCCAGATTCAGAACCAGCAACAACCTTCTCCATGTTGTGAGGAGATCATAGATCATAGTAAACTGGATGATCTTCTAATGGTCCAGGAAAGGCTGGATAGAAACCAGCTGAATGTCAGATGGTTGAAAGAGAGAGACATGAATTCTAAAATTTTCAACCGTCTACACAAAGAGAAGAAAATCCGGGCAAGGGACAAGGAAATCAGCATAAAAGGGCATCTCTTTACATCTGAAAATGAGATCTCTTTGGCAGTGGTGGAACATTTTAAATAGTTATATTCTGATGATGGGCAGGAAAACACCCACAAGATGGTTTGGAACATAACCCCATGCATTGGTGAGCATGATAATCAATATCTTGTCACCCCTCCTCTTAAGGAGGAAATCTGTGAAGCTCTTCTCTCTATTAATGTGGATAGTGCTTCTGGTCCAGATGGTTTTACTAACAAGTTTTACATATATTATTGGGAAATTTTACAGGATGATATTATTGAGATATAAAGGACTTCTTTTCTCACTCTTACTTGCAATTTGGAATGAAATCTTCCTTCATTACCCAATTTCCTAGGAAAGGTAATGCTCTTGATATCAAGGATTTCAGGCCTGTTGCACTTGGGAACAGTATCCCCAAGCTCATTAGCAAGATTCTTATGAATCGAATGGGATGGTTTGTTGGTGACATGATCATGGCGAGTAAATTTGGATTTGTTACTTGGAGGTATATTCAGAATTGTCTCTTTACCACCTCGGAGAGTGTCAATCTCATGAGAAAGAAGATGAAGGATGACACTTTTGCTCTGAAAATTGACATCTCAAAGGCATTTGACACATTAAAATGGTGTTTCCTTATGGATGTTCTTAAATGGTATAATTTTTCTGATGATTTTATCAGGCTAATTAGAACCATTATCTATTATTCAAGGTTTTCCATCCTTATCAATGGAAGACCCAGAGGTTGTTTCCCTACACCAGAGGTGTGCAGCAAGGTGATCCGCTCTCTGGCCTTTTGTTTGTTATTACAGAAAACTATCTTATCCAATGAATTAATGATCTTGCAAATATGGGTTTCTACAAATAAATAAATTCTGGTAGGAATGATTTTTCTCCATCCCAATTGATTTATGCTGATTACATTATTTTTCTTGGGAAAGTTTTAAGGAGAACCATTTCTTCCATCAAAGCCATCTTTCAACACTATGAAGAGGTGGATGGTCAAGCAATTAGATGGGAGAATTATTTTATTATTTTTGTCAATGGATTCATGGTTGATAAGAATAATAGGATAATAAGATTTTTGGGGGTAAAAAGGGATCTTTTCCATTTCAATATCTAGGGGTTCCTTTATTTTGGGGAAAAGTGATGAGGCAGTATCTAGAGGGAATTTCTTCGAGCATTTTGAATCAACTTTTTAGTTGGAAAGGGAAGGTGATGTCTATGGATGGGAGGGTTTGCCTTTTCGACTCAGTGATCACCTCTAAGTTTGTCTATTCCTTCTCTCTCTATAGATATCCTAGAGGTCTCATGAATGATCTTCAAGGATTGATTCAAAATTTTATTTAGACAGGGTCAGTCCATGAGAGGAAGCTCGTCACTATTTCCTGGAAGGAATGTATCAAGATGGTTGAATTGGGAGGCCTTGGAGTTAAGGATCACAAGACTATTAATGGTGGTCTTATTGGAAAGTTAACATGGGACTTGATTTCCAAGGATGGGTCTAGTGATTTTTTAACAAATAGATTTACAGGAAGGCTGCTTACTGGTCATAAAAACTATCTTGCATCATCTGTTTGGGCATCTCTCAAGCATTCTTTCAGGAAAATTTCTCATGACATCAAGTGGATGGTCTACAGAGACTCTAATCTTAACTATTGGAGTACGATATGGCTTGAGAGGCCTCTGTAGGATAGCATGGTTGTTCTTCTAGATATAAGTCATTTCTATATTACTGACTATATTTCTCACATGCATCTTTTTGGTAGTATGGTCCCCTCTTAGGCAGAGAAGGAAGTTCAAAATTTTCCCTTCATGGATCATGATATTATGATATGGAGGCATAATAGGAATGGGTAGTTCACTAGTAGAAATTTTTACCAACTGGTTTGTGGAGGCTCTTTTCATGCACCTACATGGCTGCTAAATTTCTGTACCCTCTTTATCCAGACTTCTCGATTCCTCCTGATTTGGCGAATCTAGAAAAATAGGATGCCTCCCCATAATTAACTCAAGTGGGCTGGATTTAATTTTTCTTTAGCTTGTCACATATGCGTGGCTGCTGAGGAAAATGTTCATCACCTGTTTTTGGAGTGAAACTATGTTGGCCAATTGTGGGATTATGTTGGAGGACTATTTGGGCTAGTCTTCGACTGGAATTTTCTGTGACAGGACCTGCTTGTAGGGCTTTCCAAGGTCACATGCAGCAAACAAATTGGGAACCTTATGATTTTGTCTGTTGTATCCCTGATTGTGGCCATATGGGATGCTCGTAATGCGGTGCTGTTTGACAGCAGGCGCATTCTTATATAGCATGGAATGGTGGCTGTCGATAGGGAGGTTCATGCTACTTCTAGGATTCAAACAGGTACTATGCACACTAGCATCTTTGATCTACAGGATCTTAGGTTGCTTGGTGTTTCAATTCATCCAAGGAAACCTAGTGTTCTAAAGTATATTATCTAGATACCTCCAATCAGTCCATGGCTCAAGGTTAATGTGGATGGAGATACTTCTGGTGCACCAGAATTAACCGGGTTTGGTGGTGTCTTTCACACATACCATGGCTTTATTAAGGGATGTTTTTATCATTTTACTAATGTTGATGTTGCCTATGAAGCTAAACTCTAAGAGATAATTCATGCAGTCAGGTACGATGTTCGGTATAATTGGAACATGTTATGGATTGAATCAGATTCTCAGCTAGCAGTTCATGCATTGGAGTCACGATCACATAACGTTCCCTGGAGAGTGATGCCTCACTGGGTTGAATGCCTCAACCAGTTTGCTCATTTATGGCTGGGAGTCTCACATGCTTATCGGGAAGCCAATCGAGTAGCAGATGCTTTATCTAAGAAGGCGATGTTAGCGATAGATACGATGTGGTATTTTATGACCCCTAGCTATTGTACCTCAATGGTTGAGGTGAACATGTATGGTGTCATGCACTCTAGATTCTTTAATAATACCATGGTTTTCCGACTCTCTTTCTTTTTTTGATTAATAAATTTATTAGGACCCAGTTTGACCGGTTCCTGGGATTTTGGAGTAAATATCGTGTTTGTCCCAGTTAACTAATAACTACCTAGGTGTACATGTTGTTTAATCAATACATCAATCAATAAAATTTAAAATCAATCATTTCAAATCATTTTAAAATATAATTTCCCAATGTCAGTTTTCAACATGCCTCTCTCTTTTCAAAAAAATTCACAGGCTTTCATTATTTCACGCCCTTTTATATAAAATTTAAATTTTAATCCATTTTCTCAAGATCAAGATAAAATCATTTGATTATAATTATTCCAAAATAAATCCATAATTTTTCATAAATTCTTCCAACAATTTAAATTCCATTGATTTTTTTATTTTTCTCAAATCTCATGCCCATTTCAAATCAAAGAACAAATCATCACAAATATATGTTTTTAAATCAATTAAAAAATAATTTCAATTTAATCAAGAAATTAAAGGTTTCAATCATAGGACAAATAATTTTGGAACCACCTACCTTTAAATAAAATATCCATGAATCAAAACCCACCACAAGACTCTCCAACATAGAACAAAGGCACTAAAGATCTAGGAACAAAACCTAGAATCAAGATCCAACAAAATGGATTTTAGAACTATAAATTACATGATGATCTATAAAAATACAATTAGGAGATAATGATATATCAGAATAAAACACATGATAAAATATCCAATTACGCAAAGGATATTGAATGAGATTAATGTCACTTCAATCCACCATGAAAAGGGTTTAGAGGGGCCAAAATCTTATCTTAGGAGAATCCAAGGATGAAAAAATATTGTTAGGGTAGAATGAGGGTGATTATCATATTAAACAAGGACTTTAGGATTTTATTTTTTTTCCAAGGAATTAATAACCATGTGCTTGATTTTTTGGGGATGGCTGCATGGTTAGACAAACCGTGCGCCCTAACTATGCTCCCCTATTGGTCTTCTATTTGGGGTGCATGGTTTGGCCGCATGATTAATTTAACCATACAAAAAACATGTATTAACCACTATATATGGGACACATGGTTTTAAGAGGTGGTGACACAGTTTGGAAAAACCTTCTAATCCATTTTAGTGGTTTTTAAAATGTTGCATGGTTTTTGGGACAAACCGAATAGTTTTCCTTAACCACGCGCTAACCGTGCACAACACAAAGGGCTTCCAAAATTCTTCAAACTTCACCAAAAAACCCCAAGGAAAACCCAAACCAAATAAAGATAAAAATGGTTTATTAGTACCTTAAATTGAGAAACATGATTTTACAGTGAAATTTTCAAATTTTTCATAAAATATTGATTTTCTAGTGAATAGTAAATAATATCGATTTTTTTTAAAATGTCATTTTGATTTAAAAAATTAGGTGATTTAAATGGAATATTATTATTTTAATTTTACTTAATAGTAAAATAAATAACAATTGGTTATATTTAATCTAATTAATTACATTTTAACATCATTATACCAAATTTTATTATAAGTTTGTTCTTAGGATTAAAAACACATTTTTTTCTAAAAACCATTTTAAAGAGAATAATATTTCTCTATTTTAATTAATTAATATAAACACTAAATATGAATTATTTAAATGAAATTTATAGATTCTAAATATAAATTTATTAATTTAAATTCATATAATTAATAATTATAGTAATACATTTAATGTAAAATAATCTTTTGTTTTTTAAAAAGGTATTTTTTGGAAAATTTCTTTTTTGATGTGTTTGTAAGTTTTATTATTTATTAAAATTTTCTGATTATATTAATTGAATTTAATAAAATATACTCAATATTTTGAATCATATTAATTTGAATTATATAATAAGGCTAGCTTAATTTTTGGTCATAATGAATAGTTAAAATAGTAAAAAAAGTAGTTACCGTGGAAAAAAATAAAAATGGTAAAAGTGAGTAACCTTAGAGGTAATTGGGATAGCATGTTTAAAAAATGTTTCATTTTAGTGATGGAGGTGTGGATATAACTTATCAACCCTATACTATTTTTTTTAAATTTTTGAGGAACTTTTCTTGAAAGTGACTTCCCATTATTGAATAGTTTTGGGTATTTATAAAAATTCCACTCCCACTCAATTATAAAAGGGAATCCCTTACCTCACTTACTAACACCTCTAAATCCATTTGGATTTAATAAACCTTATAAAAATACCTACCCAAAATCCTTAGACACATTTTATATATTCTTTTCTTCCAAAAATACAAACCTTAGGGTCATTAATAAGATATTCAATGGAGGTTCCTCTAAATGAAGGTAATCATCATCACCAAGCTCCTTCTTTTTTACTTATACCTCTTCCGAATTAAATCATGTATTAAAAATTATAATATAATAAAAATAGTGTATCCTATATAATTATATGTTATTATATTTATTACATAATATTTATCCATTTTCGCTTCTATCAAATGGAAAACTAAACCATTGTTCATGTGTACAACAAACTACCACTTCACGAACCAATGTAATTCATTTTCCATCATCACCTCTGATAGATGTTTAAGATGATAGATTTAATATTTATATATGATATTAATGGAATATAAATAATTATAGATAATTAATATATTACATACATTCTTACCTTGACATCCATGGAAGAAATGATAACATCGTTTGGGGGTACGAAAAAATACTACCCTATGTGTAATGCCCCGACCCCAGTTACCTAGAGCCGATGCATTATTTTAATACATTGGCACGATTACAAGGAATCAAGTCCCGAAGGACTGATCAGTTTAGCAGTCTTGGATAATAGATTACATACATTAACTTTACATTACAATTTGAAATATAAAACACAACATAGATAGTTCTTTGAGAATTCCATTTTCCCTGTAGCTTAACCCTACATATCAATCATAATACACTTCTTGGAATACTGGGAAAATAAAACATAAGAAAGGGGTGAGATCAGATGCTCAGTAAGGGTAAATAATTTAGCGAAATCTATAAAATTTTAAGGAAATATGTGTAATAAAAAAATCCTTTTAAATATTAACTTGAACATAATATGGTAAAAATAAATGAAACATTACAATATAAACATGCACATGGATATTCTACTTGTCGAATAATCACATGTAATAACTAATTTCACAATGATGGAATTCCTAATACCGGACATCATTACCACATAGTCAAGGCCTCGTGCCAAGAATACAAATAATTTTTTTTTCAAGGCCTTGTGCCAAGAAACTAGTTTGTCTCATAAGACCTACCGATGCATCGAGGAGCTATATTGGGCTCCACCCATCAATTACTATGCCCACTGTATTTCTCATATGAAAAAGTTGAAATATAACATAAACATTTGTATTAAAACTAGCATACGAAATGTCATTACATTAACTATAAACCATAAATGGTATATAAATATAACATCCATAGTCAAACATATCATAACTCATTCAATACAATAGGGAAGTCTGTATTATAATAAATCAACCTCAATAAAAAATAATATCCTGTAAAGGATGCTGACATAGTTGAAAATGATGAGTAAAACTTTTTGAGAGAAATATCCTTTTTGTAAAATCATTTAAAAGTCACACATTTATAAAGGAAGTAATTTAAAATATATTTTTAAATCAACATGTCCCATAACAATTTGAAACTTTTGAAAAGAATTATCATTTCAAAACATTAATGTCCATATAAATAAATCCTTAAAATCATTTTGAAAACTTGGACAATAATTAAAAAGATTTAGAAAGATAAATCTTTAAAACATTTAAAATTCTAATCTTGATAAAGAGTACCTTTCAAAAATACTTATAATACTCATTTTTAAGTCATTTTTATGAAAAATGGACATGGATGATAAAACTTTCCTAGTAAATACTTACACATAAACAATCTCTGATAATAATGAGATTGAGGAATTAACCCTTACCTTGCACTTTCCTTTGGTCGAGGGTACGTTTAACCTCCTGTATGAAGATAGTAGTATGTTTTTAAATTATTCCAAAACCAAATTAATATTTATGATATCATACATGATTCATTTATGACTTTATACTACCCATTTAATAATAATTTCCAAGTTAAATTAACATTTCAGGTAATAATCGCTTTCTTTATGGTACGTGTTTTAACCTATTACTCTTGATTATATCACTTAGACCAAGATTTAAATACTTACAGAATATAAAAAATTATTTATATATCATATATATTTAGAATATAAATATTTATAATAGACATATATAGGAAATGAAAAACACCATTTATGGAGACGGTAGTCCATACGTACGCATAAACACTGTTTCCGTTTTCATATCGTGTTGAATAGAACTAAGTGAATAAGATATATGTAAGTATATATATATATATATATATCTCATGTAGCATTTTTATGTCATATATTACATACTTATTAGTAATATATATATTTTTATAATTGTCGATGAATGGTGAACGTGGAAATGAATCTCATTGCGTCATGGAGACGGTAATCCGTACGTACGCACGAGCGACAATATCATTTCTTTAAAGGTGTTGAATTGGATGATATATTAATTTTATAGAGAAATTATCATGTTATTTTCATTATTTATATACATATTACTCATCATTATATCCATCCAAATAACATAGTGTTGAATAACAAATTACTCCACGGCGTGGAGACGATAAGCCGTACGTACGCACGCATGGTGACATTATCATTCATAAGATGGATATAATAATGAATAAAGTTGTTCCATATTTATAATAAAATCATATTATATAGAATATACTGGATTTATTATTTTAGAATGGAAATAATAAATAAATAAGAAGTGGAAGAAGAAAAGAACTTGAAAAAGGGTGGTGAAATTATTACCTCTTCTTCAGGTTCTACCTTTTGATTTGATCAAAAGGGCTCCTTAAGTTGTCTTTATGACTAAATGAGGGACTCTATGACGAAGGTAGGATAGTTGAGAGAGTATTGGGGCAGAGTTTTTCCAAGACAGATGGTTTTGTAGGTGTGAATTTGAGAGAAGGGGAAGTCCCCTTTTATAAGAGGGGTGAGGGGTACCTTTGGAAAAACTTAAAATATTATTTTATAATAAATTCATATTCGGTTTATAATTGCTCCAAAAATGTATTATTTAAAGTATAATGTGGGGATGGGTCAAAAACCACTCAACTGATAGGTTTTAGACAAGTTTAGGTTACCATTTTAACCTTATCATTTAGATTTAACTCTAAGATAAACAATTTAACTTTTACCGTGTCTTCTTGTATTCTTACAATATATGGTTAATAAACTTACTATATACTGCCAATCGAACCGCAATTGGTTCATTAATGTCATATATATTATTATATAAGTCTTTTGGCCGAACCTTATATTTTTAGGACCATAATATCAATTAATAATATAATATTTTATTTAAAAACTATTTTATGTAAATTTTGACACTACTTGGTATTGTTTTTGTTAAAATAATAACAGTATGATTATATCAAGAAAATACATTAAATCAATCCTAACATGTAATATTCACTTATAAAATTATTTTATTTCATAAAAACATTGAAATTATATTTATTTTAATATTTATAATACCATTTATTTGATTCTTTCATTAATAAGGTAATTACTGCATCATCATTATGTCATTAATAAATTTAATTATTTAATCTATAAAAGTTATAAATAAAATACCATTATGTAGGAAATCATTTTATCTTTCTAATTAATATTTATAGTCGAATTTATATTATATATAACCCTATATTAAAAATGTTTTAGTCATTAAACTTTGATTTTAACTATTTTAACTCTTCTTTAAACAAAATAATAATAAATGTATTAATCTAATCCAAGTGGACCTTAAGGGTCATATTTTATTTCTAAGGTTGTTGTTGGTCGAATTACACTTATCTAATAGAATTAGTACATGTGTTAGGGTAATAATAATATCATTTTTACCCTTAATTACCATATTTACTTTTAACTGTGGTAAATAAACGTAAAAAGTTAGTATTCACCAAAAATTATTTTCATCTTATTGAACCACATTTTACTCCTTGATATTAACTTTGTGTCTCTTATTTTTGAAATTCAACTCACAGAAGTGGTGAAAATAAGTTTTATGTAATTTTGCAAATGCTCATAAGAGGTGGGTAAAGGATGGTAAAAGTTCGATAAAATTTTTATATATCTAAAATTATTATAAATTGATTCCAATGAATTATAATGAAATTATATAGGAATTATGTATCTATTTTGACCTAAAATAAATTTAAATAAAATAAATAATTATTTAAATAAAAATTTGATTTTAAACGATATCTGAGTGTTTTTTCACTATTCATAAAAAATTGAACGTTTTCAGAAAAATACCAAAACTTCACCATAGGATAATTTAGATATTCCAAATCCAAAATTGAAGTATATTTTACCAAATCCAAGACATAAAAGTTTCATTTATTAATTTAAAATTAATTATCGTTATCAAAACAAATAGCTTGTTTTTAAGAAGCAATAACTATCAAAAGATTGACACTTGTTTATGTATAATTTCAAAGTGAAATTGATTCCAATGACCAAAATTATATTAAAGGGTAAAAATATAATCTAATTATACTTCCAAAACATTAAAATGTATAATTCAACAGTATAAATTATTTTTATTTAAAAAAGTTGTTTTCATTTAAAATATAGTATTTTTCACTATTCACCCAATTATGAAAGTTATCAGAAAAACACCAAAAATTTATTGAAACTAAATTCTTATGTCTCGATTCTAAAAAAGAATTTTATTTTGTCAAATTGAATATATAAAAGTTTCAAATATTGGATTTGAAAATGGTTCACCATTAAAAGGCGGTAAAATTGCATTTTTTTGAAAAATATTTCTTTTATCTAAAAAAATTGTATTTGTTCTTAAATTATGTCAAAGAAACTCATAATATGAATTATAAAATTATAAGGATTATATAAAGTTAAAAATTCCGTTAATACTATTCATAACTGCTTTTGAACGACTAGTTTGGTAAGTTGTGGTGCGCTTGAACTCAGTGTTGCTTGTAGTGTAAGTTATTGAATTATTTTGAAGAAATAACGTACTTTGAAATCTTGGGGTGTTACACTATGAAATGATGCGATTAATTTTTTAATACCATATCACATGGATGGTATATATAGGTGTATTTAAATAAATTATATAATATTTATGATATTATGATCATTTTGGGATTATAAAATAATATTTACCTTCCTTCCATCACGATCTTTTAAAAATGGAAATGTTACACATGCGTACATATGACCTAGCGTCTCCATGATTTTAACAGAGTTGATTTTTTCATAACTGTAATTCATAGTTATTTTTAAAAGTATAATTTACATAAAAAATAATAATTATTTTATAATTATTATTCTTTATATAATGTAACAATTATTATTTTGACCATGTTCATCACATTGATGTTTTTTTGAAATTATAAACTAAGCGTCCTCAAAACACCTGATGTGGACATAACCAATTAAGTAATTAAATACATCATTAAAATTAATAAAGTAAATGGATTAATTATAAGGGATTAAAACAATAAAATTTTATTAATTAAAAAATGATATAAATTTATTATACAATTGATAAAAGACATACACGATAATGTCTGGAGTCAAGGTAAGGGTTTCATCTCAAAACTTTATTTATTGAGACACATGTTCTTTTATACACCTAATTTATTTTAAATGGTGAATAAAATAACCATTTAAATATTATATCATGAATCAATTATAGATCATGATCTCTTAAGTTACAATTCATTTACATCATTCATGGTAATTATGATTCAAAAGTTTTCAAAGTGGCAAGGGTTTATGTTTCATTATCATTTTAATCGAGATTGGTTATGAGTAAATTTACACTGTAGGAATTTATTTTATCATTTTCTAATAAAACACTTTCATTTTCTTATCCTCTAGTTATTCATTAAATTTTCATGTAATAGTTCCTTTTTCCTCTCTTTGGTACATAAAATTATTGGGAAAAGGATTTTAATAAAAGGTGAATTTATTTATTTATTTGATAGAAATTTGTTTCTCTTCCATATCCATGTTTTCTAGAAATATTTTCAAAAATGAAATTAATTTTTTATTAAATATTTTTTACACATGTTTTAATTTTTAAAAAATGCTTTGAAAGGAATCTTCTTATCATTTTCTAAATGTATTACTTTTTAACGTTTTACAATAGTGTGAAAGAAATGTTTTTTAACTTGTACAACATGTATGGAATTAACCGCCATAATGAACACTAATTTATTTGAAGACTCCTTTACAAATTTTCATGATTATTTTCAAATAATTTTTTTTCTTAACATTCTAGAAATTTTTAGTATTTAAATGTGATTTTCAAAGTGAAAAGGGTATTTTCCTCAATAAATAATCCATATAATATTTTAAATACATTTTCATCAACAGATAAGTCCTTTGATGTTATGAATTTCTTTTAAATTTTATATATATGTCTCTTACATATATACCTATCTTATTCCACCTTAATTTGATATGTAAATACATGCCTTATATTTGTCTACAAAATTCCTTCATTACGAAATTTATTTTGATTATGGCATGAGACAAGATTATGTACCAATTATCATTCCATGGGTAATTATTATGTTATGACTTATGATTGAATTCCTTTATGTGGTACATATATATAATGAACAAGTTATGATGGGTGCACCTATATATCACTCCAATACACTAGATAATGTTTTAGTCTCATGATACATCATGTATAGGATTAGAGAGTAAACCAAATCCATTATGAGGATTTTTCTACCATATGATATTGTCTAGGTAGTTAGCCTTGACTGTCATGAACCAAGATGGGATGCCATCTAACACAGAACCTTACCTAGTTCTAGACATGGCCTAAGGGGCGTTCCCAATACCCATAGGATGACAACTAGTTATTGGGTATCAAAAACATACTTTTGGAATGATTTCACCCATGAGAATAACCATAATCACAAAACATAATAGAACAAAAAACCATAACTAATAACATAACCAAACAATGTACAACAAATTCTAGAATCATGGTTTTGTAATATTAACCAAACACCAAAATACCACGATGGAATGGAAACCCCAAACGCCCCAAAAACCTCCATGAAACATGAGGGGAATCACCCTCAATCTACCACCACCAATACATATAATAAGAGGAACTCTAGAAACCAGATCCTTCATCACCACGACACATCTTTCCTTTAAATGAGTCATACATAAAAAAGTCTACATACAACCAAATGTATGTGTAAGGTGTGAGACAAATCCCTATAGGATGACAGTCAAAGAAATAATTCCATAGTATAAAATTATAAAACAAATCAATATGTATATTATCATAAAAACTTTGAAAACATTTTAAATATATATTCCCAAGGATACATTTTCATAAAATCACTTTTGAAAGAAAAAATTTCTAAAATAAAATTTCTCAATAATAAACTTTCTTTAAAAGCACAACATACACAAGGTTCATCATATATCAAAGATCATTACCACATTACAACATCACGTTACATGTCAACACCATGGGTAAATCCCTAAAGGAAGCTAACACAAGTGAGTCACTACAAACCTCATACCTCAATGATCATTATCCTCACAATAAACTACCAACATCTTTCATATGCATGAGCCACTAGGATGGATCCATCTCATGGGCCTAGTGGTCTCCAGATAATGATCCAATACCAACAAACTTCCCATGCATGATCCACTAGGAGGAATTTATCCCAATGAACTATTTGTCTTCAATTATATCATATATTTAGTTATTGTTGTAAGTGTGAATCCTGGTAAGTGAATATGGGATTTGACACTTCTGAGTCACCAGTGCACTAGTTTTAGAGTACCCAACTAAATATCCAAATTTCACTTTGTGATCAAAACACATTTCACATATCCCAAAAATCACCACTATCACACACATATTCCAATCATTATAAGCACATAAAGAAATAACCTCTTTCACAAATCATCACATAGAAACCCCCATTTTCTAAAAAAAACCTCTTTCCATTTTACACACACAACAAAACCATTTGAAAAAACTTTCCTTGATACGTGAAAAACTCATATAACCCATTTGGAACATTACATTGAAAGAAAATAATCAAATCAACCATTTCCATGGGCCAATCCCTTTCCAAATCAACACACTAGCCAAGTTCA
This sequence comes from Viscum album, assembly GCA_963277665.1. Classification (NCBI taxonomy): domain Eukaryota; kingdom Viridiplantae; phylum Streptophyta; class Magnoliopsida; order Santalales; family Viscaceae; genus Viscum; species Viscum album. Next base: position 779,536,662 of record OY728153.1, on the reverse strand, counting down.
TTTTTAGAACACGCTTCTCATCATTTACACAATTCACACATCACATTTAAGGAGCACAAAAAAACAACATGCCATAAAATAAATTTTACTTGAAAAATTTACATTTAACACGTTTTCAACTCAAGTTCTCTTAAAAATATATTTCACACCTTTCAAATAAATCATAAAACACTTCCAAGAATCACCACAACAAAATACACATGAAAACATAGCCTTTTTTCCTTTAGAAAATACACTTTCATCACATATTCATGTCGAACGCTTACAAATCATCTATATCACCACAAAAAGACCCACACAACACATTTACTTTACCAAGATAGCATATAAAAAGAATATATAAATTTTAGAGCATGGAAGAACCAACCACACACTTGGAAACTTTCAAAAATCAGTGAAAAACCACAACTACACCTCCACAAAACCCTATAAAGGTAAGATCAACTAAAAACCATCATTATCTTCATCAAAATAACAAGATCAAACCCCCATCTTGGTCAAACATCCACTATAAAATAAGAACATATGAAAGAGGGAAATAAAACCCTAGAAAGAGGGAAAAATCAAGAGAGAAACCTCTTACTTGAAGATTCATTGAAGAATTAGGGTAAAAATATCCAAGGAATGATGCCCAAGATGCCTGGAAAGATTAAAGGAGGCACCAATGGCTAAAAATCACTTATGGGGTGGATGAGAAGAGAATTATGGTTAAATCTCAAGAGGACACAAAGGTAATTTTCTAAATTTTACTAACCTATAAAAGATTCATGGTTTTCCCGCACAATTTTCCAAACTGTGAGGCAACCATGCACCCCTCATTTCCCAAGATAAACTCACCACATGGTTTTCTCACACGATTTACAAACTGTACACTAACTATGTGGTTAGAAACTGATAAAATATCACTTGGTGACATGACTTCTTAGGCTAAGTTGCACAATTTGGAAAACCATGCACCAACCGTGCACCACCTGCTTCCAAGACAAAAACATACATTTTTACCAAAACACCCAGGAAAACTCAAGGTAAAACATGGGATTAAAATAAACCAGATAAATAACTGGAAATTAAGAAACAGATGTGAAAATTATCTCCACCATGAAAAATTTAAACCCATGGAAAGTCACTCCAAATCTTGATCTGAAAACAAAAATAGGTAATCCTTTTCAACCCAAGCCTTCCACTCCCATGTATCATGTTAATCACAACCATGATTCCAAATAACTAAAAATAGCATAATATAATTCCCATAAAGAACTCTCTCATAGTAATCCACAATCCGCACTAGCCACTCAAGCATAGATAGTTCAGGATCCAGCCTTAATTCCTCCCATCTTAACACATGGGATAGATCCAAATTATACTTTTTAAACTCTGAAACATGGAATAAATCATGATTGATGTCAAATATGAAGCAAAATCCAACCAGTAATCCACATTATCGACTCTCTCTATAATATCAAAAGGACCAACATACCTTGGTGTAAGATTCCCCTGTTTACCCAAATTACAATAACCCATGTGAGGTTCCATCTTCAGAAACACCTAATCAGCCACTGAAAATTCTAAATCACCAAGTATCTGATTCTCATAATACTTATAACATCTCTGTGTTATAAAAAACTACCTAATCAATTTTAATTTGTTAGAAGTTTTCTGTACAGGTCTTGGTCTCTACAATAAGGCCTCACCCACTTCATCCCAACACAAAGGATACCAACACAATCTACCGTATAACACCTCAAAAGGATCTATTCAAATAAAAATATTGGTAACAATTTTTATACGCAAAATTAGACAATCCCAAATGGCTATCCCATGAAACTAAAAAAATCTAAAACACATGCTCATAGAATATCTTCAAAAATATAATTTGCCCGCTCTGTTTGACCATCGGTTTGAGGGTGATATGTTGTACTCAACTTCACCTATTATCTAATTACCTTATAAAGACCTCCTCAAAATTGGGAGGTGAAACATGGGTCCGTATCTGAAAAAAGTGCTGATGAAACACCATAAATCCTTACTATCGTTTGTACATACAACCATACCAACCCATCCACCTTGACATAATCAATGATTGGAATGAAAGAGATGATTTGGCTAGATGATCGATCACTACCCAAATAAAATTCCTCCCTCAGGGCGTACAATGTATTCCAACAATAAAATCCATGGTGATCTCATCCCACTTTAGTTAGGAATAGGTAGGGGATGAAGTAAACCAAAGGGCCTTTGGTTCTCTGTTTTAACATGCTGACATGTATAACATTGCGATATGAAGTCAACTATATCCTGCCTCATACCTAACCACCAGAACTGCTGACACACATCACAGAACATACTGGTAGTATCAGGATGAACAACCGACTGAGGCTAGTGTCTATCTTGCATCACCACCTTCCTCATAGATAATGACACCACAAAAAAACCCTTAAAGTAAAACACCCCCTCTAGATACAATGACCAATCACAAGGTGTCTCACCACTATTAAGAAGCTGCATAGAATGATGGCACAACTCATCACCTAGATTCTACCACTGAATCAACTCTAAAAGATAAGGATTAAAATGAACACTAGCCAAGAATACAACCCCACTATGCTCCTTGGTCTCCAAATGCATTTACTTAAAAATCCCCATCAAAGTCTACTCATTAGTAGACTTCTTCAATGCCTACACTAGCACCTTCCAACTCAAGTCATCTACCTCAACATTCTCTTTTCCTGTGGTATAAAATGCATTGAAATCAAACCCATGAAGGTAAAATAAAATGATGTTGCCATAAATTTAGATATTTATGGGAGAAAATATAGGATAATCTATTATGATCAAAATAAACTATATAATTCTACCAAAGAAGTTAATGGTGCCACATCTTCAAGGTATCCATCATCACTGCTAACTCCATGTCATGAGTTGGGTAGTTCTTATCATGTGTCCAGATCTAGAGAGATCCACAATCCACCAAACGATCATTATACTTAAGAACATGCCCAATAAAAATAACCAAGGCATCACAATAAACCACATAACACATTATAGATTCCATAAAAATAAACATAGGTCCGGTATTCAACCACCTCTTAAGCTCTTCAAAGGACACCTACCACTCTGGGATCCATTCAAAGTTCACCCATTTTTAGGAGAGTGCTATCATGTATGAATCCAGACCAGAAAAATCTCAAAAAAACTACCTGTACTACCCTTCTAGGCCCAAAAAGTTCTTGATCTCAAAAAAATTCTCCAGTTTCTCCCATGACATCACTGCATTGATCATCTTTAGGACTACTAAAACCCCTTTATATGATATCAAATGACCTCAAAATTATACTTTGCTGATCCAGAACATGTACTTAAAAAAATTATCATGGAGGTGATGGTCCTGAAAGGTTCATAACACAATCCTCAAATTCCACTCATGATTTTCCCCTTATCCAGAATAAACTTGGATGTCATCCATGAACACCATAATAAATTTATTGAAATACTGGAGGTAAACCCTATTTTTAAGTTCCATAAAAACCACTAGAGAATTTGTAAACCTAAAAGAAATGAACAAGTACTTAAAATAGATGTACCTACTTTGGAAAACTGTTTTCAGAATATACACCTCTCTCACTCTGACTTGGTGATAACCAGAATGAAAATAAATCATGGAAAACCACCTCTCCCCCTTTAATTGATCAAACAAGTCATCAATATAGGGAAATTGATACTTTTTCTTAATTTTTACCTTGTTCAATTTTTGGAAATCTATGAACAATAAGAGATATCCATCGGCCTTTTTTGTAAATAGAACTAGGGAAATCCAAGGAGAGACACTCAAAAGAATGAATTATTTGAATTCCAAATCATCCATCTACACCATTAATTCCCTTAACTTAGTGGGGGTGGAGGGGTGGGGGCATATGTTATGAGGGAAGAGATATTATATATGATCCTGAAACCAAATCAATAGCGAACTCCACATCCCACTCTAGAGGAAAACCTAAGAAATCATATGAAAAAATCTATGGGAACTCATCCACTGCAGGAGTTAACAAAAATATAGAAAAAATATCACCATCCTCTAACATGGGGGATGTGAATTGATACACAAGGTTACCTAACTATGGAAGTAGAGGTTTGGCATGACCCGAATGAGGATCCCATTTATGATGAAAAACCTGGCTACTACCATCAGGTGCCACAAAACTCACTTTCCATATATTGAAATCGATGTAATCCTGAAAATGCACCATCCAATATATATTAAGGATTAAGTCAAAGAGTTCCATTTCTAAAATCATAAAATCCCATTCTAGCTCTACCCCTGACATAGTGAGTGTACATGACAAACACTTGAGACCCTTCTCTCGCTTCTCACCAAGCGGCGTTACCAACTCCATCACATATGACATAAGATCAGTTGGAAACATTAAAAAATCCACAAGACAGTTATTAATGAAAGAAACAAAGGAAACCATATCAAACTCAACAACAGATAAAGACAATTCAATAAGAACGGTACCTTGAACTATCACATACCCTACATCTGATCCTACCAGCACTCGATCTACTACATGAAGATACCTCATCTCATCCATAGCCTAAGAATGATCACTGACCTAAGGTCCTGCCCTAAACAAAATATTCCTATAAGAATATAAATCCCCTCCAACATGACATCTATATTGAGAACCCACCATCATAGATGTTTTTGTCTGAACTGACATCCCTCTAGAAGCCACAAATCCATCACTACTCTGATATGGTGGTGACACCTTGAAAAAAACTACAATTTCCCCATGGATCCACACTGATTAAAAGGTCTAGGTGGATATGAACACACCAATTTCTTATGTCCCACATTACCACACTGATGGAATACCACTAACCCTTCTTATGAAGTCAGAGATGATGATTGTGAAGAAGGATGGCCTGAATTGCCTCTACCCTTCTTCTCCTACTAGTCCTGCTTCCTCTTCTTCTCATATGTACTACAACTTACCACTATAGGCACTACTATTGGGAATCCAAACATTTATTTTTGATAAATATCTGATATAAAACAATGATCAAACATATCAACATAGGTTTTCATCTGAAATAGGAAGATCTAAGAACAAATTTTTGGTCACAATCGCTTATCAAACCTTTGACCTGTCATCTACTAAATAGAAACGACATAGGGTGACTATCAAACCAACTATGTGAATCAGTTAGCATATTCTATCATGGATCGATCTCATTGGATAAGATCTATGAACTCCCAGGATCTATAATAATCCAAATCTTCAAGACAATACTGCTTGTTGAAATTGAACTTAAAGTATTTCCAACCCATATTCTCATGCTTTCTATCTTGCACCACTAAGTCCCACCACTTTTTACTGGGGCCTTTTAATATAAATAAAGAATACTTTACTTATTCTACTTCAAGATTGTAAAGAAATTATAATATCGTATCTATCTTCACAAGCAACTCCTCTACTTCATGAGGTTCTACATTGCCTTGGAATGAAGGAGGCTTTCTCCTGAAGAACTTCTAAGACTTTTCCTTTCCAGGACTTGGTTCAACCTCTCTACCCTGAGTAGGACCAGAACCCACTCCTTGTATCAAATTTGGGAAAACTCAAACCACTACGTCAACCAAACTCTAATCAATTTTTGAGGGATAATTCTCTCCAACCTCTTCCTGTGGATACATAGAAACTCTATGGGGATGAATTTTTCTAAAATAAGCAATAAACATAAGGAAAACTATCAATACGACCATTGTGAAAATTTTCAGCATCAAAAAAATCTCAAAAACTTATATCAATCCAGACATAACTAAGTTTATCACAATAAAAAGTCAAAACAACCAACTACCCCACCCTCATCCAATTCCTTTAAAAAGTCTTCAGCCCGTATGTATCACCTTGAGGAGAAGTGAAGATTCAAATCCCAACATCCCATGGTGACTCAAGTCCTATAATTAGGTGTGCTGGCCAAGCACCCTACTCATAACTAGAACCTCAATCCCTGACAATCCTAGTTATAGTCTATATATAATCCTTCTCAAATAACCAGACCCAAAAAAGAGTGTAACCTCACTCTGATACCATTTTTTCATGAACCAAGCTGGGATTCCATCCAACCCATCACCCGACCAGGTTCTAGACATAGCCCTAGGGGCATTCTTGATCCCCATGGGATGAAAACTAGTTCTTGGGTGTCAAAAACATACTTAGGGAATGATTTAAACCATGAGCATAACTATAATAATTTAAAAAAAATAGAATAACAAACCATAACTAATAACATGACCAATCAAGGTATAACAAATTCTATAATCATGGTTTTAAAACATTAACCCAAAACCAAAATACTATGATGAAAAGAAAACAAAAAATGTCCCAAAATACTCTGTGTAACATGAGGGGAATCACCCTCAATCCACCACCAAAAACACCTGCAATAAGATGGAATCTAGAAACTGGATCCTCCATCACCACAATACATATTTCCTTACCTGATTAATACTTAACAAAGTCTACACACACCAAAAGGTGTATGTAGGGTGTGATCCACAGCCCATTAAGATGACATCCAAATAAAATATTCCTTGCTATAACATTGGAATAAAAATCAACATGCATATTATCATAATAACTTTGAAAAAATATTTAAAATACATTCCCAAGGATACATTTTTAGAAAATAACTTTTAAAGAAAACATTTCAAAATGAATCTTTCTCAATAATAAACTCACTTTAAATTCCACAACAACCACAAAGTCCACTATATACTGATGGTCGGTACCACATTACAACATCATGTTATAAGTGATAAACTGGGTAAATTACTAAGGGTATCTAGGACTAGTGAGTCATTACAAGCCTCATACCTTGGTGATCATTATCCTCCAACTCAACTACCAACATTTTTCCCGTGCATGAGATACTAGGAGGGATCTATCCCATGGGCCTAGTAGTCTCCATATAATGATCCAATAACAACAACATTCTATTTAATTAGCCACTAAGAGGGATCTATCCTAAGGACCTAGTGTTATACGATTATATCACATGTTTAGTTAGCATTTTAAGTGGGAATCCTGCTAAGTAAATACATGCCTTTCCACTTTTGAGTCACTAGTATACTATTTCTAAATTACCACCTAGATACATGGTATTACCTTTATTCTCAGAACTCGGTTTACATATCACACAAATCACTAATTTATCACATAAATTCCAATCATCACAAGAACATAATGAAATTTCCAATTTCACATATCATCACACAAAACCACCTTTTTTTAAAAACAAACCACTTTCAATTTTACACACAGACACCAAAACCATTTGAATACAGTTTTCACACCACTTTCATAAAATCATGAAACCCATTTAGCACATTAGAAGAAAATAACATAATCAATCCAACCATTTCCATGGGAAAATCTCCTTAAAAATAAACACACAAGACAAATTCCTTTTTAAAACATGCTTCTCATCATTTACACAATTCACACATCCCATTTAATATAGACAAAAAAGAATCCAACATTCCATAAATTCAATTTCACTTTAAAAAATCAATTTTAACCCCTTTTCACCTAAAGTGACGTTTAAAACACATTTCACACCTTTAAAATAAATCATAGAACACTATTAAGAAGAACCACAACAAAATACACATGAAAATACGGCCTTTTTTCCTTTTTAAAATCCACTTTCGTCACATATGCATGTCAAACACTTCCAAATCATCTTTAACATCACAAAAAAGATCAATAGAACACATGTACATTACCAAGAAATAATATCAAAATCATCAAATAATGTTAGAGAATGGAACCACTTACCTCACACTTGGAAACTTCTGGAAATCAGTGAAAAATGACAACAACTACTTCATATGACCCTATAAAGGAAAGATGAACCAACATGAATCAATATATTTCCAAAAATTATAAGTTCAAAACCCCCCTCTAGGTCAAACATATTCTAGAAAACAAAAACCAAAGAAAGAGGGAAATAAAACCCTAGAAAGAAGGATGAATCAAGTGAGAAACCACTTATATAAAGATTCCTTGAAGAACTTGGGTCAAAACCACCAAAGGAATGATGTCCAAGAACCCTATAAAATCTTGGAGGAGTCTTCAATGAATGAAAATTATGTATGGGGATGGTGAGAGGATAATTAAGGTTAAATCCTAAAAGGACACCAAGGTAATTTTCAAACTTTTAATGACCTCAAAAAGTCACATGATTTGCTCACAAGGTTTTCTAAACCATTCGGAAACCATGAACCCCTCACTGCCCAAGAGGAACATACCACATAGTTATCCTGAATGGTTTATAGAACGTGCACAAACCATGCGGTTATCCACTATCCAAAATGTCATTTGGTGACATGGTTTCCTAGGATAGGCTACACGATCTGACAAACAGTGCACAAACCATGCATCACCTGCTACCAAGAACAAAACCTCCATTTTTCACCAAAACACCGAGGAATACTCAAGGGAAAACATGGGATAAAAATAAAACAGATAAATAACTAAAAATAAAGACACATATGTGTCATTAATTCATGTTTATATCATGTTATATGTTACTTCCACATTTCCTATGTTACCATTATCTTATGATACTATGTTCCTTATATTATGTTTCCATGTGATTACTCATGATCCTTCTCTTTTATGATATCATGTTAAACCTTCGATTCACATGTTATGTTTTCTTATCATTTTTATTCCCTTATGTATTTTTAGATCACCCCATTCTTTATTTATTCCCCAGGTTACCTAAAATAGTTTTTAGATATTTGAAGGATTTATGAGCTCATTTGGGAAATTAATATAAAAAAGTTTTATTTTAGTCTCAATTTGATGTATTATGAACCTCATATTTCCAAGACACTAGTATTCATGATATTTCGGTTGTAATTAGTGGATTTTTATGTTAAAAATCATGTAATAATATGTGAAAGAGGCTTGAATCACTATAGTTTGTATTAGAGTAATCATTTAGATTAAACATGAAGATTAGGATGATAAAATATCAATAATAACCCTATGTATAAGTATAAGGATATGTCTAAGGATAACTGTAAGTATATAAAATTGTCCTAGAATATTGGTGAAGGATACGACAAGTGGTTTCCGAGTAGTTACATCCTTGTCAGTATTCTATAAGTGTATGTGGATCTTCCACAGTTGTACCTAGGTTTAATGTAACATCCCTCTTAATTTTATTGGCTTAAGAAGGAAGAGGAACATTAACTTGACTTAATTGACATCTGCAAGATACCAAAGTCTGGAAATAAATGCTAAAGGGCTTCAATACAAGTGGGGGATAGTTTTCCATTTAATAGTAAAACAACTAACCAAAACATCCATAACTAAAAAAACCACTATATTATGAATGATAAAAATAAAAGAAAACTCAACATTTAATTTATCAAAATCAAACTAAAACCTTGTACCATAATGGAAGACTATAATATTAAAGTAAATAGGTGAAGGAAAAACCCAAATACTCTAATGAAAATTCCAATCTCCAAACATGTTCCATGCTCCAACTCTACTACAACCCAAGTATCATGAGGTACTACTAAAGATGTGTCATAAATTACCTTTTCCATGTCTCGATAAACAACATTTGAAAAATCACCAAAGTTCCAAAGTAGGGGTGAGTAATAAAACTAAGTAGATTTTCCCCAATGAATACCCTACTCATGCCACTAGTATAGAACTTGTTAGTCCATTTATAGAAAATAGTTTATATAAAAAAATTTCTAAAGAAATTTATATCAAAATATAAAAAAGTACCAATGTAAAATAGTTTTCTAATAAAACCAATTTCCAAGGAAAGAAACAAAACAATGTTCCAAAACCTTTTCATTAATTCCACTTTGTCATAATTCATTCCAATCCACACATCCACACATCTTCACATGCATGATTTGTTATGACAGTTCCGTACTAATAAGTGGTTTCTCATTGATATATCTTTTTGTAACAGGGTAATTAAATCCCATGTTACATTACAACTTTAGCACTAAGCACAAGGTCATATTTCAACCAAGTCGCATAATGAAATATGAACACACACACTAAGTCTAACCAACAACTATGATAATATAATCATTCCAAAACCATTTCAATTAAACAAACTTTTTATTGAAAACCTATTTCCATAAATCAAACCAAGCAACTATTTTAATATCAACATTTTAAAATCATTTATCAAAGCATTTTCACCACATTTCCACAATTTCATATAATCAACAACCATCACTAAAAAAGTTTCTACCTTGTTTTATCACACTAATTTCAAAATCAATTTCAACTATTTAATCAATTTGAAACTAATCCAATTAGTTCCGACAATATGAGTAGAGAGTGAAGCCACATACATCAAGATTTACAATGAAAACAAAAAACAACACAGAGAACTTCCAGGAAACTATGTTAAATCTCAAAAAACCCACCTTAGATCTATTCCCCTCTCATAATCTACTCCAAATATAATAATACTTGTCATAAAAAAACATAGATCTACTCACAACATGCATATATCTAAGAATCCGAGAGAGAAGGTGGAGTAGATCTAACAAAATTACCAAGAATGATCACTTAATACAAGAACCTAGATTCAATACACAAAGGAATGGCTCTGGATCACTTCCAATTCAAATAGGAGCGGTTATCCACCCTTTGAGAGGAAAAAATCCCGAGTTAGGGCTATTTTGGGGTAAAAATGAGAGAGTTAAAGGGTAAAATGAGTGAGATCCATAATTTTATGATCTCACATTTGACCCATGCAAGGTTAGTCGCATAGTTAGGCAAACCATGCACTAATCTTGCATTAGCCACTAACTTAAGGATGATCCTCGCATTGTTAGCTCACATGGTTCCCAAACCACTCTCCAAATGTTCCAAAGGTCACTGTCCAAAGAAGTACAGTTTTTCCAAGGATTCTGTATGGTTTTTAAAAACCGTGTGCAGTCAATGCACCTTCCCATTTTCCTTTTCCTGTACGAGTTTCACGGTTTACCGAAACCATTCTAAAACCATGTACCTATAGAAAATCCCCATTAACATTCCAAAAGGTCCCCAAACCTTCCCAAACATAACCCATATACTTTACATTATTAAAATACATAAGGAAAGGGTTACCTAATTGAAATTGGGGGTGTTATATTCTCCCCACCATTGGCCTTTCCATTCATAGAAAGTAGAAAACCAACATTTCCCTAAAAGAGTTCCGACTACTCCTTCATTTCCTTCTTGTATTCCTATGTCTCTTCCTGAATCTGACCGAGTTTCCACAAAACTCATACTAGAAAGATTATTTTTCCATTCAAGAATTTCTCTTTCCTATCCAACATTCATACCGGGATATGTACCAATGAAGCATATGGCTCAAGGTCAATGTGATCCCACTGAATCACTTGGTTAGGATTAGTCTTATAATTTATCAACTAAGATACATGGAACACATTATGTACTTCACTGATATGGAAAATCACCAACCAGTTCCAGTATCTCAAAAGGGACTATGTATTAAAGAGATAACATTCCTTGATTCTGCAAATTTTGATGTCCAAGCCTTAGAGAAATCCTTAAGAACATATGATCACTCATGAAGAATGAAAAGGGCCGTTGATGATGACCCACTTACGATTTATTACTATGAGCTGTATCCATCTATTTACCATTCAACTGATACTTCTTCATTATCTCTTGGACAATGCTCAACCCAACTAGTCAAATATACCCTATTTCCACAAAAAAGATTGGATAATGACAAGGGCACCCATACAATGCTTCAAATGGATCCATTTGTATCAAATCCTAATAACTATTGTTATACAAGAACTCCACTAACGATATGAAATCTTCCCATGAGCCACCGAAATCCATTATACGAGATCACAACATATCTTTTAGTGTTTGTATCATCTTTCTAGATTTCTCATATGTTTAAGATGATATGCCATACTCATAACCAACTGAGTCCGAAGGACTTTCTATAATTATCACTTGAAATGAGATGTAAACCTGGGATCTATGTCTGATAATTGGTATAACATGACTCTTTACAACTTCTTAGATTATTATTTTTGAAAGATCTTATACTATATGAGATTCATGAATATGAATGAAATGATCCAACTTTATGAGTTGATCCACTATTTCCCAAATGGCATCCTGTTTTTAAAATGTTTTTGGTAGTCCTATTAAAAAATACATATCCATATGCTCCCATTTCTACACTAGAATAGGTAAAGACTGTAACATAACTAACGATCACTAATTCTCTGCCTTATCTTGCTGACAATTTAAGCATCTCAAAACAAACTCAACCAATTTCCTTTTCAAGCTGCTCCACCAGAACTATTCTTTCAAATCCTTATAGATATTCTGTATTCCTAGATGGACATCCCATCTTGAATGGTGGTAAGCATGAAGAAGTTGTACCTGACAAGACATAGGTACGACCATATTATTTCTAAACAATAACACTGAACTCTTATCCATCTTCTATCCCTCAATGGTCTCCCCACCATTGAGTTTTGAACTAATCGTAACACATTCTAAATCAAGTAATTGTGCCTCCTTAACCATATTTAACAAATTATAAACCAATGAAACTATAAATAAAACCCCCATATCACCTTGGTATTCACATTTCATATGCATATCAGTGAGGACTAACATTAGTTTCAACTCATCTGAAGCCTCTTTTTCCAACTTATCATACGAATTTATGCTTAATACGACTACCACCAAATTACCTTTTCCTGATTTATACATCAAGTCAAAGTAAAAAATTTGGAGATAATATATCTATATTATTTGTCTCATATTCAAATCCCATTATGAGAAAATATTTTTCAAGATATTATGATTTGTGAACATAGTAAATTTCTCACCAAAGAGTTAATAACACTAAATATTCAAATCATGGACTACGATAGTTAACTCAAAATTGTGTGTTGGGTTTTTTTATCATGAAATCATTACTAACTTGAGCCATAAAAAACAACATGATCTCCTTGCATGAGAACACATCCCAACCCTGATCCCAAAGCACCATAATAGACCACATACCCTTGTCCTAAATCTAGAAATATCATGATTAACGGTGATGTAAGGTGAACATTTAAATATTGGAAAGAATTATAGCATTCCTCGCCCAATTAGAATGGAGCATTATTCTTTGTCAAAGATATAATAGGTGAATCTATTCAAGATAATTCATGAATAAATATTCGATAATAACCATCTAGGCAAAGAAAACTCTCTATCTCAAATACATTCTTTTGATTTTTCCAAAAGATCACATAATCTATATTTTCTAGATCCATAGAAACAAATTTTTCAGAAATTATATTTCCCTGAAATCATACCTATTATATCCAAAAATCACACTTTGATAATTTGACATACATAAGATGATACCTCAAGATTTCCAACATTGTTTCTAAGTGTTTCTCATGCTCATCCCTTGTCCTTGAATACACCAATATGTCATATAAAAACACCACCATAAAAGAATCCAAATATCTCTAAAATATATGATTCATCAATGCTATAAATACCTCTAGTTCGTTCATAATATCATAAGGAATTACCATATATTCATAATGGAGACATATGCTTCTGAAATCTATTTTCAGAATATCCTCCTTCTAAACCCAGAATTAGTGATATCCTGATTGCAATTAAATCTTAGAGAACCACTGAGATACCTTCAATTGATCAAAAATATTACCAATGTATGAAAGTGGATATCTATTCTTTATCATAACATGGTTATGCTTTCAATAATCCATACACAACCTTAGAGTTCTATATTATTTCTTGACAAACAAGACTTGTTCTACCCATGGAGATGTGTTGGTCTAAATAAAACCCTTTCTTTCCATCTCTTCCAACTGCACTTTCAACTCACTTAATTTTTTCGGAGCCATTTTATAAGATGTAAGTGAGATATGACCAATCCCAGGGAGGAGATCAATCATAAACTCTACTTCTCTTATAGGTTAAAACCTTGAGAAATTATCTGGAAACACATCATAAGAATGATCCATCACTTCTGGAAAACTATTTTTCTTGATCTCATCCATTGATACCAAAGACAATGCTATTGACTAGTATGAGATCGTTCCAAATACTGGTTCCAATAAGCTCATTTCACCTACCTTTATATTTCAGTCTTCTTAAAAGAGATGATCGATGCCATCTTTAGTCACAAAACTAACTATTCTGCTAAAATAGTCGATGTGATCCTAGAATGTTTTCAACCAATCTATACCCCATATTATATCAAATATATCCATCTCAGTCATAGAAAAATACCATTTCATCTCTGTTCTATCAATATTTATATAACATGCTCTATATATAATGGCTTGACACTCTCTTTGACCAAGAGGAGTTTGAAATTTTATCACAGAAGGAATTATCTCAAGTTTTAAGCTTACAAAATAAATAGAACAAGAAGAAAAAAATTAATGGGATGAACCAATATCAAAAAAAACTTTCATAAGAGAAGAATTCAAAATAATCGTACCTCTCATAGTAGATGGTCCTGGACGATCATACACAATAACATGTTCTTCTCCATATAATTTATTTATCGTAACAATTTTCTTTTTTTCCCTTTTGAGATTACATTGCCGGCGGAGTCATGGTATTAATAGAATCACCAAGGATAGCTATGTTCTTCTGAAAACACTGATTCAACTAACCTCGACCTTGCGAATCATATGATGCCTATGACACCTAAGAAGTGTCCCAAACACCTAACCTTGGAGCACTGTAATAATAGCATTGAAGATGCCCCATATTGTTGTAATTGTGGCATGCCCTCAGTGGTGTCTTACACTCTCGCTTTATATAGTCAAGAAAACCACATTGGAAACATCCAAATTTAATCGTGGGTTTTAGAGGAAGATTCACTGATATAGTCATATGATATTGATTCATGATCCCAACTTGGAAATAGGTTTCTATCTTCCACTTACTCCCATCATTGGAGTTCCCACCATTTATCATGGGTATCAACATACTTCCTCCTCCTATTTCTCCTGAGATATCCCTTTCATCCACTGTCACTTTATTGACCATCTCTATATAATCTGTCATACAGAGCACAACCATATTTGATCGAATCTTATGTCTTATCCCCAATTTAAAGATTCGTGCCATCAATGGAACACTAATAGCTACTTCAGGTGAAAAGTGCACTATATTCATGAATTTAGCCACATACTTTATGAAAGAAATATTTTCCTACTTTAGGCCGAAGAGTCCATTGTTCTCTAAATCTTGACTATGTGAGGATAATTTTTTTGTTGTTGAAAAATTCCTCAAAATCCTCCCAACCATGGCCTTGATCCAGTTTAGCCTAAATTGCTAGATCCATCCACTTTCATGCAATATCCTAGAGCATGTATGTCACCATCTTGACTTTTATCTCTATTTGTGTGCCAATGAAATCAAAGATATGATTCATCCCTTTCGGCAACACTTCTTCCTTTTCTGGTTCATAATCAGCCCAAAAGATAGGTATATTTTTCTTTTAGAATTAGACTTCATGATCCACTTTTCTTGGCTCATCCCTCTAGTTCCCTATGTCCAGAACCTAAAATTCTTGGATGATACTCTGAACCATATTTTGGTTCACCTATCGCTTATGTGTAACCACATTATCCACGGCTTCTTCCCACTAGTTTCTATGACACCTCCCGGGATCCATTTCTAGAAACAAAAAAACGTCACAAGTCTCACTCTCTATTTGTTAAAGTCTTAATAATTTAAAATTATATCACATAAACTATCATAACATTGCCTTCTAAAAATAAAATTTTGAATTTTCATCCATTTATGAAAAATATCTACTTTCTTTTGAAAATATTTTTTTTTCAAAATATCACGACCATGCTATTTTTTTAAAATCTCACATTTGAAAACCATTTCACAGTTTTTCAAAAATCAACACATTTGTACCAAATCATATATCATAACTCAAAATGAAATTTGCACTCCTAGTGGGAATTTATTCCTCTAATTCATATCATGCTCATCTTATTTTCTAAACCCATGACAATGAGATTTCAAATCCTATAAATGTCTCCAAAAAAATTATGTACCCAAATCAATGATAATATTAATTTCAACATAAAGAAGGTTAGATACGTATTTTTATTCTCTACATTTCATGTCCAGAAAATACTACTCCTTTATAAGATCCCAACTCAAGGAATATACTATATTGAATTCAAATCCAAGACCAAAAACCAATACCAAGTCAAAGAATGACCTAGACTTAGACCACTTGTTCCACAAAGGAAGGACCAAGATAATACCCCTTTCCCCAAATCGATTTTGGATCGAAGAACATGGAACCAATTTTCTCAAATAGATTTTTTTACTGAACAAAATTGATACCAATTGTAACATCCATCTTATTCTTTTTGGATTGAGAAGGTGGATTAACATTACTTGTCCTTAAGAGACATCCCTAATATGCCAATGGCTAGAAATAAATTCCGAAGGGATTCAATACATGTGGGGGAAAATTTTAACTTTAAAAATAAAAAAACTAATCAAAAAAGACATAAATAAAGAAACCACTATATGATGCATTATAACTGTGAAAGATAACTCAACATTTCATTTATCAAAATCAAACTAGAACCAAGTGACATAGCAGAAGACTACAATATAAAAGTAAACAGAAGAAGACAAAACTCAAAGACTCCAATGAAAACTCCAATATCCAAATATTCCCCATGATCCAACTCTACAAAAACCCAAGTATAACTATGTACTACTAAAGTTGTGTGATACTTTTCTTTTTCCCATGTTTTGATAAAAAACATTTGCAAAAGCACCAAAGTTCCAAAGCAGGGATGAGTAATGAAACTCAATAGATTTTCCCCAATGGATTCCCTACTCACACCACTAGGATAGAACATGTTATCCCATTTATATAAAATATCTCATATAAAACATATTATAAAATAGTTTATATAAAAATATAAACAAGTGCCAATGTAAAACAATTTTCTCAAAAAACACCCATTTCTAAGGAAATAAACCAAATAATGTTCTGAAACAATTTCATTAATTCTAATTTGGAATACCCCATTCCAATACACACATCCACACATCTACACATGAATGATTCATTATGAAATATCAATACTCATGTGTGGTTTCTTATCGACCTACAATTTCACCACAAGGTAATTAAATCTCATGTGCCATTACACCTTTGGCACCGAGTACAAGGTCATATTTCAACCAAGACTTGTAATGTAATATGAACACA
The DNA here is from genome assembly GCA_963277665.1 of Viscum album. Lineage (NCBI taxonomy): Eukaryota > Viridiplantae > Streptophyta > Magnoliopsida > Santalales > Viscaceae > Viscum > Viscum album. Next base: position 779,519,331 of record OY728153.1, on the reverse strand, counting down.
CACACAAAGTATTCCCAACAACTATTAAAATATAATCATGGAAAAAACCATTTAAATAAAACATTCTGTTTATTTAAATCTTTTTTCCATAAATCAATCCAAGAAACTATTTTAAAATCAATATTTTAAAATCATTTATCAAAGCACTTGCACCACAATTCTAAAAGTTTATACAAATCCACAACCATCACTAAAAAAGATTTATACCAAGTTTTTCACACCAATTGAACAATCAATTTAAATCAATATAATCAATTTTAAACTAAGACAATCACTTATAGTAAGAGGAGTTGAGAGTGAAGACGCCAACCTTAGGTTTTACAACGAAAATGAAGAATGACACGAAGAACTTCCACGAAATCGGGTTAAATATCAAATAAACAACATTAGATTTTTTCCTCTATCATAATCGATGAAAAATATAATCATATTTTAAATAAAAACCTTTATATCTACCCAAAATGGGTGTAGATCTTAGAATCTAAGAGAGAAGGAAAAGTAGATCTAACAAAACTACCAAGAACAACCAATAACGATCACTTACCGCAAGAATTGTGCTTTAATGCACCAAGGAATATCTTCAAATCACTTATAATTTGACAGGGAGAGGTCCTACAACTTTTGAGAGGTAAAAATACAGAGTTAGGGCCATTTTGGGGAAAAAAAGAGGGAGTTAGAGGGTAAAATGAGTGAGATCCACAATTTTTGGATGTCACTTTTGACCCGCGCAGAGTTAGTCACACAGTTAGGCAAATAATGAACTAACTGTACATTAGCCACTTATTCAAGGATAAACTATGCATGGTTATCTTACATAGTTTTTAACCTGTGTTCCAACTGTGTGTCCAACAAATCATGGTTTCTCTTGGGCTTCCACATAGTTTGTACAAATTGTGTGTAACCCATGCGCCATCTTCTTTTCCTATGTATCATTGTTCATGGTTTTATATAGGATTTTCACAGTTTACCCAAATCATGATCAAACCGTGCACATGTATAAAATCTCTAAAACCATTAAAAATTACCCTAAACATTCCCAAACTTAACCCATATACTTTACTCTCATAAAATACATAAAGAAACAATTACTTACTTGAAATTGGGGGGACTACATATAATAACTCTGAAATGGGAACATTGAGCTAGACTAGATCTTCAACTGGTGAAAAATAATTGGCCTTGATGAAATCCTAGTTTGAAACTTCTAGAGGGTTTTATTTTTAAATTCACAAACTCTTAATGAACCTGTAACACCCTAAGTTTTTATGAATAATTTTTTTCAATAAATTTAATTAATATGATAGATTTCATTGCATTCTACACCGAGTTATGATTTATTTATTTGAAACAAAAAGTTAGTCATTAACTACACATAATAATTATATTATATTATAGTAAATACAACACTATTTTCATTGTGTTATACACAATGTTGAATTATTTCGATTTCCTGTGTTACACGCAAGACTAAGTTGTACTGTACTACAATATAATATTAATAATATTATTAAAATATTATTATGGTAATCAACTTTCCATTTTAATGTAATGTATGAAATATATTAATTAAATTATGAAAATATAGTTTACACATGTATATAAGATGAATTATTTGATGACCAATTAACTAGAAATGAAAATAAAACTCTTGAAAATATAGTAAATAATTTTCTATAAAAATATTATAGTAAATTAATTATAATAATTTTTATGAAAATTTTTATTGAAATTAACATTTTATATATTAAAATATCTATTTAAAATTCATTCTATGAGTTTCATAGACAAGATATAAGAATAAATCCTACTTTGTGCTTAAAATTGTATTTTTCTAAAAAGTGGGTTTGATGTATTTTAATGGAATAGTTGTTTCAAAATTAATTTTGAAAATTTTATAATCATAATTTATAAAATAAACCTCATTTTTGAAATCATAATATTAAAATTTACTTTGGGTGATTTTTTGGTATTTGTTTTGAGAAGTTTCATTTTTTGATGAATAGTGAAAACACTGAATTTTAATTGAAACCCGCATTTTCATATGATTTATTTATACAGTTATATTATATTTTAAATTGGTTATAAAGTATAATTAGTTAAATTATACATCAATAAATCCAATTTAGGTCATTGGAATCAATTTCACATTTAAATTTAATATATAAATATTTCAAACTTTTGAACATTTTACTTTAAAAACCGACTTTCTTTCCACATCTGCGGGATTAGCTTTACATTTTATTCTGAAAATTATGTGAATTGAATTTATAAATTTGAATATAATAAATTATAATTATAGTAATATTTATAGTCTACTAAGGTCAACTTAATTTTTTTTGTAATGATTAGGGAAATTAGTTAAAATTAATTAATGTGATTAAGGTTAAAACAAGGTTTTGTGCATTACATGCATTTGTATTAAAATTAATTTTACACATAGATATGTTTTTTATTTAATGAATTGGGATTAATATTTAGAATTATAAGGTATAAATTATATAAAAAATATATTTTTAACTATATTATTAAAGGATAACATACCTTGGTAAATAAAATGATACAAGATACCTTAGTAAAAACTATAAAGATAAAATTGAGTAAACTTAAAGAATAAGGGAAAAACAGGTAAAAATGATTTTTGTGTGTGTTTTAAGTTTGGATCGACCATAATTTAACTCCAATCCATAATTTTTTGATTTTTTAATCACACTAAGTAAGGGATACCTCCCAATAGTGTTTTCTTATTTGTATTTACAAGAATGCCACTCCTCATCGGCTATAAAAATACACTCACTCCCCTAACTTATTAACACCTATAAATCCATTTGGATAGTGCAAAATATAAAACAATAATCTCAAAAAATCCCTCATATCATCATATAAGCATCAATTTGGAAAAAAAATCCATGTAATTCCTTTTGTGAAATCCAAAAGGAGTTACCTGAAGAAGAGGTATGTTCTTCAACGAGCACTTTTGTCTTATTTCTTTCTCCACCGCTTGAATTATTTTTATATCATATTTATATAATAAACTTATTATATTAAATATACTTAGATGTTTTTATGTTAATTTTATGACCAAAACCTTTACACACTTCTATGAAATGGGATACACAATCATCATTTGCGTGTACAATGGACTACCACTTCACGAACCGATGTGGTTCATTTTTCCATTTACACATTTCATGGTTGGGAATAATGATGTACATAATATATTATATTATATATATAATATTTATGATTTATTTATGATTTTATAATTATTAAATAACACATAACTTCATTACTTTCATTTTTTGGGAATACAAAAACATCGTTTGTAGACGTGTGGACTACCGCCTACTCAAAGAGATGTGATTCGTTCATGTTTTACATGAAATTTATAAGGACAATTTAAAAAAAATATGTGATATTAATAAAATAATAGTTATACTGGAATGATAATATATATATATATACATAATTTATTTTTCCTTATTTTAATACGATAAGAAAATGAAAACATTGTTCATGCATACGTACGATCTACTGTCTCCATAAACGGTGTATTTCATTTACTATTTATATATTTTTTTTTTATTATAAATATTTATATATTAAATATATATTATATTTCAATCATGGTTTACATTCCTGAAATAAGGAAATAATTATCTAATTAAGAGGACCAAAAATATCAAGTCAAAACATGTATGAAAAACAAAGCGGTTATTAACCAAAACATATTTTTACATGGAATTGTTAATAAATGGGAATTATAAAGTCAAAAGGAAATTATACAAGATATGATATATAAGAATATTTTTATTTGTTATATTTATAATAAAATTGTATTTATTATATAGGATTTTTTAACATGTACAAATAAAGTCAAGACTTAAGGTTAGGGAATTTCTAGTATCACTTTTATTTTTTCTAGACTTATACCATATTCACCACTCATTTATTTTATGTGGTTTATATGCTGCACATAAATGTATTCTATGATTATTATACTTAAATTTATATTTATTTACATATCTATTTTTTTGATATCTCTTTTATGGGGTTTATGATTCAAATGTTACCAAACCAGTAATGTAATTTTTTCTCAATTTTTTTCTTTGAGACACATGTTATGTTATGCACATATATTATTTTACAAGATATATATAGTAAACTTTAACATTTTTTATCATGAATATAATTATTTTAATTATATTTTAATCTTAATGTAATGTTTTTTTCTTATGGGTATTTAGATTCAAAGTTAACAAAGTGGTAAGAGTTTATTGCTACAATCTCATTATTTATCATGATTGTTTTTTATTATGATTCCATTGATGAACTGTTATGATCAATATCTAAAAAAACTCATTAATTTTATTATAATATAATTATTAATGATATATTCATGTAATGGTACCATTTTTTCAACTCTTTGGTACTTAAGGAGATTAATAAAATGTTATTAAGAAAAGAAGACCTTATTTATCTCTTCCGTTAGAAATCTATTTTATTCAAAAATCACATTTTCTAAAAATGTTTTAAAAAACAATTTTAAATTAAATTTTATTCTAATTTTTAAGGAAAATTATTTGTCAATTTTTTATGTTTTAAAATGTGTTTTTTTTCAAATATTCCTTTATAAGTTTTTAAAATTATTTTCAGAGAAAAAGGGTTTCAAAATGTTTTATGTTTCAAAAAGAATTTTTTTTCAAAGAGGAAAGGATATTTTCTACAAGAATAATTTTAAATGATATTTAAATATTAATTAATAAATTTTTAATGTGGTTTTAAAATAAAATTACGTTGAAAATGTTTCATGTCTTAAAAATAGTGATTTTTAAAGAAATGATATTTTTCTTAAGAACTACTCTAAGTGATATTTCAAAATCCTTATCCATATACAATTACAACCTTTGATATAGTTTATCTTTTACTAGGGATATGATCCAAGGATACCATTCATATTATTTTTATAAATGTTTTATGTTTTTTGGCATGATATTTGTAGAATCTATTTCTTTTCCATGGGTCAATCATGTTCAAAGATATCGTTATGAAACCCATTTTTTTTCCCACAGGCTAATCAAATATCAAAGAAATTGACTTAAAACCCATTTATTTTCCATGGATTAATCAAGTTATAAAAGAATAATTATTTTATGAGTTTTTATAATGATATGAACTTTATTTTTTTACTTTATTCTTGTAGCGGTTTATAGACATTGTTTATACGATGGTGTGGCCCGGATAGTGTCAGGTAAGCCCATTACAACTTAAGATTGGGTGGACCATATAGAATCGGGTAAAGACATTATAACTTAACTAAGGGTGGCCCATATAGTGTTGGGTAAGGCCATTATATCATAAATGATGGGTGAGACCCATATATCCCTCAAATACATAGGGTAAATATTTATATCCCATGAGATAATTATGAGAAACAAGTCAATGATCATGATCCACTCTGGGAAGAAGGATTAACCGGATCCACTATGGGAAGAAGGTGTAACCTAATACACTATTGGAAGAATGTGTAACCTTATCCACTATAACAAAAGGACTGTGACTAAGGATGGTGGTGTTTCGCACCTAGTAGGTGTTGCCCCCATGAAGTTCCATGACATGTTTTGGAAATAATCCTTGACTTATAGGGAATGATTTTATATTATTATGTGTATGCCAAAAATTCTATGTATTATTCCATTTTTATTCTCCCATGAATCATGTTATATGATTTCTTTATGATTCATGTTTTATAAACTACCAATATTTATGAAATTATTCATGTTTATGATCTTTGATATGAAGGGTATTATTTTACAATGTTATGATCATGTTCTCAAACCCTTATACTTATTTCCTGATTATGTATCTTCCTTATTTACCCTTAATGATCATTTGAGATCACCTTTATTATGTTTACCTTCCCCAGGTTATGGATAAATGTTTTATGTTGGGTATTCTTTTGAAGATTGCTAAAGGAGAATATATTTATGGGAGATATTGAAGATATTTCATAAAGTTAAAAGATTGTGTTTCCAAGTTTCCAAAGACACTAAACTGCTACGGTTCTTAGGCATGTGTTTGTGTAATGCAATGAATATTCATATAAAAATATGCAATATCCATGTATGTTAAGCCTGGTTCACTATATATGGTATAAAAAATAATTTTTAGTCAACCTTTGGAAACCAAGATGAGAAATATTTAGTGAGATACCAAGGAATATTTCTAAGGATATATCTAAGGATGTATCAAAGTATAAGTTTTAGGATGAGTTAAATTATAGGAAAATTCCTGTAATTTAGGTAAAGGATGGAGAAAGTGATCTTCTAGAAATAAACCCCCATATGGATGTTATAACTGTATGTCGACAGGGAACATATGTACATAAGGGTAACAACCTGAAAAAAACTGTATTGAGCTAGGCTCGATCAGGAATGGGTGCATAACAATGGAACTTGTTTCCCACCTATTTTGACCCTACCGGGGGATATTATTTGGAAATTAAAAAACTATTCATGAACCATCATGAAGGATATAAATATATTATAACTTTGAATAACTTAGGATAACACTAAGGTTTCATAGATTAAATAATTATGTTTCATGATTTAGACATCCTATACATAATTTTATAGGGTGAAGTTGATTTAAAATATGATTAGTGATGGTAACACTATGTTTTTTGATTTTTTACATAGCTATAATAAGAAGTAATTATGTTAATATTGAATCTAATAGACAATTTTTTGACTATGAGAAACCAAATTAAATAATGACCTGAGAGAAAGATATTGTGATCATTCCAAATCAGCTATCACAATATATGATTAAAAATGTAAACTTTTGTGATATTCCTAACACATGTAATAAGAGGAAGATAAAATTTTATGAAAGTTCACCTGGTAATAAATATAGTGGAAATAAAATTCATCTCCCTACATGTCAATAAGAAGGAAAAAATAAAATATAGGAATACCTCAAATAAAGGAGAAGATGTTATTTATGTGGAAAATGGGTCATAGATTGATAAATTATTGAGGATATTAATGTATTTAATATCAGAACATGGGCTATACCCAACTTAGTGCCATGAACATTGAAGTTTCTTCTAAACCAAATAAGGAACTATTTCATGTCAATAATTAAAGTGGAATAATTGAAGTATTTATGTATTTGGATTCAAGATTTATATAATATATAATGATTTTTTAGTATAAGTTTCTTGTTATGGACAAGAAGGAGTAAGTTGAATGGTACTGTTGAACTTGAAAAGTGATTTAATGGAAAGGTTATATTTTATGGAAAACATGATTAATGGAAGGTAACCCTTAATATATCCCTGATGTTTAGAAAATGGTGTTTTGTTTCGATAAAGATATGTTAGATAAGAAAAAATTAAATTGGATAGTACTGAATACCTTGGAAATATATTAATGATTTGTTGAAAAAGTAGTTTACGCTATCATGGATTATGTTTACAACATTCTTGGATTTATGGAATATATAAATTAATTTTGAGGATAAAAAATCATGAATGTTTTCAATTAGGATTAATGGTAATTTAGGTTATTACGATATTTCTATAGAATACATGATAAAGGTATTCTTATGTTTGGTACATGACAACCAATACCTACATTATGATATATGGGGATCATTGTTAAGATGATTTTGAGAAATTTAGTAACCTTATTTAAAAAGTTTTTTGATTTTAATATTTTGAAAGGGTTACAAGGTTAACCATTTATGGAATAGTTTAAGTGAAACTTAGTATAATGTTTTAGAGATTAAAGTAATATCTATACACATGAGGATTTATTCACATTGGATAAACTATGATATCCATTTTTCTGTGATGTTAACTAAATAAATATGGAATGACCTATCATTATATTGATGGATATCAAGAATTTAAAATTCACCTTAATTTATTAGAGTAAGAGATGAATTGGAAATTGATCAAGGCATAACCAAAGGGTGAGATTGTGCATATAAAATATAATGAAATAAATTAAGTATATCTTCTTGGGGCAATTATTCAACTTTAGGAAAAGGGTCTTGAAATAAAATATTGTTCATTTATCATCATTTTTGATGATATAAATGTCCTTTTTCAAGACTCTTTGATTTATAGATTTTTGATAGTTAACATTCCCCTGAATATGTTCTCTATCACTCTGAATCAATATTTGGTCCATATTTTTCTCTTCTGTGTCCATGTTTTCACTTTCCACCTATTTTCTCCTATGTGGAAACCGGGTTATAAGTTACTTTGGGTAACCGTTATATTTCGAATTTTTTTTTGAAGGAAGTTTTATTATTTATTTTTATGATGTGGGTTGTTTTAAAAGGAAAATTAATGTATTAAACCATCAACAAACCATATGAATTTCAAGGGCGAAATTCATTTTAAGGTGGGAAAATGTAACACCTTGAGTTTTTATGAATTATTATTTTTTGAATAAATAAAATTTCTTTGATGGATTACAATGAATGCTAAACCAAGTTATGATTTATTTATATGAAACACCAATTTAATATTTCACTAAAAACAACACTTAGATTAGCATGGTTTATACACAACACTTGTTTTGGCTTATGTTACGCACAATGCAGAGTTCCTTCAATATCCTACATTACACGCAAGATCAAGTTTTACCAGACTACACTACAATATACTATTAAAAATATTTTTAAGATATTATTATAGTTATCACCTATCCATTGGAGTAGAGGGTATGAAATGTATTAATTAAATTATTAAAATATTTTTTACACATGTATATAATATTAACTCTTTGGAGACTAATTAACCAGAAATAAAAATAAAACCCATTTAAAAACATAAGAAATAATTTTATGGAAAAATATTTTAATAAATAAATTATTATTTTTTGAATTATTTTAGTAAAATTAATATGGTATATATTAAATTTGATATTTAAAATTCATCCTATGAGTTTCTTAGACAAGATATAAGAATAAATCCAACTTTACGCTTAAAAAATGCATTTTTCTAAAAAACAGTTTTGCCGCCTTTGAAGGGAAGACTTATCCTAAAAATTATTTTTAAAAAATTTATAATATTAATTTGAAAAAATAAAATTCAGTTTTTTAAAGCGTAATATAAAAGTTTATTTAGGGTGAATTATTTTTATTTTTCTAAGAAGTTTCATTTTTTGATGAATAGTGAAAACTCTAAATTTTAATTGAAAAATGCATTTTCATCTAATTTATTTATATAGTTAAATTATATTATAAATTGGTTTTAAAGTATAAATAGTTAAATTATAAATCATAAATACAATTTAGGTCAATTAAATCAATTTCACATTTAAATTGGATATAAAAACTGTTCAAACTTTTGAACATTTTTACTTTAAAAACCCATTTTCTCACCACATCTACGGGATTAAGATTAAATTTAAATTTTCCACTTTTGTGAATTGAATTTGAAAAAATGGATATAATTATTTATAATAATCAAAATATTTATAGTCTAATAAGGTCAAATTAATTATTTACCATAATAATTAGTGAAAACATTTAAAATTAATTAACGCGATTAAGGTTAAAACATGGTTTTGCGCATGGAAAGGGTTTTTATTATAACTAATTTTACACACACATATGTATTTTATTTAATAACTTGAATTCATATTTAGAATTAATATTTAAAAATTATCTAATAAATCTATTTTAAATTAAATTCTTAAAGGATAAATTACATAGGTATATAAAAAGATATAAGTTACTTTAGTAAAAACTATAAATATAAAATTGAGTAAACATAAAGACTAAGGAAAAAAAATGAAAAAATGTGTTTTTATGGTGTATGTTTTTATTGACCATATTTTCCCTAAAATCCATTATTTGTAAATTTTTGAAGCACATTAGGTAAGGGAGGCCTCCCAATAGTGTTTTAATTTTTTTATTTACAGGAATTCCACTCCTCCTCCATTATAAAATAGAACTCACTCACCTAAATTATTAACACCTAACAAGAAATTTTTCACATCCACACTAAAAAAATAATCTTCAAAAATAAAAAATTTCTTTCTATAATCCACACTTTGGGCAGAAATCAAACCAATGAAGTCCTTTGGTGCAAACCAAAAGGAGTTACATGAAGAAGAGGTAACGTTCTTCAATGAACACTTTTGCTTTATTTATTTCTACACTCCTTAAATTATTTTCATATAATGATTATATAATAAATCCAATATATTAATTATAATTATATTTTTTATGTTAAGGGTATGATCTAATTATTCACAAACTTATATCAAATGGCTTACATAATCATCATTCGTGTGTACGGTGGACTATCACCACCTGAACCGATGTTATTCATTCTCCCATTACCACCTTTCAAGGCTGATAATAATGATTTAATCACTATTTTATATGATTTATATGATTTATATGATGTATTTAGGGATTTTTAAATATTATATAATTCATACCATCACAGTTTCCATTTTTTGGGAACATAATAACATCATTTGTGGACGTGTGCACCACCTCATCCTCAAAGAGAATATTTCAAACATTACATGAAATGTATTAAGGATTAGTTTATTAAAAATATGTGATATTTATGATATAATAATGATACTGTAATGATAATATATATACATCATTTAATTTTATTTCTTTCAATATGTCAAAAAAATGGAAACAACGTTCATGCGTACGTGAGGCCTACCGTCTCCATAAATTGAATATTTCATTTCCTATTTATATATTTTTTATATTATTATAAAAAATATATACTTAATATATATTATATGTATACCATGATTTAAATTCTTGAATAATTTAAATCATGATCTATGAAAGTGGACAAAAAATAACAAGTCAAAACATGTATGAAAAACAGAACGATTATTACCTAAAACATATATTTACATGGAATTATTAATAAACGAGAATTATAACGTTATAATAAATTCATATATGGTATTATATTTCATAATATGGTTATTTAGTATATTTATAATAAACTTATATTTATTATAGATTAGTTTTTAACATGTACAAAGAAAGTCAAGGCATAAGGTAAGAGGATTTCTAGTCTCACTTTTATTTCTGTGAGACGTATGAAATACTCACCACTAATTTCTTTTATGTGGTGTATATATTTACCATGAATTTATTCTATGATTATTATCATTAAATTTATTTTTATCTTCATATCTATTTTTATGATCTCTCTTTCATGGAGTTTTTGGTTCAAAAGTTACCAAATCGGTAAGCTAATTTTGTCCCAATATGTTTTCTTTGAGACGCATGTTACGTTATAAATATATATTATTTTATGAGATGTATATACCAATATTTGATATTTTGTGTCATTAATATCATTATTTTAATTATATTTTATTCCTCATGTAATTTTATCCACTCATGGGTACTATGATTCAATGTTACCAAAGTGGTAAGAGTTTATTGCTACAATCTAACCATCTATCAGGATTATTTATGATTTTGATTTCATTAATGAAATATTATGTTACATATATTAAGAAATATCATGAATTTTTTTATAATTTGTTTATTCAGGATATATTAATGCAATGGTACCACTTTTCCACTCTTTGGTACTTAATATTATTAATAGTTTTTAAGAAAATTCGACCTTATTTATCTCTTCGGTTGGAAATATTTTTTATTCAAAAACCATGTTTTCTAAAATTTTTTTAAAAAATGTTTTAAATGATATTAAAGCTCATTGTCATGTCAAAGTATTTTTAGAAATTTTTTATTTTTTAAAATGCGTTTAAAATGGTTTTCAAATATTCTTTTATAAGTTTTTAAAGTTATTTTCCAAGAAAAAAGTTTTCAAAAAGTTTTATGTCTTAAAAAGTGTTTTTTCAAAGAAGAAGGGTATTTTACTCAAGATAATTTTAATTGATTTATAAATATTACTTCATAAGTTTTAAACGTGGTTTTCAAAGAAAAGTATTTTGAAAATGTTTTATGTCCTAAAAATAGTGATTTTCAAAGAAAGGTTATTTTCCTTAAGAACTACTTCAAGTGGACTTTCAAAATATTAATCCATATAATACGAAATCCTTATATAATTTTTATGATTTAATCAGGATATGATAAAAATACACTATTCATATGATTTATCGAAATAGTTTATGATTTTTTTGCATTATGTTTATTGAACCCATTTCTTTTCAACTGTTTAATCCCATTTCAATGATATTTTTATGAAACCCATTTCATTTACATGAGCTAATAATGTTTCAGAGAGATTTAAATGAAACCCATTTCTTTTACATTGGTTAATGAAGTTATAAAAGAATAATTGTTTTTATTAGTTTTTCTGATGAAATACGATCTCTTTGTACTTTATTCTTGTTGTGGTTTATGAAAATTTCTTATATGATGGGGTGGACCAGATAGTGCAGGCTACGCCCTTTACAACTTAACTTGGGGTGGCCCAGATAGAAATGAGTAATTACACTAAAACTTCACTTTGGGTAGTCCAGATAGCATTGGGTAAGTCTGTTATATATTAAAAGATGGGTGGGATGTATATCTCCATCCAATGCATTGGGTAAATATTTATATCTCATGAGATAATGACGAGAAACAAGTCAACAAGATTGATCCACTATGGGAAGAATGCTAAACTTTATCCACTATGGGAAGAAGGTATAACTTGATCCACTATGGTAAGAAGGTGTAACCGGACCCACTATAATAAAAGGACTATGACTGGTGATGCTGGTGTGTCCCTCCCAATAGGTGTATCCACTACGAAGCGCCCTGATATATTTTGGCAATGTGACTTGATTTATAGAGAATTATTTTATATATTTATGTGTATGTAATAAATTCTATGTCGTATTCCAATGTTATGATCTCATGAATCATGTTATATGATAACTTTATTATTTATTTCTTATGAACTCCCAATATTTATTTCATGATTCATGTTTATGATCTTTGATATATAGTGTATGATTTTACAATGTTATGATCTTATTTTCATACCCTTATGCTTATGTCCTGACTCTGTATCTTACTTATTTACCCTTACTAATCATTTCATCTCACCCTTTCTTATTTTTTCTTTTCCCAAAGTTACGAAGAACGGTTTTAAGTTGTAACGCCCCGACCCCAGTTACCCAGAGTCGGTGCATTATTACATAACATTGGCATGATCACAAGAAAGATCAAATCCCGAAAGACCGATTGGTTTAGTAGCCTTGGAAACACTAGATATAATCATAAAGTTTTACATTACATTTCAAAGTGAAAAACTACTACAACAACAAAGTCTTCATATCCACACTATTAACCCCTCATAATATCCCTGCAAGTCATTCATAATTTACTTCTTCACTACCTGGGAAAAATAAAACATAGAAAAGGGGTGAGCTCAAATGCCCAGTAAGGATAACAATATAGCGGAACATTCAAAATAAGCATAAACATTTAAGGCAATGAATTACTAAAACAAAAGCCTTTTAAAATTGAACTTCAACATAGTATGGCAAAAGTAAAATGAAATAATGCCATTTACTTATTCACATGGATATTCTACTAATCGAATAATCACATGCAATATCAATAACCACTTTCATAATGTTGGAATGCATAATGCCAGACTATCATAACCACATAGCCAAGGCCTCGTGCCAAGACTACAAATAAGATTTTGTCAAGGCCTTGTGCCAAGACACTAGTTTGTCTCATGAGACCTACCGATGCATCGAGGAGCTATAGCGGGCTCCACCCGTCACTTATTAAGTCCAATGCATTCCCATATGAAAAGGTTTAAACATAACATAAACATTCGTATTAAAACTAGCATACGAAATGTCAATAATTTCACCATAAACTATGAATGGTATAAAAATAGAACATCCATAGTCAAACATATCACAAAACCTTCAATACAATATAGAAGTTTTGTATCATAATAAATCAACTTCAAATAATCTTAAAATCCATCAAAGGATGTTGACATAGATGAAATCAAAATTCTTTTTAAAGAAATATCTCCTTTTATTTTGAAATCATTTAAGATCCATATAAAATAAAACATTTTCTTTGAAAATATTCTTATAAGCTTGTAAGGAAAGCTTTGAAGGTTTTATAACGGCGTAAAATAACCGCACCCGCCGTATAAGTTAAAAAAAAACATTCTTACCTCAATTCTGTCGAAAAGGTTAAAAAGGACCTTGTTTTGAAAATGACGGAAAGATTCCTTTATAAACCACTTATAAAAGTCAAAAAGGGTATAAATGACTTTAACTCATATTTTAGTAAATAGTAAAAATGTTTTGAAATACATTTTTAAGAAACATGGATGTGGATGATAAAGAGATCCCAGTAGATTATTACGTATAAACAACATCGGATAATGAAGAGATTGTGAAATAACCCTTACCTTGTACTTTTCCTTGGTTGTGGTAGGTTAACCTCCTGTATAATGGTGAAATAATTGTTATTAAATTATACAAGAATCATATACATTAATATGATATCATATATGATCTTTTAATATTGATTTGATAATAATATCTTAGTATTATCGTTGTTTCGGGTGTTAACTTACTTGTTTTCTTTCATATGTTTTGTTACGTAAGACATGTTTGTAAAGGATAGGTTGTATATTATTCATATCCAGAATGATATCAAGTCCTTAAACATCATTTTTAAATCATAAAATGATAATTACGCTTTAATGGTTACGATGGAGAATGAATCTCATCGCGTTCGTGGAGACGGTAGTCCGTACGTACGCACGAGCGACAATATCATTCTTTTGATATTATAATAATATATAAATGGATGGTATATCATATATACAGAATCATTAACATGTTATATTTATTATTTACATGAGTTACACATCATTATTATACCCATCCAAATAATATTATATTGAATAACAATTACACCACGACGTGGAGACGGTAAGCCGTACGTACGCACGTATGGTGACATGTTATTCAAAGGGTGGATAGAATACTGAATATGGTTGTACCATACTTATAATAACATCACAGTATATGTGAGATACTGGAGTTATTATTTCAGAATGGTAAGAACAAAGGAAGAAGAAGTGGAAGAAGAAATGAACTTAGAAAAGGGTGGTGAAATCATTACCTCTTCTTCGGGTTCTTCCTTTTGATTTGATCAAAAGGGCTCCTTAGGTTGGCTTTATGATCAAAATAAGGCCTCTAGGTTGTAGTGAGGGATGTTGGGAGAGTATTTGGGCAGAGTTTGGCCGAACCAAAAGGCTTTGAAGGTGTGAAGAAATGAGAAGGAGGAGTGCCCTTTTATAAGAGGGGTGAGGGGCACCTTTGGAAAAGCTAGAAATATTAATTTATAATAAATTCATATTCGGTTTCTAAAGGCTCCAAAGTTGACTATTCAAATGATGAGGTGGGGATATGTCTAAAACAACTCATCCAATAGAATTTAGACAGGTTTGGGTACCTATATTAACCTTATCTTTAAGTATTAACTCTAAGTTAATTAGTTTCACTTTTACAATGTCTCTTTGTATTTTATATATTATGGTTAATAAACTTACTATATACATCCAAGAGACCCCCAAGTGGTCCATTAATGATTAACCTATCATGATATAAGTCTCTTGGCCGAACCTTAGATTTTTAGGAATTTAATATCAATTAATAATATAATATTTGTTTTAAGAATTTTTTTATGTCAATTTTGACACTATTCATTAGTTGATTTTTGTGAAACTCATAACAGCTTTATTACTTCTAACAAAGTCAATTAAATCAATCCTAATATATCATATTATCCTAGAAAATTAGTTTAATTCATTAAAAGTTTCATATTATATTTATTTGGGTATTTATAATATCACTTATTTTAATTGTTCACTATTATAGTAATTACTGCATCATCATTGTGTCATAAATAAAATAAATTATTTAATGTCTAAAAATTATAAGTAAAATATCATTATGTAGGAAATCTTTTTAGCTTTCTAATGAATATTTATAATCGAAAATCCAACATGTATAACCCTATGTAAAAATTGTTCTTCTAAAAGATGTAAGCTTATGCCATTTTTATTTTTATTTTAACTTTATTAATATAAAGTGTCCCTACCACATACAAGTGGCTCCAAGGGGTCCCCAAATTGACCCAAGGATGCCCATGGTCGGGTATGTGTCCACCAATAAGGTTAGGACACGTTTTAGGGTAATTTTGTATTATTATAATATTATTTTTTTAACCCTTATTTACCGGATTTACCCTTTAACCATGGTAAATAAAATATTTACCACAGTAACTATTCAAAATGTCTAAAAATAAAAGTTACCTATTTACACAATTTGAACATCCTGATTCCAAATATGGAATCCATTTTCCTAAATTCAAAACACAGAAGTGGCAGAAATTAATTTAAAATTAATTCCCGCTGTTAAAACAAAAAGCGTGTTTTTAAGAGATAATAACTATCAAAAGATTGACACTTGTTTATGTTCGGTTTAATTGTAAAATTATGTCCAATGACCAAAATTATATTAAATGGTAAAAATATATTCTAAATATACTTTAAAACCACTCAAATTCATAATTTATCACTAGTAATTAATTTGATTAAAAAAGTTGTTTTTAATTAAAATTTAGTAATTTTCACTATTCATCAAAATATGAAAGTTATCCGAAATGTACCAAAATTTCACCCTAGGCTAAATTCGATATTCCGAATCCAAAAATGAAGTCCATTTTCAAATATAAAATATATATAATTTCAAAAAGTAGGTATTACTATTCATAACGGCTAGTTTGATTAGTTAGAACTCGGTGTTGCGTACAACACACGCTATCACATTATTCAAAGAGAAGCGTACCATAGAAGCTTGGGGTGTTACATTCTCCCCTCCTTCAAATAATTGCGTCCTCGCAATTTCTAGGGTATTACTGCATAAAAAGACTCGGGTGGTTCTTCATCATAAGTTCCTCGGGTTCCCACGTTGCCTCTTCCATCTTATGATTTCTCCACAAAACTTTTACCAGACGCGTCGTCCGGTTTCTCAGTACTTGTTCTCTTGTATCAAGAATCCTGACGGGCTCTTCGCAATAAGACAGATCGGGTTCCAGTTCTAATTCCTCATAGGTGAGTACATGCGTCGGATCAGGCATGTATTTTCTCAATAGAGATACGTGGAACACATCGTGAACTTTGGAGAGACTTGGCGGCATTGCCAATCGGTAAGCTACAACCCCAATTCGTTCTAGAATTTCGAAAGGTCCGATGTGCCTGGGACTCAATTTACCTTTCTTACCAAAACGTATGACTCCCTTCCACGGAGATACCTTCAGAAAAACATGATCACCGACTTGAAATTCCAAATCCTTCCTTCGATTATCGGCATAGCTCTTCTGCCTACTTTGAGCTGCTTTGATGTGATTTTGGATTACCTTCACCTTTTCCACCGTTTCCTCCACCAGTTCTGGGCCTACAAGTTTTCTTTCACCAACGTCATCCCAACAGGTTGGTGTACGACATCTCTTTCCGTATAACGCTTCATATGGTGCCATTTGTATACTCGAATGGAAGCTATTGTTATAGGAAAATTCTACCAGAGGTAAATATTGATCCCACATACCCTGAAAATCAAGTGAGCAAGATCTCAACATGTCTTCTAAGGTCTGAATAGTCCGTTCTGATTGTCCGTCTGTCTGAGGGTGGTATGCAGTGCTCAAATGAAGTTCAGTATCCAGGGATTTCTGAAGACTTTTCCAGAATCTTGAAGTAAAACGGGGATCACGATCAGAAACAATCGATAGGGGTACTCCATGAAGTCTCACAACTTCATTAATATATAGTCTTGCTAGACGTTCCAGGGGTAGATCTTCTCTTATAGCAAGAAAATGTGCTGACTTGGTAAGACGATCAACAATAACCCATATTGCATCGTTCCTTCTAGGAGTCTTTGGTAGCCCCATGACAAAGTCCATCGTAATATTGTCCCATTTCCACTCCGGTATGGGAAGATGTTGCATGACTCCTCCAGGCTGTTGCCTTCCATCTTTCACTTGTTGACAAACCATACATCTTGACACAAAATCAGCAATCTCCCTCTTCATGTTGTCCCACCAAAAATGTTCCTTCAAATCTCTATACATTTTGGTGCTCCCAGGGTGTATAGAGAAATTGGAACTATGAGCATCATCCAGCAATTCCCTTTTTAGATCAGGTATATTGGGAACACAAAGTCTCTTCCCGAATTTCAAAATTCCATCTTCATACACAAAGTCTCTCAATCTCCCATCATTCACAGCTTTAATCTTCTTTTGGAATTCTTCATCATCAGTCTGAGAACTCTTAATCCTTTCTAGTAAAGATGGTTTGGCAACCATTTGAAAAAGCATTGATGTTTCACCTTCCCTGGTTATTCCCATGTCCATCTTCTCTAGATCCATGAAAATTGGATCCCTTTCAATTCTCATCATGTTCAGAACTCCATGGTCTTTTCTACTCAAAGCATCTGCCACCTTGTTTTCCTTCCCCGGGTGGTAGTGTATCGTGCAATCATAATCCTTGAGTAATTCTAGCCATCTCCTTTGCCTCATGTTGAGTTCTTTTTGTGAAAAAATATACTTCAAACTCTTGTGATCAGTATAAATCTCACATTTTTCACCATAGAGGTAGTGCCTCCATATCTTCAAAGCAAAGATCACAGCTGCTAACTCAAGATCATGAGTAGGATAGTTTTGTTCATGAATTTTCAACTGTCGTGATGCATAGGCAATAACTCTATCATTCTGCATAAGGACACAGCCAAGCCCTTTCTTTGATGCATCACTATAAATAACGAACCCATCATTCCCCGATGGTAGAGTCAATATAGGAGCATTGACTAATCTTCTCTTCAGTTCTTCGAAACATTCTTCACACTCTTTTGTCCAAACAAATTTAACCCCTTTACGTGTGAGCTTCGTTAATGGGTTAGCCAAACGGGCAAAATTCTGGACGAAACGTCGATAATAACCCGCCAAACCAATAAAACTACGTACCTCAGTTATACTCGTAGGTGCTGGCCATTCTTGGATTGCCTTGGTCTTAGAAGGATCAACAGAGATTCCATCTTTAGAGACAATATGGCCAAGAAAAGAAATCTCCTGAAGCCAGAATTCACACTTTCTAAACTTTCCATATAATTCATGCCTCCTCAGAGTCTTCAAGATAATGCGCAAGTGATTTTCATGATCTTCGTAGTTTTGGAGTATACCAAGATATCATCAATAAATACCACCACAAATTCATCGAGATACTCCTTGAAAACTCTATTCATCAGATCCATGAATACAGAGGGTGCATTAGTCAATCCAAACGGCATTACAGTAAACTCGTAATGCCCGTACCTGGTTCGAAATGCTGTCTTCGGAATGTCTTCCTTCTTTACACACAACTGATGGTATCCAGATCGAAGGTCAATCTTTGAAAAGTATTGAGCTCCATGCAGTTGGTAAAATAAATCATCAATACGAGGTAGGGGATACTTGTTCTTTATCGTTATAGCATTGATCTCCCTGTAATCGATACATAACCTCATAGATCCATCTTTCTTTTTAACAAAAAGAACAGGGGCTCCCCATGGAGAAACACTAGGGCGAATAAATCCCTTATTACTCAATTCCTCTAGTTGTTTCTTTAGTTCGACTAGCTCTACAGTGGCCATTCTATAAGGGGTCTTCGATATAGGCCTTGATCCAGGAATCAAATCAATAGAAAACTCAACTTCTCGTTCTGGAGGATGTCCAGGTAAATCTTCTGGAAATACATCTACAAATTCTTTCACAACAGGTACATCCTCTATTTGAACATTCCTTTCCTCACCGATAGTTACTTCATTCTCTTCCTCCCCAATAATTGAATTAAGTTGAGCTACTGGGGGTGGGTCTAAATAAGAATTAGGTGGTGACGATTCTGCTCTAAAAATAAGGTGTTCCTTATCATTATCATCAAGAATCGTAACCTCTTTCTTCTTACAATAAATCTTCGCATCATAGTCCGAAAGCCAGTCCATACCGAGGATTATATCAAACTCAATCATAGGTATGACGATGAAATCGGCAGATAAAGAAAATTTATGTGCTCTAATGGGGACTGATTCACAAAACTTTGTTGCAACGATACTTCCCTTAGGAGTTTTAACTGACAACTCCCTTATTAAATCAAATTGGAAATATCTAATTTTCTTAGCAAACTGGGAAGATATGAAACAATGAGATGATCCAGAATCAAATAATGCATTTGCTAAACTTGAGGAAACCATTAAATTACCTGCCACCACGTCTTTCGGAGTTTCTACCTCAGCAGTAGTGATAGCATAAGCCTGGCCTTGATCCCTTGGCCTTTTCTGAGGTAAGTTCTCCTGACGCTTAGGACATGCATTTGCATAATGCCCCATCTCCCTGCAATTGTAGCACTGAACGTTGGTAGCTTCCTTCTTCCCCTTGCAATCATGAGCTTGGTGGCCTTTTTCACCACACTTGTAACAGACTCCCATTCCCTTTAGGCAAGCACCGGGGTGTTTCTTCCCGCACTTACCACAAGATGGATATTCAACCTTTCCCTTCTTCCCCTTATTTCCATTCCCAGATTGATCAGCAGGTCTCTTCTTCTCTTGCTTTGCTTTAAAGTCATAAGACTTAGAGAATTCCTTTTCGGTCTTGATAGCACATGAGACAATGTCTTCGTACAACGAAAAGGATTGTGA
Source organism: Viscum album (assembly GCA_963277665.1). NCBI lineage: Eukaryota > Viridiplantae > Streptophyta > Magnoliopsida > Santalales > Viscaceae > Viscum > Viscum album. The sequence goes on along the minus strand of OY728153.1, from coordinate 779,498,593 downwards.
GACTAATGCTCGACGGAGAAATGGTTTTAACCCATCAAAGAAACGATCAATCTTACTTCTTGGGTTGCGAATATAATCTCCAGCATACCTCGCTAACCTTGTAAAGTTAGCCTCATACTTTGTGACATTATCATCCTCCTTTTGTCTCAGACTCAGAAATTCCCTTTCCATATCTGCTCGATGGTCGCGAGGAAAGTATTTTTCTAAAAACAGATCTTTGAACTCCCTCCATTCCATGTTTGATACTTCATCATCTTCCTTCATGTTTTGAATCAATGACCACCATTGATCAGCATCTCCAGTGAGGCGGTAAACTGCCATGGTAACTTTTTCCCTTTCACTACTCCCCAGAGCCTGAAATATTTTCTCTAGGGAAAATATCCATTGCTCAGCTACTAAGGGATTTGTACTCCCATTGAACGTTGGTGGTTGTTGTCTCATGAATCGATCTAACATTGATCCTCCACGCTGCGGATCAGGGTGCTCCATACGGGTAAGGTTATTATTCATAACCTGAGTAAGTTGTCCCAGTATGGTGATTAGCTGATCAGCACCAGTTGCATCACCAGCCCCACTATAATTATCTTGAGCAGGAGGGCAATCCCTACATGGAGTGCGTGCATTGATACGGTTTCCATTTCTTCCACTAGGCGCCATTTCTAAACAATGTCATAAACTAGATCAGTTTATGAATCAAAATACATAATCCCATACTTATAAAACACTAAACATAAATTGAACTATCTATGGATATAATCCATAATCATAAAAATGTTTTCTTTGAGGAAGTATATACTCATAAACCCTTCATAATGATTTGTAAAGATAATGAGAGTTATCCTAAGCATATCCCCCGGGAGTGTCGTAACCAAGAGTGCAGCAAGGCCCGTTGTCGTGCACCAGTTCCCGTTCGAGTCTAGCTCAAAGCGGTGTTTTCGGGTTTTACCCCTAGGTACATCTGTACCAGAGCCGCCTCTACCTGCTCGTATCCAGACAGGGATGTATTGCTCGGAAAACTCACAAAATCTCTACAATACCAAAATTCTAGGAAGTTCTTCTATACTAATCCTCAAAGTTCATCTTAAGTCTACGTGCTCTAATCAGAGTTTATCTAAATCTAGTTTCCAAGGTTTGTACTAAACTTCCTCTGATACCAACTGTAACGCCCCGACCCCAGTTACCCAGAGTCGGTGCATTATTACATAACATTGGCATGATCACAAGAAAGATCAAATCCCGAAAGACCGATTGGTTTAGTAGCCTTGGAAACACTAGATATAATCATAAAGTTTTACATTACATTTCAAAGTGAAAAACTACTACAACAACAAAGTCTTCATATCCACACTATTAACCCCTCATAATATCCCTGCAAGTCATTCATAATTTACTTCTTCACTACCTGGGAAAAATAAAACATAGAAAAGGGGTGAGCTCAAATGCCCAGTAAGGATAACAATATAGCGGAACATTCAAAATAAGCATAAACATTTAAGGCAATGAATTACTAAAACAAAAGCCTTTTAAAATTGAACTTCAACATAGTATGGAAAAAGTAAAATGAAATAATGCCATTTACTTATTCACATGGATATTCTACTAATCGAATAATCACATGCAATATCAATAACCACTTTCATAATGTTGGAATGCATAATGCCAGACTATCATAACCACATAGCCAAGGCCTCGTGCCAAGACTACAAATAAGATTTTGTCAAGGCCTTGTGCCAAGACACTAGTTTGTCTCATGAGACCTACCGATGCATCGAGGAGCTATAGCGGGCTCCACCCGTCACTTATTAAGTCCAATGCATTCCCATATGAAAAGGTTTAAACATAACATAAACATTCGTATTAAAACTAGCATACGAAATGTCAATAATTTCACCATAAACTATGAATGGTATAAAAATAGAACATCCATAGTCAAACATATCACAAAACCTTCAATACAATATAGAAGTTTTGTATCATAATAAATCAACTTCAAATAATCTTAAAATCCATCAAAGGATGTTGACATAGATGAAATCAAAATTCTTTTTAAAGAAATATCTCCTTTTATTTTGAAATCATTTAAGATCCATATAAAATAAAACATTTTCTTTGAAAATATTCTTATAAGCTTGTAAGGAAAGCTTTGAAGGTTTTATAACGACGTAAAATAACCGCACCCGCCGTATAAGTTAAAAAAAAACATTCTTACCTCAATTCTGTCGAAAAGGTTAAAAAGGACCTTGTTTTGAAAATGACGGAAAGATTCCTTTATAAACCACTTATAAAAGTCAAAAAGGGTATAAATGACTTTAACTCATATTTTAGTAAATAGTAAAAATGTTTTGAAATACATTTTTAAGAAACATGGATGTGGATGATAAAGAGATCCCAGTAGATTATTACGTATAAACAACCTCGGATAATGAAGAGATTGTGAAATAACCCTTACCTTGTACTTTTCCTTTGTTGTTGTAGGTTAACCTCCTGTATAATGGTGAAATAATTGTTATTAAATTATACAAGAATCATATACATTAATATGATATCATATATGATCTTTTAATATTGATTTGATAATAATATCTTAGTATTATCGTTGTTTCGGGTGTTAACTTACTTGTTTTCTTTCATATGTTTTGTTACGTAAGACATGTTTGTAAAGTATAGGTTGTATATTATTCATATCCAGAATGATATCAAGTCCTTAAACATCATTTTTAAATCATAAAATGATAATTACGCTTTAATGGTTACGATGGAGAATGAATCTCATCGCGTTCGTGGAGACGGTAGTCCGTACGTACGCACGAGCGACAATATCATTCTTTTGATATTAAAATAATATATAAATGGATGGTATATCATATATACAGAATCATTAACATGTTATATTTATTATTTACATGAGTTACACATCATTATTATACCCATCCAAATAATATTATATTGAATAACAATTACACCACGACGTGGAGACGGTATGCCGTACGTACGCACGTATGGTGACATGTTATTCAAAGGGTGGATAGAATACTGAATATGGTTGTACCATACTTATAATAACATCACAGTATATGTGAGATACTGGAGTTATTATTTCAGAATGGTAAGAACAAAGGAAGAAGAAGTGGAAGAAGAAATGAACTTAGAAAAGGGTGGTGAAATCATTACCTCTTCTTCGGGTTCTTCCTTTTGATTTGATCAAAAGGGCTCCTTAGGTTGGCTTTCTGATCAAAATAAGGCCTCTAGGTTGTAGTGAGGGATGTTGGGAGAGTATTTGGGCAGAGTTTGGCCGAACCAAAAGGCTTTGAAGGTGTGAAGAAATGAGAAGGAGGAGTGCCCTTTTATAAGAGGGGTGAGGGGCACCTTTGGAAAAGCTAGAAATATTAATTTATAATAAATTCATATTCGGTTTCTAAAGGCTCCAAAGTTGACTATTCAAATGATGAGGTGGGGATATGTCGAAAACAACTCATCCAATAGAATTTAGACAGGTTTGGGTACCTATATTAACCTTATCTTTAAGTATTAACTCTAAGTTAATTAGTTTCACTTTTACAATGTCTCTTTGTATTTTATATATTATGGTTAATAAACTTACTATATACATCCAAGAGACCCCCAAGTGGTCCATTAATGATTAACCTATCATGATATAAGTCTCTTGGCCGAACCTTAGATTTTTAGGAATTTAATATCAATTAATAATATAATATTTGTTTTAAGAATTTTTTTATGTCAATTTTGACACTATTCATTAGTTGATTTTTTTGAAACTCATAACAGCTTTATTACTTCGAACAAAGTCAATTAAATCAATCCTAATATATCATATTATCCTAGAAAATTAGTTTAATTCATTAAAAGTTTCATATTATATTTATTTGGGTATTTATAATATCACTTATTTTAATTGTTCACTATTATAGTAATTACTGCATCATCATTGTGTCATAAATAAAATAAATTATTTAATGTCTAAAAATTATAAGTAAAATATCATTATGTAGGAAATCTTTTTAGCTTTCTAATGAATATTTATAATCGAAAATCCAACATGTATAACCCTATGTAAAAATTGTTCTTCTAAAAGATGTAAGCTTATGCCATTTTTATTTTTATTTTAACTTTATTAATATAAAGTGTCCCTACCACATACAAGTGGCTCCAAGGGGTCCCCAAATTGACCCAAGGATGCCCATGGTCGGGTATGTGTCCACCAATAAGGTTAGGACACGTTTTAGGGTAATTTTGTATTATTATAATATTATGTTTTTAACCCTTATTTACCGGATTTACCCTTTAACCATGGTAAATAAAATATTTACCACAGTAACTATTCAAAATGTCTAAAAATAAAAGTTACCTATTTACACAATTTGAACATCCTGATTCCAAATATGGAATCCATTTTCCTAAATTCAAAACACAGAAGTGGCAGAAATTAATTTAAAATTAATTCCCGCTGTTAAAACAAAAAGCGTGTTTTTAAGAGATAATAACTATCAAAAGATTGACACTTGTTTATGTTCGGTTTAATTGTAAAATTATGTCCAATGACCAAAATTATATTAAATGGTAAAAATATATTCTAAATATACTTTAAAACCACTCAAATTCATAATTTATCACTAGTAATTAATTTGATTAAAAAAGTTGTTTTTAATTAAAATTTAGTAATTTTCACTATTCATCAAAATATGAAAGTTATCCGAAATGTACCAAAATTTCACCCTAGGCTAAATTCGATATTCCGAATCCAAAAATGAAGTCCATTTTCAAATATAAAATATATATAATTTCAAAAAGTAGGTATTACTATTCATAACGGCTAGTTTGATTAGTTAGAACTCGGTGTTGCGTACAACACACGCTATCACATTATTCAAAGAGAAGCGTACCATAGAAGCTTGGGGTGTTACATAAGTAGGGTATTCTTTTAAATATTTCTAAAGGGGATGATCTTCATGACATATATTGATGATCTTTCACCACGATAGAAGGTTGTGTTTCCATGTTTACCAAGACACTAAACTATTATGGTCCCCGAGCATGTGTTTGTGTAACGTAATGAATATTCATCTAAAAATATGTAATATATATTTATTTTAATCTTGGGTCATTATAGAACAATTATAAAGGACTTGGAAAAATTTTAACGTTAAAAAAAATAATAAGAAACATTACCATGGATAAACTAGATTAAAACCTATAGAATAATAAGTAAGTATATACTTATAATTTTTTAGTTATTCCAACCAAGTTTGTACATTTCCCTATTGTATGTTTATTTGTTAATTTATTCTCATCTTGTTTTACCTCTTTTAGTTAATGGTGGAAAATAGTTGTAACAACCCAAAAATTTATGAATAAAACTTTCTTTCTTTTGAATTAATTAAATGTCTTATGGTTATAGAAAATGGATGAACTTATTGTATTATATCAAATGGTATTTTAAATGACAGTTAAGTATCTTTACCATTGATAATATAACCATTTAACAATGGTCACATGACTACTATAAATATAGGGTTTTAACAAATCCTTTTGGCACAGGCAAAAGACGTGATGACCTCATCTAGTAGGATTATACCCTATGAATACCATTTATAAGAGCTTCAGAGGGAGATATAATTTTTGGAATTTTCCCTAGACCAATCCCATGACAAGGTCCAACAACTTAATCTTGAGAGAAATAATTTACAAGAGAATTTCAAGCTTATTGAGATCACGACCCAAACAATGTTCGTCGAATGACTCCATGAAAGCCTCACCATTTTAAACCATACTCTTAGGAATTGTGCTAGTGTAATAATGGGATATGTATCAATACCCTAGAAATAGTGATATGAAAATTATTTTTGTAGAAAATAATGCATATATTTTCTTACTATTATTTTTAATTAGCAAGTGTTTTTTAAAGAACAAATAGTACTTTTGGTTAATATTCAAATTCAATTGAGATATCTATTTTGATGAATTAATGGATTTTGGAAATAAATAATATTTTAATAAAATATTATTAATTAATTAAAATTTTAAATGTAACTGATCATATAATTTTTATGTAGTTAAATGTAATTTTTATTAGGGTTTAAAAACTGTTATTATAAAAAGCTCATCATTTTCAATAAATATCACGTTTTTATTTTAAAAGTGAAAATTAACATATTTATAAATTATTTAGATAAATTAATATTATTTTTCATTCATGTTGTTGAAATTATCCAATGATTAATTTTTCATAATTTTCTGAGACAATCAAATTTTTGGGTAAAAATTAAATACCATATAAATATAGGGTGTGTTTTCTAACATCATAATAGAAAAATATTGATGTAATAAATACTATAAAAGGTATAATATAAAAAATATATGTTCTTAGTTTAAAATAATTTTATTTTAGATTTATTTGGTTTATATTATAAAGCCTTAGTGAATCCTGCAAGACTTATAGTATATTTTATGATTTTAAAATCATTTCTTTGAAAGTGTGAATCACCTAGACATAAGAAAGGGAGGTATTTTATTATATTAGTCCCTTGGACTTATAAAATAATGTAATATAATTTCATTTTCTATAAACCATGGGAAAAAACCATGGGATGTTTTGTGGTTTTGAATATTTTTATTATGCAGTGTCCAAAACGAAAAATAATAAATAAACCCTCCTCCTTTCCTATATGAACCCATCAAAGATCCCGTTACTATTCACTAAAACTTCTTGAAGATAGTAAAAACTCTTCACTCTACTACCTAGTGTCCTCCCAAGGATCCTAAAGCTCCCAATAAGCCTCTCCCAATCCTTTAGAGTCACACATCCAAGTAAGGTATCCTCACTTTCCTCTTATCCTTTAAAATTCAAGCATCTTATTTGAAATTAATTCTTGTAATTTCAAATGGTTATACTATATTTGATTTATAAAAATACCATTAATGTAAATTTTATGTTATTTTAATTAGTTATCTTTTATTCCCCCTCATTTGGACCTTTACCTAATCCTTTACTATGCTGAAATTCCGTATGGGATTTCTCTCTTCTCATTTTTATTCAATCACTTATTTTATGTTATATCTTCCAAATTCCTTTTTACTATGTTATAATATGTTCCTAAATTCACCTTTACTATCCATTTCATGTATAAATTAAGATATTACCCTTTCACCCACATCAACCCATTTTTATGGACTTCTATATGACGCCGTTATGCTGCCGGAATTGCACTATGTTTTTTCATGCCAAGATAATTGTGTAGTGAATACCATACCAATTTATCTATCAAGTTTATTTACCTTTATCCACAAATAATCATTTATTGTGAATCTATATATATGTATTCCAAATTTACTTTATCTTCTAATAAAGTATGATGATTAATTAATCCATGTCGTTTGATCTATGTGGCACACTTAAGCATTAAAACGAATTGATTATGAAAGGTGCTCCCTAATAGAACTCCAATGAATTGGGTAATGTTCAGTATCATGATATGTCATGTGAAATAATATTTTACTCATTCTCCTTCTTGTGCAATGAGCTTTGAAAAATGATCCTCCATGTGCAATGAGCTTTGACTCATGCTCCTCCATGTGCAATGAGCCTTAACTCATGTTAATATCATGTTGTATGTTGTTGCCACATTTACCATGTTATGATTATCATGCTAAATCATGACTTTATATTCATGTTCCATTAATTTTACTTTTATATGTCTATTTTATAATATGTATTGTCTTCCTCATCTTATTCCACATTTATTCCCTTACTCATATTTATCACTCACCCCTTTATTATATATGTCCTTAGGTTATCCCATGTAGTGTTAAGTAAGAAGGAATGTTGTTTCCATGTAAAAGAAGCTTTCAATAAAGTTTTAGTTTTTCATGTTTTAATTTGTCATGTAATGTACCAAATTTTCCAAAGACACTAGACTTATCGATCTTTAGAGTTGTATTAAGTGAAATTTTATGTAAAAAATCATGTTTGAATATAAAATAAAGATAATGGTTATTATAGTTGGTATCATAGGATAGGTTTAGTTATTTTTGGGATTAGGATCACAAAACCCTAGTACCTTAATAATAAGACTATGTTTAATAGAACATCCCTATATTTTGGTGAGTATAGAGAAAGTGGTTTATTAAGAAAATATATCCATGTCTGGATACTACAAGTGGTTGTGGATCTAGCACAGATCTACCTAGGAGTAAAAACTCTGACAAGGTATTCCGATCTTGACTCGGGGTAACCTAGTACACGACAATGGTCCTTACTGTACACCTAGTTTGACACTCTCAGGGGATATACTTTGGTAAATTCAAAAAATCAATACAAACCATTGTTATGGTAACAAAGAAAAAAAATCCCATAAAAATATATGTTAGGGAGTAGATCATAGATAATATAGACTGAATCATAAAACTCATCAATTAAGGAGATAAATGTAATTTATAAGTTATCCCTTCATCATCATTGGATTCTCCTTTATGCATTTAATATTTTAAGATAATCACCCCTAATTTACTTTTTATTCTATCCAATGGTCAGAAATAGGTGGAAGCTAACAACCAATGCGAAGGGCAGTGTGATGATTGACCCAATGAGATTCCCAACCCAATGAGAGAAGGAATTAAAAACTTTGTTCACAACACACTCTTAGTTAACTCAAGTTTTGAATAGAAACATAGACTAGGAGGAGCGCCCAACCTCCCCTAAGAGAGATAAAACTATAGTCAAGAGATTCAGGGGACAAAGGCCTCATACTTTCAATGGATCATCCAACCCCTTAATCATATAGAAATGGATCAATTCCATTAAAAAGATATTCTCCATACTTCAATGTTCAAAAAAATAGAGGGTTCTTCTAGCTATTTATAGTATGGAGGGTGAAGCAGAATAGTGATGTATGTTGATCAAGAATATGAAGTTTGAGGAAGAGATTGAAGCAAGGCAATGAAGGGAATTCAAGAAAATGTTTTTCTGATTAATATTTTCTTAATACCCTCCATCTTATGTTAGAAAGAGATTTACTTTCACTGAAGAAAAATGATGAAGAATCTTTTAGGGCATATAAGGAAAACTTCACAAGACTTTCATATCATGCTTCTAGTTTTTTCATTACCCCCGAATACAAATTTGGACTCTTATTTGGTGGGATAAATCCTAGAATATGAAATTACTTGGAAATTCTTGAATTTGATAGCTTTGAAGAAATTGTCTGATGTACCCTCAAAGTCGAGATGAAAATCAGTGAAAATTATGGGTATCATGGGGATGAGAAGAGAAAAGTGGACTTTAATTCTGGTGGTCCAATTTATAAATCAAATGGTGGTAAGAAATTACAGCACCCCCCTTGTAAAAGGTGAAAAAATAAAAACATCAGAAATTTACTTAAGGGATCAAGGAAATTCTTTTGGTGCGAAAGAGAAGGAAAATATGAAATTAATTTATGAAAGTATAAATCCACCAATGTGACAGAGGAAAGGGGAACTATGTTTGACCTTCAATGCATTGTTTATTGCTATAACTGAAAAGAACCCTGGAACTTTGTGAACTAGTACCCTAAGACAAGGGTTTTCAGAGGCAACCAACATCCTTCAAAGAATAAAGGGATACCTTTTTCCATCACTACCACCGAAGTGAATCTTGACAATGAAGTGGTGATAGGTATGATAATTATTCATTCAATAATAAAAACATACTTTTTTGATTCTGGTTCTATGCATTCCTTTATATCATGATTTTTAGTAGAACTATTCAAACACCACTACAAATAATGGAAGTAGAGATGTCAGTGAAGAAAAAAATGGGGAAATTATTGCGTACCATGTATATAACTCATTCCCTGACACAATTTGTGGGTTGAAATTCCCAAAAAACCTTTTCATAGTTCCCTTGGTGGAATTTTATGCAATTATAAGAATGAATTGTCTTTCTCTATATAAAGACAAGATAAATTGTTGTGATATGGAAATCACTCTCTAAATAGAGAATTGACCCCTAATTATATAAAAGTGAAATGTGGAGGATGAATCTTTTTTAGCACCATAATATCAAGAATGGATATTATTTCCCTATAAGAAAACATATCTAGCTTAAATGATTGAGTCAAATTAATGAAACATCCTCGAAGACATGCCTATTGTGTGGGAATATGCTGATGTGTTTCCCGAGGAATATCATATTCTTCCTCCTTGTTGAGAGGTCTAATTTTCGATCAATATTATACTTGGTTCATTTACAATATCCAAGTCTCTATATAGGATGGATGTAGTGGAACACGAGGAAATGAAGAAACAACTACATGAGAATCTAGATAAAGGTTTTATACGCCCTAGTGATTCACCATAGCATGAACCAATTCTCTTCGTCAAGTAGAAGGATTGGTCAATGTGCCTTTTCATTTATTATCATGAGCTCAAAAAAATCACGACAAGTTCATAGTGATTCCTTTCGTACTCACTAATGATATAGTTATCTTCATAGACTTGATGAATAGAGTCGTTAGATATTACCTTGAATTTATTTTGGTATTATTCATAAATGATATTATAATATACTTCAAAACATAGGAGGAGCATGTGGATCATCTGGGCACTATGCTAAAGACCTTGTGAAAGAAGAATCTCTATGCAAAGTACATCAAGTGTGAGTTCTGGTTGAACGAAGTCTCATTCTTGGGGCGTATCATCGCAATCAATGGGATATCTATGGATCTTTTAAAGAAAAAATAAATTGAGGGATGGTTGAGGCCAACATTTGTGAAATATATCTACAGGTTATTTGTGTTAGATAGATATTATTGTTGATTTTTGAGAAATTTATCATGATTTTCAAACCCTATTACCATGATAACTTAGAAAGGAGTCAAATTTTCTTATAATGATGAATTTAAAGAAATATTCATGGATTTGAGAAGCAGGATTATCACTATCCCTATACTTACACTACCCACAATATGGGAGGTTTTTGTAAATTTTAACGATGCATCAAAGAAGGGATTGAGATGTGTGTTGATGAAAAATGGAAAATTCATTGCCTAAGACTCAAGGTAGTTTAAAATTCATGAGAGAAACTAACCCGTGCATGATCTAGAGTTGGTAGCTATGATCTTTGTGTTGAAAATCTGGCGGCATTATCTCTTTGGGGAGAAGTGTGAAATATATATGAATCAAAAAAGTATCAAATATATATTCCCATAGAAACAGTTAAATATGTGGCAATGAAGATGGTTAGATCTCATCAAAGATTACGGACACTTTATCAACTACCTTCCTGGGAAAGTAAATAGTGTGGAAGAAGATATAAGTAGAAAGAACCCAATAATTTTATCATTAATGATAATTGAGAAGGACCAAATTTTCTTAGACTTTAAGAATATGAACCTGATAATCATAGAGAATTGAACATCATCAATCCTTTCACAAATGATTTCTTAACAATATATTTTGGAAAGGATAAAGGATGCTAAAAAAGATGATGTGAGAATTTAGAAGAAAGTAGAATCTATCAGAAAAGGATAATCCTTAGAGTTCAATGTTAATGAAGAAGGAATTGTAAGATTTAGGTGAAGAATATGTGTTCCATAAAATCCTGAGTTAAAGAAAGAACTTTTGGATGATTCACATAGTACTATTTTTTCCTTTCTCCCAGGAAACACAAAGATGCATCGAGATCTCTGAGAGCACTATTGGTGGGATAACATAAAGAAGAAGTTAACAGAATATACATCAAAGTGTCTGGTATGTCAGCAAGTGAAGGATAAAACTAAGAAGTCTACTGGGGTGATGCATCCATTACTGATACCAACATGGAAATAGGAAAACATCACCATGAACATTATTACTAGTCTTCCAAAGACATCCAAGGGAAATAATGTTATCTCGGTTGTTCTGGATCTTCTTATAAAGACTGCACACTTCATCACGATTCAATAGGATTTATCATAGGATCAATTGGAATGGATATACATCCAATATATGGTAAGGATGCGTGGATTACCACTATCAGTTGTGTTTGAACAAGATCCATGATTCACCTCTAGGTTTGGAAATGTTTCTGGAATGCTCTAAACACTGAGATGAACTTTAATAAAGCTTACCACCCTAAAATTGATGTTCGATCCAAGTGGACTATCCAAAAAATTAAGGATATATTGAAAGAATTCTCAATGGACTTAAAAGGTAGATGTGACTAACATATTCCTTTGGTGGATTTCTATTACAACAATAGTTTCCATTCAAGCATCCAAATGACCCCCCATGAACCCCTTTATGGGAAGAGGTGCAGAACACCGACATGATGGGACAAAGTTGGGGAACATAAACTTCTAGGTCCATAAATGGTCGATGAAATAGAAGATAATCTTAATACCATACAAAAAAACATCAATGCTAATCAGAGTCGACAAAAAGAACTATGCTGACAATCATTGATGTGACCAAGAGTTTGATGTTAGAGAGATGTTTTTCCTCTACATATCTCCATGGTAGAGAGTGTTGCGATTTGGGAATAAGGGAAAGATAATTCCAAGGTACATCAACTCTAATGAGATCCTTGATCACATTGGAGTAGTGACCTATCGACTAACACTCCCACCGAACCAGTCACAAGTACATGATGCATTCCATGTATACCTCTTGAGGAAGTAAATCCTAGACCCATCACATGTACTCAATCTAGAGGTGGTACCATTGTAGAATGAAATTTATTATGAGGAGAATACGGTGAATATCTTAGATCATAGAGAAAATAAGGCAATGAATATCATCAATGCGTTGTGGAGAAACCAAAATATTGAAGAAGCATCATGAGAACCAGGTGATATGATGAACCAGAGTTACCCTTATCTGTTTTAGTGTGGGAAAAAGAGATTTTGAATGTGAAATATCTTAAGGGGGAAGGTTGTAATGACCTGAACATTTATAAATAAAATTTACATTATTTTGACTTAATTAAATGTCTTATAGTTATAGAAAACACATGAAATTATTTAATTATATCCAATTGGATTTAATTTGAACATTATGTATCATTAGCATTGATAATATAGCCATTAAACAATTATCACATGACTAGTATAAATATAGGTTTTTAACAATTATTTTTGGCACATACAAAGGATGTGATGGCCTCATCTAGTAGGGTTATATCCTATGAATTCAATTTATTCGAACTTATAAGGAAGATATAATTTTTGGATTTTCCCTAGAAAAATCCCAAACCAAGATCCAACAACTTAAACATGAGTGAAACCATTTACAGGAGAAGTTTAGGCTCATTGGGATCACGACCCAAACCATGTTCCCCAAACAACTCTATGAAATCCCCAACATCACCAACCTTACTGTTAGGGAATATGTTGAGGGTAATAAAGGTATATGTATCAAGAACCTATAAATAGTAATATTTACATTATTGTTTGAGAAAACAATGAATATATTTTCTTACTATTATTTTTTACTTTGTAAATTATTTTTAAAGCACAAATAGTATTTTTGGTTAATATTTAAATTTGATCGAGGGATATATTTTGATGAATTAATGTATTTTTAAATAAATAATATTTTCATAAAATATTATTAATTAATTAATTTTCTAAATATAAATGATCATATAATTTTTATGAAGTCAAATGTAATTTTGATTAGGGTTCAAAAATCGTTATTATTAAAAACCCATAATTTTATATAAATGTCTATTTTTATTTTAAAAGTGAAATTTTATATATTTAGAAAATTATTTATATAAAATAAATATTATTTTTGGAATCAAGATGTCTAAATTATCCAAATGTGTAATTTTTATAATTTTCTAAGACAATCGAATTTTTGGGTAAAAATTAAAAACTATATAAATATACGCTGTGTTTTATGACATCATAATGGTAAAATTGTGATGTAATAAATACTATAAATTGTATATGTTTTTTATTTAAATTTATATGATTTTAGTTTTATTTTATTTTATTTTATAAGGCTTTAGTTAATCCTCCAAAACTTACAAAATATTTTAATATTTTAAAATCATTTCTTTGAGAGTGTGATTCACCCTCACATAAGAAAAAGAAATATTTTATTATCTTCGGACATTTTTAAATAGAAAATAATTTAATACACTCCCATTTTTTATAAGACATGGGAAAACCCTATGGGATGGTTTGTGGTTTTGAATATTTTATTATGTAGTGTCTAAAACCAAAATAATAAAGAAATCCCCCTCCTTTCCTATATAAACCCACCAAAGCTCCCATTTATCTTCACTCAAACTACTTGAATCTCACACACGCTCTTCAATATACTCTATATAGTCATCCCAAGGTTCCCCCAAGATCCCATAAAGCCTATCCCAAGCCTTTGGAGTCACACATCCAAGTAAGGGATCCTTATTTTCCTCTCCTCCTTTAAAATTCAGCATCTTATTTGAAATTAGTTCTTGTAATTTCAAATTGTTATAATATATTTCATTTATAATCATAAAATTACTATCCATTTGATTTTATTTTAATTAGGGATCATTTATTCCCCATCATTTGGACCCTTACCTAATTCGTTACTATGCCGAAATTCCGTAAGGGATTTTTATCCTCTCATTTTCATTGAAGCACTTCTTTTATGCTATGCCTTCCAAATTCATTTTTCCTATGTTAGTATATGTTCCTAAATATCCCAATTACTGAAAATTTTATGTATAAATTATGAGACTACCCTTTTACCCTCATCAACCCATTTTTGTGAACTTATTTATTATGCTGTTATGCTGCCAAAATTGCACCATGATTTTCCATGATAGGATAATTATGTAGCGAATACCATACACATTTCTCTATCAAGGGTATTCAAAATTATGCAAATATACTCATTTATTGTGAATATATATGTATGTATTATGCATTTTCTTTATCATGGAATAAACTATGATGATTAATGAATCCATGTAGTATGATCTATGTGGCACACTAAAGTAGCAAAATGAAATGAATATGAAGGGTGCACCCTAATAGAACTCCAATGCATTGGGTAATGTTTAGTATCTTGATACGTCATGTGAAATGAGAATTGAATAATGATACTTCATATGAAATGATCTTAGAATAATGATCCTCCATGTGCAATGATATTTGACCCAGGCTTCTCCATGTGCAATGATCCTTGACTCATGATTATATCATGTTGTATATTGTTTCCACATTTCCCATATTATGATTATCATGATAAATCATGCCTTTATATTCATGTTCCATTTATTTTCCTTTGATATTTCTTTTTTTTCTAACATGTATCATCTTTCTCATGTTATACCATGTTTATTCTCTTACATGGCTTTATAGCTCACCCCTTTCTTATATATGTCTTCAGGTTTCCCCATGAAGTGTTAAGTATGAAGGAATGTTGTGGTCATGTAAAAGAAGTTTTCAATAAAGATGTTTTTTTTTCATATTTTAAGGTGTTATGTAATGTACCTAATTTCCCAAATACATTATATCTCTTGATCTTATGATTTTTATTAAGTGAAATTTTATGTAATAAATCTTGTTTGAAAATGAAATAAAGAGGAGGGTTGTTATAATAGTAGAAAACACGCCAATAACCAATGTTTTGATAAATATAATGATTATCATAATGAGATGACTAACCTAATGGGATTGACAGTTAGACATTATATTATAATCAAGATAGAGCTATCTCGAATTACGACTGACAACTGAAACATAGTTGAATTTCAAAAAACAAAAAAGAAGAGAAGGATGGTGTATAATGGAAGTTCAAGTGTTAAATATGATAAATAGAAGAAGATTAAATTTCCAACATGTCAAAAATGAGAGAATATGAACCATGGAAAATGACATAAAGGAACAAGGAGATGCTTTATATGTGGTAAGCGAGGAAAAAAAGTATCTAATTGATAAAGGAAAATGAAGAGTCTGATTAACAAGACACATGGAAATAAAGTTCATCCAAAGGCACTGTTAACAGTTCAATGTTACAAATTTGGGGAACATGGTCATTATATGAGTCAATTAACTAATCCAAGAATTAATTACTAATGGCCTATGTTATAAAAATTATTGAAGTGTAATTATTAAAGTTTTTATGTGTTGGAACTTGATAATCATGTTGTGGATGTATTTTTATCAATGGTAATATTTTTATTAGAATCATCAAACTTTTAAGTATTTTTTAAAGTAGTTTTTATTTAAGGATTTTCAAGACTATGTTGAATGATACTAATGACCTAGAAATATGATTTAATGGTAAAGTGATATTTTATGAAAAAACACATGATAAAATAAAATATAATATTTGATATGTACATAATGTTGAGTAAATTATAGTTAATAAATATTATTTTATTTTGTGGAAAAAATAAGCTGTATAAAATACTATAGTGGTTAAAAACTGATTTTATGATTAATTTTATTTTGAGGATGTTTATCATGTTTTTGGGAATGTGATAGGAATTATATAAACATGATTTTAGAAAAATGATAACTTGCATACCAGGAGATAACTTATCATTTCTGATAAGGTTGTGGGTTTTGAAACCACTAACAATGGGAGATAAGGGTGAAGTTACCACCATTGAAATACATGATATACGGGTTAGTATGAAATTATTTTTACTTAAAAAATTTGATGAATAAATTTTAAGTTGATTTTTGGACACACATTTTTTGATTGAATGTTTTTAAATTTTTAGGATTTTGAGGTGATTATTGATATTTTGGGAAATGATTAAAGGGGTTAAGGTATACGTCACCTTAAGGTATATCATGTGATTTAACACAATAAATTATTTAGGAATAATATAATTAAATCCTTGAATGTTGAGTTTATCTGGGATACATAGTTATTTAGTTATGGAATGATTGATGTTTAAATTTTTATTTGGAGAATAATATGAATGTGTATTCATTTTTGGAATTATCTTACCTTATGGAAACAATATTTTGTTTTGGTTAATGTATAAATACAAGGGGAATATATCGATTTAGTTTTGTTGATTCAATTGATCTGTTAAAAGATAATTGTATTTCATTAGGAATAAAAAATTAATCTTGAATACTAATCATTTGGATATATAGATGAGATTATGGTAAAAAATATTCAAGGATTAAATTATATTTTTCAAGTGTATATATTTCATTATGTTCTTAATTGACATGGTAAAAGGATTCCTCAACTTTAGGAAAAGGATATTACAATAAAAATATTTTTCATTATCTATAAATCGATGGTCTCTTATCTCTAATAATTATAATGTTATCTTCTAAATGGAACTTATTTTAAAATACTTGTTTTAATTTCCCACCAATGTTCTTCTATGTGGAAACCTAGTTATGTTATGAACTTCGTATTTTACTTTCCCTCTTCCTAAGATAATTTTTTACCAACTCTTTTTATAATGTGGGTTTTCCACAAAAGAATTTTCAAATGTCAAACCCTTAATTATTTATCAAAAGTTAAAATTTTGAGGATTCAATTTATTTAGGGGGGAGTGGTAAAATGTAACACCCCAATATTATAAAGGAACACTATGTTCTATATCATATTCAACAGGCAACACTGAGTTTAAATAAACAATGATAAAATATTAAAATATTATTATATACAAGTGACCAATTTAACCTAGCTGTTAAAATTTGAGGTTATGAAAATTATTAAATATTTTATGAAAAATATATAAAATTAAAATATAATTGTTTTGAGAAATTCTTATTAAGCACTCAACTTTTAAAAATGATATTTTATTCTAAAAAATTCATTTCCTTCAAACATGATTTTATTGATTTTGGAAACAAATATAATAATAATTTATGGAAATTTTAGAAATTTTAATTTTTAAAATAAACAGAATTTTTGAAATCATCGTATAAAAATTTACTTAGGTTGAAATTTTTTGATTTTTTGGAAAATATTTATTTTTGAATGAATAGTGAAAAATACTAATTTTTGTAAAAATGACTTTTCGTTTTAATATATCAAGTGATTTAAAATTATTGTTATTATTTTAAATTTATTTAAATTTAACATAATTATTATTTATTTATATGAAATATAATTAATTACATTTGAATAATATTTATTCTATATTTTAGTATAAGTTTATTCTTAGGCTTAAAAATACATTTTCATGAAAACTCTTTGAAAGTGTATAATGTTTCTCTATTTCAATTAATTAAAATAAAAACTAATTAGGAATGATTTAAATTAAATTTATATATTATATATCAAAATTTATGAATTTTAATACATATAATGAATATTATTATCCACAGAGTTAATGTAAAATCATCTTTTCATGAAAAAGTATATTTTTTGGCAAATCAAATTTTTATCATTCTTTGGTTTATATTTTAAATTAAATCTTAAAAGTTATGTGAATTTAATATGATAAAATATATTGAATATTTTGAATTAGAATAATTTAGACTATATAACCTGATAAACTTATTTTTTATAGTTAATAGTAAAAACTGTAAAAAACAAGTCAACATGGAAAAAATTAAAACTGTAAAAGTGAGTAACCAAAGAGGTAAAAGAGATTAAATGTTTAAAACATTCTTATTTTTAGTTGGTTATATATGTATCTAAATTATAACTCCCAAAATTATTTATTTCTCTATTTTGGATTCACTTGGATTGAGCGTGACTTCCCATTATAAGATAATTTTTGGTATTTATAAAAATGCCACTCCTCCTCAATTATAAAAACGCATGCCCTCACCTCACTTATTCACACATATAAAACAATATTTATTAATAAAAACAAAAAAAATATCTTACCAAAATCCTTATTCACAATATAGAACTTTGTTTCTTTCCAAAAGACCCCCCTTAGGGTCCTTAATAATAGATCCAAAGGAGATTCCTTGAAGTGAAGGTAATAAACATCACCAAGTTCCTTCTTTTTTAATGCTTATTTTTTGACCTCAAATTATTTATTAAAAATTATAATATAATAAAACTAGTGTATAATATATAGTTATATGTTGTTATGCTGATTCCATAAAATTTATCCATCTTCTCTTCCATCAAATGGAAAACAAAACCATCATTCATGTGTATGGCAGACTACTGCCTCACGAACCGATGTAATTTGTTTTCCATAATCACCTCAAATAATATGATATTTATGATATTAATATGATTATTTAATTTTAAAATAACACTTACCTTATTTTCATCATGATCATTGAAAAATGGAAACGATGCACATGCGTACGTATGACCTACTGTCTCCATGATTATAATAGAGTTCATTTTTCATAAAAATAATTCATGGTTATTTTTAAAAGTATGATTTATGTATAAAAATGATAATTATTACATGATAATTATTCTATATAAGATGAAACAATGACCCCTTTGACAACAGTCAATACACTGATTCCATTTTTTAAATTATGAACTAAGTATCCTCAAAACACTCGATGTCATCATAAATGTTTAAGTAATTATATAAATAAATAAAATAAATGAAGTAAATAGTTTATATATAAGGGATTAAAATAGTAAAATGTTTTTAAGAAAACTAATAATTTATATATGTTTATTATATAAGATATTAAATACATACAAGACAATTTATGGATTTAAGGTAAGGGTTTCATCTCAAAAAATCAATCTTTGAGACAAATGTTATTTTATGCACCTAATTATTATTAAGTGGTGTATATACTACCCCTTTACATATTAGATCCTAAATACATCATAGTTCTTGATTTTTTTAGTTAAAATTCATTTACTTCATTCATGGGAGTTATGATTCAAAAGTTACCAAATCTACAAGGGTTCTGTTTCAATCTCATTTTAATTGAGATTGTTTATGCTTAAATTTCCATTATAGGAAATTATTTGATAATTTTTAAATAAAACCATGTAATTTTATCCTCATATGGTTATTCATTAAATTTTTATATAATACTTTTATTTTCCTCTATTTTCAACTTAAAATGAACGAGAAAATGTTTTTAAGAAAATATAACTTTATTTCTATCTTTGGTCAAAAATGTTTCTTTCCAACCATATCCATGTTTCTTAAAAATATTTTCAAAAATATTTTTAATATTATTTAAATTATTTATTAATTTTTTTACAAATTTCTTAATTTTTAGAAAATTGTTTTAAAGGAATATTCTTTCTGTTTTCCAAACGATTCACTTTTTAACCTTTTTAAAAAAGTGTGAAAGTAATATTTTTTAACTTATATGGTATGTACAAAATTGACCACCATTATGACCACTAATTTATTTGTATATTCCATTATAAGTTTCTATAATAATTTTCAAAGAATATTTTTAATAATATTCTATAATTTTTTAGTTTTAAAAAGTTATTTTCAAAGTGTACATGTTATTTTCCTCAATAAATATTCAATGTAATATTTTAAACTCATTTTCATCATTGAAGATAAATTTTTTATGATATGTGTTGTTTCTAAATTAGGTATATATGTTACTCACATATACACTGAGATTATGATCTTTTAATTTTATAGGGAAATACATTCCTTATGTTCATATCTCAAATTCATTTATTATGAAATTTACTTTTATTATGATTTGTGACAAGATTAGGGATCCCATTTTTATTCCATGGGTAATTATTATGTCACAACTTATGATTGAATTACTTTATTTGGAACACATAGATCATGAAAATTTTATGATGGGTACACCCAAATATTGATAAAATTCACTGGGTAATGTTTGAGTCTCATGAGGCATCATGTATTGGATTAACGAGTAAACCTAATCCACCATGGGACTTTTTACACATTGTGATATTGTCTAGGCAGTTATCCTAGAATCACTTCTATATTATATTGTATGTTGCTGATGCATTTCATATGTTTCCATGGTCTTATGATACCATGTTCTATATGTCATTATTCTATATAATTACTCATTATAATTCTCTTTTATGATATCATGTTATACCTTTGACTCACACTTTATGTTTCCTTCTCATGTTTTTACCATTACTGAGTTTTTTAGCTCACACCTTTCTTTATGTATTCCCTAGGTTATTCAATGCAGTTTTAGAATATTTAAAGGATTTTGGAGTTTATTATGGAAATTAAAATAAATAAGTTTTTTTAGTCTCGCCTTGATGTATTATGATCCTAGTATTAGAAAGACTCAAGGACTCATAATCTTTGGGTTATAATGAGTGGATGATTATGTTTAAAATTATATAATAGCATGTGTAAAACGCTTGGTTCTCTATACACACTACATTAAAAATTGATTCTTTTTCTTCTCATACATATCAAAAAAAAAAATTTCAAGATAGTTTTACTATGAATTCACATCAATCTGAGGCAGGTTTCTATGGTATTGACTTTTACACACATGTTTTAGTGTTTTAAAACACTAAAAATATCTCTTTGTCCATCCTTGGAAAATAAAAACTTGGATTAATGTGCCATAAATTACCATATTTAAAAAATCAATATATGGTTGTTGAAATACAATTTAATGAAAATAAGAGATTTTTTGTTGAGTTTCAAACCCATGAAACATGTTTTTTTAAAACTGTCAGTTCTTTAAGAACAACTTATTTGGGTAGTTTGAGCACATCAGACATCAAATTGATGTGTCTTCTACTCATACACAAATATATTAATTTAAAGGTTTTTTTCAATAATTTTACATAAATCTAAGGTATTTTATATTGGGTTTCACTATTATAAGAATATTATAGTGTTTTAAAACACCAAAACACCATTTTTGGTTATCCCAGAAAAAAAATCTGATTGACACATCATCTTTTCCTACATTTAATAAATCAATAAAATGAATTTTGTCCTTTTTTTAATTAATATTTTAGGTTTTTTGATTGATTTTGACCCATGGATGCACATTTTGGAAGACTGTCAATTGCTTAAAAACTATTTATTTATCCAGTCTAAGCATATGGAACATCAAATTGATGTAATGTATACTTGTACACATAAAAAATTAATCAAATAAACTTTTCCTATGATTTGATCTCAATTCAAGGCCCCATTGTATGGTTTTGACAATTTCATGCAAATTTTAGTGTTTTAAAACACAAAAAATATTTTTCTCTCATCCTAGTAAAAAAAACTATGATTTATGTGACATTAGTTCCTACATTTTAAAAATCATTATATAGTTTTTAATCTATTATTTCATGATAATAAAAGTTAGCATTCTTGGTTTTGAACCCCTGATGTATGTTTTTGAAGACTGTCAATTCTTTAAAAACTACTTATTCAGTTATTATGATCACACCACAAGTAATATTGCTTTGAAATATACTCATACACCTCAAAAATAATTTGAATACATTTTCCTATTACTTCACATCAATTAATGGTAGTTTTTTTAGGTTTTCGACCGTTACATGCATGGTTTAGTGTTTTAAAACACAAAAAATGTGTTCTTGATCATCCCCAAATAACAGAAACATATAGTGATGTGTTTTTAGTTCCTAAATTTAATATATATATATATATATATATATTACAATTAGTTCATGGAAATTGGAAATTGGAAATAATTTTATTTTTTTTGAGCCCAAGACATATGTTTTTTATGACTTTTAATTTTTTAAAAACTGATTATTCTGTCATTTTCAGCACACCACATGTTTGAATGAAATTTAATTTTCATTTATAAGTATAAAATAATTCATAGAACACTAAACTATGATTTAAAATCAATCCTAGGTAGTATGTTATGGTTTTTACCTTACAAACATGTTTTAATGTTGTAAAATGCTAAAAATGCATTTTTGGATATCCCGGGTAAACAAAAAAAAAATTCACAAGACTTCCATATCTATATTTAAAAAATAAATATATGACCATTATGCTATGATTTCATGGAAATCAATGGTGAATTTTATTTTTTTGACCCCTTTTTGTTCATTTTTAAAGACTGTCCATTCTTTAAGAGCTACTTATTCAGCCAATATAAGAAAAATTTATTTTATATTGATGTTTCATCGACTCATACACATAAAAAATAATTCCTATATAGTTTTCCTATGATTTAACATTAAAATGAGGTTATTTTCTATAATTTTTATGATTACATACACTTTCTAGTGATTTAAAACTCTAAAAAAGTCATTTTAGGTCATCTTAGTAAAAGAAACATAGATTGATGCAACATTAGTTTCTATATTTCAGAAATAAATATATGATTATTGTCAGATGATTTCACATATATCATAGGTATTTTTCTTAGTTTTGACCCCCTGATGCACATTTTTAAAGATTATCAACTCTTTAAGAACAACATTTTTAGAATTTTTTATCACACCATATGTTATGTTGAGGATGAGAGTGGAGTCATGAATGGAATGAAATTTACTTTTATTGAACATAACTATATTTTTGAATTAGTTTTCTATTATAAAAACAAAATAACAGATATATATATATATCAACATGTGAGTGAGGGCACAAATAAAGACAAAATCCTCATTATGATAGAGGATGACATGTATTATTGTGGGTAGTCACGCAAAGTGGTACTCCCCATAGTGTCACACTTCCATCTCATGCTAAACCAAAAATAAATAGATACCCATAATTCATGGCTGAAATTGTGTTGGTTTGTGTGATAGGTAGGATATTTTTCATCTTTAAAGTTTGTTATTATAATCTCAGTGATATTTTGATAATGGATAAACATGGTTATTATAAAAAAACCAGTAGTAATTGAAAATGTATATAAAAAATATGACCAATCCAAGTCCTCAATATTTGGTTTCCTCTATGGATTATTATTTTTCCATAGTTTCAACCAAATGTATCTAAAATATATAAGTATCTTAATATTATTTTTTAATCATTAATATAAAAATTATCACTTATAATAACAAGTTTGATAAAATATGTGACATATAGAGTTTTAGTAACCAACTTTTAGACACTAATTCATAACCACTTATCATGAATGATGAATAAATCATGAAAAGTTTGAAAATTAAACTTCCATAGCCTTGATTTGTTTTTTTCCAAAATTAATTTAAAATATCTCTATAATTCCCCACCACCTCAGACCAATAGACTTGTGTCTAGACTAGTGGCCTTTATATAATCTCAAGAACTTCTCCTTGTTTTCCAGAGGCTGCTCGACTAACAGCCGGGGTCTATGTTGTTATCTCAGGGTGACTATACCCTCATATTCGAGTAAGATGTAGTAGAAACTAACCAAACACCATCCATAAAAAATAATTAGAGTACATAGAGGAAATAATAATATGATATTCTATATCAAATGAAATTTAAAAGCAAGAAATCATGCAGACACACTATCATACCATCATACATCAACTTCTAGATAAAAAAGACAGTCACATGTATAAAAAAATAAAAAAATAAAAAGATCCTCTACTACCATCCATAAGACTCACCTCATAATAGTATCCAAGTCTCATTTAATATATCATACTCAATCATGAAACAATGGGCCTCTTCCCTACTTAAACCTATTATTGGTAAAGTATGATCATGTACCCAAGAACCATGGCAACCAAATTAGGATGTGAGTAAAACTCACTAGGGAACCACCAATGAGGTCCCAAACATGACCAATAAAGTAGTGTGTGCACTTGTGATTTGATTATATGAATGAATAAACACAATAAATAAGTGTAAATAAATTAACCCACATTGATCCCCAAGTTATAAGGTGACAATTGTGATTGATTATACCAACTTCATCCAATACTATAGTGTCTCTAAGAACATAACATAATCATTGAGGGGAGGCTAGTCTTACCTCTAAATTCCATGAGTGTTCATATCCAAGTTGTGAATATCAGATCCAATAAATAATTCTAGGACTCTCTTAGTGTAAGGTACTAATTCTAGATCCTAGTAATATGCTAGGAATCTCATACAACATTAGTCAAAATAGTTAGATCCTAAGTATCACTAGGTATCTAACCTAACATCATCAGGTATATCGATCAGATCCTATAAATCACTTCGAATATCTCCCAAAATCATATGGTATGATGAGAACATATATGAATCACTAGGCATCTCTCTCAATATTATAATGTATAAGAAAATATCCTAAGAATCACTAGGAATATCTCACAATATCACATTATATAATGATCAGATCCTTAGAATCACTATACATGTCTCATAACATCAAAAGGTATATAAAATGGATCATGGGAGCCCTAGAAATCCAAAGTAATCATCAATACTAATATCCAGATCCTAGGAATCACTAATAATACCTTAAAATAATTTATTTTCAGTAGTATGTATTAAATCAGGAATATATCATCTTTAATATTATGCATTTTCCATCCTCCAAAGCCTGACACACATAACTAGGGCTGAGCTATCAAGTGCCCAACCTATCCTCACTACTACATCCATATCCGGATCAGACCATGGATTTGGTTTTTAAGGTGTCACCTAAAATCATCAATACCAATTCCCATTCTAACCCTCTACAGATTTACATAGAACATGGGCACCCACTGAGGTCTCTTAGGAATCACCGTGCCACTAATACCTTACATGGGTTCTTTTATTTTAGTCCCATATCTCTATCCAAGCCTATCTGTTAGGGGGAATAATGATGTTGAATATCATTATGATTATATTTTAGCCTCACTAGCCTCATAGAATAATCCCCTTTGGAACCACTCTAATAATACAAAACAATTCACATATCACATCCTAAGTCATCCATTGTCCGTCCACTCACCCAACCTATCCTCAATCTACCCCGGGTATACCCACCTGGGTACACACATGATATTAGGGAGAGATTACTCACCCCATGCTTGTCTTAAATAGCATGAAGGATTTAAAGAACCTCATGGTTCTATCAATACCTACTCAGGATAATCGATCCCAATCCATTCCACATCCCTATTCAAGAGGTCCGGGGGTCCATGACAGCCATCATAAGGTCCACTATGTCATGTTCATTACATTTAATTAATACCCATTAGGGTCCATCCATATTATAAAAAATTCTCATAATCAATCCCCAACCATTAATGGTTGAGGGGCCCTGATGGTGTTGAAAATCCATATATCTAAAAGAATACATTTATAATAAAGGTCTTTTTAACACACCATGTTTTTATGAATTATTATTTTTTAAATAAATTAAATTTATTTGATATCTTTCATTACATGTAACACCAATTTAAGCTTGCATTAGATGCTACTCTGATTTTATCTTGTGTTACACAAGACACTGAGTTTTAACAAAATATTGATATATTATTATTATTATTATTATTATTATTATTTAAATGTGATCATTACAACTGAGCCATTAAACATAGCGATATGAATAGTAATTACTTCTTTTTAAATAATAGGTATAATGGTTTTATATAAAGAAAAAATATTGATAAAAAAGTTATTTATTTTTCAATAAAGTTGTTTCATTTTTCAAAAATACTATTTTCTCAAAAAATGTATTTTTTGTGTGAAGAATAATAAAATTATATTTTGACACCTTTTGAAAATGTATTTGATAAAATAAACTTCATTTTGAAATCATCATATAAAAATTATCTTAGGGTGAATTTTTGAGAATTTTCTAAACAGATTATTTTATTTATTGAACAGTGAAAAATACTGAATTTTAATTGAAATATTCCTTTTCATTTAAATCATTTTCATATTGAAATTTTAAATAAAAACATTTTAAACTTTTGAACTTTATCTCTTTGAAAATCTACTTTCTCATCATGTCTACGGGGCTAATTTAAAATTTAAATTTTCCACTTATATGAATTGAATTTAGAAAAATGAATTCTATATTTGGAATAACAATAATTTATAAACTATATAATTTGGTCAACTTATTTTTTTTAAAAATTAATAGTGAAAACAGTAAAAATTAATTACCGTGGTTCAGGTAAAAGTGTGTTTACCAGAGGGTTAAGCTAAAAATATAAGGGTTAAAATGAACTTATAAGATGATTAAAATCCATTTTATGGTAAAATCTATACCCTATAATTTCTAAGTATCAATGATACTCTATTTTAGAGTCTTTTGGAATGATAAAAATGTGGGTACACATTTTTCATTTCAAATAATTACAATAGTGCCACTCAACCACTTATAAAAGTCCACCCCATATCCTATCTTATTCACACCTTAAAACCCTTTTTTTTATGAAAATAACTACACAAATCACTTACAAACTTCCATAATATCATATTAGAATCTTTAATTTGGTTTTGAGGACAACTTTGGAAGGATATTGGTTTAAACCTAAGGAGGTTACTCGAGGAAGAGGTAAGGTTCTTCATCAAGCATTATTATTTTATTTATTCCTCCACCTCCTTCAATTATTATTAAGACAAAATGATATAATAAACATAATATATTAAATATACCTAAATATTTTATGTTAAATACATCACCTAAAACTATCTCCACTTCCATGAAATGGGTTACAAAATAGTCATTCATGTGTATGACGAACTACCACCTCGTGAATCGATTTCATTCGTTGTTCAGTTACCACCTCTCACATATGGTTATAATGATGGATTAAATTTTTGTATATAAAATTTATGATATTATTATACAACTATAATTATTTTATCACACATACCTTCAAACAATTCATTCTATGTAAATATGATAACATCTATCATGTGTACAACAGACAACCACCTCACGAAGCGATGCGATTCATTTAATCTTTACATGGAAGGTAGTAATGATGGTTTTAATTGGAATATGTGATATATATGAAATCAAAGTGATTATATATTTTTAATATATTACTTAAATTTCATTATTTTAATCATTTGATAAAATCGAAACAATGTTTATGTGTACGTATGACCCGCCATCTCCATAAACAATGTATTTTATTTTATATCTCTAAATTTTATGGATTAATATAAATACATATATAATGAATATATATTATATTTATATCATGTTAAATATTCTATATATTATTTAACAATTATAAATATAAGAGAAAAAATATAATAAATAAAAACATGCATAATAAACAAAGAAATTATTTCCCAAAATGTGACTTTAACATTGAATTGTTAATAAATGGGTAATAAAAGGTCATAAGAATGTCATATATGGTATGATATATATGAGTATGGTTATATAATGTATTAATAATATACTTATATTTATTATAAAATAGATTTTAATGTGTATTAAGGAACTCGAAACTTAAGGTAAGATATTTCTATCTCACTTTTTATTTTGCAAGACACATGCCATATTCACCACTTATTTCTATTAAGTTGTGTATATACTTCCCATTAATGTATTTTATGATGCTTAAAATAAAAATTTATGAGGATTAAATATCAATTTTAGGATATATCTTTCAGGGGGATTATGTTTCAAATGTCACCAATGTGGTAATGGATTTATGTTACAATCTCATCATTTATCATGGTTGTTTATAATTAAGTCTCCAATGTTGAAATATTATTACATACATATCATTAATTTTTACACATGAATTTCCATAATGTTTTTTTATTTTATAATTTTTTTATATGCTTTAATTTTTTTTTTCCGAGGTGCGGGCTGAGCCCGAGTGATTTTTGTTGGGCTTTTACTGATAAGAGAGAGTTTTAGGATAAAAATGTTCAGTGCACGTGCATAGTACATTTGAAGCCATGTGGCTTTTCCAGACTACTGTCCAACCATCCCTATGTGTTTCTAGTTAAAAAATTAATGAAATTAACAATTAAATTGAATAGGAAATAAAATGATAAAAATAAAATTATTTAAGAGTTGTTTTAATAATAATAATAAAAACAATAACAACAAAATTAAGGTTATTATTATTATGATTTGTGTTAAAATTTTAATTAGGTAATTATTATTACTATTTTAGTTAATATTTTGATTTGGTTGTTAATATTAAATTAAAGTTATAATTATAAAAGTATTAACTTACTATTTAGATTACTTTTATCTTGATGATTATTTATAGTATAGTTTAAGTATTTTAAATGTTTAATTTCATTTTTACGTTTCCACTTATTATTATACTTATTTTCTATCTTTATTTTCTTTTTTTTACTCCCTCTTCCACCCCATCAATCCATCACGCTACACCGCCTTCTTCCCCCTGGTTTTCACCGCCCCCTCTTTTTACCCTAGCAGCACCACATTCTACCCTTGCCCCTCTCCTGACCCACATCACCCTACTGCCTCTTCCAGAACTACGCCTCCTCGGTCTCACTTGCATGACTCTCACACCCCCTTATAAATTTTAATGGAATTTTGATGATTCCCTTTCTCTTTTTTGGCACGAGTCGCTTTTAACAACCATATCCTCACATGACCCGCTTTTCACCCCCTCGCCACATATTCATCCCAATTCGGTAGGTAGTTTCCTCTTTTTGGTATATTTCTGGGCTAGGTTTTCAAGTTTTGTAGGGCTCTATTTTTATGATTTTGGTTAAAATATTTGAATTAGAGTCAAATAGTGGTTTCTCGTGGTGCTATTGGTGTGCGATGATAGTTTCACATTGAAATTTTGAGGTTCTCTACACCGAGGTAGATGGTACTGCATATATTTATTGATTGATAAATTAATTTGCGTGTTTTATCAATTTATTATGTTTTTTATTAGTTTTCTTGGTGAAAATTTAGTTTTACTTGATGTTTAATATGCTTTGTAATTTTTTAGTAACATGTTTATGTGATATAAATGTTTTGATTTTTTGAAACCCGTGCTATGCCATTCGTAGTGTTTTTTAAACCGTGTTATTGGCTTATTATTTTGTACAAGCGTTGTGAATTATATTTTGACATGTAAGTGGTGTGCATTTGGACTTATAAGAGGATTATGGGTTGGATTTTGTGTTCATAGTCTTGTGATACTATTTAGAGTTGTTTCAAAATATTTTTAAGTGGTTTATTATATATTATGGAGTTTGTGAAACATGGTCGAATATTTTTTTGGTGTGCATATGTTTTAAAAAGTGGGTTGGAGTAAAAAAATGGTGGTATTTTGTATGTGTATTCCTTTT
Organism: Viscum album; assembly: GCA_963277665.1. Taxonomy (NCBI): domain Eukaryota; kingdom Viridiplantae; phylum Streptophyta; class Magnoliopsida; order Santalales; family Viscaceae; genus Viscum; species Viscum album. Next base: position 779,468,586 of record OY728153.1, on the reverse strand, counting down.
TGTGCATTTCTCAATATGTATCTAAAATTCTTTTAAAAGATGGAAATATGTTTCAATATCGCTTTACTATAAGTTTGGTTTTAAAGTATATTTTCCTACTTGAATTGAGTGTATTATTGGTGTAAACCCTTGATGTGTTATTTTGAAATTTTTTATAGATTTTTTATGTGTTTAATTGTTTTATTAAATTATACTTGTAGTGCGTTGGACCTTGCTGCGATGGTTTTGGGCTGTAGGTATTGAGGATTCCTATATGTACATGCATTGGGTATGGAATATATATATATATAAATATATGTGCCCTCTTTGTGAATATTCCCTCATAGCATGGGGAGTATGTGAAATGCAGCTAGGGTTCTGTATATATATATATATATAAATGCATGTGCATGTATACTCCAAGGGTTGGTTCAAGTGGTCATCGACAAATAACGTCATGTTTGAGGTAGGTTCCCTATTCCTAAGTTTTTAACTTGAATTCCATGATTTATTTATTATTTTTAAAAATATTTCTTTTTGTTTCTATTTTTATATTAAATGCATACATTTTATACATATATATAATCAATAATTTTTTTAAAAAAAATGGATTCACAGTTAATTATTATATTTTCTTTTAAACTTTTAAAAGTGAATAGTTTGAATTATTCCTTGTATAAAGCTTTCTTTTAAACGTGTGATACTATGGTTGTTCATTTGGACCTTTAAAATGATTTTGGAAATGCTTGTTTTGGATTATGAAGGACTAGGGGTGTCCAGACCCAAACCAAACCGACGCGACCCGATCGGGTCGGGTCGGGTTGGGTCGGGTTAAAAAATTTATACCACAGGTTGGGTCGGGTTGGATTATATCATGGTCAGGTTGGGTTGGGTCACGGGTTGGGAAAAAATGGACCCAACCTGACCCAACTAACTAAAAAACTATGAGTCGCCTCTTCAGACATCGCCCTCTCCCCCTACCTCTCAACCCAATGCCCCCTCACCCTCACCCCACACTGTTGTCTTTCTCCTTTCCTACACCATCCATTGATTTCATGCCATCGCTCACCACTACATGAATACTCTATTAATCGCATAGATGATTGAATATTCCTTAAAATTTCTAAGACAAACATAAAATAAATTCAAAGGAATCGAGACATGTGAAATCAGTGGAAAAAATGACCGATAAACAAACAAAAACATGAAGATAACTGGATTTCATTCGATTTTTCTACGAGAACTAAAGAACAATAAAAAAACCAAAGGAAGATAGAACAATTTAAATGATTCGAAGATTCAACGGTGTAGGATAGACTAAGAAAATGATCGTTGAACATATCCTTCGCCCTCACCAGTCCAATGTATCCACCGCACCGCACCTGCATGTACCCTTACTTCTGCCACCACATCCATCTCCATTGTGACTGTGTGCGATGCCAAATCAATCGGTGTCTAGAACTAACCCATTCTCATCACCCTCCTAGCCTCGCTTTGAACCTCCTCTAACCTAGATAACTACTAGCTGGAAAGCTAATCACATCACACCATCGAGTCACATACTGACGTTTTTTTGGGTTGATTTATTATAAGACAGAGGAAGCGGGTGTTCCCTAGTGTGACGAAGAAGATAAGGTAGAGGAATACGTAACCTGATCAGCCCATGGGGAAATAGCCAAAAAAAGAACTAAACAATATTTTTTGTCGTAACATGGTCAACCTACAGGTTGGGATCATAAAAAAATACCAAACGATTTGTTTTTCCTTTACCCGATCAACCTGACCCAACCCAACCCGATTTGAGACGGGTTTGGTCGGGTCGGGTCTGAATCCAAAAACATATCTGACCTGACCCAACCCGACCCGACCTATTTTTCTTGGGTTGGGTCCAAAATAGCTCTCAACCCGACCCAACCCTACCCATGGACACCCCTATGAAGGACTCATGACTTATGTGTATGGTGAAAAATGTGTTTTTGAAAGTTTTTTAAGATGAATATGGTTTGAAAGAGGATTTGGTGTGTGTGTAAATATAAAGAAAGTTTTTCTTATGAGAAATAGTGGTTTTTGATTGTGTATTCTCATTTATAGTGTGTAAAAGTTAAAGTGGTGATACATATGTGATGATAAAAAGTGGAAATAGAGCACATGAAAAACCCATGGAATCTAGGTGGGCATACTAGTTCTAGCATGCTAGTGATTTTGAGTGGTTTGTCTCTGCTTCACATAGTAAGTATTATGCTTATAACTATAAATAAACATTTAAGATGATGTCGGAGACCACTAGGTTATGGATGTGTTTCCCTATTAGTGTCTCATGCATGAGAACATATATTTTTTATGGTTACTCTTACACCGAGACACGAGGTTCTAGGGACCCACATGAGCTATAAGAACATTAATAGTTTTGACCATGGTGATCACTTATGACTTGGTTCTTATGGAGTAATTTTTTGTTATAGTTTATTAATGATTATTCCATATTTTTTGAAAACTATACTTGAATTTAAATTTTATTTCTTCATTTTGAAACATTTATGAATGCATGGAGTCTACTTCGTAAATATTGGAAGTGAAATGTTTTCCTTAAAAGTGAAACCTGTTAATTAAAATTTAATAGAATGAAATGCATTATTTTAATAGGTCTTATTTTCAAACTAGAATTATTGAGTTTATTTTTAAAGAAATGGAATTAGGGCATTGTTTATTCTTAGAATTCCTACTGTGTATCTCAGTGATCATGCTTTCTATATTTTCAGTTTTAGGTTCAGGTCATGGATTGATCCTGGTGAGCGTGGTTCTATGTTTAGTGGTGACCCATGGGGTCACTTGGAGGTATGCCTTCCTGGTTACCTTTATTTTATCTTCTATATGTAGTGTTGTTTTTGTTTTTTTGATTTTATATTTAGCTACCTATCTTTTTTTATGGTCTAAACTATTCTCAACTGTCTCACCATGATGCCCGACACTAGTTTCTAGCCTGTGGGGATCGAGAATGCCCTTCGGGTCATGTCGCGGATTGAGTCAGGTGCAGGGTCATATGGGGACCTGGAATGGTTCGTGACAAAATGGTATCAGAGGAGGTTTGTTATTTTTATTTGGGGTGTCAGGTAGATTGGATACAGGACTGTCAGTACTCGAGTGGTAGGCATGGGAAGAGCGTCGCAAACTCTTACTCGTTCTGACCCTTGAGTAACTAGGGGTAGTCCAAGATTATGTTTTTTTCTTTAGTCTGTGTGGATGGGGGATTACAGTAGGAGTCAATCGATACTGTGCATGGTCTCACATGGAGTAGCGACCCATGTGATGCCCTAGAGAATGGCTCAACACTCCTAGTGGTTGGCGCTTACCTAGGGCATGGTCTGCTAAACCATGTAACCAAGTTAGACATGACCACTAGTTCTCCATCCAGGTGATTTAGTGTTCTTGATGGATTGCTTTAGTTTTGGGTTGGCATGAAGGGGGTTTTAAAAGTAAAGGAAACTTTGGTGTTGCTCTTATTTTATCTTGGTGTGAGTTTGGCAGGACTTTTGGGGTGCGTTTCTCTTTGACCTTGTTTTTGGAAGTTGGCATTTGATTTTTTAAAATTGAATTACTAAAATCATGTATTGGGTTATTCGAAATCTAAGTGGGTTATTTTAGAAATCAGAATCATTTTATAAATTTATCTTTAATTTTTGAAATGGTTTTGGAAAAATGTATTTTTGAAATATTGGGAATGTTTTTTTTGAATTCAGAAGAGCCTTGTTTTGTCTAGTTTTATTCATATGGGTTCTTGTGCGTGTGTGTGGACGTGATTAAGGGACCGTTGGGGGATTGTGTTTATGGGTTCCTGAGTGGCACAAAAATTCCTATTTGCGAGGCATCATGGAATATTAGTGGTGAGTGATTGATTTCTAAGGCCGCTTTTTGTTTCCTAAAAAGTGGGTTTTTCTCTAAAATGGGGTTTTCTATTTAAATGGGTTTGTAATTGGAAAATGTCTTTGAGTTCAGAGTAAAGATGACTTTTTCAAAATAGATTTTAGGATTTGTTGTGCAATACTTAGTTTTAAAAGCATGTGTTTTTCTCTAAGAATTAATCGATGTTTTAAATTAGAATTACCAGAATTGTGTCAGAGGTGTGAATGTTTGTTTTGTGATGTTTTTGTTTTTTTGGAAGGATGTTTTGTGTTTCATGTTTGGGATATTCCTCTAGAAACATCCCATGGGTTTCGAGTAGGTCTCTCGATTCCTGGCTTAGCCCAAACTCCCAATGGAGTGTCAGAGTTGGGTTTTGATTGGTTGTGTTGACTGTTTGTAGACGTCGAGGTCAGGTGGATATCATTGAATTATTTGGGAAGGTTAGGAGTGTCTCCAGTTTTTGAGGAACTCTAAATGTTGTGTAGGAATAAGTTGTCTCAAGTATGTTTGGAGGAGCGAGACTACACCATCAAACGGTGATCGTTCCATTTTCATTGCTAATGGTGATGTTGTGAGAAATAATCAAGACTAGCCTCATTCTACAGTTGTACCTAAGGAAGTGAAGGTGAGGGAAAGTGGTGGATCTCATAAGTTCTCGACCAATAAACAAGCAGAGATTGAGGTGTGTTGACCTTTCTGAGTATCTAGTTTCATGTTCCCCAGAGGTTATGTGGAACAATCAGTTTAAAGCTCGTAATAGTTATTGGTGTTTTTCATATTTGGTATGTATAGGTTCCCCTTCTGATGAGGAGTGTGTACCAAAGAGACTTGTTATTGGAGTTATTCTTCTGTCAGTTTGTGTCACATGTTTGACAGACTGCTCAATCTCTTATCTCTAGGGTGGTCAGTCGGGCACTCTATGTCATTCTCTGTAATTCTCAGTTGGTACGTTGAAGGAGTGACCACATGGGACATGAGGAGAAGTATGTAAGTTGCTTTTCTAGTGGATGAAGTTCCATTCAATATTGGTCAGCTTATGACTGCGAGGTAGTAGATGCGTCAGACATTAGGGCCTAGACATAGTTCTCAGGGTGAAGCTTGCACACAGTCAAAACTCATCAGATGTGAGATGGGTTTGGTCTAACTTAACTCAGTAGTGTCAGGATGTGGAAAAATTAAATTTACCCCTTTTGGTACTGTCTCTAAAGGGTTCATTTTTTTGTGAGGGGCATGAAGCCTCTGTCTCCTTCCTGTCATCTTAATTTATAGGAGTTCCTCTTGTGCCTTAAAGAGGTTCTAAGAATTCATCTTATTGTAAATCCAGTGGGAGTGCTCTGTGAAATTTCTGGTGGTCGGTTATAGATCAAAATGGTACTTTTTTCAGAGATGATCATGTATTGTGGGATTGATGCATGCCTATCCATTTCGCCTCTTGATTGGGGGTTTCTGCTATCAAACCCCTCCATTGTGGAAGATTATGAGACAATGTAGGAATCATCTGTGTAGGTCGGCCCATGTTGGTGGGTTTGTGATGAAGAGTTCAGTCTGTATATCTCAAAGTAAACTAGGAATTCCTGCGTGGGTGTCATGGTGTTAGGAAAATTATAATATGGTGGGGTGACCTAGTGTGGGTCTCGCCAACATCTCCACTTGTGTTGGTTTGGTTAAACTTAGGGAACTCGGAGGGTTAACCCAGTGTTATAGGTTGTCTGAGTTTTTGAGTCATTTTGTTTTGGAGAACCAATGTTTGAAACGAATCCTAATATGGTGGGGATACCACCATTAGACGAAATTGTGGAAAACTCTACCATCAAAGTGTTCTTGCTAGGGAAATCCCTTTCTTTTTCTCTATTCGACCCTGACCATAGTAGTTAATTAGCTTGGGGTGTCCCATGTTGTATTTGTGTTTGGTGGTGAATTCTCTAACATTGGTCATTTTTCATGCACATTCTAGTTTTGAGATCTATGTAGTTCTAGGTTATGGGTGTTTTGAATGCTGGGTCTTTAAGCGATTGAGGTTTTATTTTAAGTGTCTTGATGCTCTCTCTTGGAACCCTTGGTTAACCTAGTCATCTGGGACTTTCTAGGTGTAGAAAGTGTCATGGCGGCGAGAATTTTCACACCCAAACTTACGTAATATTTTTTATTTTTATTTTATAATTTTTTATATAATTGAATTTTTTTTTCCGAGGTGCGGACTGATCCTGAGTTATTTTTGTTTCAGTTTTACTAATAAGCGATAATTTTAGGATAGAAATGTTCTGTACACGCACAGGTCACGGTCAAAGTCTCGTGGCTTTGCCAAACCACTGTGCAACCCTCCTGGCATGTGGATAATTAAATAATTAACAAAATGAACAATTATAGTGAATACAAAATAAAATGAAAAGAATAAAATTATTTAAGAGTAGTTTTAATAATAATAATAATAACATTAAGGTTATTATTATGATTTGTGTTAAAATTTTAATTAGGTTATAATTATTGATATTTCAGTTAATATTTTGATTTGGTTGTTAATATTAAATTAATGTTATAATTATAAAAATAATAAATTACTATTTAGATTACTATTATCTTGATGATTATTTATAGGCTAGTTTATGTTTTTTAAAGGTTTAATTTCTTTTTTATGTTTATACTTCTTTTACTATTTATTTTTGTATTTCTTTTCTATCTTATTTTTATTTTTTTACTCCCTCTTTCTTCCCCCTTAAGCCATCGCGCTACACCCCCCTTCTCCCCCCTAGTTCATGCTGCCTACCTCTCCTTACACTAGCAGCACCACGTTCCACCCTTTCCTCTCTTCTAGCTACACTAATCAACGTCCCACATTTCCCTACTACCTCATTCTAAACTATGCCACCCCAGGCTCCCTCTCACGGCTCTCACGCTGCCCCCTTCTCGGCCGAATGGAGTTCCGAAAAATCCCTTCTTATTTTCTTGCATAGGTTGCTTCCAACAACCCTCTCCTAACACGACCCACTTTCCACTCCCTCACCATAGATGCATCCCACTCCAGTTGGTTGTTTCTTTATTTTGGTATATTTATAGGCTAGTGTTTTAAGTAGTGTAGGACTCTATTTTGATGATTTTTGATCAAATGTTTGAATTAGATTCAAATGGTGGTTTCTTGTGGTGCGATGATAGTTTAACACAAAAATTTTGAGGTTCTCTACACCAAGGTTGGTGATACCACATATATTTATTATTTGTTGAATTAATTTGTGTGTTTAATCAACTTATTATGTTATTTGATTAGTTTTCTTGGTGGGAATATAGTTTTACTTGATGTTTAATATGCTCTCGAAGTGTTTAGTAACATGTTTATGTGATATAAATGTTTTGATTTTATAAAAACTTCTGATGAGCCATTCATAGTATTTTCTAAACTGTGTTGTTGGTTTATTATACTGTGAAAGGGATTTGAATTATATTTTTACATGTAAGTGGTGTGTTTTTGGATTTAAAAGAGGATTTTGGGTGGGATTTTGTGTTCAAAGTCTTGTGATACTATTTGGAGTCATTTCAAAAATATTTTTAAGTGGTTGATTAAACCTTATAAAGTGTGTGAAACATTGTTGTATATTGTTTTGGTGTTTGTATATTTTCAAAAGTGGATTTGAGTAAGAAAATAGGGATATTTGTGTGTGCACGCCTTATTATGCATTTCTCAATATCTATCATAAATTCTTTTAAAATATGGAAATATGTTTCAATATCGCTTTTCTGTACGTTTGGATTTTAAGTGGATTTTTCTACTTAAATTGAGTGAATTATTGGTGGAAAACCTTGATGAGTTAATTTGAAATGTTTTACAGATTGTTTATGTGTTTAATTGTTTTATTGAATTATATGTGTAGGGAGTTGGACCTAGCTGTGATGGTTTTGAGATGCGGGTGTCGAGGATTCCTACATGTGTATGTATACGGTAAGGCATATATATATATATACCCTCTTAGTGAATATTCCATCATGAAACGGGGAGTATGTGAAATGAAGCTAGGGGTGTATATGTATACATGTATAAATTCATGTGCATGTATACTCCAAGGGTTGGTTCGAGTGGTCGTCGACAAATAACATCATGTTTGAGGTAGGTTCCCTAAGACTAAGTCTTTAACTTGAATTCCATGATTGATTTATTGTTATTAAAAATGTTTTTTGTTTCCATTTTTATATGAAATGAATATGTTATATACATATATATAATCATTCATGGTCTTTAAAAAAATGGATTCACACTCTGTTATTATAATTTCTTTTAATCTTTTAAAAGTGAATAGTTTGAATTATGACTGGTATAAAGCTTTATTTTAAACGTGTGATTATATGGTAGTTCATTTATACCTTTAAAATGATTTTTAAAATTCTTGTTTTGGCTTCTGAAGTTCTCAAGACTTATGTGTATGGTGTAAAAGGTGTTTTTGAAAGTTTTTACGATGCATATGGGTTGATAGTGGATTTGGTGTGCGTGTAAATATGGAAAAGGTATTTCTTATGAGAAATAGTGGATTTTAATTGTGTATTCACATTGATAGTGTGTGAAAGTGAAAGCGGTGATACATATATGATGAGAGAAGTGGAAACAGATCACATGTAAAACCTAGGGTATTGAGGTGGGTGGACTAGTTCTATCATGCTAGTGATTCTAAGTGGTTTATCTCTGCTTCACTTTGCAAGTCTGATGCTTAAAACACTAACTAAACATTTATGATGATTTTTGATACCACTAGGTTATAGATGTTCTTCCCTACTAGTGGATCTTGAATGAGAAAAAATATTTATTATGGTTACTCTTACATCGAGACTTGAGGTTATAGGGACCCAGACATGCTAGATGAACCATAGGTATTTTGACCACAATGCTCACTTATGACTTGGTGCTTGTGGAGTGATTTTTCATTATAGTTGTTTCATGCGTGTTATATATTTTGTGATAACTATAATTGAATTTAATATGTCTTCCTTAATTATGAAACATTATTGCATGTTTGGATTATACATTGAAAATATTGGAAGTGAAATCTTTTCCTTAAAAGTTATACCTGTTACTTGAATTTTAATGGAATGAAAAGAATTATTTAAATAGGTCTTATTTTTAAACTAGAATGATTGAGTTCCTTTTTAAAGACCAGGGCATAAGGCATTGTTTATTCTTGGAATTCATACTAATCATCTTAGTGATCACACCTGCTATATTTTCATTTTTAGGTTTTCATCTCGGATCACTCTTAGCGAGCATGGTTCTATGTTTAGTGGTGACCCATAGGGTCACTTGAAAGTATGTCTAGCTGGTTACCTTTATTTTAACTTCCATCACTAGTTTTGTTTTTGTTTTGTTTAGTTAATATTCAACTAATTGTCTTTTGTTTATGGGCCAAACCATTCCCAACTATCTCACTATGATGCCCAACACTAGTTTCCAACCCATGGGGATCAGGAATGCCCTTCGGGCCATGTCACAGAATGGGTTAGGTGCTGGGTCAGATGGCGACCCTACATGGTTTAGGATAAAAATTATCATAAATTTTATTCTAATCTAGTTATTCATGACATTTACAAGTAATAATACCTCTTTCCCACTCATTGTTATTTAAAATAATTGATATTTTTTTAATAATAAAACTTATTTATTTCTCTATTAAGTCAAAAAACCATTTTTCATCAAAAACCATGTTTTTGAAAAGTGTTTTCATTTCTTTACATTCTATAAATGATTTATTAAATACAGTTTTACCAATGTTTGAATGTTTTTAAAATGGTTTGAAAGGTATCTTCATTCTATTCTCCAAACAATGTTCATTTGTATTTTACTAAAAATCTGAAATAAATCTTTATTTTAACGTGTATAACATGAATGAAATTTTCTGTGACCATGACCAATATTTTCTATAAAGATTAATTTATATGTTTTCAATTTTATTTTCAAATAAAATGTTTTATAAAATGTTTTATTAATTTTTAATTCTAAAAATTTATTTTAAAAGAAAATTCATGTTCCTCAAAAAATGTTCCAAGTGTATTTTTAAAATAATTTTCTTTCAAATATGACATCCGTTGATGTTACCTATGATAGAATGGGGATATTATCCAAGGATAACATTCTTATTATTTCTTTTAATGGTTTATTTTTATGAAAAGATGATTTTTATGGAACCTTTTTCTCTTCATGATTTATACCAAGATGAAATGCTTATAAAACTCACTTCTCTTCATGGGTTATACTATGATGAAATGATTATAGAACTTATCTATTTTTCATAGGTTATGATTTGATAAAATACTTATAAAACCCATTTTATTTCATGGGATACTGTATTTTGAATGTTTTATGTTCTTTTGGAACACATACATATATTTTTTATTTTGTGATGGGTGGAACCTATATCTCCCTCCAATGTAATGGATAAAGATTTATATATCATGAGATATACATGATTAGAATTGGGATTGAACACAGTTCAGTAAGGGAATTTTTCCTCTATGATGGTCTTGGGAGTGAACCATGACTACTATGATGGTTTGGGGAGTGGACCATTTCCACTATGACAACCTTAGTAATGAGACTTTAATACTATGGAAGTGATTTTCTATGTTCATGTGTATGCTAAAAATATATGTATTATGCTAATGATATGCTCTAATGGATCATGTTATTTCAGTCTATTATGATCAATATATTATGAACTTCTAATATTTATGCCATGAATCAATATTATGTTCTTTTATATGCATGGTACAATTTTCAAAATTTATTCTCATGTTCCCATACCCATATGTTAATTTTATGCTTATGTATCTCCCTTGTTTACCATTACTGGGAATTTAATATCACCCTTTCTTATGTTTCCTTTCCCTAGGTTATGAAGAAATATATTACATATGATATGTATAATATGGGTTCCATTTATGAAGAACATAGTGGGAGATGATTTAGTTTTCATATGAACCAGTTGTTTATGTTTCCATGTTTCCAAAGGAACCATACCTTTATGATACTCAGGCATGTGCTTGTCAAATTTATTGATTATTCAAATAAAAATATGTAATATCTATTTATGATAAATTGGTTAAAATATAGTTTGTATTAGAGGAAAGGTTTAGTTAACCATTGGAAACTAGGATTTTAAACTTTAGTGATAACCGTAAGGATATTTATAAGGACATATCTAGGGGCATCTCCAAGGATAAGTATAAGGATGAGTTAAAGTGTAGTAAAATGTCCTAGAATTTTGGTAAAGGATAGAGTGAATGGTTTATAATAAATTATATCCTTATATATATACTACAATTGAATGTGGCTTTGAGATAGAGGAACCTATGAGTAATTACTCAGAGAAGGGAACATTGAGCTAGACTCGATCATCACTTAGTGCACAATAATAGAAAATTTTGAAAACCTAGTTTGACAATCCTGGAGGATATTATTTATAAATTCAGAAAATCTTTATAAATCACTATGAAGTATTTAAATTGACGATTAATATGAATAAACTAAAATAAACCTAAGGTGTCATAAATAAAAACTATGGTGTGATGATTTAGATATCCTATAAGTAAAGTTTCATGATTATGTGGTTCTCCACTATGATTATTGTTACTTACACTATGATTATTAGTTTTAGTATAGGGATGGAACCTGAAGGAACTATGTTAATGCTAGATGTGATGGATAATGAAATGATTTTCCTCCTAATAATCCAATTTTTATGCGAGCTGGAATGAAAAATATCATTTATATTCTCACACAACTTTCTAAATTTATGAATCATGATAGAATTATGAATGAATAAAGGAGTGAATAACATTATTTTTAGTCCTTCATGAGGAAACATAAACCTTATTTCCATGGGTATTCTGATCCATTAATCTCTGAAAAATATATCATCACAATTGAAAAGATATTTTTCATTCTCCATTGTCTAGAACATGAAAAATTCATTTTGTATGTCTACCATTTGGAAGGTGAAGCGGATAAATGGTGGACTCTTATCAGGAATACAAGGAAACAAGATGAAATTGGCTCTATATATGGGTATGAGTTCCATAAATTATTTTTCTATAAGTAATTTACTCATATTATATTCAAAAATATTGATAATGATTTCCTTAAACTAACAAAAAATAATGATGAATCCACTGGTATATATGAGGAAAAATTTACCGGACTTTCATGGTATAAATTTGGTATTATCATCCAACATGAAAGTAAGGTTTATTGATTCTTCAATGACTTAAAACCAAATCTCTAAATGGGGATAGACATAATGTACTTGAGTATCTATTAAGAGATTATTCAATGTGCTATGAGGTTATAAATAGAGGTTGGAGATACGTATCAATCTCATGGGTTTGATAAGAATATAAAAATGGAATTCAAAAGAAACTATAAAAATCATGGACATAAGAATATGAGATTTAATTTATGTTTAAAGTGTGAGAATAAATATTAAAAAAAATTTCATAAGGGGAATAATAAATGTTTTTAGTGTGGAAAGGAAGGCCATTGAGAAATTGATTGCAGAAGTGATGAGAAGAAGTTATCTAATGATGAAGATAGAGAAAAATCTAAAAAACTTCCCCACCCACACTTAAATGTTTCAAATGTAAGGATCATGGGAATTATGCTAACGATTTCCCAAATCTAAAGGATAATGATGATAATCGATGTTAGAAAAATATGAATCTCAGAGACAAAGGGAAATCTCATGTGATCACTATTTTTGATGAGGGGTGTGATAATGATGTGGTTAATGGAATAATTACCATCTAATTTATAATTTCTAATATCTTATTTGACTATCGATCTACCTATTCTTTCATATATGAAGAATTTTCTAATGGAATAAATATTTAAACCAAGTGACTAGATATAGAATTAGCAGTGAAAACCCATAATGGTATGATGATCACTTCTCAAGTCTATAATTACTCTCTGATTGAAATTTATGAGAATATATTTCCTACAAATATTATCACCCTTACTCTATTTGAATTTTATGTTATCTTAGGAATGGATTGGATTTATCTACATAAATCCTATATCAATTATTGTGGAAGGGAAGTAAAATTTAATATTCCAAACCAACCTATGATCTTATATCAATGTGGCTGTAAGTATGAGCTTCTAATGGAGATCCAATCCATTGTATAGGTCTTAATTCCCATTATAAAGGGGTGTTTATCTCAAATGATTGGGGAGAAAATTAACATCTATGTGATTCTTATTGTGCAAGAATTTATTGATGTGTTTATGAAAGCATTTCTTAGTCGTCTACTGAATGGTAAAGTTAATTTTTTAGTATAACACATACTTGGTGACACATTAATTTCAATGACTATATATAGAATGGACTTTATTGAGTTACAATAATTGAAGAAGAAATTCTAGGAAAACATTAAAAAGAGATTCATTCTATAAAACCCCAGGCTAGATTAGGTTCCACTGAGCAGGGGGTGGGGGAATGGGGGTGAAGTGAATCAGTGGTACAATAATTTTTGAAAATTCTACTTATTTTACTTTGAATTAAAACTGTTAAACTTTTTATGGTTCTTGATCCACTCTGTAATTGTCTCTAAATCTCACTTAGTGAGTGGTAATAAAATAATAGAGGGAAATCGATGATATTTACAAGGTTTAGTAATGAATGACCTACTCATTTACATGTTTTATAGACACCAAAAATGGATTCTTCACTATAAAACATGCGAATACAATTCTCTGGCTCCAACTGAGATACTCTGTTTTCTTTTGGATCAAACCAAAAGACTTATTTATTTGGATCCAACTAGTAGACTTATCTTGTTCCTAGATCCAACCAAAAGACATCAACTGATCCCAACACCAACCAAAAGTGTTCACCAATGTTTTAGGGTTTGATCTACTACATATTGATCCTGGATCTTCTTCTACAAGATTATAGGATATAACCTTCTCATATACTTCTTCAAGAAATTCAACTATGCTGGACTCGAGAATCCTTCTAGATATGGTGCAATTTGGATTTTTCTCATTACTGGAATGCCCGTTCACTCTATTTTTTTATTCTTAAAAGGAACCCAAGTTTAAAATCTTATTCTATTCAATACAAAAATGTATAGGGATATCAATGGATATTGAAATTTAAAACAATATTCTCATCACCTGTATGTACATTCTTATATAAAAAAAGGTGGTGTATGGGGTCTCAATAAATTGTATGTTTTAAATTATCCCATTTAAATACTTAGTTAAATGTGTTAAGAATTAAACACACCCAATCTCTATGTTCCTTAAAATATTAGTAATCAAATGTGGGTATTATATTTCTCAAATTAAATACCCAAATGAATGTGGGTGTTCTTTAATTCTCATTATTGAGTAACCCATTATCTGTAGGTATTATTTTATTAAAATTTAAATACACCATGAATGTGGGTATTCATTTCTTCATATCATTATAAATACCCCATAAATTATAGGTAATTCATTTCATGAATGAGCATATAAAATATGAGTGCATCTTAAATACCCATTTGAGTATTTACTTTCTTCTTCTTCATATGGGTAAGTGTTCACCCATTAATTATTCCAAACATCCAAGGGATTTAAGTTTTCTTCTCCTTATCACATGGTAAGGTCACTCATGTCTTATCATGTTTCTTGAATGCATGCATTTAAATCACCTGAAAGGATCAGGTTCATTCTTCTTTATACAGGCTTTCTATTATTTTTTAGTAACGCTTCCATATTTAAACACCCAAAAGACTCGGGTGTTATTTTTCTCTATTCACACCTGATTCCACCCTGAATTCTTATAAATTCACAAAGACTTGGGATTTCCCTTTCTTCACTTTTAATACCCAAAGGAATCGGGCTCTCTATGTTCTTCACATGACAATGAAACATCACACGACCTCATGAAATCCCCCTGAGAGAATCAATTTCCTCATTTTTTTTCATTTTATTTAATGAATGAAAGTATAAATGCATGCATTTTTATCACACACGTGCATAAATATAATTTCTATCATTATATAGGAACTCAACATTATCAGGTAGAATCTATGCCTGAGTTTCTTATATTCATGAATTTCCATGCATGAAAACCATGCACAATGTGTATCTTGAGCTCTCTTGAATCATAGAAGATTATTACAAACATAATTAATACATTCGTGGAATTGGATTTATGTTTTAGAATTTTTCAATGTCACAATTACCATGCAATTTAGAATATCGAATGTAGGAAGAGGAAGATGATAGGCATTGGGTCGATCAAACGACTCAGATCAACCCAACTAGATGACCATTTTTTTATACATCACATTAAAGATAAATGAATAGTGTCCTCACACCAACTATCCAACATCGAAATTGTAGCATGTCTTGGTTGTAAGATATCAACCAAAGCACAATTTGAGCTCGAAAAAATCACAAACCAACACTGACACAACCCTGTGTCATATTTTACTTCCATCGTGCCACCCCACATGGTGGAACCACCTTTTCTCCAATTAACTTTTCATGGATATTATCTTCTCTATGAAACATATGCATGGGACAACTCCTCTTCCACACATAGACTTTCCCAAACTAGTTCCCTTGGATGCGGTTGACCTATAGGTCCCACATGATCCAAAGTTCGACCTGGCCTTGGCTACCTTTTGGATAGGAAATTATTTTTATTAAGGCCCCCATTAAAAATTACTTAGAATAATATAAGTATCCAATGAAATAAAAATTCAACCTTAATTAAAAATCCTAGAAAAATTCTTATCATACTTTGATTCTTATTCATCACTTATTCTCCAAGAAAACTATATATAAACTTCTATTTTTTACATGTACACCATCAATTAAACATCCTCATGCATGTATAATTACTTTTTTCATGGAAAATAAAAAACATATTAATCATGAAAATAATATATTCTCTTTAGAATAATATTCCATGGCCTTTATTATTTTTTCATGGAACCATATTTCCATATCTTCAATTATTCTTCATGAAATTAATTTTATCATGGAATTCACTTGATATAAACAATGTGAAAACTCTTTACAACATGTGTTTAATCATTGGATATCAATTCAAAAATAGTTAGAGTTAACAACATAAATAATTTATTAAGTGTGACATCCAATGATATGAATATATAAAAATTACCATGGAATCACAACTTCATCCATACTCATAAATCACAAATTAAAATATAATTAAAAATAAATGCAATCACTAGACCAACACATTAGTATATGTGTTTCACCTTGGGATGTACTTGTTTCTTTTAAAATAAATATGGATCTATGTGACTCTACATTGATTATTGGGAGATAAACAAAATCATGATCAAGAACAAGTATCCTCTACCCCAAATTGATAACGCATTTGACCAAATTCAAAAAATTTAATACTTTTCCTAGATTGACGTTCATTGTAGTTATCATTAATTGAGGTTCAAGAAGTAGGATATACCTAATACAACAATCCATAAAAGGTATGTACACTATGAATATATAGTGATTCCATTAGGTCTTACTAATTATTTTTCCATATTCATATATTTAATGAATAATATATTTTGGGATTACCTTGATTGTTTTGTGGTATTATTTATAGATGATATTATTATTTATTCAAAGAGACTAGAAGAGTCTGGAGATCACTTTATAATTGTACTGAAGACACTAAAGAAGGAGAAACTATATGAAAAATTTTGAAAATGGGAATTTTTTCTACATAAGGTTTCATTTTTTGGCCATATAATCTCAAGAGAAGGTATATCAGTATATCTATCAAATACGGAGATCTATAAAATATAGAGGCTATTGAATGTTGTCATAGACCAACCACAGTGACCAAGATATATAGTTTTCTAGGATTATCTAGATAATATCAAAGTTTTTTAGATAATTTCTCATGACTATATAATCTACTCACAAAGTTAAATCAAAAGGGAGACAAGTTCCTCTAGTTAGATGAATGTGAGGAAAATTTCAAAGTACTTAAGAGAATATTGGACAATGAACCTGTGCTTATATTACCCTATAGTGGAGAAGGGTTTTTAATCTATAGTTATGCATTCATAAAGGGATTGTGATGTGTTTTCCTGAAAAATAACATGGTTATAACTTATGCCTCATGAAAATTGATTGTTTATGAAAAAAATTACCACACTCATGATTTTGATTTAGCTACGGTATATTTTTCATTATAGATATGGAGTCATTATCTTTATGGGGAATCATATGATATATATATATATCAATCAAAAAAATTTAAAGTATATATTCACACAGAAGAAGTTGAATATTCTCCATTTAAGATGGTTAGAGCTGATTTAAGATCAGGTCTGCTCAATATATTACCACCCCAGGAAGGAGAACAAGGTGGATGATATATTGAGTTGAAATAATCATGATATATTATACATGATGAGGATAAAAAAGGATCCAATATTTCAATATTTTAAAATATGTATCTAGAAATCTTGAATTAATGGGATAAAAATTATCTTGTTAAATTTAATATTCAACCATATATCCAAGTGATTATTAAAGAGGCACAAAATGATGATGTTGAGAATTAGAAAAAGGATAAAAACATTCACAAGTTTAAACTTGATCATCATGGAATGATAATTTTCAAGAAAAATTATGCTTTTTTTCTATATAGGATTTGAAGTATTTATTAGAGTAAGATCATTGTTCTTCATTCTATTTTCATCCTAGAAGTATTAATATATACAAATATTTGAAATAATACTTATAGTGGGACGGAATGAAGAGAGATATCAAATATTTTGTATCTCAATGATTGGTATGTCAGAATGTTAAGGATAAGATAAAAATGTCAAAGGGGATGTCACATCCATTAACCATACCAGAATAAAAATGGGAAAATATCCCCATGGATTTTTTTTGTTGGAATCCCCAAAACGCATCAAGGGAATAATAATATAAGGGTTATAATCAATTGACTTAAAAAGTTATCACACTTCATTGATATCATATAATACTTCCATTAGGACCAAATTTCCAAGATATACATTAATGAAGTGGTAAGGTGTTATGGGGTAACACATCCCATTGTGTCTGATCGGGATATGAGGTTTACCTCAATGTTCTAGAGAAGTCTTCAGCAATATCATGATTTGGAGTCGAGTTTCAGCATTGAGTATCATCATCATATATATGGTTAGTCTAAGATAAAAATTCGTCCCCTAGAGGATATATTGAGATATTTTCTTTGGACTTAAAAGATGGTTGGGATGAACAACTTTCTATAGTTGAGTTTTCTTACAATGATAGATTTCACTCAAGAATTCAGATAGATTTTTATAAATTCCTATATCGAAATAAAGGTAGAGATCCAATGTTATAAAATGGAGTTATAGAATGAAATCTATTGGGACCTGAGATGTACAGAGAAATGGATGAGAATGTTAGATCAATTTAACAACACATCAAGGAAACTCTAATCAGACAAAAAAAATTATGCTAAAAATATCTAGTGGGATATATAATTTGATTTTAGTGACACAGTGTTTCTGAAAATTTATCCATTAAAGAATGTTATGAAATTAGAGAAGAAAGGGAAACAAATCTCTAAATATATTGGTCCATTTGAAATTATTGATTTTATAGAGATAATAGAATATCATTTGTTGATTCCACTAAAACTCTCTCAAGTCCATGATTTGTTAAATGTATCTCTCATGAGGAAGTACATAATTAAATAGTCATATATACAAAACATAGATGTCATACCACCGAATCAAGATATTTCTTATAAAGAACAACCAGTGGAGATTCTAGAGCATACAGATAAATTTTTATGAAATAAGACCACTCACCTACATAAAGTTTTATGGTTAAAACACATGGTTAAGGAATCTATATGGGAACCTAAGGAAATGATGAAGAAAAAGTATCCTCATTTGTTTGTATCAGAGTAAAAAATTTTTAGGGTGAAATTTATTTTAAGGGGGGTAGAATTTAACGCCATAGTTTTTATGAATTATTATTTTTTGAATAAATTAAACTTATTTGAGATATTGTGTTACATGCAACACCTAGTTAATATTAAATTACATACAACACTATGTTTAGATTTCATTACACATGACACCGAGTTTTAAAAAAACCAAAAATATATTATTAATATTATTTAAAAATGTCCATTACAATATAGTCATTAAACATAGTGATACTGATACTAATAAGTAATTTTAAATATTAATTATAATGTTCTTATATGAAAAATCATACTGATAAAAAATTACATTATTTTTCAATAAAGTCTTTATATGTTTCAAAAATATTATTTTCACAAAATATGTTTTTTTGTAAAAAATAGTAAATTTATTTTTGAAACTTTTAGAAAATTTATGTGATAAAATTATCTTCCTTTTTTAAATAATAATATAAAGTTTTCTTTGGGTGAATTTACGATAATTTTTTGAAAAGATTAATTTTTTGAAGAATAATGAAAAATAATGAATTTAAATTGAAATATATATTTTCATTTAAATTATTTATAAAGTTAAAATAATATTTTAAATTAGTTTTAAAGTAAAATTGGTTTAATTATACATATATATATATATATTAATCCATTTTTTTCATTGAAATGATTTTCATATTAAATTTTGATATAAAGAACTTGTAGACTTTTAAACTTTTTTGATTTGAAACCCCACTTTCTAGTCACCTATGTGAGATTAATTTTAAATTAATTTATGATACTTATGTGAATTGAATTTAGAAAAATGGATTCCATATTTCAAATAATAATAATTTATACTATCTTATATGTCCAAATTAATTTTTTACCAAAATGAATAGTGAAAAAGTAAATTAATTATGGCAGTTAAGGTAAAAATGGGTTTACTGGGGGAAAAAATATAAAGATAAGGGTTAAAATGACCTAAAAACATGTATAAAATATTTTTATTTCCAATATTTATATTATATAATTTATACATCATTTTTATCCTTGTTTCATGAGAAAAATATGTGTACACCTTTTTATTTTAAAAAAACTTCAAATATGCAACTCACCCCACTTTTAAAAGGTAATCTGACCTACTGTATTATTAATATCTTTAAAACCTTTTATTTCCACCAATAAATGACCAAATAACCTCAAAAATTTCATCCTATCATTCTATTATCCTAACGGTTTCTATAATTTCATCTTTGGAAGGTTTTTTTTATAAAAACCTAAGAAGGTTACTCGAGGAAGAGGTAACTATTTTCATTGAATGTTTTTATATTATTTATTCCTCCACCCAACTAAATTCTTATCAAATAATTATGATATAATAACCTTATTATCTTACATATACTAAGATTCTTTATGTTAATATAATGACCAAAAACTATCTCCACTTCCATCAAATGGTTTATAGAATTATCATTTGTGTGTATGGCAGACTACCACCTCGCGAACTGATGTCCCTTGTTTTTCCATTACCACCCCTCATGACTGGTTATAAGGATGGATTAAATGTTTATAAATTATATTTATGATATTTTAACACTTATTTAATTATTATATCACACATACCTTTATAATTTCTATGCTTTGGGAATATGATAATGCCACTCGTGTGTACAACGAACTACCGCCTTCTGAAGTGATGTGATTCATTCACTCTTTACATGGATGGTGATAAAAACGTGTTTAATGAAAATATGTGATATATATGAAATAAAAATTGTAATATATTTTTAATATGTTGTTTACCTTTTTTTAAACCAATTGAGAAAATGGAAACAACGTTCATGCGTACGTACGACCTACCATCTCCATGAACGATGTATTTAATTTTTTATTTTCTATCATTTATGGATGACTATAAATACATATATAATAAATATATATGATATTTATTTCATGTTTAACATTTTATATATGATGAAACCATTATAAAGGTATGATAACAAAAAATATAACAAATCTAAACATACACAAAAAACAAAATAGTTATTGTTCGAAATGTGTCTTTTACGTGGAATTGTTAATAAACACAAAATAAAAGGTCATAATCATGTCATATATGTTATGATATATATAATTATGATTTTTAATATTTGTATAATATACTTATATTTATTATACATTATTTTTTAATGTGTATGAAGGTATTCACGACTTAAGGTGATGGATTTATATCTCACTTTTTATTTCTATGAGACACATGATATATCCACCACATATTTATTTCATGTAGTGAATATAATACCAATAAATGTATTTTTTGATTATAATTCTAAAAAATATTGGGATTAAATATCCATTTTAGTATCTATCTTTCATTGGGATTACATTTCAAATGTTATCAAAGTGGTAATGAATTTATGTTATAATCTCATCCTTTATCACGATTGTTTTTGATTAAGTACCCATTGATGAAATATTATGATCCACCTCTCAATGATTCTCATGAATTTTATTACCCTATTCTTATTAATGATATATTCAAGTGAAATGACCATTTTTTTTACTCTTTGGTACTTAAAATAATTTAAAAAATGTTTTTCATAAAAATAATTTTTATTTTTTTTTCACTTGAAAACCAGTTTTCTTCCAAAAACCAAGTTTTCTAAAAGTTTTTTAAGAAATGTTTTTATAGTACAAAAATTAGTTATTAAATAACATTTTAACCTTTTTTTACATTTTACAAATTTTTTTAAAAGGAATCTTAATACTGTTTCCCAAACAATTCCTATTTGTATTTTACCGAAAATATGAAAGAAATATTTATTTTAACGTGTATGACATAAATTTAATTCAACCCCATCCCAAAACTTAATTACATTAAAGATTAATTTAGAAATTTTCAAGGTTATTTTCAAATAATAGTATTTACAAAATGTTTTATGATTTTTTTTAAAAAATTATTTTTCAATGAAAGGTCATTTTCCTCATGAAATGTTACAAGTGTCTTTTCAAAATAATTTTCCATTTAAGATGACATCTATTGATTTTACTTACTCCTCACATTGGATATGATATTATAATAAAAATATTATTATTTATCTGAATGGTTTATGTTTATTATAACTTGATGTTTATGAAACATTTTTCTCTTCTATGAGTTATACCCTGAGAAAATGATTATGAAAGCAACCTCTTTTAATGAGTTATGCTATGATGAAATAATGAAATGAATATTAAAAAAATCTCTTTAAAACAAGTTATGATATGATGAAATGTTTATGAAATAAATTTATTTCATGGTTTATGATATGATTAATGTTTTATGATCTTATGTAAAACATAAGTTTTATTTTTATTATGTGATGGGTGAGACCTATATCTCTCTCCAATGCATTGAGTAAAGATTTATATATCTTGAGATAAAAAGGACTATAACGAGGAGTGAACCCAAATAAATAAGGTAATTTTTTTGAATTTATGGTCTGGGGAGTGAACCTTGACTACTATGATGGTTTGGGTAGTGAACCCATTCCACTATGATGGCCCTGGTAGTTAGCCTTGAATAATATATAAAAGATTTTCTTTGATTATGTGTATACCACAAATCAATTAATTATGCCAATGTTACGCTCTCATGGCTCATGTTATTTGATTATATTAGTATTATTTTCTTATGAAATTAAAATATTTATTCCATGAATCATTATTATGATTTTGATATGTAGGGGATGATTTTCAAATATTATGGTTATGTTCTCATACCCTTATGTTCATGTTATGCTTACATATCTCTCTTGTTTACCCTTACTGAGCATATGAGATCAACCACTATTATGTTTCATTTCCCCAGGTTATGAAGAAATATATTATGTATTATATGTTTAATAAGGGTGTTAGTTATGAAGAATATAGTGTGAAATGATTTAGTTTACCTTTGAACCTTTTTTTTGTTTCCAAGGTTCCAAAGGCACTATACCTTTATGATCCTTAGGTGTGTGTTTTTTTAATGTATTGAATATTCATATAAAAATATGTAATATATATGGATGATAAGTCAAGGTCATTATAGCCCAAGATATCAGTGGATAAGGAATCAAGGAAAAACCCAAGGTTTTTTCATTCCCCTTGATTCTTCATCCATTAATTTAGAAGAATTCATTTTTTTGGTAAAAAATTAATTTAATTTTAAAAAGGTTTATCACCCATAGTAAAAATACCACACATCACATGTTTCATAAATATAATATAAAAAATAGGGAATTGAATACGGAACACTTAACTCATAAGAAGTCACTTAGTTTAGGAAAATCCCAACCACTATCACCTAATCCCACCGAAGTCTAATTCACCATATCTCATCATCAAAATGAGTTATATCAAACCAAAAAAGTTAAATACATCCATTATAAAAATTTATAATTAATTATACAAACTAATTCAATTAGACCTAATTTCTTGATAACTCATCTGACAATAGCCTCTTACTAAAACCTAATGAAACATGGTGTGGTCCACTCCCAACATGAACCCAGACATAACCCATAAAAAATAATTTTCACTCATCAATGATTCAATGAATAATTTAATTTTGTTTAGTTAAAAATCCTTAGAATACCCTAGGGATATGTTCCTTCATTGAAATATCATGAAACATCATACTTTCATAGTCTCAGGACTTCTTTTATCTATGCTGAGTAGAATACCTTTCATAATATGATGACTACACCTTGTTACAAATGAATCATCAATGAAAACCTAAAATAAAACAACTAAAATTTGTCTCCAAGAAGATAGAATAAGAACTAACAAAAAAATGGGAGGAAATCACCTCAATTCATAGAATAATTCCTTGAAATCACCATATTTTAAATGGGGTTTAGAGAAAGAGAGGGGGTGGGGGATATTGTTCAACATGTATTAAGGGGTGGAAGGAGAGAGTTGAGTGGTAAAACTCCTATCTGGGAAAAGGATCATTTTTAATTTTTTAATGAAATCTAGGCCCTCACACAATTACTATTTGGTTTTCCAAACCATTCACTAACTATGCATTTGGTTCAATCTCAATCCATAATCTTTGAATGGTTTTGAATGTATAGTTTTCTAAAACATAAAATGACCATGAAAGTAAAAAATGAAACCAAATTTTTGGGTGTTCATGGTTTCTCTACAACTATGTGCCACATCCGTATACAAAAACATCTTGCATGGTTTTCCCAAACTATTTTCCCTCACCATAAAATAAATATTCAATGGAAAAATAGTTTAAAAAACTAAAAACATCATCATGAAGCTCCTGATACTCACCTGATCACCCAAGACACCTCTCATACCTTATTACATATCAAAAACAATTCCCATCATGATGAGAAAAATATTATAATTTTAACCATATTATAAAATATCAAAATGATTATCAATCCAAAAATATAATATTTCAAATTAAACTAAAATTTCATAACCTAGATAAGACATGGGGTTTTATAACCTCACCAACATATCCATTATCATCCTTGAGAAGTATAAAATGTCCTTAATAACTAATCTCAACCTATATCAACCATAAAATCATGATCAACATGTTGTGTTTACATCAGAATGCTGAATGATCTTCCATTTTACAATTCTAAACTGAGGATAAATATTCATAAAAACCTAATAAACAGTTCACCATAATCACCATAATATCAAGAAAGTTCTAACCCATTCTTGTTTATCCATAGACACAATAGTTCTTAAATTAATTCATCTCTGGGATTACAGTGCTCCCCATCATAACCCTTTTCTCACAATGGTCGATTCGAAGCTGTGGTACTCCCCACCATTAGAAACAAAAATTGAAAACACATTATCATTGTTGTAGTGACATTCTTGATTTAATTATCACTGTACTACACTTAATTTTACATAAAAAACTGGTTGGTCCTTCTCTATCAAATTATTTATGAAAATTCATGACTGCACCCACATAAGTCCCATCACACTATCGGATCACAGTGCCTCAACTCCTTAAGTCATTCTGAGATTGTCTAACACCCACACCAATGTATGTAAAAAATCATCAATGTAATTCCATGGTAAGATCCATAACCAACCAAATAAACCACTATGATCTCAAATGAGAATTGATGCACCACTGATCTGACTCATGCTCAGATCACATAAAGGCCATCCACGATCCTAATCACCTTTAGATCATAACAAAACTATCCTGACCCCGATTCCAATACACACGATCTATCAAAAATTATATCTAAATATATGTTTTTTTTCTCATAGGGAACAAAAAATATTTGATTTACCAACACCTCAGGTTTCTGGTGCCATCACTATCATCTACTGACCTGTCTCTTCACATCCATGACCCAACCAACATGAGGGTCATTTATGAAGGTTTCGGGCGTAGTAGAAGTGTACGATGTGTTATGTCTAATTTATCTTTTTGTCATGATTGATGATAAATTGGATATTTACACAAACATAAACAGCATTTTAATCAAAGTTGAATAAAATAAAGTAGATAATGGATATAATATTGGAACCAAGCATATGATCATCACATATTATTTATAATTAATTTAATTAATTAAATAATCACCTTTCATGAATTATTTATTCATTGATGGATCTAATAATAGATTTATGTGGTAACATCATTATGTTGTAGGAATCATGAGAAGATTTTATCTCTGTGTGATCCAAACGTGTTCAAAAAATCTTCAAACAACACTGTAGGAATATGCGGGTGCTATCATGGTAGATCCTAATGCTTGAGTTCTTTTATTTTTATCGCCATGGGAATCTCTTCCAAAGCGTTATCCTTAATCTATATAGACTAAATATTGGGATGTAGTGGTACATCTCTCTCCATTCATGGGATCATTCTTGGATAAGGGAGCTCCCTAGAGCTTGAGAGGATTATCTATATTTGTTGTACATAACAAACAAAGGAATTTGATCTTTTAAAAAATAATATAATTGGGTTTATATACCAATAGGGTTTGAAATAAATAATTTCACATGTTACCCATATTATTTTTTTAATTTCTATGGAACCCCATTTCAATAATACTATTAATAATAATATTGTTTATTGAAATGTGCTAAACTCGTGAATTAAAATTAAATATTATTTATTCATATAATATTCAATATATATTATTTCTCACCAGACCATTAAACTCGGTTCGTTATTCATCCAATATATTTATCAAGGATTAAATAATGTCTATTTTTTTATTAAATAAATACCAGTTCATTATTCGCTAATAAATAAATAAATATTATATTCACTAAATAAAAAATATTTATTTATTAAATATTCCAGTTACATAATATTCTCTTGAATAATCAGTGACAAAATATATGTGATCAAGAAAAAATGATTAATTATTAAACCTCATATGGGAATAATATTTATTCAAAATTTTAAATAATAAATAATAATATATATTTTTTAATTAAGACTCTAGATCCATTTGTGTGTGACACTCTAGTCCTCTTTCTCAGTGGTATTAGTCGACTCAACCTAAATTCCATGTTTGGAATATTGAAACATTCCAAGGAACCCATAAAGAATTAATTTAATGATAAAATGAAATAATACCTTATTCGGACAGTCATTGTGTAATATAACCCCCTTTCATGATACCGTTAATCTTGTATGTTTCATATTGTTTCCATCATCCTATGTGATCAATGTCTCTTTTGTTGAATTTTCAAAAAACAAACTTGCCTATAGAACACCATGACAATGGATTTATTAAGCTATATAATTTTCATTAAAGGGCCTAATATATCAATATAAATTAAATAATAGAAGGGAAAAACACTTTCTCTCGTTATTCATTAATGAAATATTACTTGTGACGTAGCCAACATATCCTAACCCCCATGAACATATTCTATCACGGTTTTCATCAATACATCAAAGTACATGACTTATAATATTAATTAATAGTAATCTTAAAGTATAAGGTTCAATACAAAAATCTGTATAGAGGAACATCCAATGAATCATATGAATATAGGTTATCTTAAATGACATAATCTCACTATAGATCATATATTTAAGAATATTGTCATAGCACTTCTGGGTTCTTATCATAGCGGGGAACTGCTATAACCATTTAGTGGGATAACTACTCTTAGGACATTATCACATACAATGTTATGAATAATAATAATCACGATGTGATAATAAGTTTATTATTATTAAAAACTATGAATATAGGTTATCCAAATGTGTACAAAAGTTGGTTCCAGGGCACAAAATCTAACAGACTCCCACTTTCACAAGAGGCAACTGCTAACAACCATATATCCTCTAGCTCTCATATGATACTCATTCTTCTATTGAGACATGATTTTAGTCAAGGGGTCCTTCATATTCTCTTCCATGGGTACTCTTCTTATTGGAACTTCACCCATATGATAAAAATCCTCTAAGAGTTTATACATACGAAGTATATTCTTTATCCGTTGGTGTGACCATGGAACTTTTTTAAGAGACAACGCTGCAACATTACTAAAATATAAAGTGAAAAGTTTTTTACTGCCAGGTGCCAAATCGAGATCCTAGAAAAAATTACATATACAAATGGATTCATTAGCTACATCAGAAAATGTTGTATACTCAGACACTACTATAGAATCAATGAAAACTAGATTATTTGAACACTTCAAGAAAAAAACACCTCTATTGAGATACAAAACATATCATGAGTGCGAATTCAGATCATTCTAATCTATTTAAAAATGGAATTAGTATAACCTCTGATTACCAGCTTCTCGTCTCCTCCATGCACCCAAAACATATCTTTTTTTCTTCTTAGATACTTGAGGATAACCTTAATAGCAGACCAATGATGTTATTTTGGATATTATTGATATATGTATACCATGAAAAATTTATATTCAACATCAAGTCTAGTACATGACATGGCCTACATGATTGATCCTATTACTGAATCATATGAGATATTACCCATTCTCTCTTTCTCATGTTGTTTTCTAAGAAATATTTTCTTATGAAGATGTATACCATGTGAAACTAGAACCAATGCCCTCTTGGATTATTCCATACTAAATCTATTTTTTAACTATTCAATGTACTATTTTGAATTCATCCAAGCTACCTATTGGATTTATTATTAATGATCTTCATCCATAGAATATAGGATGATTCCCCTAATCCTTTCATGTTGAAACACATGTTTTACTTGTCCTTAATTGACTGTACAAATTTAATGTCATTTCTAATACATAACATGTCATCAACATATACTACTAGGATAATGACCACATTCCCACTAAACCACTTGTAAACACATGGTTCACATTGATTCTTAATAAAACCAAATTATTTTATATCTTCATCGAATTGAATATTCTAGGACCTAGATGCTCTCTTCAATCACTAAATGGATATCTGTAACTTGAAAATCCTTTTAGCATGACAAGGAGTCACAAACACTTATGGTTGTGTCATATATTCATCTTCACGAAGGTTCCTATTAAGGAAAGTAGTTTTGACATCCATATATCAAATTTCATAGCCATGTTAAGAGGCTATAACAAGTAGAATTCTAATGGATTTAAACATGGAAACTGGTGAAAAGGTTTCATCATATTCAATTTATATACACTGTATAAACTCTTTATCCACTAGTATTTCTTTATAGCTATTTACTTTACCTTGACTATCTATTTTTCTCTTGAATACCAATTTTAACCCTATAGTATTTACATCAATTGGTGCATAAACTATAACCCAAAATTGGTTATGATACATGGAATCCATTTCAAAATTCATGGCTTTTTTCCATCATGTAGATTCTGAGCTCTCTACAACCCCTTTGTAAGAGAGAGGTTCATAGTTGTTAGCCAATAATTATCCACCATATTTGGTTACTAGAAAACCATATCTCCTTAAATATCTTACCTATCTTGTACTCCTTTGTAGTACTTGTGTTTCAAGAACTACATATTCCATAGGGACCTGTGGAATCTATTCCTCTACTAACTCTTGCGTATCTTGAACATCAAATTCATTGATGTGAATCTTTCTCTCATTATCCTTTGTGAGTATGACCTACCTCTCAAGAAAGACATATTGTATGGAAATAATCACTTTCTTGTCTAATGGGTTTTATAGTTAGTATCCATTTGTTTACTTGGGATACCCTATAAAGATACACTTTTTCCATAGGGTTATTGTTTTTTTTCCTGAGAAGGCCTTAGAAAATTCCTCACAACGTCATACACATGTATGAGAAAAGATGGTTTTATTTTCACTCAACCACTTGAAGGGAATTATATTTCCCACTTTATTTGGAACTCTATTTAATGTGTATGCCATAGTTTATAATTTGTATCCCCGAGACGATAATGGATAGTCTACATGAATCATCATCAACCTTACCATGTATAAGAAGGTATAGATCTTCCTTTCACTGACACCATTCCACTATAGTGAAAAAGGTGGAGTAAGTTGAGATCAAATCCAAAACTCCTGTAAAAGTTTTATAAAATTTTGGTTAATATATTCACCACCTCAATCTGATTAATGATTATTTGTATTATATCTATGCTTATTATCTAATTAATTCATGAATTCCTTGAGATTCTCAAAGGACTAGAACTTATACCTCACAAAGTATACATAACCATATTTACTCAAGTCATCAGTAAAAGTTATGAAGTAAAAATACCCACCTATAGCTTCTACTATAAATGGTCCACACACATCATTATTTACCAATCTAAGAATATTTGTGGCCCTTTTATCCTATCCACCGAATGGTGATTCAGTCATTTTTACATGAAAACAAGAATGACACCTGTCAAGTTATTTTAGCTTAGAAGAGTCTAAATAACCGTCTTGAAAGATATTTTTCAAACGCCTCTAATTTATATGACCAATACAATGATTCCATATTTGGGTGCTATATAATTCGTGTAACCATTATTCATTATAAATTTCCAATACTTTTTATTATTATTTAGTACATAAATAATGTTTTAAAAATTTTCCATACCATAACATATGATATATTTATAAAAGAATCAAATTTTATTTCCAAACTTGAAAATAAAACCCTGAAAATCATAGAACGAGAAAAAAATTATGTTCTTGGTAACATTTGGTACAAAATGAGAATCTTTTAAATTTTTTTTTTCTATTTGGAAGTGAAATGTGGCAGTCAATAATGGCTAGAGCAGCTAGCCTCACACCATTGACAGCTCACAGATCCACCTATCATCTAGAAATATTTCAGAATCTACTTGGTTCTTGTATTTAGATACATATGTGAGAACCACAAGATGTATCTAATACCCAATGTGTAGATATTAAAATATTACACTCAACAAAAAACTCACCTTTATCTTCCCCTTACTTATGGTTATTATTATTCTTCAAATGGCCTTACTTTCCACATGAAAAACATACCCCCACCATTTCCTTCACATGCCTCAAGATCTTTCTCTTCTTATAAGTATAGTTCTTGAGATCTTTTTACATCATTTGATTCTTGGGACCCTTTTACTTGTTCTTTATTTTCTTATTCACTATAATGACCATAGGGTTTTTATTCCTCATGTCCTTATTCCCTAGGTGAATGAAAGTAAAGAAGTTATGAAAGACACTTATCATTATTGATCATATTGTAATTAATAATAAAACTAGAGATGGTCATGGGAAGTGATGAAAGTATGATATCTGTGCACAAATCATCTAAGAATTTAATCCCTAAGATTCATAAGAATCCAATGTAGCCAATAAGATTGAATAAATGAGGCCCAAATGGAACAAACTCTCCAATATTTGTTGTAAAAAAATCATTGGAGATATTTTATCTCTCTTATATCTCCTTCTTTTGATAGATATCACAAAGGTGAGACATCATTCCCTATGCATCCATGTCCCCATGTTTCTTCAAAATTTCATTGGTCATGTATGATAGCACAAAAAACTGAACACATATATAATATTTCAAATGTTTCTCATAACGAGAAAACTCTTCATCACTAGCCTCATTTCCAAGAACTTTAGGAATCATTTCTTCCAGTACATAAAATTTTCTTTCACGTTGAAGAATAATGCATAAGTGACTTTTCCACTCTTCGAAATTTTTCCGATGAGAAGGTTATCCTTCACAAGTATGGATCATGGTGATATGTTTGAAGTAATTTTTTTACTATTTCTAAAAATAATATGATAATAATTTTAGTACTTTATCTAATAAAATTATTCATAAAAATAAATATTATATTTATTAATCTATCAGTATTTTATCAAAACCCAATAGCCCTCACCAT
This sequence comes from Viscum album, assembly GCA_963277665.1. Taxonomy (NCBI): domain Eukaryota; kingdom Viridiplantae; phylum Streptophyta; class Magnoliopsida; order Santalales; family Viscaceae; genus Viscum; species Viscum album. Next base: position 779,437,456 of record OY728153.1, on the reverse strand, counting down.
TGGATATGGAATATTCTGTAGCTTGAAAATTCTAGTGGAAAGGATCTATATTTTCCTTCTTATTACCCAAAATTTGGTTGGTCAAGAAACTTTAATGGTTTAAGGTAGGAATTCCAAATTCAAACTACATTAACTCATAGTTCATTGATCTGTTGAGTGGACTCCCCAATCCTAAAATCCTAAAATTGGATTTCCTCAAACCTTGCCTCCCAATTACACCAAGTCATACTTTTGTAGTAAACCCTTGATTTGAACTAAGCTAATTCAACCAAAGAATTCAAGTTATAATTCCCCAATAATTGAAAGACCACCAACATTTTCTAATCTAGAACTTTGAACTATGGTTTGATTTTAACTAAAGTAGTTGAAGGCTATAGTGACTTAATATATATTATTGAGGTATTTTATCCTTTTATTCCAAAAATTACAGTTGTTATCTTTATTACATGATTGTTAATATTAATTGGATTTAATTAAGTGATTAAACATTTCCTAGATAATATTTACATATAATCCAAATTATTTTAGTTCTATCTTTCATGCTTTTTAATTCATTAACTCATGTGATAACGATAAAACATGCATAATGAAATAACCGTGCAACTTGAAAGAAATAAAATAATATAGCAGTATGATCATGAGATTTTACTAATGGTTATTTTATCTAGAGGATGATAAACTAACCGTTGACCTTGTGGTAAAACACATTGAACCAATTAAGTTTCAAGTTATGTCTTTCCACCTATCCGTATATATATATATATATATATATATATCTTTGATTGGTTTTGTTGACACTCTAAACTTGAACCACCTCCACTAACATAGGAGATCCATTCATTAGATATGCTTTTATATACATGTGGGTGAGGGGGATGGGTTTACATAAAATAAACCATGGTTTCACATGCCCTTACATAATAAGGGGAGATATGGCATGCATGCCAAAAATTTAATTTAATAATAAATTAAATAAAACCTATTACATACAATGGTCTGGTCTAGGCTCATGACCATCCACATGCATCCAAAAAGAAAAACATTTAATTAAAGTATAACGACCCATACTTTACATACATTTTTAATACTTCAAAATTGAATCACACTTATTACAACATATGACAAAACCACAAAGGACCGTATAGGTATAGTGTCTTTAGAAACTGGGAAACATAAACAACTGGTTCATAAATCTTCTACAGTGTCTCCCATTTATTTCATCATATCTAGGGTCCCTTTTAGCATATTCGACTTAATATCCATCTTCCTGACCTGGGGAAAAGAAAACATAAAAGGGTGAGCTCAAATGCTTAGCAAGGGAAAATAAAGGAAATAAAAATCATATCATATCTTTTTGAAAATCATAACCTTCAAAAGAGATCATAATATCTTAACATGGAACAAATCAAAGAAGTGAAAATGAGATCCCCATAATCATAACATGAAACTTGAAACTTTGTGTCATGCACACATAATCATGGAAAATCATTTCTTGTTAGTCATGACTCATTGCCAAGACTATCTTAGCGGACAAATTCCATTTCTGAACCGAGTTCACTCCTCGTTTCAGTCCTGAATCACTGAACCGAAATATCCTTCTATTCCAGCCATGTCTATCTCATGAGATATAAATCTTTACCCAATGCATTGGAGGGAGATATAGGTCCCACCCATCTTATAATGAATCCTTTCTTATGTGTGCCACATAATCATAAATCATACATCATCGCATAACACATGTAAAAAAAATGGGATTCTTGAAACATCATGACATCATAAAACAAATAATATAAGGTAAATGACTTCATAAAAATAATTCCCTCACAGAATAATCAAATAAATGTAATAATAGGGATAAAAACAGAACCCTATATTATCTTAGATGGAAAATAATTTTGATAAAACATTTGAACTCCATTCTTGAGGAAAATATCCTTTCTACTTCAAAAACACTTTTCTTTTCTTGAAATGTCATACAATTATAAACTAAACAAAGTTGATTAAAAATAAACTTGAAAACTTATAAAGGAAGCTTAAATCCATTCATGCCGTATAAGTTAAAAAAACATTCTTCTCGTACTTTTGTCGGAAAAGTTAAAAAGTACCTCGTACGAAAACGACAAAAGATTCCTTTCATATCTTTTACAAAAAACTCACCGAAGGGTAAAATTGGATATAAACTATTGTAGAAGGATGGAAATAATATTACATATTGAGGGAACATGGATTTGGATGATAAAATACACCCCAGTAATTACCAAAGTAAAAACAATCTCGGATAAAAGTGAGATTGTGATATTTCCCTTACCTTAGGTCCGATTTGCTTTGTATGTGTCCGAATCTCCAGTATAATGGTTTAAATAATGTTATTGACTTATTCCAGAATCATACATATTGATATGATATCATATATGGTCATATTCTTAGCTTCTTGTTAATATTTCATTGTTACTTGTTACTCAGGTCTTTATTGCCTTTTGTTCTTATGCGTGTTTTGCCGAATAAATTCTTATTCTTCTTTTAAGGTTATAGATACCTTATATCCAGAATGGTATTAGTGTAACATATATCATATTTATTCATTCAATTCATTTATATAATTACTATGTAATGATGATCATGTAGAATGAGTCACATCACATCGTGGAGACGGTATTCCGTACATACGCACGAGTGATGATATCGTTCCTATGATCGTGGAATTGTATTGGAGTATATATATATTATTTCAGTATCAATATTACTTTATAATAATCATAAATGGTTACTCATTACACCATTATACCCATCCTTGTAAGGTGGTGGTGGAAAATATATTACACCACGGCATGGAGACGGTATTCCATACGTACGCACGCGCGGTGATTTCATTTTTCCGTAGGATGGATAGAAGGTGAATTAGGGTTGTTTAATATTTATAATAACATATCAGTATGTAAGTAACACTGATGTTATTACTTTATCATGAAACAACTAAAGAAGAAGAAGTTGAAGAAGAAAGAAATTGAAAAGATCGGTAATGGATATTACCTCTTCTTTTGAACGCCTCTTTGAATCCTCCACTTAGGGAACTAAGATTGGACTTTGAAGAAGACCAGGACCTCTAGGATTATTCTAGGGGAGTGGAGAGGAGAAAATGGCAGGGGTTGGCCGAGCTTGAGTGCTCAAATTGGTGTGAGGAGGAGGGGGAGGAGGTGCCCTTTTATAAGGGAGGAGAGGGGCACCTTAGGAATATCTCAAAATATTATTTTATATTAAAGTCAAAATCAGTTTATAATGGTTCCAAAGGGTCTTATTTCGAAGCTAAAGTGGGGATGGGTCGAAATAATATCAACCAATAGGATTTAGACAAGTTTAGGGTATTATTTTAACCTTATCAATTAGATTTAACTTTTACCATGTCTTTTTGTTTTCTTTCACTATATGGTTAATACACTTACTATAACATGCCAAACGAACCCCAAATTGTTTATTATTAATATATATATATATATCCTTATCTAAGTCATTTGTCCGAACCTTAGATTTGTAGGAATAAAATAACAATTAATAATATAATATTTGATTTAAAAACTATTTTGTGTCAATTTTGACACTATTTGATATATGATTTTTGTGAAAGTCATAACAGAATTATATGTTCGAACCAAGTTGATTAAATCAACAATAATATATCATAGTAACCTATAAAGTTAGTGGAATTCATAAAAAGTCTCAAATTACATTTATTTGAGCATTTATAACATCAATTATGTTAACATTTCCTTAAAAGGGTAATTACTGCATCATCGTTGTGTCATAAATAAATTAATTTATTTAAAGTCTAAAAATTATAAATAAAATATCATTATGTAGGAAATCTTTTTATATTTATAATGAATATTTATAGTCGAATTTATCTTATGTATAACCCCATATTAAAAATGTTTTAGTTATTAAACATTGATTTTAACTATTTTAACTATTCATTAAATAAAATAATATTAAATGTCATAATCTAATCCAAGTGGACCTAAATGGTCATATTATATTCATAAGGTTGTTTTTGGTCGAATTACACTTATCCAATAGAATTAGGACATGTGTTACGGTAATAGTAATATCATATTTACCCTTAGTTACCCTATTTACTATTAACCGTGGTAAAAAAAAGTAAAAAGTTACTATTCACCAAAAATTATTTTCATCTCATTGAACCACATTTTAGTCCTTGATATTAACCGTGTCTGTCAGATTTTTGAAATTCCATTCACAGAAGTGGTAAAATTAAGTTTTATGCAAAATTCAGTTTTTAACCTACCACTTAGTGGTTTCACTATTCATCAAAAATTGAAAGTTTTCAGAAAAATACCAAAATTTCACCCTAGGCTAATTTCGATATTCCGAATCCAAAAATGAAGTCCATTTTGAAAAATAAAATTTATAAAATTTTAAAAAGTGGTTTTTACTATTCATAACGGCTAGTTTTAATAATATTTTAATAGCATATCGTTGTTTAGTGAAACTCGGTATTGCGTACGACGCAAGCTATCGAGGAAGGTTGCGATTGCGTGTAAAGTATGCCAAGCTAGTATGTAGTGAAAGATTCCTTTGATGATATATAAAAAAAATATTACTCATAAAAATCTCGGGTGTTACATAAAGTATCCTTCAATTATTAATCATTCTCATTTAAGATAAATCACAGTCAAATCAATTAATTATCTTATTTATTTAATAAGTTATTTTATCTTAATTCCCATCTAAATTTCCATGATATTCTCGTCCATCATAATTTTAACAAAATTATATAAATTTATTTAAAATTAACTGTGTACATAAATGTACCTTGGAGACAACCCAATGGATACCTGTTTGAATCTAACCAACATGTATTATACTCATTTTATTTTTACTCTTGTGAAATATGGAATACCTGAATTATGATGTACTTTCAGGACATTTACTATCAACTTAATGATTACAAGAATTATATGATTTTTATGTCAGGTGTTATGCTTCAATACATGTTGAGTAATAACTATAATACAACTCACAAATGATTCGAATATCTAAATATCATGTACAAATTAAATAAACACACACACACACATATATATATTAAAACCCATAACATGGTATGTTCTATCAACTTAATGATCACACACATGCACATGTTGATAAAGTTTACATACTATAATAAATTTAATTTAATTCTGCATAGTTGGATATAAGGGAATGATGTATATAAATGAGATACATGTCATGTATGTTTCTCACCTTCTATCCAAGTCACACGCCTAGGTACTCGACGTGTAAACCATGCCATGAAAAAATAGGAGTACATGGTGTGTACTAGGGATACATGGTGCGTGGTATCTGATATACATGGTCAAAAGTCAGGTAGGTCATGTAAATAGATACACAAACCATCTGTGACTACATGACTACACAACCTAAATGTGGGATACACGACATGTACTTCAACTGACCGTGCGCTAGGCTGTCCAAGTCAGCACACAATGTATAATTAAATGCTCCTTGTGTATTCAATACACATAGTTTGAATTAATTCAAAATTAATTAGTCATGCGTTGAACACTAATACGAGGCATGTACTTCTAGGTACACAAATTGTACTATTTTGTTATCTAGAAAGAATCCTTGGAACCTTCAGATGCGATCATCAATTTTATTTCATTCATAAAATTAATCAATTTGATTATATATTTGAGAAATGAAATAGGAATAAATATATCTCTCAATTAATTTGAAATAATAATTAAACTTTAATTGAAAACTAAATGATAAATGTGTAAATCAATCAATGCTATTTAAATAATTATAAATAATTATGTGACCCTAATGATACCACCTGAAGGGTTCAAGCATAGTGGAATCATATGATGGGTTATTCCTAACTTTTTTTTTCTAATCATGAATGATGATCAATCCAAGATTTACCTGAAGATGAATTCTGTAATCAATGGAATTGAATCAAAGAAAATAGACAAGATATAGAACACCTAAACCAAGCATAGGATAATCACATATTATTTATAATTAATTTAATAAATTAAAGAATTACCTTTTGTGAATTCTTTTGTTATTGATGGACACATCAATAGATCTAAATGGTACCATTATTGTGTTGTAGGAATTAAGAGTAGATCCCCTCTATTGCCCATCCACATGTTTTCCAAAAATCTACAAACATCACTATTAGAATATGAGGGTTCTAGTGTAGAAGATCCTATCTCTTGCATCATTCACATTTTATCTCCAAGGGAATTTCTTCTAAATAATTCTCCTTAATATCTCTATACCCAAGAGTGGGAGGTGGAGTATGATCGCTATCCATTATTGGGAGCGTTCTTGTAGAAGAGAGCTCTCTAGGGATTTAGTGGATTATCCAGGCTTGTTGTGCACAATAAATAAATGAATTTGCTCTATTGAAAGATATTATAATTGGGTTAATATACCACTAGGGTCAGAAATAAATAACTGTATAAATTTCCCTAATTATTTATCTAATCCCTATAGAACCCCACATCAACAATAATATTAATAATATTATTATTTCTCATTATGCTCTAAATTTGTGAGTTAAAACTAAATATTATTTATTCATATAATATTCAATATATATTATTTATCACCAGAACATTAAAATTGGTCCACCATTCCTCTATAATATTTATCAATCATTGAATAATGTCTATTTATTTATTAAATAAATATCACTGCATTATTCACCAATAATTAAATAAATATTATATTCATTAAATAGAAAATAAATAATTATAAAATATTATACTCCCATAATATTCACTTGAATATCTAGTTATAGAATATAGGAGATCAAGAAAATGTTGTGAAGTCTTTGACTCAGGATCCACAAACTGGTGCCTCGAGTTTGGTCTTCATGCAACCTCAAGAGTGCCTCCCTATACTATAGAGGTTTCCAACTAGTATCGAGGGTAAAAAATTCACATGGGGAGACTATGGCCTCTATTTCAGAGTAATTCATAGTAGAAAACATATAAAATAGTAAAAAAACATAAGTTAATCAAGGAATAAGCATAAAAAACTATGTCACAAAATGAGTACAAAAAAATCAATATGTAAGCATGCCATGTCCTTATAAAAGTTCATAATTAGAAAAACACAAAATAAAGAAAACAATGGAATCCCCAAAACAGTTCTGACTCCAAGTCTGGAACCTCATCCAGGAATGTGCCATGCCCAACTCAACTTCCTAGTATAGGATCTTTTCTATTTTCCTAACTTGCAAGAGTAAAGTGTACTCGGGTACCCAACAAAAGCCCGAGAAGTGTATGAGTACAACACAGTAGGATACCACTAATGGTATCTTACAAAATATCTAGAATAATTAATAGTGAATACAATATAAAATAACTGTCAAGTAAATAAAAGGTGTTGTTGTTGATATTAGTTAACAAGGTCCACTTGAATCATTCCTAGCATTATTCCCAATTCATTACTTATACCATCTTCATTACCTAATTCATCTTCATCATGTGTTCAATGAAATAGGTATAAAAATCAATCTCAATGCACAAGGGAAAAAATTAAAGTCCCATAACTCACTAGGGATAACAAAATTTCACAAAATATCACTTACCTTGGAGTCTCGGTCAAGGTAGTTTCATCGAATACAACCATTGGGGGTATAAAGCATCGGTACGACTCCCCAACCTATGCATTCCTGGGTGGGGTTAGAGAATCCATCCAACCCTACCCATGGGAGGAGCCTCAGTCCTTTATCCCACCACTAAGCCATGTGAACATTCTTATTCATCCATTAAACACACACAACCATATCACAACCAAACACAACCAATGCATATAATATTCATAATATCTGAAAGTAAACACATGAATTAACATTGTTCCATAACCTATTAAAACATTTTACATCAACGTTACTTGGACCATTTAGCCCAATTCCCATTCCCAAACCTATATAACCAATAATATTCAATAATCCCCACATGAAGTCCCATTTAAAATATTTCCCATTTCATATACCATTAATCATATCACCATACTCAACAAGGTATCTACATTTTCACACAGTGTCCTAGTACTTAGCTAAATTTTAGGAATAGAAAATATTGGCACACCTCATGGGTGGCCTTAAATGGGTTACATCATCCTCGTTGCATCCTATGGGGACCATGAGGTTTTTTATTCATCATTTAGACACCCATTATACCAAACCACACCAATAAGTGATTAATAAAAAAGTTGGCCATACATAAATCAACAATGAAACTATGTGATATATCTTTAGACCACCTACCTCAAATCCATTGGTGAATGCAATCCCAAAATGGAGCCTTTTTTATCCCTCGATGATTAGGGTTTCATCTACTCTTCATCCCTTCCTTTCAGTTTAGATTTTCTTATGGTAAGGTGTTCGGCATTCAAGGCTCATCCTTCCTCCTCCGCTGTTATTTCTGCTGTTATCATTATGATAGGCCCCAACCTAGTCGAACCTGATGGTTCTATGGTGTCTTGAGAATGTGATGGAGGAGTGATTGATCAGGTGCTTTAGATTCTTCGATTTTGGGGTTTATGGTTCCTTGATTCTCTGTATTAGAATTTATTCCTGGCATGGATTTCAATCCTGTTTGGTTATTTGTTCATTTTTTTGCTTTTCTTTGGATGGATTTGTTGTGGAATGTGTTTGGAATGGTTTTTTCGTTGTGTTGGTAGATGGTGGTTTCGATGATGAGTTCTGGTCATCAGCTCTGGTAGTGATAGGGCGATGACGACAATGGTGGTGTTCCCAATAATTTTATGACAAGTGATGTGATTTTGGATGATGAGGGTTGCTTGGATCGAGGCCTCCTCAGAATCCGATGTACCCTTTTGAATTTGTCTTTTAAAATTTGAATTGTGGCATAGTGTTGCTGTTTTTCGGCAGGGCTAGTTTCGTTGAAGGTTGGATCGTGAGGCGGTAGCTTCAAGGATGTGATGATGGTCACTTTTTTGAAAATTGAAAAAGGTGATGTGTCATGGTGCACATAGCGAGGTGGAAATGATGGCTCTCATTTGAATTTTGAATGGCATGTTTGAAGGATTGTGGTGGGGTTTGATGGTTAGGGTTGTTATTTTGAATTTTAAAATCAGTAATGCATCTTTTGTGGATTTTATGTTGGTTCCCACTCACTCTAAGTGTCTTTTTTAATAAAATAAAAAAATTCATTGTGGTATTCAACCAACTCTAAATGATTAAACCTAGATCTCACAAAAAAAAAGAGTTTTTAGAGATTTAGATGGATATAAGAGAGGAATGAAAACCCTAAACCAAAAAGAGAAACAAGAGGGGGATTATACTTACCAGAATCTTTGATCTGCAACCAAAGGAACTCCAAATGACCTAAGGATAAATGAGAATCAACCTTGGGAGCCCTTGTAATCTCTTATTTTTCACTAGGGTTGAGAGGGAGAGAATGGGAAGAAAAACAGAGCAAGGGTTTAAAATCCTATAATGGAATTTTTGTATATTTATCAACTTTATTGGGCCACATAGTTTAAGCTCCCTGTTTTTTAAACCATACACAAGATTTTTCCTAAGGGAGGTGAGGTGACATGGTTATATGGAGAGATCCCAAAGGATTTAACTAACCAAATTTAAACCATGCACGATGCCCATGAAGATCTTTTATTTTTCATTCTCTTTCATGTCCCAAACCCCCAAAACTCCTCTGATCCTTCTCATGAACTTGGGGAACACTTATTTAACCAAAATAAGGGATTTAAACTGAAATATAAACAAAAACATAAACAAAAACATACCTTAAAAAATCCTAGATCTTACAAACATGAATAATTTTTCAACCTCGTGTGAGAATAATATTTATTCTACTTGATAAATAATAAATAATAATATATATTATTTAACTAAGATTCTCTTAGTGTGTGACCCTCTAGGACGTTTTCTCTATGTAATTAAGAGAAAAAACATAAATTCCAAATTTAGTTTGTAAAAAAATTCCAAGATACCCATATATAAAGATTTTAATGCCACAATGATATAATACCTCATATGAAAACTCACTGTGTAATATAATCCCTTTATCACAATATCTCTAATTAAGCTAGATGTACACTAGTGCCCTCAACCTATGTGCTCAATATGTCTTTCTCTAGATTTTTATAAATGAAACTTTCCTATAGAACACCATGGTCATGGAGTTATTTAGGACATATAATTTCCATCAAAAGGTGTAAGATATCAGCTTCTGTTAAATAATAGAAGAGAAAAATTCTTTCTTTCATTATTCATTAATACTATATTACTAGTGACACACCTAATGTATCCTACCTCATCATGAAGATATATCATCATAGTTTTCCTCAAAAAATAATAGTAAACAACTTATAATATTTATAAATAATAATTTTAGAGTACAAGGATCAATACACATATCCATATATAGAAACATCCAATGGCACATATTAATGTAGATTTCTTACTAGAGGGTCTCATTCTCATAATATCCTGTATTGGATATTACCAAGGGAATACACCATGAGTAGGTTGTCAAATTCATATGTGTCTCCACCCTTAATATACTATATCCTTTGTGTCCCTCAAATGATATCATCCAGATGCAGATCATATATTTAAGAATAGTGTCGTAGCACTTTCGGGTCTCACTGCAGTGTGGAACTACTATGACCTTATAATAAGACAACTATTCTTAAGACATTTTCACATAATATATTATAAATAATAGCAATCATGATGTGATAATAATTTTATTAATATTAAAAACTATTAATTCATGTTATAATAAAGTAAATAGAAGTTGGTTCATGGGAACCAACTCCAAAAATTTATCCATAACTGAGTCAAGTCTCCCCATCACAGGAGTATCCCTATTATTATACCACTGAAATGAAAAACTGGTATCTATAGACCATGATCCATCCATTACTGTACACAATTATAGGATGGGGCTTCCCCAATCACACTAAAGATCTAGATTGGATACCCAACCATTAATTTTTCTTGGATTATCTAAAACATCATCTTCAACATCACCCAAATTTCATTCATAATTAGGGTGACACCCTCCACAAATAATAGTTTACTCCTCACTATATGCATTACCCCACACTTATTGTCACGCCTCGACCTATCTAATTATTTTATTTTATTATTTTTTTTGGAATTAAATAATTTGGGTTGAGGTTAGAGTTGAATCTTGAACTAAAATCTTGAGTTTATGATTAAAAGCGTGAATTTGGGCTGGACTCTATTGGGCGCAAGGGTGGAGTGCATCTTGGAAACCCCGCACAGCTTTTCCCATGAATCTGTGCAACCCAACCATATTAAAAATAATAATAGTAATAATTAAAATGATTAAATCTTTATAATTAAAATTAATGATGATTATTATGTCTCAAAATTTTTATTGTCATTAGAAATTTTATGAATTTATTATTATTTTGGTGAAAAATGAATTTGTTAGATTTTATTATTATGATTATTTATATGATTATTATTAAAATTTTTGTGTATTATTTTTGTTTTTATTTTCTTTTTATTTTATTTTTTTATTTTTTTTGTCTTTTTTCTTTCTCTCTTATCCTTCTAACCCTAGACCTACCCCCTCCCCTATCTATTCTCCTCTACCACTCCCTCACGTGCCACCCCCCCACTCCCCTTCTTTCCCACAACATCCACCCCTCTTTGAACTGACCTCCCGCTGGTGCTCCTACTCTGTACCACATGGTAGAGCCATCCCTCCGACCACGTACTCTAGATGCAGAAGCCCATCTCTCCTTACATATGTTCCCCTTTTGGGCCTGCCACCTCCCACGCCTCTAACCAACACCAGTCGCCGCCTCCTTCCCCTATCCCAACGCTACCCTATGAAACATCTTTCTCCCCTACCCTCTCCTTGTTCCAGTAGCCATAATTCCCTCCAGCAGCCCTGCACCGATCACGCTCTTCGGCCTTACATGATCCACCGCCCACGCCACCCGGCTGTCGACCATCCATCCCCAGTGCCCACCTGAACACCATACGACAACACCCCCCTGTCTGAGCAGCTCTACCACACTAGCGCCCCTCCTGTGCACCATGCAACTTCCGGCGCGCCACCCCAAACCCACGTATGGCCTCCCTTCTCTGGCAATATCCACTTCTGGTACTGCTATTCCAGCCGGTGATCTCCCCTTCCAGTGCCTCCGTGAGGCACGAGGCCCCCTATCGGCGACCCTCCGACCAATCTGAAACCAACTTCAGACGACCTGCAACCCCCTCGAAATCCCTTATTCATTGCTCACCACCCCGACCTGCGGCCTTCGACGAGATACCACTCGTCTGCATTTCCCCCTCTTCGGGGTATCCCCCTCACCGGGGTCACCCCCTTGCCAGCGTCTCCCCCTCACCGGCATCACCCCCTTGTCGGCATCCTCTCCATCTAGAGACGCCCTATAATTCCAGCAAGGGGTTCTTGGTTGTGTGTTCCTTGGAGAGTGTTTAATTATTTGTAAAACCGTATGTGTTGGAATTTGTTTTCCTGAGTTAATCCATCAATTTGGGTTTAATATTTATTGAGTAGGGTTTAATTAAGCTTCCAGATCTTGCGGTTGAGGTTCGATTGAGATCGCACACCGGTCTCAGGCATGCGTTTTCATCATGCCTTGGAGTTGAGGTAGGTTCCCTTTGTTCATTACCCTTAAATTTATTATTTCACTGAATTCTGGTTTTATCACTACCCTCAATTATTAATTAGTGATTTAGTATATTTATCATAGTCATTTTTTGTGTTATGCACACTAGGAGTTTATTAAATTCATGGTTGGACCTTATAAATCTATTCTGAATTCAAAATGGTGGTTAGTTTTCCTCAAATGGTATCCCAAGTGGACGTTTGGATTACATTTTTTAAAGTGGTGTGTGTATGATTTCAAAATGGATTTTTGACATGTGGTTTATTTTTATTAAGTTGTGAAATTAGTTTATTTTACTGTGCAAGTCATGTGTTTTATATTCTAGTATGTTGATAATGTGTAGTTGATCATCAAAGAGGGTTTTGAAGGGGTTTTTGGGTGTGTAAAGCTATGAGATACATTTTGAAAATTGATTCATAAATTTTTAAAACGTTTTAGTAAATAATGTAGATAGTGAGAGTTGTGTTTTGAAAACCCGTCAAGGTGGTTCTTTGGCATTGTTTGTTCATTTGGATTATTTTAAGTCCTTGTTTATGTATTTTAGTTGTTTTACATTTTTTGCAGCATGTTTGTGAGGCAACCCAGCGATACTACTATCATCGGCTTGTGCATGCTTGAGTGTCTGTACGAGGTGTGTCACGTCATTGTGCTTGGAATAAGAGTCAAGGTAGATCCCCACCACACTTTCCATTATATTTATAATAAATTAATTTCTTGTAATTTAATTAATTTTAGATTAATGGTAAATAATATTATATAATTAGTCTTAGAATTAATATTTTTTTGTAAAAGATAGTAGTTTCCCCCTGTGCTTGAATTTTCTAGAAATGTTTTCTTAATGTGCATAATAAGTGTTGATAAAATACTCCATTAGCCTCTCTAATTGTGTCTTAGCTTCAAAATGGTGATTTGGGTTTCTAAAGTGGATTTCATAAATGGGGTTTCAAATGGCTTTAAGATTGAAAGTGGTGATTCTTTGATTCTTGGGAAGTGAGTTGGTGTGTGTTGGTTCTTCTAAAAGTATGTTGGTGTTGAGTGGTTAGTTAAGGCCCGTTTAGAACTTTAAATAAATGAAATATTTTGAAAACTCTCTTTGGGGTGACTTAGGAGTGATCCTGTTGTGTACATGGATTGTGTGAGTTATTGTGTGCGGTGTTCATGTGCTGTGATTGGTTACTTGATTTACATTGTTGACTCACCCCATTTTTATTACACATGTTGACATGGTAACTTGGTATAGTAAGTGAATCTTCTGAGAACGATTGCTTCACTAGTTTTGATTATGCACTAGCTATTAGCCCTTAGTACAGACTTTTCACTTATAGGGGATTGGGCCCCTCTGTTAGTTCAGGTAGGGAAACATCGACCATTAGGGTGTTATGATGTAATTGAGTAGGGAATAAATTCAAGATGAGTCACATGTATAGTATGTTATTTATTGTTCATAAGATCCTAGTTTTGACCCATGTTTTCTTTAGGGCTTATTTTTTTGGGGCGGATGATTGAGGGGCCTGATTTGATTTACAGTCCTCGTTTGCTACTCTCCAATTTCCATTATTGTGTGTGTTGTGTTGTGTTTTGTTTTCCTATAGACTAAAAAAAAATTTAGATTTTAAATTGTCTGTGAAGATGTTTTAAAATGTAATGCACATTTTCCCTTCAAACATAAAACTTGTATTTAAATTAAAAAGGCAAATGGACTATTACTTGTTTTAGAAATGAATGTGTGTGTGGAAACCCATATTTTATATAATTTATCTAAGACCTAGAATTGGTAAATTATTTATTTAAAGGTAGTTCTTTGGGAATAGATTGTTGGGAACACCTACTAAGTTTTCATACTCACGCATATAGTGTTTTCTTGTTTTTAGTTTCTATTGCAGTTTCGACTCGAGCTTGATCACTGTGCGTAAGAGTTGGTTGTGGATTGCTGAGAGACTCTCAGGGTCTCAAGGTGTTTTGGTTGTGGTCAGGTTAGTATGTGTTATTGGTCATTCTTTCTCTTTTGTTTCATTTATTTATTTTTCATGGCACTATTTTATTTCTGTTACTTATTACATTTTTATTGGGAAAAATCATTTCACTGTTGTTCTCTGTTGATGACATAGTGCTTTTCACTAGCCTGGGAGAATCAGGAATTCCATTCGTGGCTTTCTGTGGATTGGATCATATAACTGGTTCAGGGTGGAACTGGGTTGGTTCATGACAAAATGGTATCAGAGCAGGTTAGCTCTTGAGTGGAACTTATTTATCAGAGAGCCCATTGTTATTTGGGGTTGCCATGGTATAAGGAGTAGGGTTGTTAGAACTCGAGGCATAGGGATGTGAAGGAAACCATGAACCCTTTCTCGTTCTATACCCCAGAATACCATGGGATGTCTGAATTGTTGGTGTCTTTTTGGTTCCTTTGAATTGTTTTATGTTGGGAAGTTAAAAGGGAGTTTTGAAAGTAGCCTTGTAATATTGTAGGGCTTAGAAATCCATGTGGAGATGGGGAAATTTCCCTAGACTGCTCTCTATGATGGCGGCCTGACTGACGTATGGCCGCCAACTATATCTTCGAGTCACCCATCGACACTAGTTTCACCTAGTGGATCTTTTGGGTTTTCCTTAATTTTAAAAAATCATTGTGAAAAGTGTTATTTAGGTATTTCAAATGAAAATGACCATGTTTTGATTAAATTATTTATTTACTTGTTCCATAGTGTTTACCCCCATGAAGGTTTGATGAATGCCCAAGGTGCAGCTTTGAGTGGTGCACACTTAGAAAATCCCCCAGCTGATTGACCTATAGACTATGTTCTAGAATTCTGGAAGTTGAACCATCCCCTGTTTTATGGTCAAGCATACCCAATTGAGGCAGAGAAGTGGTTGTGGAAGATTGAGAGGAACTTTAGTTTCATTTGGTTTCCTAAGTCATTGGTTGAAGGTATAACCTAGAAATGGTGGAAGTCTATGCTTCTAAGAAAGCCTCAAGAAGATCTCACATGGGAGTTCTTCAAGTATTTGTTCATCTAATAATACTTTTCTGAGTTGAAGAATCTGGGGAAAAAGATGAATTTGTGTTGTCTTCAGTAGGGTGATGAATCCGTATTATAATTCTATCGATTCTTCTTAGACCTAGTTCTATATGACCAATATTTTATTGCAAATTATCTTGGGAAGGATCGGAAATTTGAGTCTTGACTCCGACCTGAACTGAAGTCAAAAGTGACAGAGCTCAACCTAACCACCTTCTCAGAAGTTGTGGGGAAAGCCTTTCTAGACAAAGCTGAGTTAGTAGGAGGACATGAAGTGGTGAATCCTCCCCCGACCTTGGGAAACATTGCAGAGGATGGTGATAGGAAGAATGGGAAGCGACCTGATGATGATGTCTCTAATAGAGGAATCAAGAGGCCTTCAAAACATTAGTCATCTTCCTCACAACGCAATGACTTGATCTATCACCAGTGTGGTAAGCAGGGACATAAGAGGCCAATGTGCCCGAGTGCCCTAAGACCCTACTACACCTATGGAGGTCTGGGTCACTTGCAGCAATTCTGTCGAGGTGTTTCCAAGAAGCGTTCTAAACCTAGACATGACTCGTCAAAGGTCACATCAACCTCCAATGGCCTGAAGGACTTCATTATTTATTTATTTTTGATAATACACCTTTCAAGCGGTGAGGTGGAACCCTTACAAGGCCCGTAGGCATAAGTATTACATGGACCGTAGGCCTTAGAGGGATTCTTTTCCCGTAGGCTTCCAACATTACATACAACTTAGACTATCTAATTAGAACTACTCCCCAGTATCTTCATCATGATATTAGCTCTCCACCTTCGCATGGATGTTCAGATAGGCTTTCCCACAAATTCACAGGATTGTACCGATGGGAGGTGCTATATCCTATCATTCTTTCAATCCATTTAGCTTCTTCTATGGTGAAATCTCCTTTCTCATCCTCCTTCTAGAGCTTGTTCCCTGTAGGTTTTTTGGTTTTCATTTACACTTAAGGTGTCATGAAGGCCTTGAGGTGGCCTGAAGGCCTTGAGGTGGCCTGAAGGCCTTAATGACATGAAGGCCATGGTGGCCTGAGGGCCTTAAAGGACCCGGGGACCAAATTGGTGGACTGAAGGCCTAAACGGTGGTATAGTCCTGGCTACTACAGTTCTGAACAACACCTTCTATAGTTCCCGGTACAGTACATTCTACAGTACTACTATAGTACCTGCTATAGTACCTGCTATAGTACTACTACAGCCCCTGAAAATTATGCCTTCACTTGGATTTGATCCCAGGTCACCTTGACGCACTTAATGAGTCCTCATAAACTGGGCTGAGGCTCATGTGCAAAGGTCACCTCAAACCATCAGTAGGAGTAGGGTGATGTTTGGGGATCAGTTTGAGGCTTTATCTTTATTGTTTTTCTTGGATGTAGTGGTTATATCTTGTATCATTTTTTGGTGACTATTTTCTTTATGTTGTAAGAATGGTTAGTGGCGAACCTCTTTAAAACCTCTATTTTATTGGAAGTGCCTTTGGTGAAATTTTGGTTTGTGTGTTATGTTTGGGAATTTTAAAGCCTTAATACAATGCAAGATATATTTCAATCATCGGTGCTCTAGCCATAGGCCCCGGAGTGAAGCTAGGATGTAGTCAGGAGAACCCCAGCAGTGAAAAAGGTCATTAGTTTAATCTTTTTTCTTAGTGTGGAATGGGTTGTGTTCCTCTAAGGGTGTGACTTTGTTGATACGAAGACGATGATAGTTATGATACTCTATCAATTGGGCCCTTCCCGTTTCCCCACTCGTGGTGGGGGATTTTGGTCCGTATGAGAAGTATTCAAGTTTGGATGATCTCATTAGTCCTTGTGGTGGGGATACACACATTGGGCCTCACATATTTATACATGAAATAATTTACCATTAGACCGATCCTTATGGTGGGGAGTCCATTCGGGCCTCCCCATGCCAGTATTAGAGTTTCTTTTCATGTATCTTTTGGTGGCGGGTGGTCTCATGCGGAACCACCTAATATTAAGTTCTTCCTCTTGAAAAAATTTTGGGATTGGAGTACACCCAACGGTTCTGTTGGACTAATATTATGGGAATAAACTTCGGAAGTGGTTTAGGTTCTTTCTTTGGTTGATATGGATGATCTAGGTTCTTCTTCGTGGGAGTTAGGGTGTTACTATTTTGAGGATGAGTAGTAAATCATGAGATTTCAGTGTCAGTTTGGATTGATCAACTGGAGGGGCTTAAACTTTTGGAGGTGGTTAAGACTTACGAAGTTTTACCTTTCGGTAGAGATATTTTTGTTTTTTTCCAGGGGCGAAAAGTGTTATGGTGGGGAGAATTTTCATTACTTGAACTATATAATTATTTTTTTATTATTTATTTGGATTTAAATAATTTTTGTTGTGGTTTGGTTTGAACCCTGAACAAAGATCTTGAGTTTATTATTAAAAGCACACATTTGGGTTGGATGATATTGGGCGCAAGGGAGGAGCATGTCTTGGAAACCTCATGCAGCTTTGCCCAAGAAACTGTGCAACCCAACCATTAAAAAAACAATTAAAATGAGTAAATCTTTATAATTAAAATTAATGTTGATTATTGTGTCTCAATTATTTTTATTATAAATTTAATTATTTTCTTTTTATTTAGGTGAAAACTGCATTTGTTAATTTTTTTTTATTATGATTATTTAAATTATTATTCTTATTATTCTTATTATTATTTTATGTGTATTGTTTTCTTTATTTTCATTTAATTTGGTTTATTGTTTTGGATTTTTTTCTCTATCTTATCCTTATAACCCTAACATTACCCATCCTCTCTCTCCTCTCCTCTCTAACTCCCTGGAAAGCCGCCAACCCCCATCCCCTTCCTTCCCATAACAGCCACCCCTCCCTACATCGGCCTCCATCCGGTGCTCCTACCCTGCACCGACCGCCTACACTGGCTAGCACGACACCCTCCTTCTAGAGCCCCCCCTGTCAGCCTGGCACGCTAGACGCAGTGCCCCAGTCCCCCCGATATCCACGCCCTTTCTGTTTAGGCCTCCTCCCACACCTCTGAATAGTACCGGGCGCCGCCCTTTACCCTGTCCCAGTGCCACCCTACGCGGAACCTTTCCCCCTTCCATCCCCTTGTTCCATCAGTCACCACACCCTACAGATACCCTACACCGGTCATGCTCTCCGGCCCAACATGCTTTTCCACCCACGCCTCCTAACTACCAGCTATCCAGCTCCATCGACCACCTGAACAATGTGCGACACCCCCTCGTCCAAGAAGCTCCACCACGCTGGTGCCCCTCTTGTGCGCCACGTGACCTCTGGCGCTCCACCCTCAACCTGTGGCCGACCTCGCTTCTTTGGAAATATCTTATGCTGGATCTGCCCTTCGAGCCAGCAACTGCCCCTTTTGGTGCCTCAGTGTGGTGCAAGAAACTCTACCGGTGACTCTCCGACCAATCAAAATCCCCCTTCAGCTGAGCCGTAACCCCATGGCGTCCCCTATTCAGTGCACACTGCCCCAGAATTGTGGCCTCTGGTGAGCTTCCCCTCACTGGAGTTTCCCCCTCGCCGACATCACCCCCTCTCCAGAGTTTACCCCTTGTCGGAATCCTCTCCAGTCGGTGACAACCTACCCTTTTGGTAAGGGGTTCTTGGTTGTGTGTTCCTTGAAAAGAGTTTAATTTTTTCTAAAACAACATGTGTTGGTGGTTTTTTCTTGAGTTTATCCTTCAATTTGGGTTCAATCATGATTGAACATGGTTTAATTAAGCTTTGGGAGCATAAAGTTGAGGTGTGAATGAGATCACACACTGGTCTCGTGCGTGCGTTTTCATCCCGCCTTGGAGTTGAGGTTGGATCCCTTTGTGTGTTACCTTTAAATTTATGATTTAACGGAATGGTTGTTTTCTCAATACCCTTAATTGTTAATTAGTGATTTAGTATATTTATCATAGAAATTATTTGTGTTATTCATACTAGGTGTTTATTAAAATCCTAGTTGTCCCTTATGAATCTATTCTGAATTCAAAATGGTGGTTAGTTTTCCTCAAATGGGTTCCCAAGTTGACTTTTGGATTACGGTTTTAATGTGGTGTGCGTATGGTTTAAAAATTGATTTTTGACATGTGGTGTATTTTTATTAAGTTGTGCAGTTAGTTTATTCTACTGTGCAAGTCCTGCGTTTTCTATTTTGGTATGTTTAGGATGTGCATTTGATCATAAAATAGGGTTTTGAAGGGGTTTTTGGGAGTGTAAAGCTATGAGATACTTTTTGAAAATTGTTTCATAAAATTGTAAAGCGTTTTAGTAAATAATGTAGATGGTGCGAGTTGTGTTTCAGAAACATTTCGAGGTGGTTATTTTGCATTGTTTGTTCATTTGGATTGTTTTAAGGTTGTGTTTATGTATTTTAGTTGTTGTGAATTTCTTACAGTGCATTGTTAAGGTAACCCCGTGATACCGCAGTCATCGGCTTGCACGTGCTTGTGCGCCTTTGAGAGGCATGTCGCGTCATTGTGTTTGGACTGCGAGATGAGGTAGGTCCCCACTGCACTTAACATTATATTTAGAATTTATTAATTTTTTTATTTCATGAATTTTAGATTAGTGGTAAATAATATTAGATAATTAGTCTTATAATTAATGTCTTTTGTGAAAGATAGTAGTTTCCCATTGTGCTTGAATTGTCTGGAAATGTTTTTTAATGTGCATAATAAGTGTTTATAAAATTCCCCATTAGACTTTGTAATTATTTTTCAGTTTCAAAATGGTGATTTCGGTTTCTAAAATGGATTTCCTAAATGGGGTTTCAAATGGTTTTGAGATTGAAAGTTGTGTTTCTTTGATTCTTGGGATGTGAGTTGGCGTGTGTTTGTTCTTCTAAAAATAGGTTGGTATTGAGTGGTTGGTAAAGGCCCATTTGGAACATTAAATAAATGAAATATTTTGAAAACTCTCTTTGGGGTGACTCAAGGGTGATCCTACCATGTACAGGGATTGTGTGAGTTGTTTTTTGTGGTGTTTGTCCATTGTGATTGGTTATTTGATTGACATTGTTGAATCACCCCCTTTTTATTACACGTATTGACATGTGAACCTATCATAGTAAGTGAATCTTTGAAAAATTATTGCTGCAATGGTTTAGATTATGCACTGGCCAGTGGCCCCTAGTAAGGACTTCGCTCTACTAGGGGTTGAGCCCCTCAGTTAGGCCAGGTAGGGAAACACTGAGAGTTAAGAAATTATGATGTCATTGAGTAGGGAATGCCTTCAGGATGAGTCACATGTATAGTTTTTACTGTATTGTTCATGAGATCCTAGGTTCAACCCATGTTTTCTTTAGTGTTTATTTTCATGTGGAAGGCGATTGAGGGGAATGCTTTGATTGTTGGTCCCTGTTTTTTACTCTCCCATTGCCCTTATTATGTGTTGTGCATTGTGCGTGGTTTTCCTCTTGACTAAAAATAGTTTGTTTAGATTTTAAATTGTTTGAATTTTTTTTTAAAATTTAATACACCTTTTCCCTTCAAACATTAAACTTGTTTTTAAATTAAGAAGGTCAATGAACTATTACTTGTTTTAGAAATGAAAGTGTGTGTGTGGAATACCATATTTTATATAATTTAGTTCAAGCCTAGAATTAGTAAATTCTTCATTTAAAGGTAGTGCTTTGGGAATAGTTTTTTGGGCACACCGACTATGTCTGAATACTCACGTGTATATTGTTTTCCTATTTTTAGTTTCTATTGAAGGTTCGACTCGAGCTTGCTTGCCATGGGAAAGAGTCGGTTGTGGATTGGTGAGAGACTCTCAAGGTCACAAGGAGTTTTGGTCATTGTCAGGTTAGTATGTGTTTTTGTCTTTTGTTTCTCTTTCATGTCATTTATTTATTTTGCATTGTTCTAATTTATTTCTACTGCTTAGTTCATTTTTATTGGGAAACATTTTCCCCTTGTTGTACTCTGTTGATGCCCTAGCACTTGTCGCCAACCTGGGAGGATTGATAATGTCTCTCAGGACTTACCGTAGATCGGCTTGGGTAATCGGTTCAGGGTAGACCTGGATTGTTTCGTGACACTTATCCTCAAGAGTAAACTAAATAGGTACTAACAACATGCCTTACTGATAATTCATATCATTTCACACACTTGGGTCAACCATACAATGACACCCTTTCCATATATGATGTCACCTCTCACTATGGAGAGACATTTTCTATTTAAAAAAAACTCTCACGGATCTATTACCATAATTATTTCATCGAATTCATTGGCCCTCATCTCATACAAATCCTTTAACCAATCCATAATCAATGGGGACCATGCATAAATAATGTGTTCTTTACCTCAGGAATTGAGGATTTCCCCATGAAGATACACAAAAACACTCACTCTACTTGATCCACTAAAGGGTGTTATTCAAAAACCATTTGATAGGTTCTCACATACTATTTATCATGATCTCATCTGAACTGAAGGGTGTACACTCTTATCCCATTCAATCATAGAAGTAGACTCATGATCCCATGAGTCACACATCATTATCCTAGTCTCAAAAACCTAACCACTGGCCATGTTCCACATTCATGTCCATCTCATCAATTGAGAAGAACCCTTGGTGATATTCTTTAATTTTGTGGCATATCACTCTGGCTAGGGAAATCACATGATCACCTTATAACCAAATAATAATGACCAAACTAGAATCATCTTGTTGTTCCCTAAACATATTTTATCTAAATATCTAGGATCATGATTTGGAATATCATTGGGAACCGAAACCAAAATCAACAAGGCTAGGTATCCTACTGATCCTTCCATCTAAAACTAGTCCTTGATATATAAAAGCACTAGCACTCAGATTTTTTTACCTCAAAAAAACAAGGAATAACCATGCCGACACCATATAACCATTAATACCTCTTGTTAACTAAAATAAAAACCCGTAGCATCTAACAATACATACCATATATAAGGGAATTAAAATACTTGGGCTAACCCATATATTTATTCACTATCTCATATAGAGTCCCATTTCAACAATATCACATGAGGTTCCAATATCTTAAGTTATATTTCAAGGCACCATGTTGTCCCACCAAGATCATAGAAATATCTCACAAAACAAAATATCAGAGGGAAACAACCCTAATATTGTATTTGATATCACATATAAACTCATTTTCCAACATCCAATCTAGGGTTTTTACATATACGTATTAGAAATCACATTCTAATTCATCGAACTATGAGGGAAATGATCTTCACTAGGAATCTACAAACAAGACTACCCCTCATGGACCATGATCTCATTACACACACATAATGACATCGCCATAAGATGATCCATGTTTAATATACCCTAATCACATGGTTTGATTAAATATAATTTCACCAATAAGCTGTATAGATAAAAACATATAGGTTGTTTTTGAAATTTTAAGTAACCAAACCTCATTTACATTTAGGAAAAAGTATTATAATTATCCATAAGGGGTTTATTATGAAGGAATATAATACCTTTAACAACCAATTAAGGATCACTTTATATCCTTTATAAGATGAATTTCATGGTTCTCATCAACGAAAATCTCAACATAAGATCTTCATGACCAATCATTATAAGAAATATACAGTGGCTCAGTTGAGTTGATCGACACCAAAATTTTTTATAGGAAAGTACTATATAATTTGTTGTTGGCATTGTAAATATATGAACCCTCATCTCCAGTGATATCAATAACATATAATGGTAAACCTAAGATTTATGAATTAAGAATGTACACTACCCTCTTTCCAAATAGCCAAGATCCAAAAACCCATAAATCATAAATCCCAAAACTCAATTATGTCATGCTCGATGAAATTATACATTTTTAAAATAAGAAAACAAGAATAATAATCCCTTATCAATAGTAACCTATAATTTCCTTTAAAAAAGGTTTCTTTATCTATTTTTTCTATCTCAACTCTCTCTCAGATATGTGTTTTGTTCATTCTAAAAAATGGTGAGGTTTGAGGGTATTTATAGAAAAAACCCATCAACTTAACTCCACAACCTCAATCGATATACACACTGCATTTATTATATGTAAATCACCTAAAATCATACTTTGTGGGTTTGTAAATTCAAACCTTCACCAAATGAAACTCAAAATATTTCATGTTGTTTAACCTTCATCACAACTCAGACAACAGTTATTGGAACACAATGTCTTCATCTGATGATACACATCACTACCCTGGGCTTAGTTTGATCTCAAATTCTAGATGAAAGCATGATATATAGAAGTTTGGAGACAAGAAGTAACCCTTAGACTAAAGGTAGAAGTCAATGTATATGAAGATTAGATTGTGCATTTTCTTGACATATGTTTTTTAAGGTGGAGCTACAGTAGTACACTCTCTTTTTCCCACATCACTTTTGCAAAAAAATTTGATTTTATTAATTATAGATGTCATCCAATGGATTCTCTAGAATTGTGAGTACACCATAGTTTTCTCATGAAACCACACCACACACACCTCTAATACTCCTCTATACCATGAAATTACACAATAGATCTAGAATATCCATGGAAACTCATTCTCTCTAAGTCTTTTCCCCTATGTGTTCCTCATTATCAATCTTCTCAGCCACCACTAAGACTATCTATATTTAGTCTTTACATTATTAAGAAATGGTTTTGGGGTCCCTTTGGCTTCTTAGGTGGTTGGTACATAATTTTCAAACTCTGCTCTAAAAATATGTGTGACAAAATTATATAAAAATTTCCAAACCAAAATTAATCATCTTTTCAAACATTCCTCATGAAAAATAAAATTCTTAATGACCTACATTTTAAAACCCAAATTCTCATCTTTCGTTCATTTTTGAAATTCAATGATAAACTCCAAAACTCTTAAAAATAAAATAATGATTTCTTATTTCAATGCGATAAATAATATGAATTTTATCAAACATATATTTCATAGGTTTTAGACATTGGGATTAGTTTAACTATTATCACAATTAAAACACATTGAATATTTTCCATAAAAAAATATTTAAAACAAATTCAACTTCAGTAAAATTTCAATGGACCACCGGGTTATTCAATCTCCCCCTTTGGATTTATTTCTAATAACCATTTCAATTCTAAAGTCAATGTTATATTATTCACATTATTTACAAAAAAACCATAGATATAATAATGGTAAAGAATTATTATATCCAACAATCCAAATTTAAGAAAATATTCTACTATTATAACACTTTAGTTTGATTTAAAGTATAGAAGGATGGAATAAACAATAAATTTAAAAGGAGATAAAATTAATCAATTATAAGTCTGTGTGATCCATGATCTATGTAGAAAACAAGAGCGATCAAATTCAACATCAATACTGTTAATAAATTTTCATCATGCGATACCAACATTGTGTCATGACCTATCCTAATGTAGACCATGTTGTGACTCCCCAAGGCCACCTCCAATAGGCCAGGGGATGGAGACTAGAACCATGTAGGCATATCACTAACATGGGAGGACTTATCCTAAGTACCTATACACACAAACACATCTCTAATCTTATACAATGCTAAAATGTAAAAATAATTGGATAGACATGCATACATACATATAATCCCACAATCATAGTACGACATGAAGTAAATGAATGTAAATAAGGCCAAATACAACCCCCAATAAGAGTCTAAAAATAATCACAACCTAAAAGTAATACTAAGGACTATTGTCAAAAATCACCATGATGACACCTCGGTCTGTCGGGTCTCACTAAGCACCGTTTGGTCATGATATGTCTAGTACTTTCCTAAAAGGTTGATCGTATGCAAAATACATGACATTTGTGGAAAAAGCCTATACAAAACTAAGTATAACAATACTCATTCAGACATCCTAAAACCACTTAGCATGAAACACAACAATAATAGTAAGATATACATAGTTATATAAATATAACACATATAGAAAGAATATCTAGTTATATTCAATAAAAAAACACCCTCTAAAGTTAAGTCACAACTGTAATCCCGACATAGGATTCTATCTCAAAGGTTCCATATATCACTCATCTAGGAGAACACACTCCTGTGTCTGATAACAACGATGATGTCTGTTCGAGAGGTAGTGCTCGTCAGGTCTCACCATAGGAAGTACTCACTAAATGTTCAAAGAGATACAACACATAGAAGAGGATCACTCCAAAGGCCTTGGGGTATAACAAGAACTCAATATAGATTAACTTTATATGTAGAGGATCTAAAACGAAGTAGATTTGGTCATTATGATACCACGAAATCCACTTAGGGAATTAATATGAATAGAGTATCTCACTCCAAGACTCACATAAGGATTCCAACAACTCTATCCAAGAGGTACTAGTTAAGGGATCACTATCCTAGGTTTAAGAGAAAATTACATACAAACTATCATAGAATAGATATGGGGAACACATCCCAAATAAACTTGTCCAAGAAATAGATTAATAGGGATCAAAGACATGTTTTTTGGAGTACACGATGTGCAGTAGGGTTACACACTATGTCCCTTAACCCTGGGCCTTCTTGTGTAAACAACCTATGTATCATACCTATGTTCTATTAACAGTACATGGTGTGTCAGCTATCCATGTACCATTATATGGCTTAACTGATGTACATTTTTCCAATCCATTTCCGTGTGGGAGTACACAGTGTGTCAGATGCCTATGTACTCCATCCCATGTCTGTGTATGCTTAGAGGTACATGCCAAACCAATGGGGAGAGATCACACACCATGTGAAAGGGTCATATGTCACATGATACTTAACTTTATCTAAAACCCTAACCACTTCATGGAGAGTCCCACATGGTGTGTGGCTTCACGTTACATGACGTGTAGACTAGGGATTTAAATAAACTCATATCTCATTTCTATATCCTCTACAATTCCTCTAAAATTCATTCTAGAAACCAATTTTCCAAAAAATGGAGAACCATGTATTGATGAGTCCCATCATCATCGATTAACACATTCCAACCCTTATATTCTTTTAGAAAATACCCATCAAGTATATTCATTTCATGCAGAAGAACATGAAAACCGGGTAGCTACATCATTTGATCTGCTTCCTCCTCCATTTTTGCACCACATTTGTGTCATTATAAGGATAGATCTATTATTTCGAACCATTTCACTATGAATCTGGTGCACAATGTTTAAATATCTAGTATTTTTAAAACTGTGGTCCAAACGAATAACACTCACGAAGAACGAAGAATCAAGGGTGAAAAAAACAACCATAAACACAAGGAATGAACCTCAACCAATGTTCATGTTGGAATAGATATACTTACACTAGAAATGTAAATTATGAATCAAGAACCACAAAGAAATTCCCTCGAACTAATCCAAAAAATAACCCATCTTGTTATACGCATCATCCGTTAATCAATCCTCTAGTAGATAGATTCATATTCTTCATAGAAATAAAGAATGAAAAAAGAAAACCAAATTAGAAAACATTCTACCTCAATTTGGATCAATCACTGATGAAGAACGAGCCTATGTCATAATTGTTACAAAGAACCTTTGATTCCATCTTACACTGGTCATCAATATCTGATTTAATCATCATACACCAATGGAATCTCATCCGATGCTCTCGAATGATTATCTAGATCTCTAGGCTATAGAGGATAAACCTATTAATTACTCCTAACCATATATTTATAGAATATATTAGGTCACAATGTCAATGAAATAAAATAAAATAAAATAAAATAAAATAAAATAATTATTTTATTCATTTCACACCCGTGAATAATTTTCTACAAGCACCCACACTGACCATGGTTATGTCATGCCTAGAATAAAACCCATATTCTGAACTCAATGGTTCCCTTATATTTCTTATTTGGGACCCCGTTTAGATTTTAGTCCACTTTTTTTAGGAAAACTAGAATTTTTTTTCTATTTGGTATATTTAATATATTTCAAACATTTATTATGGGAACACTGGGCCTCATAATCACATGTTGTCTCCGCACCTGATCTCAAAATTAATCCATACAATATACAAAAACAATACATGGAAAATATGGGTCATTTCATTATCCCACCTTGGAGTTTTACATACCCCAAAAAACCAAAACAAGGGATACACCAAGAGATGTTGTTATTGAGAATGTATCTGAGCCTCTCGCTCCCATGAGTTATCACGAAGAATCCCATGCTACCACTAGAAATGCACTAAAGGAATCAATCACCCATGAAAGATCCTATCTTTCTAATCATTGTTCTATAATAGTTACTCAACAATGGTAGCTCCGTACATTATGTCTAGCTCACCGTAGTCGATAATGTTCAATGGGTCATGCATGTACCTACTCAGCTGTGACACATGAAAAATATCATCTACCCGGTCTTACTGTATTGGTAGAGCAAAGCAGTATGCCACCTTGACAACTCTATTTGGTATATAGAAAGAGAATATGAATCTATAATATAGCTTTCCACCCTGGTCAAATATCCGTAATCCATATCAAGGCGAAACCCATAGGATCACATGGTCTCCCTCCTAAAACTCAAATGATCTCCACCATATGTCTACGCAAGAATTAGGATGGATTTGTATAGACTTCATCGGCTCATGGATGATTTGAATTTTCTAGGTAGTTGATCACAAAAACTCTAGGCCCATGATTGCAGACTCTCCTAGATTAGTCCAACAAATTAGTGACTTGTAGGGTCACCTGTACAAATCCTCGAACATTTCTATACTTATGGTGGAATGGTATATACTATTGTACACAAACTCAACCATTGTTAGGTGATCATACCAACAATGGATATAGTCCAACATGTAATCTCATAACATGTCCTCTAGAACATGAATGGTCTGCTCTGTCTAGCTGTACGTTTGGGGGTGAATCACTGTTTTGAAGCATAACTGAGTCCCAAAAGCTTTCTGTAATCCCTTCCAGAATTGGGATGTGAATTGAGTATCATGGTCAGAAATGGTCATCTATTGAACTCCATGGAGTCTAACTATCTCCTATACATAGAGGTGTCCCAATATCTCTACTAAACTCTTCTCTCAAATATGTATGTTTTGGACCATCGTGGTGAGTCGATATATGATCACCTTGATGGAATCACGTCCCCTGGACGTACATGGTAATCCCATCATGAAATCCATGGATTTCCCATACCACTTCCTCTCTAGAACCTCATGGATTTGAGTTAAACCTATTGGAACTTAGTGCTCATCCTTCACTTACTGAAAAGTAAGGTACTGAGAGAAAAAATCCACAACTACTTTCTTCATCCTTGGCCACCAAAACAGACATCGATGGCCTTGGTACATATTTTCAACACCTAGATATACCACAAAATGAGATGTAAGAAACACTCTTAGAATATCATCTCACAATGTAACATTATCTCACAATTTCACTGGTACCATCGTGCTTCTTTTGAAAATAATGACATGCTCCTCACCTTTAGAAAATTCATCAGGATCATGTCTAGTAGATATCCAAGTATGCGAGGTCTTATAGTTGACATACCCAAGTTACACCTCCCTAACGCACAGTTAAAGTGGATGGGTAAAAACTATCAACTGGAGGTAAGCTACTCTATCTCGATCCACAAATGATGACTATAACGAGACTACACTACCAAAAAAATGTGAATTAGTGACATTTGTTTTGTATTAGAAAAGTTTATAAATTTTGCTAATTTATTAAACGATGATTCTAAAAAATATTGGCAAATGGGGTGTTACTAATTACTATTATTTATAAACAATGAAAAAATAATGATATTTATAAATGTCGCTAATTTTCAATACCTCATTTTCTAATGTTTTTTAGAAACATCGGTAAATCACATCTCATTTACCATTGTTTCTAAAAAATGTTGGTAATTTTTTTAGCAAAGTTTATAAATGTTTCTAAATTCAAAATGTTTATAAGTTTCACTAATTAGAGACACCTAATTTACCAATGTTTCTAAAAAACATCGGTATGGTTTATTGGAATTTCACAATTTTGTGGGTTTTTTGGTGATGTTGTCATATTTTTAAAACAAAATGGATGAAATTTATACTCTTCAATGAGAACCTCCAACCTTCCTCTCCAGTACTTACCACCTCCTTTTATCCTACTGTACTCCCTACCTAAACACACATACTACCCTCGAGTACTGCCTATTGCCAATTTTTTAAACAATTTGTTTCTCCCCAATGAGAACCTTTCACTTTCCCCTTCAGTACTATCCACCTCCCTTCCACCTCCTATACTCCCTCCACCCGCCCACCTCCCCTTCTCCTCCTGTACTCCCTCTGCCTTTCTCTTACCCCCAACCCCTCTCCACAACACACACTTCTCTCCCACCTCTTCTAGTACCCACATTGCCCGTCCCTATTGCGCACCCATCTCCCACCTCATGTATAATAAGAAATTCACATCCCCAAAGATTCGACATGCTAGAGACTAGCTTACCAGCACACATGAAAACCTACCAACCTATATAGAATTTTTAAAATTAGTGGTACTATCTTATATATATATATATATAGATAGATTTTATTATTGAAGAAATTAATATATATATATATATGTTTATATTTTATTTATATATGGTTATATTTTATATGTTATGTTCATATATGTGTATATATATGTTTATATATATATATATTATATATGTGTGTTTTTTATGTTTATTTATGTGTTTATATTATATTATATATATAGGTTTATATATATGTGTGGGTGTGTGTGTGTGGGTGTATAAATATATATGTGTATGTATATATAAATAATTATAATTATAAATACATACATATACATACATATATATATATATACAATTTTCCACGTTTTAAAACACTAGTTAAAATATCACTAAAATAGACACATTATCTTAATAATGTGACTAAATTTATTACATATATGTGTTTATATATATATATATATATATATGTGTGTGTGTGTGTGTGTGTATTTTAATATATATGTTTATATAAATTAATATATATATATATATATCTAAATTTATATTTACATAGATATAGAGAATTGGGATATATAAATATAAATTAATATAGAAATATTTTTGAGGGAAACACTGCAAATTTAGTGATAGTTTTTGGGAAATGTCACTAAATTAGAAACGCTTTTCAGGAAGCACTCCAATGTTATAGATGATTTTGGGGAAACACCACTAATTTAGTGACAATTTTGGGGAAACATTACTAAATTAGCGACACTTTTAGAGAAACATTGCTAGTTTAGCAACACTTTTGGGGATATGTCAATAATTTAGTGAGAATTTTGGGGAAACGTAGTTGATTTAGAAACACTTTTGGGGGAATTTCTCTAAATTAGTAAAATTTTTGGGGGAACATCACTAAATTAGCGATTGTTTTGTGGAAATTATATAAATTAGTGATGTTTTTGGGGAAACATCATTAAATTATAGTATTTTTAAGGAAATTTCTATAAATAAGAGATATTTTTTAAAAATATTCCTAAATTAGCGATGCTTCCTAAAAAACATCTCTAAATTCCAGTTTTTTTGTAGAGATAATTTTTCCAACTCCTCATTCAATAAATACAAACAAGATCTACTATTAAGATTATATGTTACCATGTTCTTGTACCCAAGATTATTTAAAATTGTGAAGTCATATTCCTAGAGGAAATATATCCATCAATTCTGTCTCAAGTTAAGATCCTTCTAAGATAAAATATACTTGAGACTCTTATAATTAAAATAGATGATAAACTGCCAGCCCATCGGGTAGTCTCACCACAACTTTAGTGTGATGACTATCAATGCTAACTCAAGATAATGGGTTACGTTTTTCTGGTCATGAGATCTTAACTAGTGTGAGCCATAGAAAATCACCATTTCCTCTAAATCAGGACAAAATACTCACAATTCCTGATGCATCACAGAACACTACGTACTCGACACCCTCTTCTGGAAATATCAAGATGTGAGTGATCATCAATCTCTGCCTTAACTGCTGAAAATCCTATTGGAACATTTATATCAACAACAAAGGCTTCCCCTTTTTGATTAATGTTGTTATGGGTTTTGATACACTAGAGAAATCAGGTATAAATCTCTAGTAATAGCGTACTAAACCAAGGAATATCTGTACCTCCATCACACTCTTGGGTGGATCCTATGCTAATACTACCTTAACCTTGTCTGTGTCCACTGCCACTCTTTCTGTTGAGATAACATGTCCCGAAAAGTGGACCAATTGAATCTAGAAATGGAACTTCAAGAGAAACCCTTAATGCTGGTTCTCTATGAGAATATCCAGAACCCTCTTTAATCCTCTGATATGACCCTCCTTTGAATTCGATTACACAAGGAAATCATCAATGAAGACTACCATGAATCGATCTAAGAATAACTGAAATATCAGGTTCATTAGTACCATGAACACTTTTGGGGAATTATTTATTTTAAATGTAATCACCAAGTACTCATAGTCACCATAATAAAATTTGAATACCATATTAGGTATATCCTCATCCCATACTCACAAATAGTGATAGTGTGATCTGAGTTGAACTATTAAGAACCATTGTGTCCCTATAAAATGATCAAAATAGTCATCGATCCTTAGTAGTAGACACTTTTTATTCATGGTATGATTGTTTAATCTCTATTAGTCCACACATAACCTCAAGATTCTATCTGCCTTCTTGGTGAATAATATTGGGGCTACCCAAGGTAAAACACTGGGCCTAACAAATCCCTTCATCTAAAAGTCCTCCTAATACAATCTTAGATGATTAAACTCTAGAGGATCCATATGATATTCTGACATAGATATCGGTACCCTAAGGGTGTATTGATCAATGAAAAATTCTATCTCTTAGTGGGGAGGTAAACCTAGAATATCCTTGGGGGAGACGTCCTCATACTCATCCACCTCTATAAGAAACTGAGAACTCATAACATCCACTACACCATGGGTCATTATAGCAAACTAATGAGTAATTAGATTCACCCACTGATGCATTAGTCCATCCTACACTTCATGTGTTTCCTTTTCAATGAAAAAGGAGAACCTAGTCCCATTGCTGCATACATAGAACATCCTTCTCATGAAACTGTAAATATGGGAATAAGTTGCGGATAACCAGTCCATACCTAAAATAAAGTCATAAGGACTCATTACTGCTATAAAAAGATACCAATAGAAACTATATCCTCCAAGAGTCATGTCACACTATTGACATAAGTGTGTGATCACTGAGTAATCCCTAATAAGAGTCTCCAAGCATAAGGGTGGAGCCAAGGGTTCAACCAAAATATATAAGTATCAAAAAAGATATGTGGAAAGAAAGGAATGACTAGAAAACAAGTCTATTAGTATTGCATCTAAGGTATAAAAGACATATATCATACAAAGAATCATTAATGAAGCCTCTGGGTCATAAAATTTGATGACCAGTAGCTATCCCCACCCCCATCCTCTAGCCCCCTAAGTCTAGTGCAGACCACCTTGGGGTGGTGGTGAAAAACCTCAAAGTTTCTACCACCACTTGCTACTCTAACAGCTCTTATGTTGCATCTTCCACTTTATAGACCTGCCTGTTCTTACTACTTCATCTACTGTGGTATCCCTTTTACAGTCTCTCTATCATACATGTGGTAGGTTGGAAAATATCGATAAAGATGTCCCTTGACGTCACAGGAGTCCCGCCACCCCTCTATGGGATGAATGGATCCATAATGAGAGCCCTAAACCGCATACCCTTTATCCTAGGTCCACCTCCCGCAAAGTATCACACGTCTAGGTCCCTAATACTGATGTCAACTCCCTACTTCCGAGGTCTTTGCTCCTGCTTACCCACAACCGAAAACCATTGCCTGTATCTTGTCAGCCAAGAAAATCACAACCACTAAAGCTCACTCTATAACCCTAACATAGTTAGGAATGCATAGAGGGATAACATTGGCTCATATGTATCTATGCATCCCCCGATCTAAGGTACAAATCCAAATGAACTAGTTATGGAACACATCTATCAAGTACCAATAGTGTTTGGTAAGCATTTATGAATACATAGAAACTGTTGTTCTACCCTATTGAAGCTATAGAAGATCCTGGATACTTACAAAACTCAGGATTGTTGGAGATAACTCCTCTCTAAAAATATGCACAAAATATGACCATTTTAGAGTCACCTCATCATAAGTTTGGGTCACTAACACTCACCATCATCCTACAAAGCCATAAATAAGGCTCATCGTCAGGACCACCATATGATATGATGGTGTCCTGACCAGAGAAAAAACTCAGGTCACTGCCATAAGCCATTCCCCAGCCGCTAGTGGGTCAGGATTGCCTCGTAACCCATGGAGTATCTATCATTGAAACTCATGAAGTGTGCTCAGTATATGCACCTTATTCACGGGGACTATGAGTACCATATGCTTCTCTATAGGTGGTGGTATAACTGGTGCACCACCTAAAGGTAATATTTTTGGAACTGGTCCTTGTATCAACACCTCATCACATAGGAGATCATCCTCATGATCATGATACTGGACCCTAGATTGCATATATGATGTAGGTATCATGAAATTAAACAATATGTACCATGATCAATGAGTATATCTGGAGAGATTATTCAATAAGTACATGGAAACCACAACCCATTTTTATATGATGCATGTGCCATTTATTTCCTTAAAACCAATTTTTTCATGTATCAATTTAAAAAGAAAGTCATCTGAGTCCCGCTGTATGGATATGCCAACCACCACACCAACACTAGAGTCCATATCCTGAAAGATGAACCTGATACACTTAAAATTGTCTCCCCAAACTAGTCTCATAGACATTTGTCCTAATGTAGAACCAACCACTTCGATACAACTCTTTCATAACCTATATCTATGTGTCTTATGTCGTGAATCCCAAATCCTACCTCCAATAGAAAAAGGATTGGAGACTAGTGCCTAGTTAACATATCACTAACCTCAGAGGCTATAACCTAAGTTCCCATACACATGCACACATATCAAAGACAATAAAATGATGAAATGTAAAAACAACTGAACAAACATGCATGAATACATCTAAATTCTACAACCAGAGTACAAAATGAACTAAAGGAATGTAAATTGGGGAAAATAAAATTCCACCATGATGAATCTGAAAAGAATCCAAACTTGAATGTAATAATGGGTAATGGTTTCCAGAATCTGCAGGAACACTCCTCGGTCTATCCTATCTCACTAAGATCTGTCTAGTCTTGACCGATATATGACTCTATCAAAATGTCGATCATCATCACAAGACACAAAACACATAGAAAAATCCCGTATAGTGGTGAGTATAAAAATACCCATTAAGACACCCCAAAACCACAAATAATTAAACAAAAGAATAATAGTCAGGTCTACATAGGTATATGTTTACAACACATATAGAAATAATATTTAGATATAATAAACAAAGAGACATAGTCTAAATGTAAGACACAACCATAATGCCAGCCTTGGGTTCCAAATCAAAGGTTCCACATATCACTCATCTAGTATAACACACTCCTGAGTCTGATAACACTGATGACATATATCTATGAGGTAGTACTCATCATGTCTTTTAAAAGGAGGTACTCACTAAATGTATCAAGAGATATGATACAAAGATGAGAATCACTCCCAAGGCCATGAGGTATACCCACAACTCAATATGGATTAAAATACTAAATAGAGGATCAGATCCCACATAGTGTGGGTCATGATGATACCAATAACTCCACATAGGGAATGAATATGAATATAGGATCTCACTTTAGGCATCATATAAGGATTCCAATAACTCTATCTAATAAGTTTCACTGAATGGACCCCTATCCTAGGAGTTGGAGGTGATTCCTTTCTAACCATTAGGGAATGGATATGAAGAAGGAACCCTAATGAAACTTATCCAAGATATAGATTAAAAGGGATCTAATCCATTTTTTTAGATGTACATGGAATGTAGTAGAGTTATACACCATTTCCCTTGACCCAGGGTCCTACCCGTGTAAATGGTCAATGTCTCATTCCCATAACTGTGTAACAATACATGGTGTGTTGGATTCCTGTGTAATCTACCAGTGTTCCAATATATGGATTAGCTTGTGTACATTTGTCCAGGCCATGTCTTTGTGGGAGTACATGGCTTTTCAGCTACCCATGTACTCCATCTCATGTATGTGTACCCTCTATGGTACACGCCAAGCCACTGGGGAGAGATCACATATCTTACAATACTTAACATGCCCTAAAACCCTAGCCGCCGTGGGGAGAGGGCCACATAGTGTGTGGCATCGAATTACATGTTGTGTAATGAAATAATTTCCAAAATCTTAGACATAGTTTTCACAGCCTCGACCATTCCTCTAGGCTTCGTTCCAAAAAACACCTCATAGGAAGATTATGAACCATGTCCTTATGATTCCCACTATCATCAATTAACACATTTTGTCCCTCTGATTTATTCTGAAAACACCCTCAAAAGTTGCTCTTATTTGTGTCTCTAAGAACATGAAAACCGAGTACCTACATTATATGATCCACTTTCACCTCCTTCATTATACCACCTTCATGTCATATTGAGTCCTGATCTTTGATTTCAAACCATTTCACCATTAATTAGGTGCACAATGTTTTAATTTCCTGTTTTTGTGGAACCACGATCCAAAAAAATAACACCCATGATCATTAAAGAATTGGGGGAGAAAAGAACAACCACAAACATGAGGAAGTAACCTCAGATAATGTTCATTTTGTTATCAATGTAGGGCCATTAGATTGAAAACAAAGAATCAATAATGGAAAATAAATTATCCCAAACTAATCCTACAAATAACCCATCCTTCAATATACACTATCCATGAATCAATCCATTAATCGATTGATTTTAATTGGTCATATAAATTAAGAACGTTAACATAAAAGGAAATAAACATATATACTACCTCAATTTGGATCAATCTTTGATGAATAATGAGTCTTTTTTCATGATCATTGGTGTGATCCTTCAATTCTACCTCACATCGGTCATTGATCTCTGATTCAATTTTCATCAACCAATGAAATCTCATATGATGTTTTCCAATGATCCTCTTGATCTCTAGGTTTTAGTATCCAAACCTAAAAATTATCCATAACTATGAATTTAAAGAATAGATTAGGTCACTTAATCAATGAAATGAAATAAATTAAAATAATTATTTATTATATTCATTTCAAGAATGTTCCAAATTTTCTACAATAAACCCATGCCGACCAAGATTATATTAGGCCTAGGGTAAATCCCAAGTTATTAACTCAATGGTGCCCTAATATTTCTGTTCTACGCCCCCTTTTAGAAGTTATTTGAATTTTTTAGGAAAACTACATGCACGTACTATTTAATATTTTTAATATATTTTGAACATTTATTCCCGAAACACCGGGATTTGGAATCACATGCCGTCTCAGCACCTGATTTCAAAATTAATCTATAAAATATCCAAAAAATAATACGTGAAAAAATCCAAGTCATTACACATTGAAAAATTATTTTTTTTTGGGTTTTAAAATGATTTTCAACTAATCTCCAACATTCACCTCAATAAAGAGATTAAAAAAATTCATGTAAAATAATATACATACCTCTTTTCAAGTTACTTTTCCATTTCCCATTAAGTAATAAATCTCCCTTTTAGGGTTGATTTTTCATCATAGAGATAAGAAAATGGAATCAAAATATGTTAGTGATGACATGTTTTAATTATCACGAATAATCAGATACACCCCTCATCATTGATTCAGATATTCATGAGATATCAATTGAGATAGAGATATCTGGCGATTACTCAACTAGGATTCTGCTCAAGAGATTCAATCTATACTTCTTCATCATGATTGAAATTATTTAAGAAAAAAATCTTTGAATATTTTGATATTAATTTAAATGTTTCAAATAAGAAAAATAATTACAATAGTCTTCTATGATGAATAACTTTCTAGATGTATGATTTTTATAGCTTTTATCAAATTTTGGTCTCCCCTAGAATACATCATTCACCTTAAATTCCCTACATGATAAGCACACACAATGTATATATGGGAATAAGGTGGTTTCTCAATTCTCATCAGTTAGAGAAATATGGCTCAGTGTTTCTTATAAACCTAAATATCATCATAGATGAAAAATTATTCTTCACCTTTTCTAGAAAGGTTATTTCAATTTTATATGCATTTTCTATCGTTATTGCCTCTTCTAACAATTCTAGATATATGACCAGGAATTTTTATGAACTTAAACAATATCCCTTTTGTGTATTGACTTATTCTTCCCAAATAAATTAGAATAAGAAGTCACATGTGATTTCCCTTTATTATTCTTCAATTGTTCTTGTCTATCCAACTATATAATTTTTAGCTGAATTCCCAAACATATTATGCAACACCCCAAGAATTTGTGAAATAAATTTTTTGAATTAATTTAATATTTTTGGATATTTTTTATGTCATGAAGAAAAGAATATAGGTTTTTATATTAAATCACTTAGTTTTGATTTCATTATACACTATTCAAATTTAATCTTGTGCTACACACAACACCGACTTATCTTGTGTTACACAAAACACAATGTTTTTACAAAACAAAATTTTATTATTATAATTATTTAGAAGAGATAGTTATAATATAGATATTAAAATTATTAATATGAACTGTAATAACTACTTTTTAAATTTAATTTATAATGTTTTCATATAAATAAAAAAATTTATAATGAAATATATAATTTTTGGTACAATTATTATATGTTTAAAAATACTATCTTATTAAACATATTTTTATGTCCTTATGTGAATAATAATAAAATTAATTTTAGATACTCTTAGAAATTTAATTTGATAAAATATCTTTCATTTTTGAATTCATAATTTTGAAATTATTTTAGGGTAATTTTTTTTGGATTTTTCAGAGAAACTTCATTTTTTGATGAAGATTGCAAAAATGGTGAATTTTGAATCAAAATTTCTTTTTCATCTAATTTATTTATATAGTTAAATTAACTTTTATGTTGGTTTTAAAGTAAAAAATATCAATTATTCATCTGTTAATCCAATTAATGTCATTTGAAGAAATTGTTTATATTTAATTTAGAAAAAAATATTAATGAACTTATGAACATTCTCGCATTAAAAATCCGCTTTCTCTACACATCTGTGGGAATAGAATTAAACTTAATTTTGTCGATTATGAAGATTTAATTTTGAAAAATGGACCTAATTTTTTTTATAAATATAATTTTTATTCTTTAATAATATCAACTTAATTTTTGACAATTTTTTTTAATGATTACAATTAATTACAACGATTACAATTAATTAGAACGATTATGGTAAAATTAAGTTTAATAGAGGACTAAACCATAATATTAATGGCCAAAATAAGATATAAATTTTTTTAAAACCAATTTTATGGACATATTTTGGCCATAATCTATCTATTATTTAGTATTTTTGGTTTTTTATTACTTTTGTTATGTAAAAACGTTTATACTCTTAACTTGTTTTAAAAAATGACAAGTGTGTACCCTCCATCCCTTATAAAAGACCACCACCTATCCCCATTATTAACACCTATCAAACCACTTTGTTTCATCAAATATATTCCCAATTTACTTCCCAAAATATCTAACTTCCTCTTAGAATCCTCTATTTGGTCAGAAAGCCATCCAAGGAAGCCCTTCGGTGCAAACCAAAAGGAGTTACCCCAAGAAGAGGTACCATCCTTCCTCAAGCCCCATTATTTTATTTTCATTCTCCATCATCACAACTATTATAATGACATAAATAAATAACAAAATAATTATCCTAAATGTACTTATATGTTTTTATTATAGGAATTTAACCAGAACTTACACAAACTTCCATTAAATGGGCAACAAACATACTAGTTTTTTGTATGATGATCTACCACCTCAAGAAATGATGTTGTTCATTTTTTTACTTTACCCCCACTCATTTTTTGGAATTAAAATTGAATAATATTGTTTATATTATATATAATATATTTTTTATTTATTTATGATGTTGGAATTATTATATATACAACATACCTTCACTCTTTCCATTTTTTATAAAAACAATAACTTTATTTGTGGATGCGTGGAATGACGGCTCCTCAAAGAGATATGATTCATTCACACTTTTAATGGATTTTATTAAGGTTTTATTTGGTGAAATTAAGTGATATATATTATATTTTTAACTCCTTTATTATTATTAAATTATTATATAACACATACCTTCATACATTCTATTTTGGGTAAATATGATAACTTAATTTGTGGATGTGTGGACTACTGCCACCTCAAAGTGAAGTGATTTATTCACACTTTAAGTAGAATGTATTGATGAAGAGTTTAGTAAAAATATATAATATATATGAAATAACAATTATAATGTAGTGATTATATATATATATATATATATATTTACAAATATCTCATTTACTTTATTTAAACACAATAATAAAATAAAATCAACGTTCATACGTACGTATAACCTACCATCTCCATGAACCATGTATTTAGTTTAATATTTAGATTTTTATGGATTATTATAAATATTTATATAATGAATATATATTATATATAAATAATTGTTCCACCTCTAGGTGGTGCATTTATAGGCGGTGTGGAAATGGCCGACGAGGATCATCACCCATCCATTTGTCTATAGAGATGGGTTCTCATCAAACTTACCATTCCTTTGTTTTGACCTATTCCGCATCATTATACTTTAAAGAAGGTTTAATTAACCATGTGGGAACTGTTGGTCCCAAAGGGCGATTGCGTGGGGGTCAAGTACTTATGAAATCGGTCCTTCTCAGATATAACTTCCTTGGATGGTCTCCAACGGGTTTATTTAAGGAGCCCAGAATTCCCAACAACCCTCGTATCCAAGATTCATGGACCTTATTTTCAAAGGAAGGTGTTCTTTGACTAAGGATTTATCCAATGACACTGAAGGACTCTACTGGTCGAGAGGATGAGAGGTCAGGCTCACCCCGCCCTTCCGGGAGAGGATTGTTTCATGTTCAATAACTCTCTTATAGATTTAAGTCATGTTCATATGAACATGAATCTTTGGTTCATTCCTGAAGAGTGTGTCCATGGGCTACACTTGGTTCGAAAAATCATCACAAGCATGCATATATTTGATTCTACGGAGGTGATGCTGACTTGAGCCATATTATAAGGCACTCCAGAGTTTATCATCATCCAGGGGGGACAGAAGGTGACTTAACATTGGGATAGAGCTCTCAAGGAGGGATTCCTATGTATCCTCGAGAGAGGAATCAAAACCCATGTTGTTAGGATTGTGTGGGGCTTACACATAGAAGCTACCCATTTTAGGGGGCATGGTTGAGAGGCCCCTTTATGGACAATAACCCATTTGAGCTTAGGCCTTCTAGAAGGCATCCTGTGTATCATGTTTTGATTAGGAAGTAGAGTTATTGTAGTTCAGAAAGTGAACGTGTTGTAATCTTCACAAACCTTTAAGCCCACCGAGTCATGCTCTGTGTGATAAACAAGAGGATTTGAAAGATTCATCAATGCACATGCCTCTTCCCCTGTTGGGGGGTAGGGATAGCCCATAGAGGAAGAGGACGAGGAGACGGTGGGAAAGGGCACCGAGCAATGAACCTTTCCATGTGAGATGGCATTAAAGGTCACATGGCCTGACCTCAGAAGGTTGGGGATTACCTCAATAGGAGGGCCCCAAAGCACGTTATATGAGGAATACTAAAGTTTGAAGTCATATAGCTTGGACGATGTCATCACAGTTTAACTTCATATGGATAAGACTGTTTGGGGTCTTACAGTTTAGGGACATGTGATAAGGACCACTTGTTATAGAAACCATGATTAACTAGAGGAAAATAATGTTTTCATATTTTGACATGCCCCAAACATGAGATGTGAGGAATGTGTAAACCATGATTATGGAGGATTCCAGATTGGTGGAAATGATTTCGGGCATGGAATCCATTGTGGCCTACAAAGGTAGTAGAGGTCTCTACTGGGGATGAATTTGTCTCTTGTTAATAAACCATATAGTAGGCAACATATGCAGAGCCACTGGGGCATGATGTGAATTGTTAAGAAGAGGTGTCCTCAGGACACCGACTGCCCATTTCTGATGGTCGAGGATGTTTTTGAAGATCCAAAATTTCCCAGTATACAATAGTTTAAAGTAATATAGCATGGATGATGATTAAATAGAGGATAACCATGTTGTGATTTTTCAAAATGCCTTCAGAATGAGAGGAGAGGAACGTACAAACCATGATTCTGGAGGATCTCAGATTAAGAGAAATGATACAAGGCATGAAAGCCATTATAGCATACGAAGGTTCGAAAGGACACTCCTAAGGATGAATTTGCCTTTGGGTGAGGACTGTTTTTGTGGGAAACATATGAAAATCCACTAGGGAATGATGTTCATAGTCAAACAAAGGTGTCTATAGGACATTGACCGTACTCTTCTGATGGCCATAGAGGTTTATGAGGATTCAAAATCACCAGAGACATAGAGTTTGTGGATGGAAAGGATATGTCTGGGCATTTAAGAAACCTTTAGACTATCATTGTCCCTGGAGATCTGGGTCAACCTAGCATAAGAGGTAGGTGATAGGACTTTTTAGGAAGTGCATGTGGTATGTCTCTTCTCAGGGTATTTAAGGGATGGATTTTTGGGAGGCATAAGGAAGAAATATAAAATGTCGTCAACCTGGCCCCAAAAGTTCACGATACGACTCTCCATTTTTTGGGCAGGGTGTATCTATAGCAGTATGGATGGGTGCGGATGAAATATTTTCGACATAGACCTGTCCGAGTATGATCTAACCACTTAGAATGGTACAAGGAGGATTTGGCCATGTATGATGGTACGCGGAGGAGAATTCCACAAACTGTCTTCCACATATGGGGTCTACAAAAACATTATCATTATATATATATTTTATATGTTTGAGGGTTTACTGTGAAGGGTCATTTGAATACAGTTCATAGAGAGTAAATTCTCAAACTTCATTTAGCATATGGTTTTCAGGATAGATTTTGCAAACTGCTTATGGTTCGCAGGATGGAATCCGCGAACTGCTTTAGTTGCGGGATGGAGTCCCACAAACTGCTTTAGGTGCAGGAGAAATTTCTCCCACACCTACTCTGTTCTTCATCCATTTTTCTTTAATCCTTGAGATATCTCCCCGTCTTCTTTTTTTCTTCAACTCCCCTGGTGGTCCTTTTATAGAGTGCTGATGAATCTATATCTACGGTTCGCGCGACACCTTCTACGGAAGCCCATGGAGAGGTATCTTGATCTATGAAAGACCCAATAAACTGGGGTTTTTAGCGGTGCGGTACGACATTAGATTATACTCATCTGTGAACTACATTTTTATCCGGGATGGTACGTGGGGCACACTTACATTGGATTTTTTCCAACGAAAATAGTTCACGACAGCTTCGGTTTGCGGGTGGAAATTCACCTCAAACATTTTCATTCGCTGGCCAATGCCTCATAGGCCAGCACACCGTAGGCCATCCGCATACCGGTGGTTCAAATTTTATTCCATTCACTAACCTTTCCTAGTGATGGTACGCCATCAGGCTGGATTCCTTTTCAAAATTTGATTTCTTCCAATTTATTCTCAAATTTGCAATACCATTTATATTTATTTTATTCTCCCAACTTGAACTAGTATTTTACTTCACTTTACTGAATTTTTGGGACCCTAAAATCATGTTTTATATTTTATAAATAATTAATTCATGATATAAGTACAAGGATCAGGAATAACAAGTCAAAACACATATAATAAACAAATCAGTTATTACTCGAAACATTACTTTAACATGG
Organism: Viscum album; assembly: GCA_963277665.1. NCBI lineage: Eukaryota > Viridiplantae > Streptophyta > Magnoliopsida > Santalales > Viscaceae > Viscum > Viscum album. The sequence continues at coordinate 779,393,806 of OY728153.1, read as the reverse complement.
AATTATTAATAAATGGGTAATATAAAGTCATAAGGTAATCATATATGTTAATGGATATAATATTATGGTTCTATGGTACATTTATAACATTATTATATTTATTATACATGAGGTTTGAACATGTACAAAGAAAGTCAATACTTAAAGACAAGGAATTTCATCCCAATTTTTATTGCTGTGAGATACATGTCTTATTCACCACTAATTTCTTTTGTATGGTGTTTATACTACCTATGGATGTATTATATGATTATAATACTTACCTTTATGTGTATATACATATCTATTTGATGATATTTCTTTCAGGGGGTTTATTTTTCAAAGTTCACCAAATTGGTTATGTAATTTTGTATCAATTTTTCTTCTTTGAGACACATGCCATGACATGCACCTATGTTTTTCTATGAGGTAAATATAATTCATTTGAACTATTATATCATGAATATAATTATTTTAATTATATTTAAATCTTAATTTAATAGTATTATTTCCATTTAATTATTATTTAATGTTTCCAAAGTGGTTATGATTTATAGCTACAATCTCACCATTTATCGAGATTGTTTATGACTATGATTCCATTAATGGAATATTATAATAAATCTCTCAATAAATATAATTAATTTTATTAACATATGGTTTTCATATTATATCCAAGTAATTGTTATATTTTACCACTCTTTGTTACTTAAATTAATTAATAATTTTTTTTATGAAAATCTGACTTTAGTTTTCTTTTCAGTCAGAAATCTATGTTATTTCAAAACTATGTTTTATAAAAATAGTTTCAAAAATGTTTTAATTCTATAATATAATGTTTCAAATAATTTTTTACCCATGCATTACTTTTTTTAAAAATTGTTTTAAAAGGAATCTTTTTTTCATTTTATGATTAAGGCACTTTTCTAAACTTTTAAGGTGAAAAAGGAATGTTCGGCATGTATGGACTTACCCACCATCATGACCATCATTTACTTGATACATCCATTGTATTTTTACAAGGATATTTTTTAAATAAAAATTTCCCTAAAATTTTGGAATTTTTTTCGATTTTTAAATAGTTTTCAAAAAAAAATTTGGTTAAAATTTGTTTAAATGATTTGCAAAGATTCCATTATATGTTTTTAAAAGGTTGTTTTAAAAGAAAAGGATTACAATTATTTCAAAGATTTTTTAATTATTTTTAAAATAATTTTCAAATAAATTTTTTTTCAAAACGTTTTCAAGATTTATTTATAAGTTTGAAAAGTGTTTTCAAAAGGTTTTCAAGATTTCTTTATAATTTTTCAAAGTGTTTTCAATGAAAATGGGTTTTAAAAGGTTTTGTATTTTAAAAATATTTTTTCAAATAAAAAAGGATATTTTCCTCAAGAAATGTTTAAAGGATTTTTTTATGATTCATTTATATGTTTTCAAATTATTTTCATGGAAAATTATTTTGAAAATGTCATATGTTTTATAAAGAGATTTTCAAAGAAAATTTATGTTCCAAGTGATCTTTCAAAATCCTTCTCCATACAAGATTAAATACTTAGATATATTTTATTATTTACTAGGGATATGATCCAAGGATACCATTAATATTATTTCTCTAAATGATATATGATTTAATGGCTTGATGTTTATGAAACTCATTTCTCTTCAATGGGTTATACCATGATAAATGCTTATGAAACCTTCTTCCTATCACGTGTTATTCTCATATAAAATTATTATGAATCCTATATATTTCCATATGTTATGATATTATTATATTTTTATGATACCAATTTAATTTCATTGGTTATGATATGATTTTTATGTAACCCGTCTCTTATTATGGGTCATGATATGATGAAATTTTTATTATCTTATTGTACATATATGTATGATTTAATAATGTGACATGAGGGACCTATATCTTCCTCCAATTAACTGGGTAATTATAAGTGGCATACGATATCAAAGGGTAAATGGGGTTTTTCCCAAGACTGAAAATAAAGGGTACATTGGTTGTATCCCAAGCCTGAAAATATGAGGGTACACAGGTTGTATCCCAAGCCTGAAAATAAAAAGGTACATAGGTTTTAGCATAAGATTGAAAAAATAGGGTTCATAGGTTGTAGAAAATGCTCTAAAATAAGTGGGTACATGGTTTCTTAGACCAAGCCTAATGAAGTTAAATGGGTGGTATTCCAATCCAAATAGGTTATGAAGGTCTTGGTAGGCTGCCTTGATATTATATTTTCTATTCTTATGTGTATGCCACAAATTCTATGTCTTATTCCTCAGTCATGGTTTTGTGGATTATTCTTATGATTCCCTTATGATTAATGAGTTATAAACTACCAATATTTATTCCATGACTAATGCATATTATCTTTGATATGCATGGTATGATCTTCTAATGACATGCTCATGTTACCATACCCTTATGTTCAAGATTATGCTTCTGTATCTCCTTTATTACCCTTGCAGAGAATCTGAATTCATTATTTTTTTGGGGTTTCTTTACCTAGTTTATGAAGATATGTATTATATATGATGTGTCTAATAAAGGTTCTAGTCATGAAGGTCTGGTGAGAGACAAAGTTTCTCACTTATGAAATAATTTTTATGTTTCCATGTTTCCAAAGGCACTAAACTAATACGGTATTTGGGCATCTATTTATGTAATGTATTTAGTATTCTAAAACATTAATGAAATATTAATGTATGAAATGTGAGAGTATATATATATTAAACCCCTCACACATATCTTTATAATTAATCAAGTTACTATTTTTAGGAAAAAATTTTGATTCTTTATTTGAAATGTATTTCAGCAAACTAATCTTGTTATTTCTTTTCTAGATTGATTCTTTCTTAAATTCTATCTTAATTCCTTTAGTATTGATGTTCATGTACAATTAAAAATGGTCCATGATGTAATAATTACTAACACAATAAATCACTTCTATTTGGTGTGAAACTCTTCACATCATTCTTTACAAATTTCTTGGTTGTTATTTGATTAATAGTCTTCTTTATTTATTCACCTCCCAAAGATAACCCGTCATCTTATTTTCTTGCTTAATTTTTATTATGGTCTTATCTTAATATCAATATATGATTTTTGAATGATTAGTTCACCACATCACTCATCATAATAGTGAAAAATTCTCCTATAAAAAAATCAAAGTGGTCTTGTCTTCCCTTAGATTGATTCATGCACTGTGAATTCTGCTTCAATTGTGAAAGTTTTCTATTTTATTCAGCTATGACCCCCCTAAATATTAGCATTCCATAAATTTATTTAATGAAATATCATAAAAAAATTATTTATTAATGTCCAAAAATCCAATTACACTATAATTAGTCAATAAATCTTGATTTCTACTTAGGTGACACATTTTGATTGTCTTTAACACCTTACTGATTTTCAAAACACAGTTCTTTTTTTCCTTTCTCTAGAGAAAAATAAGAGAAAAATAAGGGAACAATAATTCCTACACTTTTTTACATCCACATTTATCAATGTAGTGTATTTATGAGAATTTTTCTTCACCCATGTTTGTTCATATTTTAAAGTTGAATATGAACTATTCATAAAAAAATATTAGTATACAAAAATTTATGAAGATAAAATATTAACATTTCCAATGAGGATATAATATATTTATCATTAGAAAATTTCAATGACTTCTTACACCATGGTTAATAATTTTTAGAAATAAGACTATTATTAGATGCGTTCTTGGAAAAACCTCTTTATAAATAACTTGGGAAGACTCATCTTGTGTCTCTTCCCTATTTATATATTTCAATAACCATTAAAGATATTTTATGATGAGAGAAATATTTTCATCTTCAATAATTTTCCTTCTTTCTTCCCACCAAATTATTTTCTTACGAATCTCATCATCATGAAACTGTTTTTCCTTCAGTAATAAATTGTTAATCTCAATAATTATTATTTTTACTTCAACCTTAAGCTGATCATATTTGACATTTAAAGATATATTATGTAGCTTTTACTATGCCTGTCAAAATCCTGAAAAAACCATTCAAAATAAAAATTTCTCATATACATGCTTTTTAATTTCAAAATATATTTAATAAATAATTTATTGTAAAGAGAGATTGTTTCATCCTTTTCTATGACAAGTTATATAAGAGTTTTGTTTTTTTAAAACCTTTCTAGATAACATCTCATCCATAGTATTTTCCCCCTTTTCAAGATGTAAATTTTATCCTGAATTTCCTTGAAAAATTTGACTATACACATGAACACTTATTTTTGGAACCTTCTACAAATTATTTATGATTTTAGAATTGACAACATCTACATCACATATCAAAATTGATTCATAAGAATTATAATCAATTAGATTAAATAAACTATTACCAATATCAGTGGATTTCGATAGAAATTGTTCTTAATTTATCTATGAGTTAATCTTTGGTTTATTTTCCTCTATTTTCTTCACAATTTTCTGATTTTTGACTGAAACATCAACATTTCTAGTATCTGGAGTAGAGGTAGGATTTTCTATATGAATTACTTCCGAATCGTCATCAAAATCAAATATATACTTCAAATACTTCAAATATAATAAACTGGGAAAGTAAAGTAGACCCATTCATAGGTGTATCCTTTCATCTAATACCAATTGATATGACCAATGGATGGTACATTCATGCAGAGTGTGTGTGAGTGAGGGGTGGGGGGGGGGGTGGGGGTGAATTAGGTGTGACATATTATACTGATTTTTTTCCTTTTCTTTTTCACCCTTTTAATTAAAAACTCTATCACTTGGTGGGATGAGTGGATACTATACGCAATTAAAAAAGTTAATGAAACACGACACACATTATTTTTAAAAGGTTAGGTACTAAGACTCACTCTTTGGTACAACCATATATACACCCCAATTACGGATTCTTCACTAAATACAAGTGTTTATATCCATGGAAATCCCCATTCTCATCAACACCAAGTCCCACAATGTTCCCACTCTAGATTACCTATAGATATCACCAAGATTACACCTAAAAAAGTGACTCCTAAGTCCCATAGAATTATATCTATACTACATCCCACAATTTTATGAGTATACCATTGTCTTTCATATACTTCGGAGTCTAACTGAGGTCTTCTCCAATTCTAGAGTCCCAATATAGACTTCCACTACACTTAAATATTTGGTCCATTGATAGAAATATCTTTTTTAGCTTATGACTTATTATAGACCATCTTATTATTTAATCATTCTCTATAAAAAAATCAAATCACATGATCTACTCATTTACACTATTTCATTAACTTTGGAAACTGATAAACAACTGCCTCATCTTGTCACTATCCACTAATCTTCAAATTATATAATCTTATCTCAGCCCATTTACTACTTAGGTACATGGCTTTTAAAATTATGCTCAGATCAATCTCGAATCACTGTACACTATTCATGAAAAATATATTGCATGTGTATTTCTCTATATTTTTTCATGTATGATACAATGCATGGTCTTATTAACTTTCTTCATAGTATATTACAATATTATTCTTATTACCTTATTTCATAATAGATTCATACATTGTATTTCTTTGATAAACCATTGCCCACGTACTGCTTCACTATTTCACTTTCACCTCATGTATGCATATTATTGTATAAATGTTGTGTCATAATGTCTTCAAGGTTTAGCTTACTGTATTATGAAACCCAAATTTCTTTATGAAAGCACATCCCATGTAACATCTTCACTCTATCATATGTATGTATTATGTCACATGTATGAAAATAAAATTCCACTATGTAACTATATATTTTGGATCTTATCTTCACGAAGAATTGATGGTTATAAATATACTTTTCCTTCAATTGAACAGAACTCAAAAATCAATTTTATGTATCTCCTCACTATTTATTTATAGAATAATTCTAAATGTGAATGGAACAATAAGATGACCATGAAAACAAATTGTTCTTCATGTGATAACAAAGGAAAATAAAAAATATGACATCATAGAACATTCTCTAGAATTCATATAGTTTTCCTATTCTATTTTTCTCTCTCAACACTCTCTCAGATTTGGGTTTTGTTAAAATTGAAAAATTTTGAGGCCCCGGGGAATTTATAGAATACTCCAACCAACTTAACTCCACTTCCTCAACTGATATGTTCATCACCATTATTCTATGCACAATGAATTAACCCATGCATATTGGATTTAGAAATATACACCTTCACAAAATGTAACTCAGAATATTCCATGCGATTCAACCTTCAACGTAGCTTGAAAAAAAGTTCTTGGCATGAAGTGTCTTCATCTAATGATGCACAACACTACCATGGGATTGGTTAAATCACAACAACTTAATGAAATTGCCATATGAATAACCTCCAATGAATTTATAAACCCATCTGCCAATGTTAGAAGATTACATTGATGAAAATAATAGGAGACATGTTCTTTTCATGTGATTTATGGTGGATATATAGTACTATTCTCTCACTTATCTAGCATCAATTTTTCAAATAGTCTAGACCTTTATAATAATATATTCCATCCCATAGACTCTCTAGAATAGGGAGTATCCTAGGGTATTCTATTGTAACCACACCACACACACCACAACCATGCTATCGTGCCATGCCTCTATGTGATGTCTCTATTACCTCCATGAAAACACATGCACTCTCAAGACTTTCCCATATACAGGCCTAACCATCACTCTTCTTGGCTACCACCAAGGATGACTAGAGGTAGACTATACCCACCTAATCAATGGTTTTAGGGTATGGAACCCCATGTGTGAAGAAGTTATTTATTTTGTATTATTTTATTTAGTGTTGATTCGTTTTGAATTTTTGTTGGTTGGGTGTTGAAAACCCATGTTTTTGAAGGATTTTTTAGAGGAAAAACATTTTCCTGCATGATTAGTACTCACCATGCAGTTCTCATGCAGGTCCCCTTGTGCATCTTAAGTGTGGAACACAACTTTTTTATGGATTTTCAAATAGTATAGAAAGAGTACATTAAGGCTCTAATTTTTTATAGATATATTTATCACAACATCCTCAGAGTTTTTCAAAATTTTCAGTGCTCCCCAAAATTAATGTTGGGATTTAAAAGTTTTAGGGATGAGGCATATTATTTTTCAAAACCCTGAGGTTTCCAATGAGTAACCATACAAGGGGTTCCTGGTTTAGGTAGTGTAAAACACATATTTGGAAAATTGTTTAGGAAATCGTACAACCAAACCATTCAACTTGACTGGGTGCTTAATTTGTTTTCCAATATAACCCTCTTCTTGTATAAGGGGTTTTACACCCTCTTATCCGCATTCACGTTGATCAAAATTTGGGATTTAGGTAAGAGATTCTTCTTTCTCCTCCTCTTGATTCTTGGATGTCCTAGATTGTTTTCCAATAAAATAAAAGGTATCTATTATTCTACTTATCTTATACTCCTTATTTATTATATCCTAGGATTCTCTTTAATCTTGGGACCCTAATCCACTGTAACAACTAGGGATTGGGTTTGGAATAGTTCTAACCTAGGGATTAGATCTTATATATCTTATAGTGGAGGCCTTTTTTCTTATTATAGTGGTCACCATTAAATGAAACACTTGACATCATAGATTTATTCTATTTGAGGTTGGTGTTTTTATAAAATTGTTTCCATTTGAATTAAAAACTTTCTTTTTCCCTCTAAATTCCTTTTTGGAATTATTATTATATGTGGGGACTTTTAAATGATTTTAAACCATTTTCTGATGTTTTAAACATAGAAAAATTGGTTTTTCTTGATAATTCCATGTTTCCATGTTTAAGATGTAATTATTAATGGTGGTATGATTTACTATAACTTATGTATATAATTTTGAAATGGTTTTCATGCTGTTAAATGGTTTTGAATCGATTTTGGTTTTTATTGAGCGACAAAAATGTTTTAAAGGGAATTCTGGTTTTAGATAAGGGTTTCACATCAAAATGAATTGTTAAAAAAGTTTTTTATTTGAATTTTAAATTGTTATTTGTAATATTAATTTGGTTTACCCCTTTTGAATAATTCCCTTTTATATTTTGTAAATGTTTTAAAAGAAATAGTTTTCATTTGGCCTTGATTTTGTTTTCAAAGAGGAAGAACCATGTTGAATGGAATATTTGAAATTATTTAATGATAGGATTGGTTTCATTTAACCTATAAAAATGATTTAAATAGTGTTTACTAAAATGGAAAATGGATTGGAATTCCAAGATATGTGTTTGTGTTAAAATCCTAGTTTTCACTTTGGTTTTAGTGGTGGATGTGTGAAACCCCTTGAATAATCCTTATCTGTATACCCCTTATGTTGGTTTATTATCACTATGTGGTGGTTGTTTATCCCCTTTAGGGGTAATGTTATTTTTATTTCATGGGTGCATTTTTATGTTTATTAATTTTCATCATTAGGTTTTAGGGACGAGTGTAGTTATAAATAAGCCATGTGTGTTATACTTGGATTGTTTGATCCTATGCCTCATATCTTTTATCATTCATGGGAAGATGAGTATTAAGTGGAAGATCTATATTGTTCCTCTATTTTGGTCACATGCTATTAGTTTCCCACCGATCATGCTAGGAATAAGAGAATTTTGGGGGTTGTTCACCACAATGAATCTTGTGTGGGATAATTAGATGAACAATTTTCAGACTTTAGTGCATGCTGATAGCTGGTTCCGGACGGTTATACCAATATACAATTTTATGATGGTATTTTTAGGGATCCTATGGAATATCCCATGACATATTTGATTTCCTGGTGAGTTAGTGACTGAGGGGAGCTTTATCTAGTTCTTATTTCTATAATTTCCCTTACTTTCTTTATCATGGTATTGTTTCTTTATTATATTTGGTATATGATTAATTAGGTGTGGTTCCTGCTTGTTGTGCATGACCATTATGTGTATTAGTTAATTTTCTTGGGAAATGTGAGTTTTCAAAGATGTTTGGGGAAAACATTTCTTGATTTTAAATAATCATTGGTTTGTGATTTAAAGTTGATTTCAAAATGGGTGTTTCATTTAAAATTTGGATTTTTTGGGTCAAATGTTTTAAAGTGATCATTTTCATTTAGATAAGAACAAATGTTTTTTGAGAAATGTGAATGGGTGTGTGTGGTTTTAAAATAGATTATATTGGCATATTTGTTTTCAAAATTTGTGGGTTTGGTATTGGAAAAAATGAATTTTTTTGTTTATAATTACAAAATTGTTCTGGATTTCAATAAATACATATGTGAAAATATTACTTTATAGATTTATTTTCAAACTATCATTGACTAATTCCATTATGAATCATATTTCATATATTCGGAGGGTTTTGGTGACCTACTGGGATTTTTAGGTCATGCTTCTATATATTTCTGGTTCTAGTTTCATAGTTGGATAATTTCTTGTTCATCGTGGATGACATGGGGTGAGTTGGGTGGAGATGAGAAACCAAAGGGTGTGTGGAGATGGTTTGGGCTCAACATGAGTTGGTTGGTAGTTGTTTTATTTTTATTAAGTGTTGTTTCATTTTTCCTGATTATATATTTCCCTTCGGTTTTTTTTAATGATTATACTATTTGACATGATTATTTTTTTGAATTTAGTATATATCAATTATAATATTATTTATCTTATTTTTGGGTGAAATCAATACAGAAAAGATTTTTATGATGCCCATGAACTAGTTGCCAGCCCGTGGGGATCAAGAGCGCCCTTTAGGCCTTGTGAAAGGCTAAGTCAGGTGTTAGGTTAGATGATAGACTGATATGATTCATTAAAAAATTATATCAGATGAGGTTTTGATTTAGTAGGATCCTAAGATCTTTTTTTCATCCCTTTTAATCTATGAATGTCATAGAAAAAAGGAGATTAAAGTTGTCCAATCTTGATAGGTAAGGGTGAGAAATGTCTAGCTAGCTCTTACTTATCCCAAGCCACAAGATGTCAAGGAAATTTGGGTTTCAAATCATTTATTTGGGTTAGTTTTAGTTTCTTTTGATGGATTCTAGGGTGATTTTATTTTTTGATCCCATTTAATTATGTCAGTGATAGTGGGGTTTGTTCCATAGTTTCAGTGCATAAAGGGAGAAGATCTTGATCTATTTGGTTGTCACATACATCTTGGGAGACTATGTGATGGATGAATTGTAAAGTATACCTCCTTAATATGGTGTGTTTCATTATTGGAACATGTTTTACCAACCATATGTCTAGAACATTCACAATATTCTTTCTTTCTAAGTTATCCTATTTGGAATCCTCCTGATTCTATATTTCCCAAAAAGTGATTTTTTCTTGTTAGAGATGGAATAAAGAGAGTTTTTATGCATTTTTTTGATTTGAATCATGAAAAAATTATTAGGATTCTTATGAATGGCTTTGACTGTTAAAAAAGAGATCATTTTCAAAAAATGGAGGAATTTTTTTAAATGGATTTTTTAACAACTTGGTTTTAAAGGTTGTTTTATAAAGTGACTATTTTACTTGTGGTTTTTGGGAATTTATTTATTTAAAACATTAATCTATAGGGTTTCTTAAAATAAAATTATTTAAAAATAGGTTTTTGAAAGATTCTCAAAATTTTAAAAGTGATTTTCTGTTCAAGGAAATTTCGAAAGGTGTTTTGAAAAGGGAAATGTGTTTTGGATGAGAATTCTTCAGAATCCTGGTTTTTAAAATAAAATCGCAATTGGAAAAATATATTATCACTTTTCTTGTTATGGAAAATGTGTGTGTTATCCACCAAGGTTTTTGTACTTGAAAATTGTGGTTTTTATTAGTTTTCATAATGTGCCTTTATGGAGGGTCATTTTAAAAATTTATTGGTGAATTTTATGTGCCTCATTTGAGGTTTTATATTAATGTTCCTTGATTTCTAGTTGTGAAGGAATAATATGTTTTTTTGGGAATTAATTGAGGCTTTTAATTTCTATTGCTATTATAGTATGCCTCCCAAAATTTTTGGAAGTGTTTCTCAAGTTACAGTTCCTACCCATACTCAAAGAGGAGCGGTGGAAGTGGAATATTATTTGTGCTCAGACCCCATCTCAAACTTCTTGAATTTTTATCTTCCCTATTTTAGTAGTGAATAAAGTTTAATGGAATTATTTAAGTGTTTGGAAGAGACTGTGGTGATCCTTAATTCTCACAGGACACCCAAAACATTATGGGTGATTGTTTTTGAGAGTTTACTAGTCGATTTTAGCCATGTCTAGTGGGAACCGACAGTACCTTCCCAACTAAATAGAGGCATGTATATGGAGCTCTTCAAGATAGATTTTTTAGTGGTTCTTTGCTAGGGAAATGAAAGCGGATAAGGATTATGAACTTTTGAGCTTTTTCTAAGGTGACTAATCAGTGATGGAGTACGTCAATAGCCTTTTGAAGTTGGTTGTACTTTCTAAAAAATTTTAATAAGCTGGGTTTCCAAAATAGGCATTGGGTTTTATTATTTTGTGGATGTATTGTATTTGAGGAACTTTACTTTGTGGGATGTAATTTTGTCTTGGGGATTCAGCTATGGTTATTAGGATCTTGTTGATGGTTCCTTTAAGGGATGTTTTTAGTGGATTTAGTTTAGGGAATGCCTAGTTTTTTGTGGGATTATTCCCCATATCCTACCCCTTTTTGTGTTTTATAGTTGTACTTGGGTGCCATTTTGATAAGAATCATTTTTTTTGCGAACTATATTGAGAGTCCTAGTAACACCAGTTATTTTATCAATCTGTTGATATGCTCATTTCTTTGACACAATATGGGACTTGGGTTTAAAATTGGGTAACTGGGGTGTGTGATACACTAGTTGAGTTAGGAATACGAATTGGTGTTTAGCTATGGACGTTTTGGATGCACCATGTGAGGGTGATCCAATTTTTGACCATAGTTTATCCACTACTTTCATTACTCAAGGTGAGATGTTTTATTGTTCTTTTGAGTCTTCTTGTAGTGGTTTTCCCTTCCTTGGGTTCAAAATTGATTGGGGGTTGAGAGTGAATTTATCTTGTGGTTGTTTATTGTTTGAGGATGCATTTCCCAGTAGTTTTTCTTTCATGACACCATGGTAGAGGAACTATAAATGGAGGTGAGACCTTTTTAGAGTAAATCTAAATAATGATGAGTCCATGTTAGGTCTCTTGTACTTCATAGGACTTCTGTTTGAGGTTATCATGTGTTTTTTATTTGATACATTTAAAGAAATTTGTGGTCAATTGGTTTGATCATTTGGGGGTTATGGTTGTTAGAATGTGGTCAGATCATGTTGCGTGTTTATTTTGAGTTAGGTAATATTTGGGTAATCCATTCAATCTTTCCTTTCTTCTCGACTGTAGACATTCTAGGGGAATAAATTAGAATGGTGGGGAGTTTGTGACACCCCTTGTGTCACAATGTTTTTTGTTTAATATTATTTTATTAGGTATTGACTGGTTTTGAGTATAAATTGGTTATGTATAGAGAATCCAAGTTTTTAGAGGCTTTTGGGTATGAGAATGGTTATCCCTCATGTTTAGTTTTAAGCATGTGGGTTCCCTGGCGTGTATGTGTTATAGTGAATTACTTGTGTATGGTTTCTCAAACAGTGCGACAAGCTTGTGGTTTTGAACTAATATTTTATACATATGTTAGAATGTCTTTTGAATGGTTTCTGGAGCTCTTTAGAGATCCCTAGAAACTATGTAGGGATTTGGGAGTTTCAGTGGTGAGGCTTAAGGTTTTTCCAAACAATGTGACACCCAAGAAGTAACCGTACGACAGGTTCCTAACCGAGGTAGTGTCTAGCGCATGGTTGGCTCATGGTTTTTCAAACCATGTGAAAAAACCACATGACCTATCCAACTGTTCAAATTTTTGGGATTTACCAAAATTCACTCTATTATTATAATAATTTTTACACCCTCTTCTCCCGTTTACATTGGCCAACCATTGGGAGCTAGGGAGGATATTCTTCTTCCTCCCCTATTGATTATTTTCTCTCATTCTACATTTTCCAAGAAAATCCTAGGTATCTCTTATTCACCTTATCTTATACTCCTTATTATTTCTTCTCTCCTAGGTATCCACTTCCTATCAGGTCTCTAATCAACTATAAAATCTATTTATTGGGGTTTAGACAGTTCTAACCTAGGTTTTTGGTCTTTTATTCATTGTAGAGTTTGTTTTCTTGCTTGTTGGGGTGGTATCCATTAAAGGTGACTCCTTTTAGCTTGGATTTCTTCCCCATGAGGTAGGTGTTTCTATGAAATTTTTTCCTTTTCGAATTAAAAATACTATTTTCTTTTTAAATTTCATTTTTTATAAGTATGATTATATGTGATATCTTTAAAGTTATTTGACACCATTTGTTTGTGTTTTAAACATGTAATAATTGGTTTCTCATACTAATTCCATGTATTCATGTTTAAAATTCCATGTTTAATTCCTCAAAGAATTATTGTAATACCCATTTGTATTCTCGAAATATTTTTCATGTTTTAAAATGGGGTTTTGCCCAGTTTTTGCTATCATTGAGTGAAAAAGACATTTTAAATAGAATTTGGGTTTGATATGTGGTGTTGACCACAAAATGATTTGTGAAATGGTTTTTTATTTTGATTTAAAATGGTGATTAGGATCATGTGTGTGGTATAACCCTATATATAATATCCTTTTGGATTTTGGAAAGGTTTTAAAGGAAATGGTTGGCCTTTTTCCTTATTATGGTTTTTAAAAAGAAAGACCCTTTATGAAGGGTAGCTTTGAAATGTTTTAATGAAGAAAGTGGTTTCATTGAACCTCTAAAAATGTTTTAGATTATTTTTTCTCAAATTTAAAGGAGATTTTAATTTTTTTCCATGGTGTGGTGATAAAAGTCTGATTGGCACAATGGTTTTAGTGGTGGATGTAAGACACCCATTGATTTTCCCATGTTTGTATACCCCTTATGTGGGTTTATTTTCACTATGTGATGCTGGTTTCTCCCCTTGAGTCTAAATGTGCTTGTTATATCATTGGATCATTTTTTATGTATGGGGATTTTTATAATTAGGTGTTAGTTTGGAGGGTAGTTGTGGTTACACCTTGTGTGTTATACTTGGAATATTTGATCCCATGAGTCACTTCCTCTATTTTTCATGGGAAATTGGGTACTAATAGGATGATCTATCTTGTTTTTATTTCTCTTTCAAATGTTCCTAGATGCTTACCAGCCATGATAGTAATAAGGGCTAGTTTAGGGTTGGTCATCGTGATGATGCTTGTGTGGGATAATTATATGACCGATGTTTGGAATTTAGCATATGATGGTAGATAGTTTAGGGTGGTAAAACCCATATATGGAAAGATGATTGGAATGTTAGGGATCCTATGGTAGATCCCAAGATAAAATTGATTTCTTAGTGAGTTAGTGATTGAGGGGATCCTGATCTAGTTCTTGTTTGTATCATTTCATCTGCTTTCATTATTATGGAAACTCATTTTTTTACATTTGTTACATGCCTCAGGATGTGTGGTTCCTGCTTATTATGATATACCTTTGTGGGAATTGGGTTATTTTTTATAGAAAAGTGAGTTTTAAAAGATGTTTGCGGATAACTTATTTTGAATTTAAAGACTCTCGTGCGGGTAATTTTAAGTGGATTTAAAAATTGGTGTTTTATTTTAATGTTATCTTAGTTGGAGGAATTTTTTAAAGTTACTATTTTAATTTAGATAAAATAAAATGAGTTGTTTTGAGAAATGTTAATGGGTGTGTGTGGTTTTGAAATAGAATAGGATGGTGGATTTGTTTTCAAAACCTATGAGTTTTGTTTTGTAAAACAAATGGAAATGTTTTGATTTATGAGTATATAATTATCTTGGGTTTCTATTAAGTGTTATATGAAAATATTACTTTCTAGATTTATTTTCAAACTAATGTTTATTAATGGTCTTACGAAACACATTTAAAATATTTGGAGGGTTTATAGTGATCAAATGGGATTTTTAGCTCACAACTATATATATTTTAGGTTCTAGGTTCTCATTTGGATCCTTTATTATTCGCCGTGGCTGACGTGGAGTGATTTGGGTGGTGGTGACCAAGCAGAGCTTGAGTGAAGATGATTCGAGGTCTGATCAAGTTGGTTTTTTGTTGTCTTATTTATAGTTCATGTTCTTTATTTTCTACTTGGTTTAAATATTTTCATTTAGATGTTGTTTATGATTATGCTGTGTGGAATTTTTATTTATCTTCGATTAAGTATTTATCTATTATACCAATTCATCTATATTGTAGGAGAGACCATTAAAAAAGGGTTTCCTGTGATGCCAATGAACTAATTGATATCCTGTGGGGAATTGAAATGCCCTTTAGGCCTTACGATGGTCTAGGTTAGGTGTTGGGACGGATGTATCCCAAGATGGTTCATTACATGGGGTGTATTTGGCTAACTAGGTGGTTGGAACATATTTTTTAAAGTAAAATCTTATAAAAAAAATTCAAAAAAATTTCATACTAGTTCCAAGACAAATGTATTCACATTCTTCACCATTCCTCATGAAAAAATAAAAATTTACATGATCTAAATTTTCAAACTTAAATTCCCCTCTTTCTTTATTTTTTGAAATGCATTTATAAATTCCAATACTCTTCAAAATAAAATCAACATTACTTCTTTTAATTATGTAAATAATATGAATTCTATAAAACATATCTTGAACATGTATTAGAAATTAGGACTAGTTCAAAAATTATCACGATTAAAGAACATTGAATTTTCATCACAAAAAATTATTGAAAACAAATTCAGATTATGTAAAAGTTCAATAAACAACATAGGTTCTTTATAAGTCAAATAATAGTACCTAAAAAATAAATTTAATTTATTATTTTACTTCATTAATGTTTTTATTGAAAATTGTGTGAAATACTTAAGAATAAGTTTCAAATGAATTGTAGTTGTTTAGAGCATAGTTGATTTTAAAGCGAAGTATACAGGTGCCCATTGAGTAGGCACCGAGTACCCAACAGGTCAAGAATATTCAATAATATATATTTCACTATCTTCAAAATTACCCTTTATCAGTAATAAATAAAACCTGATAAAGTTGGTATCTTTATTAGTACTTGAGAAACGTACCCATAATAGTGAGTTTTATCAATGTTGAAAAATCTCTCATAAAAACTACATTTGTTAGCAAGTTTTTTAGTGCTAACAAATATCACCCATTATCAGCACTTCATTTAGCGCTAATAAATGTTACTATATATAAAGTATTTTATATATACATATTTATATAGTCTATAATATAATTTATGAAATATTAAAAATATTTATATTTATATAAATAAAAATATATATATTCTTAATCATTTTTTACTCTGGTTTATAGCATATTTAAATTTATGTTATATAATTTACAATAAACTTATATATTTAAATTTATATATTTTATCTATATTTAAATTTATATAAGTATATTCATATTTAAAATTATTTATTTATATTTATATTATATAATTTATAATATACATATATATCTATAATGTACATATATATTTATAATTAAATTCATGTGTTTATATATATTTATATATATTTATTTGAGAACATACACACTTGAGTACACACACATGCCATATATATATATATATATAATGTTTATTCAGTTGATAAGATTATAAACCACAAATAATGCATACACCTAGATACCCCAGTGAGTTCAGCCTCATCCCTCCCCACATGGAATGTCTCGAACCCACCCGATATATTTTATTATGTTTCATGGCTTGAAATCATAGGGACCCGAAGTCTTAGTTGAAAGTGGCCCGGAGACCCATTGAATGAGATGATCAAAAGGTCCAAACGACCATCCTACATCTCAGGAAGACACTATTCTTGCACTAAATCACCCCAAATCAGTAATAATTTCACTATATATCCCACATAGTAGAATCACCAATGTTTCCAAGAAGGTAGTGCCACCATCCGTTGCAGATCGGGTGTTTATGTGGTAAGAGGGATGATTAATAGGTGCCAACACATTCATCACTCTTTTAAAACATCCACCTGATGATGCCTACATGGATCTCTATTGTACTACCTTCCAGGTCATACCATGAAATCTGGTTTATTCCATTATGTTGAGCATCACATGGATGGTCACCCCTCTACCCCACATCAAAACATCCGGGGGGTAGAATGTTAGTTGATAAGAACTAATGCACCCATTTCTCTTTTTGAGCCACACAATGAGTGACACATACATGTTTCCACATTACATCATCCACCTTTTGCACCACACCATCTATCTGGCCCCTACATTGCCTCTAATTATTGTGCATTCACAAAAAGTGATCCCCTATTCCCCCCATAAATAGCTTGATAGATCTCTCTAAAAAGGTGGCTACAAGGGTTTGAACCCAGATTGTTGTATTATTACGGGGATGCCTTTAGCACTTTTCCATAACCACAACACACACACACAAATATATATATATATATATATATATATATATTCTAAAATATTATATGAACTATATAAATAAATATATAAATACAATAAATATGGTTTATATTTAAATTCATTTTTTATTTATATTCATATTACATAATTTACAATATACATTTATATATAATTATATGTGTGTTTACATATATATATATATATATATATATATATATATTTTATTATATAAAAATATATTAAAATACAAACATGCATAAAAAATCAATATTAAAAATTATTATTCATATTAAGATAAAAATTTATTATTAATCTTATTTTCAAAATCTATTTAAAAAAATTATAATATTTTTTAATTAAAGAAAATATTTAATAATTTATTTAAATACATTAAAAATGTATATTTAAATTTAATGCATTGATTTCTTAGATAATTATATGAATATGTAAATGAACATATTTTTATTTAAGTATATTTATATATTATATAAGTAAATAAATATAAATAAATATCTATATAATCATTGTTGTTGTATCATGAATCTTGGATACGACCTAAAAATATCATGGTGTGATAAAATACAACAAATGAAACATAATGGGGGCTAAATACTTATGTGTATATAAAATATGTATATATGCACAAATTTATATATTTGTGTGTGTGAGTGTTTGTTTATATTGGTATGTATATATGTATGTATATGTGTATATTTGAATGCATGTATTTAGATTCATGTTGGTGCACTACTACAATAAGGGCCTTTAGTGAGCACAAAATGGGGTTGATTTTAGACTATCATTGTTGGCTATAATGACCGCTGATTAGAGGTTGCTATAAGTTATGCAGTTGTGGCCTACAGTGAAAACCATTTAGTGATCACGCTATTCCCCCACATGCTTTTATATAGTTAATTCCAAATGGTGGTCTCTATAGGTAATTAATATGTTTAAAAAAATGCACTAGACAACTTATATTTTTTTAAACACAACTATAATTATATAATACAATATATTTTTACATGATATATAATTTTATAAGATAAAAAATAACATCATTCAATCGTTTTCCAAGATCCACGCCCACCATCTTATATAACATAAAATCAAAATATTGAAACTAAAATTACTATATTTAATAAATAATAGAATATAATTATTAAATACCAATAGATTATTTAAATTTAAAATTATCATAATAAACAATATGTGGTCATTTTATTTTAAATATTTTTATATCTCTTAATTATTATTTTTATTTAAAACTACTTGATCAGTTTGTTTGAGTATATTTCAAATCGTATTGTTGCACTATTAGATCATATACATCAAAAATAAGTAGAATACATATGACCAATGAGTTCACATCAACACAATATTGTTTTGTATGGTCTTTACCAATACACACATCATTTAGTGTTAAGAAAAGAATTTTCTTTAATTATAGGAAAACAGATTATATTGACTCATTTTTAATTATAACATTTCAAAAATAAATCATTGGTCATTCTCAAATAATTTCATGGAAAGAAATATTTTTTTATTATTTTTGACCCCACCCCTAAGGAACATTTTTAATGTTTTCTAATTCATTATGTATTTCTTTTTTAGTTAGTCCCAACACACCATATATTAGATTGGTTCCCCATCTACTTGTACACATAAAAAACAATTATAGATAATATTCTTATGATTTCATGTCTATTCGAGGTTATTTATTATGGTTTTCACCATCACACATATGTTTTAATGTTTTAAAACACTAAAAGAGTGGTTTTAGTTATACATGGAAAATGAAAACTCAGATTAATGCTACGTTTCTTCCTACTTTCCAAAAATAAATATATACTTCTTCCTATTATTTTATGCAATCAGAGACAATTTAATTTTTTTTTACCTACTCATACATACTTTTAATGATCTTAAATTATTTAAGAAATACTAATTAAGTTAATATACAAAAATATCATATTAGATTGATGTGTCAGTTACCCATAAATATCATAAATAATTTCTATAATTATATCCTATAACTTATCATCAATTTGAGGTCTTTTTCTATGGTTTTGACCATTACAAGAAGATTTTAGTGTTTTTAAACTCTAAAGATTTTCATTCAATCATATAGGTCAAACAATAACTTGGATTGATGTGATTTCAATTCATACATTTTAAAAATAAATCTATGATTTTTTATATTTTTCATAGTAATCGGAGGATATTTTATTTTTTTACCCCCTTATATATGTATTTAAAGACTACCAATTCATTATAAACTTAAATTTTAGTCGATTCAAGACCTTCACATAATATATTTATATATTATCTGCCCATACACATATTTTTTTATATAATTGTTAAATGATTCAAATGAATCTAAGGCCTTTTCTATGGGGTTGACCATTATGCACATGCTTTAGTGTTTTAAAATAAAATAATGAATTTCGATAAATTTAGTTAAACAAAATATTTTATTAACACATTTTCTATTTAAAAATCTAAAAAATCTATCTAAATATTTTGTTTTATGATTTACAACAACCAAATATCATTTTTTTCATTTGGAAACCCAAAACAAGTTTTTAAATATCATTAAGAACTTCTTATTCCGTAATATCTAACACAGCAATCATTGGATCAATGTATCATCTATTGATACAAGTGAGAAATAATTCCATTATATCTTTTAATGATTTCTCAAAAATATGAGGTCCTATTATATGGTTTTGACAATTACATGCTTGTTTTAGTGTTTAAAATATCTAAAATTGTATTTTAGTCATCCCAAAAAAATGAAAACTTGAATTGATGCACTATAAGTTACTACTTTTCATAAATTAATCTTTCATTATTGTCTTATGATTTAAGGATAACCATACATCATTTTCTTAATTTATATCCCCTAATGCATGTTTTTAATGTCCACTAATTCTTTAAGAGCAGCGTATTTAATCAGTCTGGTCACACAATATTTTGGATCTATGTGTTCTCTACTTGTACACATTAAAAAATAATCTAAATATAGTTTTATTATGATTTCATGTTATGTAGGGGTAATTTTATATGGTTTTGACCATCAAACACATGTATTAGTGTTTTAAAGCACTAAAATCAAATTTTCAATCATCCTAGTAAAATGAAAACTTTGATTAATGAACCATATGTTACTACATTTCAAAAATCATTGTATGATTATTTTATAATTTTTTATCAATGATTATATTTTATTAACATGATTTTGACCCCCCATACACATGTTTTTAAAGTATGATAATTCCTTAAGAACTTCCTATTTAGTCAGTCCAAGAACACCACATGTCATATTGATGTGTTGTATTCTTATAAATATGAAAAATAATTTTCAAGAAAATTTTACTTTGATTTCACACAAATATAGTGTTGGTTTCTAGGGTATTGACTAGTATATGCATGTTTTAGTGTTTTAAAACACTAAGAATGCATATTCGATCATCCTAGGGAAAAAAACTCAGACTGATGTTTTGTTAGTTAAAATATATAAAAAATAAATATATGGTTTTTATCTTACGATTTCATGATTATAATATATTTTTTATTTATGTTTAACCCCCCTGATATATGTTTTTGAAACTATCAATTCATTAAGAAACCTTATTCAGTCTATCTAATCACACCACATATCAGATCAATGTGTCATCTAATTATACATGTATATAATAATTTTAGTGAAATCTTACTTTAATTTTACAGTAACACAAGACCATTTTCTATGGTTTTCACCCTAACAATCATATATTAGAGTTTTAAAACACTAAAACAACATTTTTAGTCATCATAAGAAAACAATGAATCTGATTGACATGTCATGAGTTCCTAAATTTTATATATATATATATATGTCTATATATATATATATATTTTACCTTGATTTCATTGAAATTAGAGGTTTTTTGATTGGGTTTGAGCCCCAGATGTACATTTTTAAAGATTTTGAGTTCCTCAAGTACTTTTTATTTAGCCAGTCTAAGCACGCCACACATCGAATTGATGTTATGTATACTTGTATACATAAAAAATAATTCTAAAAATGTTTTATAATGATTTGACCTAAATCTGTGGTCCAATTCTATGATTTTGACTTTTATATGCATAATTTAGCGTTCTAAATCAAAAAAATAATTTTTCACTAATTCTGAAAAAATCGCATTCATGTGACATATGTTCCTACATTTTGAAAATAATTCTACCACTATTGTTCTAGGGTTTCATGATAATCAAAGGCCATTTTCTTGGTTTGGACCCCCTGACACAAGTTTTTAAGGTCTGTTAATTTATAAAATAATACTTATTTAGTTATTTTTAGTAAAATTCATTCTATATTAATGTGACATATATTTATACACAAAAAATAATTTTATGAGTGTTTTCTAATGATTTGAATTCAATTCGAGGTAGTTTTCTATGATTTTGATCTTTACATGCATGTTTTAGTGTTTTAAAATACTAAAAATGTGTTTTTTATAATCCTTGAAAATAAAGAACCTATATCTATGTGTGTTAAGTTCCTGAATTAAAAAAATAAATATTTTTCCTATGATTTCATGGAATTTGAAAATGATTTTTTAACCCCCTCACATACGTTTTTGAAGACTACCAATTTTTCAGAACCATTTTTTTTATTTTGAGAACAACACATGTAAGATTGATATGTCATCTATATGTACAAGTATAAAATAATTAAAGTACCTCTTACTTGATTTCACATCCATATAAGGTAGTATGTTATGGTTTGGACTATTATATATGTGTTTTAATTTTTTAAAATGATAAAAATGCATTTTAGTCATCCTGAATAAATGAAAATGAAAATATACACACCTCTAATATTTACATATCAAAAATAAATTTTCGATATTTTTTATCATTTTATGCCAATAAAAGGTGTTTTTTTAGTTTGTCCCACATATGCTCATTTTCAAAGGCCATCCATTCTTTAAAAACTGCTTATTCAATCAGTCTAAGAGCACCACACGTCAGATTGATATTCTATCTAATCATATGCATAATAATTAAGCCAAAGATATATTTATTATTATTTCACATCAAAGTGATGGGTTTTCTATATTTTTCACCATTAAATAGAATTTATAGTGTTTTAAAATGCTAAATAGTGGTTCGAGGTCAATTCATAAAATAAAAAACATAGATTGATGTACCATTAGTTCCAATATTTTTAAATTGAATATATGGTTCTTTTCCTATGATTTCAAAAATATCAGAGGCTGTTTTATTTTTTTCAACCCCTTTATGCACATTTTTAATTATTTTTAATTCATTAAGAACTAATTATTCAGTATTTTTGAGCACACCATAGTTCATATTGAGGTTGGGAGAAGAGTCATAAAGGGAATTGACTTTCTTTTTATTGAATACAATTATACCTATAAATTAGTTTTCTATTAGAAGGAAAATAATAACAGATATATATGAGTGTGTGAGTGAGGGAAAAAATAGATATAGTAGCCCCAAGATGATGGAGGATGGCATGTCGAATTGTAAGTAGTCACCCAGAAGTGGCTTCCCCTACAGGGTCACACTCCCAGATCACAGAAATCCTAAAACAAACTGATACCCATAATTCATGGGTGAAATTGTAATGTATTCTCTTTTATGAAAGGTATGGAACATTAATTTTTTTTAAATTCATTTATAAGGGCCTTATAATGTTTTATAAATGGTTAAAGGAGGTCTCGTGTGAATTAGGGGCTATCTCGAAGACTGAATCTATGAAATGGGAAGAAACATAGTAGGCCACACATTTTGAGGAATCCATACCACCCAGCCCGCATGGTTTCCCTAAATCATGTGGTTAAAATAAGTGGGAACTTATAAGACACATGGGTTTTTTTAAAACCGTGCATACCAGGGTGCATTTCTGTGCGACCACCTACATGTTTTCGATAGTGCAGTTCTACATGGTTAGTCAAACTATACACCTAACCATGTGGTGTTCCCCTTGAATCAGAACCTATCACATAGTCGGTGTATAGTTTGATCAACAATGCGGCCAAACTATGCACCCATACTGTGTGGATGAAATACCCATTTTACAATTAATGAATGTTTTAAACCACCTCATTCTTTCTCCTCTACCTCGCCAATATGATTTTCTCCTCCCCCATGTTTGTATCTCATTATTCTTTTCCTCTATAGTGTTTGAGATCCTTCTATCATTCGCTATTCAAATTACTCACTGTCAAAAGTGTTAGATCCATCTTGTTAATCTATCCCTTCCAAAATCATTTATTTTAAGGTTATTCTTCCATATTTTGGGATATATTCATGAAATATATCTTTTTTGATTTTCAAGGCATGTGAAAAATCCTTCAATTTCTTCAATTTTAGGTCAAATCAAGCCTAAATAATAGATGATTGGAGATCTACTATGTTGAGGTAGGTGGTATAGGGTGTTTTCTTTCATTTTATTTCTTTTTAAATGACGGTCCATTGTGCCGTGCACTAGACCCTTCCTTCGACGCTTCATTATGTCTTAATAAATTAATTAAAATGGTTTTCCATGACCTATGTGACCTCACCTCGTTGAAAAACCCATACATGGGTTGTTTGCCTCGTCATTGTCACCCCTTTGGGTGTGACCATCATCAATGGCCTATTTCCTAGGCCTTAAATGGTTAAATACCAAGTGTGAGTTTCTATTTAGTTTAATGATTTAATCTTTTAATCATAATTGGAATAAATGGTTGGCCTTGAACATTATGTCCATACTTTATAATTGAATTTCTTATGCTTGATGCTTCCCTTTGGACATTCTTTATTGTTTGTGCATTTTGGTTGGGTGCCTATGGTTGTTTCCTTATAGCTTTTCTTCTATTTATTCCATTCTATATGACTTTTACCTTGATCTTGTTGAATAATTCCATGTGTTTATTATATGGGCCATAATTGGGTGGCTTGAATGGAATGGTATACTTGGTCAAGATTTTTAGGCTGTGTTATTGAAATTTCTTTTATGAAATGTGATTAGATATAATCTATTCCTTGTGGTTTTCTATATAAATAGTTACTTGGTTGTTTGGATTTAAATTACATAGTTGGGTTAGTTCATGTCATACGATTATATATAGATGCCTTGAATTATGATTTGCCTTTTTAGTATGGATTATATACTATAGTCCAAGAGATAACATGAGTTCCGATTTAAGGACTCTATGGATGGAATCACCATGCTCGGTTAGATCTACTTGATGCACTGGGAGCGATACATTGGTTTTCCAGGTACGGGCTCTCTGGGAAATTAACTTATACTCGTGAGTGACACCATTTCCCTAGGGGAGAAACTGAGGATAGAATCGTGATAAATATGGATATTCCATGACTCAAGTGATACCCAGTCCCCTATGTGAGATACATAGTATAGACTCAGAGTTACCATACCTTGAGTGACTCAAAGGATGTCATATTGGTTTCCTTAGATGAACTCTGAGGTATTGGTTCTATCAGAGACACCCGTAGTGACCATTGGGATAATTTTTATATATCCATAGATGGTTTCAAGACTCCACCAATGGATTTGATAGATTAATTTATAGATTTTTTACATGTGTGTCTTTATTTTATATTATGTGTTCACTTATGAGATTAAATAGAAATGTAACCCTAAGACAAATAAAAATCTGGGGGGAATGCCTTAATTTTTTGACTTGTTTATGATGGCATGCATTTATATATATTATGACTTGTACATGTGCCTATTTCAAACATCCGTCTTAGGCCAGAGTATGTGGTATCAGTTAGGTTTCCATTTAGGAACCCATATTGAGGCGTTTATTATTTATTTTTTACACTATTTTTACTATTATAAGACACTGTAATCAATTTATTATATGAAATGTATCGTACTAGACACCGTGGGTGACCTCTTACTAAGACTTATTCCCAAAACCTAACTGGGTCAGCCTTGGAACCCAATAATATTTTATGATCACAGGTATGGATAAAGGGAAGCATACATCTTCTGATGCTAGAATGATTCATAGATTAGGATGTAACATGAGGCAGAGTACTAAGCCTATATTAAAGATTCTTGTAGTAACAACCTTTTCCTTTTTTATTTTTTTAGAATGTGGAATATGCTTTTATCCTTATCTTTACATACCCTATTTTTTATATTAACAATTGAAATGCCATAATCTTTATGTGTATCTCTTTTGTTATTTAGTTTCTACCAGTTTTTTACTTCTCTGGAATGGTTTCTGTTATAGTTATACATTTTTTTCTATTTTTGTTATATGTTTCCAAACTATATTTCTATAATTTACCACTATGAATACACTGATATATGAAATAATAGTATCTCTAATAAAAATAGCCAAGGCCCTCACTAATAGTTTGTAGCCTTTTGTATTTGGAGGGATTTTATTGAGGTCTTATAGCCACCAACTTGGGGAACAGTTCAGTGGAACTCAGGTTGAGATGCTATAAAGTGGTATTAGAGGCTTATTTTCCTTTTCTATTACTATTTGAGATTTAGAAAAGAGACTATGATATTGGGATTTAGAATTGAACCTATTCTTGGACATTACTAATCCATGTATAGGGGAAAACAGAATTACATGGATTGGGAATTTCAGTTATTAATTATTCCATTTATATTTGATATAACTTCACCGTTGGGTGACACAGTTATTTTACAATGTTATTACATCTTTATTATGGAAATTAATATTTCTGTTAATTCATCCACATAAGATTTGGTAATATGTAAAGAATGAATAATACTAGGTACCATAGGGTTAAATGAAATTCATTATTCCATTTGATATCTACTTTCAGCATGCATTTCTTTTTTCATAAGTGATTTATTGTTGTGCCTTACTTAATGTGAATTGTAGTGATTATTTTTTTTATAATTATAGAAATGTGCCAATTCATCTTACAGGGATATGTTATGGTTTGGATTAAGTGGACGCCAATATCAACTCATGAGGTTTATGGGCACTTATGTGTTGGACTGGCGATCCATCTAATTAAGCCAAATTGAAAGGGGTTTAATTGTATATATGAAATCAAGTGAAAACCACATTTTAATAGAAAATGGACTTAAACATGAGAATTGTAATACCTTGACATGTATTAACCATAAAAATGGGTAGTAGGCATTCTCCTCTTGTTCTTAGTGATCCTTATGAGTTTTACTATCATATATGCATGGATCTTGGAGAAGGCTTCCAATTATGTTGTGTTATAGGGAGGATTAGTATCTTCCCCTCTTTATCATTTTCCTTATCTATTTTTATATATGTTTAAAATATTATTTGAGGAATTCATTTAGAAATTTTATAGATATTCAACTGTGACGTCCTCATTTTGTACGCCAATATAGTGGGGATGAGAACATCCAGAGGTGGTGGGCCCAAAGCCACTCATGATACCTCCAATAGTGCCACTAGAGGCACATCATTCTGATATTCCTTTGGGAGATATTTCATAGTTCTATAAGATATTTATTACATTTATGTATTCTATTTAGGGAGTTTAGTGGCCTACCCTGGCTATGTAAGAGCTAACTCGATAATTTCAGCAGCAACATCTTCCCACCTTCTTGGGGGATGGAAGACCTCATGCCACATAATCATTGCTAGAGGATATAGTATATATATTTTACCATCTTGAGATTCCTTCATATAATAGGGTCAATATTTCTACCTACATGTTGTGTGACTCTGTCAAGTACTAGTGGGATGTCACATCTTATTCTGAGAATCATTGAGGAGTATTCTAGGTAGACATCCATATGTACTTCTACGATTAAATCTTCCTATAGAATCTGATGGAGGATCATTCTAGGGAGTTCATGTATCTTTAGCAGGGCTCTATGAACATTCTTGAGTATTCTTCTCACTTCACTGAGCTCAATATTTTTTCTCTATATCTGAATGGTGATTTTTTAATGACTACAAGGTGCTTTGAGTATGGGCTTGGGCATGATGTCTACCCATTTATGAATGTCTTCTGGTTGATGAACATTATATAGATAGTGACCCAAGACTTAATTACATAATATAATCTAAGGGAATCTGGCAATGTGAGCCAAGACAGTTCAGTTCTGAGATAGATAAATGGTTCTTCTATAAGTCAAAATCACCATTTCGAGGGTGCATATGGGGGTGGGGCCATCCAAGTGACACACATTGACTCTATAGTGAGTCACAAGTATGGAAGGCCAGGCTATAAATTCCCTAATACATGAGGAACCTAATTGAATGCTGAGATTTTGGTAGGATGGGTCATTTTTGGTGGTTCTTCCATTATTTTCCTCCAGCGACCAGTGAGAGGGGATCTGTACAAAAACCTCTATCAGGTACAAGACTTGAAACTCCACATCAAGCTTGAATTTATTCTTCTACTAGCCGATCATGCTGAGGAAGTTGTGGTCATAGTTGAGGATGTTAGACCGCATAGACCCAGCCTCATTAGTGTGGATCTGCTCAGGCTATTATAGGAGTAACTCCAGGCCATGGTATGAGAAATACGTATGCATTGCAGCCAGTTCTAGAGGACAAGAGTCCAGGGCCACATAGAGTTAGACGTACTGTTTTGGTAACCTCTACTTTTGTTTCTGCCATTTTAGATATAGGTACATCACACTCAATCATATCTTCCATAGTTGTGGAAAGTATTAGCCTTGAAATAGAGTACTTATATGAAATCATGTCTCTTGAAACACCATTAGGGGTCATAATGGAGGGCATTATCCAAAGTCTAGAGTGACTCCTTGGGATATGTGGGTGCCATTTCTTCTAGATTTTCTTCATCCTCAAGATTATTGTCGTCGACATCATTCTCGGTCTTGACCAATATTTTCCTTATTTTGACCAAGTGGATTCCTATCGCCTACGAGTGTCTTTAGCTTCACCCACGGGAAATTCATATATACACAAGGGTAATGGGATATCTAGGTAGATCGAGCTAGACCCAAGAGAACTAGGCTCAGAAGGGTGATAGATCAGTTGGATAGTCTCATTATGAGTGATTAGGGAATATAGTTAGTAAAATTACCTCATGTTTTGGATCATTTTAGAGTTGAATTTCCAAAATATATCTCTTGATTACAACCTTATAGATAGGTTGAGTTCACTATAGAGATAGTTCCAGGTGCAGAACCAGATTCCATTCTTCCTTATAGGATTTCATGACAGATCTATAGGAACTCAAGTAGTATCTTGAGGATCTAGAGGCTAAGGTTTTTATTAGTCCAAAACCATCACAATGGGGTTCCCCAATCACCTTTTTCCAAGAAGGTGGATGGTACACTCTGATTTTGCATGGATTAACGATGATTGAACCAACTCATGGTGATAAATCAGTATCCTCTGCCTCATATAGATGACCACTTTGACCAGTTCTGAGGAGAAACTATTTTCTCTAAGATTGATTTTAGATTAGACTACCATCATGTTCATGTGAGCCCATGAAATATACCATGTAAAACATTCTAGAGAAAGTATGGTTTGTATGACTACTTGGTTATGTTTTTCGGGCTGGTGAACATTCATAAAATCTTTATGGATTTAATGAATAGTGGTTTTCACCTATATCTTGATTAATTTTCGGTAGTATTTATAGTCTATATCTTAGTGTACACTCATAGATGACATGACCATGCCAATCCTATTAATAAAATTATGAGCACACTAATTGGGAACCTACTATATGTGAAGCACTGTAAATTCCAATTTTGGACTAGGAAGGTTAACTTATTGGTTTTTATCATATTTGAGGAGGGCGTATCAGCTGACAAAGAGAAGAAGAGAACCATGGTTTCTGGGGAGAAGACTAAGAATGTGTTTGACATACATAGCTTCTTATGTATAGCTGGCTATTATTGGAATTTCATTTAGGACTTCTACCACGTAGAAGCACCAGTGTCGATGAAGAATAATAAGGGTGTATAGTTCCAATGGTTAAAATATTATGAGGCATTCTTTAAAGAGTTAAAGGGAATTATCACCTTGTCTATGATCCTGATTCGTATCAAGCATGGTAAGAGTTATAGAGTAAACTATAATTCTTAATGAATCAGTCTTGGTGTAGTTATAATATAGGGTGATTGAGTTGTGGCATATGAGTCCCTCCATCCGAGTCCACATGAGTGGAATTAACCAACACATGACCTCGATCCAACAGCCATGGTTCATACTATATGATATTGGATGCACTACCTTTTGGGTGAGAGATTATTTTTTTTACACAGATCATAAAAGTATAAAATACATCTACAGATAATGATACTTGAATCTGCGGCAGCATAGGTAGGTGATATACTTGCAGTCCTTTAAATTTGAGATTTATTACACACATATGATGGGTAAATTTATTGTTAATTACTTGAGCCGAAAGAATCAGACGCAAGACGTCATGGTGTACAATAGTGAGTGGAAGCCGATGACTATATTTTTTGAGATTCATCTGAATGCTTAGTAACAATATAGGAAACCAATTATAGAATCTTTGAAACTAAACACCTCTCTTTTATAGAGAGTCTGAATGTGACAATTTTTTGATTATGAGTTCCTCGTTTTGAGAGAGCATCATAGGATAGAACCTGCATCCCAGTTGGGTTGTGCATGGTAGTGAAACTATATTCTTCTGTGGCTGGGTTTGGGATCCTTCAGATGTACAGGAAGAGATGATGTGGAAATGACATGCCTTTGTATGGAAAGTTCACCCTGGTATCACTAATATGTATATGGACATCCATCTTTAGTACTGCTGTCTAGGTATAAAGAGGAAGATATCAAGTTTCATTATTCGATGATCCACCTATTAGTAGGTGAAGGCAGAGCACTGGTGACTTGTAGGACTTATATAGCCTCTCTCCATTACTGAGTAGAAATGGGACAATGTCATCAAAGAATTTGTGATAAGATATCGAAGGTCACCTCATGGAAGTTATGAAGTATGGATGATCATCGATAAGATAACCAAGGTTGTGAACTTCCTAAATATTTGGGAATCATTTTTTATTGATGTGATTGTAAGGATTTACATACAAGAGATAGTACGACTGCATGGGGTACCACATTCTATAATTTCAGACTGAGATTCTTGGTTCACATCATGGTTCTAGAAAAGGTTTAAAAAGGCACTGGGTTCACAAGTTCTCTTGAGTATAACATACGACCCTTAGACCGATGGGAAGTTTATGTATACCACATAGGATTTAGAGGATATTATACTAGACTCTATTCTTGATTTTAGAGGTTCTTGGGAAATGAATATTCCACTAGTTGAGTTTTTCTACAATAATAGATTCCAGGAAACAAATCAGATGGCTCCGCATGAGGCCCTCTACGGTAGACCGTATCATTCACCTTTGTGCTAGATAGTGGTAGGTGAGGTAGATCTACTAGGTCCTTATATTGTTCAAGAGACTTAATAGAAAGTCTTGCTAATTCATAATCTTATGTATATAGCTTAGTGAATTAAGAATTCATATACTGATAAATTTAGTAGAACTCTAGAGTTTGAGGTGGGATATCAGGTTTTTCTGTGTGGTTTTCCTTGATTGGGTCATAAAAAAATTAAGAGACATAGAAATTTGTTGCCTTGGTATGTTGTACATTTTGAGATAGTGAAGTGGTTCAAGATAGTATTTTATTAGTTGTTGTATCCTTAATGGTATTATGCCATGTATGACATCTTCCATGTATCTCATATTTGATAGTATCATTCTGTATCATCTCACTCTCTTGATCATGAGGATGTCAAGCTGGAGACAAATGCATCCATTGAGGATAATATGATATGTATCATCGATGGTAGCAAAAACATTTTCTATGGCATGTCAGTTCCTTTAGTCCATGTTCTATGGAATAACATATGACTATAGGATGAAACCAAGGAGCAGGAGGTCAATGTGTATGTTTAATGGATAGAAATCTTCATAGATGAGATCATACCACCTTCAGAAGGGAAACTCGGGGACAAGATGTCTTAAGTAGTGGAGGTTGTAATGTAACACATTTTTTCAAAGGTATGGACTATTAATTTTTGGTTTAAATTCCTTTAGACCAACCTTATAATGTTTTTAAATGGTTAAAGGAGGTCTCGGGTGCATCTTGGGCTCATTCGAAGACCAGATCCCAAAAATGGGAAGAAGTAGACTAGACCATACGGTTTGAGGAAACCGTGTAGCCTAGCCCACAAGGTTTACCTAAATTATGTGGTTACAGATAGTGGAAACCTCTGGGACACACGGTTTGTCTGTAACCATTTGATCTAGGGTGAAAATTTTTGAGACCACCTAAAGGTTTTGGACACTAAGGTTCCACACAGTTTGCACACAGTTAGTCAAACCATGTGCCTAACTTTGCGGTGTTCCCCCTTGAAGAGAAACCTTCCACATAGTTGGTGCACGATTTGTATAACTGTGCATCCAAACCATTTAACCCCCTTGTGTGGGGTGAAATACCCATTTTACCATTAATTAATGTTTTAACTTACCCTCTACTCTCTCCTCTACCTCTCATGTGGAATTTTCCTACACCATGCATGGAGCTCCTTCACCTTCCCCTCTATAGGGCTTGAGATCCATCCTTTATTCTATGTCCAAATCACTCACCATAAAAAATGTTGGATCCATCATGATAATATTAACCTTTCATAATCTTTTATTTTAAGGTTCCTCTTCGGTCTGTTGTGCTATTTTGTTGCGATGAATGTTTTCCAATTTTAAGGGTGTTTGAAAAATCCTTTTATTTCTTCTATTTTAAGATTAATCAGGCCTATGTAATTGAAAAGTGGTGTGCTACTACATCGAGGTAGGTGGTCTTGGGTATTTTACACCTTTTTATCACTTTTTAAATAATGAACCATTGTTCCATGGTCAGACCCTTTTGATGATGATTCATTTTTTCTTAATAAATTAATTAAGATGGTTTTCCATGACCTATACGAGCTCACATCATAAAAAACCCATATTTGGGTTCTTTGCCTCATCTTTAGAGACCCCTTTATGTATTTCCATCCTCAATGGCCTATTACCTATGTTGTAAATGGTTAAATACCATGTGTAATTTTCTCCTTAGTTTAATGATTTAATTATTTAATTCAAATCAGAATAAATGGTTGTCCTTAAGCTTCATTCCCACACTTTATAATTTAATTTCTTATTATTGATGCTTGTCTTTTTCCATTCTTAATTGTTTATGCATTTTGGTTGGGTGCATATGTTTATTTCTTTATGACTTTACTTCCATTTGTTCCATGCTATGTGAATTACACCAAGAGCTTTTTGTATAATTCCATGTGCTTATTACATGGGCCATAATTGGATGGCATGAATTGAATGCTATTCTTGGTCATGATTGTTATATTGGGATATTGAAATTTTACTAATGGAATGTGATTAGATATAATCTATTCCTTGTTCTTTACAATATAAATTGTTCCATGGTTTTTTGGATTTAAATTGCATATTTAGTTTAGTTAATGGGATGTGATTATATATTTAGGCCTTTCTCTATGATGCGCCTTGTTGTTATGGATCACTTCTTATGGGTTGGGAGAGAACATGGGTACCAGTTTAAGTATTCCATGGATAGAATCACCATGCTCAGTTGGAAATACTTTACATGCCGAGAGTGATACTTTGGATTGTCATGTACGAGCTCTTAAAGTGGTTTACTTATACTCATGAGTGACATCATTTCCCTAGGGGAAAAATTGAGAATGTAATCATGGTAAATATAGATAAACCATGACTTGGGTGATACTAAGTCCGCTGCATGAGATACGTGGTACAAAATCAGAGTTACCATACCTTGAGTGACATAAGGGATGATGTATGGGTTTACTTAGAAAGAATCAAAGTTATTAGTTCTTTAAGAGACACCTATATAAACCCTTAGGATTTTCCTTAGATCACCTTGGATCGGACCGGGACTCCACCAAAGGATTTTATTTATTTATGGATTGTGAACATGTGATGTGTTTCTTTTATATTATGATCTCACTTATGTGATGACATGGAAATGGAACCCCAAGAAAAAAACAAGACATGGGTCATGACTTCTTTTGTTTCCTTATTTATGATGTACTGTATATATATATATATCATGTCTTGTATAAGTACATCATTTAGAAACCTGTATTAGGATGAAGCAGGTGTTATTAGTCAATTGTCCATTTAGGAATCCAATTGTGGTTTTTATTATTTATTTATTTTTGTTTTCTCTATTTTTACTATTATGGAACACTGTCGTCTATTTATTGCACGAAATGGATCAACCAAGACACCGTGGGTTCCAATATACTGAGATTTTATCTCACAACATTATTGAGACACCATTAGAACCCAAGAATTTTTAATAATCATAGGTATGGATAATGGGAAGCGTGCGACTTCAAATGATTGAATGACTTACAGCTTCAGATGGAGTACATGGTAGAGGGCTGAGACTATGCCCGAGATGATTTTAGTAGCTAGTTTTCAGTTTTTTATTTTTTTTTCTATGAAGTTGGTATATGCTTGTATCATCATCTTCCTATACTATCATTTTTTTATTAAAATTTTACATGCCATAATCATAATTTATATATTCTTTTGTTATTCATTTTTCGCCTGTTGTTTACTTCTCTTACATGGTTTCCATTATGGTTATGTTGTTTCAGATGTTTTTGTTATATGATTATGCCTCTTATTTATTTCATTTACCATTGTTTATACTATGATATATGAGGGAATATTTTCCACATAGATACACCCAAAGACTTTTCTACTAGTCGGAAGCCTCTAGAATTTTGGGTGATGTGCTTGAGGTATTGTAGGCACTATCTCAGGGCACAATTCAGTGGCACTCGATGTGGGATACTAAAGACATTGTTCTAGTTAGTGTGATTTTTATGATCTTTTTTAGCTTTCAATTTGATTATTATCATCTATGTGATTCTATGATAATGGATAAACATGGTTGTTATGGTTAGAAACCTAGTATTAAGTGAATATATATAAACAATTTGACCAATCATATTCCTAGATATTAAGTTTCCTCCAAAGATTTTTTATATTGTTGCAACCAAATGTATCTTAAAAATAGAAGTATCTTAAGATTATTTTTTTAATCACTAATTAAATATCATCACTTATAATAATAAGTTTTAAAAAATATGTGACATGTAGAGTTTTGGTAACAAACTTGTGGACACTAATTCATAAACACTTATCATGAATGACGAATAAACCATAAAAATATTGGAAATATTTTTTATAGTCTAGATTGGACTTTTTTCCATCAATACTATAAAATTACTCTATAACACCCCACCACCTTGGTTTAGTTGACTGGTGTCTAGACCGATGGTCACTACATGACTTCAAGCATGACTCACCATATTACAAAGGTTTCTAACTAATAGAGAAGTTATAGGGTGTCACTTTGGAGAGAATATACCCTCATATTAGAGTAAAACATAGGGAAAAATTACAAAACATCATCCATCACAGTTAATTAGACTACATAGTATAAATAAAAACGTAACTTTCCATATCCAACAAATTGAAGAATCATATAATCATACACACATGATTATACCATCATACATTGACCGTTAGATCACTAATATAATAGAATATAGAAAATAAAATAAGGAATAATAATAAAAAAGTGACTATGCTTCAATCCCTAAGACTCACCTCATCTCAGTCTCTATGTATCATTTGAGTTATACTGATGATCATGAAAAACAAGGCCTTTTCACTAACAAAACCTATGACCAATGAATTTTTCTTATGTACCCAAGTTCCATGGATGCCCAAGAAGTGTGTGAGTATAAATAACTAGGGAAACACCAAAAAGGTCCCAAACATGATGAATAAAGTAGTGTATGCACACATGATATGCTTATATGAATGGATAAACATAATATAGAAGTGTAAATAACGTAAATACCATTGATCCTCAAGTTCTAGGAAAACTCATAGTATTGATTATACCAAATTCAATTAGTAATAGAGTGTATCTAATCACATCAAGTAATCATTGAAGTGATGCTAGTATTACCACTAAATACCATCAGTGTTCCTACCCAAGGTGCGGACATCTGATCGTAGAAATCATTTTAGGCATCTCATTGTATCAGTTACTACATATAGATCGTAGGATCCTTCCAATCATGTTGTAAAACATTAGGCACAACTTTTAGATCCTATTAATATTTTGGCATAACACTGATGATCATCACGTATGTTGACATTATCTTATGAATCACTTGGCACATATCCAAACATCATAATGAATAATGACTAGATACTAATAATCAGCAGACATATCTTCCAAAATTATAATATATAATGAACAGATCCTAATAATCTCTATAAATATCTAATAACATTATATAATATTATGGCCATAACCCAAGAAACACTAGATATCTATCCGAACATCATAAAGTAAATCCAATGGATCTTAAGAGCCATATACATCCCATGTAATCATCAGGATCAACTTTGAGATCTTAAAAATCACTAGGTATCCCTTATCATCATTTATTTTCAGAGGCGTACATCAACTCATGAATATCTCATTTATAATAATAAGGGATGGATATACTCCCAAACTTATCACACATAATGATGAATAACCTTTCAAGTGCCCAACCTATCCTCACCACTATATCCATATCAAGATCACACCAATGATTTGGGTTATAAGTTGTCATAGAAAATCATAATTACCCATTCCCATGATAACCATACCAATATTTACATTACACTGGGGAACCCATTGTGTCCCCCTAGGAATCATCATGACATAGATACCCTACATGGGTTCTTCATTCATAGTCTCATATCTTAGGCCAAGCCTCTCACATATAAATCATAACATCCCTCAATATCATTATGATCAAATTTCACCCTCACCTTCCTAAAAGGGTACAACCCACTGGTACCGCTACAGTAGGATGATAGAATTACCATATCATGTTCCAAGTCATAAATTGCTGGCCTACTCACCGAACATATCCTCAATCTACCAAGGGTATACCATCATCATTGAAAATTTTTATTAAGTAAGAAAAAAAGCTCGAACAACCAAAGCAACTTGAACCTGAAGAGACCTACAGAGGCCTGAAGTAATGCAGGCCAAGGGAATCCCCCTAATCAGATTGACCCCCTTTGGTGTTAAAATATATAGATTGTAAAGGTAAATTAGATCGGGACCAGAAACTATAAGATATGTTAAGTGGTCAACAACCTGGTTTCCCTCGTGCCATGTATGAACCACATTGATATTATTTCCAATAAATCCCCAGCATTTTATGTTAGTATATTGAATTGATCACAGAGTGTGCCAAAAGCCTTGTAGGGAATTGTGAAGTAAAATTAAATCCATTTCAACCTTTGATAGCTCAAACCGCTTCAGGTGACATATCCGGAGGCCATGAAACATTACCTTATCCTCTGCTTATAAATAAAAACCAAGACCCAAAAGGCCATAAAATGTTATAAAGGCCGATCTAGCTTGATCGCAAATGAAACTACCTCTTTGAAGAGCCCCCATCTTGAGGAGACATCCGTATTGTTCTTCATACCAGAGAAGTAGGGGGGAACAAAAAACCCATCGGTCGCTTCTATTTCCGCTACTAGAGTGAGAATTGGGGATAGAAGCCTGGAGTTTCTAGAAAGAGGGAGCCTCTGGCCAGTTGGAGAAGAGGAAAACCATGTTGAGGAGGAGAATATTGGATATAAAAATAATAGATCTTCCCAAGGCTTAGACTCCTTTATACTTGAACCTATTCCTTTCCTTCCAAATACACAAGCATCCTACATGTCAGACAAACGTGTGATCCAACCTATCCATAACTTTCTCACCTGCACTATGGAATCATCTCTAAAGGAAAGTCATATTAGCCATGTTATAATCATTAAGAGTGGTAAAATCTCCTAAATGCTCCCACACTACACTCACCCATTATCCCTCAAAGAATAAATGAGACACAATATCCTTCATATGGTGTCTACATCATAATCATGTCGAGGAAATAAAGATGCCAAAACCTTTGATATTGTCATATTTTGGAACAATATTATTCCTTATCCTCTGTGTGAGGAAATAGTACTTCATGAGAATGTATTGAGGCCATATAGTCTCACTACAACTATCCGTATGATCATGCATCACTAGGGAGCAACGAAAACCCTGAGAGGTGAAGGCCCCCAAGGAAAACGAAATGAAGACACATCTGTCTGGCTCTGAGGTGAGTTCAATGAGATTAAATGTTTCTTATTGGTCTACATCCAACACATCCTTGATGAAAGGTGGATAATGAATAGCCCTCATGAATTAAATAAAGGTGATAGGATATCCTGTAAATTGAAGTGGTTGCACAGACCACTTATGATGCCAGAAGATGATTTCACCCTTCTCGATGATCCACTGAGCCCTAGGGTTTGAGAACGATTAACAATTGGGATATCTCATACCAAAGTCGGGAGACTTGAACCTCAGTTAGGGTTGAGATACCAAGTTAAGGGTTGTGTATGGTGATCCCTTAGAAAATTTATTATTCAAGAACTTCCCATTCATACTTTCCATGCATTCATGTAAGGGTATCCTTGAGACTTTGGATTTTAATCCCATATTCCCTCGTAGGTCTTTCCACCCTACGCCAGAAATCCTTGTGGCATTTCCCTTCCATGGTAGGGTCCAAAATGAATCTTCCCAACATCTTCTCCATATTTTTAATAGTAGCTTTTGTAAATTTTAATGCTGATAGAGAATGAACAGGGGTGGCCAGAAGGATACTATTGACCAACGTGATACTCCCTCCGATGGAAAGGTATCTGTTATACTAGTTGAGGATCTAGTCTGTGATTATGTTGATCAAGAAATAAAAGTCTATTATCCGAATACGGATTGAGGATTTTAGAGCCCCAAGGTACTCTATTGGTAAAGTCTTTCTTTGCATGTCATGTCTCTTCTGGATAGAAGATATCTGACTGGGCATACATTTGTTGGAGATGAAGAAATTGCTTTTTGACTTGTTAGTAACTTATCTTCTCCAAAGGCAGTACTCTTCCATCATATTATTGAACTATCTTATAGATATTTTTTTCTCATACCTTAAAATGAAGGTTTCAACCATGAACATTAGGTGGGAGATAGAGGGACACCTATGGCATCTAAAAAAAGGCATGAAAATGAAGGTGTCGTCCACCTAGGTACCCACATGCTATTAGGCGATGAGCACACAACCCACGCCTGTATTAACCAGAAAAAAGATTTATGGAACCTCAAGGTTCTATCACAACATAATCAGGGTAATTATTCCCATCCCATTAAACACCTCTAATCATGGCATCCACACAATGCGTCAAAAGTTAAACTAAATCATGTTTGTTACATTTAATTTATACCCTTTTGGGTCCATCTATTTGATACACCATTTTAATAATTAATTCATTGACTATAGGTGATATAGGGGATATGATGGTTTCCAAAATCTATATATCTAAAATGATAAATTTATAATAAATTCGATGGATGTTAGTGGATAAGGCATCTAGAAAAAACCCAAGGTCTTTTCAGGCCCTTAATGCTTCATCTATCCATTTATAAGCATTAATTTTTAGCAGAAAAATTTATTTATTTTTAAAAGGGTATATCTCCAATAATGGAAAAATAACTCATCACATTCTATATAAATAAAATTCATAAATAATAGGGTACTGCATAGGGAACAACCAGCTCATATGACTTCACTTTATTTAATAAATTTATAACAACTCTCACTGAAGCTCTTCCAAGTCCAAAAGACCATTTTTTTCATAATAAGGACCTATCTCAATCCACAAAATTCAAATTAATAATTTATAAAAATTTAAAATTAATTATACAACCTAATTTAATTAGGAAAAATTACCTAATAACTAATCAAGTGAAATTCTCTTTCTGAAATCTCAAACAACATAGTGTAGTCCACTTCGAACATGAACCCAAACTTAATCCATAAAAAATAAGAATCACACTAAAATTATTCAATGAAAAATCTCATTTAATTTAGTTAAATGAGAAGAGTTTTAAGTCTTCCAAGAAACATTTGACAAGTTCCCAACTATTATTTATCACAACCTCATTTGAAATGAAGTGTGTAGTCTCCCATACCATTCGATCGTAGAATCGAACTCATTATCCCATTAGTCACACATCATAAAACTAAGATAAAACACCTAAAAATTTACCATGATCCATATTCATTCCCATCTCATCAAATTAGAAGCACACATAGTGCTCTTTTTTAAAATTGAGGCATCTCACTCAGGCCAAGGCAATCACATGATCACCTGCCCACTAGAGAATCGACAGTAAACCAAAAGCATCTACTTGAACTTTAACCATACTTGATCCGACCACTTAGGATAATGATCTACTATCTAATTGGGAACCACAACCAAAATCAAAAAGTCTAAACATATTAAAAATAATTAACTATAAATCCATACCTTGATATAAAAGAACTAGTATTCAGAGTATTTTACCTCATAATTCCAAGGCATAACCATGCATATAACATATAACTAGTAAGACCTATTGTGAAATAATATCAGAACTTGAAGAATATACCCATGATTTCCATCACTAAGGGATATCATTTGCTTGGGATAACCCATCTATTGGGTCACCCTCACATTTTAAATATTTTATCAATAATAGCACTCAGGTCACCAATATCCTGAGTTGTATTTCAAGGCACTATGCTGTCCCACCTAGCCTATAGACATATATCACACAAGTCACTACTCATGATGAGGCATCATTGATATTTTCTATGATATCACATGGAAAATAATTTTTTTGACACCCATTCTAGGGTTCTCAAATATATGTACCAGGAATCAAATGCCAATTTATCAACCTATCAAGTAATTGATCTTCACTAGACAAATACAGACATGACTACCCCCTCAAGAAATATGATCTAATCAAAAATATATATTATAAAATAACCTTAATATGATCTATATTGAACATGCAATAATCATATGGTTTAATTAAATAGAACACCACCAAGATATTATATATGAAAACAACATATAAGTAATTTTTGAAAATTTACGTAATCAAACCCCAATTTTCATTTTGTAAAATGTATCATAATTACCCATAAGGGGTTGATCACCAAGGAGTCCAATAACTATATCAACTGACTAGGTATCACTATACATCCCTTACAAGAGGAACTTCATAGCTGTAATTAATGAGAATATCTCTATAATATCTACATGGCCTATCATTAGAATAAATACACTGTGTCTTAGTTGAGTGGAATAGAATGAAAAATTATATAAGAAAACACCATATAAGTTGTCTTTAACACTTTAAATGGAAAAACCCTTTTCACTAGTGATATAAACCACACACAAGCATACACGTGTCATGTTAACCCTACATGCTAAAAATGATGGATGCCCACTAGACTCTTTCCAATAATCCATGTTCCAAAATACTATAAATCATAAATCCCAAAACTCAAGTGTGTAATTCTAGATGAAAACATATAATTGTAAAAGAAGAAACCAAGAATAACAATCCCTTATCCCTAGTAACCTAGAAATTACATTAAAAAATATGTTTATGACACAATAGAAAATGGTGCATCATATGATCTTAAATATTCATATATCACTTTTATACTATCTCCCTTTATAGAAATAAAAATAAAAGTTGGTATGATATAACGTTTTGATGCCCACCTTTCTTGACAACTCGATCAGTGTCTCAATAGATGGTTTCTACTCAACCTCAGGAGTTCTTTATCATGTTCAAAAGGATTCTAAGTAGTAGTGAGTGTCTAAGGAGTTATCACGGAGAGACAATACCCTCAAATAAGAGTAAAAAATAGTATAAAATAACCAAATATCATCCACAACAAATAATCAGTGTATGAAAATGTAATAGAAATTTAATATTCTATATCAAATGAAATTTGGAAGTATACATTCATATAGAGATAGTCACATAAAAATACATTAACTACTCACCCACTAAGCCAAAAAAATAATAATAAAAAGAATAAAAATATAAAATATTCTATATTGTAATTTCTAAGCCTCACCGCATCCCATTATACATTTAATTTATGATCTATCATGCTTGATCATGAAAAAATGAGCCTCTTACTTACCTAAAATTGAAATCAATGAAGTATTCTTGGGTACCCAACTTCTATCTCTACATAAGAGGGGTGTGAGTAAAACTCAGTAGAGAACCACTAACGATATCCAAAACATAAATATTAAATAAGTATATCCAATTTGATATGAATAAATAAATAAATAAATACAATAGAGAAGTGTAAATAATCAACTGTAAATCCTTAAGTTGTAGAGAGACAATAGAGATCTATTATGCCCTATCTAGTGAGTAGTAGAGTGTATCTAATCACATTACATAATTATTATGGGGATATATGTCTTACCCTTTAATATAAAGAGTCTACCTATACATGGTGTGAATACCAGATCCATGAAATCATTCTAACCGTTTCATAGTATTTGGTAAGACTTCCATTTCAATGTAATTTTCTAGGAATCTTATACAACATAATTCAAAAATTTTAGATCGAAATAATTTCTAGGAATATCACCCAACATCATAATTTAATTAACCATATCCTAAGATTCATTATGAATCATTCCCTAAGGGTTTCATCACACCCCAAAATTGATCAGATACCCTTATCAGAACATTGGCCTTTCTCACGACATTCAACACCAATCAAGTTCATTGACAATATGTGGAATCACTCCATGTAATTCCTTACATATTATAAAAATAAATATAACACTCATTCTATTCAATCAATTATATCATTATTTACTTCCCACATAATAACCTTTAATTAATTAGGAAATCAAGCCCCTTAGTTCCCATGTATCACTTAATATCAAGTCTAAAAATAATTTTCCAAAAAACCACATATTTCATTATCTTCCCAAGTTTCACATATAATATTCTCATATTTTAATAATTTTACAACATTTACATGGATTGAATAAATAGAGGTTCATTTACAAGATATAAGGGAAATACCGTATAAGTTTCTTGTGGGATCTCTATTTGATCAACACTAAAATTTGGAAATTATTTTTAAAACAAGTAACCTATATCCCCCTTGATGGGAAATTATAAAAATTTATTAATTTAGGTGAAATATGTGTTAATGTTCCAAGAATAGAATACCATTGTTACCTCACCACATAATGGTTTTATAATACATTGAACTTGGATTTTAACATGGGAAAAGACATAAAAGAAGGGTTCATTTAATTTTGGAGGTCATTAGCCCAAATTGCAGTGAGATCACACAATCGATTAGTTTTAAAATTAATCAAGTCTATAGGTTATTTAAACAGACGATCTACCTCATATATGAATCCATTTCATTTAACTATATCTATACAACCCACCGCTTGAGCTCGTACAAGGACGATGATCATTGATGAACCAACTGTGGTACTCTCTATCACCCAATAAACAAAAAATAAGTAATTATAATCATATTAAAATTAATTAAAAACTTATAAAAAAATCATCCAAGAACATTCACTTTGGTATAATTTTCCATTTATTCACTTGATGAAACCGCCACATCTAAATTGAGATCATACACCCTCTAATGAACCATGTTATAGTCTTAGAACACAACCAAGTCAAATCCATATCAACTTGAACTAAAACCATAAGCAATGATAATTAATTTAGGTCAAAACCCATGAAAAAATCACACAAAAACATACCACCATTGAAAAAACTGGTGATGGAATATAAGAATTTCCTTAGGACACACTCTTACTTGGTAGTAGGTAATTCACAACATGTCTATAACATCCCACCATTTTAATACATAAATGTTCATTACATTATATAAATCTTAGGATCTTTAAGGTTTAGTGTCTTAGAAACTAGGAACATAATAAATGATGACACAAATAATTCTCCTTAAACATTTGAAAGGCTTCTTAATTGTTCATACAAAGTTCATTAAATAATATCATAACCTTGGAGAATACATCAATGGAAAGGGTGAGCAGAAGGTCCAGTAAGGGAAACAAGAGAAACATTTTACATGTGAACTTGAGATACATCAATAAAGTCATGATAAATAGATTTAAGGCATGAGAAAGAGATCATGAGGAATATCATAATAAAAATAACATGTTTCGTAACTTGAAGATGTGGATACAACATTTAACTTAGACAATCATGAACATATTAACAAGGTCCATCCCCAAGGTGTCATTTAAAAAAAATTACCAAGGTTATTCACCAAGGCAATGTTAAAATTGTAATCCATAGAGATTACATCATTACCCAATGCATTGGAGCGCTATTAGGGTGCACCCTTAATTTGTCTTTATCATCATGTTATCCACATATATAGTTATCAAAAAGTTCATAAATAACCCATATAGCATAAAAGAAATGGGTTTCATTTCATAATCATAACATTTTAAAAACTGCTTTAAAGACATTATCTTTATG
The DNA here is from genome assembly GCA_963277665.1 of Viscum album. Classification (NCBI taxonomy): domain Eukaryota; kingdom Viridiplantae; phylum Streptophyta; class Magnoliopsida; order Santalales; family Viscaceae; genus Viscum; species Viscum album. Next base: position 779,349,833 of record OY728153.1, on the reverse strand, counting down.
TCACTTTAAACCCATAGAAAAAGGAAAGAGGGATTCATGTATGTAAATCCCAGAATTAAAATATAACATTTTGATATATATGTGATTACACCTATATAAGAAAGATATTTGATTATTCAATTAATAAAATAAAAAATATGAGAAAAGAGATACATTTTCAGACGAAAATTCTGCATCATAACAGCTATATTACAGGGTTTTATATAATTTTTAAAAGAGAGGGGACATGGGTCACCCCCTCATAAATGATCCATAAAATAGTATAGGGAAATAATATAACGGATATATGAAATTGGTAATGAAATTTTAAAGACATACAATATGAAATGAAGAACGAGGAAGGAAGACATAAATAAGATTTCTCTTATGAAAATTTGGCAGCCTAATAGGGTCACTTAAAACTTCAAAAAATGAATTGATGAGATAAAATAGGGTCTATAATAATATGAAAAGAAAAGAAAAGTATGATGGATATATAGATCATACCCCAACATAAGAAAAAGAAACATGAAAGACTTGACCTGAAAATTGAACTTTGAAAATGGGAAGAGTGAAAGAATCCCTTACCTTGAAGAGTAACTTCGAAATCTTGAAGTTTGGGACCTTGGGAGGCTTGAGGGAACCTTGGAAGGACTAATTGGGAGGTAAGGAGACCAGAAATTCGTTTTGGAGGTTTTTGGAATGGAAAGGATGAGATAATGGCTTGGTATTTATAGGGAATGTGAGGGGACAAGGCATTAATGGCAAAGGGACACCTCATTGGTGGCATTGGAAAAACCACGGGCTTGACCATGGTATTTGCCCATGTTATTAGCCAATTGGGAAACCTCATACCTTATATTACTATTCATAAGTCGACCAAAATTATTACATAATTATTACATCTTTAATGATGTCACTAATCACCCGAAACTCTAAATAGAAAATTCACTATTCACTGAAAATTCAACTTTTTTAGAAAAATCCCAAAAATTCACCTTAACATAATATCGATGATATGAATTCAAAAAGGAACTCTATTTTATAAAAATAATTTTTTAAATATTTTTAATTTAATTTTTAAGTAAAAAACACTACTCACCCGAATTAACTAATACTTAACTAATAATTTCTGAAATAGTTATTTAACTATTTTATTGAGTCACATTACTTAATCAAGGTGCCTAAATTATATTAATACATTATTTAAGTGAGATTACTAATCCATTTGGTCACATTACTATTCCTAAGAATAAAATCACTATTCATAATTTACTATTCACCAAAAATTAAGTTGATCATATTAGACACTACATTTCTTACTGAACACATTTGCAAAAGACCATTTTTTGAAAATCCTTACACATCATTAATTATTTAAGGTTTAAATAAATATTTTAAAATATCATTTTTTTCAAAATTCATCCATAAGACACATCCTATTTTTATCCGGATATCTGAAAATTCACAAACTTCACCACAGGAAGAAATCAGAATTATATTTATCTCAAAGGATTACACAAAGTAGCTACGGTCTCGTTACATAGTCCCTTATAACACCAGCATATTACCTAATTGTTAGGTGTGCTAAGGTGAGAGAATATAAGGGAGTCTCAGATAACATTTCGCTAGTAGTAATCTGCACTAACTTGAACTTCTCCCATAGGCGGTTCCGTTCAAGCTTGACATGCTGGTGTTCGGTTTGGGCTTGGTGAAAAGCGAAGCCCAAAGATGCCACCTCCTTCCCAAGATCTGATAAGTGGGCTTCATATGGTTCGAGTCTACTGGATGAAGCCATCGACTCTTCTTTCTCCATTAACCATTGACATCTCTATTAAATTGTTAAGAGTAAATTAATATATTATTCAAAAAGTTTGGGTCGTTACATTCTTCCTCCCTTAAGAAATTTCGTCCCCGAAATTTTAAACCAAAGGCCTAGTTGAAAAGGTGAGGGTACTTTTGCTTCATTGTTTCCTTAGGCTCCCACGTCGCTTCTTCATACTTATGATTCCTCCACAACACTTTCACTAGGTGGGTAGTCTTGTTCAGTATAACCTTGTCTCTACAGTCTAAGATCTCCACTGGCTGCTCCTCATAAGAGAGGTCATGTTCTAGTTGTACCACCTCTAGGTTCAGTATATGCGAAGGGTCGGGTATGTACTTCCTCAAGAGAGATACATGTAAGACATCGTGAACTTGATCTAGGTTCGATGGAAGTGCTAGACGATAGGACACTACTCCTATGAGATCAAGGATTTCATAGGGGCCAATGTACATAGGGCTGTAATTCCCTTTCTTCCAAAACTGCATGACTCTCTTCCATGGAGAAATTCGAAGGAAGACTTTGTCGCCAACACCAAACTCCAAGTCCCATCGATAGTTGTCAGCATATCTCTTCTGCTGACTCTGAGCAGCCTTTATGTGTTGTTGGATGACATGAACCTTTTCTGTCATCTCTTGCACAAGATCAGGTCTAAGAAGATTTCTATCACCAGCTTCATCCAACAATTATGAGTTCTACATCGCTTTCTATACAGAGCTTCATAGGGTGCCATCTGAATACTCGAATGGAAGATGTTGTTGTATGAGAACTCAACTAATGGGAGGTGTTGATCCCATCCACCTTTAAATTCCATTGTGCATAATCTCAGCATGTCCTCAAGTGTCTAAATAGTCCTTTCAGATTGGCTATAATTTTGAGGATGATAGGCCGTACTAAAATTAAATTCAGTATACAAAGAATGTTGAAGACTTCTACTGAATATTGATGTGAATCTTGGATCTTGATCAGATATTATGGATAGTGGTACCCCATGTAGCCTTACCACTTCCTTTATGTATATATTAGAAAGTTGATCTAGAGAGAAATCTTCCCAAATAGACATAAAATGGGTGGTATTGGTGGGATGGTCTACTATAACCCATATCGCATTGTTCCCTTTGGATGTTTTCGGGATACCAGTGACAAAGTCCATAGTGATATTATCCCACTTCCATGCTGGTATGGGTAGTGGTTGTAATACCCCCTTAAGAAGTTGTCGTTCTAACTTTACTTGTTGACACACCAGACACCTTGTAGTGTAATCAACAACCTCCCTCTTTATGTTATCCCACCAATAATGATCACGAAGGTCTCTATACATTTTAGTGCTTCCCAGATGTATAGAGAAAGTATAGCTATGATCTTCATGCATCGGTTCTTTCTTTATCTCCAGAATAGATAGAACACATAGTCTTGTACGAAATTTCAATACACCTTCTTGATCAATATTGAAATCATGAAACTTCCCATTATTCACAGCCTCAAACTTATCCCCCAACAAAAGATATTATTTTTGAGCCTTCTTGATCTTCTCTAGTAATGAAGGTTAAGAAATCATTTGGGATAGGGTTGATGATGTCCCTTCCCTTACAATTCCCATGTCCAGTTTTACTATATCCTTAATCAAGGGATCTCCTAGGATCCTAATTGTTGCCAGAACAATAGGGTCCTTCCTGCTTAACGCATCCACGGCTTTGTTTTCTCTTCCAGGGAGATAATGAATTGAACAATCATAGTCTTTAATAAGCTCCAACCACCTCCTTTGTCTCATGTTCAATTCTTTCTGCGTGAAAATATACTTTAATCTTTTGTGGTCAGTTTATATATTACATTTCTCCCCATAAAGATAGTTCCACCATATCTTTAGTGCAAAAACAATTACTGCCATCTCTAGATCATGCGTAGGATAATTCTACTCATGTTCCTTCAGCTGACGAGATGCATAAGCAATTACCTTGTCATTTTGCATAAGGACGCACCCAAGCCATTTCAGAGATGCATCGCTAAAAATAATGAATCCTTCTTTGATAGAGGGTAGTGTTAACACAGGTGTAGTAGCCAATCTCTTATTCAACTCTGGGAAACTTTCCTCGAATTTTTTTTCCAGATGAACTTAACCCCTTTTCGAGTCAACTTGGTTTGTGGATTAGAAATCCATGAAAAGTTTTTCACAAACCTCCTATAATATCCTGCTAAACCTAGGAAACTAAAAATCTCAGTTACTGTTGTGGGTTGAGGCCACTCCTCCACAACCATTGTCTTTGTAGGGTCAACCAAGATTCCTTAATTGGTTATGATTTGCCCCAAAAAAGCCACTTGTTGTAACCAAAACTCACACTTGATGAACTTTCCAAAGAGCCTCTCCTTCCGTAGAGTTTGCAAAATAACCCTAAGATGATCTTCCTTCTCATCATGAATTTTTGAATATATGAAAATATCATCAATAAAAACTACCACAAAGTTATCAAGGTAGTCCATAAAGAATCTATTAATCAAATCCATTAAAATAGCAGGAGCATTAGTCTATCCGAAGGGTATAACAGTAAAATCATAATGACCATATCTTGATCGGATGGCAGTCTTTGGAATATCATCCTTCTTCACCCTCAGTTGATAATAACCTGATCGAAGATCAATCTTGGAGAATAATTGAGACCCATGAAGTTGGTCAAATAAATCATCAATTCTTGGAAGAAGGTATTTGTTCTTCACTGTGATCCCTTTCAGTTCTCTATAATCAATGCATAGCCGCATTGATCCATCCTTCTTCTTCACAAAGATAACTGGTGCTCCCCAAGGAGACACACTTGGTCGGATAATCCCCTTCTCCAACAAGTCATGGAGTTGTTTATTTAACTCCTCTAGCTCAATATTTTAAATTATATATGGGGTTTTTGATATGTTGAGATCCAGGTATGAGTTCAATGGAGAACTCTACCCCTCTTTCTAGGGGAGGTCCAAGTAACTCCTCAGGAAATATGTCCATGTATTCCTGAACAATTGGAAAATCTTCTATTTGTATACTCCCTTTTCCTTCTTCATCCTCACCGATTAACACCTTAAATAAGGCTATAGGAGGTGCCTCTAGAAAAATATCAGGTCGGGATATCTCTCCGCGGAAGATAATTGTAGGTCATTTATTCAACACCACTAATATTTCCTTACTTCTGCATTTGATCTTAGCCTTATACTTTGAGAGCCAACACATCCCTAGTATAATGTCGAATTCCATCATGGGAATGACTACTAGATTTGCGATAAGATTGTGCTCACTAAAGTAAACATTAGAGTCTCTAAACACTATTGATGCATGGATAATCCCACTTGGAGTCTTGAAAGACAACTCTACCTCTAGAAGTTTGGGGATTGATTCTATATTCTTTGCAAACTTGGAGGAAATAAAGGATTGCGTAGAACTAGAATAAAACAAAGTACTTCCTAGTTTTGAGAGGACAACAAGAGTACCTGCTACCACGTCATTCGGAGATTCAACTTCAGTTGTTGTGATAACAAAAGCAAGACCTTGCTCCCTTGGACTTTATTGAGGTTGATGGTGATTCCCCTCCACTACCTTCGTATTTGGACAGTGATTAGCAAAGTGCCCAAGCTGTCCACACTTGAAGCATTGAACTTCAGGTAGGGATAGAACCATATTTCCTCTATCGTTAGTGTTGGGGAGTTGAGGCATCACCTCACTACAAAATTACAAGAAATATGGCCTTCTTCTCTAGACTTGTAGCACTTGCCACTTCCAATCAAGCAGTTCCCCGGATACTTCTTCCCACATTTATTGCATGTGGAAAGTTGCATTTGCTTTCCACCTCTTTCCTGATCAAAGCATCTTCCCAAGATTAGTTCTAGAGTTCTCTTCTTCTCATTAGATTTGTGAGGCCACTGTGTCTCACCAAACTCCAGTTTGACTTTCGTAGCACTTCAAACTATTTCTTCATAGCTATAACAATCCCTGTTGGCTAGATTCTTCCACATATGAGGTTGTTGTCCACCAAAAAATCTTTCAACCTTCCCATTAGGGTCTATGAAAAAGCTTGAGGAATAACAGGAAATCCTTTTGTAGTTCATCCCATAGGTTCCAACCGATTCATTCTCCTTCTTCTTCAGCTCGAGAAATTATTTCTCCATTCTTGTTCTCATCGTTCGAGGGAAATACTTATTGAAGAATATTCCCCTAAACTCTTCCCACTCCATAGATTCATTTTCTCCTCCTGGTATCGTGTTTGTGATCAGTGACCACCACTGATCAGATTCTCCCTCTAGGTGGTAAACAATAAGGCTGACTTCTTATTGTTCCGAACAATGAAGTATAGAAAAGATCTTCTCTATAGAGCTGATCCATTGATCATCAATCAATGGGTCAGTCGATCCACTGAAGGTTAGTGGTCGTTGGAGCATAAAGAACTTAACAAAATGTTGTTCCCTTTATGGTGATATCATCCTCTCAGCTTGATTCAAGTTATTACTCATAACTTGAGTCAGTTGGTTCATCATTCACATGAATGTTTCCATTCTGGCTTCTATCAGAGGTCCGTCAGTGCATGGTCTATTACAGTCACCATTTGCACGGTTCCTCCTCTTTCCAACCATTTTCTAAAAGAATAAAATCTTAGTGAGAAAATTGTTTCATTTATGAATCTTTTAACTATAAAGGATTCTATGTCTTAAAACATCATGCACAAACAATTATATTTTTCTATAATTCATTCATAATGATTCATAAAAAGATTGTGATTAACCAAAAATATCCCCCGGGATTGTCATAACCAAGAGTGCAGTAAGGCCCATTGTTGTGCACCAGTTCCAGTTCAAGTCTAGCTCAAATCGGTGTTTTTGGGTTTTACCCCTATGTACATATGTGCGAGATCCGTCTCTATCTACTCGTATCCAGATAGGTATGTATTTTTTTGATAAACCACTAACTCTATACTCACAAAAATATCAGGAATATTTCCTATATTTAAACTTTCTATAGGGTTCTTCATAAAGTTTTCATATCCTAATTTCCATAAATAACTAAACCTTCCTTTGATACCAACTATAACATCCCACCTTTTTAATAAAAAACTTTTCATTACATTATACAAATCTGAGGATCTTTAAGGTTTAGTGTCTTGGAAACCAGGAACTTAATACATGATGACATAAAAAATTCTTCTTAAACATTTGAAAGGCTTATTCATTGTTCATCCTAAGTTCATTACATCATCTCCTAACCTGGGAGCATACATCAATGGAAAGGGTGAGCAGAAGGCCCAGTAAGGGAAACAAGAGAAACATTTTACATGTGAACTTGAGATACATCAATAAAGTCATGATAAATAGCTTTAAGGCATGAGGAAGATATCATGAAGAATATCGTAATAAAAATAACGTGTTTTATAACCTGAAGATGTGGCTACAACATTTAACTTAGACAATCATGAACATATCACCAAGGTCCATCCCCAGGGTGTCATTTAAAAAAAATTACCAAGGTTATTCACCAAGGTATCGTTAAAATTGTAATCCCTAGAGATTACATAATTACCCAATGCATTAGAGAGATATCAGGGAGCACCCTTAATTTTTATTTATCATCAAATGTTCCACATATATCATCATCAAACATTTCACAAATAACCCATATAGCATAAAGGAAATGGGTTTCATTTCATAATCATAGCGTTTTAAAAACTACTTTAAAGACATGATCTTTATGTCACTTTAAACCCACGGAAAAGGAAAGTAGGTTTCATGTATGTAAATACCAGAATTATAATAGAAAATTTTGATATATATGTGAATAACCCTATTGAATAAAGAGCTTTGAGTATTCACTTAATAAAATAAAAGAATTTGAGAAAAAGAGAGATACATTTTGAGATGAAAATTCTGCAGCATAACTGCTATGTTACATGATTTTAGAAAATTTTTAAAAGAGAGGGGACATGGGTCACCCCCTCATAAATGATCCATAAAACAGTATAGATACATAATATAAAGGATATAAGAACATGGTAATGAAATTTTAAAGACATACCATATGAAATGAAGAACATGGAAGGAAGACAAAAATAAGATTTCTCTTATGAAAATTTGGCATTCTAACGATGTCACATAAAACTTCAAAAAATGAATTGATGAGGAAAAATAGGGTCTCTAATCATATGAACATAAATGAAAAGTATGATGGATATAGATGTCATACCCCAACATAAGAAAAAGGAACATGAAATACTTGACATGAGAATAGAACTTTGAAAATGGGAAGAGTGAAAGAATCCCTTACCTTGAAGAGTAACTTCGAAATCTTGAAGTTTGGGACCTTGGGAGTATTGAGAGAACCTTGGAAGGAATAATTGGGAGGTAAATAGACCAGAACAATATTTAGTAGGATTTTGGAATGGAAAGGATGAGAGAATGGCTTGGTATTTATATGTAAAGTTAGGGGACAAGGCATTAATGGCAAAGGGACACCTCATTGGTGGTATTGGCAAAACCATGGGCTTGCCCATGGTATTTACCCATGGTATTAGCCACTTGGGACACCTAATACCTTATATTACTATTGATAAGTCGACCAAAATTATTACATAATTATTACATCCTTAATGATGTCATTAAACACCCCAAACTCTAAACTGAAAATTCACTCTTCACCAGAAATTCAACTTTTTCAAAAAAATCCCAAAAATTCACCTTAACATAATATCATTGCTTTGAATTAAAAAATGAACTCCATTTTATAAAAATAATTTTCTAAATATTTTTAATTTAATTTTTAAATAAAAAACAGCATTCACCTAAAAAGACTAATACTTAACTAATAATTTCTGAAACTGTTATTTACCTATTTTATTGAATCAAATTACTTAATCAAGGTGACTAAATTACATTAATACTTTCTTTAAGTGAGATTACTAATCTATTTGGTCACATTACTAATCCTAAGCATAAAATAACTATTCATAATTTACTATTCACTAAAAATTAAGTTGATCTTATTAGACTTTATTTTTCTTACTGAAAACATTTGTAGAAGACCAATTTTTGAAAATACTTACACATCATTAATTATTTAAGGTTTACATAAATATTTTAAAATATCATTTTTTTCAATATTCATCCATAAGATACATCCTATTTTTATCCGGAAATCTGAAAATTCACAAACTTCACCATAGGATGAAATCAAAATTTTATTTATCTCAAAGGATTACACAAAGTAGCTACGGTCTCGTTAAATACCCACTTATAACACCAGCATATGAGCTAAGTGTAAGGTGTGCTAAGGTGAGATAATCTGAGGGAGTCTCAGATAATATTTCCCTAGTAGTAATCTCCACTAACTTGAACTTCTCTCGTAGGCAGTTCCGTTCAAGCTTGACACGCTAGAGTTCGGTTGGGTCTTGGTCCAAAGCGAAGCCCAAAGATGCCACCTCCGTCCCAAGCTATGATACGTGGGATTCATATTGTTTGAGTCTACTGGAAGAAGCCATCGACTCTTCTTTCTTCATTAACCATTAACATCTCTATTAAATTGTTAAGAATAAATTAATATATTATTCAAAAAATTTGGGTTTTTACAATGTCAAGATGATTCTACAATTCTCTAGTGTAAGGATTGCTCAAATCAATATTTGGAACAACCAAAATTATATAAAGTGAACTGAGAGGAAACAACCCATAGCCTTACCATATATAAGAACCTAGAGATAAAAATAACATTATATAGTGTCTTTAGAATAGAATAAATTTCTTTTGTTTCCAAAGATATTTTATGTTTAGAGTTTTATAGAGTTAGGCCATAAATATTACATAACAAACCCTCGTATTACAAGGTGGAAAATATTATTCAGTATACATTTTTCACACCCAATAAACTTTTAAAAATAAATATGTTTACTTTTCAAGAAAAACACTCATGAATTTATACTTTACTTCTTAATTTCCATCACCCATAATTCAACCCTAGGGAAAACATTTTAAAAAATGGTATAAACACCAAAATCTTCATATAGGACATAAAAAATTGAATAAAACAATTATTACATACATATTTATAAAAAGTTTATTTTTTTGAATAAAATTTGAGCTCAAAATAAAAATCATATTACCTAATAAAACTTCTTATCTTTCTAAATATTTTAATAAAAAAATTTAGAAGCAATATTAAAAAAAATAAAACTCATAATGGTTTCTTTAAAATAATTTAAAGCTCATAATAACTTTGTTACAATGTTATACTTTTCACAATAATGAAGTCGATTATACTTTCCTTTACCTTGTAAAATCATAATATATCTATAGAACCCATAGAAATCATGGATAAATCAAATATGTAACTTGATGAATTATTTTCATATCATTTTTATATACCCATGGAATAACCATCGTGGTTATACTTTGATTAACCACCGTAGTTACACTTTAACTAACCATCATTGTTATACATGAAATAAATATCATAGTATATTCCCACAGTCTATTAAGAGAAACCTAATTTGCTAAATCCATCTATTTACCCAATTCATTAAAGGTTATAATGTGCTCACCTGACATTGCTTTTTCACTAAAGCACCCATCCATGGTTAGTAGAATAATCACCCATCAAGGGATTATAGTGGAACCACCCATCCTTGTTTTATAATGGAACCATCCATAATTAGAAAAATTTCCAAAGATCAATAAAATAATAAAAAAACTTAAAATCTTACATCATAAAAACACGTTTTCTCACATTTGTAAGAATAATTGGATATTGATATATCTATTTTCTTTAAAACCAAAATTTTAAAAATAATATACCTAGAATAAATGAAAAAGATGGTTTAAAATATAAGAAAACAATGAATATTATAATTGAACCCAAACATCAAATAATAGTTATGGTGGTGGGAAATTTTATGGTCATCGCATACATTAAAATAGAAATTTTTTTGTAAAGAAAGTCAAAAAATACCATAAAAATATTACATTTGAAAAAACATTAAAATAAATACAAAAGATACATAAAATATTATTATAATAAATTTTAAGTCCATATAAAAACATACCTAATTTTAAAACTATGTAAATGGAAGAAAATGATAGTTTTAAAAGAAAATTCAAATGAGGGTTTTATAAAGAAAATCCAATACCATGAGTCCAAATCACCACATACGTTCTTTATAATACTAAAATATAAAATTATTTTGATAAATTACATTATTAAGAAATATTTTCAGTTTATTTATTGCTTTTATATCACTTATTACCATGTTATATTATTTACTTAATTGTTTGTGTTGTTTTCAGATGTTTTGACGATATTCCGTCCATAAGTCCAAAATGGAAATGGTAAGATAAAAATAGTAAAATATTTCATTATTAAACATTATCTAGAATAATAATAATTAAATAATTATAATTTTCTTACATAAATTTTTATTTCCAAACAATCACAAAAACTGGTTATGAAAAATGAACTATGTTACAATCAAGGGGATGATAGGCCATACGTATAAATGATTAAATTTTTCATTTTTCAAAAATCATAGTAGAAAGAATATACATATCATTTTATCTTTTTATAATGATAATAATATCATAAGTATCAAATTTTTTATTTATTTATACTTATATAAATATATAATCCATATGATGTGGTGATAAAAAACGGATCACACTGCTTCGTGGAGGTGGTTGTCCTCACGTATGAATGAGAGACATTATCATTTTATAATGAATGGAAAAGTATGAAATTAAAAGATATAAAATATTTTAATAACTATAAATATTTCATTAATATAATTTATATAAATTAAATTAATAACTATAACCAATCTTGAGGCATGGTTAATGAAAATAAATTACATCGGTTCTTGAGGTGGTGGTTCACCATACACACGAATGATGAATGAATTTCTCATTTTAGAGATGTAAAAGATGGATATAGGTTATAAAATTATCAATATAATATATTAGTTTATGAGAGATAATTATGTTATTATATCATCATTATTAAATAATATTTTAAGGAGGTGTAATAAGAAATAAAACAAAATTATGTAGTTTAAAACAATATATCTTCTTTGGAAATTCTCCTTAAATTAACACCTTAAGACCTCTAAGATCGGTATTATTCCCCAAAAAAGACCTCTATAATGAGGGGATATATTATAAGAGATGTTTTGGGCAGTTTTTGGCCCAACAATTGGGTTTTAAGTGTAATTAAATAATAATATAAGTTGTTCCCTTTTGCAATACTTGGGATGGGAACTTTTAAAAATATTAAAATATTAAATTAATAGAAATTAATATTGATGTCAAAATGGGTCAAAATTTATAATATTTGAAGATAATACTAGTATATATACCCATTATCTCATAATATAAAATTTAGATATGTTCGGCTAACATTTTCACCCATATATATTTTTAACCCTTCATTAACCGATTTGACAATTACTACAACATTAAAATATTCCACACTTTAAGGGTTAATAATGATACTATAAAATGAAAAATTATTGATATATTGATTATTTTTTATGTCATTATCCATATACCATCAATTTGGATGAATCTATGTTTTTAAAAAAATCTTATATCATTTATTAAATATTTTTTTAATATTATATCATTAATGAAAACTTTAGAACTATTCAATTACTTTTAATTTTATAACTACAATATGCACAAGGAACTTGAATAAAATAGATTAAGATATAACAAAAATGTTATAATTTTTTAATTTTTTTATCACATCAATTCAATTAATTTACATTACTTTTTTTATATTTTAAATTTTATTTAATTTATTTTTTTATTAATTAAATAATTACCACATCAACATTATATAGGAATTTAAGGTAATTATTAATTCACTAAAAATAAATTATAAATTACCATGATGAATACAAATAGGTTATATTTCCATGTATTAATTATAACCGAACATTTCTTCTCTCTATGCCTTTGTTAAATATATTATCGTTATTAAAAACAAGAGTATGAAATTTGTTACTTTTCTTTACATAAAATATTTTAAAGGCTATAATCATATCCAAATGGAAGAAGGAAATATATTACACCATTATATTATACTCATCCAACTAAATTAAGGCATGTGTTAGGGTCATTTTTTATTCCTCATCATTTTTTTAACTTTAATTACCCGATTTAATAATTACTATTGTAAAATTTTTTAAAAAGGACCAAAAATATTAAAAGGGAATGATTTAAATTTTTTTTACCCATTAATGAATAATATGGATTCCATTTTTAAATATTCAAAATATAGAAGTGAAATAATTTAATTTTAGTTTAAACTAGAAAAATGTGATGAATTATTTTTCTAAAAAACACCCTTTTATGTTCAAAATGATTTTAAAAAAAATAAAATTTTAGAATTTATTTAAAAATATATATTGGATCATTTAAAAAAACGAACTAATTAAATTTCATAACTACTAAAAAATAGAATTTTTCTTTATAAATACTTGAAAATAAAATAGTGTTCTCAATAAAAATCAATATTATTTGACTATTCATTGAAAAATCAAACTTTTCATATTTTTTTAAAAAAATGAATTTAAAATTTTAAAATTTAAATTCTATAATTCAGAAATTTTTACTTTAAATGAAAAAATATAACACATTTTAATTTAATCTGTTTAAAAATAATGCCTTTTCATTTTGATAGAAAAGTTTTCTAATATTTTTATAATTAATTAATGAATATATGAATTTTTTTTATATCAACATTAGACTAGTTGTTACATTCTTCCATCCATTTAAAATTGTATCCTCAAATTTTTATTCTATTATTAAACATGTTTTGAAACCTTTTTCACATAGAATTTTCAGACTCCCATTATTTATGTTCAATAATATGTGTTTTCCCAAAAAACTTAATCGGTTGAGATAACTTATTATTTAATACTTGATCTCAAAGGTCAATAATATGAAAAATATATTCCTCATGAGAAAATTTATATTCTAACTGAACTACCTCATGTCTCAAAATATGAGTGGAATCTCCCACATACTCTCTTATCATCAGAACAAGAAAACAATTGTGTACCCTGGACAAACATAGAGGCAAGGCTACTCAATTAGAATCTAATCCTACATTATCTTGAATTTAATTTAGTCTAATGAACAAAAAACATAACTTACACTTTTACTTAAAGTAATAACACTTTTCCATGAAGATAATATAAAAAAACATGATCACCATCCTCGAAAGAACAATATTTTCTTCAGTTATCTGCATAACTTTTCTTCCTACTATAAGATGTCCTCATATCTGAATGAATTAGCTTCAACTTGTCAGCTATTTCTTATAAATATTCTGGTCCCATAAACCTCATTTCACCTAATTCATAAAAAATGTTGAGTTTGATATATATTACCATATAATTCTTTAAGTGGTTCTATATAAATAATGAAATGAAAACCCTTTATATAAGAAAACTAAACTAAAGAAAGATGTTAATCCCAAAATTACTAGTAATAAAAGGAAAAAGATCAAATAATGTATTCCATGGTTTAAATTATTAATTTAAACTATCCATTTAACTAAGGTTTAAATGATTTAATAAAATTTATCCAATAACAAATGACTTCTGAAGTCCATTCCAAAAATTTGAAGTGAAATTGGGATTACGGTTAGATATAATAAAGAGTGTAACCTTATGCATCCTTATTATCTCCTTAAGATAAATTCAATAATATTAATCTAAATCTACAATATCTTGAATGGGGAGGAAATTCATAGGGTTTTTTAATTGATCAACAATAACCTAGTCCAATTATTACCTCGATATGTATTTAGAAACCCCACTAATAAAACCATGGTTACATTTTCCCATTTCCATTACAACACAAGAAATGGATAAAGCATTCCCATTGGAAATTGTCATTCTAATTTAACATTTTGAAAATTAAATAATTTCATAGGAAAATCAAAAATATCTCTTTCCATTCTATCCCACTTGTAATGATCCCTAAGGTATCCATACATCTTAGTACTGATAGGATGAACAAAAAATGGGGAACTATGAGATTCACTCAAAAATTATATCCTCAATAGAGAATAAAATAGCAGACATAAGATATTCTAAAATCTCAAAACATAATCTTCATCATAGTTAAATCTAGGAAACATAACTTTTTAAAAAAATTATACATTTTCTATAACTCATGGTCACCTTCTAATCTTATTTAATTTTTTCTCAAAAAGTCAATTCCATTGAAAGCTGAAACAAAATAGGGGAAGTTTTTGAATTAAAAAAATTCTAGGCCAAAATTCATCAAACCATTAAATAAAGGTCCATTTTCCAAATGAAACAAGGTTAATTTAACATTAGTATTTCTACTAAAATTATCAACTACATTTATTTTTATGAGATAATGCTGAATTATGAAATCATAATCTATTATCAATTATAACCATCTATTCTATCTCATGTTCAATTTTTTCAAAGTGAATATATACTTCAATATTTTATAATTTGTATATATTGTATAGTTGGATTCATATAAATGTTGTCTTAAAATATTTAAAGTAAAAAATACATATTCCAGTTTGAGGTCATTTGTTAGATAATTTAACTTAGGAGGTTTTAGTTTCCATGAAGAATAAAAATTCACCAAATCATTTAACATCATGACACAACCAAGTAATTTTAATAAAGAATAAATATATATAAAAAATCCCCAATTATATAGGGAAGAGACAAAACCAGATAATTCACAAATCTTATTTTTGGATACTGGAAATAGTCCTCACATTATTTTGTCTTGATGATCCAATATTCCTTTCAAGTTAACATAGTTATTGGGCTTGGTTACCGTGAAATGTTTTTAAAAAACCACCGGTAATATCCTACTAATTCTAGAAAATTATGAATCTTAGTAACATTTTTAGGCATTCTCCATTCATCTTACACTTTATTTTTAGTGTGATTAACTATTATGATGTCTTTTTTAAGACGTGTAAAAGGAATGAAATCTATTTCAACCAAAAATAACATTTCTAAATTTCTCATATAACTTATTTTATTTTAGGGTTTACAGAACAATACATAGATATTTCCCATGATCGTCATAAATTTTTAAATAAATCAAGATATCATTAATTAAAACAACCAAAAACGTATGCAAATATTCATGGAAGATTCTATTCATATGATCCATAGATACAACTGGGTATGTTTTCAACCGAAAGGGAATAACCACAAACTCATAATGCCATTATCTAGTTTGAAAAACTACTTTTGGAATGTAATATTATTTCACCTTCAGTTGATAACACCAAAAAACTAGGTCAACTTTTGAAAAATAATTTTCTCACTAGATCTTATAAAAAACATTGATATGAGGAATGAAATAATCATTATTAATATTAATGTTATTGAAAGCTCAAAAATCATTGAAAATCCTCTAGTAACCATATTTCTTTTTAACAAAAAAAGGATCAACCCAATGTGAAGTTATAGGATGAATGGAACATTTATCTAGTAACCCTGAAATTTTTATTTCAATTCTAGAAGTTATACTTAATCCATTTGATAAGTGGGTTTTAGAATTATCTTAGCATCAACAACTAATTCAATAGTAAATTAATCATTTTTAATGATTCCAAAACATGGAAACTCAATAGAAAAATCACCCATGTATTCTTTTACTATCGGTATATAATTAATCTAAATAGTTCCATTATTTTCAAGAATATATGAAATTTAAATATCTTTTCCTTATTTTAATAGTTTTTTATCTTCTTCATATGTTATCAAAGGTATGGGTTCATTTTGTATAAAAACTGAAACTATTTCGGAAAAACAACATCTTTAGCTTTAAAATATATATTAATATGGTAAACAGAGAGAAAATCCACCCCTAGAAAAATATAAAACTCCACTAGGGGAAAGACAATAAGATTTTAAGGTCAAATATTTATACAAATAATGATACCAATATTCCTCTAGTTTCTTTTTTCCTTAATACTTCCCTTAAATTTTTTAACCATAAGTTTTAGATTTATTTATTGAGGTGTAATTTCGAATATACTAGAAAATTTATCTTAAATAAAACAATGTGGAGACCCAAAATAAAGAAATAGATTAATATTACCTGAATAAGCCTGAAATATCCCTAATACCACATCGTTCAATGTCCTAAATTATACTGAAGTTGTTGAATTGTATTTCACCACACACTTGTGTTAATAGACTTACTGTTTCCCATCATTTAGTTTCTTATTTAGATATAAATGTGAAAAATAAATAATCT
The DNA here is from genome assembly GCA_963277665.1 of Viscum album. NCBI lineage: Eukaryota > Viridiplantae > Streptophyta > Magnoliopsida > Santalales > Viscaceae > Viscum > Viscum album. Next base: position 779,332,759 of record OY728153.1, on the reverse strand, counting down.
AATTGTATTTAAAACATCTAATTTCATATTTATTAAAAGCATAATTACCACTACCAAGATCTATTTAATTACAATTATGATCTATATGACTAAACATACCAAATTAGAATAACTTTCCATACATCATAACACATTCCTCAACTGTATTTTTACCACAAATCCCATAAACTGATAACTTAATTTTCTTACCATCTGATTTCTATATCTATTCTTCCACTTTTCCTACCACCTTGGCCTCTTTTTATACTAGTTTCTAAGTACACATGATAATCAAAATACTCATTTTCTACCTTCTCAAATTATAGCACATGTTCCTCATAACTCTTTAATAAAAAAGATTCCAATTCCCTTTGATATATTGGATTAAATCCTAAGGAAAACAAATTAATCTTTCTATCATGATCCATTATAAATATTGGTGCATAACTTGTTAAAATAGTAAAGTTTTATTAATACAAGGACACCGAATCATGATCATTTTATTTCAATTTTATGAATTTATTTTCCATGCTATGTTGAACCACATTAAGAAAATATTTCTCAAAGAAAATATTCTTAAATTCAACCCATTCCAAGGCATAAATTTCACCACGTTCTCTAATATTATTGACTACTTATCACTAGTGTTTGGATTCATTTTTAAAATGGTAAATATTAATATTAAAATTTTACTGATCCAAATATCCCATCAAATCAAATATATTTTCTGGGGATTTAATCCACCACTCAGCTACCACTAGGTCAAAATAACCACTAAATTAATGAGGTAATTGTCTCATAAAATGTTATAATTTTATCATATTTCACTATGGTACATTGGGATTCTCTCTTTCTTGGATACCACAATCATTTACAGCTTGTGTCAACTAAGAAATCACTATAACAAACTACCAAGTTCCAATTCCAACCATTTTGGGTTGCTGATTTAGATGGATATTATTCCCTTGGTTCCTTGAAACTTCATCTTCTTTAGCCCCCTTTTGAAAAATCATTATGAAGAAACATTTTTTTAAATGAATAAACACGATAATAATCAAATTATATATAATTTAAACATGAATATTAAGTAAAATATTTTAAGGTTATTTTTTTAAACATTACCTTACCCTGTAATGTTATCTAAACATTACTTTGATACCAACTACAAGGACCAACCTTAAACATTAAATTATCAAGTGTCTTTATACTATAATCCATTTTTTTATTCCAAAATATATTTTAGGTTTATAGTTTACGATAGATAGGAAAAAAATATTAAATAAAAAACCCATATAATGAAATGTCGACACTTCTATTTAATATCCCTTTTCCCACAAAAAATAACTATAAAAAAGAAGGATGTTTTATTTTCACTAAAAAATATTTATGAATTTCAACCCGTCTTCAAATTTTCTTTTACCCATCCTTAAATCTTGTTAAATTTTTTTTAAAAAACGGGATAAGAATAAAAATCACTAAAAGGGAAAAAAATTAATAAAGAATCTATTAGTCCTTAAATACTATTAGAAAATTTTATTTTTCAAAAAAAAAACATTGGTCTAAAAATAAATATTTAATTACCCGAGAAACTTACTTATTTTAAAAAACAATTTCAAAAAACATTTCATAATAAATCATAAATGAACTATAAAGATTTTAAATATTTATTTGAAATCACGGGAAACTCATAATTGTTTTTTAAATTTAAATTTTTTTATATTAATAAGGTATCTTATAAAATCCTTTACCTTGTAAAATCATAATATTTCCATAAAACTGATAGAAAGAATAGATAAATCATGTAGGTAACTTGATAAATCATCTTCATATAACTCTTACATAAACATAGAATAAACATCATAGTTATTCCTGGAGTAACCATCACAATTACACTTGAAATAACTATTACGATTATACATGGAATAACCATCAAAATATATTCCCATTATATCATAGGTAAAACCAAATTTTATAACTCCATCCATTTACCAAATGTATTAGAGGTCTATAATAGGCTCACCCAAGCTAGGCTTATTATGAAACCACCCATCCTTAGTTAATAACATAACCAGCCATCTGTGGTTTATAATAGAACCACCCATCCTTATTTTATAACAAAAACAAATGTCATTATAAATAACTCCCAAAAATAATAACATAATAATAGCACATAAATGTTTTCATAAAAAAATTATTTTCTCATATATGAATGATTTTTGGGATATTAGTATATAAAATTTATTTCAAACTAAAATTTCAAACTAAAATTATTAGAATAAATGGAAATAAGGTTTTAATTTGAGGACAACATACAATATTATCAAGGAATAAAAAATTCAAATAAAAGTTATGGTTGTGGGAAAATTCATTATTTTCGTAAATGTGAAAATAAAATTTTCCTTTTGTGTTTTATAAAGGAATGTAAAAAAATTCTTTAAAAATATTCCTTTTAAGAAACATTGAAAAAAATTCTAAAGATACATTAAATTACTTTTATAAATATTTTATGTCTATATAAAAACATCTATAAATTAAAAATACAGATACTAAAGAAAAATATTATTCCAAGAGAAACTTAAAATGTGGATTTTTAAAAGAAAGTTCCTTAACATGAATTTTAATTCTCACATACACTCTTTATAATCCTGAATAATTAAATTACGATAATTATTTACTTTCATATGAACCTTCTTTAGTTTTATTATTCCTTTTATATCACTTATTACCACAAAATAACAATTACTTAATCATTTATGTTGACGTTAGACGTTTTGATAATATTCAGTTCTTAAGTACCATATGAAATAGGTAAGTTGACTATAGTAAAAAAGGAAATTATTCCATAATTATTATTTCATACATCAATTATACTTTTAAAATTAATAATTAAATATCATTAATAAAAATGAATTACTTTACAATCACAGAGACAATATGACATATGTACGCATGAGTGGCATTTCCATTATTCAACGTTCATTATGGAAAGAATGTAAATATAATTTTATATTTAAAAATTTATAATATTATCATAAATATCATATTATTTTTTAATTATTATTATATATGTCACCCATTTTATGGGGTGATGAAAAATGAATCGCTTCATTGAGGTGGTAGTCTACACGTATGCATGAATGCCATTATCATTGTTTGGTGAATGGAATGGTGAGACATAAAAACATATATTATATTTTTATAATGATAAATAGTTTATAAATATCATATATATAGATATATATATCACATGCATCATTATAACCATTATTGAGATATGTTGAAGAAAAATGAATTACATCAGTTCATGAGGTGGTAGTACTCTGAATACACAAACGATGAATTCGTTTCTCATTTGATGGGGATTTGAGACAAAAATTTTGGATGGAATTAACATTATAAAATATTATTATATGGGAGATAATTTTTTTATTATATCATCATTATTGAATAATTTTTAACGGTGTTGTAATAATAAATAAAAAAACATGTAATTAAAAACTATACTTATACTTGGGAAGTTCTCCTTTGATTAAAACCTTAAGGCCTATAATATTTGTGTTATTTGTAAAACAAAACCTTTATAACGAGGATGTAGATTTTATAAAGGTATGCGTGTTTGTCTCAGATGAATTAAAATAGTTTTTCAGTGTGAAGAAATAGGAAGTGGTTCCATTTTATTAGAGAGGGTAGGGGCACTTTTGTAATTCAAAAAAATATTAAATTAATATAAATTAATTTTGACATAAACATGGTTAAAATTTGATATTATTAAAATAAAATATTTTTATTATTTTAAATAATCTCATACAATTTTGTTTGACATTTTTGGATCACAGTTTTACCCTAATGTTTTTGTTTAAACCATTTATTAGTACTTTTGACAATTACTACAACAATAAACGTTTATACAATTTAAAGGTAATAATGTTTCTATAAAATGAAAAAACCTTATATGGACCATGGTTGGTAGGATTAACTATATCCATTAATATAGTATAGTATAAAATTTTATGAATTTTAAAACATTTAATAAAATATTATTTTTTTATAGATATCAATAATATCAAATTTAAAACTATTTATTTACTTTGAAATTTATTACATCAATATAGACAATGGATTTTAATATAATAAATTAACATATCCATAACATGTTATATTTATCTCCAAAAATATTAGATTATGTTAATTATTTCAAATTTTATTACTTTTAATATTTTTAGCATCATTTATTTTAATTTTACATTAATTGAATAACTATTGGGCCAACCGAGTGTAAGAATTTATTGTAATTATTTAATTAGTGAAAATTAGAAATAAAATTTCATTATGAATAAAAATAATTAATAATTTCAAATATCATTTATAATTGAACATATCCTCTAGTTATCCCCATGTTAAAAATAATATATTTATTAAAAAAATAGCGATAGTTTTGTATTTTCATTATATAAAATTTTATAGCTGTTTTAATGACATATAAATAGAAAAAGGCCATATATTCAACCTTTGTATGAATATTAATGAGATATTATAATCAAATGAAATTAATAAATGAGTTTTGTTCATTTTATTATCTTTATCATATTATTTTTAACTTTAATTACCCAATTTAACATTTACCATGCTAACACATATTACCAAGGTTTTATTCATATTAACTTAAAAAAAGGGAACTATTTAAAAAAATTTATCTCGTAATATCAAATGTGAAATCAATTTTTGAAAATTCAAAATAGAGAAGTGTAAAAATTTAATTTATTATTAAACGACTAAAACACAATGGAATACAATTTTTTAGAAAAATTACATTTTTATGTATAAAATGTATTTATACTAAATTCACATATAAAATTATTTTAAAAAACTCTAATTAGATTTTTTTTAAACAAAAAGTAACTGTTGAAATTATAAAACTAATCTAAAATAGATTTTTTTGACAAATAGTTTAAAATAAAATATATTTTTCAATAAAAATATATATTTCACTATTCATTGAAAAATCAAACTTTGTAGAAAATTTTAAAAAATTAAACTTAAGATAATTTTGTAATGATGATTTAAAAAAATGTTCATTTTTTCAAATTAAAATTCTATTTTTTGGAAACATATATTTTAAATAAAACTATACAATATAAAAAACCCCATTTTGGTTTGAAATAAAGCTTTTTTTCCTTCAGACTGAAGAACTTTTTAATATTTTTTAGATTAAATAATGAATATATGAAAATGTTTTATATTTTACACTATTGGATCTTGATCAAAATGAATAGTAGATAAAACAATATAGATATAGGGAAGATCCACTATATAAGAAAGGAGGGGTAGTAGGCATGACATAGGGTTGCTAGGTCAAGGTAAAGAAGAAATAGAGGGGGATTGGGTTGTAAAATAATAAGGGAAAATGGATAAGAAACCAATTTTTAAAGGATTAATTGTTTGATAACATGTTTTTATAAATGATTCACCAACCATGTGAGAAACAGTTTCCCACAACCCCAACTCCACACAGTTTCTCAACACTTCTTATAAACGATGCTCCAACCATGAATTTTGATTCTTGAACCATTTTAAAAAAGATGAATGGTTTTTGGAACACCATGTTCCATTTCCCAAACCTATGCCACATCACAAGGATTCCTCCTAATCTCACATTTTTTTTCAATAAGTCATTCACTAACTTTCTAACTCAAATGTACACATTTCAAAATGAACTGAAAATCACCCCCATGTAAGGTTCTACATGGTTTATCCTAAACTGTTCACACCAAATCATGAACCATGGAACAAAATACCAAAACAACCAAAACTCTTCCCAAACATCCTAAGAGTTATCCAAAAACCTAATACTCATCCCAAACTAAAAAAAATATCAGAAAACATCACTTAAAGATGTCATAAATTTCACACTTTAATTTTAAACCCCTATTTAAAAACCAACCCATATTCCAAATGAATATTCAAATTTTGTTTGAATAAAAAATTTACCAGTACATACAGGGTATTAAAAACTCTCAATCATAACACTTTTCATCTCTGAGAAGTCCCAGTGGTCATCTAAATTGATCTTTCATATTTCATTAGTCATTAATTCATTATCAATGGATTCATTCCAACTATGGATGTCCAAGGTTATTCTAGAGTAAAGCCTTGATTTTATATCTCTTAAACAATTGAAACACATTTGCCAACTTTATTTCAGTACAAAAATTCCAAGATGGCACTCAATCATGCCCGTATATCCTAATACACCTATGGAATCTTTGTCCCACAATTCAACTAGCCTATGGTTCTCCCCACCATATGACTAGCTAAAAGAGACCAATTCTGATACATGAAACTACCATCACTTGAATAGAAAAACATAACCTGATAATGGCATTCCAATGGTTCCCCTTAATGCAGTTTTGAATACACCATGCATAATATTTTCAAAAACATAGATCTAATGCGAGAAATCCTTGTTGTTATCACAATTTGTAGATAACTAAATGAACCCCCATTATCCAAACATAATTTTGATATGCCACAAATTCTCATCAAACTACTCTCTACGGACATCAATAACTTGTACATTATACCCAAAATGATGCACCCACTATGGTTTCTGACCGTCATATGAAACTATACGTTAGAACACAAGTAAAATCATACCTAGCCAACTTTTCTTAAAAAAATTAATGGTCTATTTCACCGATGGAATGTTAATCTTCTCGATCATAATTTAAAAAACCCCATGGCATCCAATTGACATTAGAACACACCCACCAAAGTCTTCACACAAATTTCGATGAAATACCATTGTTAGACCATCAACCACCACTTTTCACCACAGAACCATACCATGAGTACCAACCCTCCATCAACCCAATCAATCTTAGGTCCTCTCAACCCATCTCAAGCTCAACCCAACATTAAAACACCAAATATTATAATCTATACTTTTAAACCTAGAATTCATTTAGTAATTCATTAAATATAACCTCATTTTTCCACTTGTGTTAAAATACCCTAAATATTTCCCATCAATCGATCCCATGAATCCTTATCCCCCTTTAATGATGGTCGCATCAAAAATACTAAAATCCCACATGCCACCATAAGGTCATCCTTATCAGAACTCCATTGAACCATTTTCTATCTCTATGGTTCACACTATGTCTATCACCAAATACTATGCTTGGATGGGGTTGATACTATTCGCCTATGAGAACCATGAAAAAGGGTAATGTAATTCCTTCTACTATATCATGAGAACATTACCGAAGGCCTTTAATAAAAAATTCACTGATAAAAATGATCACACCTTGAAATGAGTGATGGAGTATCTAAACCATCCATATCGTCCCTTACCACTAATAGAGAACCAAATTAGATGGGCCTATTTGAGCTACATGTGTGTTTCCCATCTTGAGACACACCCTTACATCCACCAGATGAAGATCTTATAACCTCATTGATGTTCAACCTAGTTAAAAAATTTCACTACACCTGATCCATCCATGTTCTTATTCTTATTATAGGAATATCATAATACCTAAATGAAGCCCCCTGGTTTCCATACCCAAAGGATCCTCATTGTACCCTTTTCGGTCGTCATCCCACACACATGACTACTTTCTTAAGTAACCATATTGGTTTTATAATATCATAAAAAACAACCATGATACAAATGATACTACACATCTCCAAAATGCACTTGCGTAATAGATTTCATTGAACTCAAAATTTGCACACTCCTACGAAACCCAATCATGAAAACCTATCCCTAGATATAGAAAGTCACATCTCATGAAAACTCAACTCAAAAGCCTATGAAAATCACCATGAATCTCCCAAATTCCATTTCCACTCAGCATAAATCACCCTAAATGCCCTTCCAAACCAGGTCATATAATTGATCCGAAACCATTAAAACACCAATTTTCACCCAAGTATCATTATAAAATCGCACTAGGATTTATTTACACTATCACCATACTCCTAAAGGTTTGTCCTGAGTCAATAGTGTCAGGTATCTAACAAACCCTTCCCTTCAAAACCAATAGTGGTATGGTAACAAAAGTACTCAGGGAGATTCCATCTTATAAACTATAGTAATTTTCTTAAGGTTTACACAAGATCGATACAAGGTTATTCCAATTAAATAGAATCACTCTATGAATCTAGTTCATAACCACCGAACCTATCTATCCTACACTGTCACAACCCTAGTTATAAATCCAAATTAGTATTCCCCTATCAAAACTTATCATAATACTTAAATCACTAGAACTCAATTGTTTCCCCAAAAAAATACCATTTAAATCCAATATTCTTAAACCACATAGCAGGATGCACTTATCATGCTCTACATTATAATCTAAAGCATAACTTATACCTCACACACTTAAAGGCAACCAAAATAATAAGATAACCCCCATCACAGATCACCCTTGATGAAGTTAACACCAACTCCCTAACATGGATCCATGATAAAGTAGTTCACTTAGATCTTCAACCCATCCCACACATCAATCCCCACATAGGTCACAACTCTGTGTGGAAATAACCCCCCATATAAAGTTCACACCACATACTCTATTCAAAAACCTATCACCCACTATAGGGTCTCACACACATGTTCAAACCTTAACCACTCCTGGTCCAAGCACACACTACTAGGATCATGTGAAATCGTGACACCTCGAGAAGAGTCTCACACGTGAAGATCTCTCTCTAGTCTCCCCAGTTTTTACCAGTGCCAGGTTGCACACCCCAAAACCTTTATCAGATTAAGTTTACTTAAGGAACAAAGTCTCAACCATAGGGATTCAATAAAACATTGGCACGATCATAGCCCCAAATACCCATACTTAGAGTTAAACACCGTAAAATTTATAGGTCCACATCATATAAAATCCCGATTCAAAATTTTATTCGTTATATTCTTTTTACATTTTAGATTATCTATGATTCTATTATAATGGGATTAGATAAATGAAAGGTCAAGTACATGTTACATTGGAAAACACTTTATACGTTGTACTTGGGATTTTATTTAGATTCCAATACCAAATAGTTAAGAAAACTTATACCATAATTTTTATTTAAATATTTCCATTATGAAAAATGTATCACAACTAAGGTTTAGTTAAAGAAGATATCAATTAAAATATATAAATTAAAAGTTTCTTTAACTTATTTTTGGAATTATAAATAACATAAACCTCATAAAAATAAGGAGAAAAATAATTATAAAAAAGGTATTTCATTCATTTTGAAGACCAGTTAAGTAATATTTAATCATATTCTTATAAAAAAACTATATAATCTATTACAAGAACTTTAGGTGACTGACCTAGGTCAGAGTCTAGGTAAATGTGTAACCAATCATAGGAAATCATGAAAATGAAATGTTAATCCTACATATGTTTTATTATCTATGAAATCACCATCTCTTTCCATACTATTCTAAGAGATAAAATATGAAAAATTTGTAACCACACAATTAAGAGAATCACTCAACATGAAACAAGATCAAATGTAAAAATAAAAAACATGAATAATAATACCATCACATGAAACCTCATACATGGGTTTTAAAGTCCTAGGAACAATATCTATACCATGTCTCAATAAATTCCTACTCTCTTATATACTATGCCCAAATATTTATTCAAAATAAAAGAGATCTGATTACATTTTTTAATACCCACCACCCTGGACCACTAATAAATATCTAGACCAATGGTATCTATATGGCCTTAAGAATACCTCCCTATAAACCAAAGGCTAATGACTAATAGTGAATATCTATGGTGATATAATGGAGAGACTATACCCACATATCATTTTAAATTAAAAATTATATATAAAATAAGATAGACCTAACACCCAAATAAATATCGATATATTAAAAAAATTAATAAATAATTCTTTAAAGAATAAAAAATGTACAATTTCAGGCATGAATACATTAACATATCATTAAAAATATCCCAAAAGGCTACAAATACAAAAAAAACTTATATAAACATTTTAATCATATCCCAATCTCAACCCCATTCTCCATCCCCACAAACAAGTAATAAACAACATCAGGTGATTTCTCATACCCTAACCTATAATGAAATGATGATGGATTCTCAGGTACACAATTTCAATGGTGGATCAAGAAGGGCGTGAGTATAATTCAGCATTCAACCACGAATAAAGTATATAAAATAAAAATTTCATGACCAAGTTCATTTTGATGTACTATAAATAAAAATTTATTTAGTTATAAATTATAAATTTAAAATAAAAAATTAATAAAACACCCACTATGTCCTGAGATTAGTGGTGAAACATATGATCGATCTAATACAAGATTTATCTAGTGCTGTAGTTTTTTCATCCTGGAATATATAATGGCCTGAATGGTTCCAAGTTACACTACCAAGGAGACCACTATCATAATAATATGATAAAACCTCTGTGGAACCACCAGGAATTCCCTAACAATATAACTCATAAGAAATCCAAGGGGGTAACACTTGGAATCCCACTAAGACCCATCCACCAGTCTAAACTCAAGAAACTTCCCTTGAAATTTTGAAGCAATGTTTGATTAAAATCCATGGATTAAACCCAATTAATTCCTCTAAAATAGATCAAGATAATTTTTGGGACCATATCCTATGACATTAAACTTGGGTCCCCTGGAAGAATCTTCAACATAAATATATCACATTCAATAAATAAGATGTTACCCAAATATAAGGGGGAGTCATCCTAAGGCATTCATGATAGTGAATCTATGTGGAATCTAGTGGTTTGATCAAGGTATTCCATATAATTGTCCTTAAATGGATCTGATGGTGTCATAAAACCCTAACATTTATCTGATTCCCATACAGGAATCATGGGCTTTATCATAAAATTCCACACCAATCAAGTTTATATATAATCCACATAATCTCTAAAATCTAATCCTAGAACAATATATAATTAAAGATGAAAATTATTCCATTCCATCAATTAATCATTTCATTACTTTCCACATAATATCCTTAATTAATTTGGTAACCAAGTCTCTTGTTTCCCATTTACAACTTAATATCATGGATATATATCAATTCCATACATTTCATTATCTTCCTAAAGTTTACGTATAATATTCTCAGAATTTTAAAAAGTTTCCCAATATTTCATGGATTTATTAAATAGGGTTCCACTCACAAGATATAAGGGAAAACCCTTATAGGTTTTTTGTTATACCTCTACTCCATCAACTCCAAAATTTATCAATTCTTTTTTGGAAATGTTACCTATAGCCCCCTACATGGACCATTATACCCATACATAACATTAGGACAAAACTAAAATCATGTTCATAGTGTAATTTCCATTGGGACCTCCCCATATAATGGGTAAATAACACATTTAATATGTGTTTAACAAGGGAAAACACATAACAGAAGGTTTCATTTAATTTTAGTGTTTAACACCTAAAATACTAGGGAGACCACAAAACTTATGGATTTTAAAATAAAACATGGATATGGATTCTTTAAAGGGACCACCTACCTCATTTATGAAGACTTTACTTTAAATTCTATCATGATAACTCACTGCTCGACCTTATCCAAGTACAATATCCAATTTCCAACCATCCAAGGTTATATCCCATATCCAACCAAATAAAACTAATTAATTATAATTGAATTATATTTAATTAATTTTTTTAAACAATTATAAAAGATAATTTAGTTAGTTATACATAACCATTAACTATCTAGATTGATCCACCAAACCTAAATAGAGACCAACCACCCTCTGGAGACTCTTTTCATGCTCTTGACACTAACATAGACAAAAAACCTATCAAATGGATCAAAAATCTTATGTTATGATAATTAATTTAGTTCAAAACCCTTTCAAAACTCATGGAAAAACATACCTCTATAAAAAAAATTGGTGATAATGTGGAAGCTTCACCTTGGGACATTGTCTCTCTAGCCATAAAAGAAGTTATATTATATTGGCATGATTCAATAATTATCTAGTAGAATCATTACTCAAATATCTATTTGGATAAACCAAAATTAGATAAATAGAAAAAGGATAGGAATGTATTCCCAACCATACAACATGATATTGATCACAAGTGACGACATAAAAAATAACTGAAAGATAGGGGAGATCCTCCATGGAAGAAATGAGATGGAGGGAGGCATCTTTAAGGGATGTTTTTTCAAGGGGGAGGAGAAATGAATGGGGTTAGGTAATAAAATTTTGAAGGAAAAATGGGTAAAACTTGCATTTTAATGGGAGAATGGTTTGGCCACATTGATTGCTAAACCATTCACCCAACATGCTATCAACACTATCCCACAACCTCAAATCACCATGGTTGGGCAATAAATTTTTAAAATCATTTTCAAACCATTAAATTAGGCATAAAAACCCTATATAAAAATATATAAGGTTTGTATATATACATGTGAGAATCATACATGATGTTGTAGAGCCATTACACCTCACATGGTTTCCCAAAAATCTCACACGATTTTTTCTAAACTATGTTTGAACTGTCTAAATAAATCATGTACGTTGAAAACATAACTGAAAAGAACCCCACACATAAGGTTCCAATCTATTTATTTTAAAACATTCACAAAGTATAAAAAACAAAACAAATCTCCAAAACTCATTGAGAAGCTCTCGAGACTTATATAAACACCTAAGGCACATATTAGAACTCAAACCATGCCAAAATGTTTCATATAAATAGTTCCAAACATTCATAATTCCATTCTGAACCCTTATTAAAAAACCAACCCATACACCAAATGAAACTTCGTATTTCCTTTGAAGAAAAACACATCTATACACATAGGTTATTACACTAGAGAGGAGTCCATGAGGCACTATAAGTAAATTGAGTTTTTATTGATACATATTTATTGGGAGGGGAATATGGTTGTTGAAATCATTACTAATTTGGGTATAAGATAAAGAAACTATTTTTAGTCTTATGTGTTGCATGAAAAAATTGAGGAGGCATTGCCCCTTGAAATTTTTAAAACTCATAATTTTAAATTTTTAGAAATATTTTTGGATTTAGAGATTTGAACATAAGAAATAATTTCTCAATTAATTATTAATTATATTAGTAAAAATTAGTTATATTATTAATTACTAATTTTTAATTATACTTTTAATAAAATAATTAATTGTTAGTTGTGTAAGGTCTAGTCAGGATATGTGTGACTACTTAGGAGGGGGTGGGGGTGAGTTTAATCAATGATCCACTCTTTTTTAGGTTTTATTATATTAAAACATATTTCACCTCATCTTAGAGAGAAATAACTCTTGAAACTCAGCATTCAAGTGCACCCATATGGACACAAAAATTTAAAATGTTTACTACTAAAAAAGAATGGACAGTCCTTGAAATGGTTTGTAAATAATACAATATCACACACTCTACAAGAGATTAATCTTATTATATTACATCATGTAAGGTATATCCATGAACTTCATTGCACTATAGTCCTTTTATAGTGCATTTTATTTTCACACAATTGATATTATATTGAATATTTTACAACAATAGAATATACTTATGTTAATATGATCCAACATCTCATCACTATAAAATATATAATCTTAAAAATTTCATTTTTAAAATCTAGTTCTTCTTCTTCATTGATTTATTACACAATAATGGGAGAAAATAATTCTTCCTCACACTTTTTTATTATTTTTTCTCCCTTACAAAACTATATTTTGTCAGACACACATCAACCATGATAAAATAAAACTATATATATATATATATACATACAAACGTTTTCACCTTACCCTTATTATAACTCACCAATATTAACAATACCTCATGAATAAATTATTTGGAATTACTATGATATTCAGTAATTTGAAAAACCTAATAAAACTAAGCATTAAAAATTAAATACAAATATTCATTTAAAACATCCAAAATAGTCAATTTAAAATATTTAAAACATTCTTGAAGAATTAGACACCTTAAATTAAGTCCTTTTATGATATGTCAAAAATACATTCACCCTTTCATTTATATCATTCTAGAAAATATGCACCACAAAAAGTTCCACAAATATTTAAAATTAAAATATCAAAGTTTCCATTCCTTCTTATTTATTATAAAGGGGTTTTGAGTTTATGATCCCTTGTTTTTTGGTGTGTAACTCATAGTTCAACTACCTATGTTGATCTCAAATTGCATATATAATGATTTTCTCACTAGAATTGCCAATTTCTCATCCATTACTAATTCACATACATGGTCCACTTGACTACATGATCCATTCACAATGGTAACCAATTCACTCACATGACCTATTCAAATTTTTATAAAAACATTTGGGTTTATAGATTCACCTACATAACCATTCACATATCCAAATTTATGCATGAGTTAATCTTCCTCCTTTGATATTTAGATATGATGCATCACATTTAGATATATAGAGTCATCTACACAAGAAAATTCATACATGGATATGAAGTTTCATATATATTGTTATGAAGTCCTACAGCAAGCTTCCAAACTTTATCATTTCCCCTTTTAAACATTCTACATTATTTCAAAATTCATCCGAAAAACATATTTCAAGTATAATGATAACCCATTTCTTGATATGTGAATCATATAAGAACATCTTACATTGTATCAACTGAATAATAGTGTTTTCTAAAAAAAGTAGCTATGTTTTGACAATAAAAGAAAACACTATAAGTATTTCCATTTATTGTTAATCAAATAATATACCAATCAAAAAAAAAAGAACCACTTGGATAGTATAATTTCTCACTTTATACATTTTTTTAACAAAGGAACCTAAATCACTAATGCTTCAAAACTAAAGGTATGGATTAATATCCATCAATTCTAAGCCTACGTGATCTAACTCAGTGTAGGAAAAAAGAATAATTGAATAACAATACAATTCTATCAACAAAGAAGTGATAAAAAAACATTATTAACTTATTTATTTACTAAAAACATTATTATCACATATTCACAACTAAAATTGATTGAAACATGTAAGAAACACTTCCTTCACCCAATTAAACATACTTTTAAAGTAGTTAACACAAATCATGAAACACATGCTAACATCAAAACTTGCAGATTTAAAACCACCCTGAATATATAATCCCTATATATAGGTTAATAATATATTAATGAATACATCTATAAAAAAATTCTATAAATTTCATATTTCATTAAGAATCATGTATTATGATTAATGATGTCATATTTTTACTCACTTTGAAAAAAAATCCAAATAAAAGAAGATAATGGGAAAAAAATCAAATACATTAGCCTTAATTATGGTGAGTTTAAACTACCATAATAAACCAAATCTTTCGAAATATATCCTTAAGTAGCGGTTTAGTGAAAATATCATCGACCAACTCTCTTTTTGGGAGAAATCCTATATTTATTTTTCATTTCTTCCAAAATTTCTTTGATTAAGGTATATTTAACATATATGGGATTTGTAATTTAATGCTATAATATATTCTATGTGAGATTTATATATCTTTGATGGTCATGACCAAAGATAAGTGGATTCACATCATAAAATAAAAAATCATTAGATTATGTATTCATATATATTTATTTATAGATTTAGTTGCATCTAGAAACATAGCTTCTATAGTGAAAAGAGTTTTTGAACACTTCTTATTTATATGGAAACTCATACAAAATAAGAATATACCATATCTGGATCTTCTATCATCTAAACAACCAACCCAGCCTGTATTTGTATATCCAAATAGAATAAAATTTTCATTATTATCATTCTTTTCCCAATAATCAGTTGTTTCTTTACTATGTATAATAATTCCTTTTCCCATAAAAACTGAAATATTTTCAGTGCACATTGAAATATAGCACAAAGGGTAGTAACAAAAAACAGGTGAAGTCTAGAGGTTTTTATGTTTCAAAATATTAAAATTATATTTCTAAATTCATTATAATTAACATAAATTATAACTTCATACTGAAATATATTTATTCCCATGGAGATAATCATGGAAAAAAATTTGGAATCTTTCATGGAAAATCTTTTAAGTAATTCCTTAAAATATTTTTATTGTGGTAGGAAACTATGATCCTTATCTTACGATACTTGCAAGATAAGAGAGTAACTCATTTATCCTAGCATGTTAATTTAAAAAAACATCTCTATATATTATAAAAACTCCATAAAATACTATTCATTATTCAAATAAAATATGATATCATCAACATAATCAATCATAATGATAAAAAACTATTAATTTTATTTACATAGAGGTTATTATCCACCATTCATTTTTAGTAGTTAAGCATCTTTAAATAAGAATCATACTTGTAAAACTATGATCTTGGGTATTTCTTACGCCCATATAAATCCTTCTTCAAATTAAATATGGAATTATATTATTTTATAAGAATGAAACCACATGGATATTCAATATAGACTTATTCTTCCAATTATGCATTATGAAATGAATAATTCACACGTATTTAAAAAATATTATATTTATTTTGTGAAATAATACAAAGAAAGATTAATATGGTTTAATTTCTTATTACTATTGTAAAGGTATCATTAAAATAATTTCATTCAACATGTGAATATCCCTTATGAACTGATATTTCCTTGTTTTTTACCACATCAAAATATTCATTTTATTTGTTCTAGATAAACCACTTTATCCAAATTACACTATTTTTTTAGGTTTGGGTACCAAATTCCATGTCTTTTTTTAAAATCTAATCTAATTCATCATTAATAGAATCTATAAACCACAAATTCTCTAATTACATTTCAATATCTAATGGCTCAACCTATAAAAACAATGAGGTATGTGAAACTATCCTCAATGTTCATATGTTTTGAACATATAGTTTTTGATCTCTAATGATTTTATGAGTCCACACCTAATTTAACATTATTATATGTGATAAATGAGGTTTTTCTTCATTACTTATAACAATATAATACTTTTCTCCTCCTTAGTCCTTTAGCACCACTAATGATTTAGTCCTACATCATAATATGAACAGATTCATCTTCTACATCCATTAAATAATAATTTTCTCTTAAAATTACACTTCTTTAATTTTTAAACAATTTCACATCATTTGAAACAATGATTCTTCCATTAATCTTTTTGTAGTATGTATATCCTCTAAGATTTATAAGCTATCAAAGGAAGATACCATCAATGGCTCTTTGATTGAACATCCCCATATTTACACCTTTGATATTGCGAATGAAAGGGATTACAAATAACATTAAGTAATTCAACCATGTGGTATTCATAAAATAAAAATCATATAAAGGAATGTCTAAATTTGGTCTTTATAAGTATCAATTTTAAATGTAGGCTTCTATACAGATAACTTGAATTTAAAATAACCAAGAAGTATAATGTTCAATTAACATCATTTATTCCATCTCAACAAAGATTCTATTATTTATTTTTAGCCACATCATTTTTATGTGGTATTTATGGTGTACTAAGATCCTGATGAATACTATGATTTCATGATAATATTAAAACTTTACATTTGAGTATTCTACACCATTATCTATCTATATATTCTTTATAGAGTTACCAGAATAATTTTTAATACTTATCCTAAAATTTTTGAACAACATTTGTGCCTAGGATTTTTGTTTAAAAGAAATGATACATATATATAATGGGAGTGTAATAATCAATAAAGAAAACTAAATACTTATATACATTTTTGATTACTTTTTCATGGGCCCACATATGTCAGGTTGAATAATCTCTGAGTGATGATATATATTTTCCTAAACCTTCTTGTGATAATCTATTATTATTATCATATTAGGTACATCATGAACATTTCCTTTGAATGTTAAAATATTCATATTTATTTGAAACATATGACCAAGCCTTCTATTCCTTAATTGGTTTTCTTCTATCATATTCAAATACCATGAATTATGTGCATTTAGAAAACGGAAAAAGTTTCCCTTGGTTAATTGGCCTCATATCAAAACATCAACATCTTTAATACATTGAAAAATAAAACAATCTCTTCTAATTATTTCTTTTTTTATTCCATAAAAAATCTCTGAAACACTCAAAATATTGCGTTTTAGTCCATCAATAAATAATTAACTTTTGGATTTGAATTTTTCATTTCCAATGACAATAAAACTAATGATTATTATTATGAGAGATTGATTATTTTTAAAATTCACCACGCCTTATTTTTATTCATTCACATTCTTCAAAAAATTGAAATCTCCAATAATGTGTGAATAAGACCCATTATTCAATATCCATGATTGTTCTTCTCTTATGGCCTTAAGGGTAGTTTTAAAAACAATGTACTTTTATTTTCCATTTCTATCATTTTATAGATGTTTTTACGATTCTTGATTGAATATTTGTGAAGTTGATAACATCCAAAGTCACAATTTAACAAGATTACTTGGGTGATCACAGCTTTTACAAATTGTTTATAGTGGTTGAATTTTATTTTATGGTTTTATATTGTATTTTTCAGGTTATATTTGAGTCCTTCTACTTTGAGTTGGTTGAATCCACCTAAAACGCTATTTTGAATGCCTTATAAATTTACTATAACATTTATTATCGAAACACAAATATTTTTTGTGCCCAAATAATCTATAATTCCATGTGTATCCACAAAAGGTATAACTAACTTCGAAAAAAACACGTAGTCGAGAACTGTGAACTGGTATTCCATTGAACTTTTAACCATCAATCATGGTTCATTTTTATGAATTTTTTTGGTACACACCTAAAATATTCTCAATCATATGATAATTATTCTTAGCATTAATTGAATCATAATTTTTATCATTTCATTAAAAAAATTTATTTCTAAAAAAATTCAGAATTATTTACCTTGTTTGATTTAGCTACAAACTTGATCTATTTTGATTGTGTTCTCCACTTATGCCTAAACTATTCACAAAATTATTTTCAAAATTTTATGATTATTTTTATTGATTAATCTAAAATTCATATATTTTATAAAATTCTCCAATTTAATTTTTTAAATTTTAGATGCTTGATTTTTCTTATTCTACTTCAACCATTTATTATTGAAAAAGATAATGTTATTTATCCTTATCCTTCATGTTTAGATCCTTTTATTAATACTTCTATATTCATAAATCAATTTCTTCAGTTTTATAACATCCTTTAATAGCCTAGGTTTTCCTTCAATCACTGATTCCTTAATTTTTTAGTTTCATATTATTTCATCATCTTCATATTCCATTTCTCAGGCATTGTAATTTTTAAAATAAATTATATCATTTCTCCTTTAAGAATGAATTATATATGAGTTTTATCTTATTCATATTTATAGTTATATCTTTCATTAATTGTAAAACTCCCACAATGAAAATTTATAAAAAGAATATTTTTATCACCTTTGTCCTTATAATTTTTAGATTCCACATATTTTTCACTATCATCACTTAAGTCAAATTTAGATAAATAATTTCTATTTTTTGTATTTAGAGAACTTCTTATTAATATTTTTTTTTGACTCATACTTTAGATATCTTTTTTCTCTTTTATATTCTTCACCACTACCTTTATCTTCCTTTAGTCTTGGGTAGTTTATAGGGAAATGTCTAATTGATCCATAGTTAAAGGACTTTCATAAAATCTTTCCTTCATTCATCTATATGGTTTATTTCAGATTTATTGAAAATATAGAATTTAATTAATCAAAAATATTTCTTAATTCATATTTTGAATTATAATTTCTAGCTTTTCTCATAATAAAAACTTTCTTTGAATTTTACTTCTTACTAGATTTGAAAGAAGATTTCAAGATCATCTTTTCCCTTCCTTCGGATAGCATTTTCTATTCTCATATCATATGCAATGAGAATAATATTAGAATAATCCATAGGTATCATTTTATTATCTATATATTATAAGGATGATACTTTGACAAAAAATATTTTTGGAATATTTTTGATATCTTATCCAAAACTATCGAGTCTTACTATTTTCTCCAAAGCTTCCTACAAATCTTACAATATCAACCCTTTTTAAAAAATCACCAAAAATTCATCATGTCCCATTATGAAATCATAATATTCACGTCTATTTATAATTGGTATTTAATCACATTTTACCCTTCATAAATATTTAAAATCTTATCCTAGATTCCTTTCCCATTCCAATTCCATTAACCTTTAGGAATTCATTTTTGTGGAGAGGGGAAAATATAACATTTTTTATATCATCAATTAATTAATAGATTGTACTTATTTATAGATGTTATGTTATAAAATTCAATATATGGAATAAAACCATCTATATAAACCTCCAAAACATCACATTGAATAGAAAATTGATTGGGTAATATTCTATGCTTCCATATATGATAGTTCTTTCCATTAGATATGAAATCCATATACTATTAATTGATCTTTGAACATATATGGAAACATTATTTTATTCTTAAAATAAAGAATATCATAAAATTAATTAAGGAAATTGGAATTATGTTTCCAATTGTAAGGTCCAATCATAATGTTTTTACCATTGACAGGGATGTGGTAAATTAATGGCCTTCACTTTCTATTATTTTAAATAAAATTATCCTCTAGTTAGAGAATAATGAATCTATTGAAAAAAACATACAAGCACACCCATACGATCAATATAATTTATGAGTTTCAATACTAAATAAGAATATATAGTCTTTAGTATGATCTAGAAATAATAAGAGATCTCATAGTCCACTAGAAAAAATTATATTTGTATACATCAAGTAGGATATATTCATAACTTGAATTTAATTGTAGTCCTTTGATATTGCATGTTATTCTCTCATTGTCGATATGATAAGGAATATTTTCCAACAATGAAATAAACTTTCAATAAGAGGCATCAAAATATCATCATTTTGTTTATGATTCTTTACAATTTCACTTCTACAAGCCAGTTTTTATTCTTTTTGATTACTTGTAAAAAAATTTGCAAGAAACTCTTATTCATAAATCTTATTTTTCCCTCCCTTTTTACCCCTCTCCTCTCTTACAAAAACAAAATGCATGACCTAAAAAAACTTTATACACATATATAATTATATAAAATTTGTTACATTCATATTCTTCACTCACATTGATATACACAATACCCTGTGAATCAATTATTTTGAATTAGAAATATTCTTGGAAATTCAAAGATCCCAAAATCTTATTTGGTAGACTGAAATTTTAAAACTGTAGAAACATATTCATTCAATACCTTTCTGATCTTTGGTTTCTAGTATTTAAAACAATTCTAAAGACTTGGAAACCCTTATTTAACTTCAATCATGATCTGTGTAAATATCATATGCCCTTTTATTTAAATCGTTCCACAAAATCTGTACCCCAGACATCTCTAAAAAAACCATACCTAAAAATTTCCCCATTTACATATATGAATATTTAATATGAATTGGTTTCTGTCATGTATTTATTATTTTTTGGTGCACAACTCATAGTTGAAATGCATACGTTGAGATCCTATTTTACATGTCATAATTTACTCTATAAATAGTCAGTTTATCATCTATGACTAATTCATATATGTCGTCCATTCGACTATGTGATCCATTCATGTATGTAACCAATTCCCTTACATAACAAGTTTTCTTACATGAAAAATTCACACTTGCAGATGAACATCCAGGTATATAGATTTTTCTACATAACCATTCACTTACCCAAATTCATGTATGAAGAGATCTATTTCCATGAATAATCTGATATATATTATTGCATTTATATACATTGATTCACCTATATAGGGACACTTTATGTTGATATATAGATTCATGTATGTGGTTCTTTACTTCATTAAAAAACTACTAAACTTAATCATCTCCCCCTTCTAGACTTTAACTTTCATTCAAAAACCCCATCCATAAAACTATTTCAAGAATCATGATAACAAATATAAATATATTTGAACCTTATAAGATCAAATTACATTACATAGTCTAAATTAGAACTCTTCCTGAAAAAATATCATTTATGTGTTGACAAAAAAATACAACACTGTAAGAATTCCCACATCTTATTAATTTTTTTATTCACAAATAAAAAAACAATAAATTGGTACCATTTTTTCTCAAAATGATTTTAATTATTAATTATGAGAAATTATTAGTTAAATTAATAATTATGTTACTTTTTATTAATTATATTAAAAATTATTATTATAAAATAAATTATTAATTGTTCATTACATTAATATTTATTATAACTATACACCCTAATCAGTGAGTGGTATTGAATGGGTGATGATATCCACAAAATCAGGTTTCAATCCCCAGCAGAAACAGATTTTTTAATTACTATAGTAATGATACAGTAAACACTATAGCGGGTACTATATTAGGTATTGTGTTCACACTATAGAAGACACTACAGAAGCTTATAAAAATTATTTATAAAGGTTCATTAGGCCCTAAATATAAATAATCAGTTCCTTTTTGTGTAATACTACATGTAAAATGCAATAAAATTGTGTAATTTTAGCTGTATCATCCCTTAGAAGGGGGTGGGTTAGTTAACCTATCCAATAATCCCATATGAAGGTGCGTATAGTTTATTTCCATTTTACTCACAAATAATAGTGCAAATTAGTGTTATTATATGGTATTCTAGTATTTATATGATTAAATATTAATTATATTATTTTTGAATTACGTATTTATTTATTTATTATGTTGACCAAATATTAATTATATCACTATTTAACATAAATATTAATAACGTATTAATTATTTTTCTACTTATTATTAATAATATGATATTATTTTAATAATATTAATGTTGAACCAAAATCTAACATCAAAATTTCATAATGTATGTAAATGGTTGTTCTCTTATGAATGAGAGCCCTCATTTTTTAAGTTATTATTTCAGATTTCATTACTATCAGTAATTCCCTATAAGATAAAAGTTATATATTAATCAAAATTTGGTGACACACACACACTAGAAAATAATTTTTTTAGAAATAAATGGTGTGAAACAATTTTATTATTTTAGTTCAAGATGAATAATAAAAGAAGAAAGTGGTTTGATTTCTTTAGTGACCCTCATATTTGGTCAAAACCTTAAAGGGTTTCATAATTTTGAGACCCATATTGAAAAATATGTTATCCCCAAAACCGATAAAATAAAACTTTAATTTAAATCCAATATAGGTTATTTTTATTCAGACAACCACAACCTCTAATAATGAAAATGAATGATATCTAGAATTCTAGAATGAAGAATTCTATAAAATTGGTCATTATATATAACACCCTGTATTACTTACAAATGTATCCCAAATAATATGGATAATATATCTCAATAATGAACTTGGTTCTATTATTGTAATTTAATATATCTCAAATATAAATGTTCTTAAAGATTTTTTATAGTACTTATTTATAATATCCTATACCACTTATCACATTTATAATCAAGATATAGAAAAATCAGTCGCATAAATTGTTTTTCATTTTTTTTGGAAATACTCATATAGAAACACATTGCATGAGTGATGAATAAACCTTGAAAATATAGAAAAATTTATTTTCATAATCTTGATTAGATTTATTGTAAACAGTACATTAAAATTCATGTTTTCAGTTATTGAATTTTTCTTAATGATTAAAATAAGTATGAATAGTTGTAGAAGAAGTTTCAAATGATGTGAATTCATGTTAGCATTGTAGGCTATAAATTTAATTCGAAAAGAAGTATATAATAAGTGTCCTAGATATAATCCCAATGATGGATATACCAATAAAAGTGATTTTGGTAAAAATATAAAATAATATTTTTATATAAAACATGATATTTGATAGATATATTAGATTATTCCTTGACTAAATTATTAAAAAATTCCTTGAGAAGTAATTAAATATAACAATAATATAAAAATGTTTGGAAACTAATTCTATAAAAAGAACAAACTCATCCTGGTATGTGATGTAAATAATTTTACTTGATATTTTTATGAAAAAATTTCATCTAAAGTGAAGATATAACACTAGATCTAAAGTAAGTTAGTATCGGGTTCCTTATTTCTCTAGCAGTATCTTTGTTTTCTGAAAAATATATAACCAGGTACATGATTAAAATGTGTGAGAAACATGACCTAAGATCCCACATCCTGAGGCCTAATCTAGGAACTTCATAAGGCCTTAATTGATTTCCTCAATTTCTATAGGCTTTCAACCAGTGTCAAGGGAAAAAAATAACCCTTAGGGATTTTTCCTTCATTAAAATATACCACAAATACAAGACAATAATAATAATTCTATAGTGTCCCTTGCTTTTCATATATTAACATTACATAACTTTTTTGTAACACATAAAAGATAATAAAAATAAACTCCCAAATATAGTACTATTCTATTGCCTTTGGAAAAATGAAATCATAAGTACTGATACATAAAGTGTGCTAGATTATCTACCAATAGGTTTTATTTCCTAGAACCCTTCTTATACACATCAAACATAATACACATCTACATAACATGGGGAAGGAAACATAAAAACGTGTGATATAAGATTATCAATAAGGGTAAAAAAGGGAGATTTGTAAGCATAGTAATGAGCACAAGGGTATGAGTACATGATCATGAAATTACAAGACCATACCATGCATATTAAAGATAATATAGAAAAAGCATTGTATAAATATTATTAGTTCATAAGATATTAATTATAAGGAAATTATGAACATAATCCACAAAAATATAATATAGGAATAAAACATGGAATTGTGTAAAGCACATAATTATATAATATGTTTTCCATAGTATACAAGGAATCAATTTCAAGACAATATTACTAGTATATCATAGTAGTATGGGTTAACTCCCCATAACATCATGGCAGTCATGGTTCACTCCCATGTCCGTGTTAGTAGCTTGAGTTCATTCCTCATACTATCTTGGTAGTCATGGTTCACTCCCATAAATATCTTAGTAGTCAATATTCACTCCCAAGACTATCTTAGTCTATCTCATGATATATAAATCTTTACCTAATGCATTGGGGGGAGATATAGGTCTCACCCATCTCATGTGAAATAATACATACATGTGCCTCAAAATCATAAATAATCATATCATAACCCATGATATTAAATGGGTATTATAAACATATAATCATATCATAACTTAAGAAAAACTACAAGTTTTATAATCATGTCATCATAATCATAACCCTTTGAAAGAATTGGGTTTCAAAAGACTATAACCCACAGAAGAGAAACATGTTTCATAAACAACATTCCATCAAAAAATAATGTATTTAGAGAAATAATATGAATGGAAAACTTGAATAAATATCCCCATAAAGTAATGATTAACACCAAATAATGTTATATTATATGGAAAATAATTTATATATATATATTTAAAACATTTCTTGTGGAAAATATCATTTAGGCATTGAAAAATACCCTTTAAGACATAAATCCTTTTAAAAACCTTATTCTTTGAAAAAAACATTGAATGCTTATAAAGTAATAATTTAAGTACATAAAAAGTTTTTAAAAACTTTTCTAAGAAAATGGACTTTAAATATTTTTTTAAAACATTTTTAAAAACATTTTTGAATATAATAGTTTTCTTACTTAAGATAAAGAGAGAGACATAATTTAATTCAATATATCATCTTAAGTACCAAAGAGTGAAAAAATAGAACTAATACAAGATGATAACTTTAATAAACATAGGATAATAATGTTCATGAGTGTTCTTAAGAGATGGATCATGATATTTCATTAATTTAAGCATGATCATAAAAATTTTGAATAGTGAGGAGATTGTTTCTATAAACTCTTATAACTTGTTCACTTAGGATAATAATCTCCATGTAAAAAATGAAATTAAATGAAGCTTAAAATATCCTAAAAAGAAGTAAATCCATGATATAACATGTAAAATGGAAGCATATACACTTCAAAAAAAGAATCTAGGTTCACAACACAACCAGAGTCTCAAATAAGACAAATTGAGACAAAACTATTTTTCCAATTTGGTGACCTTTGATCCTTAAACCCCATGAAAGAAAGATTATAAAATGGATATGGTAATAACCATAATTTTAGTTATAAGAGACATATAATACTATAATGGGAAGTAAATACACCACACAAAATAAGTGAGTGGTGATTAATCCATGTATCTCAGGGAAATAAAAAGTGAGATGAAATCCACTTACCTTGTGTACTCACTCCCGTCGAACTCATTCAAACTACCTGTATAATAAATATAAATTAATTAAAAATGTTTTACAGAAACATATTATTATATCTAATTCCATTTATGGTTTCATTATGACCTTATATTACTTTTTTCTCAATAATCTTATGTTAAGTTTTCACTTCAGGTAATATACGCTTTGTTTTTCACATCTGTCTTAACTTGTTATATATTTGGTCATTATATTTATATCATGATTTATAGAATTTAAAGAATTATTTAAATATAATTTATATTTAATATATTTTTTATTATAATAATCCATAGAATATATAAGTATGAAATTGAATACATTGTTCATGAGAGGGTAAGCCTTAAATACGCATGAATGTTATATTCATTTAATTGTCGTGTTGAAGGAAAGAAAGAAAAATAAATATATTTATATATATGTGTATATATATAATTATTATATTTGATTTATCATATCATATATTTCACATATATTAATTAAATCCATCTATAATACATTCCATGTAGTGTATGAATGAATCACACATCTTTGAGGGGGTGGTAGTCCACACTTAATTAAAGGAATTTATCGTATTAACGCCAAATAGAAAATAAAAAGATATGTGTTGTAAAGGGAATAAATAAGTTTAAATAAACAATTAATATATAATATTACATATATAAATAAAGTTTCAATCATAATTTCCAACATGATATGCGGTAAAGAAAAAAATGAACAATCATTGTTTAGTGAGGCGGTTGTTCACCATACATGTAAAAAATATGTTTGTTACCAATTAGATGGAGGTGTGTTTAAGTGTAGGTCAAAACCAGATCATAAAAACATACTAGTATATTTAGGATACTTAATTTTTTATACATTAATGGAATAAATAGAGTGGAGGGGTGAAAAAATAAAATAAAATAAAGGAGTTTGAGAGAAGACATTACCTCTTAATTAAGAAACTCTTTTTGGGTTACTCCAAAAGGCTTCCTTGGATTGAATTCTTATAAAAGTGAGTCTTAAATAAAGAAGAGATTTATTTTGGGAAGTGTATCTGTCAGATTTTTCCCTATACTATGTTTTTTGAGAGGTGTGAATAAGATGGAGAGCTAGTGGCCTTTTATAGGGAAGGGGAAGGACTCACTTGGTATTTTTGAAATAGTTTGGTGTTACCACGTTTTAACCAAAAAAAATGTCATAAAAAAGACACAATAATGGAAGGTTAATGGCCAATTAAGGGAAATAAAACTATTTTGGGATAGCTGTATAGGTCTTTTTCAGGCCATAAGGTTATTGTTTAGTCCCTTATTAAGTTTAATTTAACCTTAATTGTTGTAATTAATTTTAATTACTTTCACTAATATTTATGGTAAAAAAAGTTAAACTTATTATAAATTAGAAATTATGTGGATTCCAAATATGAAATCTAATTTTACAAATTTCAATAACATAAGTGGAAGATATTAATTTAAAATTAATCCCATAGTCGGGTTGACAATCCATCTTTTTAAAGTAAAAACATTGAAAAGTTTTCTATGTTTTTATAACCATGTTCAAAGTGAAAATGATCTCAATTAACTAAATTGTATCAATTTATACAAATACAATCTAATTAAACTTTAAAATCAATTTAAAATATAAATTAAAATTATAAATAAATTATATTAAAAAACTATTTTGAATTGAAAGTTGGTATTTTTCACAATTCATCCAAAAATGTACTTTCTCAGAAAAATTAAAAGAATTCTCCTTATGATAATTTAAAAAATTATAATTTCAAAAATGAAGTTTATTTTTTCAAATTAAATTTCTAAATGTGTCTAAAATTAATTTTATTTTTTTCATAGAAGGTCATTAAAAGCAGTTCATTTGAGAAAATGGTATTTTTAAATATATAAGGAATTTGCCTTATATTATATCTGTAATTATCAATATGTTTTATTTATATACAAAATTATAAAAAATATTTGAAATGTAGTAATTACTATTCATATTACCATGTTTAATGGCTTGGTTATAATTATATCATGTAAATAATTATAATAATAAAGTAGTGTTTCATAAGAATATCGATGTATCATGTAACATATGCTAAGTCGATTTAGCATGTAACCTACATATAGTCATTTTTCTGTGTAATGTACACTGAGTCATACACTAAGTCTATTCCATATTAAAGGAATGTTTTACTTAGTTTATTGCAAGAAAAAAAAATGAAAATTTAATTTATTACAGAGAAAAAAATCTCCGTAAAAACTCAGGGTGTTGCATTCTACCCCCCATAAAATGAATTTCTCTCTCAAAATTCATCATTCAAGGGAAAAAATAAGCATAATTCTACTTAATCATATCCTCAGGTTCCCACATATCTTCCTCTAACTAGTGATTTTTTACAAAATATTAACTAGGTGAGTGGTCTTGTTTCATAGAAATTTCTCTATATGATCAAGAATTATAACTAGTTTCTCACCATGAAAAAGATCCTACTTCAACTGTATGAACTATGAGTTCAGTAGATGTGAATGTTTAGGTATGTGATTTATTAAGAGAGATACATGGAAAATATCATGGAATTGAGAGTGATTTGGGAGAAGTTCCATGTAAATGGCTACCGTCCTGATGAAATCAAGAATCTCATGGGGATCAATGTACCTAGGGAGTAGTTTCAATTTCTTAACAAATACCATAAATTTATTCCCAGGTGAGATTTTTAGAAACACCTTTTCACTGACTTCAAATTTTAGATCATGCCAAATAGTTATCAACATAACGTTTCTGCCTACTTTGAGCTTCTCAAATATAGTGATGAATAGTTCTAACATTCTCGACCATTTCTTTAGTGATATCAGATCCAAGTATATTTATTTCTACAACCTCATCTCAGTATGTTGGAGCTCCAAATTTGTTCCCATAAAGTGATTTATAAGGTTCTATCTGAATGCTTGAGTAAAGGATATTGTTGAAAAAAAACTCAACTAGAGGAAGGTATTGATCGCAACCACTTCGAAATCTAGAGAACAAGATGTCAACATATCCTATAGGGTTTGAATTGTTTTTTTAGATTGAACATATATCTATGTATGATAATAAGTGATGAAAATAAATTATATATCAATTTATTTCAAAATAATTCACCAGAATTTTGAGGTAAGTCTCATATTTTGATCAAATAAAATGTAATGTGGTACTATATATAGCCTCACCAATTTGTTAATTTGTATCCTGGAAAGATGATCCAGATAATTGTCTTCTCTAATAGAGATGAAGAGTGATGACTTAGTTTGGTGATCAACAACTCATATAACATTAAACCTGCAACACCCTGACCCTATAGACTAGAGCCGATGCATTACTTGTGATATTGGCATGGTTATAAGGAATAAAAATCCTGAAAGAATGATAAGTTATTAGTCTTGAAGAAACTAGATTCATAGATTTTACTCAAATTACAATGTAAAAGTTTACAAAATACAATACATAATGAAAATTAAAAATGCATCCCTAAGAACTAAATAAATGATATCCTCTTTGTCACATGTTGAAAGTAAACAATAAAAGGGGTGAGCTCAAACTCTAGTAAGGGTTACAAATAGTGGAAGCATTAATACAATAATAAGTGAATCCTAATCAATTGGACATAATCAACATGACATGGTGAATAGATGAAAAACTCACACCATTTATAAACTGAGAATGAAATTGCATCCACAGATTTTGTCATAGTTAAAACATCAGGGATAGTATTAAATGATAATGAATAAAGAAAATTTTTATTATTTGGATGTCATGTATCTGGCACATGAAATCATAATACCATTAAAATGGTTAGTTCTATGGGTAGAAACCCGTTTTATTTATGGAAACAAACTCGAAGGGTTTGTCACCAAAATGATTTGTCTCGTGAGACCTAACGATGCATCGAGGGGCTGTAGAGGGCCCCATTGGCCACTGAATGTCCAAATAATTCTTTATAAATTGATTCAATACAAGGGAAATATGACTTTTCAATATCCGTATAGAGTAGTGTATACAGATTCATCAATATTTCCATTATTAAAATAACTTTCCAAATAAACACCGTTTGTAAAATAGTATATGGTTTAGACAACAAACATATCCATGATATGAGATTATGGATATTTAATATAAATATAATTTCAAATGAAAATTATTCTCAAATGGGCTGTAGGTACACCACATAAGGATTATTAGGTGGATGATATAAAGTTAGTCACAACAAAATATTAGTTGAGACAAAGTCTCTTACCACAATGTAATCGGTCGAATCATATGACTAGAACATAATAAATCTCAAATGAATTATTGAATAACATGAATATAAAGAGAATAATGTTATTATATATCAAATGTTAGTACACATATACCACATATAAGAAATAATTGGCAAACAATGAAAATCTCACAGAAATGAAAGTGAGATGAGAAACCCCTTACAAACATTTCGGCATGGTAATGAGTGTTATTGAGAGGGATTAATGAGAGGAAAATGGGTATTAAATTATTTATATTTCATAGGGGAAGTATGGGAGAGGTGGAAAATATACCCCATCATTAGGAATTAAAAATAAAATATCACAGCATAGGGGAGATTCTTGAACAAAAGTGAGAGAGAGGATCCCATACCTTACGCTTGAAGGTGTTCTTATTTGTTCTTAACGACCTGAATAATCAAATTTATCTTTATTAATTAATACTTCCAGAACCTCATAAACATGTAATTGATATGGTATAACATTATTAAGTTCATTAATGATATTTTTTATGGGTTTAAGAGATTCAATTTGATTTTTTTGGAAGCATTTTCTTACTTGGTTTCATGATTTGTTTAGTTATATTCATGAATGGAAGTTAATTTGAAATGTGGTTAAACCTATAGAATTATTAATATAAATTATTAGTGAAATTAAAGAGATATAAATTATCTAATAATGATCTTGGTTATATACCATTAGGATGAACCATTTTATGAGTTAAAAATAAACGCTTGGATTTGGTTTGGCGGTTTTGTGCACAATAAACTTGTTTTGTATTATTATTCCATATTATGTATGTGTAAAGATTCCAGAAAATTAATGAATATAAGATACATATATTATGCCCTAGTTCAACCATTAAAAAGGTTTCATGACCATTATTGAAGATAGTAATGCAAATTGAAAACCTATCTTCCTTGAGTGTGTTAAATTTAGACATCTCGGATGCTGTTTGCATTTATTGTATAAAAGAAGGGGAAAAAGAGAGATGATGATAAAATATTTTATTAGCACAATGAAGATACAGTACATGTATGGTACTGGAATTATCATGGAATTTAGGTGAGGGTAGGTTATAAGGGATAACAAAAGAATGGAACATTGTAAAAGAAATCGAAAGAAAAGAGAAGGAAGGTTCACCTCTTGAGTACTCCTCCATGAGAATTTCCTTAAGGCCATTGTTTTTGTACTTTTTGTGAGACCATAAGGTATTGGACTATAGTAGAGGGATTGGGGAGAGTATATGGAAGAATTTATGTAAGGCTTGATGCTCAAGTGGTGTGGGAGGAATAGGGGGTGAGGTGTGGTTTATATAGTGGACAGGAGAGGATTTTTCATAATATTATAGCATTAATTTATTATTTCCTCTCAAGACAACCAATAGTGGGTATTACAGGACCAAGAACAGTAATATATACATGTGAATTAGAAGAAATTGGGCTTAAATCAGAATATCATCATCAATGACTCAATAAATTCCTAATTTAACATTTATCATAAATTACACATTTTACTATTTATAAAAAATTTATGTATTTCAGAAAAATCCCAAAAACTCACCCAAACCATTTTTCAACATGTAGAATTTAAAAAGGAATTAAAATTTTCAAAAATAATTTTATAATTGTGATTAATTAAATATTTAATTAAAATAATTATTTAATCGAAAAATATAAACACTTAAAATATTCATCTTCATTTTTAAGGCGACTAAATTCATTTATACATTAAAGGGAACGGATGCCATTCATAAGAGTCATATTACTGTTCATAAAGGTATGTTACTATTCATAAGGGTAGGTTACTATTTATGATGATAGGTTAATATTCACCAAAAATTAAGTTAATTCTATCAGACTCTAAATATCATCTTGAACACAACTGTGTATCTCAGATTTTTAAAATTCAAATCACAGAGTTGGAAAATATAAGTATAATGGCTAGGTTATGGATATATCCTATAAGTAACCATGATTTGTTCAATATAGGACCAGTGATTCATAAAATATAGGCTATAACTAGAATGTATTTAAGAGAAACATACCATGAGGTGTTTGGGGTGCTATAAAACCCTTTTGAGGTTTTGGTAAGTCCAATGACAAAATCAATTATAATGTACTCCCATTTCCATTCTGGTTTGGGTAATGGGTACAACATCACATTTGCCTTTTTAATTTTAGCCTCAAATTATTTACATACCAAGAACGAAGACACAAACTCTACGATATCTCTCTTTATTCCATACCAATAGAAGTATTCTTTCAAGTCTCTGTACATGTTTTTTATTTTTAGGATGAATATAAAATGAAGGAATATAAGCTTACTCTAATTGCGCATTCTTAAAATTTGGTATAGAAGGAATACATACATGGTTATTGAATCTCATAATTCCATCCTAATAAATGTTAAAATTAGGAAAATTTATATCTTTCATTTGTAGATCTACATCATCCTTCTACGCCTCCTTAATATTTACTTGGATAGAGGTTTGAAAATTCATTTGATAAAGATCAGATTTTTCCCTTCTTTTAGGATTTCTAGATCCATCCATTGAAATTCCAGAAATATTCTATATTTTGTGATCCAAATCATGGATAAGATTGCATGATCCTTTTGAATTAATGTATCTACCTCCTTGTTTGCTTTCCTGGGGTGGTAATGTATTGAGCATTTATAATCCTTTATCCTCTCCAACCATCTTCTCTGACACATCTTAAAGTAATATTGGGTGAATATATATTTCAAACTTTTATGATTAGTATATATATCACACTTTTATCTATAAATATAATTTCTCCAAATCCTTAATGTAAAAATTACCACTGCTAACTCTAAAACATAATTTGTGTAAATTTTCTCATGAAGCTTCAACTTCTATAAAGAATAAGTGATAACCATGTTATTATTTATAATAACACATACCATTCCCTTCTTGGATACATCATTATATATTACAAACCCTTCCCAACTACATGATAACGTAAGAACATGTACAGTGACTAACCTTCTCTCCAGTTCCTTGAAATTTTATTAACATTCATCTATCCAGAGAAACATAACACCCATCCAAGTTTAGTTGGTCAGAGGAGTATATAGTCATGATAAATTTTCCATAAAACTTCTATAATATCCTACTAAACCAAGGGTCTCAGTCACCAAATTTCAATAGCCTTTGTCTTTGATATAGCTACTATAATACCATCTATTGATATTACAAGACCCAAAAATGAATCCTTTTACAAGATACATTCAAAATTTGTAAATTTTTCATATATTTTATCATTATTTAGGGTCATTATTATAATTCTTATGTGATCTCCAGGATATTACTTTTATTTTGAATAAGTAATAATATCATCTATAAATACTACCTCAAACTAATTGAGGTTATATCTAAATACTATATTAATCAAATCCATGAAGATAATAGGGGAATTAGTAAGACCAAAATGAATTAATATATCTTCATAGTGTCCATACCTTTTATGGAATTCCATATTGGGTATATCTTCCTTATTTAAACTCAATTGGTGATATCTATAATGAAGGTCAATCTTGGAAAAGTATTTAGATCCATGTAGTTGATCAAACAAGTTATTAATATAATTAAGAGGATACTTGTTCTATATTGTGATATTGTTAAACTACTGATAATCAATACATAGTCTCATTGATCAAAATTTATTTTTCAAAAAAAAAAGAACGGTTATACCCTAAGGTGACACACTTGGTTAAATGAATCCCTTATCACGATTTTCTAGAAGTTTGTTGTTTAATTCCTACAACTTAATCGAGGCCATTTTATAAGGAGTATTTGGAATCGGTGTGGAACTATGTATGAGTTCTATTGAGAACTCAACTTCAAATTTTGGTGGAAGGCTAGAAAACTCTTTCAGAAAGTCATCCAAAAATTCCCAAACAATGGGAATATCATTGATGTTAATTCTATCCCCAACCATTTGAGTTAAGCACCCCTTCTAAATGGGAATTAAAACCCATAAATAGGTTGTAATCTCATATTAAGTTCATGATTATCATCACATGGATGTATGATCATATGAGGGGTTGAAATATCAAATGTAACATAAATTCCTCAATAATTGATGCAATCTTTATGAAACAAAATCCAATCCATGCCTAATAAAACATACAATTCAACCAACGGAAGAATGAAAAGATTTTTAGGAAGCACATTCCCACAAACTTCAACCGTAGTGGAATCATAATCTTGGGAAGAAATTATCATACCATTATGTGTTTGCACTGTTAATTCCACATCTAATTATTTTGGTGGAATCTTAACAACCATATAAATTATTTAGATATGAAAGAGTGGGTAGATCCAAAATAAAATATGGCATTATCATTTATAGAGTAGATGGTTAGTGTACCTTTTAGCAGGTAATTATTTCAACCCTTTTTAGAAATAGTGATTGTGTGATATCCCCTCCTGTCCATTGGCTTAAGAGGTTTCTTACATCTATCATCATCACCAGCCCTTGGGTTTGTGGACTAGTTTGCATAACACCCATTCTACTTATATTTGCACCACTCAATCATTATAGGTTCATTTTGGGCCAATGTTTTACCATAATAATCATTATCTAACTTCTTCCCATCACTTCGACAATCAAATTACCGATAGAAATAACTTCCACACTTAAAAAAATTTATGATCTCCCTTAATGAAATTTCCTTCATGATTCTTCCCACACATAGAGCATAATGGAAATATCATCTTCTTCACTTTATATTTTCATTTAATCTCCATCATCCTTTTCTTGTCAAAACCATGAGATTGATATGTGACTCCAACGTCTATTTCAAACTTTATTTCACAAAAAATAATCTGATCATAGATACTACAGTCTCTTATGTCTAATGACCTTATAAGACTTGTATTTAATCCACTGAAGAACCTATCAAATTTACTTTTAGTTTGGATGATAATTCCAAAAGTATACCTCGCAAGTCTTGTGAAATTATCCCGGTAGGTACCAAAAGACTCATCATGACTTTTCTTTAACTCAAATAACTCTTTCTCAATCTTGATATAAAGAATATGAGGAATGTACTTATTCAAAAATAAGTTCTTGAACTCATGACATTCCATTGATTAACCTCATCTTTCTACCTTGTTTCATTGATTAGAGTCCACCACTTGTCTACTTTTCCTTCTATCTAATAGACATATAGAATGATTTTCATGCTATGAACACTAAGGAATGGAGAATATATTTTCAAAAGTACTAATCCATTATTCAAAATCAATTTTATCAGAAGAAGTTCTTAAAGAATGTGGATGTTTCCTCATGAAAGACTCGAAAAAATGTTGTGCACTCATTTTTTTCACTTTTAAGTCCACCATGATTCATATATTGATAATTATGTGTGATTATAACAACAAGTTTTTTCATTTTAGCTCCCATGGAATTCGATTTCTCAGGAGAAAAATCATTTCATTTTCCATCGCAATCACCATTAACATGGTTCCTTCAGGTTGTAGCCATTGACATAAACCAAAAGCATAGAGTTAGAAACCGTTATCATATTGAAAAAACACATAATCAAGAAAAGTCACTTTTAGGATGTATAAATCATGATAAATTCTTTAATGTATGACACCCTAGTTTAATCCGAGGTTATTAATAGCCAAATCATATTCAAAACCTTCATTATGGCTGATGAAGAGTTTGTGAATTCCAAAAGAACATCCCCTGAGAGTGTCAATCTAGGTATGAAGTAAGGTATATTGTCATGTACAAGATTACCTTGATTCATTCCTAAAACATCTTGTTATATTTGTTACCCCTAAGTACATCTATTCAAGATCCACATTCACTTGTAAGATGTATTTTTAGGAAACCACTCACTCTATCCTTTACCAAAATTCTTTGACATTTTCCTATACTTTTCCTAATACTTAGACATATCCCAAGTCATTTCCTTAGGGTTACCATTAAGGATTTATCATCATAGATTCCAAAGGTTAACTACATATTTTCTTTGATACCAACTCTAGTGACCCTCACTTTTCATATATTAAAATTACATAACTTTTACAGAATACATAAAACATTATAGAAATAGACACTCAAAGACCTTACTACTCTATTGACTTTGGAAACATGGGAAAAATATTGATACAAAAGAGAGCAAAATTATCTCCCACCAGGTTCTTCTTTCATATAAAACTTCTTATACACATCAAATATAATATATATCATCAAAAACTGGGGAAGGAAAAATCAATAGGGGTGAGTTTAGATGCTCAGTGAGTATAAACAAGGGAGATATCGATGCATAATCACGAGCATAATGGTATGAGTACATGATCATGAAAATAGAATATAATTACTTGTATATCGATGATATTATACATGAATCATGGAATAAATTATGGTAGTTCATAAGACATGAATAATAAGGAAATAATGAACATAAACCATGAGAACATAACATAGGAATACAAAAAGGAATTGTGGTAAACACATAAGTATATAATATAATATCCATAGTATTAATGGAATCACTGCCAAAACCATCTTAGTAGTATAGGTTCACTCCATATACCATCTTGGTAGTCATGGTTCACTCCCATGGCCATGTCAGTATCAAGAGTTCACTCTTAATACCATCTTGGTATTCATGGTTCCTTCCATGGCTATCCTAGTAGTCAAGGTTCACTCCCAAGACCATCTTATTCTATCTCATGAGATATAAAATTTTACCCAATGCATTAGAAAGAAGTATGGGTCCCACCCATCTCATAGTGAAATCAAACATAGATGTTCCACAAGATCATAAATGATCATATCATAACCCATAAAATAAAAAGTGTATTATAAAAATCTAATAATATCATAACATGTAGAAAATGAAAGGTTTCATAATCATTTTATCATAAACATAACCCATGGAAATAAGTGGGATTTAAAAGAATGTAACCCATGAAAGGGAAAACAGATTCATAAACATCATTCCACAAAACCATAATTCATTCAAAGAAATAATATGAATGGAAAAAACTGAATAAATTCCCCTAGAATGGGATGAGTAGCAACAAATGATGTCATCATAGATGATAAATAATTTTTAAATATCTTTTAAAAACATTTATTTTGGAAAATATATTTTCTTCATTGAAAAAATCATTTTTAATATATAAAACGTTTTAGAATCATTGATCTTTAAAAATATACATGAAAAC
Source organism: Viscum album (assembly GCA_963277665.1). Classification (NCBI taxonomy): domain Eukaryota; kingdom Viridiplantae; phylum Streptophyta; class Magnoliopsida; order Santalales; family Viscaceae; genus Viscum; species Viscum album. The sequence continues at coordinate 779,295,029 of OY728153.1, read as the reverse complement.
TTATAAAGGGAGAATTTAAAACCGTAAAACATTTTTAAAATCCTTTTTCTGTCAAAATTCAATTCAAATATTTTTGAAAACAATTTTGTAAACATTTTTGAATACAATATATTTTCAACCGAAGAGAAAGAGATGATCAGATTTTACTTAAAAATATTTTTTTAAGAACTAGAGAGTGGGAAAATGATACTAATACATATTTATATCTTGAATTACTATAGGATAAGAAAAATAATGAGTATTATAGAGAGTTGGATCATGATATTTCATTAATTGAATTATAATCATACACAACCTCAAAAGAGAGGAGATTGTTTCAATAAACTATTGTCACTTGGTAAATTGGGATCATAATCTGCAGGTAATAAAATTAAATTAAATGAAAATTAAAAATTCATTAAAATAAGTATATTTCAGGATATAATATGTAAAAGGGAAGTATATACACCTCAAGAAATACTTTAGGTTCATAACAAAACATGATTCTCAAATAAGGAAAATTGAGACAAAACTATTTTACCGATTTGGTATCTTTCGAAACATAAACCCATTAAAGAAAGATCATAAAAAGGATATGTTAATACCAATAAATCTATGTATAATAGAAATATAATAAATTAATGGTTATTACATACAGAACAAAAAATAATTGAGCGGTGATTAAGGCATGTATCGCATGGAAATTAGAAGTTAAATAAAATCCCTTTACCCTATGTCTTAACTCTCATCACATTCATTAAAAACACATATATAATAAATATAAATTTGTTATAAATATTTTACTAAACCATATTAATATATCTAATACCGTATATGGTTTTATTATGACTATATATTACCATCTTGTTATCAATCTTATGTTACATGTTTAGTTTGGGTAATATATGATTTGTTTTTCATATGTGTCTTAATTTGTTATATATTTGGTCGTTATATTTGTGTTATGATTTTCATAATTAAAACCATGATATAAATATAATTTATATCTATTATATTTATATTATAATAATACATATAATATAAAATTATGAAAAGAAATACACCATTCATGGATTTGGTAAGTCGTACGTAAACACGAACGGTATATCCGATTAATTGTCATGTTGAAAGAAAGAATGTAAAATAAATATATTTATATATATGTATATATATAATTACTAAATTAGATTTATTATATCATATATATCATATATATTCAATAAATCTTTCCTTATTACATTCCATGTATTGTATGAATGAACCATATTGCATTGAGGTGGCACTAGTCCACACTTTCTCAAAAAAATAATTATATTAACACCAAATGGAAAGTAAAATGATATGTGTTGTTAAAGAAATAAATATTTTTGAAGAAATAATAAACATAACATATGAAATATATAAAAGGTGTTTCCATCATAATTTACACCATGATAGGGAGTAAAGGAAAAATGAACAATCATCATTTTGTGAGGCAGTAGTCCATCGTACATGTAAGTAGTATGCTTATTACCCATTAAATGGAGGTGAATATATGTTTAGGTCAAAATATTTGCATAAAAAATACTAGTATATTTAGGATAATGGTTTTGTTATATTATAATTGAATAAAGATATTGGAAGTGGTGGATAATGAAAATAAAATAAAGGAGATTGAGAGAAGACATTACCTCTTAACTAGGTAACTCCTCTTGGTTTGTGCCAAAATGATTTCTTGGATTACTTTCATCCAAAATGGAGGCTTCAAGGAGGAAGGGGCGAATGTAAGTATGTGTAATGGGTAGATAATTTATGAAAATAATAAATTTTATAGGTGTTAAGAGGAGTGAGAGGTGGTGGGATTTTATAGGATATAGAACATACTCCCTTAGTATTTTTGAAAACAAGTTAGGCATCCCACTTTTTTAACTAAAAAAGTCAATAAAAAAACAAAAAACCAATAATTGACGTTTTTTTTATGAATGATGGCTGTAAAATGGGGTTTTGACAAGTGTATAGGTCTTTTTGGGCCTTAAGGTTTTGGTTTAGTCACTAATTACGATTAATTTAACCTTAATCGTTGTATTTAATTTTAATTACATTCATTAACATTTTTGGTAAATAACTAACATTAACATATTATAAATTGAAAATTACTATTTTTCCAAAAAAATTATACCATTTTTCTCAATTCTAATCATATAAGTGGAAGAATTTAATTTAAAATTAATCCTACAGTCAGGTCTATAATGAAAGTTTCTAAAGTAAATACATTCAAATGATTTTTAAGTTTTTATAGGTAAGTTCAAAGTGAAATTGATCTCAATGACCAAATTTTTTTTAATTGATAAAAAAATATATCTTATTAATCATCTAAAAAAATTTAAAATACCACTTATCCTTATAAATAAATTACATGAAAAAGCAGTTTTGAATTAAAAACGTGTAATTTTCACTATTCATCTAAAAATGAAGTTTCTCAGAAAAATCCCATAATTTCAATTTAACTGATTTTGACATTATAAATTAAAAAAGTAAAGTTTATTTTTTAAATTCAATTTTAAATGTGTCTAAAATTAATTTTATTAGTTTTCATAAAAGTACATTAAAAACAGTTCATTTAAGAAAATGGTATTTTTAAGCATATAAGGGATTTACCAAAAATTATATGTTTCCTTACCAATATTTTTTATTTATATAAAAAAATTATAAACAATATTAGAAAATTAGTTATCACTATTCATATTATTACATTTAATAGCTAGGTTATAATTATCTCATTTAAATATTTATAACAATAAAATTATTTTTTGTAGGAACATCAATGTTGCGGGTAACATACACAAAGTCAGTGTTGCATGTAACATATGCCATGTCCTTGTTCTGTGTAATGTTTGCCAAGTAATATATTGAGTCAGTTCTATGGGAAAAGAATTTTAGACTTAGTTCATTGAAATACATAAATAAAAATTTAATTTATTTGAGAGAGGAAAATGGTCCCTAAAATCTTAGGGTGTTATCCATTTATTTAAAAAACAAAACCACCCTTTAAATAAATTTTAATGTGAAACAACCAAAAAAAGTGTAGTGATAAAAATATATTCATGTCCCTAATCTTTATGTGGCATGACTACGAACCACCAATTCTCATACTGTATGAATGGTCCAAATCCTTCCCAAATGTATAACTAAATACCATGACTTCCACCATGAACTCAACTATAAATATTCATCACATAAGAACATTATATACTTTCCTTACATATATCATGATATAATATATCTACACACATACCATGATGTATAGGTAGGGGTTTATATGAATGCCCACCAAGATTTACCCAAATCAATCTCATGTAAACCCATGTGAATCAATTCCAAATGATGTATCCAATTCAATAGAATATAGGTTAATACATTTTAAAAAACTGTTTATCAAAATTGTAGATAAATCTAAGAGAATATGAAAATAATATAACCAATTATTTTTAAAAAAATATAACCCTTTCCAGTTCCAATGAAACATGTATCCAATCAATAAGAAATATATTAAAACGATATGTGAGTAAATAATCCAGAGTATAAGTTAATGTTATATTAATGATCACACCATATAACCATTTTGGATCACCACCCACCTGAGTGCTTCCCAAATTTCATAGCCCATCCCATTTGTATTACACAAAAACATAGAACATACCTCCCATCCAAATCTTCAATCCTTCCACCAGTATTTGGCACATCAAGGATATTAATCAAGCCCAACACATTAATTTAACCCAAAACCATTATACATCTCAAAATTAATTTAACTCATTTGACCTATTAAGTCTAAGTCATATATATAAATAAAGCTAATTTACCAAAACAATAAATTTCTATAGAATCTTTTTGAAAAAAATAACAATTGTTATATTTAAATTCCATCCCAAACTAACACCTATGATTGGATTCAAAAACCACAAAACCCATGCTTTTATAATTCTATAAAATAGAAATATCAAATAAATTTAAAAGCATGTTTGAAAACTAAAAACATAACAAAATAGCTTAAAATAACATAAACCACACAAAAAAGAATAAAAAAACCTTAAAGAATGAATAAGATCCACCTACCATAGATAAAGATCACATGGTGTTACTAAAACCCTCGATCCATTGTCCAAAATCATGATTTAACCCATTAAACCATAATAATAGAAATATAAGATCATGAATATTAAATTCAATATTCAAATCCATAATCTATAACCCCAGATATAATTTAATCGACATAAATCTACCTAATAAAGAAGAATTATACTAATAAAATAAGAGATATATTTAAGAACAAATAAGATCATCTAGATTTAATTTAGATTTATTGATTATTTGATTGATCATAGAGATAAAGGTCTCATTTTTTGAAAACAAATCATTAATCTTTCTATCAAGGAACCATGGGGTCAACCTTTGTCATATTAGTTCATTCATTGATCTTATTATATCCTTATTGGTTTTTTAAAAGAGTAATCATGTAATAAGAACAAGAGTGCTTGGTCCGGCCACATTATTTTTAGGATTGTTCACCCATCCTATGGAATCCCCTACTTAGAAACATTGAGTTATACAGTCTCCCATGCTAATCACCTAGGACTATAAAATGACCATGAACCCGAATCTACCTCTACAGGTGACCTGAATGATAACTTTTCAAGATCCATTGGATCATGCACCTCAACCATGTTTTGATCAATACACCTTCAAATCTAAAATATTAAAAATAACTTCAAAACACAAAGTAATATTTACTTTTCAAAATAAATATATCACAATTCTCCACACTATACGATTTTTAACCCTTAAAATTTACTGATATTATATCCCCTCAAATTAGTCCATTCATTTTTATTACATATGATATATTCTCCCTAATATCTTCCCAAATTTTATAGTTATTTCATAACCCTCTAAATGAATGAAATACATGGTCTTTTAGAGATCATTTTCTTCCCATCCAAAAACCATAATGAACTTACACAAAGGACCGATCTGATTCTAAATGCACCACATCTTATAAAAGAAAATGATATGGGTATAGTTGGAAATTCCTCAATTAAGGGATATAGAGAAGATTTCACCATACAACACAATTTTGTAAAAAAACTAGGTGATACACCACATAACCTATTAAATCTATAATAATTAATAGACCCATATAGTAGGATGAAATATTCCTTTACATCCCAATTCATCCACGTACAATTTTTTTACGACCCAGTCTTTAAATATAAATATCTAAGTGATAACTCTAATGACCAACAATGATGATCAAAATTATACATATATTTATTACAAGAATTCAATAATCACTTATAGATTAGTTCGACCTAATATATTATATCTTACACCAATCTATGTACCAAAAGTTGTCTGTACCATAATTCATACCAACAAAATAGTGATCAACACAGTCTTCCACACGGTGCTTTAAATGGAAGAATCTGAATTGATGATTGATAAAATTTTCAATAGATTAACTCTATAAAAGTCACATGATCTTCCCATTATATCACAAAATCTGACAAATAGTCTAAAATGATTTCCTATAATATTTACCATACATTAAAAATATAATAGATAAGAATTTTTCAACCCACATGGACACTTTTAAATTCTATGTGTCTACCATTAGAGAGTCTTGAAACCTAAAAACTCCTCTAATATAACATAATTATTGAGAAAATATTATTCTATAGAGTCTCTCACTATTATTGGGAGTCTATACACAAGATTTTCCCCACCTTTAATTGAATCATTATGATTATATCACCACAATAGGTTTCCAAGAAAAAGAATAAGATAACCACATGATCATAATCATTGTCATCAGACATTTTAAATTGATTTAAACCCCCACTGTCTATTATATCTCTCACCTTGGATAATGAAGAACCATGAGGGGGAGATTTATCTACCCTTGATAATATTGATGTAATATTGAGATTTAACAAAAAATTATCACTATAGTACTATTTTCTACATCATGAGATGATGTTTTCTCAAAAACATTACTATATATGATAATGTGGAGTTTTTATAACTTTTATTTTAGAAGAATTCCAGGGAATAGTTTCTTAAGTTAATGGTTTATAAGTTATGATTCCATTTTTATTTTTTAATTGTAGTCAACATAATCATTAATTTTTTATGAGTTAGTTTTATGTTTCATAGGTAGAAAATGAATGATGTTTTTAAACAAAATAAATCATAGTTTAATGTAAAACATATATGTTAAATATTGAATAACTGTTTTTATTCAATCAAATTAAATAATTCTAAATCCACTATTTTACATGATTTTAATATTGTTTTATAGCGAGGGATATATATATTTTGAATTAATTATATAAATATTTTAAAATTTGGAGTATGAAGAATGATATTTTAAGTAAAATAACAACATTATGATGGATTCACTCTATTTTAATTTTAAAAATCACATTAAAAATTGTGTGACTACACCATTATTCCATTATCATGGTTTGAAGAAAAAATTTATATGCTATTGAAGTTGAGGAGCTCCAAAAATACATTGTAATTGTTTAACACATCACTGTATAATTAGATAAGGAATAATATACTGATATTGTATAGAATGAAAATGATATAGGCACTAAAATGAAAGGTTAGGAAAAACCATAAAATATTTCTAATTTATGTCATACAAAAATTACATAGTTTTATCTATTCAACCTAATATGATTAACATGATATCATTACATACCATAGTTTTGAAAGAAGAAACTAAACACAATGTGGTTTCATCACCTACAACAAAATAATTTTGATATCTATAATGTTTTTAAGGATTAATATATTGATATAATAGGGTAATTTATTGGACTAAATCCATCACTTATATATTTAATATTGATAAATGATTATGTGACACCATCATGTCACTGTGGTATTTAACCTTATTTAATTTGGGTTATTTTAATGTTTTGTAATGTCTTGGATTTTCCATGTATTATTTTCAAATATTATATAGAATTATTTCAAGAAAGGACATGAAAACGACACATCATTCCGAGGCCCAGTGAGCTCGGAATGGTGGTTCAAACTTTTCTAAAGTTAAGTGAGTCGACACTTGTGCACGGTAGTGATAGTTTCTAAATGGATTCCTGGATTAAAAATATGAGGGCATCGTTGCATCCGGGGTGACAAATTTACCTAAGAACGAACCAAACATTGACCAGAACGGGTTGAGGGAAAACGTTAATTTTCATACTTTTTAAGTAAAATAAAATAAAATAAATTTGTGAGTCTATTTTATTTATTTTCTGGAAACATTAGCTGCAGCGCGGCAACAAGGCAACTATTTCCTTAATAAATGCCATGTCATAATAGCTTAAGAAACAACCACTTGACTCATTAATTACTCATCATAATAGAACACCGTATCATGTTTCCCTTTTTAATGGGTTGAGAGATTGGTGGTCATTGACAAAATTTTGAGGGGAATCTCTGGAGAAATTCATGGAGCCTTGGAAAAAACTCTCGGTGACAAATGATGACAAATTGAAGTTGTGTATCGCTACACCAAACGAGTTGAAGGGTCTTGACGATGATGGCGGCACGACGCGATGATAGTTCTTAAACCGGTTTAAGGTAGGGGTTTGTTATTTGAATTCTTTTCCCTGTTTTTGATTCTAAATGATGAACGTGGATCAACCATGAACTAGTTGATTCGTGGATTCGTCCATTCTTATAGGAGGGTTTTATCAAGATGATTCGGGGAATTGATTCATGTTGATTTTGTTTTTTGATTTTTTCTCTGTTTAAGCCTACTAACGGGAGAGGATCAATGACGTGAAGAATAACGGCAAAGGTTTGTTCCTCATGTTGTTTTATTAGATTTTTCTATCCCCTTCGTTCTTCTCGATCTTCGCGTTCTTCATGGATGATGAACAATAGACCGTTGCACATCCATTTTGTGACGCAATGATCCCAAATTAAAGAATCGACACCATAACAACCTTCTGGAGGTGCGACGATGATGGCAGACGAAGAATTGGCTCAGATCAGAAGAGGCCGTTCTTCGAGCGTTATTTACGCAGGAAAATAAAAACATGTTTTTGGAGCTTATTGGAGGTCATAAAACACTAGAAGCGTCTTTATGGGGTTGAGGTGACCAAAAACCAGGAGTTTTATGGCAATCAGACAATAGAATCGATGAACGGGGTAGCTCGGAAGGTGTGACGGTGGAAGGTCGCGATTCGTGAAATTTCCAGGATACACACCATGTAATTTTGAAGAACACGCCGTGTAGTTATTGTGGTGGTGGATAGGTTTTTAGGGGTCAGAGAGGAATTACATAGCGTGTGACCCTGGTCACATGGAGTGTTGCGACTTCCTTGAAGCTCAGTGTATATTTTGGGAAGTACACGAACACAGGTTGGAATACACGGCTTCAAGCGATATGGCATGTACAGTATGGAAGAGGTGGAAACACGGAACTCGACCTGTATCCAGGGGTACACAAACACGAGATGGAGTAGACGACCGTGTACTCCATCACATGGCCAGTCAAGGCCAGTAATGCGGGTCACCGCGTTTACCGATTACACGGGTTGGAGTACACGGGTTCATGACCGTGTATGGGGACATGACCAGTGTATACGGAGCCAACCCCAGTCACTCGGACACGGCGTGTACACCGTACTACATGCCGTGTACTATGTTTTCTACATGACCCACCTTATGACATGAGGTTTTTTACACGGGCAGTACATGGGGTCAGACAACACGGCGTGTAACTTTTCTACACGCCATGTACTTTTTGGAAAACAGCATGGTTTTCTTGTTCACCGCATATTAGAAATCTTTCGTTTGGGTTAGTGCCCCTTCTTCTTGTTCCCCTGAAGGTCAGGCATTGTTTTCTTCTAAAGAAGTATGATCCCTTTAGCAGGAATTTCTGTGATAGAGTCAGGAATCCATCCGAGAGGCCCGGATCAAGATCCCTTATCCATTTTTGACCCTAGGTAGAGTCTGGCATCGACATGAACAACTCCACCAGGAATTGATCCTCTACCTAGCAGGTAAATTCCGGATGAGTTGTGGTTTCCTCCATGGACCTGGCAGTGATCCTCATCTGTGTATCATGATCTTTCCCGCTCAAGAGTGTGTCTCCCATAATGAGTGCATCTATCTACCGTAACCTTCTCACTCAGAAGTGTGTCTCCCATGATGAGTGTAACTACCTCTCGTGACGGTTCCCAATGAATAGTACTTCTCAGATGGATGTCATCAGAGCTATAAGACTCATGGAGTGTGTTCTCCTAGAACAAGTGCTTCGTGGAATCTTTGAACTAAACCCCTAGATGGGGGTGTGCGGTTGTGTGACTTGTCTCTAGATAATGGCTAAGGGTTTTGAGTATATCCGGTTTGTGCTATATTTTATGTAGACACATACTGTGCATAAATGACTGTACCTTTACTTTGTGTACTACTTCTTGGTTTTCGGGGTCTTCTACTGAGTATTGTTATACTCACCCCTGCACGGGCTTTGCATGCACATGTCATGTCCTGTACCGACGAGCAACCTTTTGACAGAGTCTAGGGCGTACCAGGACAAGAACTATCTTTCTAAGTTCCCTACAGGCCAAGGCATTCCTACGACTATGAGCGGAAGTCCCAATACCTTTTGTGTTTACAAGTTAGACTTTGCAGTTTTCAGAATTTTGTTTTGCTGGGCTTGTATTTTTCCCCAGTTTACTTTCAGTAATTTACCTCCAACCATACTCTATTGGTTGGGTTTAGTTGTATGCATGCATTTTTTTCCTTATTGTTTTTAAAATTCAGCATTTGTGGGCTTTGAGATGTGTGAATGTGTAAAGGTACTTATACAATGCCTCCTATGATTAGTAATATGCCAACTCTGTGCTAGTCACTAGCCCCTGGCCTATTGGTGGTGGGCTTGGGGAGTCACAGCGTGGGCCCGACTGGGATGGGTGGTGACAAAGTTGTATCAGAGGTGGTCGGTTCTACCATAGGACCAAGAGTCTGCGAGTTTCGTTTGGGGAAATGATGTTAAGTGTTTGGAGCTCAACTTTCAGACCAGAGACTCCAGTGTTGGTGCAGCGGCTGACGTATCCATACACCAGGACCCTGATAACCTAATTTTCAACTTGGTACACAAAAACACTTGTTGTAGGGAAATAAAAGAATGGTAAATGTATCATATAATAAGGATTTGTGTTTTCCATATCCTTTTTTTCATCTATCCAGATATATTCATTGACCATGGTACATCTTATTTCATTACATGATGCCTCTGTGATGCATACTCGCTAGGATTCAGCAGCGCGATCACGAGGATAACCCCCTTAGTGATGAGGCTTCGATACAAAGACCAATTCCGTAGGTGTTTCCACCAGGTGGTGCACCTGCTATGCCACCACTAGTGGAGCGGGCAGTGGTACCTACGGTACCAAACAACGAGGATCGAAGGCTTAGCGCGCTCCATGAGTTCTAGAGACAGAGACCCATCATGTTCCGAGGCGAGCCCAATCCTCAGGCAGCTGAGGAGTGGCTTGAGGCGGTGACCAGAGATTTCCTTCAAGTGAGGACACCAGTAGACCATATGGTGATCCTAGGAGCGATCCTTCTTCAAGGTTCGACGAGATGATGGGGGAGTCTGACCGAACAGACTCACGATGAGGAGACTCTTTCATGGATGGTGTTTGAGCGACTTTTCAGGGAGGACTTCTCTCCGATTACACTGAGAGTAGTATGCATCCAGAAGCTTCTCTAGCTCCAGCAAGATAGTATGACAGTATCTGACTATTCATCGAGGTTCACCAACCTCCCCCAGTACTCGATGGATATGGTTAGGGATTAGTACATCAGAGCTCGGACCGTCGAGCGAGGTATACAACAAGACATTCGATCTAGTGTTGTGCCTCTATGAATATCGAATTATGCTGGAGTGCTTGAGTGAGCCTTGGTGATTGAGAGCTTCTTGGTGGAGCAGAGACAACCGACGACAGTCTGCAGCGGGCAGATAGGTGCGAAGACCCCGAAAGTGGGGAGCTAATGTCAGGCTCAGGGATCTGGACATGGGAAGCGTCATAGGAGGACCCAGGATAGAGGATCGATAGTACAGGGCTCTCAGGATGGATCCAGTCAGCCTAGGGAGAAGCAATGCTACGCGTGCGACGGTAGGGGACATCTCGCTAGAGAATTCCTGACCCGTCAAGATGCTGACAGGGAAGCGGTGGATGGACCACTGAGGCAGATACAGAGAGTGGAGTCGATAGACCTGCTAGGCGGTGGACATGGAAGAGGAGTAGGGAAAGCTGCGGGTGGTGGAAGATGCTTTGACTTACTTCCACCACCACCCCCAGGAGGTCCGCACCAGGCTCAGGGAGTTTGGGGACAGGGGTAGGGACAGCTGCATGCAGTCGAGGAATACGACCCAGGGGCTCCAAGGATGATTTGAGGAATGATCTGTGTCTTTTCTACCTTAGCTTCCATACTTATAAACCCAGGTTCCATTCATTCATTCATATCCAAGTGTCTTGTAAGAAACCTCGATATTCCGATAGAATCGTTGACTCGATCCTTATGCTTGGAGACACCTATGGGAGGAGACTCGACGATCATGCACCTTTGCAGGAAGTGTGATCTTACCCTTCGAGGAAAGAGTTTCGGTTGGAACATCTTGGTGGTATCATCAAGGCCTTAGGACATCATTCTCGGTATGAATTGGTTATCTTTGGTCCATGCCCAGATTGACTGTTTTAGGCGAAGAGTGCGATGTGTCCGCAGTGATGGAATGAGGTTTTCCTTTGTCGGAGAAAGGGAAACCAAAGTAACGTAGAATGGGCTTATGCATAGGAGGGTACATCCAATCACTCATGAGTTGTCTAGACTTTCCCTTGGAGCAGTGGATTTTGTGATCTCCTAGTTTCCAGCAGTAGTGGTGGAGTATGAGGACGTCTTTCCCGAAGATGTTTCAGGATTATCTCCCCACTACGAAATCGATTTCCGCATCTACATACACCATGAGACGGCACTGATTTCATCATCATCATATTGGATGGCTCCCATAGAGCTTCACGAGATGAGGGTGCATTTGGAGGATTCACAGAGCAAAGGTTTCTTGAGACCCAACATTTCACCCTGGACGACCCCAGTCTTGTTTTCCAAGAAGGCATATGGGAGTCTGAGGTTGTGCGTGGATTACCGACACCTGAACCAGGTGACGGCGAAGAAAAATTATCCACTACCAAAGATCGATGTCCTATTCAATAAACTGAGAGGGGCACAGTGGTTCTAGAAGGTTGAACTTTGACCAGGCTATCATCGGTTGCGAGTACGGGATGAGGATATACCGAAGACGGCTTTCAGATGCCGCTTCGGTCACTATGAGTACTTGGTGATGCCTTTCGGAATGACGAACGCCCCTGTAGTGTTCATGGGACTGATGAAGTGGATTTTACATCTTTACTTGGACCGGTTCGTAGTGCTCTTCATTGACGACATCCTTATGTACTCGGCATAAGGGGAGGAGCATGAGAGACACCTGTGGATGGTTCTAGACGTACTTCAGGAGTGTTAGCTTTATGGGAAGCTCCCCAAGTGTCAGTTCTAGATTCAGGAGTTCCACTTCTTGGGACATGTAATCTTAGAATATAGAGTAGCTGTAGACCCATCCAAGGTGTAGGCTGTGTTAGCATGAGTGCCACCTCGGAGCGTGATGGAGGTGCGTAGCTTCCTTGGATTGGAATGATATTACCAGAGATTCATTCCCGACTTCTCCCAGATATTAGCACCGATGAAAGCCTTGAACAAGAAGGGGCAACCATTCATATGGATGGAGAAGTGCCAGCGGGGTTTCGAGCAGTTGAGACAGATCTTCATGAGTGCCCCAGTCTTGAGATTGTCGGAGGAGGGTGTCGAGTAAATAGTTTTCTACGATGCATCAGAGACCGGTATCGGATATTTCTGGATGTAGAGGTAGGCAGTGATTTCTTATGGTTTGTGCCAGCTTAGGCCACATGAGCAGAACAATGAAACCCATGATCTCGAGTTGTCTATGGTAGTCTTCTCAATGAAGATGTAGTGACACTACCTTATGGGAAAGAGGTTTGTCATTTACTTTAACCATAAGAGTCTCAAGTACATATTCTCACAGAAGGATCTGAATTTGAGGTAGAGGCATTGGCTAGAGTTCCTCCAAGATTATGATTTTGAGATCATCTATACTCTAGGGAAGGGGAACAGGGCGGCGGATGCTCTTAGCAAGAGGTCGAGCTCACAACTGTTGAGTGAGGAGATAGAGTAGTTAGGTGCGTTTCAATTATCCTTCGTGGATGGAGAGGATACAACTTATCTACAGTCGATGGTTGTCTCTCCTAAACTCCTACAATGGGTTAGGGAGGCACAACTAGGAGATATCGATTGTGTGGCCTTACGTACTCAGTTATCCACATGACTTGCCCTTGATACATATTCACAAGGTGGAGAGCACATTATTCTTTTCAAAGGATGCATTGTTGTACCGGTGGCATTTTAGGAGGAGGTACTAAGGGAGTTTCATACATCCCCATTGGCGGTACATCCTGGAGTGACAATGATATACCAGGATCTTCGACGATAGTTCTGGTGGTCAGGAATGAAGAAAGAAGTAGTAGAGTTTGTTTCTATATGCCTTACATGCCAACTGGTGAAGGCCGAGCACCAGGTTCTAGCGGGATTAGCTCACCCATGGAAGTTCTAGAGTGGAAGTGGGATGGAATATCAATGAACTTCATGGAAGGATTACCATGGACGTCCAAGGGGCATGATTCTATCTGGGTGATCATTGACTAACTCACCAAGTCGGCCCACTTTCTTGCTATCAAATAGCAGAGTTCCATAGAGAGATTGGGACGCCTCTACGTGAAGGAGATATTTCGGCTTCATGGCATCACCTCGATGATAGTCTTAGAATGAGATGCCCTCTTTATATCCTAGTTGTGGAAGGGATTGCAGGAGGACTTTGGGAATCAGCTACGCTTGAGTACACCGTTTCAACCCCATACAGATGGTCAGACAGAGAGGACCATTCAGGTTTTGGAGGATATGTTGTGAGCCTGTGTCTTTGAATTTTGTCGTAGTTGGGAGGACCACCTACCACTGGAAGAGTTTTCTTATAACAATAACTACCACTCCACCATTGGTATGGAACTATTCGAGGCCTTGTATGGGAGACCTTACTGGTCACCGCTTTGCTGGACCAACTCCGGAGAGTTAGCACTCAGGGGTCTAGAGTTGGTGTGAGCTACTACCAAGAAGGTGCAGATCATACGGGAGCGGATGAAGACTGCACAGAGTCGGTATAAGTCTTATGATGAAAGAAGACGTAGACCTCTGGAGTTAGAAGAGGGAGACCATGTATTTCTTCAGGTCTCTCCTCGATGAGGGTTACATAGATTTGGATGGGGTAGAAAGCTATCTCCAAGGATCATCAGGCCTTTACAGATACTGTGCAGAGTTGGCGAAGTGGCATACCTCCTAGATCTTCCACCATAGTTGCATCGGGTACATGATGTCTTCCACGTGTCGCAGCTGAGGAGGTACGTGCATGACCCATCGCACGTCATCGACTGGGGAAAGCTGGACATTGAGGATATAGTGAACTTTGCTATGTGCCCAGTGGAGATCTAGGATTAGTAGGAGAGGATCCTCTATGGGCGAATGACTCCCTTGGTGCACATCCGGTGGCAACACGGGAATCTTCAGGAGAGCACGTGGGAGCGGGGGGCACAGATCCGTGCCCAATACCCACATATCTTTGAGTAGTCTTGTTTTGGATTTTTGGGGACGTAAAGCCCCAAGGTGGGGAGAATGTAATTTCTCAGATATTCCATGTATTATTTTTAAATATTATATGGAATTATTTCAAGATCGGGCGTGAAAACGACACATCATTCCGAGGCCCAGTGAGCCCAGAATGATGGTTCGAACATTTTTTATGTTAAGTGATTCAGCACTTGTGCGCTGTAGTGGCAGTTTCCAAATGGATACCCAGATTAAAAACATGAAGGAAACGTTGTGTCCGGGGTGACAACTTTACCTAATAACAAGCCTAACTTTGACCACCACAGGTTGAGGGAAAAAGTTAATTTTCAGACATTTTAAGTAAAATAAAATAAAATAAATTGGCATGTTTATTTTATTTCTTTTATGGAAACATCTACTGAAGTAAGGAAACATGGTAGTTTTTTCCTTAATAAATGCAATGTCATAATGGATTAAGAAATATCTAGTTGACTCATTAATTCCGCAGTGTAACAGAATGCTGAATCACGTTTCCCTTTTTAATGGGTTGAGCGATTGGTGGTTATTGACGAATTTTTGAGGGGAAGATCTGGAGAAATTCGTGGAGCCTTGGAGGAAACTCTCGGCGACAAACGATGACGAATCGAAGTTGTGAATCACTGTGTGAACAGAGTTTAAGGGTCTCAACGATGATGGTAGTGTGACACGATGATCGCTATTCAAACAGTTTTAGTTAGGGGTTTTTTATTTGAATTCTTTTCCCCGTTTTTGATTATAAACGATGCAAGTGGATCAACCATGAACAATTTGATTCGTGGATTCATTCATTCTTGTAGGAGGGTTTTATCGGGATGATTAGGGGAATTGATCCATGTTGATTTTGTTGTTTGATTCTTACTCCGTTTAAGTCTTCTAACGGGATTAGATCAAGGCCATGACGAACGATGGCGGAGGTTCGTTCCTCATGTTGTTTTATTAGATTTTTCTTTCCCCATCATTCTTGGTGTTCTTCACATTCTTCTTGGGTAACGAACAATGGATCATTGCACATCTATTTTTCATTGAAAAAATCCCAAATTAAAGACTCGACACCATAACTGCCTTCCAGAGGTGCGACGATGATGGGGGACGATGAATCAGCTCGGATCAGAAGAGGCCGTTCTTCAACAGTTCTTCACGCGGGAAAATCAAAACATGTTTTCAGAGTCGTTCAGAGGTTCAGAAACACTGGAAGTAGCTTCCTAGTGTTGGGGGGACCAATACCCAGGAGTTTCATGGTGATTGGACGACCGAATTGACGAATGGGGCAACTCTGAAGGCGTGAAGGCGGAAGGCCGTGATTCTGAAAATTTCTAGAATACACGGCGTGTACTTTCGAAGAACAAACCGTGTAGTTCTTATGATGGCTAGGGTTTTTGGGGTCAGAGAGGAATCACACAGCGTGTGACCCTAGTCACATGGCATGTTGCACCTTCCTTGAAGCTCGACATGTATTTTGGTAAGTACACGAACATGGGTTGGACTTCATGGCTTCAAGAAACACGACGTGTATAGTATAGAAGAGGTGGCTATGTGGAACTGGGCGTGTATCCAGGGGGTTCACGGACACGGTATGGAGTACATGACCGTGTACTCCATCACACGGCCAAGTGAGGCCAGTAACGTGGGCCACCCAGTGTACCGATTACACAGGTAGGAGTTCACGGGTTGATGACTTTGTACAGGGACATGGCCAGCGTACATGGAGCCAACCCCAGTCACTCGAACACAGTGTGTACACCGTAATACACAATGTGTACTATGTTTTCTACATGAACAGCCTTTCGACACTGGCCATTGTACATAGGTAGTACCCGAGGTTAGACAACACGACATGTAACTTTTCTACATGCCATGTACTTTTTGGAAAATGGAATGGTCCTCTTATTCACTGCATCTTGGACATCTTTTGTTTGTGTTAGTACCCCTTATTCTCATTCCCTTGAAGTTTAGGAATCATTTTCTTCTATAGGAGTATGATCCCTTCAACATGATTTTCTGTGATAGAGTTAGGCATCCATCTGAGAGGCCCAGATCGAGATCCGCTATCCATTCTTGACCCTAGGTAGTTTCTAGCATCGACATGACCAACTCCACCGAGCGTCGATCCTCTACCTAGTAGGTGAATTCCAGATGAGTCGTGGTATCCTCCATGGCCCTGGCTGTGATCCTCATCTGTGTATCATGATCTTTCCCACTCAGGTTTGTGTCTCCTATAATGAGTGCATCTATCTACCGTAGCCTTCTCACTCAGGAGTGTGTCTCCCGTAGTGAGTGTAACTACCTCTCGTGACGGTTCCTGACGAACAGTAATTCTTAGACAGAAGTCATCATAGCTATAAGACTCGTGGAGTTTGTTCTCCCAGAACGAGTGCTTCATGGAATCTTAGAACTGAACCCCTAGTTGGGGGTGTGTGGTTGTGTGACTTGTCTCTAGACTATGGGTCTAGGTTTTGAGTATATCTGGTTTGTGCTATATGTTTTGTAGAAATATACTATGCATAGATGACTGTACCTTTACTTTGTATACTACTTTGTGGTTTTCAGAGTCCTCTACTGAGTATTGCTATACTCACCCCTGCACGGGCTTTTCCCGCACGTGTCATGTCTTGTACAGACGAGCAGCCTTTTGACAGAGTCCAGGGAAGACCATGACACGACCGAGCTTTCTGAGTTCCCAAGAGGCCGAGGCATTCCTACGGATACGAGCGACATTCCCAGTACCTTTTGTTTTTACAGGTTGTACTTTGCAGTTTTCAGACTTTTGTTTTGGCGGGCTTGTATTTTGGCCCAGTTTACTTGCAGTACTTTTCCTCCCGCCATACTATGATGGTTGGGTTTAGTTGTATGCATGCATTTTTATTCCATAGTTTTTTTACATTTCAGAATTTGTGGGCATGGATATGTGTACGTGTGTACATGTACATAGGCAATGCTTCCCATGATTAGTAATATGCCGACTCGATGCTAGTCACCAGCCCCTGGCCTATTAGAGGCAGGCTTGGGGAGTCACGGCGTGGGGCCCACTGGGATGGGTCGTGACATGTTCCTTGGCATTCCAATAGAATTTTTAGTTATTCAGAAAGCCTCAAAGGGTTTTTGGTATGGGTGGAAGTAGACCATGTTGTTGACCAGTGAGAGAATTGATTGGCCCATGAATACCATGTTGTATCCTACCTCATTTACGTTTTTAATTTTAGGGTGAGGGCTTGTTATACTATAGAGAAGGGGTTTATCCATGGGGTTTATTGATTTTAAAGTGAAGGTTTATTCGATAACCTTTTCAAATTATCATGTGAAGGACGAGGACACTATAGTGGGAGAGTCTATGTAATGTATATTAGTTAGGAGGGGATATATTCCATAGATTATGGTTGTTTTTCCATGGTGGGCCAATGGCCAGGGTCCTTTGTTTTACCCAATAAAATTAATCTATTTTGTTAGTATGGGGATATGCTAGGGAGGGTATTTGATGAGGAGAACCACACTATTAGTTAAGGAGACTTCTTCATGGTTGATTCTTGGAAATTACACCAAGATGGGGTTCTTAGGTCTACACTTGTGTGATGGTATACCCCTTTTTAGTTTTTGTGATTTAACTCTTCATACCATTGACTCTTTAGCAACTTTATCCCCCATTATTGTAAAAACCCAAATCTAGTTACCCAAATCCAGTTCCTTATTTATTATATTAGTACAAGATACAAGGGATCTCATCACATAGGATCAATCGGCATATTAGTCTTGAAGAACTAGAAATATACATGATTCTCATTTTATATTGGAAATATAAAATACACAGTATAAGAAACATTATAATATCATTGATATTATTTATAATATCATTCATTATATCCTTAGGTAAATAAAACAAATTAAGGGTGATTTTATTTTTCAGTAAGGTTTATATACAGTGAAATCTATCTTGAGTAAATAAGGCATAATCAATATGGCATGGCGAATAAATGAGAGCACATTTTATTTAGTAAATATATTGAAAAAGAATTAATCCATGTATAATATTAATAAAATAATCTCATGGATAATAATAATAATTGAATTATAAATGAATGAATTTCTTAATATTGGATATCATGATATTGTAAATCATGATATCTTTACCGTAATAGCCTTGTGTTAGTATAGCTTACTTGATGGGTAGTTATACACTAAAAACCCATTTAGGAAGGCAAGATAATTGATTTGTCTCATGAGACTAATTAATGAATCGAAGGGTTATCTATAATCGGTCCCCACCCATCACTGTATGTCTAATTTCTTCATCATATATTTAATGATAAATTTAATTCATAAAAAATATTCCCTATTAAAAAATACATGTATTGTGTAAAGAATATTGGATATTAATATTTCCCCAGTCAATATAATAAACTCGTTATTAGAAATATATATATAAAAATGGTACACGGTTTAGAAAATAATCATATCCATGATATAAAGAATTTTAATATTTAAATGAAATGTAATTTTCAATGAAATTCTATCACAAAAAAGTGAAAGTTTCAAGAGAAATATAATTACCACAAAATTAAAAATAGATAAATGATGACCTTGAATTCATCAAAAATGAGAGTTTTAAAGAAAAATAATTCCTTTTAGAAAATTTTATTTAAATATAAAAATAATATTTCATTATTTTTTTTAAACCATGGAAATCATATAAAAGTAGCTAAAATAGAGTAAAACAGTAATGGCGGTGGGAAGATCTTTCAACACCATTTATATTAAAAGGAGACTTTCCTTTTGGAATTTTGTAAAGAAATTTGAATATGAAATTTTGAAAAAAATTATAAATATTACATTGAATCCTTTTAATAGTAAAAAATAACAAAAATTTTTCTTAATAAATCATTTTATTAAATAAAAAAGACTATTATATAATAAATTTTCAAAATATGGACAGGGAATAAAAATATATCTGATCAAAAGTGAAATAGGATTTGATATTCTATTAATAATTTATTTAATTGAATCAAGTTCCAAAGTGAGAAAAAGTTAGAACAAAATATATAAAGTCCTTAAATATCCCTATGATAATAAATTATATTTTTTTGATAGATTATGAGATTCATTAAATGAAAATATGAACAATCCCAAAAATTGAGATTGTAAAATAAATTATTACCTCTTTGGAAACTGTTAAATTATAACCCTTTTAAAGAATAAATATGTATTTAAAATTTAATAATCCTGAATTAATATATTTCAATGTTAAATATATAAAAGGGTAAATTTATACACCACATAAAAATTAATAGTTCTATAATAACCAATATGTCTCGATGGAGTGGAAACTGAGACAAAGTACCTTACAATGATCATAACATTGAAGTGAGAATTAATAAATGAAGTGATTAAGTGTATCAAATGTAAATTTACATAAAACAAGTGTAAATACAACATAACATAATAAAAGGTAATTACAAACATAATCTTATAATATCAAATACAATAATAAGTAATATAACCCAATGAAAAGAAATTGAGTTATGAAATCCCTTGCCTCAATTTTGAATTTCCTTGTATGTGCTTATAAAATCATTTAAAATAATTTTATATTTATTATATTTGTATTCTAGAACCATTTAAATATATATAATATCGTACATGATCCATTTAAATAATTTTATCACCTATTTGTTAACAATATTTCATTATTATCATTGTTTCGGGTACTAAAAACTTTATTTTTCATGAGAATTTTTGTTTGGTAGTTCTGATAATTGAAATTTTATTATCATTAAATCATAAAAATAATTTAAATTAAGTTATAAAATTCATATAAATTCATTATATATATATATTTTCATACATAAAATTAATGATAGAAAAATGCATTACACTGCTCACAAAGGCAGTATGCCATAAGTATAGAAGAACGTTGTTTTCACTTTTAGAAAGATGGAAAAGAAATAGGTAAATAATAAATATCCTTTTAAGAATAATTATTATACCATATAAATAATATATATTTATTAATTATATCCTTATCACTATCCAGGTAAAGTAGAAACAAAAAACGAATCACATCGCTTCGTGGATGTGGTAGTCTACATGTACACATAATTGATGCTATAATTTTCCAAATGATTGGTAGATAAGATGGTAGATATGATATTATATTTTCATAAGAATAATTAAATCTTTATTATCGTATATATTCATTAGTTATATTATTATAACCATCCAATTAAATTGGTGATGAAAAACGAATTACACCACTACGTGGAGATGGTAAGTCGTACGTGCGCTCGAGTAATGTTTTCACTTTTCATAGGATGAGATAGAGATAAGAAATTGTTTTAATAAAATAAAAATAACATCTAAGTATATTTATTGTACAATATTTATTATTTTATGATTGGTAATACTGATTTATCGGAAGTATAAGAAGAAATTAACTTAATAGATCCGGTAAAAAAGATTACCTCTTCTTTAGTAGACTTCCTTTGGGTCCCTTGTTAAAGTCTATTGGAAAGGTAATTTAAGAATAGAAAATCCTATAATTTATGGATATATATGTTTAGAAGATAATTGGTTAGTTTTATATCTTTCTAGGTGGTTCAATATTATGTAATGAAAAGAGAAATGGGGTGTCCTTTTATAAGTGATGAAATGATCCTTTTGTAATTTTTAAAAATTTTATAATATAATAAATTAATATAAATGTACAAGTGGATAAAAAATTACATGGTTTAAAATATAAGTAGTTTATGGTCCTAATATATTCATCTAATAAAATTTATATAGGTTTATAGATCATTTTAAACATTGTATTTATTATAAACACATTCATTTACCAATTATAATTTTCACCGTAAGAAAAACTCTTTCAATATTAAAGGTTTATAATTTTACATATAAGATGATAATTAGATCATGAGAAGAAATTAGATTAAATTTTACATCATATATTATTATTCTAATCCTATTTATAAATTTTTATTATTTTTAAATATTTTAATAATATATTATTTTGATATATTATCGTTAATTTTATCTTTGATGCCATTTATTTAATTTAATTTAAATACTTACAAAATATAGAATTAAAATATAAATTTTTAAAACATCTATAATATTTTATGTTGACCTAATTTTTTTTGTGAAACTATAACTTACTCAATCACTATAACTTTTTGTGTTTTTGAAACCATTTACTTTTTTTTACTTCTTCTACACGCACTATGTCTACATTGTGTATATAGTTAAGGTAATTGTTACACCCTTAAAAAACATAGGATAAAAAAATAAATTAATAATTTAAAAAAAAATTTATAATGGAATGAAATTTATTTAAATCCCTAACACAGAATATTATATATATTTAAAGTAAGAGAGTGACATTTTTGACATTATGATTTACTTAAAAATTATTAAGGTTAAAAAAATAAAAAAGTTAATATTTATAAATTTGGTTTATTATGGACGAAATATACTTTTTAAATGAAACAAAGGGATGTTTTTAATGAATTTTAAGTCTTATCACATTATTTTATAACCTTAATCAATTGATTTACCCATTACCAAGGTGTTAAACTTTACCATCCTTACAATTCCAAATATCTAAAAATAAAAGGGCAATATTTACAAAATATGGAGCCATTTTTTAAAATTAAATTTCTATAATTTTTAGAATCTAATTTCAAAATAATCTCTCAAAATTCAATGAAGATTGATTTTCCATATAAATGTGTTTTTAAGCCTTAAAATTGATTTATGCTAAAATAATGTAAATTTTTTATCTTAATTGTATTAATTAAATTATTTAAAATCAAATGAATATTATATAACATTAATTGAAAATAAAAAATACAATAGATCTTTTAAATTATATGAATTGATGAAATGGAATGATAGTTTTAAAAATATCGGTATTTTTCTATCTTAACTGAAAAATTACTCTGTTTAGTGAAGTTCACAAAAATTAGACCTAAGATAATATTGAAATAATGAATTAAAAATGATGTCATTTTTATAAAATTCAATATATAAAAGTTTATGAAATAAATTAAGGTACCCATTAAAAAATGAAACAAATATAAAATTTGATGAAACCACATTTTTGAATAATAAAATGGATTTTCTCAAAATTTTGAAATTTTTTCCTCCAAGTTAATCAATACATTTAAATAAAATAAAATATTTATACAAAGTTTTCATAATTTTTTTAATGTTATTCATAGCCTCTAATCCAATGGCTTGGTTATTACTATAATATAATAATATTTTAATAATTTTTTGATGTTTGTTTATACTCGGTGTTGTGTATATCACAGGGTATTGAAGAAGTTTAATTTATTTCATGATAAATATATCATGAAATAGTGTGGTGTTACTTTATAGAATCTTAATAAAAATTACTCCCTCAAAATTATGTCACACTAATATAAAAAAATGGAGATACTTCTTACCCCATCAATTTCTTAGGTTCCCACATAGCTTCCACAAATTTGGGATTTCACCATAAAACATTGACCAGGTGATTGGTATTATTTCATCAAACATTATATTTATGATTCTGAATCTACAAGAATTGTTCTTAATAAGCCATATCTTTATCTAGTGATACAAACTCTCATATTAGTACATATAAATGATCCTATTTATACATCCTGAAGAGAGATACCTGGATCAAATCGTTAAATTGACATACGTTTGGTGGAAGTGTCATGAGAAAAACTATTGTATTAATACCAGAAAGAATTTCGATGGGGCTGATATATCTAAGGATTAGATTTCTGTTCATAAAAATTATGAAAACCTTCTTCCATGGAGATATTCATATAAATAATTTTTCATCAAATTCAAACTCAATATCTCACTAATGATTATCAATATACTTTTGTTTCAACATTGGGCTGCCCTTATGCACTGTTGAATAGATCTATCCATCTCTACCATTTCCACATCTAGATTTGGTCCTAATAGATTTCTTTCACGGACTCCATCCCAACACGTTAGGGTTATTCATTTACTACTATAGAGGGATTTATAAGGATCCATTTGAATGCTCGAGTGAATGATATTATTTTAAAAACAATTATACTAAAAAAACTCTTCATTACAACCATCTTTGAAATATATATAACTTGATAGAACCATGTATTCTAGTGTTTGAATGGCCCCCTTATACCAGACATATGTCTATGGATGACATTCAATATTAAACTCAACTCACTATACATAAACTACTTAAGGATTATTTATAACATTTGGGTAAATCTTTAATCCCAATCAGATATGATTGAGAGAGGTACTCCATGAAATCTATCAAATTATTTAAAAATATAATTTAGTAATATATTAAGAGATAAATATTATATAATAGTGATGAAATTTTTCTATTTTGTATAGAGATCCACTATAACTGAAATATAATTATCCACTTCAGATGTTTTGGGGAGTTTGAAAATTGAATCCATGGTATGTTTTTTTCTATTTCCATTCAGATATGGTTAATGGTTATAAAATCTCCTTATAATTTTGTTTCATAGACTTAACATTCTAACACACTAGGAATCAGTATACATACATAGTAATACCCTTTTTCAAGTTATCCCACCAGAAATACTCTTTTGGATATCTATACATCTTTATACAACCACGATGAATAATGTATAATGAATTATGAGCCTTATCCAATAACTTATTCTTTAAGTCTGGTATTGACATAACATATACTCATTTTCCAAACCATATCATTTCAACATGATCATGGTTGAACTAAGAAATATTATTTACCTTATTCTATAATTCCACATCTTCCTTTTTGTGCTACCTTAATCCTATCATAGATTAATGAATGAAAATCCATATAAGAATGATAATATCCATACCCTTTAGTCAAGATTTAAAGACCCAAATTCTATAAATCCATAAATATTGGATATCTTCCCATACTCATAATAGAAAACAAGCATGTCTTTCTAAATCATAGCACCACCCACCATGTTCACCTTCCAAATTTGTTAATTCATTTCGCTATCATAATCATTGATCAACCACAAACATATTCTATAGTGAATATTCAAATATTTCTATGTAAATATATACTTCAAGATTTTATGATCAGTATATATATAAAACTTTTCACTATAATGATAATACCTCCACATATTCAATAAACAAAATTCTATTCCCAAATCCAAATCATGAGTTTGGAAATTTTTTCATGTATTTTTAATTGGCATCAGGGATGTGATATAACCATGTAATTATATATGTGTTCACATCCCATCCCTTTATTTGATGCATTATTAAAGATCACAAACCCTTAAAAACTATAGGGTAGTGTAATACATGTAAACCGACCAACCTTACATTTAGTTCCATGAAATTCTATTCAAATTCATATTTCCACAAGAACTTAACACCTTTTTAGAAAACTTGGTGTGTGTATTTTATAGTCATGAGAAATATTTCAAAAAGTACCAGAAGTATCTTTCTAACCTGAGAAAACTACATATAATGATTATCATTGTTAGTCTATTCCCTTACTCCATAACAACAATCTTTGAAGGATCTACCATAATACCCTCACTTGAGATTATATGACCCATTAATGAAACATTTTGAAGCCAAAATTCACACATGGTAAATTTTGAATTCAACTTCTCTTTTCCCATGGTATTTTGAACAATTCTCAAATGTTCTTAATTATCTTCCTTAATCTTAAAATATATAAGAATACATTCTATAAAAAATACCGTAAAGTGATCACGGTAATATATAAAGTCATTTTTCATTAAATACATTAATATAGAAGGATAATTGGTAAGTATAAATGGTGTTAATATTAATTCATAATGAGGATACCTAATATGAAAGGAACTATTGGATATATCATTTTTCTTGAACCTTATCTGATGAAATCTATATTAAAGATAATTCTTCAAAAAAATGTTGATCTCATCATAATAGATCAGTTATATCATTGATATGGGGTATTGGATACTTATTCTTAATAGTTATTTTATTACACTCCCAATAATCTATGTAAAGATTCGTTGCCCCATTTTTTCTTAATAAAAATCAGTTTCACCCCATGGTGAGTCATTCGTCTGAATAAATCTCTCATCTAGAATCTATTGGATTTTCTTATTGAATTCTGAAAACTCTCTCAAGGTCATTATATATGGAGTTTTTGAAATAGGTGTAGGACAAGGTATGGGTTATATTGAAAACTCAACTTCACAATATATGGTAACACTAGGAAACCATTTTTAAGAGACATCAAAAAAATCCCATACAATAGGAATATGTTCAATGTTGAGTTTATCCCTTATCGTATTAGATAAAAAACCCTTATGAATAGTTATTATAACTCACACAAGGGAAGTAATTTATATTGGGCGTTTAGGTTCGTCCTCAAACCTAAATACTATTACACATTAATTCTAAATATAAAATGTTACTTTCCATTATTGATAATTGATATGGGATCTATACTAAGAGTTCCATTCCATTTCCATGATTACATAAACTGTAACTACAAGAAGAATAACAATATTTCCAAGAATAACATTACAAAAAAATCTTTTATAGAGAAGATATATTCATTATATTTTTTGATTTTAACACTAGGTTTCTTCACCAATAAGTCAACATTTAATCATCGAGGTGGTGATATGATACCATTAGAAAATACATCATATAAAAATGTGTTGATAGAACATAAATTAAATTAAAAATATGGACTTATAGAGTGGATAATAACTGTAACTTTCATGACATAAATTGGAACATACACTTATCTATAATAATTCAATATATTTTTCTTTCTCCATTTGGATTCTTATATGGTAAGTTCCATTGATTCTTAGGGCACTGATTTGAATGATGCTACATCTCTTTATAATTTAACCACCAGATAACAATGGTTTCTTTCATCTTCTTATAGTAATAATCTAGAAGACCCTTATCTCTACAATTATAACAAACTCCCATGCCCATAATTAATTTTCTTGGATGTCTCCTTCCAAAATTTTTACCCTAGAGAAAATTATTATTTCCCTCAGATTTTTTATTGTGTTCCTTTTTTTTGGTTCTTAGTAAGACACTTCTTCTCTTGATTTCCCTTGATTATATAGGATGTATAATTTTTTTTATTCCAATTAATTCATCTTGATATTATATCATCATATGATAATAACATTTGTGAAACTATTTCCCTTAACATACTCAACTTAAGACCATAAAATAAATGGTTGATCTTGATTTCGATATTAAATATGCAGTATAAATAATTACTATCTAATATTGTGATTTTAGCCCCATCCTTTTCCAAAATTTCTTCTTCCCTCATATTTAATGTGGTGAACTTCCTCTCTATTTCCGCTCACTATTCTTAAGAAAGTATTTATAAAAAAATATTACCTTTTAGGTTCCCCATTACATTACATCTACTTCATAAATCTATTTAGTTTTTTGGATTGATGACCACATTTTATATACACCTCCTCTCAAACAATACAATTGAAAAATAACTATTTAACTTTAATTACATCCTAAAACCAATAGTATAATTTCTAGAGACTTATTCAATTATTTATCTACCAATGTATTAGTAGTATCATTAAAAGATAGAATATTATATCACATAAAGTGATCCAACATAGGTGAATTATGATGTGGAAAAATAGGCTTATCCATTTAGGAAAGGTTTTTCATCATAACCACTATTACCTTCCTTAAAATAGACACAACCTACTAAGTTTTAAAAGAAGTTATGTTTCCTTTCTCAGTAGGGAAATACCTATATTTTATATGGGTGTTTATAATATCCCACCCCTCCTCGTTGGATTTATTCGAGCTAGAATTGATACTTGACATTAGGTGATATCCCCAAGACACCAAAGTTTGGAAATAAATGCCCAGGGATTTAATATGATTGGGGGAAAATATCCCCTTATAAAATAAAACAACCACAACCAAGTATACCATAATGAAAATGAATATATTATTCATGATAAAAATATAATACAACCTAATGTTAAAAAAGACAATAATACAAAACTATCCAATGACCACC
Source organism: Viscum album (assembly GCA_963277665.1). Classification (NCBI taxonomy): domain Eukaryota; kingdom Viridiplantae; phylum Streptophyta; class Magnoliopsida; order Santalales; family Viscaceae; genus Viscum; species Viscum album. Next base: position 779,267,167 of record OY728153.1, on the reverse strand, counting down.
ATCATAGTACCAAAGAGTAAGACTAAACCACCAAGGTGAAAGATTCCAAATACATAAATCCATAGATCCAAATATGCTCCATTCTGCAACTCCAAAATCCATCCAAAAGTGTCATGAAACATCCCTAATTAAATGAGATAATTTTCTTTTTTCCGTTTCTTGATAAAAAATATCTACAGAAGATCCAAAGTTCCAAATAAGGGGGTGGGTAACGAAACTTAGAAGGACTTCTCCAAATTAAACCCCAACTCACACCACATGTACTGAAAATGTTAGCACATTTATATAAAAAAATTATATAAAACAATTTGAAACAGTTTATATCAAAATATAAAACAATTTACATGCAAATATAGTTTCCAAGGAATGAAACCAAACAACTCTTTAAACCATTTCACATTCCATTTTTGCATACCAAAACTATGATTCACACACAAAACCACACATGAATGCTTCAGTGATTGTTCCATACTCATGATTCAGTTATTTTCAATCTAATGAGTCATCACTATATGGAAAATATCCTTCTTCCCCTATGGAATACACCCCTTATATAGGGCTAGGTATCTTTGTTCCCCAATGGTACACACCCGTTATTTAGGGTCAATTCGATAGATCGAAGTTACATAAACCTATGTATACCAAAACCAAGTGAACCAACCATTTCATTCTATTTAAAAAACAATATTTTTATTGAAAATATTTCCAAAAAACCTTTTTACATGAATCAAACCACGAAAATATTTTAAAATCATCATTTTAAAATCATTCAATAAATAACTTTTTCTCAATAATTCCATAGTTCCCCAAACCATCACTAAATAAGGTTTCAACCATGATTTTCACAAAAATTACCCTATCCATTCCACGAAAATAAAACAATTTGAAACAAATAATTCACATTCTAATAAGAGGAGTCTGGATTGAAGCCACATACCTTGAAAAATATAGGAAAAACAAAAAACAACATAAATTATTCAATAAAATCTGGTTGAATATCTAAAAAACCACTTTAGATATCATTCCCTAACATCAACACAACCAAATCTCATCATGACTGTTATAGAAAAAAAAACACACACACACACACACATATATATCCTCTAAAGATTAGATATATGAATACAAGGGAGGGAAAATGATAAGATATAAAGAAAACCATAAAAAACAAAGACTTACAAAAAAATACGGCCTTTATTACTCCTAGATTTTTCAATAGATTACTCATGGATCGAAGCGGAGAGTCTCTATAGCATTTGGGAGGAGAGAAAACCGATTTTGTGTCAAAATGAAGAAAAACCAGTGGATTATTGGAAAAATATATTAAGATACACTTTTTAGGATCTAAAAAGTAACTATGCATGATTAGCACACATTGTTAAGAAAACTGTGTAATAACTGTGCACTAGCCACTGCCTTAAGAAGCACCAATCATAGTTATCCTACACAGTTAGACAAACTATCCTTAAAATATTCAAAATCCATCCATCCCAAAAACATAGTTTCTACTATATGGATGCACGGTTTGGAGAAACCATGAACCTAAACATGTGCTAAATTAGTAGCCTCTTTTGAACTTTTCACAGTTTCTTGGGGGTGTTTCATGATTTCTACTAACCTTTCTCCAACCATAAACTTCCAAAAAAGAACCGAAAGGATTATAACAATCTTAAATCCCTCCAAAAAATATCCCAAACACTTTACATAACTCAAATAAATAATGAAAGTGTTACTTACTTGAAATAGGGGGTGCTGCATTCTCCATACCATTGGACATTCCGTCCATGGAAAGTAGAAACCCAATATTTCCCTGAAAGAGTTTCAACCATTTCCACACCATTTATTTATCCCATTCCCATGTTTCATTATGAATCTGACCTTGTTTCTACAATAAACTCACTAGATTTATGCTTTTACCATGCACATATTTCTCTTTCCTATCCACAATCTACACTGGAATATGAACCAATGAAGCATTTGGCATTAGGTTAACATGATCCCATCGAATGACATGGTCAAGAGTAGGCTGATATTTTTTCAACCGAGATACATGAAACACATTATGCACTACACTGAACTATTATGAATAATCCTATCTATATTCCATTATACCCACCTCTTCAAGTATCTTAAATGGGGTTATGTATCAGGGTGAAATCTTACCCTAGTTTCCAAAACGTCAATGAAAAATACATAGAGGGATCTAAAAGAACAAATGATCACAAAAATTAGATAAAAACTGTCTTCGATGATGATCCACCTATAATTTCTGATGACTCTGAGAAATATCCATCCTCTTGATAATCAATATAATCTTATTTGTTATTTCAAGGACATAGCTTGACCAAACCTGTGAAGTCTACTTATTTCCCCCCAAAAAATAAAATAATGAGAAGGACAATCATACAGTTTTGTAAAAGGATTCACACATATTGTGTGTTGACAACTATTTTTATATGAGAACTCTAATAATGGTATGTAATCCTACCATGAGACACTAAAATACATTACATAAGCGTGAATAATGTCTTACAACATTCATAGAATTCTTTTGGGTTTATCATCTATCAAAGGTTGATACACTGTACTCATAACCAACTAAGTTCCAAAATATTTTTGTAATGATTGAAATAAACAAGTTACAAACCTCCAATATTAATTTAGTACTATAAAAACTATTACACCTTTCATTTTTACCACTTATTGGATATAGGTTTTGGAAAATTATTCCACCATAGAAGATTCATAAGTAGAAATTAAATGGGATAAATTTTTGAGACGATACACTGTCATCCATATGTCATTAGGTTTTCAAACCATTTTTAGGAGACATGTCCCAAAATCCATTGTTATCAACTCCCATTTCCAAATAAGGATAGGTAAAGACTGCAACATACCCACTAGTATCTGATCCACTATGTTTATTTGATAATAAGGTAAGAATATCAAAAAAATAAATGATCTTTCTTTTCATATTGATAAACCAAAATTTTTCTTTTAGCACCTTATACATATTCTTTATTCCCAGATGAACAACCCATCTCAAATGGTGGTATGCATGAAGAAGTTGTTCTTAACAATCCATATGTACGATGATTTTTTTAAACCCAAAACTGAACTCCCATCCACTTTGCATCCATCAATGATTTCTCCACCATTGATTTTTGACCTCATTACAAAAAATTCATAATCAAATGACTTTTCTAATTTAACGTTTTCAACCAAATTTGAAACAAAAAATACCAGGAAGAAAACCATTTTACTTCCTTGATCATCATAATCCAAGTGCTTTTCAACTATGATTGGAATCAACTTCCAATAATATGATGACTCTTTCTCTAACTGACATATGAATTCCTACATAATTAATATTACACTAAATTTCATTTACTATGTGTATACCTTAAGTCAAACAAATTTTTTTGGAGATACTTCATCCATCTTCATTATCTCTGATTCAAACACCTTTATGAGGAAATGTGTTTAAAGATCTTATGACCAATAGTCACTGTAAAATTATCACAAACTGGTAATGATTCCATGTATTAAAATTATTTTTTACATGATCTAACTCTAAATCTTGAATTGGGTATTGTTTTCATGAAACCATAAATTTAGTGAGCCATAAGGGACAAGATTATCTACCTACATGAAAACACATCCCAATCCAAATCCCGAGGCATCATAATATACCACATACCCTTGTCATGATTCTAGAAAACATAAATATTGGTGATAATGTAAGGAGAACCTTTAGCTCTTGAAAAGTATTATGACATTCCTTATTCCATTGAAATGGAAAACATTTCCTTGACAAAGATAATATAGGTGAAGCTAGTCGTAAAAAATCATGATCAAATAAATAGAAATAACCATTCAATCCAAGGAAAATTTGTATCGGAAAGACATTATTTGGTTATTGAAAAGAGATAATAATCTAAATATTTTCTAGATCCATAAAACACCTCTTTTAGAGATATCATGGAAAATAAACTTTACCTATTGTATCAAAAAATCACACATTGAACTTTTTTTATACAATCGATGATCTTGTAAAATTCCCAACACCATAACTAAGTGTTGCTTATGATCAATCCTTATCTATGAATAAAAAAATATTTCATCCCCAAAAACTACAAAAAAAAAATTCAAATACATATACAATATCTGATTCATCAATTTCATAAAGACTATTGGTGCATCTATAAGATTTAAATGGATCACCACATAATTTTTATGGCCATATCAACTCCTGAAAGATATATTTGGAATATTCTCTTTCCAAGCCCACAATATATGATATCCTAATCGCACATCAGTTTTAGAGAACTATTTAGGTCCCCTCAATTGATTAAAGAGATCACCAATTTATGGAAGTGAATATGGAATCTTTATCATAATATGGTTAATCTTACGATAATACATGCATAGGCAAAGAGTTCCCTAAAAATTTTAACAAGAAAGACTAGTGATGTCGGATAATACATGTTAGGTCAAATAAAGCCTTTTCATTCTAGCTCTTCTAACTGTACATTAAATTACATTATTTTTTTGGTTCCACCCGATAATAGAGAAGGGAAATAATTCTAGTCCCTGAAAGGAGATCAATCGCAAAGTCCACTTATCTTATCAATGGAAACCTTAAGAAATTATTGTGGAAAAATCCAAAAACTGATCAAACACTGTTGAAAAAATTCTATTATCGATCTTTTCCATTGATTCCAATATCAAAATTTTCAATTAGTATAAGATTTTTCTAACTGCTAGTCCCAAAAATACCATCGCACCTACCTTTATATTCTAGTCCCCTATAAATATATGCTCAATGCTATCATTGGTTGTAAAACTAACCTTTCACATATAATAATTGATGTGTGTCATGCACCAAACTGGGTCAACCCAAGACTGGTCAAATGATCTGATCCTCAATATGGTCCAAAGGGAATTCCCAATCCCCACTAATAGGAAACTAGTGCTAGGATTTAATAGAGTAATCAAAAGGAATGATTTTTCGTAATGTAAATGAATAAACTAAATAGTATAAATATAAATAAAGCAACCCAAATATATATATAAATCCTAAATAAACATATTTTATATGTGGATAAAAAAACAACTAAACAACAACAAAAACAAATGAAGAAAACAATAATGCCTCTATGTGACCTCGAGGGTCACTCTTGATTACTAAGAACAACCATCACCCACAGTGATCAAACTCAAGTTGAAACCTTCTCCAAAGGCTAAAAACAAGATATAACTATAGGCATGAGTATTAAAACTCAGTAGGTGTGCCCAAAAAATCCATTCCCAATGAACATAATTTAAAATTAATGAAACATCAACTTAATGATTGAAGTAAAATATATAAAAGTAAAATTTTCAAGACATTTTCCACCCAAAAAACAAACTTGGTCCAATGACCTATTTTCTATTTAAAACCAAATTATTTTCCAAATATGGACTTTATAAACGTTTTAATGGAAAAGTGAAATTTCATTTACAACAGATTGAAAGAGTGAAAGACATTTCCAAAACCTTTTTCACAAAACACTTGAGAACATTTTACCACTTTTAGCAAGAAACCACAATACTCAAGAAATGATAATTAAAATCATACAAAAAATGGTAATGAAAAAACCCACACATGAGTATCCGACCAACAATGGGTCATAATTATTCACCACAAATAACTAAGTGCCAATAGACATGGGGGGAACCTAGGAGCTTGTGAATAATTTAGAACATACTAATACATACTGAGTCATCCCAAAGAGCACACTTTACTCAATTAACTAAAAATTCCCTAACACGCTCAACCACACCCCACATGGTAAATTATAAGGGAAAAAATCTCAGAGAAATATAACTCAATATATCCTTGTGTTATGGGCCACTAGCTAATGTGTAATATAACAAGTGAACAAATTGTTCTTAGAAAATTTAATAGCTATTCCAGGTTCTTCATGTCAAGAGTATTTAAGAGTGTGATCCAACCAATGCCAACCGATCATCCAATAAAATACACTTATATAATAATTCCAACAATATGAATCACCAATATCTCCACAAGAATCAATCTCATGTGGTATAACGAATATATATAAAAAAGTGAAAAATGAAGATATCCCATTATCATAACAGTTCTCAAGAATTCTATAGTGAGGAAATCTCAACCATTAAACATAAAAAATGAAAGAGAATCAACCAATGGAGGTTTTCATAACAAACACTTTCATCACTTTCACAAAATATCCAAATGGGCCTCTAGATCCTTTCTCCAAAACTATTACATTAAAAAGAACCCAAAAAACTATCTTTTCAAAAGAGGTGTAATGTCACAACTTGAAAATTCACAACCATTTCAGAAAATTACATTTAAAACACCCACACCACATTTATCAACCAATCCATCTTCATTAAAAATACTAAACATGTCATTTATCACCATCACATGCCCTACCATTTTGAAAAGCCAAGTAAAGATTTCTTTTAAATATGATAAAACATTTAGAACCCAATTAAGGAACCCCAATAATAATTGCACATGATAAAAATACATTCACGAAGCCAATCCATGATTTATATATCCCAAAATAGATAGAAAACGAAATTGGGCACATTCTCAAACACTTGGTGTGCTCAATATAACCAAAAAAGGTCCATTTATCACAAAACTAGGTATAAATCACCACATTGCACACCAAAACAGTACTCCAAAGATCATAAATAATTATTTATAAGTCAAGGATAGATTGAAAATAATGAAACCAATGAATCTTAGATTATAGATTCTAGTGCAAGGGATTCCTAACTCAAACTCATAACGCTTCAACAATGCACACCTGAAATCACACCATGAATGTTCAAGGAGCTATGATCTGTAACGAGCAAGCATAGACAAAAAAACCCCATCATAAAAAAATTAAAACACAAAACATTGTTCCAAAGGACCATAGAAGAGAGATATATCAAGAGAAATTGGGATAAAGGGTAAGTGGGAGGAGAAATGAGGATAATTTCCTTGAGAAATAACCCTCAACTCATGAATAAATCCATAGATATACAACAAGGGAGGAAGGATAAGGATTGAGTAGCCAAGGAGGATCATACCAAGAGCCATAGACACTAGGTTAGAGGAGAAATGGGATTATTTGTGGTTAAAATCGCGTAAAGGTATAATTGAAATTTCATAATTTTAAAGAACTGGGATGCTTGCAAGGTTTCGCCACACGGTTTACCAAACTATGCACTAATTATAAGCTCCTTACAAGACATACCTGGGAACCTACATGGTTTGGGTACACATTTGGGAAATGACGTCCCAACCACAAAAAATAGTTCTTCTAGGATATAGGGGCTAACCGTACACTTAATGTGTGGTTTGACAAACTATATGCCATGCCACTTCCACCAAACCTCAAGCCACATAGTTTCATGGGATGATCTACATGGTTTACCAAACTGTGGGAAAACCATGTAAAGGATACTACATATTAAAAAACTAAACTTTTCTCCATTAATTCTCAAACAAACTAGGTAATAACTAAAGGTTCATAACTAAACCAAGATACACGGAACGATTTAAACTCTATCACACACAGTACACAATATGAAAATTGAGGTTCGCAGATGAACTAGAATATATAATGGAAAAGAATAACTGGGTGTGAAAATCCACCCCACCATTAATGCTTTCTGCCCCCATAAATGAGCAACATTTCTAGTTGATTGATCAAAGACCAAGGATTGCACAACCACATGATCCAACTTATTGAACAAAGAAAATTTAAACAAACACCCAAATAAACTCAAATTTCTTACCTAAAATAAACCAATGGGTCCAACAACTTTTTTTCAAATAAAAATAACCGTTGGACATACTCCACAATTCCAACATTCACCTAATGAAGAAATTAGAACCAATAATTCCCAATGAAACTACGAGCCAAAAAACTGACAATAGAAAATAAACCATATTATTAATTTTGGAAGGCCCAAATATAATCCACACCATTATAAATAAACTAGAATAAAATATCCATCATAGATCAATAAACATAGTTCAAAAAATGGGTATCCTTCTACATGGCTAACAAAACCACACCATGAGGGGAAAAAGCATGATGAGAGAAACTCTACCCCAAAAAATGGGATAAAACCAAACCCAAACCATGAAATATGACCTACCAATAGAAATAAAAAATAGGAAAACACAAACTTTCCCCCAAAAAACACAAGAGAAAAAAGACATTCTCTGGTTCCACACACCCCGAGGATTTATGACTATGCATGAACTTCACTCTAAGGCTTGTGGATGGAGCCCCAATGTTTGAATAATATCCAGCCTTGCAGTCATAAGATAATGTAACATAATTATAACTCTTCATTCTAGTGACATAAGAGGCTACACAATATTCAATTCCAAACCAAAAGGACACGAGGCACCACAAGAATCACTTCACTTGGAATAAAAAAATTCCAAATTTCATAACGAGAAACACACATACATTGGAAAAAATGTTCTCAAGAGATCCATATAATCTCCTTAAATTAAAAAATAATTAAAATAAATCCAACAAGAAAAACTTCCACAAAAAAATGAAACATAACAACAAGAAAGTGATTTTGAACCGAGCCAAAACATCACTATACTCCAAAAAACAGGCTCCACATAACTTATTGGAAACACATAGATAGAACCATTGCATGTGGACTTGGAATTCACAAGCATGAATGGTCCCAGGTGCTCTCAAACATGATAAATTATTATGATCTATCTTTCCAGGATGAAGACACATCATGTTTCCACACTTAGAAGAAGAAGAAGATAGATCTTGAGGTATTTTAATTTCACAACCAGTTACAATAGTTTTAGGACTATTCCCTACTTACTTACTAGAATCCCACTCACCACTTACTTGAATTTGAGGAGTGAATACCACCTCAAGAACTCACCCAATCATATATTCAACAAAAACTAATTTTCTCTCCACATTGGTAAAATAGGTTTGATTGAACTCTGACACTTTTCACTGTAGATCAGGATGATGCCCAACCTCAAAAACCCGAGTCTTCATGGAATCATTTGAAACATACACTGGAAGTTAAGTAACAAGATCCCTGAAATGAAAGAATTACTATAATAACATTATATTTCCTTAATATAAATATCATGCCTCAATTACCTTTCTCATCTTCTCTCTCTTAGAGAAATACTAACATATTAATGAATCCTTGAATAACTCCCATGTATGATATTCATGAGACTTATTCTGAGAGATGGACTTCCACCAATTCCATGGTTTACCATCAAACATAAAGGGAGAAAAAATTACCTTTAATAACTCATGAAACTCGATACGGAAGAATTTACCTTAAATTTTCAGCATCAACTCTTCCACTTCAAGAGGATTAGATTGACCATAAAATAGAGGTGGAGTTATATTTTTAAACACTATAAAAAAATGCATATGTTGATCTACTAGAATGCCTTTTAATAGTGAATCACGTATCACTTCACTAGGAAAATCAATAAATCTATATGGGGGTGGAAACTGAGCAACAAGAAATCCAATAGATCTATCAAAACCAACCCATTAACCAAAACTCACCTCAAAAAAATTTCAAAACAATAAGAAAAAAACTCAAAGATTACCAAAAAGTTTCTAGAAGACCGCTAAACATTGATTAAAAAATGGACCACCAAAAAGATTTCGAACTCAGAACACAACATGAACAAAACATACAAATCATGAGAGGACACACCATACAACATCGGTTTTTGAAACACCATAATTTTCCACTGCAATACATTTTTGAAGGAAAATAAACTTGTTGGATTTTCACATTCACTAATGGTATTCCATGGAGCCTCACACATGCACATTCTCGCACCATCCCATGCACTAATCAACCCAAATTATTATAGATCCTATTTATATTGTTATCTATGCATGAGAGAACCCATATAAAATACCGAAGGTCAAAACAAAACTTTCCCATTTTCCAAAACAAACACTCCACCCAATATTTTCACACTTCCAATCCACCTTACATTTCAAAATTCATAAAAAATTTCACAAGATCACCAAATACTAATCAAAATTAGTTTTCAATTTTAACACATCAATCCATTTCACACCATTCAAAATCATTTGGTTTGAAAACCTATTCTTTCTCATTCAAAAAAAATATAGAAAACTTCATTCAAAATAATATTTTTATTTTTGAGCATGAAATTTCAATATCTCCATATTTTTATTATAAAAATCTAACCCATTTTAACCATTTATGTTTCACCCTAAAGGGTAATTTTTTAAAAATATAATTCCCTAAAGGCTTCCTCAAACTTTATTCAAAAAAATATGTTTTCCCAGTTTCCCCAAATCCAACCATCATCACTAAAACCCTATATTTACAATTCCAAAACAAGTGTTCTCAAAATAAATTTTCAGAATCAAGGAATACACAAAACAACTCAAAAGAGGGAACTAGTGTCGATGGGAGACTTTAACATATGGTAGGAAGCAATATGATAATAACACCACCGTCACAGAGAGTCTTCTAGGACTATGTCTTTGGATGTACATGGATTTCAAGCACCTATAAGCTCATGAAGTCCTCCATTCCAAATCATTTTTTTGCATCCCAAACACATGAAAACCACAATAACCAAAGAAACCAAAAGAAATCATACTTCTCATTTCAACTCAAGGTTTGGTCTAGAAAGTGTTGGCAAGACAATCCCCCAAAATTCCACCAGGGGCTCCGATAGTCCTACTCCATCTACCACTAAATTCCAAATAAAAATTGATGTTCTAAAAGATATTTCCTCAAAGGGAGCCTGTTATGATACATTTTTTTCATGAAACATCCCAGTTAGACCCAAAACTGATCACTCGAGCTAATCCACAACATGGCCTGAAGGGTGTTCCAAATTCCCATAGGTTGGAAACTAGTGTCAGGCATCAACAGAGTAACCAAATGGAAAGATTTTCCCAATACAAATGAATAATATTAACAAAAAAAGATAAAAAAGTATCCCAAATATATATAAAAATAAACTGAACATATATTAGAGATGGATTTGACAAAAAATACAAAATACTAAAAATTAAAACCAATTAAAAAGAAAACCACAACCCCTCCATGTGACCCCATCGGTCACTCCATAATAACAAGACCAAACATCACCAATAGTGGCCAAACTAATGTTGAATCTAACACCAAACGATAAAAACAATAAAGAAATATAGAATTGATCATTAAAACTCAATAGGTGTGTCTGAAAAATTTTATTCCCAATGCACATTCTTTAAAATTAAATAAAGATAAACTTCATGTTAAAAAAAATGAAAGTAAACTTTTATACACAATTTCCACCTTAAAACCAAACATCATCTATTTACCTTTTTAAAATTTAAAACCACATTCTTTTACAAATATGAACCATATATACTTTGTAATCAGAAGGTGAAATTTAATTTATAAAGGAAATAAATAGTTAAAAACACTTAAAAAATCTTTTTCATAAAACAATTGAGACCATTTTATCAAATTTATCAAGAAACCAAACTACTCAAGAAATGAGAATGGAAATCGTACAAAAAAGGGGAATAGAAAATAACACACATGAGTATCTAACTAACAATGCATAACAATAATTCTCTATAAGTAACAATGTGCCAATAGACATGGGAGGAACCTAAGAACTCATGAATAATCTAGAACATACATATATATTTTGACTCATGTTGAAAAGCATTCCTCACTCAATGAAATCAAAAAACCCTAACACACACAGCCACACACCACATGTTACTAGCAGATGGGCATAATCTGATAGTAATAAAACTCAATATATCCCCATTCTATGGGCCACTAGCTAGTTCATAATCTTACTAGTGCATCAATAATTCCCTAAAAATTCAATAGTTGTGCTAGGTTATCCATGTATAGAGTATATAAGAGTTTGAGATAACTGGTGATAACCGAGAATCTAATCACATACACATATATAATAATTCCAACAACATGCATCACCCGAGTCACCTTAAGAATCGATCTCATCCCATCAAACAAATATATCTCAAAGGAGCCCATACCGAAGATCTTTCATTAAAATAAAGGATCAAAAGGATACCATAGTGAGTAAATTACATCCATTAAACATTTAAAAGTAAATAGAATCACCCAATGGAGGTTTCATAATAAACACTTTCACCATTTTCCCAAAATTTTGAAACGGGCCTCAAGATCCTTTCACCAAAACCATTAACTTCAAAGAACCCAAAATCCATTTTTCAAAAGAGGTTTAAACAAACCATTTTCAATATCACAATTATTTCATAAGATTTCATTTGAAACCCCTACACCATATTTATCAACCAATCCATATTTGTTAAAAATGTCAAACGATCCATTTATCACCATGATATTCCAAACCATTTTCAAAATCCAAGTACACTTTTCTTTTAAACGAGACTCCACTTTGAAAACCCATTTAATAAACAAAAATAATCATTTAAAATTCCATAAATATATTTACAATTCCATTCCATTCATTATTTATCACAAAACATTCACAAAAATCCAACCATGCATTTTCTCAAATACTAATTGTGCACAATATAACCAAAACAATACAATTTTTCACGAAATAATGTATAAATCACCACTTTGCACACCAAATGTAAAGACACGTAAAATTCAAGGAAATTTCTTTCTTAATTTTCTTTGGAATTTTACAAGAATGCAGTTTCTGACGGAACCTGATTCTGAGGCCCGGTGTGCCCGTAATCATTTTCCGAAGTTTGGCTCGGGTATGTTCAGTGAACGAACAAGCGAGTTTTTCTAACTTTTGAACCATTGCTCGGAATCAAATTTCGAAGGCACCGATGGAATCGTAGCGCCGGTATTTTCCTAGAAACTCCTTTTCCCGAGTTGCGTTTGCTCGGGTGTTGTTTTTAATTTTTGGGGTTAAGTTAAGATATAAAATAAAGTGGCGCGACAACTTTATTTTTATTTCACTTAAAGACACTTAAAACCACTTAAAGCCACTTAAGCTAAGTTAAAGCGGATAGGGTGGAACCCAAAATATCCTACCCTCTTAGTAGGATATTTGTGAGGTGGGGCCCGCATGAGCCCCACCGTTTATTTTTCTATAAGTAACGCACCCGTGAAAACTCCTCTTTAATAAAAGTCAACTAGTGCGTTTTCTAAACTCTTAACGCTCCTATTAATTGGACAGTTAAGATGTTACCATTAATTCACCAAATTAATGGTTCGTTTCTTAACTTGTTTTTCAAATTGTTGTCATGTTAATAAAATAAGACCAACGCGTGTCTTTCTTGAGGATTTCTCGTTGAGAGGATTTGGAGAAGACTCTAAGGCTTGAGATCTTCATCCTCCTTTGCAAAGAACGCGAAGAACGCTGAACCCTCGGAGATCGACGACGCGACGCCGTGTTCCGTGACGCCGACGATTCTTCTTCCGCGACGCTTCTTCCACGACGTTCTTCCCCGAAATAATCTCTGATCATCAACTGCTTGAGGTAGGGGATTACGGTTATCTAATCCTTTGTGGATTTTATCCTCAACATGGGTATAAAACATGCAATTAAATCTGTGTGTTTTACTTTAACCCTCGGAGATTGTCGACGCGACGCCGTGTACCGCGACGACGCGACACCCCTTCTGTGACGCGATGATCCTCTTCTTCCGCGACGGTCAATTCTGCGAAGAACTCACGTTCGATGACAACGATGAGGTAGGGGTTTGTTTTATTTAAATCATTGTGATTTTATAACCGCGACGTTGATTATTAAAAAAAATTATTGGGAGAATTTTTAAACTGCTAACGCGGTGGGTGTGGATTAACGAACAAGTCCAAACCCGATGCCCCTTTCGTTCTTGGTGTGCGAAACGGCGGACGTCGACAAAATCAATCGCCCGAGCGATGTAAGGTTCTCGCAGTGAAGGATGGACCCTGGGAGGGATTTTCGCGAAGACGACAAAGATTTCTGACCACCGGAACTTGTTCGGTAGTCCGCGGAGCAGCCCACTGGCGCGCCGCGCCGGCACGGCGGCAGATGGCGGCGGCGCCCGACATGCCGCCGGAGGGAGCCACCGCGGCTGAAGCCGCGGCGGCAGCAGCGCGGTCCCGCGATCTCGCGGGACCAGAGGAGCACGGGTCGCGGCTGGCTGCCGCGTCCGCTGGCAAGGGCGGCCGCACGCGGGGCCGCGGCTTCTTCATGTGGGGGTAGCACGCCCCCCGCCCGCAGCTCGATCGTAACAGCCGAGCCGACCCGCCCGGCGGCCGGGCCACGCCCGCGCCGTCCGGGCCGGGTCACGCCCAGGCCGGGCCGCGCCCGCACCGTCCGGGCCAGGTCATGCCCAGGCCGGGCCGGGCCATCCAGGCCGGGCCAGGCCACGCCGGCTGGGTCGGACCCTGACCCGGGTCGGGTCGACCCGGTTCGGGCCGACCCAGGGGGGTTGGGTCGGGTCGGTCCGCGCCCATACCCCCCGTTTTCGGACCTTTTCGGTCTTTTGCTCATAACTTCATCTGCGGGCCTCTGATCGACGCACCGTCAGCGGAGATGCGATACTTGGATCGAGACAGTCGTTTCGGTATATCGCACTCAAGGTTTCAGAGTACTTTGGGTTTGGCCGGGTTGGTTCGTACACGAAACCAACCGGGCCCTCAGAGCGGAAACGCTCATATCTTGAGTTTTGGATGTCCGATTGACGTACCGTCAACTCTGATGGATTCCTCTTAGTGAGACGGATCTTTTAGATTACTACGCATGAGGTTTGGATGCAGGTGGAGTATGGTCGGGTTGGTTTTGACTTAAAAACCAACCTCCCCCCCTGGGACGAAAAGGCCAATAACTCTTAGATCGGGCGTCCGATTGATGTGCCGTCTGTGGCGTTGAGTTCCTGTTGACGATACGGAACTTTTGGATACATCAAATCTGGACTATGTGTCAGTTGATGTACCAGAATCTCAGCTCGTGGAGCGGACCCTCCCGAACGAGCTTGCTGTGTGAGGGAACCCTAGAACTGGCTGCGACTGTGACGATGACGATGACTGTGCAGAGATCCTCAGTGGATTCGACGACGATGACTACAACACTCAGTGATCCTATGTGGATCAGTGCTACAGATCCTGTGTGGGTCCGATCCTATGTGGGTCAGCGCTCAGCGCTCCTATGTGGGCTAGCGCCTACAGATCCTGTGTGGGTCCGATCCTGTGTGGGTCATTGCGGGGGTTAGTTACCTATCGATCCTGTGTGGGTCATTGCGGGGGTTAGTTACCTATCGATCCTGTGTGGGTCAGATCCTTTGTGGTTCATTGTGGGGGTTAGTACCTATCGATCCTTTGTGGGTCCGACGACTTAGATGAATCAGTGGATATATCTGATCATATCTATCGTCATACGAAGAAGTATACCTGTGTGAGATGAATCATGTTTTTATTTCCTTTGTGGATTGTGTTGTGCTATCCTGTGTGGATTTATGTTTTTCTTTCCTGTGTGGACTGGGTTTTACTTGGGCTCAGATGTTGGAGCGTACTGGAATTGATGACTTAGGTATATGTATGGGCATATACCTAAGCAGTGTCGGATGTTACTTCGTGATTGTATCTTTCCTTTGTGGTTTATCCTTTTTGGATTCCGGGAGACCTTCGGGGGTCTTAGGGTTCCTACTGAGTAGCTTATACTCACCCCTGCACGGGCTATGCCTCCACTACATTGTGTTGGATGCAGAAGACAGACAACGCTGATCGTGGTTGAGGCTTGCGGAGCAGGACAGTAACTGAAGGTGTACCACTGGGCGGGACGTACTCGGAGCAGATAGTTGGACCTGAGGAGCTGTGGAGGCTATCTGTACTCACCCTTCAGGTGGGACTTCCAGTGGACAACTCGACGTTGCGGCTTTACTTTTCAGTTTTTGTTTTCCCTTCCAGTTGTACTTTACTTTCAGTTTGGGTTTTTATACTGGCCCACTTACTTTTGCGCACTTATTGTTGTACTCAGTTTTTGCTTAGTGTTTACTTCTACTGCATGCTTGCTCTGTGGTGTTGGTTTACTTTAAAAAGGCAATGCCTTCCCTTTTTAGTGCGGTGGCCGACGTATCCGTACACTAGGACATTGACTTCTGATTTCCAACTTAATGCACAAAAACATTGATTGCATGTGTGTTTTATGTTTTCTTTGTGATTACTTTATGTTAGCTAACTATGTATAATGTTCTGACCATGGCACACCTGTTTCTTTTCAGGATGGACCCACGAAGGCAACCGGCTAGGGTTCCAGGAGTTGCGCGTGACGACAGCCCACCGAGCGATGAGGCCTCGGTACAGGGCCCTATGACAGCTGAGGCACCGGTGGTAACTCTACCCTCCGAGCCACCGATGCTTCCAGCCCCAGCCGCTGACGATGCACGTCGCCTTAGTGCACTGCATGAGTTCCACCACCAGTGACAGCCCAGGTTCTGTGGGGAGACAGACCCCCAGGCAGCCGAGGACTGGCTGGAGGTAGTGGTACGAGTTTTCCGGTTAGTGAGGACACCAGCAGACCTCATGGTGATCCTCACAGCGAGCCTACTACACGTGGCAGCAGGCCGATGGAAGAGCTTGATGCTCCAGGTGCACGATGAGGCATCTCTTCTCTGGAAAGACTTTGAGAGCCTCTTCCGCTCAGAGTTTTTCCCAGCCACCCTCCGTGCGGTGCGCATCTAGGAGCTTCTTCAGCTGCAGTAGGGTAGTTTGACGGTTGCCCAGTACTCGGCGAGATTTACCGATCTCTCACGCTACTCGAACGACATGGTATGAGACCCATTCTTCCGGGTCCGGACCTTTGAGCAGGGATTGAGGCATGAGATCAGGGCATTGCTGATCTCCCTCAGCATTCCGACCCAGGCAGGAGTACTGGAGTGAGCCCTTTTGATCGAGATCTTTCTTGATGAGCCTTCATCAGCGCCGAGACCCACCGCAGGGCAGCACGTAGCAGATTCTTCTGCAGAAGGTAGTCGACGGATGACTCATGGGTCCAGGCAGACCAGGACCTCACGCTGACAACATCAGGACACTAGCTCAGCAGTGCAGGGCACACAGCGTGGATCCAGTCTTTCGAGAGGCAGGCAGTGCTACACATGCGGCGGGCAGGGCCACATGGCTCGTGACTGCCCGAACCACCGTGCCGAGGAGCAGCAGACGGTTGAAGGACCACCCATGCAGAGGCAGAGGGTCGATCGTGGCAGTCCATAGGGAGCAGGCGGACGAGGCAGAGGGTCGATCGTGGCTATCCACAGGGAGAAGGAGGACGAGGCAGATGAGATGGACGAGCAACAGGTGGTGGGAGATGCTTTGAGTCTCTACCACCACCACCACCAGGAGGTCCACCCTGACCACCGGGAGCTGGCGAGCAGATATAGGCACAACTCCAGGCAGCGGAGGCCTACGACCACGACGTGCCCGAGATGATTCAAGGTACTATCTGTGTCTACTCCACCCTTGCTGCATTTCTTATAGACACATGAGAGAGTCACTCTTTCATAGCCGGTGCCCTTGTTCGGAGCTTAGAGATTCCTATAGAGTCGTTGGCTCGATCCTTATGGCTAGAGACTCCTACAAGAGCAGAATCGACGATTACACACTGGTGCCTGTAGTGTGAGCTTACTCTAGGAGGCGAGAGATTCGACTGTGATCTTCTTGTAGCGGCGTCGAGGCCTTATGATGTCATCTTGGGCATGATTGGTTATCTACAGTCCATCCTCAGATTGACTGTATTAGGCACAAGGTGCGATGTGTACGCACCGACGGGAGCAGGTTCACCTTCACCGGTGAGAAGGGAGCCTTCAAAGCACAGGAAGGAATTTCGCAGAGGATAGGACAACCAATCACTCATCAGTTGGCTAGCCTCATCCTAGGAGCATTTGACGTGCGAAGTCCTAGTTTTCCTGCAGTGGTGGATCAGTATGCGGACGCCTTTCCCGACGACGTTCCAGGACTACCTCCTCACAGAGAGGTAGACTTTTATATTGACCTGTACCCCGGGACAACCCCGATATCGACTCCAGCATATTGGATGGCCCCCGCTGATCTTCGAGAGCTAGGGGTACAGTTGGACGACTTGCAGGGAAAGGGATTCATCTGACCCAGTGTTTCACCCTGGGCTTCCCCGATTTTGTTCGCCAAGAAGGAGGACGTGAGCTTGCGACTTTGGGTTGACTATCGTTTCCTAAACTAGGTGATAGTGAGGAACACGTATCCTCTACTGAGGATTGATGATCTCTTCGATCAGCTCAAGGGAGCATGGTGGTTCTCGAAGATAGACCTCAGGTCAGGCTATCATTAGCTCAGAGTTTGGGACGAGGACGTGCAGAAGACGACCTTCAGATGTCGGTATGGCCACTACGAGTTCTTGGTTATGCCATTTGGTGTAACCAATGCTCCAGCGGTGTTCATGGGCCTCATGAACTGGATCTTTCAACCATACCTCGATCGATTTGTCGTGGTCTTCATCGATGACATTTTGATATACTCGACGACTGAGGAGGAGCATGCCTCCCACTTGCGTGTTGTACTAGACACACTCCGAGAGCACCAACTTTATGGAAAGATCTCGAAGTGTGAGTTCTGGATACATGAGGTCCACTTCTTGGGGCACGTCATTTCTGAGGCAGGGGTTGTGGTGGATCCCGCGAAGATCGAGGCAGTGCTATCTTGGGATCCACCTAGGAGCGTGACGGAGGTGCGGAGTTTCTTGGGACTAGATGGATACTATCAGAGGTTTGTGCCAGACTTCTCCAGAGTTACGACACCACTCTAAGCTTTGACAAAGAAGGGGAAACCCTTTGTGTGGTCAGACAGATGTTAGCAGAGCTTCCTGGAGCTGAGATAGAGATTGACCAGTGCCCCTATCTTGAGGTTGCCTGAGGAGGGAGTAGGGTACGTAGTCTACTACGATGAATCAGGGACCGGACTTGGATGTGTCCTGATGCAGGAGCAGGAAGTGATCGCCTATGGATCATGTCAGTTGAGGCCGCATGAGCAGAACTATGCTACCTATGACCTGGAGTTAGCAGCAGTGGTTTTCGCTATGAAGACCTGGCGGCACTACCTGATGGGTGAGCGCTTTACAGTTTTTTCTGACCATCAGAGTCTCAGGTACATCTTCTCTCAGAAGGACCTGAACCTGAGACAGCGGCGATGGCTCGAGTTCCTCTAGGACTATGACTTTGAGATAGTCTATACTCCTGGGAAGGGGAACGTAGTAGCCGATGCTCTCAGCATGAGGATGGGAATTCAGCTACTTGAGGAGGCGACAGAGCAGCTAGCCGCTTTGCAGATATCCTTCACGGATAGAGATAGAGCATCCTTCCTTCAGTCTCTCACAGTCACCCCTCCACTACTGCAGCGGGTCAGAGAGGCATAGCGTGGGGACGCAGACTGTGAGACGTGGTGTGCGCAGATATCCTCAGGACAGGCACCTGATGGTTTCTCATTTGGAGCAGATCACGACGTTATTTTCAGAGGACGTACCTTAGTACCAGTTGCATTACGGGAGTAGGTGTTGAGAGAGTTTCACACTTCTCCCTTGGCGGTACATCCAGGAGTGGCGAAGATGTACCAGGACCTCAGACGAAAACACTGGTGGCCGGGCATAAAGAAGGCTGTGGTAGAGTTCGTTTCTCGATGCCTCACTTGCCAGCAGGTGAAGGCAGAGCACCAGGTACCAGCAGGCTTGGTACAGCCCTTGGAGGTCCCGGAGTGGAAGTGTGACAGGATATCTATGGACTTCGTGACTAGACTTCCACGCACTTCCAGAGGTCACGACTCCATTTAGGTGATTGTAGACTGACTCACCAAGTCGGATCACTTCTTACCCATCAGAGAGCAGGGCTCAGTGGAGAGCTTGGGGCGTCTCTACATCCAGGAGATTGTACGGCTTCACTGTGTGCCATCATCCATCGTCTCTGATCGAGATGTTCGCTTTACTTCTCAGCTTTGGAAGGGGTTGAAGGAGGCGTTCGGGATGCAGCTACGTCTGAGCACAGCCTTTCACCCTCAGACGGATGGTCAGATGGAGAGGACCATTCTGACTCTCGAGGACATGCTCCGCGCATGTGTCCTCAACTTTGGTCGCAGCTGGGAGGACCACCTACCCTTGGTAAAGTTTGCGTACAACAATAGCTACCACTCCACCAACGGGATGGCACCATACGAGGTGTTGTATGGCCGACCTTGCATATCTCTTTTGTGCTGGGCAGACCCTGGGGAGTCAGCACTTGTGGGACCAGAGATGGTCCGGACCACGACAGAGAAGGTCCAGGTCATCCAGGAGCGGATGAGGACAGCCCAGAGCCAGCAGAAGTCTTATGCTGACAGGAGGTGGAGGCCATTAGAGTTCGAGGATGGCGGCCACGTCTTCTTGCGTGTCTCACCTCGATGTGGTTTACGGAGATTTGGCCGAGGCGTCAAGTTGTCTCCATGCTTCATCGGACCATTCCAGGTCCTCAGCAGGATTAGAGAGGTGGCTTATTGCCTGGATCTACCACCTCAGTTGCACCGGGTGCACGACCACTTCCACGTATCTCAGCTGAGGAGATACATGCACAATCCGACGCATATCATTGACCATGGGGAGATGGACGTTGATGACGGGGTGACTTTTGCAGAGGTCCCGGTGGAGATCGAGGATCAACAGGAGCGGGTCCTACGTGGACGGTCAATTCCTCTAGTGTGCATCAGATGGTAGCACGGGAACCTCCAGGAGAGCACTTAGAAGCGAGAGGCTCAGATGCGTGCTCAGTACCCACTTTTGTTTCCCTGGTTTATCATGTATCTTTATGGGGACGTAAATCCCTGAGGTGGGAGTGGCGTAAATACCTGTAAAATTCAAGGAATATTTTTTCTTAATTTTCATTGGAATTTTAAAAGAATGCAATTTTTGACGACACCTGATTCCGAGGCCCGGTGTGCCCGGAATCATTTTTCGAAGTTTGGCTCGGGTACATTCAGTGAATGAACGAGTGAGTTTTTCTAACATTTAAACCGGTGCTCGAAATTGAATTCCGAAGGCACCGATGGAATCACAACGCCAGTATTTTCCTAGAAATGCCTTTTCCGGAGTTGCGTTTTCTCGGGTGTGTTTTTTAATTTTTGGGGTTAAGTTAAGAAATAAAATAAAGTGGTGCGACAACTTTATTTTTATTTCACTTAAAGACACATAAAACCACTTAAAGCCACTTAAGCTAAGTTGAAGCAGATAGGGTGGAACCCAAAATATCCTACCCTCGTGGTAGGATATTTGTGAGGTGGGGCCCACACGAGCCCCACCATTTATTTTTCTCTTAGTAACGCACCCACGAAAACTCCTCTTTAATGAAAGTCAACTGGTGCTTTTTCTAAACTCTTAACGCTCCTATTAATTGGACAGTTAAGACGTTACCATTAATTCACCAAATTAATTGTTCGTTTCTTAACTTTTTTTTTCAAATTGTTGGCATGTTAATAAAATAAGACCAACCCATGTCTTTCTTGAGGATTGCTCGTTGAGAGGATTTGAAGAAGACTACAAGGATTGAGACCTTCATCCTCCTTCACAAAGAACGCGAAGAACACCAAACCCTCGGAGATCGATGACGTGACGCCGTGTTCCGCAATGCCGACGATTCTTCTTCCGCAACGCTTCTTCTGCGACGTTCTTCCCCGCAACAATCTCCGATCATCAACTGCTTGAGGTAGGGGATTACAGTTCTCTAATACTTTGTGGATTTTATCCTCAACATGGGTTTAAAATGTGCAATTAAATATGTGTGTTTTACTTTAACCCTCGGAGATCGTCGACGCGACGTCGTGTACCACAACGACACGACACCCCTTCCGTGATGCGACGATCCTCTTCTTCCGTGACGGTCAATTCCGTGAAGATCTCGCGTTTGACGACAACGGTGAGGTAGGGGTTTGTTTTATTGAAATCTTTCTGATTTTATAACCGTGACATTGACTATTAAAAAAAAAAAATTGTTGGGAGACTTTTAAAACCACTAACGTGGTGGGTGCGGACTAACGAACAAGTCCGAACCCACCGCCCCTTTCGTTCATGGTGTGCGAAACGGCGGACATCGAAAAAATCAACCGTACAGGCGATGTAAGGTTCTCGCAGTGAAGGAAGTACCCCGGGAGGGATTTTGGCGAAGACAGAAAGGATTTCCGAGCACCGGAACTTGTCTGGTGGTCCGTGGAGAAGCCCGCCGGAGCGCCACGCCGGCGGCGCCCGGCGCGCCGCCGGAGGGATCCGCCGCGGATGAAGCCGCCGCCGCAGCAGCGCGGTCCCGCGACCGTGCGGGACCGAAGGAGCACGAGACGTAGCCGGCTGCCGCGTCCGCTGGCAAGGGCGGACCCACGTGGGGCCACGACTTCTTCACGCGGGGGTATCACGCCCCCCGCCCGCAGCTCTGCCGTAACAGCCGAGCTGACCCGCCTGGCGGCCGGGCCGCGCCCGCGCTGGCCGGGCCAGGTCGCGCCCAGGCCGGGCCGGGCCACCCAGGCCGGGCCGGGCCACGCCGGCCAGGTCGGACCCGGACCTGGGTCGGGTCGACCCAAGGGGGGTTGGGCCGGGTCGGTCCGGGCCCATACCCCCCATTTTCGGACCTTTCCTGTCTTTTGCTCATAACGTGAGCTACGGGCCTCCGATCAACGCACCGTCTGTGACGATGCAATCTGTTGATCGAGACGTTAGTTTTGGTATATCGCACTCAAGTTTTCAAAGTATTTTGGGTTTGGCCGGGTTTGTTCGTACACGAAACCAACTGGGCCCTCGGAGCAGAAACGCTCATATCTTGAGCTCCGGACGTCCGATTGACGTACCGTCGACTCTGATGGATTCCTCTTAGTGAGATGGATCTTTTGGCTTACTCCGCCCAAGGTTTGGACGTAATTGGAGTATGGTCGGGTTGGTTTCGACTTAAAAACCAACCGGGCCCCTGGGACGAAAAAGCCAATAACGCTCAGACCGGGCGTCCGATTGACGCGCCGTCTGTGGCATTGAGTTCCTGTTGATGATAAGGATCTTTTGGATACATCAACTCTGGACTATGTGTCATTTGATGTATCAGCCTCTCGGCTCATGGAGCGGACCCTCCCGAATGAGGTTTCTTTGTGCGGGAACCCTAGAGCTGGCTGGGACTGCGACGACGACGACGACTGTGCAGAAATCCTCAGTGGATTCAATGGCGAAAACTACAACACTCAGCAATCCTACGTGGATCAGTACTACAGATCCTGTGTGGGTCAGATACTGTGTGGGTCAGCGCTCAACGGTCCTATGTGGGCTAGGGCTTACAGATCCTCTGTGGGTCCGATCCTGTGTGGGTCATTGCGGGGGTTAGTTACCTATCGATCCTGTGTTGGTCAGATCCTTTGTGGGTCATTGCGGGGGTTAGTTACCTATCGATCATGTGTGGGTCAGATACTTTGTGGGTCATTTTAGGGGTTAGTACCTATCGATCCTCTGTGGGTCCGATGACTTAGATGAATTAGTGGATATATCTGATCATCTCTATCATCATACGAAGAAGTATACCTATGTGAGATGAATCCTGTTTTACTTTCCTTTGTGGATTGTGTTGTGCTATCCTGTGTGGATTTATGTTTTGCTTTCATTTGTGGATTGGGTTGTACTTGGGCTCGGATGTTGGAGCGTACTAGATTTGATGACTTAGGTATATGTATGGGCATATACCTAAGCAGTGTCGGATGTTACTTCTTGATTGTATCTTTCCTTTGTGGTTTATCCTTTGTGGATTCTGGGAGACCTTTGGGGGTCTCGGGGTCCCTACTGAGTAGCTTATACTCACCCCTGAACAGCCTATGCCCGCACTACGTTGTGTTGGTTGCAGACGACGGACATCACTGATCATGGTTGAGGCTTGCAGAGCAGGACAATACCTGGAGGTGGACCACTGGGCGGGACGTACTTGGAGCGGACGGTTGGACCCGAGGAGCTGTGGAGGCTATATGTACTCACCCTTCAGGTGGGACTTCCAGTGGATAGCTTGACATTGCGGCTTTACTTTTCAGTTTCTTTTTTCCCTTCCAGTTGTACTTTACTTTCAGTTTGGGTTTGTATACTGGCCCACTTACTTTTCCGCACTTATTGTTGTACTCAGTTTTTGCTTAGTGTTTACTTCTACTGTTTTCTTTCTCTGTGGTGTTGGTTTACTTTACAAAGGCAATGCCTTCCCTTTTTACCGGGATTTACACCTTGGTGCTATTCGCCAGCCCCTGGCCTGTGGAAGGTGGGCTTGGGGTAGTCACGGCACGGGCCCCGAGGACGGGTCATGACACCAAAAAAGTGCTCCAAATATCATACATAATTATTTATCATGTAAGGAAGGTGGGAAATGAATGAAACCAATGAATATTAAATTATAAGGTAATTTGAAAGGGAGTCCTACCTCAAACTCATTACACTTTAACAGTTCACACCCGAAATGACACTAAGACAGTTCCAAGAGCCAAGATCTATAAATTGAAACACTAATCAGACAAAACCACCCACATAAAATAAGAGAAACATAAACCCTAGATCCAAAGAACCATGGTAGAGAGAGATCTCAAGAGATAATGGGAGAAAGAATAAGTGGGAGGAGAGTGGAAGAGGATTACCTTGAGAAGTCACCCAAAGATCTTGAAGAAATATGTAGATCTACACAAATGAAAGATAGAGAGGTCTTTAGGACACAAGGAGGATCCTCCCTAGGGATGAATGTACTAGTTGAGTGAGAAATGGGAATATTAGGGGTTAAAATACTATAATGTTATTATTGTAATTTCACAATTTTAATGATCCTCATAGCTAGCACGGTTTTGCTGCATGGTTTACCAAACCTTGCGCCAACCCTGTTCCCCTTACCAGACACACAAGGGCACTGACATGGTTTGACCACATGGTTTGAAAAATATATGAAAACCATGAAAAATGGTTCTTTCATGAGACATTAACTACACAAATTCTTATTGCATGGTTTGAAAAACCGTGAACAGGCCATGTGCCATTCCACTTTCACCAATCCTCAAGAATTATAGTAACTCGGGATGATCCACATGGTTTACCAAACCATGCACCAACCATGCATAGGATACTATTAAGCCCAAATCTCAACTTTTCTCTATGAAATCCTGAACAAACTAGGGAATAACCATGTTGTCAAATCTAAACATAGGTACACCTCAAAATATAAACTCTATCACACCTGGAACTTGAGATAAATACTGAGGTTCACAAATGAACCAAAATAGATGATGAAAAAGAAAATATGGGTGTGAAAATTTGATCCTTGAACATAGTCAACCAATACATACCCAGAATTATTTCATAGATATCCATCTCAAAAATATGTATATTCCATATCAACTAAGATCCATCAATAGTTATGAATATTATCTTTGACCAAGAGGAGTTTTAGGTTTTAAAATAGAAGGCATCATATCCACAATTAAACTCGAAATATCAACAAAATGAGAAACAATAAATGAATGAGATACACCTGTATTAAAACCATATTGCATAAGTTCAGAATTAAAATAACCATACCCCTCATTGGTGATAGTCCATATTGATCATCCAAAATCACTTGCTCAGGTCCATATAATTTCTTACTCGATGCACTTTGTTATTTATTTACCTTTTGAGATTTCCCTTATTGAGTAGTCATGGTATTCCTAGAATAACCATGGATAGCTTAGTTCTAATAATCAATGGTATTCTTCTATCCTCATCCCATTGAAGAATATGACATATGTAACACATGAGATGTGTATCAAACAACCAAACTTAGAACACTGTGACAATAACACTAATGATTCACCATCTTATTGCTATTATGTCATTCTATAGGTGGCTTCGTACAATCTCGCTTCATGTAGTCGAACAAACCAAATTAAAAACATCCAGGATTGCACTTTGGTTTTGTCGGAAGAATAACTGATCCAACAGTTTGATTTAGAGTCACCCCAGTATGTTGTAAATAGGTGTCCCTCTTCCACTTATTCTTAGAATTAAAGTTCCCACTATTTCTTGTACGTATCAACATGCTTCCTCCACCTGTATCTCCTTAGATTTCACGTTCCTCCACTATTTAATTATTGACCATCTCTGTATAATATATTATTAAAAGTAACAAAATATTCAAACTAATCTCTTTCCTCACCCTTGATTAAAAATGCATGCCTTTAAGGATCATCTATTACCATATTTGGTAGAAAATTGGAATAAATTCATTAATATATTCACACACTCTATCACTAAAAGGTTTCTCTACTTCAAGATGAAAAAGTATGTCTTTTTTGATGTCCTGAATGTGTGAGGATATAATTTTTTGTTTAAGAATTATTAAAAATGCTTCCATGAAATTACTTTATCTAATTTATCCTGAACCACAAAATCCCACCACTAGAATTCAATGTCATCCAACATATTCATTTCTGATATTCCTTTCATATCTACTAGTGTGCTACAAAAATCAAAAATTTGACTCATCATACTCATCCAAGCTTCAGCTTTCCCTGGTTTGGAGCTCAAAAGATGGGTGGATTTAGCTTCTGGGACTGAATTCCATGACCCACTTGTCTTGGTTTATCCCTTAAGTTCCCTATATCCACAGCCTGAAATGCTTGGACTATACATTAAACCAGTTATTACTTGACCTACGGCTCAGGTACAACCACATTCATAGCAAACATTTTTGGTTGATTTCTTCTAAAACTATCAAGTTTCATTTTTTAAAAACACCAAAGAAACCATAACTCCTACTCTCTAGAAACTTAAGGATTAACAATTTCAAAATTTTTATATCATAATTATCCCAATAATAATTTTATAAAATTCTCACAAATTCCATTTTTAGACCATTTTTGAATATTCTACCGTGATTTTGAAAATTAAACCATTTTTAAAATGTTATTATTATATCATTTTAGAAATCTCAAAATTTAAAAATATCAATTTTTTTAAATATCAATTTTTTTCACCAAATGATAAACCATTACGCAAAATGAAATATGCACCCCTAGTGGAAAGTTATTTATATTAATATATTCCATTCCCTTATAATTGTATAAACCTATGACAATGAGGTAAAAATATTATAAGTATCTCCAAAAACTATATGTACCCAAATCATTGGTAACATTAAGCTCAACATAATTAGGTTTGTTATGTCCCTTCATGCACGATAATTTATGATCCGACAGTCCTACTCCTTTCTACCAACCCAACTCAAGAATGAATCAATAATGATTTTCTAACTCCATGACTAAAGAAACAATACCATTTTTCCGGATGTGAAGTATGGACCGACTAATACTGACACTATTTGTAGCTTCCCACCCCATATCATTAAATTGAGTCAAGGTGAAATTGTTACTTGGCCTTAGGCCGCATCCAAAAAATGCTAAAGGCTGAAAAACATTCCAAGGGGTTCTATAAAATTAAGGGAATATTTTACCTTAAAAATTAAACAACCACAATGAAATATAGCATAACTAAAAGAACGATATGATTCATGATAACAATATAATACAACTCAATGTAATACTAATATATAATAATACTAAACTACCTCATGAAAAAAATCATAGTACTAAATGGGGAGGACTAAACTAAAAAGGTGAAATACTCTAAAGAAATAATTCTATATATCCCAACATGATCCATGATCGAACCCCAAAATCTAGTTCAAAGTTTCATGATACATCACTAAAGAAATGAGAAACTTTTTCTTTACCTGTTTCTCGATAAAAACATATCTTCAGAAGCACCAAAGTTCCAAAGAAGGGGATGAGTAATGAAATTTAGTAGGTTTTTGCCAAATTATTTCCCTACTCACGCCACTGGGATGGAATATATTATCACATTAAAATAAAACAATTTATATAAAACTATTTGAAAAATTTTATATCATAATATAAAATAATTTCCATACCAGAATAGTTTCCAACTAAAGTAACCAAAAAACTATTTAAACTATTTCACATTCCTTTTTGGCATACCCAAATAGTGATTAACACACACACACACCCACACATGCATGATTTTTTGACAGTTCCATACTCATGAGTGGTTTCTCATCCATCCATTGTGTTATTACTTTGTGGCTAATCTCTTTATTCCCCAATAGTATAAGCCCTTTATCTAGGGTCACCTCTCTTTGTACCCAATGGTACATGCCTCTTATTTAGGTTTAAATCAAATGAATTAAATCAAACTAACTTGTGTATTCCCAAACCAAGCCAACCAAACCTTTCATTATATTTTAAAAAATATATTTTTACTGAAAATACTTTTACGAAACATTTTTCCATTGATCAAACAAAACAACTATTTTAAAATCATCATTTTAAATTCTCTAAATAAGAATTTTTTTTAAAAAAACTTTATAGTGCCCAAAAACATCACTAAATAATTATTGAACCATGATTTGTAGAAAAAGTTTATAATCAATTCTAATAAAATGAAACAATAGGATACCATTCCTTAATATCATAATAAGATGAATCAAGAGTGAATCCACCTACCTCGTAAACTATGGAAAAAATTAAAAAGCAATCCAACATTCAACACACCAATATTTGTCAATGGATCACTCTAGGATCAAAGGGGAGATTATTAAAAGCCTTTGGGGAGGGAATAAAACTAATTTAGTGTCAAATAATAAGGGAAAACAAGTGGTTTTGAGAAAAAAAACATATGAGATCCACTTTTTAGGATCTAAACACTAATCATACATGGCCAGCTGGCACGATTTAGAAAACCGTATGCTAACCACACACTATCCAATACATAAAGGAGTACCTCACATGGTTAGTCCACGTGGTTAGACAAACTTTTCACCAACTGTGAAATAGATCGTTTTCCCAAAAATGACTATTTCTACTATAGGGGTTCATAGTTTGGCCAAAATATGCACCTAACCACATGAAAACCCAATAACCTATGTTTCAATTTACATAGTCTCTTGTGTGTGTTCTAGGATTTATTCTAACCATGCTCTAACCATGAAAATTTTAAACCCCCCCACCCAAAACATTATAAATATTCTTCAAACCCTCTTAAAATTGACCCAATCACTTTAAATAATTCAGATACATAAATAAAGGATTAATTTATTGAAATAAGGGGTGCTACAATGTTAATTCACTTTATTTGGTTAGGTGCCATCACTAAATGATGGAACACATAGAGATATATGATAATCATCATAAATATTTACCCATAAAATAAAAATAATTATAATGGATTTTTTTCTCAAATATTATAATGTATTATCATAAATCTATAGTAAAATATTTTTATTTAATATCTAGTTCATAGTGGATCTATTAAACTTTATCTAATACCAACTATAGAAACCGATGTCTAGAAACCTATAGATGGTGTCTTATTTATTACTTTGGTTAAAGATCCTTGAAATATCCCAATGAAATATGGATTATTTTTGACGTATTTAAGAACCAGATACATAATTAATTTATATATTACATTGGAAATATAAAACACATAATATAAGAAAAATTAAAATATCCTTAATATAAGTTATAATAACATTTTTCATATCTTAATGAAAAGGAAAAAAATAAAGTGTGAGATAAAATTCTCAGTTAGGGTTACATACAATAGAATCTATCATGAGTATATATGATATAATTAGTATAGAAAGGTGAATAACTAAAATCACATTCCATTTAATCAATAACATGATAATTAATTAAATCATTGGATAATATAAATGAACTTGTATATTGTCTTATATTAATTTAATTATTAATAAAGTAAATTATTAATATTGGAAATCACAATCTTATATGTCATGTTATCTTTATCATAAAATCATTCTTCCAATATAGTTTAATTGATGAGTAGGTATGCACTAAAAACCCATTTTATAAGGCTAGAAAAATGATTTGTCTAATGAGACCAGTTGATGCATCAAGGGGATATCTATAATTGTTCCCCACCCATATCTTCATATCCAATTCATTATTTATATATTGACTGATAAATTTAATTAATAAGTAATATTTCTTATCAAAAAAATATTCGTATTGAGTAAGAAAAATTGAATATTATGATTTATACAATCAATAAAATAAATTTCATAGTAAAACACCATATGTATAAATTTTATAAAGTTTCAGAAATAATAATATCCATGAAACAATGAAAATATATATTTAGGAGAAATATAATTGTTATTGAAAAATGATAACAAGATGGTGAATGTTTCTAGAAAAAGTTAATGACAATAAAATTAATAAGAGATAAAATTTGACCTTAAATTGATTAGAAATAACTTTTTTATAGTAAAATCAAGTATTTTAAAATTAGTATGAAAAATATATAATGAATATTTAGTTAATAAGTATTATTTTAAAAACCATTTAAAACTTTAATAATAATCTAAATGATATTAAAATGGTTATGGCGGTGATAAAATCTGTTAATGCCATATATGTTCAAAAAAAGAAAACCTTTTGACATTTTTTCAAAGAAAGTTAAAGAATGAACCTTTAATAATCATTAAAAATATTCCCTTAAAACCTCATAAATGTCAAGGATGACATAAAATTTCATTAAAAATTTATTATAGTAAATAAAAATCATATTTTTAATTTTTTTAAATGTGATCATTAAGAAAAATATATCTGATCATAAGTGAAATAAGATCAACTTTTATATTAAACATTTCATTAATTTATTAAATTTATAGATAGGGGAAAAACTATAATAAAATATGAAAAATATTTTAATATCTATATGATACAATAAGAGTTGGAGTTTATGATAAATTATATGATTCCTTTAATGAAAATTAGGTCAATCACAAAGAATGATATTTTAAAATAAATTCTTATCTATTTGGTAAGTGTAAAATTTTTATATTTTTATATAATAAACATGAATTTAATATTTAGTCATCACAAATAAATAGATATTAATTTTAAATACATAAAAGAGTTTGTATATACATCATATGAAAATAAAAAATTTCATAATACCAAATATGTCTCAATGATGTGGAAATTTGGGCAGATTTCCTTAAAATGATAATAAAATTTATGAGATTATGTGTCTAAATTTAAAACCCATATAAAATTGTATAAATACAACTTAAAATAATAAAATTTCATTAAACACATAATCTTTGTATATCAAATACAATAAACAAGTAAAATAACCTAATGAAATGAAATTGAGTTATGAAATCCCTTATCTCATGTCTACATGCATCGTAAGTGATTTTGATCTCATATATAATAAATTTAGATTTACTGTACTTAGATAAATAATGATAAAAATGTATATAATATCATATATTTTCCATTTATAACAAGTTACCACCTTTTTTTAATGGTATTTTATAATTATTGTAGTTTCATGTGTTATATACTTAATTTTTCATGAGAAGTTTGGTCAAGTAGTTTCAGTCACTATACATTGATTATGGATCCATCATATCCATAATTAAATATTGATATAAATAACATATATAATCATTATATATATATATATATTTTCATTAATAGAAGGTAAATATATAAATATCAATTACACAATTCATGGTGAAGGTAAACCATATGCACTCGTGAATACTATTTTCAATTTTCAAAAGATGTAAAGAAAGAAATGAAAATATTAAACCAACTTTATAGAATAATTATTATACCATATTTGTGATATATATTCCTTAAATATATCTTTATTACCATCCATGTAAATAGTAAATGGAAAAATAGATCACATCGTTTCATGGTTGTTGTAGTCCACATATATAAATGACCGACGATATCATTTTCCAACAAATTATAAGGTAAGAATTTAGACATGATATCATAATTTTAGAATAATAATTGTCTCATAAATATTATATATATTAATTAATTTCATCATTATTACCATTCAATTAAAATGGTGATGAAAATTTAATTACACTACTACATGGAGATAGTAAGCCGTACATATGCACAATCGATGTGACCACATTTAATTGGAAGGAAAAGTGAAGGGAAATGGACATACCACAATCATAATTAAATATAATTGTATTTAAGATACTTGAGATATTATTTCATGATTTTTAAAATTTATTTTGAATAATTAGAAGAACAAATAAACTTTAAAGTTCCTATAAATATGATTTCCTCTTATTCAGTCGACTTCCCTTATATCCATTCATAATGAGCCCCAGAATTGTGTTTTAAGAAGAATATAACCTATAATGTGTGGATAAATAAATTTATAATATAATAGGATTTGTTTTTATCAATCTATATCTCTCAAAGTTGTGTAAATAAAAGAGAGAAGGGGTGTCCTTTTAAAAGTGAGGGGAGGGGCACACTTATAATTTTTCAAAATATTTAAATATGATAAAGTAAAATTAATCGTAAAGTGATTAAAAAATGACATGTATTCAAATATAATGAGGTTATAGTCCTAATATAATCATCCAATCAAATATAAATAGGTTTATATATCATATAGAACCTTATAATTTTCATTTTCATGTTCATTAATATTTTTTCAACATAACCTTGATAACAACTATTTCAATACTAAAGGGATATTATTTTACTTGTAGGTTACAAATTTGATCGTAAATTCCCCAAGGATGAAAATTTAGATCATATATTATCCTAATAGTATTATATTTGTACTTTTATTATTTTTAAAAATATTAGAAAATATTATTTTCATAAAATATCCTTAATTTTATTTTGACACAATTCATTTTATTTAACTTTAAACGCATAAATTTTTTGAATTATAATATAAACTATTCACACATACCTAATATATTATTTTCATCTATAATATTATTATGAAACTATAAATCATCTAAATAATATTACTTTTTAGTGTTTTTAAAATCAATTACATGACTTTTCTATTTCCTGCACAAGCACTATATCAGCATTGTGTAAGCATTTAAGGTAACTATTTCATGATTATGTTTTTTAAATTAATTACCATGATAATAAAATAATTCATATTTAAAATATTAATTTATAACTAAACATATTATTTATCCCAATAAAAATACTATACATATTAAAAGAAAGAGAGTGACATTTTTCACTTTATCATTTATATAAATATAATAAATTTTAAAATCAATTATAAATGGAAAAAGATCATATTTTCCAAAATTTAAGGACTATGGATGAAATATAATCATACAAATAAATAAAATAAACTGTCTGAAATTTTTTTTATGTAACTTCCCAAAAAGATAAAGTAGGAACATGGTATTGGATAGCGTGTATGACACGCAAAACCTGGCGCGTAAGGAACAAAATATCTAGATAATTTTCAATATATTTAAAATTTTAAATAAATTATATATTTTAATTATCTTATAGTGAATGTGATTTTGAGTTATCATGGGGCACACACAACAAAGAGTTTCTTTAATGGCTTGTGTTACACACAAGACTGAGTTTCACCGAACAATAAAATATTATTGAAATATTATTATTTAATATAATAAGATATATCATAGCAGTCTGTAATAGTATTAAATGATTTATAAAAATATATGGTTTATGAAATATAACATAAATACAATCGTTACAAATTAATTAGAAATGGATATAACAAAAAATAGAATATAAAGGAAATATTTTTATAGAAAAATATTTATATGCCCACAAATGTATTTTATCCTAATAAATTAAAATAACTATAATTAATTAGTGATAATATATATATATATATATTATATTAAATATAATATGTTTTATATTCATCCAATATATTTGATAGGTGCAAGATAAGAACAAACCCGGTTTTACACAGAAAATAATATTTTTTTAAGGAACTTTTACCACCTTTTAATAGAGAACCTATATTAAATCCTATTTTTGGAAATTTTATAAATTTTTATATTTAAATATAATCGTAGTATTTTAAATAGAGTCATAAATATTATTTTAGGGTAAATAGTTTTCATTTTTTATGTGATGTTTCATTTTTTAAAGAATAATGATAAATACAAGATTTTAACTCAAAACTATTCCTTCGTATAACTTATTAATAAAATTAAATTATATTTTAAATTGGTTTAAAAGTATAATTAAATATTGTTTTTATTAAATTATCAAATTTATGTAATTTTAATTAATTTTACATTGAATTTGTGTATAAAAACATATCAAACATTTAATCTTTTTTACATTAAAAATCCTCATTATCGTCCTGTTTGTGGGATTAAATTTAAATTAATTTTAGCCACTTTAGTGATTAGAATTTTAAGAAATGGATTCCATATTTGGAATTATAATAACTTATAATGTCAAATAATGTGAAATTATTTTTTACCGAAAATATTAGTGAACATAATTTTAATTAATAACAATAATTAATGTGAAATTTAGATTACCAAGGGACTAAAAATTAAAATTAATGGCCCAATTGTCATACAAAATTGTCCAAAAGACATTATATATCCATATTAGGACCCTATACTCTCTTGGATGGACCTTTTACATTATTGTATCCACTTGAAATTGGAAGAATACCGGTGTAATTCCCTTTTACAAAATTTATTACAATGACACTCTTTATCCACTATAAAAAGATCTCCTCTCCTCCCACTTCATCACACCTCTCAAGCCACATTGGATCAACATATATCTGCAAAAATAGCTCTTATAAATCCATCCTATCATCCTAGAATCCTATCCTTGGGAATAAATCCATCCAAGGAATATCTTTAGTGAAAACCAAAAGGAGTTACCTAATTAAGAGGCAACATATTTCCTCAAGCACTTTAGTTTTATTTCCACTAACCACCCCTAATTTTATTATTCTATTATTATAATCCAAAACAACTATACTCAATATTCTATGATGTTTTTTTATTAGGGTTTATATGTAAACTTACACACACTTCCATATAATGGTTAACAAACTCACCATTTATGTGTTCCGTAAATTGCCACCTCACGAAACAAAGATTTTCGTTCTTCATTTACCACCTCTCGTGGTGGTAATTATGATCAAAGGTATGTTTATATATGCTATATATTATAATAATTATGTATTTTTTACTTATTTAGTTATTTTATAACACATACCTTTATAATTTCCATTTTTTTGTAAATATGACAAGATCGTTTGTGGAAGTGTGGACTACCGACCCCTCAAAGTGATGTGATTCGTTCACACATAACATAGAATGTATAAAGGATGGTTTTAATAAACATATATAACATATATTACATAGATATTATAATGGAATTATTATACTAATATATATAATTTATTTTTAATACTTTTAATATGACAAAAAATGAAAGTAGCATTCATGCGTACGTACGACCTACTGTCTCCATGAATACTAAACTTCAATTATTATATCCAAATATTATCAATTATTATAAATAAATATATGATGAATATATATTATTTTTATATCATGATTTAAATTATTGATATTATGAAACAATTATAGTAACAACATGTAGAATGTAAAATCAAATAAGAAAAATCTATGCAATTAACACCCAAAATTGTTTAAATAATGATTGATTATAAAATAATGAGTAATAATATACTATAATAAGATCATATAGGATATCATAAATTTTTTTATGTTTATAATATATTTTACTAAAATTTTTTAAACATATTTACATTAGGATAAGTACCACACATAAAAAATTAAGGATAAGGTAAGAGATTTCATCTCAATTTACATTCTATTTTGGATTATTTGTTATTATGAACCTAGTTTCTTTTATATGGTGTATATAATTCCATTTGACATATTATATCATGATTCCCTTTATTATAATGTTATTTAATGTTTAATTTAATGTTATAACTTCATGGGTAATTTTGATTCAAATGTTTGAAAGTGGTATGGAACACTTTGGAATGTTTAATGATTATTTTCATAAAAAATGTTCATAATGATTATCATTTCAATATCACATACTTTTGTTATTGTTTAATTTATCTTGAAACAATCAAATTATTTTTGTGCACTTAATTAATTATATATGGTATAAATTCTACAACATTTAATTTTAATATCCCGATTCATTTATTATCCACAATATTTTGATTTTCAATTTGAATTATTTCATTTAATGGGATTTGATTTATAAGTTACCAGGTGGAAAAGAATTTCACAACCCAATTTTTTTTCAATATATTTTATAACATCCTCATTTTCTTTAATATCATATGATTATGTGTGTAATTACTTTGAATATCTATTGATGTATTTACACTCCTATACCTGGATTTACCTTTTGTACACATAATATACACAGTGATTGAATCTCCCTCCAACATTATAATATTTCTAAGGGTTTTCCATATACTCTTAATTTTTTGGGATTATTTACACTTTAATTTAAATTAGAGGAAATTATTTGATAGTTTTCTAAAAAACATTTCAATTTTTTCTCCTTTGGTTATTCATGACCTTTTTCAGGTAATAATACCATTTTCCCACTCTTTGGTAATCAAAATGTTTTCGAATTTTTTATAAGAAAAAATGACTTAATTTATCCCTTCCGTCAGAGAACCCATTTTTTTCTAAACACATATTTTTTCAAAAATTATTTAAAATGTTTTTAAACTTTTAAAAAAGATTTATAAAAGTAATTTTTATCCTTTACAGTATGTTTTATGTTTTTAAAAGTGACTTTCAGAGAAATGATTAAAAAAATGATATTTTAATTAAGAATGTTTTTAATGTTATTCATCTATTTCATCCATGAAAATGAACCTTTATTTTACTCTACTTAAGATATTTAGTGTTGATACCAACCTTATAATTACTATGGTTGGTTTTTGATTTATTTGGCCTGGGATATAATTAACATTCACTTCGTCGATTCCTTTGTTAATAGTCTTGAAATATTCATTTCCCAATTATCATTAAACTTTGAATTTCCCTTAATTGTCCATATCAGTTATCATGGAGATGATTATTTCATTAACCATATACCATTTTACAAATTGTGTATACTTTGAAAGTAATTATTTTATTTGGGGAAATATTGTTAAATCAATATTCTTTTGTTTAATATGGATTGTTGATAAGGTATATTATTTAATTAAATTATTTTATATGATGAATGATTAGCATTGGTAAGGATGGGTGGGACTAGGCTTTATATAGACCCTCAACGCATCAATAGGTTTTCATTATACAAATATGTTGCAAAAATTAATTAGGTTTTTATTTATATTTTTAAATTATTTTTTGAAATGTATTGGCAGTATAGATTTTGATGTTTCTTAGACATGATGTCCAATAATTATGCATTTCCCTTATTTAGTTTCAAATATTATTCATCCATTAGATTTTGGGCCAACATATATATGGATAGATTTCATTTTTAACTCATTTATTATGTGTAATTTGTTTCGGTTTCATACCTTTACATATTGATTTTTCCTTATCTATTTATTTGAATGGAATGTGTTTCTAGTTATTACATTTACATATTATTTATGCACTTACTTATAAGTTTGTTGATTACATGGTATGTGTATTCAGTTATTTACCATAGAATAATTATTATTCTCATTGATTTATTATTACATCCACTATATTTTTCAATTTATAATCATTTGAGATCTTCCTTATTTTGTTTCCTTTCCCCAATAATCCAAGAATTAAGAAAGACATGCAATTATATTCTAGAAGGAATAATGTCATTATCCACAAAGATAGTTTGAAAAAAATTATGATGTAATAAGTGTATTCTTTTCTCATGTATATATAATTTTTACCTGTACTACTAAATTTTTTGGTCCTTTGGGAAGTGATTTACTTGTATCTTATCCCAATGTAATTGACAACAGACACGAGATCTGAGCTTTTAGGGTTAGGTTGATATAACTGGAATCATAGAAAGTTTAGTATCAGCCTTGAGAACTAGAATTGGGTAAACATATATTAGATAACATATCCCTAAAGTATAATATTTGGATTAGTATATAAGAAAATCTTAAAATTTTAGTAATATAGATATTATGTGGGTATTTCATGCAGTACATCCCTTTATGGATGCTACAAATATATGTGGTTCTGGCACAAATATACCTAGAAGTATCAAATCTGATATGGTTTGTCGGAATTGACTCAACATAACATGGTATACAAAAAAATGCCATATTGTGCTCCTAGTTTTAAATTACTATAGTACATTCTTAGGATAATTAATATTCTACTTATAAACCATTATGAAGGATGTCAATAATGGATAAGCTAAGTTAAACCTAAGGGGTTCTAGATTGATGATTGGTGTCATGATTTAGATATCCTATAAATGCTCACATGCTTTTCTCAAAAGGACTATTGTTACTTAGACTATAGTTTTTGGTTTTAGGAAATTACCTCCTCTATAGTGTGAAATCTATAATAAAGAAGGACCTATTTGGAAATAAATGGAAGACATATTCAGGTATTGAGGTTGTATTGAAAACCTTATTTCAAATTCTATCTAATGATTAACCTTATTTCTAAGATGTCAATAATATTTATTTTTAAAATTATATTAACTTGGTTTTATTAGGGGAACAATTTTATGTCATGTGAAAAACAATAAAATATGGGAAGGCCGAGGATCTTGAACCCATGACCAAAGGATGATAAGATTTTCAAACGAACTACTGAACCACATAGTGTATTGGTTAATATGTCATTGTTTTTTGCTAAATAATTTGAAAAATAAATATAAATGATGAACCAGTAGTGTAAAATTTTAAGTTTATAGATTAATTCATTAACCATATTAGATTTAGATATTAGATAGAGACAAATTTAAATACTTTTAAATCATTTATGGGCCTTAAGATCTATTAAATGATTATTTTTGTGCCTTAGGGATCAAAGTTAATTTTTGGATATCCATTTAATTAAGAAATTATAAATTAATTAAAGCACAACTAAAGGATAAAATTGCGTTTATAGAAATTTATCAAGTAATAATATTACCTTATATTCTTAGATTGTAAATTAATTACACAAAATTATAAAAATTATTTAGAAATAAAATATTGTCCTAATACCTTAATTTCTATTGAATCGATGGTATTCTATATGACTATAGACTTATTATTTAGAGACCATCAACATTATATTGATCATGATCTTGTTTGTGATCAATAAACTCAATCACTAACTATATAATCTATAGTTTTCTTCCATGTACGTATCATAAAATTCTACTAATTTTCTTATACTTAGAGACCAAGTTATATGTTAATCCTTGTGTCCTTTTTTACATTTCATTATCTATTTTCTAGAGGTTCTATTTTAAAACCTTCTCAGGGTTTTGTATTTAAAACATAGTAAATATATAAAAAATACATCACCAATATTGATTTTAAAATGCAAGGATGAAAATTAATTATGGTTGGGATAATGTAACACCCTGAAAATCTAAATTAGGAACATTGTATTCGATAACGTGTACGAAACACAACACCAGGTGTGTAAGGGAATAAAATATTTCATGTATTTAAAATATGTATAATAATTTAAATAAATTCATTCTTTTATATATCTTGAAATGAATATGATACAAAGTTAGTGTGTGGCACACAAAACAATGAGTTTCCTCAATGTCTTGTGTTACATGCAAGCATGAGTTTCACCGAATAATAATATATTTTTAAAATATTAATATTTAATATAATA
The DNA here is from genome assembly GCA_963277665.1 of Viscum album. Classification (NCBI taxonomy): domain Eukaryota; kingdom Viridiplantae; phylum Streptophyta; class Magnoliopsida; order Santalales; family Viscaceae; genus Viscum; species Viscum album. The sequence continues at coordinate 779,227,433 of OY728153.1, read as the reverse complement.
AGATATAAACCAGATTTTATGAATATTATTAACTTATGAAAGTATTTGGATTATAAGAATATTCAATTAAAAAATTAGTTACTAATTAAATGGAAATGTATATATGAAACAATTGAATATAATTGGAAATTTTTTATAGAAAACTATTTTTATACTCACAAAGTTGTTCTATCCCGATAAATTAAATTAATTATAGTTTGTGGGTTATATTACTTTAATATATATATATATATATTATATATAACCAAAAATTTTATATATTAATCCAATACATTTCATTGGTATTATATAAGAAAAAAACCGAGTTTTACACACAAAATATTATATTTTTATTAAGACACTTTTACCACCTTTTATTAGAGATCGTATTTTAATTACAATTTTTATAACTTTTAAAAATATTATATGTAAAAAATAATAATATTTTAAAACTTTTAAATAAAATATGTATAGGGTTATTTTTTTTATATTTTTCTATGAATTCTCATTTTTTAATGAATAATGAAAAATATTTAATTTTAACACAAAAATTATTTTTCTTCTAATTTATTTGTAAGGTTAAATTATATTTTCATTTGGTTTTATAGTTTAATTATATAAATTTTTTATTAATCCAATTTAGGTAATTGTAATAATTTTCACAATGAAATTATATATAAAAACTTATCAAACATTTGGATGTTGTTACTTTAAAAACCCACATTGTCGTCCCATCTATGGATTTAAATTAAAATTAATTTTGGCTAATTATGTAATTGGAATTTAAAAAAATGGTTTAAATATTTATAATAATAATAATTTATAATTTATAGAAATGTTAAATTTTTTAACAAAAATTTTAGTGAATATAATTAAAATTGATTACAACGATTAATGTGAAATTACACTTAAGAAGGGAGTAAACTTTAAAATTAAGGGCCCAAATGACCTATAAACTTATCCAAAATTTATTTTATGGAAATATATATATAATATAATACTTTTTATAAGATTTTATCAATTATTTGATCCATATTAAATAGGGAAAACGTCATTGGAATTCCCTTTTCCAAAAATTACAAGAGTGACACTCTTTCTCTACTATAAAAATGCATTCTCTCTGCCCACATCCTCACACATTTAAAGACAGTTTTGATCAAAAAATATGTATCAAAATATATTCTAAAAATACATCCAAAAATCCTAGAAGCCCACCCTTGGGTATAAATATATCCAAGTAAGCCCTTTGGTACACATCAAAAGGAGTTACCCTATTGAGAGGTAATATCTTTCCTCAAGCGCTTTAGTTTTATTTTCATTCTCAACCCACTAAACTATTTTTTTATTAAATAAGTATATATAAAAAAATATAATAAATATAATATTATGTCTTTTAAGGTGTCAACCTACTCTTATAAACATTTCTATCTAATGGGTAACAGACATACCATTTATGTGTATGATGAAGTACCACCTCATGAAAGGAAGTTGTTTATTCATACTTTATCACCTCTCATGGTAGAAATTATGATGGAAAATATATGTATATATATTATATATGATAATTATTATGTATTTATACTTATATAATTTTTTCATAACATATACCTTTATAATTTTCATTTTGTGTAAATATGATAACATCGTTTGTGGAAGTGTGGACTTCCACCCCCTCAAAGTGATGTTATTCATTCACACTATACATAGAATGTATAAAGGATGGTTTTAATAAGAAATTTTAATTGATATGAAATATATATGATACTAGAATCATAATATAAATATATATCATTTCCTTTTAAATATTATAATAAAAAAAAATATATGAAAGTAGTGTTCATGCGTACATACAACCTACCATCTCAATGAACAATCAACTTAATTTATTATATCCAAATACTATGGATTATTATAAATAAATATATAAAAAATATATATTATATTTTCATAATTTATTACATCCTGGAGATGATGAAACCATGATAGTAACAACAACAAACAATTAAAATTATACTAGAAAAAATAGGCAATTAAAGCTTGAAATAGTTAAAATAATAAAGGAATTTTAAAAAATGAGTAATAAGGTATTATAATAAGATTATATATTATATAATGAATATTATTATGATTATATTATAATATATTATCATGTTTTGAAACATTTTACACGAGGTTAAATACCACACATGAAAACGAATGGATAAGGTAAGGAATGTTTTCTCAATTTCTATTCCATTGATACTAATTTGTCGTTATGTATCTAGTTTCTTTATATGGTATATATACTTTTATTTGACATGTTATAACATGATTCACATTATTATAATTATATTTTATGTTTAATTTAATTTTATACACTCATGGGTAAGTATGAATCAAATGTTTCAAAGTGTTATAATACACTTTATAATATTTAAAGATTATTTTTCTCAAAAATGTTCTTAATGATTATCGTTCCAATATCACTCTATTTGGGGATTGTTATATATCTACTGAAATGGAAACATTATTTTAGTGAAAATAATTTATTATATTTGGGGTAGATACTACATATTTTAATATTAATATGATTATTCATACTTCTAATTTAAATTATTTCATTATTTCATATCCCAATCTTTTTCACTAGGTTGTATTACTTACTTGTTATCCTTAATATTCTATGATAATGTTTATAATGACATTGACTATATATTAATGTATTTACACTACTATATGTGAATTTATAGTTGATACACATTTTTTACTCCTTAATTTATTCTCACTCCAACATTAGAATCTTTTCAAGGGTTTACCTTAAAATATAATTTTTCAGGATTTCTTGCACATGAATTTTCATTAGAGAAATTTATTTGATAATTTTATAATAAACCATTTAAATTTTTAATCCTATGGTTATTCATGTCCATTTACAAGTGATTTCATAATTTTTCCAATATTTGGTACATGAAATTGTTTATAAAATGTTTTTAATAAAACCCAACTTCATTTCTCGCTTTAGTCAGAGAACCGATTTTACTATAAAATCCTATTTTATAAAACCTTTTAAAAATTGTTTTTAAACATTTAAAAAGGATTTATCAAAAGAATTTTGACCCTTTATAATATAATCTATGATTTTTAAATTTATTTTACAAAGAAGTTTTTTATAAATGCTTTTAAAATAAATGATATTTTCTTCAAGAATGTTATTAAGGTTTTTATCTATTTCATAAAATAAAATAACCCTTAATTTTACTCCATTATGTTTATTTTGTATTGATTCCATATTTATTATTCCTTTTGATGGTTTATGATTTATTTTTTTGAGGCTAATATTCACATTTACCTCCTAGATTGTTTTTTAAATCCCCTTGAAATATTTAATTCCCTTTGATCATTATACTTTGAATTTCCCTTAATTATCTATATCTTTTATCTTGGATATTATTATTTCCTAAACCATATTCCATTTTTCAAACAATGACTAGTTTGAATATTCTTTTATTAGTTGGGGAAATATTTGAAAATTATCTTTCATTATTCAATATGGTTTTTTGTTAAGGTATACTTTTAAATTCAATTATTTGATTTGACGAATTATTTGGACTGATAATGAAGAGTGGGGCTCAAACATTTTATATCCCCTTGATGCATCAATAGGTTCCCATGAAAAGAATAAGTTTTTTAAATTAAATGGGTTTCTGTCCATAGTTTTATATCATCTTTTGAAAGGTATTGATGATATAGGTTTTCATGTTCCTTATATATAATGTAGGATAATTAAGTATTTACCTAATTTGTCTTCAGCTATTATTCATCCATGAGATTTTGTGTCAATATATATATGGATAAAATTAATTTTCAACTCATTGATTATGTGGGATGTGTATTAGTTTATTATATTATCTTATTTATTTTTCTATATCTAGTTATTTTATTGATATGTGTTTCCATTTGTTACATTTTTATATTGTTTATGAACTTCCTTATGAGTTTTTTGATTACATGGTATGTGTGTTCAGTTATTTACCATTCCATAATTAATATTCTCATTCATTCATTATTAAATCTACTTAATTATTTATCTTACTAAGAATTTGATCTTACCCTTATTATGTTTCTTTTTCCCAAGAATATAAAAAGTAAGAAATATATTAAATGATATTCTAGATGGAGTAATTTTATTATCCTTGAAGTTCTTTAGAAAAAAATTATGTTGTAATTATTGTATTTTTTCACAATGTATCTATCTAGTTTACTAAGACTAAAAAAACTGTTTAGTTATTTAGGATGTGATTTACTTGTATTATATGCCAGTGTAATTGATAACAGATATTGACTCTAGGTTTTTGGGTTTGAGTCGCTACATTTAATCCTTAGGTCATTATATTTAACAAAAACCACCTGATTTACCCTTTACTAAGGTGATACATTTTACCACTATTACTATTAATAATATCTAAAAATAAATGGGATATTTTTAAAAAATTTATTCATTTACATTCAAAAAATGAATTAAATTTTAACAAATTCAATCCCTATAAATTTTATAATTTAATTTAAAAATTAACCTTCAAAATGTGATGAAAAACTATTTTTGAAAAATGCATTTTATGCCTAAACTACATTGTATATCAAAATATTGTTAAATATTGATCCTAATGGTATTAATTAAATTATTTTAAATAAAATGGATAATATATCAGTTTAATACCAAATCCAAAATATAATTTATCTTTTAAATTAATATATCTAAAGTGAAGGATTTAATGTATTATAAAAATTCGTATTTTTGGAAAACAGAATATAACTTCAACCTATAATAATAATTTCATCATGATTTCAAAAATGAAAACCATTTTATAAAAATAAATTTCAAAAATTGGAAGACATTAATTATAATATACATGTATAAGAAATAATGAAAATTATTTTTTAGGAAAACATATTATTGAAGAATAAAATAGACTTACTCAGAATTGAGTACCAATTTACTAATATTTAATCAATAAATTTAAATTATATAATATATTTTTATATATTATTTACAATGTTTTTAATGTTATTCAAACATTCCAATCCAAAAACTATATAATGAGTATCATATAATAATATTTTAATCATTTTTCATGGTTCATTTAAACTCAATGTTGTGTGTATAAGAAAATATAAAATAAAACGGATTTATTTAAAGAGGAATATTTCATAAAAATTTGGGGTGTTTAATTCCTTGAATATAACATTATTAATAAGACTATAGGTGATCTCATGGTTCCCCTTCTCATCCGTATACTTCATCCTTAGTTTCATGATCTTCGTCTATTGGTTGCATTAAATCTGTTGAGGTTAGTACAACCATTAATTATTATATCTTCTCTCTTATTAATTTTACATTGATTTAACCTTTTACAAAAACTTGTAATACCTATTGGTGATGAATTTAAAGTTCATGTAGGTTTTGAATGTCTAGGTTTTTTAGAGATCGTTACCATGATTAGTTGTTTTTCCATTATTGAGGAATATGTTTTTGTGATTGGTTTCTTATTTGATTGAGGAAATCGATTCTATAAAATTATATTATGTAAAACGTCATGAAATTCTTGGGTTATAATAAATAATTTATTTTAGAAATATACCAATATATGATACTCATTATAATTGTTAAATGGTTTTCATTGGTTTTTCATAATTGGAATAAAGTTTGTTTTGTGGTTTTATCGTGGGATGTTTCTAATTAAATATTTATCCATGAAAAATGTGCACTAAAATGTTTGAGAGTGTTTTAAAAAGTATATTTTGTGCTTTAAAAGGGGGTAATTTCCCCACAAGATAGTAAAATAAGGGACTTAATTATTTTAAAACTTCTTTTAAAAAATGGCATGTTAGATAAGGGTTTATTTTTTCAATGTTAATTTGTCTTATTTTGGTTTTAAATTTATTTCAAGGAGATAATAACTATTTTGAAATTTATTTCAATAGTTTCTTCATAAAATGGTTTTAGTGTTTTATAAATTAGTTATGTATTCTGAGCATTTTTTCAAAGGCCCATTTTGTGCAAGGCTAAGAAGAGATGATTTGAAATTTTGATTTTACCTCGATTGAACCCCTTTATTATATAATGATTGATGTAGATTGTGACTCCAAGGGAGATCTTTTATAATGATTAATGTTATTGTATGTGAAAGTGAATGATTCATATGACTATGATGGAGTTTTGATAAGGTTTTCTTATTATTGTTTATTATTGATTCTTGTATAGATCATGTCATTCAACTATTTTCTACACATACGATTTGACATGTCATGTGAAAGAGAGTATCCAAGTGAGGGATTCAATTTATGTTGTATGAACCTTGTTGACCAAATTACACTATAGGACCTAATCGATATGACTAGATCAGATTATAGGAGTTGATCAATATGACCTAATAATAAAATCAGAGCTTACAAATAGTTTTTATCTCTTTAGTATTTATAGGATGATCTCAAATTATAAACCATGGATTTTACTAATATTCCTAGTTCTTATTAAGGATTATTTAGGGGATAATTTTCCCACTATTTATTGTTATACCATATTTATTGACTTGATTTGGTGAAACCATTTAGGGTTATTATTTTATTATTCTTAATTTTAATATTGGTTCATGTTTTTACTTATATTATCTTCAATTTATTGTTTGTTAAAACATTCAAAATAATTTAAAGAATGGTTTGGGAAGTTTTGTTTTAAAGGAAACGTGGGGATATTTCATAAATGATATTTAAGAAATATTTTTAAATGATATAGGAATAGAAGAATTATGTTGGTTATTAAAATAGATCTTTCATGAAATTTTATAAGGAATATTAATGGAAGGATTTCATCTTTTTCAGGAATATAAAGTTTATATTGTAAATATTTGAAAATGTCTATGTAAAATGTCAATCACACTCTCATTTTACTTGAGAATGGCATATGTTTTACATATTTTTATATGGAAAATTACATAGTTTTAGTTATATTAATAGTTAGAAATTACTTTTATAGTTTTTGTTCAAACTAGAATTTATAAAAATATTTTATGAAGTGAATTTCATAGAATCTTTTTTCAAATCCCACTGGGAATGGTTAGCTCACACCCCGTATATACATCAGTATGTTTTTGTATATAAAAATATTATGTTATTTCTTAGGTTCTGGGTTATTTATCCCACTCATTGGATATTCATTGGGTCATTATATGGACATTATAGGATGTGGTGAGTGACTATGGGTCACATAGAGTTTTTGTTAGAGTTTTTTGTCCTTTATTGTATTTTTTGGATATTTTATCGACCAATTCACCATTGTGTAGTTTTTTATCTATACTCATTGTTTATGATTCCAATTTACTTTATTCGGGGTTCTAATATTTATTATTAGATGTATATTTATTTAATTATTCTATATTTGGATATTTTATCAATTTGAAAGTGATTGTTTGACCTACATAGATGTTCAAAATATGGATAGTCCATGTAAGATTCTTGGTTGTTTCTACTCCAGATCCATATTCTTATATGACTGTGAAAATATTCATAAATGTTAATTCATGATAATTAGGAAATATTTACCAACATATGGGGATTGGAAAAACACTTTAGGCTATACATGGAATTGGGTCGGGTGGTGTTTCAAGATGACCCTTGATAGTTTATTAAAAATTAGTAATAGATTTTTGGTTTTCAAACTCATAATTTATAAAATTTGTATCTTATTATTTTTAGAGTATTGTACTATGGAGATAGAATTGTCATTTGGGATCAAGATATTGTCCAGGAGGATATTCTTAATCACCAACTTTCATGATGACACTTGAGTTATCACGGGTGGTCTGGATTTGGATTATTTTTTGGTTATTTTGGTGTATTATGATTTAAAATGATGACTATTTGATTCTCATTATAATTTGTTGAGTTTACATGGGTGTTTTATTGATTTTTTTTTTGAAATTAATAAAGAAACAATAACACATAATTAGTTTATAGGACTAGAATAAACCATGTAGAGGATGGTTATAGGATTTGAGAAACATGTTAGAGGTTTGTTTTTTGAAACTCACTTGGTCCATTAAAATAAATAGGTAAGTAAGTCATGCTTCAAAATCCCATTTAGATTCTATGTTTATTCTACCCTTGAGATATTCTTGATAATTGGAATTATTTAAGTTATTTTTGTGATGTGTTTATGTGACAGATTGAATTTTTAATGATATCTATGATGTGCCTTCACTAGTGTGGTTGTTCTGAAACAAGTTTTTTATGGGGAAAATTCCTTTTTAGTTTATAATTCATATGAACTATTTTTTTGGAAATAATTTATTTAATAGTGATATATGATATGTATTTTGGGTTTTTAAACCAGTTTGGTGGGTTAATTGGAAAATATTTTGACCCTCTTAGATTATATTTTCAAGAGTGGTTGTTTTATAAATGAAAAACATTAAGTGTTCTGAAATGTTTTAAAAGGTGAAGTCCTATAAAATTCAAATTGGCCTTTTCATGTATGTTTTTTGAAATAATTAATATCCTATTAAATATCTACTTGTTTTCTTACCTTAAGTAGAATTTTTGTGATTTTTGAAGATGGGCTAAATGTTTTGAAATTCCCTAGGGGAGTTTTAATTTTTGAAAAAAATGTATTCTTAAGTGATTGGGTAATTTAAATAGGATATATTTATATGAAAAATTATTTTTAATTCTCTATAAAATATAGTGGTTTTTAAAAGAAATTAATATTTTTGAAAAGGTAATGTCTTTGAATGAGTTTTTGTTTGACAAATATTCCATTTTGTATTTTTTCTTCATGTGTGAGGTGATTGGTTGATTCGGTTTAGAAAAAATGAATGGATTGGATTCATGTTTTGTGTTGATTAATTTATGTATAATATAAATGGTTAAATTAATGGTATAAAGACTAACTCATATGATGAAACTTAGGTTTAATAATTTCATTACTTGAGTGTTGTCATCTTACCAATTGGAATTCGTAGACTATGAATGTAATGGTATACATAGTTGTTTAATCTAATAATATAATGATTCATTATACGGTATTACTCAATATTGTGTTTTCTTAGGGACATTATCCCAAGACCATGTAGTTTTAAAAGTCACTGATTTTGTGGGACCTATTTTGTGGTGAGCGAGTGATGGAGGTTTATAATGCTTATTGTATGATTATTTGTTGGAGATTTTCATTTAGACCTTAGGTATTTTATGTTTTCATGTATAAAAACTTGGGTAATTTAAGACACATTTTTTTGATCTCTTGGAACTAGTTGGAAGTGTACCTCATTCACCATAAATTTTTTTGTTAGAAGGTGATGTGGATGAATTTGGGACATTGTTATAATTTATTTGACGATCCATTTTGGGATTCTAACTTGAGGATCTTAGTAATTTAGTGGTTCTGAGTTGGCCTATTTTTTGTACATCATATTGGTTCTCTTGTGTATTTTTATTTTGTGACAAAGGTTTATTTTTGGATATCAATTCCTCTACATTTTATTATTCTCATTGTTATTTGAATATAGTGTAAACCATGTGTTAAGCTTTAATTGAGGAATAAAACATGGGTATTCCTTTGGTATGTAATTGGGTGTCCATATAGAATTATATTGTTACTGTTAAGACCATGAGTTATAATAGGATTTTATTTTCTATTGGGGCCGTTAGGATTTGGTGTTTTGTGTGTTTGGACTCAATTTTCACATCATTGTTATTTTGTGGCTCGAGGTCAGAACCATGTGGTTCTACATTGAGGAATATTCATCATTGTCATGTTTATGTAGCTATTATGAGATTCATATGAATTGTGACCAATTTTTTGGAATTGTGGTAATTTAGTTGGTGTGTTATTTATTTTAGTTTTTTGAGTTGATCTTCTTTATGACTGGTTATGGTTGATTAATTTTGTAATTTCCTTTGATTATTGGTGGTAGTGAGGTTGTTTCAATGATGTTCCCTTTATAAGAAGGGGTTTTCATTTTTTAGATATTATAAATGAACTCCAAATGAAGGGGATATAAATATTAAGTCTCTATTTTATAAGATCGTCATATAGGATTGTAATTATTTAGTTGTTTTGTGAGGTTTTTTATGAGTGGAGATTATTTTTTTATTAGCCTTGTGAAATTGGATAATGTGGGGTGTTTCATTTTAAAAGGATTCATATCTAGTTTTTCTTTCCCCCATATCATATGTTTGGGTTCTTAGATTTTATATTTACATCATTTATACCATTATCAATGATATCATGGGTGTAAAAACTTTCATTGTGGGGAGAATTTTGACAACACCATGTTACTATGGAGTTTAATTTTAGTTGATTATGGGCTATTTTTTTCATTCCTAGGAAAAGATGATGATTTTTTAGTGATTCAGAAATTACAGTGGTGTTTCTCTCTAGGATAGAAGTTGAACACAACATATCCTAGGAATACCACCCATAACAAACCTAATTTACTTTGTGAATTTTTATATTTAACTACAATTTCCACCCATAAATTCCACATCTTATTAAGTGAATATTCATAACATAAAATTATGATGCATGTTTGAATTTCATAGGTCTAGTTTCCTTGAAAACATTGATACATATAATACTTTCTGATAAGAGATCTTAATCACATCCCACTTAGTTATTCATAACTATCACCCCTATAGAGATATCATACTTTAAACCATTATTTATAACCTGGGGAAAGGAATCATAAGAAAGGGAGAGATTCGATACTCAATAAGGACAAATAAGGTATATATCAATGATAATTTAACCATAACATAATTATAAGGATATAAGAGCATGATTATATCATTTGAAAACCATAACATGTATACAATAGATCATAATCTTTAGTCATGGAATAGATCTTCACAGTTCATAAAAAATGAATCATGTAAGAATAAAAGAATATCAGGAATGAATGAATAAAATTGGCATAATACATAAGTTTATGGTATAAAAAATAGTGTGGAAAATAATTTCCTTAATTAAGGCACACTTGAGTTACTATCATAGTGTATTTGTTTCACTCTTCATTCCATTATATCCCTAGTCAAGGTTCACTAACAATACTACCATTGTAAACATGGTCACTTACCATACTCCATTTACTTCCCATTCTTGTCCTTATTATTTCATGGGATATCCATATTTACCCAATTCATTAGAGGAATAAATAATTCGAGTCTCACCCATAACATAATTAAAATCATAAATACATGTTCCAAAATATCATAAAACATTAATTATATCAAAACCCATAGAAGATAAATGGGTTTCTTAAACATTTCAATATTTGATCATAGTTTAACCCTTATAAAATAAATGGGTATCATAAAAATCATGTCACGGTAATAATAAATCATCCAGATAAAGTATAAGGATATTATCATTGGATCAGATCTGAAAAAATCTTAATTAATATCAAAATATGTCATATTTTACATAAAATTACTTAAAAATATATCTAAAATACTTTTTGAGGAAAATATAATTTTACTTTTTAAATAAAATATTAAAATAAAAAATATCCAACATATTAAGGAAAATATTTTCTTCAAAAATATTCCAGTAAAATTTTAACGTAAGATTCAAAAAATCAAGTGTACATGAAGTTGGTAAATTCTATCCATGCATCTTTGATAAAAGAACGATTCCTTTCTAATTTTTTGTAAAATGTAAAATACACATATTTCAAAAAATAATTGGTAGTTTCATTTCAAACCATTTTTTAAATAGTAAAAAATTGGTAAAAATGACTTTAAATAATCATAAGTGAATAAAAAAAATTATTAAAAATGTTATTAAAAAACATTAATAAGGATAAAAAATTATTTTTTACGAATAAATAAAGTCAGTTTTCCTTAAAATAAATTATTTTAGATTATTGAGTTCTTAATAAGTAGAAAATGAATGGAAAACATGTAATCTCTAAAAATAACCAGTGTCAATGAAAATTAATTTTATTCATGTAAGATAGGTTGTAATGTTTCATTTTTAAAAAGATTTATCAGAATCAGTCCTAAAAAAATTGAGATTTCAACATATATCCCTTACATCAAGTTCAAATTTCATTGAAAGAACTTTAACCACATCTTATTATATATGCTACCTTTAAATAATTTATTAAGGAACAATTGAATTTTTTTAAGAATAGAATAACCTTTAAGTCATGTATTAGGATCTTTATAAGATAATTAGGTTGGGGTTGGTCAATCAAAAATTCCCAAAGTTGTGTAAATAAGAGAAATGGGTGGTCTTATTATATATGCGGGGGAGAGGAAACACGTGGAATTTCATGAAATATTAAAAAATAATATAGTCATTCTAAATGAAAATGATACTATATGGCCAAATATTCAAATGTGGGATTGTATGAGGTTGAAATATGGCCACCCAATAACATTTAGACAAGTATAATTATCAAATTTACTATTATTTATTGGTTTAACATCCCTGATAAACCCGTTTAAACCTTAACCGTGATGATTTTTTTATTTTTTACTATTATTTATGACCAAAAATGAAATTGTCTTAATAATTTTTTTGGATATAATGATTCCAAATATGAAATAAAATTTATGAGCTTCATTCTCTAAAAGTGGTAGAAATTAATTTTAAAACAAACTCTCAAAATGCTTTGAAAAAGGGATTTCAAGAAAAAAATTTGTAAGTATAAACAGTTTTTATACCAAAATCCAGATAAGATTAATGAAAATGACCATTATTTGATATTTATATTATAAATGAAAATATTTTAGTTTCACAATTTTTTTTTTAAAAAATGAAACTTTTTAAATTCCTTAAATGAAAAGATAGGTTTTAATAAAAAAACAACATTTTTATTATTCATTAAAGAAGTACAAATTTCATAAAAATCAAAAAATTTTAAATCTAAGATAAGTTTTAAATTTTGATATCAAATATGAAGTTAGTTTTTTAGAATAATGTTTCTTAAATTTTAAAAAATCAATTCTATTAATTTTTTATAAAAAGAAAATAAACTGTTATTGAGGAAAAATAATATTAATAAAACATATAATGACAATAATAAAAATTGTGTACTTATTTTTGAATATAATTTATTTATCTATAAGCTCTATAAATATTTTTAGGGATATTATTACTATTATACATTCCATCAATTTAACATCTCAGTTATAATGATATACTATATTACGGTTCATTTAGAATTAGAGTTTCATGTAGGAAAAGTCATCAAAGAAATTATACAGAAATATATATATATATATATATATATCGTAAAATATTGTGGTGTTATATTCCACCCCCATTAAAATTAATTCTTACCTCAAAATTACATCACTTTAAAATAATTTTTTTTATTTCTTTTTTGTCACATCCTTGGGTTCTCTGTTAACTTCATCGAATTTTTGATTCTTCCAATGAACTTTCACCAGGTGAGTCATTTTTTTCATGGAACATTATCTCTATGATGCAAGGTTTAAATTGATTTTTAATAAAAATAAATATCATTCTCTAGGGGTATGACCTAGGATTTTGGTATATGTGAAGTATCAGATATGTACTTCATTAGGAGAGATACATGGAAAAAATTGTGATCTCGAGAGAGGTTCGGTGGAATCTCCAAGAAATAAGTTACCATAATAACCTAATCCAGAATCCCGAAGTGGATATTATACATAGGGATTAGCTTTCATTTATTTTTTATTGTAATAACTTTTTCCGTGGATAAATTCCTAGAAATACCTTCTCACCAACATTGAATTATATATTTTTCTGATGATTTTCAGTATAACTTTTATGTCAACTATAAGATGATATGATATGTTGTGAAATGGATATAACATTATCTACCATTTCCTCAACTTATCTCGGTCCTAATATCCTATTATGTTGTAGTTCAAAAATTATATTCATATAGGTATTCATAAGGATCCATCTGAATACACAATTGAAATCTATTGGTGTAAGAAAACATGTCTAGATAAAGGTATTGATCCCAAAATCCTATAAAATTCATTAAATAAGATCTTATTATATCATCAAATGTTTGATTCGATCCCTCAGACATAGAATTTTTTTTAGTATGATAAGAGGTTCTATCACGAACCAGCCCGGGTCGACCCTTAACCGGTCACCCGAGCCGGCTCACGGAAAGTCCCGAGGGGCGTTTCAGATCCCCCCAGGATGGAAACTAGTGTCGGGCATCAAATATTAAACGTTGGGAATGATTTAACCCATGAGAAAAAGATAAACAGACAAGTAAAAACTGATGATAAAAATATAAACTAGTAGTGGAAGGAAAAAAAACTAAACAGTAAACATACCTTCATGTGACCTCTATGTCACCTCCAACACTAACAATCTGCCTCAACGGGCAGGCAAAACAGGAAGCTGAACAGAGAAAACTGAACCTACATCTGAAAATATAGGATAGGCGTGAGCATTAAAAATGCTCAGTAGGGTTGCCATGTAAACCACAGAATCTAACCAAGACAACTTTCCAAGAACAAACCCAAAAACACTAGTTTTCACAAACAAAGATAGAAAAAATAGGGTTTCCATATTTTAAGGGAAAATGATCCTGATTTATCATTTTAAAACCAACCCACACTACAAACCGTTTTCCCCAAAACAATGCATTTCGTAAAAACCAAATTTCAAATCCATGTTTATCAAATTTCTACAAAAGAAGAACAGGTAATAAGTAAATGTTGGAAACCATGTGCAAGTAAAAGAGACCAAGAAGATATAAGCAATAACCATGGGCGATCCTAAACATCCCTAGAAAACCCCTGGACGTAGTCAGTTTCATACTACCTGTTGGCGTGGTACTCCATAGTCAATAACCAACTGGCCGCCCTAATAGCCAACCAGTGGCACGCCCCACAAGGCCTATCTACCAAGGGGAAACTAACCCGTCTAATTGGGGATGGCTAGCAACCGTCGCTCGATATTCTAAAGGATGCCCAAGAACCCATGGTGATTTTGATAATACTATGTAAGTAGGAGGCCCCCGCACGCATGACTCATCTCACTGCACTTTCCAACCCCTTACACAGACACCACTACACGACAATCCTCGAAGGGATGTCCCCCTGCAGAGATGGCCGAAAAATATGTATACATGAAATTCTTTCACATTCAACAAGGTGCCAACCGACCTTTATAGCATGTGTAGTTTCAAAAAATTTCGTAAATGAGTTAAGTTACCAATATGGAACACACACCTTTCCAAAAAGTCAATACAAACACCCATTTCAAAACCCAATACCAAACGGGATTTCAAACCAAACAAGCATTCAACTCACACCAAAGGCCAACCAGGCCAACTTCTTTTCATCCCTTTTTGAAATACCAAACCATTCCATCAAAAACCTAGTTTTAAGAAAATATGGCTTTAATGTGTCATTTTCATTTGGAGGAACATCCATGTGAGCACCTAGTGCTCCCATGGATGTGCCAACATCCATTGGCACATCCAGTTTTTTTAAGTAGAATCACCTTAGAAAACATATTTCATAAAACACTTTAGCATTGAAACCAAACCCAATCCATTCACAACAATTTTTAAAATAAAAATTCATCTTTTAAACCATCCCCCATTTCAAAATATTTTCTAAAACAACTTATTGGTTCATATTTTCATTAAAGAAACACACAAAAGTAATTTTATATTTCCAAAACACAATCACTATCAATTAAAACCAAACACATCACAAAGAACTTAATTTAACATTACCAAGAACGTATGCATTTCTTATAAACCAACATCAAAAGCCACTTTCAGAAATTTAAAACAACAATATAACTATGTCAGATGCTTTTGATAAATACAATAGAGATGAAAACGATATAAAAGGATTAATTGGAAACATTCAAGTGCTCAAGATTTGAATCAAAAAGGGAAATAGTTGGAAACACCTACCTCGACACATGAAAACACAATATAACCCCAACGGAAAGAGGAATGATGCTCCGCGGACCAACTGCACAAAAAAATCACACCTCAATAAATCCAAATCGCCAAAATGATACTCAACGCAACCAAAAGAAAATATAACCTCTATGATCCTACCAAATTGAGGAACTAATTTGGATAGAGAATTCGTGGTAGGCATAAACGGAAGGACGAGGGGTTTCACGCTACTATGGGTGTCCAAGAAGCCACTGCACACTGAAGGGGAGAGACCACAGGGCCTGTGCACTGCTCGGGGTCACACTAAAGGGAAGTGATAGTAGGTCGCGATGTGCCTCATCAAGTGGGGGGGGGGGGGGGGGGTATGGATGCTACGCCATAGAGGGAGGAGAGGCTTGCACCTTCTGTCCGGATCGCACTGCCTGGGTTGCGCAGTAGGGTGGGGAAACTAGAGGAGGGTCCGGCCATGGGGGGGGGGGGGAGAGGAGCACCGACGGCCGGCAAACAGACGGTGGCGTTTTGCTAGACCAGATCCTAATGGGAGGGGGGGGGGGGGAGCCGGCACGATCGGGTGAGGGAGTAGGCGGCGGGCCGAGGGCGGGCTGGCAAAGGTGGACGACGAGGCGGTGGCGAGAGGGCCAGCAAGGCGGAGGCAGCTGGTGGCTGGAGCGCAGGGATGCGGCCGGTGCAGGGCTGTAGTGCGCAGGAGGGGGGGCTGCTGCGTGGCCAGAAGGAGGGGGGGGGGGGGGGGGGCGCCGAACAGGAAGGGGGAAATAGGGTTAGGTTTATTTTTCCCTTATAATAATAATAATAATAAGAATTTTAATAAAAATAATAATAATTCAAAAAACAATAATAGTAATAAATTAATAACCTTAATAATAATAATAATAATAATGAAAATAATAATTAGTTAATTATAATTATAATCAAAACATTTATAATAATAAAACCGTTTAAAAAAATATAAACACATATCTATATATATATAGACATATATACCTATATATAAACATAAATAAACATATATATTTATTTATTTAACCACTCAACCAAATAATTTAATAACGTTAAAACTGGATGACCGTGCGGTATTCGCGCACCGTACGATACCCAAGCGGATTGCAAGTGGGCTACACGTACCCAAGCGGAAAGCACGTTCCCAAGTGGGTTGCGCGTCTTAAACGTACGGTGTTCGCACAGTATCCCAAACCATAAACTCATCCCAGCATTAAAATTTTAAACCGGGACTCACTCGCACTTACGCCAAATCACCCGACGCCAAGAGAAATAAAATAAATAAAATGACTAAAAAACGGGTGTGACAATTCTCCCCACCACAAACAATTTATGTCCCTAAAAATTCATCAATTCAACAGTTAGAATAACTCATGTCCATGCCCAGGAAAAATCAGAAGAAACTAAGAGGCTCGGGGGGACCATTACAAACACAATTCACACCCGAACAACTCTGGTACAATCATTGTTCGGGGTTGAGGGGAGAACACAGGAGGGTTCTCCCCACCATAGAAAATTTACTAATAGAGAGAACTTGAAACTCAAACACCCCTCCCTAGGGGGGGGGGGCAACGCGAAAAATCCCCAAACCGAACTCATCCCAACTTCTCAATGCTAATGGAACAAATCCACCACTAGGATTAAAATTATTCTGTAAAAAACTGGCACATTGAGACACTGGGAAGAAGGAATTCCCTACAAAACTCAAATACAATAAATGAAAAGCCACCGAGAGGCGTCTGACCTAATAAAGAACCCAGAAACGAAGCCCATTAATTTTTCAAATCCAAACATCCCCCTAACGTATGCAGCTGAGACAATCCTCAAGATCAAAACAGGTTCATTTAGTCACAGACCCGATGCCTTTAAAAGAATCTGAAAGATTTAGAAACTACACCAAGAGAAAATGAGGCCACTTGGATTGCAGTAGAACAAGCTCATCGCGCAATCACAAAAAAGATGAACTTACAACAATGACAAGAATTGAACAAGAAAACATTGGATATTTCCCTTTAGAAGGCTGAAAACAAGGACCAGACCAAGGTTCCACACACTCTCGGCAATTATTGACTGTGCACGAGCTTCACCCCGAGACCTGTGGTTGGGGCTCTGATGGCCGAAGCATCTTCTGCCTCACAGTCAGCCATTTTCATCCTCCAGTCCCCAACTTATTCTCCTTAATGATTCAAAAGCCCATGACGGTGGTACGTTTTCAAAGGGATGCAATATGATGGCTGAGCATGCCCAAAGAGGCTACACTAGTGGCACATAAGAGAATAGTTAGACAAAAGGTTCCTCCAGCATGCACTCCTTGCCAGATGGGGAACCCTCACTAAAGACAATTACCATCAAACACACCCCAAACTTCAATGATGGAAAGACATTTCACCTTCACTAGTCCAAAACCAGACCCTCAAGTAAACCTGAGACGGTATAAACCCTAACAATACTGGGAGTTCCCAACACCTGAAGATCCACTCTACTTTCACAACCACGCAACTGCCTCTAATGTACTTTGATTACTTTGATCGATAGACAACAAGCAAAAAGAACTGAAAACTGGGCATGACTCATTAGCAACCTTAGCGACCTTTCTCGGCGGCATACTCAGAACCAAACGAAAAACACAACTGAAATCGGCATCTAGCCAAAACTCAATCAAAGAAACAGCCTGATACAAGGGAAACAAACTCATAATCTAAACATATACAAACATGAGTAAAAATTTATTTTCCAAAAACCATCATTTCTTTTAAATTTTAAAACTCACCTATGGCCCCTTATGGACTATCACATGTGAGTTCACCCAATCTTGGTTACATCACTCGCGGACAAGTGCTCCCATGCACTCTCTGCATGTATCGATGCACATGTGATCCTCCATAAGGAATACCAAGGTTCGAACACTTCTTTCCCTCATCAAATACAAACAAGCAATAAAACATTCCAAATTGAAACACTCCCACTTTAAAACCCAATTCACCAATTTCAAAATAGTTTTAAATGAAACAATTTTCCATTTTGAAACCACTTCAATTTTTAACACACGCTCACATTGACCGAGATAAAAAAAACACAGTCAACAACAAACCACCAGAATGAGGAACTAGTGCATATGCCTAACTCAACGACTTGGTTGTGAGCCATATCCTAAGTATGGTATATCACTAAAAGGACCTTGAACTAGACAGTTGGACTCCACATGGGTCACCACCCCATGTGAGCCCACAACATGAACTAGTTTACCTTCATTATCATCCCTCATACCATAACAATCAAAGGAAAAATACTCAAAACCCGGACTACCCATGGCAACTCAGGTCTCGTCACATGCGGTAGTGATCAAGCACCAACCCGCAACCTACCTTCTGAGTCCCAAAAAATCATAATCTCCTTTTACCAGACATCCCAAATATCAAGGGCCTACTCTGATACCATTGTTTCATGAACCAGCCTGGGTCAACCCTGAACTAGTCACCCGAGACGGCTCGCAGCAAGTCCCGAGGGGCATTCCCGATCCCCTGGGGTGGAAAATAGTACCGGGCATAAAAAATTAAACGTTGGGAACGGTTTGGCCCATGAGAAAAAGATAAACAGACGAATAAAAACTGACGATAAAAATAAAAACTAGCAGCGGAAAGAAAAAAAACTAAACAGTAAACATACCTCCAGGTGACCTCTATGTAACCTCCAACACTAACAGTCTGCCTCAACGGACAGGAGAAACCGGAAGCTGAACCAAGAAACTGAACTAGAATCTGAAAATATAGGATATCCGTGTGCATTAAAAATGCTCAGTAGGGTTTCCCAAGTAAACCACAGAATCCAACCAAGACCACTTTCCAGAAACAAAACCAAAAACACTATTTTGCACATACAAAGATAGAAAAAATAGGATTTCTATATTTTAAGGAAAAAGGATCCTGATTTACCATTTCAAAACCAACGCACACTATAAACCATTTATCCCAAAATAATTAATTTCTTAAAAACCAAATTTAAAATCCATGTTTATCACATTTGTGCAAAAGAAGAACAAGTAATAAGTAAATGCTGGAAACCAAGTGCAAGTAAAAGCAACCAAGAAAATATAAGTAATAACCAAGGGTGATCCTAAACATCCCTAGAAAACCCCTGGATATAAGGTTTCAGACTACCTGCCGACGTGGTACTCCATAGTCAATAACCAACTGGCCGCCCTAATAGTCAACCAGCGGCACACCCCACAAGGCCTATCTACCAAGGGGAACCAACCTGTCTAATGAGGACTGGCTAGCAACCGTCGCTCGATATTCTAAATGACGCCCAGGAACCCATGGTGATTTTGATAATACTGTGTAAGTAGGAGGCCCTTGCATGAGTGACTCATCTCACTGCACTTACCAACCCCTTACATGGACACCACTACACGAAAATCATCCAAGTGAAGCCCCCTGTAGGGATTCCCCACAAATATGTATACATGAAAATCTTTCACATTCAACAAGGTGCCAACCGGCCTTCACAACATGTGTAGTTTCAAAACATTTCGTAAATGAGTTAAGTTGCCAATCAGGCACACACACCTTTCCCAAAAGTCAATACAAACACCCCATTCAAAACCCAATACCAAACAGGCTTTCAAACCAAATAACCATTAAACTCACACCAAAGGCCAACCGAGCTAACTTCTTTTCATCCCTCTTTGAAATACCAAACCATTCCATCAAAAACCTAGTTTTATAAAAATATGGTTTTAATGTGTCATTTTCATTTGGAGGCACATCCATGGGAGCACCTAGTACTCCCATGGATGTGCCAACATC
The DNA here is from genome assembly GCA_963277665.1 of Viscum album. NCBI lineage: Eukaryota > Viridiplantae > Streptophyta > Magnoliopsida > Santalales > Viscaceae > Viscum > Viscum album. The sequence goes on along the minus strand of OY728153.1, from coordinate 779,206,717 downwards.
CAATGGTACATCTAGTTTTTAAGGAGAATCAACTTAGAAACCATATTTCATAAAACACATTAGCATTAAAACTAAACCCAATCCTTTCACAACACTTTATAAAAGAAAAATGCATATTTCAAACCATCCACTATTTCCAAATCTTTTCTAAAACAACTTATTGGTTCATATTATAGTTAAATGAACAAACCAAAGTAATTTTACATTTCCAAAATACAATCACTATCAAATACAACAAAACACATCACAAATAACTTAATTTAACTTTACAAAGAACCTATACATCTCATATAAACCAACATCAAATGCCACTTTTTGAAAGTTAAAACAAAAATATAACTATGTCAGATGATTTTCATAAATACAATAGAGATTGAAAAGATATAAAAGGATTAATTGGAAACATTCAAGTGCTAAGGATTAGAATCAAAAAGGGAAATGGTTGGAAACACCTACCTAAACACGTGCGAACACGGTGTAACCCCAATGGAAGGAGGAATGACACTCTGCGGACCAACTGCACAAAAAAATCACATCTCAACAAATCCAAATCGCCAAAACGATACTCAACGCAACCAAAAGAAAATCTCACCTCTATGATCCTACCACATCAAGGAACCAATTTAGATAAAGAACTCGTGGAAGGCATAAATGGAAGGAAGGGGGGTTTGCACTGCTAGGGCGGACCAAGAAGCCACTGCACACTGAAGGGGAGAAACAGCAGGGCCTGTGTGCTGCTCGGGGTCGTACTGCAGGGAAGGGATAACAGGTCGTGGTGTGCCTCATTAGGAGGGGGGTATGGCTGGTACGCCATAGAGTGAGGAGAGGCTTCTGCCTTTTGTCCGGATCGCACTACCTGGGTTGCGCAGCAGGGAGGGGAAACCAGAGGAGGGTCTGGCCATGGGGGGAGAGGGAGGAGCACCGGCGGCCGGTGAACGGACAACGACAGTTTTCCGGGCTAGATCCAGAAGGGAGGGGGGGGGGGGTGGCGCCGGCGCGGTCAGGTGAGGGAGTAGGGGGTGGGCCGACGGCGGGCTGGCGAAGGTGGACGGCGAGGCGGTGGCGAGAGGGCCGGCGAGGCGGAGGCGGCTGGTGGCTGGAACGCAGGGATGCGGCTAGCGCAGGGCTGCAGTGCGCAGGAGGGGGGTTGGTGCACGGCCAAAAGGAGGGGGGGGGGGTGTGGCGAATAGGAAGGGGGGAAATAGGGTTAAGTTTATTTTTTCCCTTATAATAATAATTATAATAATTATATTAAGAATAATAATAATTCGAAAACAACAATAATAATAATAATACATTAATAACCTTAATAATAATAATAATAATAATAATGACAATAATAATTAGTTAATTATAATAATAATAATAATAATTATAATCAAAACATTTATAATAATAAAACCATTTAAAAAATATAAACACACACACACACACACACAGATATATATATATGTATAGACATATATACCTATATATAAACATATATACACATATATATTTATTTATTTATCCTCTCAACCAACTAATTTAATAACGTTATAACTGGATGACCGTCTGGTATTCGCGCACCGTACGATACCCAAGCACACTGCAAGCGGGCTGCATGTACCCAAGTGGAAAGCACGTGCCCAAGCAGGCTGCGCCTCTTAAACTTACGGTGTTCACGCACTATCTCGAACCATAAACTCATACTAGCATTAAAATTTTAAACCGGGACTCACCCGCACTTATGAAAAATCACCCGTTGCTAATAGAAATAAAATAAATAAAATGACTAAAAAAACGGATGTGACGGGTTCTAAACCACAACTCTCAAGAAAGATGTTGACGAAGAATTATCTATAACATCATTGTATACCTCAAATCCTGATAATAAACAATAGAATGTTTCACTAAATGAAAACTTACCACTTATTTTATGTATATTATTTCAAGAAGATCAAGATAGAAATATTATTTGATAGCAATGAAGTGTTCTGACTTCATAAGGTTATTAAACATAACCCAAATTACATTATAGAATTTTTACATTTTTGGGAGTCTCACAACAAAATCCATTGATATGTTTTCCTATTTACATTCTAGTATGTAAATGGTTATAACAACCCCATAGACATATTTCTCATATCCTTAACATTTTGAGATATCAAGAACTAAGATACATACTCCAAAATATATCTATTCATGTTATTCCACAAAAACACTGTTCCAGATATCTATACATCTTCATATTTCAAGGATGAATAGATAATAATAAATTATGAACATTATTCAAGAACTCCTTCTTCAAGTTTGGTATTTAGGGGACACAAACATGGTTCTTTAACCTTATAAACCCATTACAATTGGCATTAAACTAAGACTATTTTCGACAAATTTTTTAGTTTTTCATCTTCCTTTGGTGCCTCTATAATATTTACCTGGATAGATGGTTGAACACACATTTGAAAAATATAAGATTTTCTACTTTACTTTAGGATTTACAGATCCATCATTTGATAATATAAAAATATTATATCCCTTTTATCCCCATCATAGAAAATTTTTCTCGATTCTTTCAACTCAAAGCATCAAAAACCTTGTCTTAATTCCAAGGTTGGTAATTTATTGGAAATCATAATAATTAATTAGCTACTAACATATTATCTAGTATATATTTATCTATTTTCTAGTGAATATATACATTAATATTTTATGATTAATATATATATAACTCATTTCTCTATAAATACAGTTTCCCTATATATCATTAATGAAAAACATAAAATAGATAAATCCAAATCTTGAGTTGGGTAATTTAGAAAATGAACATTCATTTTTAATTAGGCCTAAGATATTAACTAATAATTATAAATGAGAGTAAAATATAGGTCCTTATTTGGGGAATCACTACATATCCAAAACCCTTTTCCACTTAATGGAAATGTAAGAACTGGAGCACTGACTAACCTTATAAGGACCTATCCTTAATACATTACATAATCTTAAATTTTAGTCAAGAACTCACATCCTTTCACATTTAGGATCTTTTCAAGGATAAAGTTTTATTTAATTGGGATATAAAAATTACATAAAATTCCACATTTATACAGAGTGGATACCAAAAAAACAATATCAATTTCTTTAAAAATATAAAACATTTCAAATAAAACATGTTTTCTTTGAAAAATATTCATAACATTTAACTTGGATTCTTTCTTTGTCTTACACATCTTTATAACCTGTAAATATCATTTAAAAACATGGGATGAGCACAAAAAGCATAGTAAAAGATATAAAAAGAGGAAAAAGAAACACTAGTCCATGAATACTTGTAAACGTATGATATCATTTTCAAAAAGAAATTCTTGTCACCCATATATACTTACATTGTGAAACATGAGATTTGCAAGAGATTTACACAAAATATAAAAAAATTAAATAGAATCATAAAGGTATCCTATGGAATTAAGTACTTATATCGTAACCCTCGTGGCTACCTTATGATTTATAATTTTCATGGCTACCTTACAATGTAACCCTCACATCTACCTTATAGTGTAACCATCACATCTACACATGGAGTAACCATATAGCTGACCCCCAACATACATATACCCAATGAATTGGAGGGATATATAGGTCCCACCCTTAATTGTAAATAAAACTCATGAACCATAACATTATCATAAAACAAGAATAATTGTATAATAACATTCACTTCGAATTTGGTAAAACTAGAATTTTAAAAGATAATTTTATAAGATGTCACTTAAAAATAACATATATATTATATGGGAATATATAGAATTAATGGAATATGTGAAAAATATGTAAATACACATAATTAAACATAATATAAAAAACCATCACAAAAATGATATTAAATCCACACAATTAATAAAGTATATAGTTAACCCAAAGAGTAGAAATTGGGTTATGAATTCCCTTACCTTAGGTTTTTCATACTTCCAACTTGTTTAACCGTCCCCAATAATGGTTAAAAATGTGTTATTAATATCTTACAGAAACATGGTCATGTTCATAACACCTTATATGATCATTTCATAATATTATTTCACCCACTAATTATTAGTATTTTGTTTCTTCTATTGTTTTGGGTGTGTTCTTTACATGATTTCCATGGCAGGGTTGTATGTGATTTTCTTGTCATATGGAAATGAAATTATAGATATGGAATGAAATGGTACTTATATGTTTCCAGAATTTTTATTGATTCAAAAAATCATTTAGTTTTTATATATTATAATGAACCATTAGATAAATCATTAATTATATTTTCAGATCATTTTTTGGTGGTTCCTTGATAATCATGAACTTGTTTCATTATATATATCAATTTCATGGAAGGAAGTTCATTAAAGAACAGAAAATAGGTTACATAATACAAATTATATTTTTTTCATCCTTTAATATCGTTTTATGATCATCTTTTAAGGAAGTAATGGGAATTGAATGCACATCGTCCACAATTTTGGTAAATGACACATCATGAATGATGTTTTTATTTTTATTTTATAATTAGAGGAATAGGGGAAGAATAAAGATGAAGAATTTTTTACATGAAAATGATAACATAAAAAATATATAATATTGTGGGGATTTCATACCTCCTGGATAAGGGTAGTGGAAGATAGTATAATAAATGAAAGGAGTTGAAAAGAAAACACATGGAAATAAAAGTGGAATCTTACCTCTTGATCTCTTCCCCTTGATATCCTTATTAAGGACTTTGGTTTTGGATTTTTGGTTAGACCAGTAGATCTTTGGTGTGGGGAAGAGCATTGGGGAGGGGATTGAGAAGAACATAGACAATTCTCAAGGCTTGATAGGTGTGAGAGGAAGAGGGGAATGTGGGTGGTTTTTATAGTGGAGGATATGATGCATTTTACATTATTTTTATCATTATTTTAATATTTTTGTCTAAGTATATGAATAGTGTTAATTATTTTGATAAAAAAGATAATTAGAGATTTTTTTTAGAAAAAAATTTGATTACATCAGTCATGATGAAAAAAATAGTGTATTTAACTGATAATTTTTATATACGATGTTTTTTCATATTTCACAATTCAACAAAAATTCAAGAATTTTAATAAAAAAACCAAAAAAATACCCTAACCAATTTTCAAAGTGTATAATTAAAAAATGTACTCCATTATTTGAAATTATGTTTTGAAATATGTTTAATTTAATATTTAAATAAAATCATAATTTATTCAAAAAACAACAATTTTAAAACAATAACTGATTTTATATCACCATGAAAAATTAATCAAGATTACATTATCATATATCCATAAGAAAATAAAATAATAATATTATTTATTATTCTTAAGGTTCATATTACTATACATATTACTATTCATAAGGGTAATTTACTATTTACTAAATTTATTTTTGGTTCAATCAGACTCCAAACAACTTACTAATCACAATCATAGATTACCATTTTTTGAAATTCAAATCATAGAAGAGGTAAAATTATGTTTAAAGACTAGTAATAGTTATCTAATTAAAAAAGTATCAAGAATTTAAATTTATTTTAAAAACATTAGGGTGTTAAATTCTCCCCACCTTCTATAAATTGTGTAATCATAATTTTATTTACTTATTAAACAAGTGAGAGTACCGTTCCCTTATATCATTCTTAGATTCCCATGTTTCTTCTTAAAAAATGTGGTTTCTCCAAAAAAACTTTACCTATTGGATTATATTATTCCACAATACTTGTTCTCTTTGATCAAGAATCTAAACATGTTTCTCTTTATAATAAATTCCCTCTTATAGTTGTACTAGTTTTGGGCTCAAGACATGATATGAATCTGGCACATAATTTTTCAACATCGAAACATGAAAAACATTTTGTACCTGAGATAAAGTCAGAGGAAAAGAAATTCAGTGGGTGACTGGTCCATCTTTCTCTAGAATTTCATAAGTCCTAATGAAATGTGGACTTAGCTTTCATTTCTTACCAATACACATTACACTTTTCCATTGAGAGATTCTATGAAAAACATAATCACCTACCTCAAAAGAAAAGTCTTTCCTCCTATTATTTGCATAACTATTTTTCCTGCTCTGAGAATTCCTCATGTATTGTTGGATCACCTTCACTTTATTAGGCAATTTTTCTACTAATTATAGTCCCATAAAATTCCTTTCTCTGACTTCATCCCAAAAAATCTAGAGTTTGACACCACTTCCAATTAAATTCTTCCAAATGATCCATCTGTATATTTGAATGAAAAATGTTATTATAAGAAAACTAATCTAAAGAAATATTCTAATACCAATTTCCCTAGTATTTCATTGAACAAGATAAAATAATATCCTCCAATGTCTGAATCGATCGTTCTTACTAAACATTTTATTGAGGATGAAATGCTGCACTGAAATTTAATTCTCACCCAATAACTTCTAAAGGACCTTTCAAAAATTAGAAGTGAAAATTGGATCCTGATCAGATACAATGGAAAGTGGAAGTCCATGTAACCTGAAAATCTATTTGAGTTACATTCAAGAAATATGATCCAAATACATTTTATATATAATAGGAAGGAAATGTGAAGATTTAGTGAGTTGGTCAACAATAACCAATTTTGTGTTGTTACCTCAAGAAGTATTTGGTTGTCCCACAGTAAAGCCCATGGATATATTTTCCGATTTCCAATCTAGAACTAGTAAAAGAAAAGGCTTCCCCTTTGGTAACTTCTATTATGCATTAACCTATTAACTTGTCAAACATTTCATTGTAAAATCTGAAATATCTCTTTTCATTCGATCCAACTAGTAATACTACCAAAAGTATCGTTACATTTTAGTACTGCAAGTATGAACTAAAAATGTAGAATTATGGGCATCACAGAATTTTTTTTCTTTAGTTGAGAATCACAAGGCACACACAACCTTTTATCAAATCTTAAAACACAATCTTTATCAAGGATAAATTTTAAGAACTTACGCATTTTAACCAATTATACCTTTTTTAGTAGCTCACGATCTTCCTTCTACACTTGTTTAATTCTATCTAAAAAAGATGACTGCACTGAAACCTGAAACAAAACAGATGTATTTTATGCACCAACAAATTTTAAACCAAAATTCATCAAATCATTAATCAAGGGGTCATGTTCTAAACATAACATGGTTAATGATGCATAATGTTTTCGACTCAAGTTATCTACCACTTTGTTTGATTTTCCTAGATGGTAATTGATAATTAAATAATAATCTCTTATCAATTGAAGCTATTTTTTCTTCCTACTGTTTGATTCCTTATTTTTGAAGATATAATTCAAACATTTTTGGGAAGTATATATTTGAAATATGGCTCTGTATAAATGATGCATCCAAATTTTCAATGAAAAAACCACAGCATCCAAATACAAATCATGTGTGAAATAATTTTACTTGTTAGGTTTTATTTTTCTTTAATAATAAGTAATTACCTGATCATTATTTATAAAAACACAACCATGTCCCTTCAATTAAGAATTATTTTAGATTAAGAACTCAATATTTCGGGAAGTGATGGCCCATAATATAGCATTCACCTATATATTCTTTAGATTCTAAAAAAAACATCACACTTTCTTATCCATATAAATTTAACCCCTTTTGTGTTAACTTTGTTAGAGGGATAGATAACCATTAATTTTTTTTAACAAACCATTGGTAATAACCTACTAATCCAAGAAAATTAAGAATCTATATAACATTTGTAGGTCTTTCCATTTATCATTCACTTTTTTTGGAAAGATCAACTGTTATTCCATCCTTATTTACAATGTTCCCAAGAAACAAAATATTTTGCAACCAAAAATTACACTTTATTAAATTTTCAATACAGTTTATTTTTCTTTCATGGTTTTAAAAACAACCCCTATATGTTTTTCATGATCATATTTTCTCTTAGAAAATACCATAATGTCATCAATAAAAAAACCACAAAATTATCCAAAAACTCATGAAATATTATATACATAAGATCCACTAATATAGTAGGTTAATTAGTTAACCCAAATGACAGGACAAAAAATTCATAATTTTCATATCTAGTATGAAATGCTGATTTTAGGATGTCATCCTTCGTGACCTTTAGATGATGGTATTAGGATCTCAATTCAATCTTGGAAAATTAATGAACTCCCTAAAGCTAATCAAACAAGTCATCGATATAGGTAAAATGATACTTCTTTTCAATAGTGATGTTATTTAAGGTTCTATAGAAAATTCAATGTCTCCTTGAAAAATATTTTTTAACAAACAAAATAGGAGCACCCCATGGTGAAGTGATAGGATTAATAAAGCCTTTATCATACAAATCCTGCAATTTATTCTCAACTATAAAAGTATTATTTGATCCGTTCAGTGAGGGTGTTTTGAAATTGTATTAGCATCAGGAACTAAGTAACTTGTGAATTCCACTTCTCGATCTGGTATAACACCATGTAAATCATCAAAAAAAAAAACATGAAGTTATTCCTTTACCACCGGAATATCATTAATAGAAATAGTTCCCTTATGTTCAAAAATATGAGAAAGATAAATTTTATTTCCATATTTAAATAGTTTCCCATATTCCTGATATGTTATCAAATTAATTGGTTCATTATTGTTTAAAAACTGAAACAACTTTTTAAAAATGACTTCTTTAGCTCTACAATAAATATAAGCATAAGAAATAGAAAGTCAATCCATACCCAGAATGATATCAAGCTATAATAAAGAAAAAACAAAAAGGTTTGCAGGTATTGTATTTCCATAGATAACAATAATAAGATTATTAAAATATATTTTTTCTATAATATTTAACCTTGGGGTTTAAATAATAAGTTAATGTCTTATTTGTTGAGGTGATATTTCCAATTTACCGGAAACTTTGTCAGAAATAAAGGAATGTGCAGACACTATATCAAACAAAACTTTAGAAAAATATGGGTAAACAAATAGGGTACCTAATACAACATCATTGGATGGCCCGAAATCTAATGACATAGTAACAAAGGATCTCCCTACACTTTTATACTTATAGTCTGACTTCTTTTCATCATTCAGATATTTCATTGGGACAAAATTTTCATAATGACCCATCTCACCACAATTAAAACACTTAATAGTTTTCTTATTGGTATTAGCCTTAATATCATTTTCATTACAATATTGGGCCATATTTTCTAACTCACCACATTGAAAACAATTCGTGGTTTTGGTAAGGCATTCCCCAGGGTTCTTTTTTGAAAACTTTTCACAATCTTGAAACAAGACTTTCTTACCATCAGATTTATATGATTGATTCATACCCATATCTTTCCATATGGAACTCTTTTTAGACTTATTTTTTAAGTGCATGTGATCATCAAAAAACTCCATTTATACCCTCTCATCACATTCAAAAAAAATTTATAACTTTTTAAATCCTCAGAGGCCAATTCTTCTCAATACCTTGACTTCAATACTATATAAAAATTGATGGTTTTTCTATCAAGATCTAGAATACTTTTAGAAGCATACCACACCAGTTGGGTGAATTTATCTTTATACATGGCCAATGAATCTTTCTCCTTCTTCAAATCAATGAATTTCTCCTCCGTCTTATGTCGAACCACTTTTGGAAAATATTTTTTTATATTGAAAATACTTTTAAAATGCATCCCACTCCGAGGTATCGATCTACTCAATATCCCGAATCTTCATCACCATTGACCACCAATGATCAGTTTATCCTTCAAAATAATAAATGTAAAGAGATACATTTTTATTATTTAAAAATCCCATAACTTTAAATATCTTTTAAAGGGATTTAATCCATCCTTCAGCAGTTACTGGGATTGAAGATCCGCTGAAAGTAGGAGGGTGTTTCCCCATAAAATGTTCCACTATATTCATGTTCCTTTCTGGTAGATCTAGTTATTCTCTTTCATGGATTCCACAACCATTTATTTCCTACATTAGATGATCCATTATTATCACAAACTTAGAGGTTCCGATCCATACCATCACAAGCTGTACATTCAAAATGATATCATTCCGTCGATGCCTCTCTACATCTGTTTCCATGTTTCTTCTATGGAAAATTGTTCTGATCAAACATATCTTAGCCAAATAAATATAGTATTCTTTAAATTCTATTTCATTTAAAATTAACCATAGTGTAAAAATAATTTATTATATTATATTAAAATCATCATAACCACTAAATTTATCTAAACTATCCTTTAATACCATCTATAATGACATGTCCTTATTGCATTGTATAATACTGAATTTTGTTCAAGAACTAAACTCCTATCACATTGAGGATATTGTAAATTTTAGAGTTTATAGAATTGGGATATAACACATACATAACATTCCACATTTATACAGAGTAGATACCTGAAAAATAGTATCTATTTCTTCCAAAATATAAAACTTTTCAAATAAAACATATTTTCTTTAATGAATCTTCATAACATTTAACATAGATTCCTTATTTTCCTTACACATCCTTATAACCTATTAAAATAATTTAAAAACAAGGGATGAGCACAAAAATCTCAGTAAGGGATATAAAAAGCGGAAAAACAAAACATTATTCCTTGAATACTTTTAAACATATGAAACAATTTTCAGAAAGATATACTTGTCACCCATATATACTACTTTGTGAAAATTGAGATTTCCACCAGATTACCAAAAAACATTAAAAAATGTAATAGAACCATAAAGGTATCTTGGGATAATTACTTAATTATATTTTAATCCGCATGGATACTTTATGAATTGTAAACTTCATGGTTACCTTACAATGTAACCATCACAGCTACCATATGGTGTAACCATCATAGCTACACATGTAGTAACCATATGACCGAACTCCAACTTACACATACCCAATGAATTAGAGGGAGATATAGGTTCCAACATTAATCATAAACAATCCCCAATAACCATAACATATTCATCAAACTAGAATACTTGTATAAAAACATTAAATTTTAATTTTGAAAGACTATAAGATTAAAAGTGGAATTTCTAAGAAAAGTCACATGAAAATAACATATAATTTTACATGAGAATAAATAGAATGAAATTAATATGTGTATAAAATGTAAATAAACATAATAAAACACAATATAAACAAAAATTAATCACAAAAAATATCTTAAAACCACAGAATTAATAAAGTATAAGGTTAGCTCAATGAATGGAAATTGGGTTAAGAATTCCTTTACCTCGGGTTTGTCTAACTTAAAACTTGTTTAAAAATTTTGAATAATGATTAAAGGAGTGTTATTAATATCTTAAGGATAAATATTCATGTTTATAACAACTTATATGATCATTTAATAACAACATTTGACCTATTAATTGATAGTATTTTGTTTCTTCCATTGTTTTAGGTGCATTCTTTACATGATTTCAATGACCGGTTTGTATTTAATTTTCTTGTCGTATAGAAATGAAATTCTAGAAGTGAACTTAAATGGTACTAATATTATTATATAAATTTTAAATGATACCAAAAATTATTTTTTACCATATATGATGATTCATAATTATATAATACATTAATGATATTTTTTCAGATCATTTTTGGCGGTTCCTCGATAATCCAGAACTTGTTTCATTATATAATTCAATGTGATGCATATAAGTTCATTCCAGAAACTAAAATCGGTTACATAATAAAATATAAATTATGTTTCAAACATTTAATGGGTTTTATAATTATATTTTAATTAATTAATGGAAATTGAAAGCTCATCGTCCACATTTTTTGTAAACAACACATCACAAACGATGTTTTTTATTATTTTTAATATGAGAGGAAGAGGAGAGGAAGAAATATGATGAATTTTTTACCTGAACATGATAAAATACCGAATATATATGATTATATATATTTCATACCTACTGCATATGGGTATGGGAGGTGTTTATAAGAAAATAAAGGAATTTCAAATAAAACACATGAAAATGAAAGAGGATTCTTACCTCTTCATCTCTTCTCCATGAGATCATCTTTAAGGGATTTTGTTTTGGGCTTTTGGTGAGAACATTAGGTCTTAGACATGGGGAATAGTATTTTATAGGGTATTTGTTAGAACATAAAAAATTATAGTGGCATGATAGGAGTGATAGGTAGTGGGGATTTATGATGATATTTATAGTGGAGGAGAGGAGGGATTTTACATTATTTTAATCATTATTTTAATATTTTTGTAGAAGACTATGAATAGTAATAATTTTTGTGATTAAAATATTAATGAGAGAATGTATGTTAAAAAAAAGTGGGATTACATCAGTCATGATGTTAATAATAGTGTATTTAATTGATAATTTGTATATACGGTATTTTACTGTATTTCACTATTCATAAAAAATTCAAGAATTTCAGAAAACTACCTGAAATTCAAAATAACCTTTTTCTGACATGAATAATTATGAAATGAACTCCATTTATTGAAAATAATTTTCTAAATATTATTAATTTGTTTTTTTAAATAAAATCACACTTTATTCAAAAAATAACAATTTTAAAACTATAACTGATTTTATATCACCTTGAAAAATCATTCAAGATCACATTATCTTATAACCAAAAAAAATAAAATAATAATATGATTTACTATTCTTAAGGTTCATATTACTATTAATATTATTATTCATAAGGTTATTTTACCATTTAATAAAAAACAATTTGGTTCAATCAGAATCCAAATAACATACTAATCACAACCATAGATGACCAGTTTTTGAAATTCAAATCATATGAGAGGAAAAATAATGTTTATAGGGCAGTTATAACTATCTAAATAAAAATTCTTTCATTAATTTCAATTTATTTTTAAAACCTTGGGGTGTAAAAAACCTTTCCTTCATTTCCTCGAAATTTTCTTCACATTCACCAATCCAAAAAACTTGGCACCCTTCAAAGCTGACATGGTGAGTGGATTTCACCACCGTGAGAAATTTTCAAAAAAACCTTAATAATATATATCCATAAAAAGAAAACTTCATATCTCAATTAATATGGTCAGTATTTTCTAATATTCAATAACTTTGGTCATTTATGGATCCGTCAATATACCCTCATATGAGATTATATTACTCAAAAAATGAAACTTTTTAGGGATGAAATTCACACTTGGTAAAATTTTCACATAAAAAATCTTTCATTAGTGTATTTAAAAAAATACTCAAATGATCTTCCTTATATTTCTTGACCTTTGAATATATAAGTATATCATTTATATAAGTCTAAATGAAACTATTCATTTTAGTCTTTAGAGAGTCTATTAATCAAATGCATAAAGATAGTGGGAGCATTATTATGAAAAAATGGAATCAAAATAACTTTATACTATCTATACCATGTATGGAATATTTTAATATGTATAACAAATTTCATAACCCTTAATTAATTATATCGAGAATGAAAGTCTAAATTAGATATGTATTTATGAATATGATGTTGATCAAAAAAATCAAAACTACAAGGGATAAGATACTTGATTTTGATTTTGATCCTATTATTTTAACGATAATAAATATAGAGTGGAGTGAAAATATATTTCATCCAAATAAAAATAACAATTTTACCACCTAGTGACACAATTTTCTGAATGAATCCCTTGATAATATTCTCTTATACTTTCTTCTTCAGTTTTTGAAACTCAATAGGGGCAATCCATATGGAGTCCTCGAAATAGGCATTTCACCAGGTATGATCTCTATTGGAAACTAAAATTCTTGATATGGTGCATGACATGGAAAATCTTTAGGAAAAAAATCAAAAATCCCATAAAATAGCTATATATTTGATGTTGAGTTTCTCCACAACAATTTGATATAAATATCCATTTTGAATTAGAATCCTAAACCATATAATGAATGTTGTTTCCAAAAGATGTTTATATTTTTTGTCATATTGATATTATATCATAGTTTGGTTCAGAATATCAAATGTGACTTCACTTCCTCAATAATTGATGTGGGATTTATGAAAATAAATCCAATACATGGATTATATAATATAAAATAAATCATTTTGAGAATAACACTATTTATAAGAAGCACATTGAGACAAAATTCAATTGGATAAGATTCACAGACTTGATATGTAATTATCATAAAGTTATGATTTTCACTAATAATTCAATATATAATCATTAAGTAGGTATTGTGACACCCTTATATAATTCTTCAGAAATAAATGAGTGGGTAGATCTATAGTCAAATAATAAATTTTCAGATCAAGAGTGTATGATATGTGTACATTTTCACAAATTATTATTTTACCCCTCATAAGGAACATTGATCTCCTGATATTTCAATTTATCTCTAGCATTAAGTTGTTAATTACATCTATCATCATCATTAACCTTTGTTTTTTAGAATTTTTTATCCTAATTCCCATACTCCTTGTAATTGAAACAATTGAGAGTGGGTGGTTCATTAAATAGTTTCCCCATCATTAACTAACTTCTTCTTCCTATTAATTTAGCACTCGATTTCTCAATGGCCATCTTTACCATAATTAAAACATTTACCATTACCCTGAAAATAATTTCCATCATGTTTCCTTATATACTCTAATCATAGAGGAAATATTATAATATTCTCTCCGTGGTCTTTATGACTCCATTTAAATTAAATATTTAATTTCTTATTAAAACCATGATATTTATGGATAACACCAATATCCACTCCATCATGATAAAACGTTGAATGATTTATTCACATGCATTGAATTCCCATATGGATAATTTATTTTGGAGAATTTTTTTCGATCCACTAATGAAAATTTAAACATTAATTTAATGTTGGATGATTATAATAGAAGTGTACATTAGAAAACGTTTAAAATTTTCTAAATATGTACTAAAAGATTCATCACCCTTCTAATTTAGGTCAATTAATTCCTTCTTTATTTTCAAATAAAAAATATATAGAATTTAATTATTGAAATATAATCTCAAAAACTCACCCCACTCAATGAAGTCAATTTTTTCCCATTTCCTCATGTTCATGATAAGAGTATTCCATTGATCTACTTCACCATCCAAATGAACAAAAACTAAAATAAAATTTCATATCTTAATCACTGGATAATTGAAAATATATTTTCAGTGGTATTGATCCATTTCAGAGAAAATTGTAGATAAACAGACCAACTAAAAGAGGTTATAATTTTCCTCATGAAGGTCTCAAAATAATATTGTTCCCTCATTTTATCATTTGGAATCTCAGTACAATTCATGGTTTGAGAAATTTAAGTAAGAATAATAACATGAAATTTAATTCCATCTTCAATAACAAGTAGTTTTTGAGGTTTAAAATCATTTAATTTTCCATAACATTCATTATTATGATGATTAATTCATGTTCTATCCACTGACTAAAAAAATCATAGTGTGAGAGAAAATAATCATAGAGAGAAACAACATAATTATGAAGAATAATCTATAGGATATCTAAATCCTGACATCTTATTTCCAGTCTATAACACCTAAGTATTATCATTGGTAATTAATGTTTATCATTTATGAAAATCCTTTATAATGGCTTATAAAGAATTTTTTTAGTTGTCCAAGAGTATCCCCTGGTAGTGTCAAACTAAGGAACAAGTAAGAGAACACTCATCGTGAACTACAATGATTGTTGGGATATATTTATGGAACTATTTTGTGGTTATTACCCATATATTAATATATATTTACCCACATAAACATGTAATGACCAGACGAGGATGTTTTCTGTGGAAAACCAAACTCCATTGTTTTCCATAACTTATGAAATTTTCGTACACATTTAATTATCCAATAGATTCTAACTAATGTTTACTTATCCAAGTTTCCACGGTTAATTAACACTTGTTTTTATTCCAACTACAGCTACCCATAATTCTCATACATAAATATCCTATATTATTAGATTAATTTTTATTATTAATCATTACAATATATACTAGAATCTTGTCGGTCTCATCTATTTAGAAACTTGGATACATAATTTTTTTTATAATATATCTAAATTATCTCACACTGTGTTCTTCATAACAATCACCCTTTTTATAAATTTCATGTTTGAAACCATTCCTCATAACCTAGAGGAAGGAATCATAAGAATGGGTGAGATCTGATGCTTAGTAAGGTTAAATAATAGATATATCAATGATAAATTAATAATAACATCATCATAATGGAATAATATATTTAGTATAACATTTAAAAACAATTCCATGAATATCATTGATCATAATATTGTGTCATGGAATAAATCATAGTATTTAATAATATCGGAATCATAATGTAATCAAAGAAAATGGTCAAGAAATCATAGCATCAACATAATACATAATTTGGTTAAATATATATATGTTTGTAAAATCATTACCTTAGTAATGAATTAATGAAAAGTCTATCATAATAGATTATTTTCACTCCCTAGTCCATCAGTTCATTTTTCATGGTTTACAGCCAATATTATCATGGTGGGTAATGTCCCTTACAAAACCAAGTTCACTCCCCATTACAGTCCTTATTATCTCACAAGTTATCCTTATTTACCTAATGTATTGGAGGGATATATAATTTTAAGTCCACATATAACATAATTAAAATCATACATATATGTTCTAAAATATCATAAAACATTAATTATATTATACCCCAACAAAATAAATGTGTTTTATAAATGTTTCAACATTCATCCAATCATAACCCATGAAAAATATCTGGGGTTCACAAAAATCTAGTCATAATAATCACAAACCATATAGATAAAGATTAAGTATAGTATCATTAGATCATATATCAATAAAGTTTACGTAACATCAAAAGATGTCATCTTAGATGAAATATTACTTTAAAAGATCACTAGAACATTCCATGAAGAGAATATCATTTTCTTTTTTAAATAACATATTAAAATATATATTTTTCTAAATTTAATTTAAATTTTTTCGTTAAAAACAATCTTATAAACATGTAATTGAATATTTAAATCATTTAGTGTCCATGAAGGTGGGAAATTTTAGTCATGTCATGTATATAAAAATATAAATTCCTTTGAAATTTTTGTTAAAATGTCAAAATTATGTCATTCAGAAAATGAGAATAAGATTCCCATAAAAAAATTTTGTAAAAATTTAATCATGGGTAAAAATGAATTTAAATAGTATTTGGATTTTTTTAAAAAAATACATTTTTAGAAGACATTAATATACGATAAAATGGATTTAAGGCTGAAAAAATAAATATAGCCATTTCTCTAAAAACATTTTTTTGGTCTTTTGAGTTCTTAAAGAGAGGAAAATGAAAGGGAAACATGTAATCTTTAAGAATAATCAGACATGAATTTAATTCATGGTATTATTGAGAGATAATTCATATAATTTAATCATAAAATATTTTATCATAAAAATTCCTGGTAAACAATGGGATTGTTTCATAAATCCCTTACTTTGAGTTCGAATTTCCTTGAAAGAGCTTTAACACACACTTCTTTGGTATTCCTACTTTATATCCTTTTTTAGGGACCATTTTAATGGAGTTTTAATAAAACCAAAACTCTAATTAATGTATAGGTATGTTTAGAATATTATTTTTTAGGTTTTGGTTTAGCTAGAAGGCTAAAAGTGATATAAATAAGAGAAATAGAGTGGTGTTTTTATATAACTTGGGGGGGCACACATGTGATTTCAAAAATCTTAAAATATAACAAAGTCATTATCAAGACAAATGTTTCAAAATATCTAGATATTTTAAGTTAGGATATGATGGGGATGAAATATATCTATTAAATATGATATAGACAAGTTTACTTGTCAAATTTACCCTTATATCTTGGTTTAACCCCTTATAAAACTATTTTTCCCATTTCCACGGTAAAAAATTATCTCTTTAATACTATTTATTATGAACAAGCATTAAATTGGTGTCATTAAAAAATTTGGAAACTCTGATTCAAAATATGGAATCCAATTTGTCAAATTCAATCTTTATAAGTATAAGAAATTAATTTCAAAATACATTCAGAAAATGTGAAGAAAAACATTTTTCAAGAAATTTTTTTTCTTAAGTATACAATGTATTTATACCAAAATACACATAAAATTAATTAAAATAACCCTAATTAGATTATTTATAATATAACTAAATTAATTTTTCTTTTAAAACCATTATAAAACAAAATGGAAAATTTTATACTCTTTAAACAAAAATACACTATTTAATAAAAATATGTATTTTTCACTATTAAAAAAATATAATTTTCTAGGAAATTATCATAAATTCCCTCTATGTTAATTTTGATATGATTATTTAAAAAAGAATATGAATTATTCAAATAAATTTCCTAAATTTAGAAAGATTAATCATATTATTTTCTTATAAAATGTATTAAATTACCATTTTTTGGATAAAGTATTTTCAGAATAATATAAGACATCACTAAGAATTGAGAATTTATTTTTTAATATACTTTATTTATCTAAAAAAATTATACATTTTTTTTAAATTTTGTTATTTCAATTAATATCACCAATTTAATGTCTTATTTATAATAGTAAAATTTATTGTGGTTAATTTAGACTTAGGGTTGCGTGTATGACAAGATAACAATGAAAATAATTTTTTTAATATATATATACCTAAAATTATTGGGGTGTTAAAATTTTAGGTTAAGGGATAATTTGACGATGAAGTGTGGGATATGTTTTTTGGTGAATTTAATTTCTAGTGAGGGGTTATCACCTCATTTTGTCACTATTTCAGATGAATATTGACTACGCTGAAGCAGGTGTGGCTCTGGAGTGGAGCTCGACCTGGGGAAAATTTAGTGTCATAGAGGAGGGTGGCTGGGCCACAGGGGCCTAAGGATTTTCATCCTTATATTTTCCAAATTTGAGTTCTCTATGCCATATGTAGGGAACTACACCATAGTGGGTGTTCAAATAGGATAACCATTCATACACTGAGGAAGGTGCACCATGGTGGGTGTTTGGGAGGTGGTGACATGTCATGGTTGACATAGTCACTCCATGGTGTTGCTCCACTAAGTTATTTATTTATCATTTTTCCATTTCACCTCAATGAATTTTTATGGTTTTGACCCCTTTTCCCCTTTCTCTCACATGTTTGGACATGAGGAGAGATCATAATTCTCACCCTTAATTTTCTTCCATGGGTCCATGCTCATTATTTATCGATTCCTGGCATTCCATTGAGGTTGACTCTTACATTGTTCATCCCCTATCTCACCCTTATTAATTTTCCCTCAGTTTTTTCTTTTCCTAGAGATCTTAAATCCCAAGAAGAATTAATTTAGGGTTATCGTAGGTTCTAATAACGAGACTTCATGTTTCTAGTGTTTGTAGATGTTGTTTCCTTGATCAATTATGATTTTATTATTTAAGGAAATGTGTTGGGATTAGTTTCCTCTCAAATTGTTATAACATCCTATATAAATCACTTTTATATTTCATGTAATTAAGTTCCTCGGGTTATTTGTGAATCCTTATCATGGAATTATACCTATATATGAAACTTATAATGATTGGTAAATGATTTTCCTTGGTTTATCATAGTTGGGATAAATGTTGGTTTTTGGTTTTCTTATATGAATTTTCAAATTGAACACTAATATAATCCTAGAGATTTATAAAATGAATGAGGTGTATTTAAATGGTAAATTTTGAAAATTAAAGGGTTTCTTAGCACTTTTTTATTTTCCTAGAAGGGATTTCTTGGTTTTAAAAAACTATTGGAAATAGGGGTGTGTTTGAGCTATGTTAATGTGTTTAAAGACTTATTAGTGTTGTGTTTATTTTACAATGCATTGAAATGTTTTTAAAGGGGAATGTTTGATTAAAAAATTAATTTAAATCGTTATTTAGTGGAGTATTTTAATGGTTGATAATGTAGCTTGGTATTCCAAGTGGGTTTTCAAAGGCCAATTTAACACTTAGTTAAGAAAATTTGATAAAAAATTATGACTTTCCCAAAATTGATCTTCTTTATTATATGATACTTGATGTGGATAATGGATCTAGGGAGATGTTTGAAATTGTTTCTTAGGATTGGATGTGAAATGGGTTTTTTTATATTAGAGTGTTGTAGGTAAGATATATTTTTTCTTATAATTTATTATTATTTCTTTTGATGAACTTTTGATTAATTTATTTGAATCACCTCAAACTTAATATATCATGAGAAACCATATTAATGTACAAGAGATTTAGTTTAGGTTATACAAATATTATTGGCCGGATTCAAATATGGGTTCTAATAGATATAACCTGATTAGACTGTGGGAGATGATCAATATGACTGAGTAAGATTATGATATATTACCCTTATATTCAATCTCTCCAGTATGTATAATAACATCTGATGTGTCATCCCATGTATTTTCCTATAATTCCATGTTTTTATGGAGGATTTTATAAGGGATCCATTTTCCATTATTTTTTATTATCCTCAAATTATATACTTGATTTGGTAGTACCTTTGGTTTTTAATAATTTTATTATTATTTATTGATTTTTTAGTTCCTATTTATAATTTTCTGCTTATCTAGTTGTAATTTGGGTTCAAATTCAAATTTATTTCTAAAATAGTTTAGAATGTATGTTTTAAAATGAAAAATATAGTGCTTGATAAATAGGATTTAAGAAATAGTTTTAAAATATGTAGGAAGGGAAGGATGAGGTATGTTATAAAATTATACATTTAAGAAATGTTCTATCAAAGATAAATTAAAAGGGTTTGGATTTTATTTCATGACCTTAAAGGTCATCATTCCATGGTTTAAAAATGTTTATCTATGATTTTTATTCCACAAATGTTTTATTTGGGAAAGGTGGATGTTCTATGAAAGTGACTATGACATGTTATTTATTTATTATTTACACTAGCTCGTAGAATCCTAATTGATAGTTTTTGTTCAAAAAAAATTTATGAAATGTTTTATGATTGGAATTTAAATAAACGATTAGTGAAATTATATTCGTCATGCTTGTCTCACATACTATATATACATATGTGTGTGTGTGTGTGTGTGTGTGTTTGTGTATGCAGATATTATGAATTCTCACATGAGCCAAGTTTATTTCCCATTCATTGGATGTTCTTTTGGTCCACAGTTGGATGTTGGGGGATATAATGAGTGATTATAGGAAATGAAGAGGTTTTTTTGGAGTTTTTTGGGAACAACTATATTTTTATGATGTTGTATCAGTCAATTTTCCTTAGGTTGTGTATCATGTTTTGTTTCTGATTCTATTTTACTTTATTTGGTGATATATTTGTTTATTGTTAGTTATATATATATTTCATTATGACAAATTTTGTTGATTTATATATTTAAAACTATATATTTTATGTACACGGATATCCAAAATAAGGATAGGTTATGATATATTCTCTAAAGCTTAAGTTTCCTTTTTTGAAAAGGCCCAGGAAAGATCTATGTGATCACTGAGAGGGGGAGGGGTGAATTAGTTATATATTTTTATTTTATGTTTTATTATTTATGAAATAACATTTTTATCCTATTAAAAGGTTAAAAATTCTCATAAAACAAAATCATAACCACTATCACAAGAACACAATAATTTAATTGGTTTACTACCCTACAAGACTATTTAGCCTTTATTAATGTTCATAAATAATCCAATACAACACAATCCACATGGAAAAGAATTCTTCATTTTAGGTTTCCAAAATTAGAGAATATTATTAAACAAGCATTGAAAGTTTATTAAAAAAAAATACATATTATGTTTTCATAAATAAAATATAAAAAAATCATTTCATAAAAACTTTAGAAACATTCACAAATAGGCTTAAAATGTTTTCACTATTATGCTTTTACTTATTCTCTTTTTTCTCTTCTTGAAAAAAACATCTTCTTCTTTAACTTTATTCCCTAATAGAAATTGTGAGCTTTATCCATGTATTTTTTTATGAAAAAATTATAGTTTCATTGTTCATCCATTTTCATTTTCCAAAAAAGGTCATCTAATGAAAACTTCATCATACTTTTTTTCATCCAATTCAACTTGTTATAAATGTTTGTCTAGTTAATTTTTTTTTTCTGTCTATCCCTTCTAAATTCAACACTTAAAAGAAAAAAAAAATAATAATAATTATTATTATTATTATTATTATTATTATTATTATTATTATTATTCTTATTATTCTTCTTATTCTACTTCAACCAATATATTCCTTCATTGGTAACTTCCTTATCAAATTTTTGAAATAAAAGTCCTCTCTATGTCTCTCTATGAAACCAACATTTCACCACATTATCTTTTTAATTTGTGAATAGTCCAAAAAACATAATTTGTACTTTCATACGATTTACAGATTCATGACTAGGATAAAAGGAAGAATTATAATTTCACTTTCTAGGTTTATAAAAACTTGAAATTCAAATAGCCCTCTCCAAAATTTTGGAAAATTCAAACATTCACTATACTCCTTAAAACTATGGAAGGGTCATGGATCTTTCCCCTATGATATTTAAAATTCTAAATGATATATTTAGCATAATTAAATTTAATATTATTATGAATTTCTTCAAAAATAACTTCACTTCAAAAAACTATGTCTGAAAAAGTTATCTTGGAACACTCCATAGAGCTTCTCTATCCAGTGAGAGTTTGTCTGATGATCCAAAACATTTCAGAGGAAATTTATTGAATTCTTCTCCAAAAATGTTTCATATTTTGATTTATTGCATCATAAAACATCAAATTATAACTCTATAAATTTTATGGGATTGATCTGTTCAGACTTTTTATGATGAATAAACTCCAGTAAAGCAATTTTTGATCTTATAAAACATTTATTAATAAATTTTTAATTATCCATTTTATATACATTTTTCACACTTTTTTCTGATGATATTTTTACTAAAATTTTGTCAAAACATCATAAAAGAACCTTAACTTCTCAACTCCATATATTCTCATCCATGTAGATTTTACAAAGAGTTCATTTGATTGAATTCATCTAAATACATTGTATGATTCACCGGTTTTCATCATTATCTCTTTGAACATTGAAAGTATTTATTCTATCTTCCATACATAAGAAAACTTCAATGCAAACTTTTTTGCTTTGAAAACTCCATAAACTCATCCAAAAACTATGTTTTGAGAACTTTCATAGATCATTGTATAATGAAATTTATATACTTGAAATAATTTCTCCCCCTTTCTCCCAATTACATTGATCATGAAATTTTTCAACCCATGATGTTTGAAACTTTTAGAACATCAAAACATAACAAATTTTTATAATTGAATATTCCATCATATTTGAACTTTGTAAACATTACGAGATAAAATTTTATCCCTAAACATCATCTAATTTCATCTGGTATAAAAAGTATATTTGGTGGAATCAGGTTAGGAAACCTTTTGTAATGTCCGGACCTGTGTTCCACACACTGGTACCCTTAGACAATAGGTCACACGACCTCAATCATGAATCCTTGTACGCTAAAAGTTGATGACTTGTAGCGAGGGACTATTATCAATCATTGAGAGAATATAACCTATTTTTCATCTGATAAATACACAAGTTGACATAAATAAACAATAACAAATAAATAACCAAATTATATAATGAAGAGAAAACTACTAGTATAATAAAATCCACAAAGCCAAAAATAAAATAAAAAACTAAACAATAGATAATTCATTCCATAAAACATGTCCAATGTAAAAATGAAAACTCAAAAGTAAAGATATTTAGGACTCTCATGTAGGTCTTGAACCATGTAGGGTTCCCTAATGTTTTCCCCATCCTGAAATTCGTAATCTAACACAAGGAATTTCCGCTTAACTTATACTAAAACCATGAAATATATTTGGGTACAGATCAATCAGCCCGAGTAGGGTGTGAGTATAGCTCGGTATGCCACCAGCCAAAACATTTAAAAGTATATCTAGTCAATAAAAAATGTATTCAATTGTATAAAGAAATAAATTCAATTCATAAATACATTGTTATAACAATATCAAATTATTATTATTTTAACCAGATAAACTCCCAGGTTCTCAAGGGCACATGAACGTCGATACCTACTTCAATCTATATTAGATTCTAGATAATCTACAAGGGATATCTTTTATTAGAATGCCACTTTTACCATTCTATCTCTCATTTCGTATCTAAAAAAGTCATTTTTACATTCTATATCTCAATTCTAATATGAATTCCATTGTTAAAATTAATTATTTCATTTATTAATTCAAAAATTAAATAATCATATCAATATCATTTATTAATTTAACAATTCATTAATTTTCTCAATCTCATTAACTAACTCATCAATTAATTAGTCATCTCATTCCTATTAATTATCTCACCAATTAATAAATACTCACAATCTAATTAATTAACTCAATAGTTAATTATTCATCTTAAACACACAATCAATTGATCAATTAAAAATCCAATTTACAATCTCATAATACTATAATTAATTCAAAAATTAATTATTCAATTTAATAATCTAAATATTTCCTAGTTAATTCCAAAAGTGATAAATCAAATCAAATATCCCAATATCCCCTATTAAATTGCATAAATAATTACTGAAATAAAAAATATCAGTATCCTCAAATTAATTCCACAGTTAATTACTCACACTCTATAATTCCAATATCCCAAATTTCCTATTTTAAATTTATTAAAAAATTCAACTATTTAATTAATTCAAACACAAACCCAATTTTTAAAGATATAATAAGAATTCTACAAGAACATAAAAATAATTGAAACAGACACTTTGTTATTTGAATTATAGACCACCTACCTCAATTCATTGTGGTATGATCACCCAATATAAATCCCCAAAATTTGAACGGCACAATAACGTAGAATGAGATCTGAATCTAAAATCCTAAATAAAGATAAAAAAATCAAGATCCTTAAAATCAAGATCGAGATCAAAAATACTAAATCTAGATCCACAATAATTGATCTAGATATTAGAAAAATAGGAAGAACATCATATTTCTTGAATGGGAGAAGGAAGGAAGAGGAACTAGAAACCAAGTGAGATAGGATTCACTTATAGTAGGAAGTTTAAATATTCGATTCAGCCTTTGAATAGAAAATAAAAGATGTCGGAAAGGCTTTGAATATATTATTGAGGATACAAAATTATGAAATAATACATAGGGTTGAATGGGGGTCAAAAAAGAGTTAATATGGAAATTTGAGTGACAAAAAATCTAATTTCAGGGTGAACTAAATTGTCACACTCGGTTAGCTTGGTAGGGGCACACAGTTTACCCTAACCGTGTTCCTAAACCACGTGCTTCTATTATAGGTGTTCATGGTTACTCCTAATAGGGAACATAGTTTGAAAAACCATGAAATGATCTTGAAATTTGCATCTATCGAGGGTTTCATGGGTTTCTAAGACAGGGTACACGGTTAGGGATAACCATGATCCACACATGCACTTCCCTCCTCTCATTTCTTATCAATTTTCACCTTAACTCGCCCTAAGGTAAAACCCAACCAAAGTATTCTCAAACATAGAAAAATGGAATACTTGAAATAAATCCCAATTCATCTACAAAAATGATCAATATCTTATAATATTTCCACATTATAATAATTTGTCCTTGAGATATTCTCCCAAGAAACTCAAATATTACAATCCAAAAAGATCTGTCCACTGAGCCCCCATATATACTTCTATCTCCCAAGTTTCCTATATCTCATGTCTATTCTACCACAATATGTGAACTATTAGCGTGGTATTTTCCCTCAATGCTTTATCACTATGATCTAATAAATGTATTAGATGTTCCTCAAATGAGGAATCTTTATCAATATCAATATCATCCACATAAATCACATGACAAGGTTTAGGGTGATACCATAAAAGTTGTGAAACATGAAAAACATTATGCATAACACTTTATCCATGTGGAGGAGATAATTGGCACCCCACTATCCTGATCCTCCCCATAACTACAAACAATCCACCAAACCTCGGTGCAAGATTTCTCTATCAATGATTCCTATAGTGAACCTACCGAGGTGACACCTGAAGGAATAAATGATCACCCTTTGTTAAATCTAAGAGTTTTCAAAGTCTTCCAGTATATGAATTTTATTTACTCTGATCTGTAGACATACACTCCTGAATCAATTATACTTGCTCTGTCATCTCCGGCATGAGACTCTGTACCAACAACTCTGACTCACCTACCTCCATCTAGCATAAAATTTATCTACATTTCCTACCATAAAGAGCATCGTATGGTACCATCTGTATAGTTTCCTAATAATTGTTGTCAAAGAAAAACTCCTCCAAAGATAGGTACTTCTCCCATGATACACTTAATTCAAGAACACACACTCAAAACATATTGTCAAGAACCTATATTGTATGCTCTGACTTCCCATTAGTCTTTGGGTGGAATTTCATACTTAACAAAGCCTTTGTACCATATACCTTTTGTAATATCAACTAGAAGTCTGAAGTAAAATGTGAGTCATGATCTGAAACTATTATCCATGGTACCCTATGTAGATGAACTATCTTCTAAACATACAAGCATCCCATATTCTCCAATGAGATTTTCTCTTGTATAGTCAATAAATGTTATACCTTTGTGAGACGGTCTACAATCATTGAATATCAGCACTCATCAAAGTCGTCCTAGGGAGACTCACCAAAAACTCCCTGGTAACTTCATCCCACTTTAATTCCAGAATGGTCAATCACTATACTAAACCACCAAGTTTTTAATTCTCAACCTTCACATATTGACAAGTGTATAATCATGTCACGAACCCTTCTATCTCCCTTTTCATTCTCATCTACAAAAAATATTGTCATAAGCCATTATACATTTTGGTCACACCTGGATGTACCACCAACATCAAGGCAAGAAATTCCAACATTATCTCCTCTGATATGTTCGAATGAACAAAAAACTTGATTTTTGATGTAGATGATCTCATCCTCAAATATCAACTAGTATGAAAGTGTGTCCCAAACATCAAGGCTTTCCCTCAATGATAAACATTCCAGACCATCATGCTGTATGTACCTGATCCATCTTAAAAGTTTAGACTCCATTGAAACTGGTACTAGAGTCATATGATCGTGAATTTCCTAAACCACCACATTCATCTCATCTAGTAGAGTCCCCATATTCCACGCAACACTAGAATCTTGAATATCCTATGTTTATGTTTTTCTGCTTGAAGCATCAGTAAAACTATTTAGTTTTACGGTCATATATGCTAGTTCAAAATCAAATGATTGCATATATTTAACCCATATCCATTGATAGAGATTCAGATACCACTTTGAAAATATATAATTTTTGATTTTCTGATCAGTAAACACATCAAACTTCTCATCCATTAGACAATTCCACGAACAATTCAAATCATAAACCACTATAGACAACTTTAGGTAATGCGTAGGGTAATTATATTCATGTGGTCTCAACAATCGAGACCCAAATGCCACAACTCAATCTCCCTAAATTAACACCACTCCAAGAATAATCTATGTATCATCATAATATACCGTATACTCCTCCCTTATATTAGGTATGATCATGATCGGTGTTGATTCCAAGTTCTTCTGCAGCTTTTATAAAGCATTTTCAAAAGCTCCATACCACTCAAAATTTATCCCCTTTTTGGTCAAGCCCCAAATTGGATCTTCCAATAGGAAAATTCTTGACTAAACCTCTGATAATATCTAACTAATCACAGAAATCTACATATATCAAACACGATCCTTGGATACTCCCAATTAACCACTGCCTGAACCTCCAATGGGTTTACTAACACACCTTCCTCTGAGATCATGCGACCCAAGAAGTGTACATGATCAATCCATAATTGACACTTAGATATCTTGGTTTATAGTCGATGATCTCTTAGTGTAGTTAATAAGATTTTATGATTTTGGGCATGATCATCATGATTTTTGTATTAAAACAAGATTTCATCCACAAATACTACCACAAACTGATCAAGGTATGATTGAAATATCATATTCATTAAGGACATAAACACTCCAAGTGTGTTCTTCAAACCAAATAGAATTATGAGGAACTCATATTGGCCATACCTTCTACTAAAGGTAGTTCATGGTATATCAAAAGGTCAAACTCCAAACTGATGACACCCTAATCTGAAGTCAATATTAGAAAAGACACAAGATCCTCTCAATTGGTAAAAAATACCATCAATTTGAGGAAGAGGATACCAGTTCTTCAATTTCAATCAGTTCAACATATGGTAATCAACAAAATAACACCAAATCCTGACAATCTTTATTATAAAACACACATTTTATCCCAAATGTAGAATAATTTTATGGATAAACCTCTTATCCATCAAATCCTCTAACTGAGTCTTGAGATCTTGAATCTCTATCAGCATCATTTAGTTTGGTTGAATAGAAACTGGTTCAACTCCCCAAATAATTTAAATAATAAATTCCATATCTCTCTCAAGTGGTAGCTCTTGGAAGTCTTCTGGGAACACATCCTGAAACAACTCCAATTATTGGTGGAAGAGCACTAGGTTTCACTGCTCTATCATCAACAATAGACTATAAACCTGGGCAGTGGGCTCTCCCAGTTGCTGAGTAATTGGCCCTGATCGACCTATGTGAATATCCTAATATCCACGGTGTATGTAGTTTTCTGCTTTAGAAGACATAAAAATCACTCTCCTTCAGAAACGATTAATGTGGAATTTGAATGCCACCAATAAGTCTATATCAAAAATTAGGTCGAATCTTGAAATGTCTAAAATGTAGAGATTACACAAAAAAATATACTCCCCAAATTCTAGAGAACACCCCTTACACAAGAATATTTCTATATAACATACTCCCAAAATTGTATCTATCATCAACACCATGATCACGAACACCACCACTAAGCTCAAACCATTAATAGGTTTTATTGAAATAAATGAATGAGAGTCATAATTATCAAATAAGGAACTAGCTAACATAGAATCATTAATAATAGTACCTCTCACTATCGATAGTCCAAACTCTCTATCCACAAGAGTAGGCTGAATGGAATGGCACTTTTCTACCCATATTCCCTATGATGTATTCAGAGTCCCTTGAACTGCACCAATCTACTTATATATGCATTCTTGAAAATAAGTTTCGAGTCCACCACCTCTATCTTCAAGACTAGTAGAACTCCCACTTTCAACATGATAAGTTGTAGAATATGACCTTCTCACACTCTTATTTTATCTAGATACCCCATAATTACACATATGTCACAAGTTCCTGTAGAACTTCTATAGATTCCCCATCTTTCCAGAGGATCAGTACCTCACTGGTGGTCAAGGAAATTGTCTATGACGGTGTCATAGCCTACTACATAGGTATAAAATCATTAGATAAAAGTCTTATACTACTGATTTCCCCCTGGACACTCTATTTTCTCCTAATATAGATAATATTCTCATAATGATTCTTTCTTCTATCAAATGACGTACCTACTAATCATCCAAAAACAACCATTTTTTCAACACTAGAATCATTTTTCAGGTTCCCCTCAACTATGAGAGTTTGATTAACCACTTCTAAAAATTTCTTCATCATAAACTTGTTCACTTGGGACTTAATTTCAAACATTATTCCTTATTGGAATCATTTTTTTGACATAAACTCATCCACTTCCATCGATGGATCAAAGAATTGAAAATCTGTAAATTATTTTGTGTAGTCCATCATGAACATACTCCCCTTTGTCAATATCATGAACCTATATACTCTCTACTACCTCAACATCTCTGTATAGAAGTTATCTAAGAACCTCTAAAATAATTCCTTATATAATATACCATTAGTCTTTCATGTTTGATCCTGAATGTTCCACTAGTTCCTAACTAATGCTTGTTGCATATAAGCATCCAACTTCACCCTGTTCTCATCTAGAGTCTCCATGAGGTCAAGTATAGTTTGGATAGACTCAATATAGAACTCATATCCCTTTGGTTCATGTTCTCAGGAGAAATTAAAAGGATAATGCATCTAAAACTCCCTCCACAAGTTGGAAATGCTCTTCACAAACCACTCTAGGTCACTTTTCCTAAATTTCATCAACTAAGGGAAGTTCTCCCAGAATTTCTCTCCAACATCCTACCTGGTACTACCATTGCCTTATGTCATACTAATGAAGGTTCATCTCTATCCATGACCTACATTAATCCCCTCAACAAGTGTCTTCATAAAAGAATAACTCTATAACTAAATACACTCTCCATAGGGGACATTTCACAACATTAACACATTTAGGGAAAAATAATATTTCACAACATGTTATTTTCCAAACACTACAACATGGTCAAAAAGGGGTGTTGTCACTACCATTGACATTAATACACCTAGGTCTTGGTTTTCAAGGGTAAAAACATTTACATTATTCATTTTTATCATTTAAAAACCCTTTTATTCTCATCTTGAATCATTTTACAATATTTATCAATTTCATGTTAAGCACTGTTTTCATTTCAATTTAACAAGAAGGGAAAACAATTTCATTTCAATAACCGTACACACAATCCATAGTCCAATGGATTTATAAAATGATGCATGTCACAGTAATACTCAGTGCCTAGTATAATGCATGAAGACTCAACTCTCATTCCATTCCTGGCCATGATTCAAATGTTAATTTTTTTTTGAATCATTAAAAATCACATCACTCAAAAAACGTGTCACCCGAGGAAAAATAATATTCAAATATAACAAAAAAAGACAATAAAAAAAATTCACACACTTGGTACTTGGGTTCTGCCCCATGCATTGGATAGATACTACCTTGAACGAGCTCATAACCAAGGCCGGACTCTTCATAGTCTCCTAAATACCTTTCCCAAAAAATATGATAAAATAAAAGTAAAATAAAATTGGGCTCTAATACCACTTTTTATGTCACAAACTGGGTACAAGCGACAGGTTCCCTAATCCGGTTGGTCACAAGACCTCAAGAACACCTCCCTATATGCTAGAGGTTTCTAACTAGTAGCAAGGGTCTATTATCATTCATGGAGAGATTGTACTATATTTTTCAATAGATTAATAAACTAGTGGAAATAAGTAATCCAAAAAATGAATAAACAAATTAGATCACAACCTGAACACTAAAAATATAATAAGATATCCTATTTTGGAATCAAAATATCGAAACTAAATAGTAGATATTGCATGCCAGAATATGTGTCCAATTACAAAATGAAAACTCAAAAGTAAAGACACTAATGACTACCAAGTGGGTACTGAACCACATCTACTTTCCTAATCTATGATCCATCCCAAAATCAATCATCAAACATAGGGAATTTTTATAACCTATCATGCAACCATGAAATCTATTAGGGTAATGATCATGCAGTCTAAGTATGGTGTGAGTATAACTTTGTAAGCCACCACCAACGACATATAAAATAATATAAAGTAAATAACAAGTGTATAATTTTATAGAAATAAATAAATGAAATGAATAAATAAACAGTTATCATTTTATAAAATTATTCTTTTTTTAGCCACATAATCTCTCAGGTTCACGAGGACACCCAGACCTCGATTCTTTCTTTATCCCATGCCGGAGTCTAGACTATACCTAAGGGATATCATATCCTAAAATGCTACTGTTTTCATTATATATATTAGTCTATATCTCATAATTTCATTGTTACCACTATAGTTCTCAATTATCATATTAATCCCATTATTAAAAATTATTAGTTAATTTATTAATTGAAAAATTAATTAATAATCCCAAAATAATTAATTAACTCAACAATTAGTTAATCTATTCAATCTCATTAATTAACTCAACAATTAATTAATCATCAAAATAAAATTAATTTACTCAAAAATTAATTAATCATTTCAATCCTATTAATTAACACAATAATTAATTAATCAAATCAATCCCACAATTAAATGACCAATTAATCATTAAATTCTCAATCTCATAATACTATAATTAAATCAAAAATTAGTTATTCAATTTAACAATCTGAACATTTCATAATTAATTCCACAATTAGTTACTTAATTCAACTATCACAATATCCCCAAATTAGTTCCATAACTTATTACTCAAATAAACCATATGAAAATCCTCTAATTAAATCCAAAATTAATTACTCACAATCAATATTTCCAATACACCCAATTTCCCAATTTCATTATTTAATTAATTCACCAATTTAATTAATACAATCTTGTGCTCAATTTTAAATAACTAGTAGTAATTATACAATTTCATACACATAATTTCAATCAACACTTTTGTATTTTAATTATTGACCACCTAGATAAATGTGTTGATGAATGATTACCCAATGGAAATCCCAAAAATTTGAGCAGCACAACGATGTATAATGAGATCCGAATCTAAAACCCTAAATCAAGATAAAAAAATCAAGAACATTTCTATATAGATCTATATCAAAAATAATAGATCTAGATCTAAAAAAATGTGATCTTGATCTAATTAAAAAAGGAATAAAAAAACTTTCTTATATGGGAGAAGAATAGAAGGGGAATAGATAACCAAGAAGGATTGGATTCATTTATTTGAAGTGGTGAAGGTCTTCGATTAGGGATTCAGATCATGAAGAACAGAGGTTCCTATGGCATGAAATCTGTATGGGAGGCTCCAAGATCATAAAATAACACCTAGGTTTGAATGTGGGTTTAATAAGAGTTAAAATAGTGGTTCAGGTGACAGAAAATATAATTTTTTGGTGAATAAATTGTCACACACAGTTTGCTGGTAAGGGGTGAACGAGTTCCCCTAACTATCCACCTAAACCATGAAATTATTTAATTAGGGTTAATATTTACTCTTATGTGGGTTCAAGATTTGATAAATCATGTGTTAACCGCACAATTCCCCTCTATCTAGGGTTGCATTCTTTGTTTGGATAGTGAATATAGTTAAGTATAACCATGTACCACCTTTGCACTTACCTCCTCTCATTTTTTCTCAATTGTTTTCCAAACTCACACTAAGTTAAAACCTAACCAAAGTAGAATCAAACAATAAAAACATAATACTTCAAATCAATCATGATCCATCTCTTTAAAAGGACATGATCTTACACCTTCATCTGATCCTCTTCATCTGATGCCATATGAGTACAATTATCATTTTTAGAAAAATGGGTGATGTGATTTTTGAAGAAAAAAATGATAATAATCTCTATAAAACAATATTTTTAAAAAAAGTAAACAGTACTTCTTTGTCAGAAATTCTAAAAACCTCAAAAACGTTTTAAGATTACTTAGCCTTAATAGTCACCCCATTTAGATTTTGTTTTTGACGAGGTAACATAAAAAACTAAAACATTATAACTCAAGCTATGGATTAATTATCGAACAGTTATAATCCTATGTATAAAAACTTGATATAGGAAACTATAACTAAGGAAAAAAAAACTATATTGTCCATAGGCAGTTTCTCAATAAACTTCTTCCTCAAACCTACAATTAACACAATTTTAAATTTTTCCTATAAGTGAAATATTTTCTATATTTAGTTCAACGAATTGTAAAAATATTCCACACTAATAGAAATCATAGATTACTCATTTAACCCCCATAAATACATTCTCTTTTTAAAAGTTTAGTCACATACTAATGGATAGATTTATTTTACATAACCGCCCATGACAACACTCTCTAAAGACAAGATGAGAGAGGGGGTGGAAGTAATATACCTAAACATTGAAGAGTGGGAGGTTTTACAGATGTGTTCAACCACATATTATAAAATGTTTTATTTGGTAACTGATTAGTAAATATATCAAAAACTTTTTCTGTTGTAGGAACATTCTCCAGATTCATATCATTCTACCCCAAATAATCTTTGAAGAAGTGATGGTCAATATAAATATTCTTTGAATGAGAATTTTTCAATATATTTTGAGTAAATTTTTATAACACTGATTATAAAAACCTAGTATAAGGGGATGCTTCAATATTACTAACAAATCCTCTAACTTATTCTTCATCCACATATGTTTTTTTGAAGATTTAGTGGAATTGACATAATTATTTTCATCCATTCTACGATTTAATGAATTTTTTCTTTTTATTAAAACTAACACAACTTTCCAAAAAAAGGAATTTACAGAATATTTGGACCATTTATCATCAACTCTTGAAACCCAATCAACATTTGTAAAGGAAAAACAATATATATTTACTAAGTTATTATATTTTCTACCAAAACAAGTTGTGCTTTGATATATCTTAGAATTTTTTTTCTAGGAAATAGATGAGAACCTTGTGGAGAACTTTGAAATATTGAACAAAAATTAACAGAAAAAACAAAATGTGTCCCTAAATCCATCAGATATAAAAAACTTCCCAATATATTCCTAAATCCTTTAGGATCAAATTTATTACGTTATACATCTTTTCTCACATTGGTTAACACAAAAATTGTTGTAGAAATTGGTTTTGAATCTTCCATGAAAATGTTCATTTAATGTTCCTTAGAATTATTCTATTGAGATAAGAATATATAATTATTTTTTTAATGATTTTTAAGACTATATAGTATTTTACTTATTTAGGAATGGAAATTTCAAATAACGTTTTCATATTTGTAGATAAATTTTCACAAGTTTCATTATCATTCATAGAAAGGTTAATATCATCAACATAAATAATTATAATGATGGAACCCTCTTAATTTTCTTTGATGTAGAGGTTAATGTTAATTATTCCTCTCTTGGAGTTTAAATTCCTTAAGATAGTTTCTAATTTGGAAAAACATTCTCCCAGAGCTTGCTTCAACCTAGAGATATCCCTCTTCAACTTTCACACATAACATTCAAATTTCCCATTCGTGAAGCTATATGATTTTTCAGTATAATCTACTTTATCAAGATATTAAGAAAATATGACTTAACTTGCATTTGAAAACTTTTATAATATTATTGTGAAATTATAACATTAAATATTCTAATATTTTCAAATATTTCCACTAGAGAAAAGACTCTTCAAAATCAATGACATCAATTTGTTTGTATTATTTAAAAACAAGTTATGATTTGTATTTTATCACTTCACAATATACATTTAACTTGTTTTGAACCCCCACTTTTTACCAATAAATTTTTTATTTTGTTGGTTTGTGTATAAGTTCTCTTGTATCATTATTCTTGATCTGATTCAATCATTCACTCATGAACTCAATCCATTCCTGATACATCCATGATTTATAAACATCTTTGGTCCCATCTTTTGAATACAAAGAAGTATGTAAAATAATCCTTGAATATATTATAGTTTGAACTTGTTTTTATTGACATGAAATGATGTTATAAACTTATTATTTTCCCCAATCCATGGATGTGATATAAGAAGTTATTCCCTATAACTTGAGATAGGTGGGTCCGAAGAATCATCTATTAAAATATCAATATTTTTATGGTCATTAATAATTTTTCACATATCTAAACTTCAAACACCACGTATTTTCCTTATTACACATTTGTATCTACTTATAATGGTTTCTTATAATATTTTTCAATATATTTTACATATACACAATCAATGAAATTTTTTATCTTTATAGTAACATATTTATCCTCTAATATGAAGAGTACATCTAAGAAATATTCCCTCAACACCTCTTTAATGAAACATTATTATATTTACACTTTAAAAATCTAAAATTTAAATACATAAAAACACCCTTAGGTGATTAAAAATTTTAATTTCATTTTAAAAAAGATTTTAAGAAGTCATATTAGATTTGTTTTCTATAAAAAAATAGATTCTGATTATAAAATTATGCACTATTATCCTACCTCTAAAAATAATTAGATGCCTCATATTTGATCAACATTATTCATTTCATCTCCACTAAAATTATGTTTATTCCTTTATTAACACTTTTTTCTATGGTGTTATAGTGTACTAAAATCATGATGAATTCCATTTTTTTAATATAATATATAAACTCCTCATTTTTATATTCTACACCATTATTAGTTTGTATCTTCTTCATATAATATCCACATTCTTTTTTTTGCAATTCCATTTAAATAATTAATAAATTTTAGATACATTGATCAATTTTATATAAAAATAATAATATTCCTAATGCAAGTAATATCATCAATGAAATAAATAATATTATTATATCAGTATGTGTATTATATTTGTGTTAGACCATATATATCAGAGTGAATCATCCTCAAGGTACGATCTAAATCTATACTAAGTTTCTTTTGAAATGAATTTTCTCTCTTCCCTTTTTAAAAAATAGAACAACACAAATATCATCTTTTTCTTATATCAGAAATATCAAAATTATTGTCTCTATTTTTTAGATTTATCATATTTATATAACACATGTTCACTATCCCCTTAATCCATAGCTAATTTTATTCCATCATTCAATGATAGAAAGAAATTACTGCACAACTAACTTGAAATAAAATTTCTTTTGTTTATTTTCCCTTAATAAAAAGTTTTCCATTTTCAAATATCTTTAAAAACTCATTTTTATAGAAAACATTTTTCTCTTAATAAGAACATTATGAAACAACTAACAGATTTTGGTTCATCCCATCCAAAAACATGGAACTTTTAGATTTTAAATTTTACCCCAATGATGGAAGATCCAACACCTTTGATTCTCAGAGTCTCATCATTTCCAAAATTCAATGTACCTTCATTAAAATATTTCGTATTATTGAATACCTTAAAATTTCATATCATATGTAAGGATCATAATCTATCCAAAAACAAGTTTGAATATCCTTTCTTATCTTTGAGAGTAGATTCTTTAACAAGTTCTTTTTTCCTTTATTTTTTTTAATTCAGATTAGACATTTTATATATTAAATAAAGTATTTTTTTTGCACCAGTAACATCTTAAGACATCATTTATAAAGATATATTGGTTTTTTACATCTTTCACATATATTATCTAAATGATGGAATATATTTTCAATCTTCATACCAAATTTCTCAGTGTTCCTATTTTTAGTTGGTTGAATCCCACTCAAATTTTCCTATGGATTCTTATGGGTTCAGTGTATACTAAGTGGTTAAACAAGAACATATATGCAATATTCCAAAATCCTCCAAAATTATATTAATAACTATAGAAATCATATATCCTTCTACATATTTTATAAATTTCATAGTTTTGTTTCTTTTTTCATAAAAATTATTTCTTTAAAATTTGTAAGTAATTTTCACAACAATGTTTTAGTTAAATCAGAATATTTTTTTGTCAGCATCACCATTAGTAGAATCTATTCGTTCCAATTTGATAACCATTGAATCTTAAGGGGTTTTCAATCTAATCATTCTACCAAAAAACCTGTTTTTCTTTACTTTCTTTCTCTTTTTTGAAACATCGTATTTCTTATCAACCTTTGATGATA
Source organism: Viscum album (assembly GCA_963277665.1). NCBI lineage: Eukaryota > Viridiplantae > Streptophyta > Magnoliopsida > Santalales > Viscaceae > Viscum > Viscum album. Next base: position 779,169,260 of record OY728153.1, on the reverse strand, counting down.
AACTTTTTTGAACATTAATTTTTATGCATATTTCAAAACATTCACCAAATTCTATAATTGAGTTTTGGAAATTTAAAATTCCTTACTCATCTTCAGAATTATTTTATTGCATATGTCCTAACTCTTCATCTACTACCATCATATTTTATTTAGTTAAATATTGAGGGTTTTCTCTTCAACATGTTCCTTCATCACCGCATCAATCACATTAAGAAACATGGATTGTAATTAAAGAAAACAATTCTTGACTATTTTCTGAGATATTTTTTTCTTCAAATTCTTATTCTCCCTTTCAAGTATTATAAATTTTAGACGACATTGTTTCAATTTTAATTTCAACATAAATTCCATCTGATTAGATTCATCATTATAAATACTACTTTCATCAGTAAAAAACTCTTTATCATTTTTTTCAAATAAATATATTTCTGGCGGCTTTTAAACTAATGTTTTCACCTTATTTTTCAATTATGTCATTTTTTTCATCATTAAAGAAAAATATTATCCATTTTTATCTAGATAACTTTTTATCCATTCCCATAAAATAGGATTTTGATTTTTTTGTTCCACTTGATAGATATTAGTATATTTTATTCATCTTTTGAAATTTGTTCTATTTCTTTTCTTTAAGGTAAATTTTCTGCCATGTTCCTAATAGATCATTATGAAATGTATTTTAGGGGTAAATTCCATTTTTTACTTTCATGTGACCAATTTTAAATATTTATAAAATAAGGATATAGATTCATTAAAAATATTTACTAACTTTTTCTTTTGTGTTATAGTAACTAACTTATTCATATTAAGGAACTTGCACATATTTTCATTACATAGAAGCTTTGAATGAAATTTCATAATCATCCTTCTATTTATTATTCATAAATTTCTCACTTATTATTTCATATTTGATGAGATTATTATGTGTATCATGTAGAGATATAGTTTTAGGATAACTATATTTCATTGATAAAAAATTGGAAGAAAATATATCTGGAAGAATTTGTAAGAACTATTCAACAATAATTAAATATTCCAACTTCTAAGAAAAGAATATTATGGTTATTATATTGTCATAAATTCTTGAAAACAAGTAACCAACAAATTTATAGTTACCCATATTAAGATTTCCATAAATCAACATCTGAATTTGTAACTTGGATTTATTAACTTTTGAATTTATTTTATAAATTTTCTTAAAATTCTATCAAAAGCCTTTAATAGTCCTATATCCTTTAACTATAAGAAACTTATTTTTAGAAAGTTAAGTCGATATAATATTTTTAGCCTTTCCACCTTTTTCTAATTTTTTTTATCAATAACTATAAGTGGATTATTTTAAACATTGGATTAAAATCCTTCTATTTTAGATTTAAGAACTTTATAACTAAGAGAAATAAGAGATTTTAACATTATGTAGTCGGAAACATGATATTTATATCAATTAAACACTGGAATTCTGTTAACGTACATAATTTTTTGAACATCAATAGAAACATCTAATTTCTAGAATCTTCAGAATGTTTCAATGAAAGAAATATCACTCTAATACTAATTGAAAACCCCAATCATGATCCATGGGACCACTGAGAAGGGGAGGATATGGACCAATGGTCTCCTTTTCTTTTATGTTTTCTTCCATTTGAGACAACCCCCATCACCTATTAAATATTTATAACATTAATAAAAAAAGCACAAGAACAACCAAATTAACACACAAATCTTCAAGGTTCACTATTGAACATCATTTGATAGTCCATTACATGGTTTGAAAATAGTCAGATACCCCACAATCTTCTAAAAAAATCCTTTTTATGTTGTTATATAGTACATGGAATATCATTACACTACCATTGTTATTTTATGAAAAAAATCATTTCATTTGAATTTATAGTAGATAAAATATGTAACTAAGATTTCATAAATGCATTAGAAACTTTCATTAATAGGCTCAAAATGTTATCACTACACTACTTTTAGTTCATTAATTTTACCCTTCTTATAAAAATAATTCTTCTTATTATAGATTATTACCCAACAATAGGTAAGAACTTTCCTTTTATAATTTGTTATTAAAACTCTCTCTATTCAATGTTCATCCATTTTTCTCTATCTAATTTCTCCATTTGGAATGTTCATATGGTGAAAACATCCTCACACATTTTTGTCATATTCCACATGTTATAAAAGTTTTTTAAGAGATAACTTTTATCGTCAATGGATTTTTATTACAAAAAATCTAATCAGAATAAACTTATTATTATTATTATTATTATTATTATTATTATTGTTCTCTAACTAAGAGATTACTTAGTTTGATACTTTTTATTTAAATTATGGATTTTGAAGTTAGTATGATATCTCTATCTAAAAGAAATTATTCCACAATTCATCTTTTTTACATGTTAATAGTCCACACACATAAATTTTACATGCATTCTATTTATAGATACCTGAATGAGAGTAAGAGTGTGATTATAACTTTACATTCTCGCGTAATGAAAACTTGAAATTCAATTATCCCAGCCAATACTTTTCATAGATTTAAACAGTCAAAACCTTTCATCAAACTCACCATGAATCAAAAATCATTATATCATAATATTTGGAACATAAAAGTATCAGTTTATCACTATAACCTTTAATATTTTTAAGATGATTCTTATAAGGAATTTCACATCACAAAACATCATCAATCAAATGTTTTTCTCAAAAACTCCCAAGTGCTTCTCCATCTACTGAGAGTATGTTCTATGATCCAACAAAACATCATTGGAACATTTTGGAAGTATTCTACCAAAAACATCATTCATTTGATATCTTCCATAAAAAGCATAAACTGATGACTTCGTAAGCGAGATGGACTTCATCCATTCAGAATTTTTTTGATGAAAAAATTCACTAACTCCACTTTTGAACATTGATAGCATGTAGTATTATATTTGTACTTATCTATTTGGTGGAATTTTTTACATAATGTTTTTCTGATGAATATTATACCAAAATTTAATAAGATCATCTTATAGAAAAATTCATCCTCACAACATCATAAATGTTCATCTAATACACACTGTACAAATATTTCATTAAATGGAATTCATACAAAGACTTTTTCTGATTCACCATTCCTCAGTATATTCTATTTTAAGTTTTACATTGTTTCTTCTAACTGAAAAAATTTACAAAACTTCAAAATAAACATCATACCTTTGAAAAATTCAAAAACTAAACAAAAAACTCTTTTCTGTTAACTTCTGAAGATATTTGTAGAAGGAAATTCCTACAACTAAAAAAATTTATGTACATTTCTTCCAAACAAATGGATCATGATATATTTTTCATCTCAGGATGTTACAATCTTTTAGAATAGAAAATAATCACAATATTTAATAATTGAATATTCCATCCCATTAGAAACTTAAAAACATTAAGAGAAAAACATTTACCACCAAAATATATCCGACTTCATCATTTATAATTCATTTTTCTAATGGTATAAATTTAGGGAACCCTCACCCAATAACATACTGGCCAGGGATCCACTAAAATTGTTCCCCAAGCTTGTTCTCTACATAACCTTAGGTACACCTCTTCATATTCTTCAGGTTGTCAACTAGTAGTGGGGGACTAGGTTTGTAGTGTGAGGATACTATACACCCATATTAGAATGTTCAATAAAAATAAAAATCACCAATTTTTTATCCATCAGCTTATGTAGAAGGAATAAATCCACTAAATAATCCATGGCAGAATAAAATGCAATAATTGTCCAAACAACCATGTCATATATATAAATAACAACACACTAAAATAGTAACATAACATACACAAATAAAATAAACCAATAAAGTGGATGCTGAACATATATGAGCCTTACCTTATCAATTATTCTTATACCATATTAGTTATCCACCATGATCCTCAAAAACTCAATGCGGGCCTTATCCCAAACCTGTGAATGAAATAAACATGTGAGAGATACTCAGGTACCCATGTACACTATAGGTCTGTGTAAAATGAGAATAAAACTTAGTAAGCCACCACCAATAGTGTATAAAGAAAAAAAATTTAGAACATTATTTTCTGATGAATTAATATTGGAATAATAAATAGTTAATCAAGGAAGCAACATTTGAGGGAAACAACAACCCATATAGTACCCATTGTCCCTCTGGTTCCAAGATAACACATGTTCCAACCAAACTTTTGTTGACCTAATCCAACAATTTAAGAAAAAAAGATAGTTTAATATATATAGTGAATATAAAAAAAAGTCTTTACATTTACCATCTATATTAAAGAATTATAAATGTCAATTTCAACAATTCATGGAACCTCAATACCTCACCCAAACCATTCAAAAAGTATTTGTACCGATATAAAGCATCTGATATATCATTATAATATTACATAATAATTATAGTGGTTAAAACCTCAATCTAGTACCTTCTCATGCATTCAAAAATAACACTGAGAGCATCAGTCCGGAACCTTAAACCATTGGTGCAGAGGTTCAGTCTATATTCCATTCCCATCTGGTATATCAGTGTTCCTAGAGCATCAATTTGGAACATAAAAACACATAGCATACTACTAATTCCTAGAACCTCAGTCTAACATATAGTCTATATAGTATGATACATGTTCCTGGATCATCTATACAATACCTAACCCATTACATCATTTCTAAAATTTTATGGTTCAACATCTTGATAGTTGTAGATGCCGAAAAAAAGTCCGCAACTCCTAGAGGATGTTTCGAAATGGAAAAGTGAAGTCATATTCGGAATCAGAGGCCCGAGACGTGGGGCGTAAAATAATGGAGGACTTGTGCGAAATAAAGATGTGCGCACGAAGCTTGTCCGGGATTCATGAAATCGAGCTGCTGGTGCGTGCAATTTTGCGTTCGCTGATTCCGCACGGTGAGGCTTTGCGCGCTGATGGTTCCCAGCATGGAAACTTTCTCGCGCCGCCTGAATTCCACACCTGCTGGTGCCTATAAATAGAAGGAAACCCCATACGGTTTCGGGGTTGAGGAATTCGGATCGGCTCTCGGGCGCGCAATTCGACTCCCCACACACGCAATATGACTTCCAGGTAATCCCCCTTTTCGCACAACCTTGCCTCGGGGTTCACCTTTGCACGCAACTCCACTGGCGTTAGTGAATTTTCCTCCTCCTCCTAGTGCATCCCTTGCGCGTGATTATTGTCCCTTGCGCGCAATCCCCATCTACGCGCGCAATACCTTGCGCGCAATCCCCTATTCGCGCAATACTCTGGCCCTATTGCGCGCCATACCGATGTTTTGCGTGCCAACCTTCCTTTTGCGCGCAACACCCAGGACCCCTTTACCTTGATGCCCCATGGTTGCCTTTCTGTGCCGGCACATGATGTCTTCCCTACCGGGCATGCGCGCCATGAGTTGTTTTCCCATACGGCCTTCCAGGCTCGTACGAAGTAACCTCAAGGTCCCTTGGGCGGTGTTTCCCGTTGTATTGCTTTGCCTTATGCTTCTCCGCATAGGCACACTAACGGCTATTGCTTCTTCGCATAGCCACGCTAATGTGGACCCCCTAGTGGTTCACCCCGCGACACCCCTTCATTATGGCCTTGCCGATGCCTACCCTCCCACAAGGGGTAGAGGGAACTAGGCATGTAAGCCCTAGGGGTGTGGAACGAACCCACCTCGTCCAAGCTGCAGGACGTTAAACTGCTAAGCACCTCGTCCTTAACACATGACGTTAAACTGTGGTTCGAACCCATGCTTCGCACGCAGGGTCCCCCCAGATCGGACATTTTTTACGCCTCTCGTCTCCCTGGGAATGGAATCTTCCTCACATGGAATGAGATCCTCCTTGTCGAAGTGGCGTTTTTCCATGGGGGAAGGGCTGCCTCAGAGCGTAAGCCCCTAGCCTCTCTTGTAGAAGGTTGAACCCGTGCATCTCCGTACTTACCCCCTGCCAAGACCCGTGGAGTCCCTTTCCCACTGTGCTTTGTCGCACCACAGGCCTCCACCATGGAGTAAGCCCCGACACCCAGGGCCGCTAACCACGCATAAGCCCCTGTTTCCTCTTCGGGCTGCTAACCATGCGTAAGCCCCTGTTTCCTCTTTGGGCCGCTCAACGCGTAAGCCCCATTCCACTTCTCACGGACGCACCCTTCACAACGTGATCGTCTGGTCCCTGATGCCTCTTGTTTCTCACACCAAGCATGACTCACGTGGGCTTAGAGTGCACATCGACCATGAAATCCTCTTATGGGCCGCCTCAGAGCATAATCCCCATGCCAGCGAACTACGTGGACTTTGATCCGTGCTAATGCATGGTACGTAGGAAGACTCTATGAGGTTTAAGCCCACCACCCGGTCATTCCAGCCTTTCCACGTCGGTTCCCCGACCACCATGGGCCGCCTGAGAGCGTAAACCCCATATCCACCTTGTGCCACCTCAGAGCGTAAGCCCCATATCCACCTTGGGCCACCTCAGAGCATAAGCCCCCATACCCACTTTGGGCCGCCTCAGAGCGTAAGCCCCAAATCCCTCATCCTGCATGACATTAAAAAATATCTCATCCCGCATGACGTTAAACTGTATTCCCCCTCTTGGGCCGTCTCATAGCACAAGCCCCATGCCTCACTCCATCATCCATCCTGATCCTTACCTGGGCCACCACATCCCGGTGAGATCATGCCACTCCACCCCACTCCATAGTATCCGGGATGCCGCCCACAAGCTGGCCCCAACATCGGTGTTCCCCCTAGGGGGTCCTTCAGTTTGATCCATCTCCTCAAGACGTTAAACATGCGGCATACCCCGTGTTAAACATGGGAAGCTGAGGAAAACCTCAGATGGTACACAATCCCCCGCGTTCGATGTGGGATGCCTCGGGCTTCCGCGCCCTCGAGAAGCCCTGTGATAAGGGGCAGAAGACAGACATGTCGATCCCCAGTGTCAAGACATGCCAACGACACCCCAACGCGACCATTCTCCACACCGAAGGTTGCTGCCCCGACAAGACCCCTTGGAGCGTCTCGACGGAAGTGGCGTAATTAACTAGCATCCATGCAGATATGGCACCGGGAATGAGCTTCACAAACCCGTCTTAAATCTATGAGGGAGACTCGAATTAGGTGACGAGCTCCGAGAAGGAATCCATGGAAGGAAGAACCTACATCCCATCATCCCAGTTTCGATCAAGGAGCAGACATCCCTGAATAAGGAAAGGATGCCGCCCGCCTTTGGAAAGCAGGAATGCAAGGCTGCGAGCCGCGCGTCCTCCCATGCGTGACGGACACGCGCGCGCGCCCCGGCGTAAAAGCGTCAGAAACAATAGTACAACATTCAAAAAGTCACAATAAAACTGTTAAACCCATTGTTATTATTCAAGGTACCTTCTAGACTATAACTCCAAAACCAGGTCAAAACACTATTTCTATTAAACATTTAATAATATCCATTAAGGAATTCTCTCAAGGTTTTCACGCACACCTATTATAGTTCACATTTGTAATCCATTTGTAAACCGATTTTTATAAAACCACTTGGAGGTTACCACTGATTAGAAAAATAATAACCATTTTAAATCATAACATTTACCATTTGATTCCCAACAGTTGGTTTGAACCCATACGTATGGTTAAAAACATTTCAAGGCCTCATTGGAATTTTATAAAAGTTTACCTGTGGAAACAACACATTTTATCCTCTTATAAGTCACAAATATTCAATACCATGTTAAACCAATGAGCACCTTAACCATTTAATTAATAAAACCAATGTGATTAACTTGGTTAAGGATGTAACCCAATAAATTTAGAATTAAAAACTAAACATACAATCTTCATGGAACAACACACAACATAAGAGGACATAGATTCTGTATTATAAATATAAATGGATCTAACATGATCTATAGAAGGTCAAAGTTACCAATTTAAATCCCCAAACCATTTAATTACATTTATGAGGTAAAAACCACACAAAATGTCTCTAAAAAACACCACAAAAACATTTAAATAATATAACAACAATATGGGTAAGGCTATTTGACCACCTACCTCATAAATAAAGCTGTTAATGACATTTAAAAAGAACATCATCATTGATAAGTCCCATCCAAGTCCCATCCATACTCGACAACATCCAAATAATTTCATCTCAACCACCAAAGATCCAGACTCATTCCGAGAAACATTATTTAATTAAATATTACTAATATGATTAATTAGTTATCCAAAAACCAACTTAGAATAATGACATAAAACTCAACATATGTTCACATCTTAATGAAAATACATGCAAAAACCAAGGGATATATGTAATGGACTATTGAAACCATTTATAATAAAATACCTAAGTTGAGATACCATTTAAAAAATAATTAATTTATTTCATTAAGGAAAAACTAATTAAATTCACTATGGTATCAGAACTTATCATAACATCATTTAATGATGTTCAAAAGTCATCTTGGGATATCTTCTATGCAATATGACTAGAAGACCCAAGTAAAACAGATTATTCCACCATGATTCAGTGGAATCATTATCACAACATAAACTAGAGGACTTTAAAATTATTGGGAAGGAAGTAGAAGAGTAAATACATTTTTTAGAGGAAAAGAATTAGCATAAATTTACATGGAATAAAAAAATGCTCCAAATCAAGGGTTTGGAGAATGAGACAGGGGTTGGGAAAAACCTAGTTCATGAACCTCTAATGGTGGAGAAAGTGGATGGAGTGGCTAAAAATACTAATGGGGTATTTTTATAAAATCACCCTTTTAATAAATATATAGTTAGTTTAACGGTCTGACCACAAAGTTTACCAAACCATGCATCAACTATTCACAATCCACTATCCATAAAAAATGCCCTGCATAGTTAGGCCACATGGTTAGAAACAACATACAACCACCATGGATCTCCTACTATCCAGCACCAACACCACTTTAATGGGTTATATGCATGGTTTCCTAACCATTACCTAACAATAAATCACCCCACTAGACCCCTTCTGCAACATGGAACATGGCTTTCCTGAATTCGTGTGTGGGTCATGCACTATTTCTTTGGTCCTCATTCATGTCACACGGTTCCCCCTTGAACACTACATAGTTTTTCATTAAACATGCGGTATCCATGAATCACACATATTAATAGTTTAAAATGAACTAAAACCCCCTTAGAGTCTAGGTTCCACACAATTTCTCCTAAATCATTCACTCCAAACCATAATCCTTTGTCATTAAACTCCGTTACTCCAGAAACATAATTCAAGGCCCCCAAATATCATTTAAAAAAAGATACCTTGCAATCAACATTACCCATATCAAAACATAATTTGAGGAATTTCAACTCTCAATAAATAATTTTTCATCATGGATCAAAATATAACCCATTCAATAAATGAAAATTAAAATTCCTTCTAAAATTACCAACTCATATTTGACACAGTATCCTAAAATATACCCCTATAATACTTCTCATCTTAGTGAAATCCTATTTTTCATTAATCTAAACCACATTACCTAGATAATTCAGCGCCATGAACAATATCCACATTCATCTTATTTAATCTTAAAACACTATAATGTTATAACCTCCAACCCAAGGCACTCAACTCGCTGAAACCCATCCAACACCCTTTTAAAAAACTGACACACCAATATGGTGATTCCATGATTCCTTAAAATTTTTAATCACATATGACATTTTCAAAACAACAAACCATATGTGATTTACAACTTCCCACACTCAATTCATATGCTACCACAATTAGATAATCCTTGGATGACTTATCTAAAAAATTCCTAGTTCCAAATTATGACACATCACCAACTAACCTAATCGTGATGACTTATCACCCAAAGGCTCTCCATATCCATGTTAAAAAACTAAAAATATTCCATACATGAATCCCTATGAGTTTCCACAGGAAACTCCTCCACTATCCCAAAAGTATCATCGTTCTCTATAGCACCACAGATAGATCCCCAAAACCATCAACTTATACTATTTTTTAGAACCACCTCAAGAAAAAACCCAATGCTCATGTTGATCATCCATCATAACCGATTACTCAATATAATACAGTTTATAATTCAAGAATGCACCTCTTTATTTCCTCACTGGAATCACAGTTCCACTATGACCAATCCTCTTCCATTTCTACAAACTGTTGACCCTCATAGCATGAGGGCCACAACCCTAAAACTAACTCATCACTCCCAACCACATGTGTTTCAATGTCACTACCTCACTCAATAAACTCCAAACACCATAGGCCATACTTCAACCAATTATAAACCAAGGATTAGAGGTGGACATATCATTATTACTAGAGAGACAAAACAAGTCAACTATCTCCAATTCCTAGTTTCAATTAATGGAACTGGTGAATTTTTTTTGAACATTTAGTCCACTATAAGGACATAATCACAACATATAATGGTCAACCCCATCATAAAACTTCACATAAACCATTCCATGATTACCACCTCAAATAAGGTCCTCTAAAAATCCCAGAAACCAATTAGTTATCTTGGAATATATCTATTTACCTCTTAGAATACTCATGATGATTTCAATATATTGAGCTTTATTGTTTCAAAAAATGAGATTACAATAAGATTTCATTGATGTATACCACCATAACATGCCCATTTCTATGTCACCTATATCTTCCAATACATATAAAACCATTCAAAGGCCCCAAGATTAACTCCCCACAAGCATATCACCACATTCCCATCAAAACATATCCTATTAATTGATGGTTTCTCAAATCAATTACCATGTAAGTATGCTCTCTTAATGTATGATCAATAGAGAAAAATGAAATATTGCGTCACAACCCACTCGGGTCCCTAAGATCCCACTGACACTTAGATGTTACACAATCATGTATAACTCATTAAAAGAACCTGATTATAACTCCAAAGAGTCAATCCTTACAAAAAATGGTTCACAATACTCATATAGTAGCCATGCCTACCCTACATGTCCTTCATACCTAACACGGATAAACCATGGTGCTCTCTAAAACTATATTCATTTTTCCAATCCAAAAAATCTTGCATGACCACTTATGTCTAATTCATTGTTTAAAAGTTCCACTAAGTTCATTTTTTTTCTCCCTATATCCCTGAATATTCACCTAAAGATAACTAAGTTAGGTACCTAACAAATCCTACCCTCAGAAACAAAACATTCTATGGAAGAACCTAGTGCTCCTCATCTCAAAGAAACCATACATCTTTGTTCCCCACACTGTGAATATACCAAGTCTATATCACATGCATAGTCTCTACCCAAGGATAACCTATATGTCAAAAACCTCATCCCTGCACATTGATCAACACTTATGTTTCCAATTCTATCTCATAACTATTAGGCACATGCCACCTCCACAATCATCACCCGGTCCAGGCACCCAAATGAGAATTCCCCTCCTATAACAATCCACACGGATAAAAATCTAGCCCAAATGTTCTCCTTATCCAGAAAAAGGAATACCACATTACATAAACACATACTAGGCTTCACTGTACATACACTATTATAAATATTTGAAAAATATCCATTTGTTCCTTGTACACCCAAACATGCAGATAACATGGTTGACCCGTCTCATAGGTCACCATCGAAGTCAGAAATTACCAACTCCTTAATGTGGAGTGACATCAAGAAATTTTACTAGGATCCCCCTTCTATCCCCACAAATCATGTAAAACAAAAAGTCACTTGGTCAAACCACATTGGTCTAGGTCATCCAACAGAAGGCCAACACTCATAGGGCATATTACACACTCTCATCCCAACATTACCTTATGTTATCATGTCAAAAAAACAATCTCTAGGGTCTCATGTATATTTAAAAGAAATCATATTCCAAATTAATGACCCATAAGTTGTGCAACCATCCCCTCTAAGAATATGCACATTTGACTGCCCCTTAGAGTACTAGGCCATACAATTGATCCCAAACAAAAACCACCATAAGGGACCAACTATTATATTATTGTACCATAACGACCCCTTATAGTTATGCACCTGTGGTGCCTAAAGACTCATCAACATCATAATCATCGAGTGTCTCACAATAGATCCACATAACCCACCATCAAAATGGAATCTACATTATCAAAAACTTGTAGGCCTTTTAAGTGTGGATCTTACATTCCTAACATGATGCAAGAGATTCCTCTTGGTTCTACATGCCAATAGTCAAAAACCAAAGCATAGACATCTTTGTAATAGTCAAATAGAAAGAAATATATCATATAAAAAAAAATAAAAACTACATGATCATCATAAAAAAGATGAAATCATATAGAACCATATCATTTAACTCTAAGAAGATCAATCCAATGTCTTGATAACCTGGAATTACTTATAGAATTGGTGTTAAAAACACACCAGCTGATATCTATCATAGGAGACCATATCAAAGAGATAAATAATAATGAATGTAACCAATCTTCCTATTCATCAGCGTATTCACAAGGAATAAATCAACAGAAGAATTCATGCTAGAATAAAATTTATTAAAGGCCTGAACAACCATGTCATATATATAACTGACTGACCCGAGGGAAATTTACATAACATACATAAAAAACAATAAATAGTCACCATAACTATTTCTACTGCTTTTTCTAGATGACATCTTACTGTTACTCATTTTTTGTGTGTTCAATGACAGACTGCATTGTACCCCACATTCCCGCTTTCCAAAGGCATGTGACATTCACCACTTCTTCAGTGACATATTATCCTTTATAAAAAAGGTATGATTGGATGTATACTCCTCATTCCATGTATTCCTCCTTAGAACTCATTGTCTAGTCTAGGTTTCCCTCATTTATTAAGTTGTTTTTCGTGAACCTCATTCTCAGTGCCATGTATTTGTGGACACCGGTTAATTACGCTAGTTCTGTCTGAACATTATAATTGGTCTAGTTAGGGCAGCAACCTATGGTCAGGAGAGTAGTCATGTTGGTTGTCAGTGGAATATTTGGATGTTGAAACCTTGGAGAACATGTATTCTTGCTCATAATAGGGATTATCAAGGTCACTAAACCCGAGGCATCCCACATTGGTCACAGGGTATCTTATGACCTAAGGCATGTCTTTTGAGGGTTTTCTTAAAGCACACCATATTTAACACATGGTAGGTCAATATTAGAACATCCTATGGTGATGGATCAGGTGGATCAGAATATACCATTGGAACAAATTAGAGAGGTAAATCCCTAAGAGGGAGAACATGGAAGGTTTTCCACATTGATGGATCAGAACTTCCAATGAGAGATGACCTGTGATGGTGTGTCCATAAAGGGAATATTTGACACCATAAAGGGGTACATACTAAGAATATATGCACCTAAAATTACCATTGGATGTGTAGGAATGCCTCAGGCGATGAAATTGGGTGTTATGTTCCATAAAGGGAAAGATTTCACACTATGAAGGCAGATATGGAAACCACTGAGGGAGGATCAGGGAGGTGGACCCTTACAAGGGGTACACAAATGCGTAGCATTTTCTAGGATTGAACTTCATGGAGGATTTTTAGATACCCTGTGTAGAAGACAATGATCAAAACCCATATAGTTTGAATGGGTGGTTTGGGGATTACTCATTGAGACTACCCATTGCAAGAGCTGTTCTCTAGGTTGGATGGGGTGGATTGTGTGTGGATTCTGTATGGAAGGATGCCCATGTGTTGCTAGAAGTAGTGACGATGTAGATGGGCCTTATTTTTGGAGGCATCCCAGATTGATGGCGTGACCCCACCGATATGTGGTGGCTCATGTAAGAAATAGGATGGAAATATAGGAAGTGTTGAAACGGAATGTCTGGATAGAATGTGCATTGTTATGGGATTGAACCCATAGAAGGATCTTTATGTATCCCAGTGGATGGGTATAAAATTAAATGTAGTTTAGGATGGGGTGATGATACACCTAAGGAGGCGACTCATGAAAATGGAGTGTATGGATAGGGACTTGAAGGAAGTGTAATCTCTGGGTTGGGGCATGATACACCAAGTACATAGTGACTCGATGGAAAGACCAGTATAGAAATGGATGATGGGATTGGACCTCAGGAAGGATTCCAACATACCTAGTGTAAAAGACAAGGATCCAAGTACAAGTAGTTATGGATGGAATCGAGGCTTACACATGGCTAGCTTACCTTCGACACGCTGAGGAATGCACATGTTTAACAGCTCAGACGGATAGACGTGGGTAAAGTGATCTCACCAAGATGAGGGTGAAGAAACAAATGAAGTGATGGAGGATGGATTAGAACAACACTAAGAGGTGCATCTGAGGGATGTGTCCTCTCAAGGGAAGATGTAACATCATGAGGGTACCTCCCTTGAAGGGTGTAACCGAGTTTACCATTGACTGGGGTTGGACCTAAGAGAGGCATACAACGTACCCAGTTTAAATTACAGGGGTCAAAACTTATGTAGTTAAAAAGTTAGGGGATGTGTCTTAAAAACTGAGACTTCCTGGGTCCCGTTATGTACCGATATTGATATAGAGTGGGGTTTACGCATCGAGGCTTTTTAGGTTTAACTAGGGAGCAGAAATGTGTTTGGGGATTATGCGTGATGTTTCTCTGGTGTCACTATAGAGTAGAAATTGTGTGTATGAGGCTTATATACAAGAGATGCCTATAATTTCATCCTCATGTATGGTTGTGGTGGAATCCAACTTCCATTGCAAGGGTTAAGGATTCAGTTTAACATCAGGTGGATAGATGAGGTCTATCTCCTCATGATCGTGACATGAGGCAAATTATGCTTGAGGCATAAGGCATCTAATTCATAGGTATAAAAGATTAATGTCATGATTTAGGGACAAATAAAAGGAATATTCATTGAAATGGATGGTGTGGGACTTACGCAAGAGTGTGCATCTTTGGTTCAACCTGGAATAAGAGCTAAGAAATAACTCTTCAGGAGTTTCTTTATGAATGGTTCGACTCAAGGTACTCAGGGAATCCAAGATGAGAATCTAAATTTAAGACATAGGAATGTGAGAAAGATTAATAGGTCAAATAATGGGGTTTGAATCAGTGGAGAGGAGTATCTTGAATCACAATATTCTTGGTGTAGAAGTTGGGGGTGCATAAGGGTGGAAGCTAAAATGTCATCAACCCGACCTGAAAAGTTCACAATGAGACTCTCCATTTTTGGAAGGAGGCTAGTTATGGTAGCATATGGACTGGGCATGAGGTCCAGAATCATAGTCTCGAACTAATAATAAGTGGGTGGGGGGAAAAACCCTTCGATATAGACTAGCCGGTGCATTCCTAGACACTATTGTGTGCAAAATTAATTCATGTGGCAGCGGTGCGTGAAAGATTAGGAACCTTGGAATTATTGAATGAAAGATTGGGTTTGTGTACAAGACCAAGGTTGTTCCCAAGATGTTGTATTTCATGCCCCTAACTTAGGCTGACAAGAGTTCGGTTGAGGATAATACCACTGTGGGTCTATTTGAAGGTAGACCAATAATGAACCTATCACACAACATCTGTACATATAGGGTTCCATTCATTCGTGTTGGTGTAGATGATCGGTCTTACATATATAAGAGAATCTGAAAACCTTTAGAGGATGAATCCATAAAGGGGGAGGGGGTTTACTTCTATATATAGTAAAAATTTTTGGTGGCAGTGCATAATATTCTGGTTGTGGAAGAGGTCTCTCATACAGCTACGTCCAGAGCTACAGTGGGCGCACATGTAAGGGGCCTCATGACATCACATTGAGTGAATAAGTGATTTTCATGCATATATAAATATTACACCCATATCTTGAATCTTGTGCACACCTTCCACGGACATTTTTTATAAAATTTATAGAAAATTACTGATATACATTGCGTTGGACATGTAACAGCCATATGTTTGGATTTCAATCTTGTGGGGACATTTGAAAAAATCCATGTACATTTATTTGTATTCATGGAATGTTTTGTTAATTCAAAAGGTTCTTCGGATTTACCCAATGACCACCTTAGATATTCAGTGTAGAAATTGGCACCAACAACATATCCAATCCATACCTTGTACATTCTTCTAATACTATCTGAGATATCTATCCAAATCATGATAATTCAATATGAGAATTAGGCTAAACATTTTCTTGAAATAAACATGTGAGAGATGTTTAGGTAACCATTTGTAGTGGAGGCTCAATAAAGGTTTGATTAATACTTAGTAGGCCACCACTAGTAGTTTCTAAACCTAACACTAATCAAAGCATCAATGCATGTAGAAAAATAAGGGAATAATTTATAGTACATAAAGGAAGATACATGGAAAGGAATATAAAAAATCATTTATTACCCACTAGAACTTAGGTTCTATTGGGACACCCAGGACAACTGGACCATCATAGACGTAATATGATCATTTAAGCCACAAAACATCAGGTGATATGCACAATGGAAAATAAAAATGGGAATTTTATTTTCCATTTATCTTAGAGAAGCATAAGTGTTGATTTCAACCATGCCCAAAACCTCAGTCACACACAAAAATCATACCCAAAACAATCTATACTTAAATGGAGTGTTAAATCCATCATTTTAATTATACATACTAACCATTGTGCCTGGATCCTCAATACATACCTACAAATACATTTAAACAATTGTACCCGAAGCATTAATATAATAACATAAATCATGGATTTAGAGAATCAGTTCACATTCCATTCCCATCTAATATAACAGTGTTCCCAGAGCATTAGTATAACACTTAAACTAAAGAGAACACTATTAGTGCCTAGAGCCTCCTCAGTCTGAAACCAAGTATATATATTATGCTACATGGTCCTGGAGTGTTAGTCTAACACCTATCCCATTCAATAATTTCTCAACTATTATGGTTCAACATCTTGACCTTACAACACTCAAAAATACACACAAAAAACTTTTTCAAACCATTAAAATGTACAAAGGTCCCTATGGGACTTTGAAACTAAAAAATTTCAAACACATATTTCTAATAATCATTTAAAAATATCCACCAAGGAATTTTATTATAGGGTTTACTATATGCCTATTTCAAATTTATTTTAAAATCAATTTATAAATCCTTTTCTTATAAAACCACATGGAGGTAAACTCATCATTCAAATAAAAATTATTTCAAATCCTAATGTTTCACCTTTGATACCCAACACCAGGTCAAATACCAAATACGATGTTAAAACCATTTCAAGAACCGCATTATCATATCAAAAAATATTAACACAACAAAATAACATATTTTGTCTTCTTAAAATTCAAAACCATTTAATACCATGTTCTTTCCATTATCTCTTTAACCATTTAATTAATCCATCCAATGATATTTACCAGGCTAATCTCATAACGAACTACTTTACCATTCAAATCCCAACTTCCCATTTTCATGGGATAACACGGCCCATGAGTGGATAGAAGTTCAGTTTTATAAATACTAATAGATCCAACAGGATATATGGAAGGTCAAAGGTACCACTATAAAGACCAAAACCATTTACATATATCGAGGAGGGAAACATACCATAAAAATTCATCGAGGAATAGAAAACATACACCTTTAAATAATCTAAAAAGTATATGGGTAAATCTCTTAGACCCCCTACCTAATTAAAAATTATTTATATAAAATTTTGAAAGCATAAAAGTCATCAAAATGCCCATCCAAGTCCCATAAAAACTCTATAGATTCCAAACTAGCTCATATCAACCATCTATTCTCTAACATAACAAAAATAAACATGAGTTTATTTATTATAACTAATATAATTAATTAATTAATTAATCGAAACCCAACTTGGTATAATTATTGAAATCTCACAAGGTGCTCACCTCCTTTCAAAACTCCACGGAACTGCCATATGAGCTCCACAATAGAATCCTAACTCCATTACAAGGAAAATATCTAAGAGGAAACACCATTTACAAATTTAATTGTTTTATTTTATTAGGTTAATACTAATAAAATTCACTATAGTTTCATACCTTATCAATGTGTAACAAAACATTGTGCGGAAATCATATAATGATCTCATCTATGTAATCTGACTAAAATCCCCAAATGAAATGGAATATTCCACTATGATCTGTTGGAATGTTAAACAAAACCTAAATTTATGAAATAAAAAAATTATATATTATGAAGGATAATAGGTATGGTAGTCACCAAAAGATAATAACTAAACTAAAATTCCAATAATTACCATGAACACACAATCAATCAATGTGTTGGATAAGGATGTTGGGGGTTGGAAACACCCATGTTCATGAAATTATAATGGGGGAGAATGAGGTTGGAGTGGATAAAAATATTGAGGGGGGATTTTGGTAAAATATTTATTTCAATGAATTTCCAGGTAGCAACAAAGTTTGGTCAAATGGTTTTCCAAACCATGGGCCAACTATGATCCCACTCTTGTCCATCATAGATACCCTGTATGGTTAGGCCACATGATTAGAATCAAAATCCACAAAATATGAATCTATCACTATAAGAAACCAACACCCCTTATATGGACTGTATCCAGGGTTTCATAATATTAAGAAAACTTTGTTACACCCCCACTAGACCCCTTCTTTAAAATGGCACAAGGATTTTCTAAAACCATTCTTAGGATGCACACCATGTATCAGGGCCTCCCTCACAGTAAATTTTTTTCCTATAAACCCCATAATGTTTATATATAACCATGTGGTAAGAATGAATCATGATTCTGATAAGTTCAAAATGAAAAGATTACTTCCTTAACATCTAAGTGTCACATGATTTCTCACAAACTGTGTAAAACAAACCTTGCACCGAGGTTAAAAAAATAAAAAACTCTCAAAACATTACCTAAATCCTCCAAAGTATATCCAAACACATAAGATATCTCCAAATCTTTATTAATATTCTAAAAATACCATTTTAAAAAGTAAAACTCTAAATATTTTATTCTGAGTCATTGTTCAAAATTCAACACATCCCGTAAATGAAAATTCAAATTACTTCTGAAATTTCAAACTCAGAAAAACATGGGATCTTACAGTATGAACCTATACATCTTATTAAATATCTATCCAATTACCTTTTTTAGGAAACCATTATAGAGTGATATAAGTTTTTTATAGGATAGTAAAATAAAATCATTTCCAACAAACATTATTTATCATAAAAAATCCAGCCAAAAATTTTCAAAACAACTTCAATCATCCTATAAAAATGTAAAATATCCTGGTCCCAATTATTTATAGGCTCATCATGTGTGAATTCATGAGGAACAAGGTGTATTTTATAGCCCATGGTGACTATGAACTCTATTTGGAACTTGTGGTGAGCCAAGTCTATTGGCATGTCAGACCAACCTCGGTTAGTTCATTGTAGATTATGTCATTATAACATTCAAACCCCCATGGTTTTTAGAATAATATAAAAATATAAAGTTTATATTTGAAAGCTACCCAAATTTCATATAGCTATTTCATGTGTTAAAAGGGATATTTTTTAAAGAGACTAGGTATACAATTGTAATGTATATCAATGTCATTATAGATGAAGGGAAAAGATCACACTTTTTAATAATTATTGTTGATTATAATTAAAAATCTACTTATTTTTGTATATTTTAACATGATAAACGATCTCTATGATTATTGAGAGTCATCATTATAAAGCATTCATGATTATATTTACACTCTTTTAACTCTTAATCAATAATATGAAAATGACTATCATATACGGTATAACACCAACAGATTACCAAAAACTAGACACAGTTAGGACCAATTATTTAGATTGATGTAGTTTCTATAGGTTGTTACATTCATCGATAGAAGTTTGAAAATAGCAGTTTGATGTAGATGTTATTGTTTTGTTTTGTTGAACACATTAATCATGTTCAAATTTTAATGTGATGATTTTGAAGTTATTATTAAAAGAAATAAAGGGAAATTTTTTCTGGATTTAGATATTTTTCTACCACATTCATCATTTTTAAATAAAAAAGTGACTTGGAATTATTTTAATAATATAAAAATATTTTTTCAGAGGTTGGAAATTTTTTTACTTATTTTTGATGTATTCTAGATATACTATGTATAATTCAGTACCTTTGTATTGGTAATTCATGATTTATGATTCATGTATAAATTTAAACTGGAATCATCACTTCTCACAGAATGGTTATTAAGTTGTTCACATGACTACATAAGGGTCTCATAACCTATCGGTATATTGGTAATTCCATGAAGACCTCATTTTGTAATGGTACTTTTATAACAACCAGTATTTTAATTCATGTTATATTAAGATTTACTACAAAAATGTACACATAAAATAAATCAAAACTATCATGAATACTAGTGTATTTAAGATAATATGTACATAGTATATCAACATGTTACATGGATACCATAATATTATTGAAAAAATCACTAACATGCTCTAAAATTCCATTTCTGTTTTATAATTTCACTAGATAACTTGGGTACATACATAAAAAAGGGGTGAGATATAAATCACAATAAGAAAAAAAAATATTATAAAGAATATATTATATTATAGTCAATAGTATTTTTAATGGAACATAAAATATGTTATAATTATAAACATGAACATTGAATCATGATTTATGATGATAACATAAAGGCAACATGGGAATGTGACAACAACTTAAAACATGTAATCATAAAAACAAGTCAAGAATAATTGCTGAGGATATATAATATATTGTCACTTGGATAACCTCTCACACACCATATATATATTCCCATGATATTAAAACATTACCCAATGCATAGGAGGGCTATAAAATTCTAGGCCCACCTCTTACTTTTATATCACATACATTCGTAAGTGTGCGACATAGAGCATACCAAATAGTATCATATTTCTTCACATTTAATTCCATGATTAAGGATTTTGGGATACATACATGTAATTACCCAATAAGGGAAGGATATTTATATCTTGGTTAATACCCTTGAGTGTAAATAGGGATGAGTATTCACAAAACAAAAGGTTGGAATGGAAAATCACAAGGAAATTTCAGTAGCATAACGAGGATACTCAAAGAAAAAATGGGGGGTATCAATGAAAGAGATAAGGGTCTATAAACAATTTTAAATCATAAGGGAAGTAATAGTATTATTTTAAAACATGTTAAGACATGAAAAATTTAAGATTAAAAGGAAAAAGAAAAAGATGCTGCTTATATAAAGAGAAGAAAGAGAGGATCCATTACTATGAGAGGGTGATTCCAAAATCTTGGAAGGAGATTATAGAGAGATTGGGGGAACCTTGGGTGGTATATAGAGAGTTAATGTAAGATTAAATTCTTGCTAAATATTTATTTAGTTATGGTAAAATGGAGCTCTGGGGTGTTTATATATTAAAAGAATGGTGAGTTATTTTTTGGTTTCCTAACTAATGTCTCGGACTCTATAGAATAAAGTATTTAATATCAAAATAAATACCTTATTTTCCCATGTGTTATACAAAACTGAAGTTGTATTAATTATTTTACATGTTTAACAAACTATACCATTAAAATATTTCACTTGGATATGTGGAAGTGAGTCCTGTTCATAAATAATTGAATTTAAAACCTTAATATATAATGTCATTTTTGGATGATTCATAATGAAATTATAAAATAAATAAAATAAACCAAATATAAATTTTCTTAATTTTTAAATATATAATTTGTGTTTCATACCCTTCATGATATTTATTAAATCACTTTTTAGTCATTGCGATATCATAATACACACTGCATATTTATACTATATTTAATTTTGACCCAAAAATTCTAATATCTCTGAAAATTATGAAAAATTCACTATTGGATAAAATAAAAATTATTATTACAGAAATAAAATTTATGTGTTACAAATAAATATATAATTATGATAATTTATGTCTTTTATTAAAAAATCCACATTAATTGAAAAACATTGTGGTTTTTTAAATAACATTTTTTAACCCTTATAAATATTATTCCTGACAGAGTAAAAATATATTATCATTTATATTTAATAAAAATATTTCAGTAATAATATTTTATTAAAATATAATTTAAAAAAAAATATTTACTTCATTAAAATAGAGCCCCTTGATTGAAACTATACATTTCCGAAGAAAAATACATTTTTTGTTTCATATTACCAAAATATAATATTTATCAAACTCATTATATAGTCATTAAAATATAATAATAATCATAAAATATAAATATAACCATTATATTATTAAAAAATATGTAAGTTTGTACTTTTAGTGTCCGAATATATAGCCATTTATTACACCCACAAAACCCCTAATGGTAAGGTGTTTGGTCGTGAGATTTTCATGCGGTGGTTGAACGGATAGGGATTGGGTTGTGATCTTGATAAGCTTGAAATCATCATATAAATGGTTTCACTCATACTTTAGTTATTGAGTCTCTACTTATGATTGATCAAGAGAAAATCCCAAGGATGATATATCCCTTGGAATCTATAATAAATGGGATTCATAGGGTACAATCCTATTAGTCAAGGCCATCAATTCCTTAATATGTATAAATGGTAATTTATCATAAGACATTATATATATTCGTTACATGATCAATATTCTATTTATATATTATTAATGGATATATTTCATAAAGGTATTCCAAATCCAAAATGATATAACGTTCCAACATACAAAAAGTAGTTTATGTGATTTATATAAGTACAATACTTAATAATGCATTTATTCATTCAAAAATGGGAGTTAATTTATAAAAATTTGGGTCATTACATTATTACCCTCTTCATAAAATTTTCCATTTAAATTATAATTTCATACACTAAAACAAAAAAGGGTACTTTTTTCCATTTCCTCTTATTGTTCCCAATTCACTACCTCAAACTCGTAATTCTTCCAAAAATATTTGACTAGTCTAGTTATCTTATTTGATACAACTTTGTTTCTATACTATAATATTTTCATCATATACTCCTCATATGAAATAAAATTCATCAATGGTACCCCTATGGATTCAGTAGATGTCAGGGTTATAATATATAATTTCTCAAGAGGGATACATGGAACACATCATGTACTTAATATGAGTTAGGTGGGAGTTATAGTCAATAGGTTACGACTCTATTGTGATAAAGGATTTGAAATGGGATGATTTATCTAGGATAAAACATTAAATTCTTCCGAAACCTCGGGAATTTTTTCCCCGATGATAAATTAAGGAGAACATCATCATTGACCTCAAACTACAGGTATCATCAATGATTATTTTCATATAAGTTCTAATGAATTTGTGAGGATATAATATTAAACTAAATGGTTTCAACATTCCATATTATCTCTTGGATAATATTAGGTCCTATCTTATTCTTCTTCTTAAATTTATCCCTACATGTTTGAGTCTGACACCTCTTCCCATGAAAGGCCTCATTGGGTTCCATTTGAATGATAGAGTTGGAACTATTGTCATATAATAACTCTACTAGGTAAAGTTTTTGGTCTCAATCTTTGTAAGTTCATTGATCATGGTCTCAAAATATTCTACAGAGTTTGAATTGTCCTTTTAGACTAACGATCCATTTGAGGGTTATAAGTAGTGATGAATATTTTTCATGTAACCAATGCTTAATGAAGGGTTCTTTAAAACCTCAAGGTAAACCAGGGATATTGATATGATACAACAGATAGTGGAACTACCTGTAGTCTTACCACTTACATTAAATATATCTTTTTTATTTTGTTAATATTGAAATATTTGTTGATAGAAATAAGAATCTCAAACTTTGTAAGGTGATTAACTACGATCAATATTGTATTATTACCTTTAGATGTCCTGGGGATACCTATGATAAAATCCATGGTTAATGTTTCCAATTCCATACTAGTATGGGTAATAGTAATATCATATCGTTATATTCCAGTCATTATTCCTTGATTTGTTGGCATATAAAGCAATGAGATGTGATTCTGTAAACTCTTCATTTATTTTGTCCCACCAGAAATTTTGCTTCAAATATCTATACATATTATTGTTTCTTGGATGAATATAGATGAAGGAAATATTGACAAAATCTAAAATATACCTATTTATTTATGGTTTTTATGGTGTAACATATCTAGGTTACAAACCATATAACTCAATTTTTAGCAAATTTGAACTCTGGAATATTCACGGACTTTTTCTATATTACCTCATCATCATTATGATACTACCTGATCATCTCAAGAATGTATGTTTGAGTATTTATTTGATCATTTTATATTGAATATACTTTTATTATTCCCATATCCATAGATTGTATGTCAATGAAAATTGGATCCCTTTTAATCCTCATTATGGGTAGAGTTAAATGATCATTTCTACTCAAAACAACTTCCTCTTTTTTCTTCCAAGATGGAAGTGGATTGAATAATTATAATTTTTTATAAGCCCAATCCACCTATGTTGGTTCATATTAATTTCTTTTGGTGTGAATATCATATAGAGGGTTTTATGATCTGTATATACATCACAATTCACCCTGTAAATATAATTCCACAAAATAGTTAATGGGAATATCACCACAACCAATTATACATCATTAGTAGGGTAGTTATGTTCATGGATAAAAGGTTGGTGGGATGCATTGTCTATCATTTTTTCATCTTTCATGATTAGACAACTCAATCAATTTTTGTATGAATCACTTGTAGATAAACAATCATTCCCAACAGGTGGGAAATGCGAGTACAAGTGCAGAGATAATAATCCTCTATATCTCTTTAAAATCCTCCTCAAATTTTATATTCTTGATATAAATGACTCCTCTCTATATTATCTTGGTTTGAGGGATTTATAATCATAACAATTGTATCACAAATTGATGATAGTACCAAAATAATCCAAGTAAACAACGGATTTACATCACAATTATTTCTCTTGAATATCTTTCAATTTCCTCTATTTTTAATGGTCCACTGATATAACTTTGATTTTTATAACATTCCCTAGGAATTTTTCTTAATGAAAATAAATTTTTCACTTAATTTACTTCACATGAATTTTTTCATTATATAAGGTCTTTAGTATAGTATTAAAATACTCCACATTTTATTCCTTTCTTTATGAGTAAATTAGAATATCATCTAAAAATACTACCATGATTTTGTCAAGGTAATCACTAATGACTTTAGTCATCACGTCCATAATGATTTTTGAAGAATGTGTGAGTCCAAAATGGAATCACTGTACATTCATAGTGCCCAAAATTTGTATGAAAATCAATATTGGGGATATACTCAATCTACACCTTTACTTAATAGTACCTCAAACGAAGACCCATCATTTATAAATACCAGGATCCACATAGATTTTTGAAAAATTCATCAATCAATTATATAAGTTACATGTTATTTATCGTAATATTTTTCATCTCAAAATAATTAATATAGAGTTGTTTTACCCCATCATTCTGCATAATGTAGAGGAAGAATACACCCCACAATGAAGCACTTGAGAATCTAAAACCTCTTTCTAAATTATCCTATAATTTTTTATTCATACCAAATATTTCAACAAAATTAATTCAATATGAATTATTGGATATTAGCAATGCTCTAGTTATAAGATATATTGAAAATTCAACCTCTTGAATTGGAGGAATACTTGACAATTATTATAGAAACACATCAACACACTCCCTCAAAATGTGAATTTATTCAAGGATGATCTTTTTCCTAGTCTCAATCATTTATGCTATGAAAGATTTCTTATAAGGAAATAATATCAATTATTGAGATAATGATGCTGAAGAATTTTCATCCTCCTCATTTCGCATGTATAGAATCGGAGGGATATTCATGATATTGAGGGTAATTCCATTATCTTTGAAATTCATGATGGTTCTATATAAGTAAATCCAATCTATTCCCAAAATAAAATATAATTTCACTAAAATACATTTTACAATGTTGTATTGGAAGTTTAACACCAAATGTTTGATAGGGGAGTTATATACAAGGTTTGAAATAGTTTCCCCATTTTCAGTTTTCATCGATATCTCTATATCCATGATTCAATATTGTTTTTAATAGTTCTACTAAAGAGAAGATATAAAAAATAATGAATATAAAAAAAATAAAAATAGTACATTCACTATTATTGAATGAATAACCACTTCATTATTGGGATCCACCTCTATAGTTGAGATGGCATAAGTTCTCCCTTTATTTAAAGGACTTGAAGGTTTCTGTCAGCAAGTTTTATAAAAAACCCATAAATAATTGCATTTATTTGTATATTGTACTTGTTACTAGTATTTGAAATAGTGGAAAATAGGTTTTGGGTTGACTAAGGAATTAAATTCCTCCATCACATTGGTGGGTTTTCCTGATGATAATAACTACTAAGGTTCCCTTCCTTCCCACACCTAATGTATTTAGCCACCTCATTTTAGAAATTTCTTGGTGTTACTTACCACACCTCTGACATGTGGGATGTTGAATTTTCATTAAACTATAAGATTTCACCATCACATATCAAAAATTAAACTCCATATCCACCCTATTATCCCCATGAGACCCTTGATATTCATTAATATCTATATCTACATTTAAGAAACATAAATTTTTTTTATCATAGCTATAAAAAAAATGAAATTTAGAAGGTATTCTGTAGACTCAGATTCATCCCACCAAAGAAGTTGTCAACTTTACATTTGAGGGTAAAAAAAGATGAATGTGTAACATGTAAGTCTTGTTATGTTTTAATTGTACACACTTCTATATATTTTATCCTTTTTCTTATTGGTAATGAAATCCTTATCTATTTTAAGTGAGAGAGTGTGAGAAAAATATTTATCAATTTTTTTTGTAGAAGTCATTCCACTCCATCACTCTAATATATTTATCATGAATTTTGTTATTGAGAAATTCACACCATTGATCAGCTCTTCCCTCCTAGGATAAAAAACCAACATTACCTTATCTTTCATAGAGCATTGAATGATAGATATGATTTTTCCATGGATCTGATCCATTGTTCTACAATCAAGGGATCAAAAGATCCACCAAAATTTGGAGTCCTTTATCTCATAAAGATCCGAATTTAAACATACTTTTTCATATGGGGATTTGGTATTTCCACCAAATTTAGCTTTTGATTCAAAACATGAGTTAATTATGAGATTATAATCATGATGTTTATGATTCATTCTCCTATCCGGTTGGATATCTCCTTTGGGTTGTCATCACATTAACCCTTACATAGTTTTTCAACTCAGTTACTCATATTTGTAGACATTGAAAAGAATAAAGTGAAAATTAGGGATTAATAATCTTAAACTATTAAACACAAAAATTGGAAAACATGAACATTAAATGGACAATCCATAAATGAAATATATTCCTTAAGCTGTGAATTTCTTGTCTTTAATCTAAGTTATCCTAGATCTATTTCATAATATAAATTATTGTGGGTTTCTTTTAATAATGGTTAATAACAAGATTATTAATTTACTAGATAATATCCCCCTGGAGTGAATCAAGTCCAATTTTCTTGCATAATTTCACAATCAAGTGTAGCTAAATACATTATTTTTAGGGTTGTTACCCCTACGTACATCTATTATAAATACAAATCAACATGTAGTACGTAGAAAATTATTTATTTTCAAGAAAACCACACAAAATATTATTTAAGAAAAAAAACTGTATCTCTTTTTTTTCTTATAATTATCCCTATATATTTATTTAGTTTTTTATAAGCCTAATCCCAAAAAACCAGACTTTTCTCTGATACAAACGATGAAAACCCATATTTTAATTCACTTTATTTAATGATTTATTACATAAAGGTACACATAAAAAATAATATGATATTATTAATCATATAATATTTGTGATATTAGGAACATAACATATCCACTTGACACAAGTATATAACAACTTTATTTAAGACTTCATTAGCTTTCTCTAAAATTCCATTTTCATTTTAAAACTGCCCGAGATAACCTAAGGACATACATAAGAATGAGTAGAGATATAAATCCCAGTAATAGAAAAAATATAAAATAAAAAAAATTATTAAATTAAATTAAATTTTTATTTCAATGAAACATAAAATAAGTTTTAATTATAACATAAACATCGACGAATTATATAATATGATAACATAAAGGTAGCAAGGGAATGTGGAAACAACTTAAAACATGGCATCATAAAAATAAGTTAAGGATAAACACCACAAAGAAATAACATAGTGTGCTTACTAAATCTTCCTGAACACCATACATGGAATATCATGATATTAAAATAATACCTAGTTTATTGTAGGGAAAAATAATTTTGGGCTCACCTATCCCTTTAATATCATGTACATGCAAAAGTGTGCCACATAGATCATACAACATAAGATCACAATTAATGACATTTAATTCCATGATTAAGGAGTGTGGGATACATAAAAGGAATTACCCAATAAATTAAGGATAATTACATTTAGGTAAATATCCTTGTGTGTAAATGGGGATGCGTATTCATAAAATAATAGTTTGGCATGAAAAATAATATGATAATTTCGACAGTATAATGAGAGTAATCAATGATTCATGGGAGGTATTAATGAGATGAAAATTGGTATATCACCACTTGTAAATTACAAGGGAAGTAATATGGATATTTAATAACATAATATTATAAAAAAATGTTCAATTAAAAGGTAAAATACAAATAAGTTTGTCAAGTAAAGATGAGAAGGAGAGGATCCCTTACCTTGAGAGGGTGATTCCAAAAGCTTGGGATGAGCTTCTTGATTTATTTGGGGCACCTTGGGAGGGAAATTGAGATGGAAGCATATATTATAGTCATTATCATAATATTATTAGTTAATATAAATGGTACATTGGGTGGGTTATATAGTAAAATAGATGGGAGTTCTTCATTATTTTCAAAACATTTGATTTGGACTCTCTATAACAAATTATTCTAAACCAAAAACCTTTTTATGTTTTTACCATGTTCTATAAAAAAAAGTAAAGTGGTTATCACAATTTTACAATTTTAATAAACTATTTCATTCATAAATTACCCTTGGTGATGTGCGATTCATGTTCATAATGGACTGATTTTAAAACCTTAATTTATAATATAGGTTTTGGGGGATTTATAAAGGGTTTAAAAATTGACAGAATAACCTCAAAACATATTATTTTAAAGGGGAAATGTATATTTGGTATTGGATACTGTTCATTTCATAAATGACATTACTTTTGGGTCATTATAACATTAGAATATAAACTTTAAATTTATACCATATTTAATTTTGAACAAACAATTTTTCTGTCTCAAAAAATTATGATAAAATTAACATTGTCTAATTTTGAGATGTCAATTTCAAAAATAAAATTTATTTTGTCCAAAAAACAGTAATTTTGATAATTTACACTATTAACTCAAATATAAAAAATTATTTATAAAATATATGTTTTTCAGAATAATTTTTTTTAACAATTATGCAAGTTATTTTTTACTTGGTAGAATAATATAATCATTTATATTTAAAAAACATTGCTTAATATGAATATTTTATTATTATTTCATTTATTTATAAAATTATATATTTTATTAAAATAAAGTGATTTGATTAAAAATCTACATTTTCCAAAAAAATTAAAATTTGGGTTTCATCATATCAAAATCAAATTTTTATCAAATTCATTTTCAAATCATTAAAAAGTAACAATAATCATAAAAGATAAATATATCCATTATTTTATAATAATATTTTAAAATTCATACTTTTGGGGTCTTGACACATAACTATTTATTACACCATCAAAAACACTAAGGGTATGGTGTTAGATCATGAGTTTTTTTGGAGTGGTTCGACAAACATGGTTTAGGTCAGGATCCTGATGAGCTTGAAATTATATCATTAATATTTTCATGTGTGCTTTGGTTTAAGAATATATTATATGGATTAATTAATGGAAATTACCAATGATTATATTTCTCTCATATGATAAAATATATGGGACTTATATGGTATAATTATACTAGTCATGCTATATCATCTTTCATCTATATCAATCAGATATTATCATAACCCTTTATCTATATTAGTCATATTATTATTTTTAAAAGACTATATTATATGTGATTATGATTCTTATGAGTATTATAAATCTAAAATAATATAAAATTAAAAAATAAACAATATAGTGTATCTGTTTTCTCTAACTACATTAATTACTAACATGTTTATTCATTAAAATAGGTGATTCAATTTATAAAAGTTCAGATCATTACAGCTTTGGAATTCACATGGAACATGTATAGATAAATTGATAAATCAATACCTACATAAGGTTAATACTGGCACCACTTACATGTTATTTAGAAAAGAACACTGGATACATAAGGTTAGTTCATTCTCTATATAAGGGTACCTCAAAAATTTAAGGGTCAATGTATAGGTGATTTGATGTTGTATATGGGTAAATTTGGGTTATGTAAATGTAGATCATTTTGTTGTGATGGTAATTTAATATGTTTAAAATTTTAATATAGTGATAAAAATTAAAGTAATATTCAATGATTTATATTGCAAAATACTCTTATCATGATCCCAAAAAAATGAAGAACAATAATATGAAGAAAGATTCAGTGATGAATCATGAATAAATATTACCTTAAGAGTGACCACGTGATATTCATAGTAGGTTGGTAAACTGTGGGAATCACATTTTTAGTAATGTGAAAATGTTCTATACATGGTAGCTAAAGTGACCATTGGATTCATTTTGTAGGTTGAGTGGCCATATGATTTGGATGGTAGATTAAGAAACCATGATCTTCAAATAGTAATATGATCTATATTGGGGTCCATATTATAAGAATATCATCCATGGAAATTACATTTTCATGGGATAATGTGTAATAGTTATGGGTTTAGAGAAAACTAATATGGTCACTATATTTTAATTCAGTCATAGGTAATCATACTTAATAACAAATAATATGTTTTTGTTGGATTATTTTATGTTACAAAAAAAGGTTCTCTGATGAAAGTAAATTATATGCATGAATAAATTCTACATTTATGTATTTTGATGTATGAGTTTAATATGAAGTGGATATCATGGATATAGCAATATGATTTTGCTTAAAAATCTTGATTGTATGTATGATGATCAATTCCAATATTAAAAAAGGGACAATATTTCTTTAAATGAAAGAAAATATTTGAATTAAGGAATGTGGATGCAAGCTTTAATTCATGGTCTCACACATATATGTTTATTTAAACACTTTAAGATTTATAATATTGAAATAAAAAATAAATAAATGATAATTACATAGATTTTAATATAGTTCATGCATAAATTCATGAAGAATAAATAAGTTATAGAGGAGTTTCATTGAAATTTTTTGAAATATAATATCATAGTCATTGGAGGGATTGAAATTAAAATTTTTATAACTAAATTTTTATAGACAGAAGACTGGTGATGAGGAAATAAAATGAAGGCTATTACTGACATGGTATGAAGTGTATAATATTATCAAATGTGGTAGGAAATAATGTGTGGTGGAACCTATTGTACAAAACTCAGGTGAGTTAGTCATGAATTTAACAACTATTAGATAAAGAAATAAAAAGACAAAACCTCCATTATTTGTTAAAGATTTTTTATTCATGTTCATAAAGTTAGACTGCGAAGTTTTTTTCTTGAAGTATTGTACATGTGATTTTTTATGAAGAATATATCAACACACCTGACTACTAGATAATTTTCTATAAGAATAATAAATTTATATTGGTAGCAACACACTATATATCATTGTCTTAGTGAAGTATAGACTAACTGTACGGGATGAAAAAATAACAAGATACTTATTAACTGAGTTCTAAGTATTTTTTCCTACTTATTATGGTTTAAAAAGTATTTCTAGTTAATCAAGTGATCACATGTTTTATCGAATCACGACTAGGAATAACGTTTAACATTGAGTTTTAAACAATGTAAATTGTATATTCCTTATATATATCTACATGTGTGGATTTATAATAAATCATTTCACCCTAACAAGTTTCAAATATTGACCAAAGGGAAAAATGAAAACATATAGATCATTGATTCTCCCCCAATGATCTCATCGATATTATGTCTCTATAATTGGTATTTGAGCCTGAATACCTTAATTTATTTTGTTAAATATAATGTTTTATATCTGATTAATGTTTTTTCACAAAATTCATTTATCTTTTATAGATAATTTGAATATAGTGAATAGAAATAGGATTCTGATATTTTATGGGATGATTTTATTGTACTGAAGGATATAATGTTTTCATACCTTCCATCTAATAGTTAATATTTTTTGTGAACCATAACTAATGGATTTTATCAACATTATTAAAGTTCTTCTTTAATAGAAAAAAATATATAAATATAAAAAATTATATTCATTATAGTAATATTATTATGTCTTCTATTTCAGAGAGTGAATTATTGAATGTTAGAGGAATCAAAATGACTAACTGAATTTCGGAAAAATGATAGAGTCTCTATGGGTAGAAAACCAAGGTGAATTAATAATTTATTTATAGTTAATTAAATATAAATATCTTTAAATTCAAGATGATTAAATAATAAAATTTTTATTTATAATGGATAATGAATTTATTATAACAATAAGTGGTTATAGTGAGTTTTTGGATAACTCCACTATTATTGAGAATATCCTTCATATCTTATCAAATATTATGGTATTGAAAGTATATAATTTGAAAAAAATAACCAACTAAATTACAATTGATTATTTTTTAAAAAAATATAATATTTTGAAATGATAAAATATTATGCTATTAAGAAAAAGGTAAATGTCGAAAGAGAAATTTCTTCTAAAGACACAATTTTTTTGAAAAGTAAGAAGGGGTTTTATGAGGATTATGAAGTAATATATTAAAATTTTGATTTAAATATGAGTATAAAATTTGATAAAATGACATATCTTATATCTGGAGATCCAGGAAGATCTAGGAAAAGTGCAAAGTGAAGGTACCAATAAATCTTTTAATTATGTGGCTATTAGATATTTTTCCGAAAAATATGAAAAACTAAAAAAATATATAGACATTTATGAATAATATTAAATATGTAGAATATTGTCACATAAAAATTCATCAAAATCAAATCTATTTTTCAGATTATACCATAAAAATTACTCAAAGAACAAAAAGATGAATTTTTTATCTATATACATGGAAAGTGAAAGTAGTGATGAAGAAGAATAAGTTGATTATATTGTTGATGCCAGTGAAAAGATTCTCATAGTTAAGGTTAATGATTAATAACTCACAATGTGATTGTAGTATATTTTTTGGAAGAAAATATTATTCAAATCACATGGATTTTATACTAAAAAGATAATTGAATAATGTATCTTGAAAATTTGAAAACATTTAAAGGAGAACATAAAATTTAAGAAATATTACCAACCATAAAAAATATTAAATAATTAAATAAAAAAGATAAATATAATCTATTGAAGATGATTAATGATATAAAGAAATTTATTTATTATGATAAGACCTTTGGTTTCAATATGGAATAAACGATTAATTATTTGGAGAAGGATATTGATATTATTGAACTAAAACTGATCAGGGAAAAAAATTGAATTTATCTAAAATGATTTCTCAAAACTCTATTCCAGAATATGGAGAATGTTTAAAGAAGAATAAATTATAATTAGATAATAAAAATCATCATCATACTATTATGTTTATGCTTAAAAGTTTTGTAGATAGTTTGATAGGAATAAGCAGGTATAAAATAAAAATTATATAGATAAATTTGATGAGCCCAAAGAAACTGAAAATTATATAAGTTAAAACATTAATTAAAAATCTTCAAAAACTAGTGACTCTATGAAAGTAGATAATTTTATAATTTTTAATGGGAAACTATGAATATTTCATCATAATTTTTTTTGAATAATTTTTCAAAAAACTATGGTAAACAAATGATGAAAGTTAGATTCATAATTCTGGATACCATGTAGTTTTCAAAGAAAAATATTCTTTTTATGGATACTATTGTAACTCTATAACTTTTAGGGACACAACTATGATGCATTTGATCAATTATCAATATCATAATTCATCTAGAAATATTTTAATATAGAGCTTGAAGATAATTAATCTCACCCAAATGTAATAGATTTTGAAATAATCTTATGGACTTGATTAAATATTGAAAACATATATCAACAATGAAAAGATTATTTTCATAAAAGTGATCAACATGGTGACCTTAGTAAAGGATATTCTCCATATAATATGTACACAACATGTAAATAATTCAAAGGGAATAAAGTATGAAGCTCATGAAAATTCTCTTTA
This sequence comes from Viscum album, assembly GCA_963277665.1. Lineage (NCBI taxonomy): Eukaryota > Viridiplantae > Streptophyta > Magnoliopsida > Santalales > Viscaceae > Viscum > Viscum album. The sequence continues at coordinate 779,134,839 of OY728153.1, read as the reverse complement.
TTTGGAACGTTCACTTAAATAATATATGAAAGAATGTCCATGGATTTTAGATAGTGGTTTCACTTCAAATATGACTTGAGACATAAAATGATTAAATATGGAGATGATTATAATGGTTTGTTATCTCTATGATAAATTAAATGAGGTGATATTCTATAAATATGGATTCTTAGTTAAAAGGATTGAATAACGAATGGTTGTGATAAGAGGATAATGAATAAAGGGTAACTTATTTCAAATTAGATATGACCAAATTCATGTTACATGAGCATACAAGAAAATATTGAAAGTTCGCATGAAAGGATTATCCATATTGGACAATGTAGTAGGAGAAAACATAACAAAAAAATGTTTTAGTTATTTTTATGATATGAATAGAGATATTGGTTAAATATTCTATATACATACAAAGCATGAGATTAATAATTCTTAACATTAAAATAATGAGATTAAAACATCTCATTCTTTGGATAAGTTCCATTCTAAATTTTGCTGGTCCCTGAGAAAGAAATCAATAAACGAAGAAAATTATTTCATCACCATTATTGATGAATTTATATGAATTACATAAATTATGATTATGAACCATAAAATTTAAAATATTAATATGTTTAAGAATATTTGGAGATGTTTTTAAAAGTAGTTTTATTTCTTCCTAAATAAATTTAGATAGATAATAGTTCTAAAAATAACAATATAAAGTTTTTAACCTATCTTGGAAGGAATATTATTCTTCAAAAAAATTTGTACACCATAAACACCAAACCAAGATGGTGTTGATGAATGAAATAATAAAATCATGATAGAGATGGATCAAATTATATTTATAAAAAAGAAAACCTATAAGTAGTTTTAGAGGAAGGATACTTGAGCAATGAATATTGTCAAAAATATTTTTTATAGGCCAAATTATAATATGAATTCATATGATATATATTACAAAATATCTCTATGTTTGAAATATCTTAGTGTTCTAAATCCCCTATATCATGAAAATAATGAAGGAAATTTTTGGTAAATTAGATCTAATAAGAGTTAATATATTTTTTGGTTATCATAAAAATTAAATGGGAAACCACTGATAAAATATGGAGATTAAAATAATTTTTTATACAATTGATGTGAAGATCTTGGAACATACGAATAAAGGAGTTTTAAAAAATTAATAATTACCAAAACATAGGTCGATGCTAATTCTGTTAAATAACTTGATGAAATATGAGATATAAATTGGATTGTTGAATATGTGTAGGTTTTTGAAGATGATTAAACAATTTTAGATGGTGGGAAACAAATACATTCAACTCATACAAGGATAATAAATAAAATTAAAATATAAAACCTCATTATTAATCATGGAAAATAGTTTAAAACATGTATAAAATTGAAAAAATATCTCATACCTCATTTTTATCTATATTTTAACCTAAAAATATTGAAAAATTATTAGATCCTAAATATTGGGGTAATTCTATGAATGTAGAATTATACCAAATTAAGAATAATGATACATAGGAGTTAATTTACAAATATAAAGAAAATAATGTGATTTTAATGAAGTGGTTGTTTTATAATATGTTGAATTCAAAGGAAAAAGTGGTGAGAATAAATAATGATTTGTTACTAATTTATATTCATTAGCTGAAGGAGTTATATTTGATGGTAGTTTTTCGTTATTTGAAAGGCATGAAACCATTGAAATTATTCTAAGTAATTTAACAAAAGGAAATTATAATATATTCTAAATGGATGTGATTTATGCCTTTCTAAATGGGTAGTTAAAATTGGTGGTATATATTGAAAAACGATGTGGTTTTTTTGAGAAAATGTGAATTATTATCGAGGGCTTAAAATGAAATCATATGAGATGAAAAAATCCCCAAAGATCTTATATTCTATGTTAGATACCAATTTAAAGAGGTTAAATTTCAAAAAGGTATTATTGGATTAAAATATTTATATGAAATATGAAAATGGGTATCACTTATTTTTATATTTCATCTAGATGAAATTATATTTACATGATATAATGAAGAAATATGTGAGGAATTTTCTAGGGAATTTAATAAATAATTTGAACTATTTATCCTGGAAGATACAATGTACTTTCTTAGATTACAAATATCTTAACAAAAGTTACTATTTCTATTTTACAAGATAAGTATACTAAGAAACTCTTGAAGAGGTATGACATGAATGATTAAAATCCTATTTAAAAATCTATTGTTGTTTGAAGAAATATTTTCAATGATATGATAGGAAAACATGTTGATCCATAAGAATTTAATAAGTTAGTATGATGTCTGGTATTCATTATAGTTTGCATGATGGATTTTATATATATTGTCACCCATTGTTACATGTAACTAAGTTAAAAAAAATAAACTCATTATACAATAGGAAAAATAATTTTCAAGTATATAAACGGTATAATATATTTTGTGATGAAATATATTAATAAAAGAAATTTGGATCTATATTGTTATACATTTAATGATTTAGAAGGTTGTGTTAATGATTAAATATCAACATATAGTGAAGTTTTCTTCCATGGTGATAGATGTGTTTTTTGGCACACTAAGAAGGGTAATTTTAAGAATTTTATAACTTATACGATGGAGTCTGTGGATTCAACTCGTGTCAAAACTCTGTTATTGCATCTAAAGAGATAGTATGAAAATTTGAAAGTTAAGGTAAAAAAATCTACTTCTTCCAACATTTGATAATAAATGTGATATAAATTTTTCAATGATTATTATTATATATTCAATATGTAATCATATTGATATTATATATAACTTTTTTAGAGAGCTTTTGGAGAGAAATAAATACAATTTGGAGTATTTTATTAAGAAGTTATAGCTAACTGATGTGTTTACCAAGCCATTGTCTAAATAATATTTTTATAATATGAGTTTGATGTTAGGTTTTAAGCCTCACCCATGTCAAGGATAGTATATTATATTATATCTCATTTCATATATTTTTTGGATATTTTTTCAAAGGGTTAAAATGAAATGACAATACACATTGTTGTTTATATTTATCTCATAGATGTTTTTGTTAATAGGAGAATATTTTTTTATAGAGTATCCATTGGTATGTATTTATCAAAATTGAAAGAATATCAAAGATAAATTTAAGATGGAAAATCTATAATTTCAAAAAAAAAATTATGTGTGAAATTTTTAAATATCTTTTTCAATTACATCAATGAATTTTTTTAAAAAATTTATGGGTAATTTAAAGAAGTTGAAGGCTGAATCTATTTGACTATAAATCACTATTTTTATATAGAAACATATATTTTATTATTAAATGTTCATTTTACCTACATTTATTTTACTAAATTTACTCTCAAAATTATTGAACGATGATTAATAACTAAGTTTGATCTGTTTGAAACTAATTTTTATTCCATGTTTTACAAAAAAATCCCAAGGGGGATATTATTCAGACTTCTTATTTTTATTTATGAAGTTATTATATCTTGTGATATTCATCTACATTGGTTTTAATGGATCAGTTTAAATTGGATTTAATTATTTTGTGGTATTTTTTTGTCAATAGAAAAACCATATTCAAAATTAAATATAAATATTGTGATGATATTATTAATAGAAATCAAAGAAAAGTTTTACTCGATGTAGAGACAATGTCTATATCATTCATGAAGTATAAATATGGAAGTAATTAAGGATTATTGTCTTAATTGGAAAATTTATTTGGTGATTTGGTAAAATATTTTAATTACTTTTTGAATTATTTAGTAAGTACTATAAAAAATTCAATACCAACATAAGGGTAATTGAAGGTTAATGTTTCATGCGTACATGTAACCAAGAATTATCAGTAATCATGTAAATGTATTTATGTTTCTAATAGAACCACATAAAGTTTAATTGACTTATATATATAAAACTATTCCCTTAAATATATCATTATGTAAAGGTCATTTGGGTTTCACAAGGTGAACATAAAAATGATTTGAAATTTTAGTACCTATATAAGGGTAATACCGCCTCCATGGAACAGTTATCTTGAAGGAATATCGACTAAAAAATGGGACCATCACCTCTATGTAATGGTAAATATTAAATTCAAGGGATTGAGTAATGGTGATTTGATGTTTTGTGATGGTAAATATGTGTTTTTAATGGTACTTCATAACTATGTAAAGGTAATTTTCAACATATAAAGGTTGAATAAGGTGATTCATAATAAATATAGGTTCAATGATTTATATCTCATGGTATTGTCATCATGATCCTTTTAAAATAAAGAAGAATAATTTAAATATATAATGTATGGTAATTCAAAGAAAACTATTGTTGGAATATGGATCACTGATTTCACATTATATGTTGGGAGATAATGTGCATCACACATTAGGGAAATTGATCGTGATCTTTACACTATAGGTCGAGCGATCATTGGATTCACATGATAGGTCAAGTGTCCATGTACTTCAAAAGGTGGGTTAAGAAACCATGAGCCTGACATGATAAGAAGATTGATCTTGAGGTTTATATGGTTGGAAGATCGATAGTGGAATAAGAGTTTTTCATAGGATAAAGGTGGAGTAAATATATGTTCAAATGAAACAGAGATGGTTATTTCATATGCCTCAAGTTAAAGCATGTCTTAATTAATAAGTAAGAGTATATTATTTCATGATTATTTTATGCCTCAAATAATCATCCCACGATCACTAAAAATCTCATTCATACATAAATTTTTATTTAATAATTTCATTATAGGTGTTTAACAAGAAAAAGTTATCATGGATAAAAGGATATAATTTTATGGAAATTGTTTAATGGTATTTATGAGATAAAATTCAATTATTGAATAAGGTAGATGTGTTTTTGATATAATGAAAAATTTGATAATGAGGGAAGATGTATGCTTCAATAAATACATTGTCTCTTTGATACACCGTAATTTAAATACATGAATTTCTTTATGGAAATAATAATGAGACATGGGACAGTTATTCTTTTTTTAACATGGTTCATGAATAAATACATGTAGTTTAAGGTAGTTAAAACAATTTAAGGATGATTACTAATTATTTTGAAATAAGATAAAATAATCTTATGTTTTAAAATAGACTTCTATAAAAACAATTTTTAATATACATTATCGATTTTTATTTTAACACACAAAATATATCATGGATTAGGAATGATTTTTTTAAAATTTAATATTCAAATGTATACAAAATATGTTAGAACTAATGTTATTTTTGAAAAAACATTCTTCAAAATCATATATAAAGTAATCATATTACATTATTGGTGCAAAATACAGGAATTATCGATGGATATAATAGCTAAGGAGTCTTAAAAGACTATATATATATATATTTTTTTCATTTTAATTGAGAAAATAAAATAAAAAATAAAAACTCGAGGAGAACAATATTATCCCCTATAGTCATTCCTTTAAAATCACACATAGTTCTCTTTTAGGTTTCCAGGGGTAAGGAAAACAAAGGAATGGTGAGCTTAGATTTTCAGAAAGGGTTTGCATATAGTTGAAGTTATAATAAAATAAGCATGACATAAATAGTATAGAAAAAGAAATAAATGATAAAACTAATTCCATAATCGAATGAAACCAATAAAATACTACATCCATGACTATAAATTAACATATGGAATATATTTAATTATATCATACTGATGGAATTCATAATTTTTGACATCATTAAGATACCATAATGTATTTTTGGAAAGAAATCATATATAAAAGTTTAAGGAATATTCCAATATCCTATATAGTTTGTCTCATGAGACCTTCTAATCCATCGATGAGCTATCTCTAATCGAGGCCCACATGTAACAATATAATTCCAATGCATTTATTATTTGAGGAAATGATTAAACACTAAAATAGAAAATTAATCCTAATTAATATATAAAAATCACACAAAAAAGCTATACAGATTCATAGAAGTTATCAATTAAATTAGTGGAATATCTTTTTTGTGTAAAAATATTTGAACTAACATAGTATATAGAAAAGGATATACAATTTAGTCAATAACTTCCCCAATCAATCGATGTACATAATCTTGGTGAAAAACCTCTAATTAAAGAAATAGAAAAAGGTTATTAACAAAGAAAATTCATTGGAATAAAAGTAATTATTATTACTTCTAGATGGTTTAGAAAGACAAAGGATGTGATAGAACATATCTTTTATTGATAATAAAATTACATAATCCATCCAGATTAATAATATGGATGGATAAAGAATAGATAATAAACATAGAAACTATGGAGTATTTTCATTATAAAAGGGAGTACCCTTATCAAAGAAATAATTATAGGTTAGTGGATAAGAGTACATTAAAAGTGTAGAGTTACTAATAGAAGATAATAATCCAGTTGAATAATTTTTACTAGTAAGATTTTATATCATCAGTAGGAAAATACTTCATCATAGTTTGTATATTTATTTTGAATTATCCAACGAACATTCCCCTAGAGTTTCTATCCAGTTATTTAGTATTAGGATCACACATTATACACTAGAGCTAAGAATGAGTTGAAACTCCACTGATCATTTTTAATTTGATTAACCTAAGGTGCATATATTCCATATTCATTGCCACATTCTAGAATCCGAAAATGGATACTCTTAAAAGGAAAACCACTCAATTTATACTTTCTAGAATTTATGATTTTTTGGATTTTTTATGGATTAGGAAAAGGGTTTAACGATATTAAATATCACTATAAATATATAAAATGGTTTATAAACCCATATAATTTCAATCATTATTACTTTATAATAATGTTTTTTAATTGAAAATAGTAGGTATGGAATGTGAACCCTTATATCAAAATAATTATAACATAAGGAAAACGGTTATAATGATAGGGGATAAGTATTATCTCATTAAAAATCATATAAAATGGTATATAATAACATGAAATTATAATAAATTAAATGCGTCTATATTGTTTTATAATAGAATAATTTCAATTAAAAATGAAAGAGAATGACTGAAAACCCATACTTTTCTAAGTAGCTTTTTAAGGTGTGGGATAACTCGTTAAAACCCTGGGAACTACTTTGAAGGTATTTATAAATGGAGATAAAATTTAAATTCGTAATCAATTCCTTTGGGATAGATTGGGATGAGAAAATGGGTGGGAGTGAGCACCTTGTATTGGTGAAAATGAGGATCTTTTCATGGAAACTAAAGTTAGGTAAGGGGTAAAAATGGTAACAAATTGGTGTTAGGGGGTAGGGTGTTTTTTGTGGGCTAGGGGGATAAATTGTATGTGATAAATGATATTATGAGTTTAATTTATAAAAAAGTCATTCTTGAAGGTATAAGATATCTTTTAATTATTAAAAATTCAAGATACTTCATTTACCAATTTTACCCTTATTAATCAATAAGAATAAGTAACCATGAAAACTATTTTATTAATAAAAATATAGTATGATTGTTAATAATTTTTTTAAATTAAAATAATAATTTGGACTCCATTTAATCCAATTCTATTTTGAAGTCTTAGAAAATAAAATTTTCAATTAATACATAATATATTGTAAAACATTTTATAGAAAAACCTTTTTCTACAAATTAACAATTTTTCATTATTATATTATATTAATTATTAGTTGAATGAGTGTTTATATATTTATTTATATGTTTAAAAACATATAAGAGTTATAATTTAAAACATATTAATTAAATTTATTAAGATAAAATTAATGCAACTATTATTAAATCATTTCATTGAAACAAACTATTTTAATTTTACCTTAGTAATTAATCATTGACCTAATAAGTTGTTTTAAATTAATAAAAATAATATTTTAATTGTTACATAATTTTGGAATGGTAATTAAATTTCAATTCTATTTTATCAACTAAAATCTATGTGTGTAGGAAAAAATAATTTTTACATCATCGCATATAAGACTTATTTTTTATAGAAAAAACACAATTATTAAAAATAAAAATCCTTTTTTTGAAAAACATATTAGTGAATATGATTCAAATTACCTATATTTATTTATTATAAAGAATATGTTTTATATTTCTTCCTAATAAATCGAAAATTAGATTTTTCAAAAATTAATATTAATTAAAATATAAGACCCAATAATTATTTATTTTGAGAAATATTACTTCAGTTTATAAGATGTATAACATAGGCTTTATAAATTAATAATAGTATTTCATAACATATAGTTTTTATATTTAATTAAATATTTTATAAATTAAACATTTTATGAACTTGTGGTTATTTTTTTATAATGATAATGTTGTATAGGATTCACTTTTGGTGAAAATTGTATATTCACTAATGAACTAAAAAAATTATTTTAGAAAATGACTAAAAAATTAACCTAAGTTTTTTTTACATTATTATTCATAATATATAATCCCTTTATAAATATAAATTATATAATTTTATAAAAGTAACATTTTATTATAAACATGAATAATGTCTATTTAGAAAGCACATTGTGTACTAGTTTTTTGATATAGTGTTTACCTATTTAAGTAGGGTCTTAGGTATTACATTCCCCAAAAATTATATAATTATATCCAAAAAAATTAATATGTGTTAGATAGTAGATAGATATGGTTATTTCTTCCTCATCATTTATTTAGGCTCCCTGGTTTCAAACTCTAGTTTGTGATTTATCCGAAGGAGATTCACCATAAGAGTTCTCCGATTCAACACCAAATTTTCTATAATGTCAAGAATATTAATAGGCTCTTCATTATAAGATAAATTTGGTTTTAATTATATGGATTTAGTTGTGATTACATGAATTTGGTTCAACATTTACTTCCTCAAAAATGAAACATATAAAGTGTCATGTACTTTAATTGGGCTGGGTAACAAACAAATATAATTTGCCAAAACTCGAATAATTTCCAAAATTTTATCAGCATTGATGTACCTATGTTTTTTTTCACCTTCTTAACAAAACATATAAACCTATTCCATGGAGATAACGTTGTGAGGACATAAAACACCTCTTGAAACTCAATATCCTTTACCTGATTAACAACCTCGATCCTCCATATGATTTGATATATGTAAATATAATTATAGATAAATCATACTTTCCTAGTTGTCTTCTCTAGAAGTTATGTGCCTTAAATATTCCTTTACCCATCTTATTCCATCAATTTGAAGTATCATATCTCTTACCATACAATTCATTATATAGTTCAATCTCGATTATAAAATGAAAACTATTATGGTAAAACAATTCAACCAGAGGTGGATTCTGATCCATTGAACCATATAAGTCATAGAGCCCAAAAATTTTACATATTATTATCTTTTTACAATACTTTTAAACCTCCATTAGTTTAGAGATGAATAGTGATGCTTAAATGTACCATAATGTAATGATCCTTTTGATGACTCCCTCAGAATCTTGATGTGAACCATGAGTCATGATGAGATACAACATATAATAGTTCCTCATTATGTCACATGATTTTATTGATATAGAGTCATTCAAGGATATCATGGGAAAAATATACCACAAATATTAAGAAATTTATACACTTAATAAAGAAATCGATGATAACACACATATAATTTTTCTTCCTTAGAGTCTTTCGATTTCCAATGAAAAATAAAATTGTAATATTGTGACACTTCTATATGGGTAAAAGAATATGTCACATGAATCACTTTGGAAGTCATATTTCACCCTATACTAATTGGAAAAATACACAACTTATAAGGACCCAACCTTAAAACATTACATAATCTTGAATTAAATGAATAATTCACATTGAGGATCTTTTAAGGTTTAGAGTCTTAGAGAATTAGAACATAACTATTATAGCTCACAAGATTACCAAGTAGACACTTCTACTCAATTTCCATAAAATAAAAACTCTTAAAAAGAAAAATGTCTTGTTCCATGTTTTAGATATCATGTGTTTCCTTGATCCCATCCTTGACCCTATTCACCTTTACATCTTGTGGAAAACATTTCAAAAACATGGGATTATCATAAAAGGCTCAATAAAAGATATAAAAATACAGAAAGAAAACACTATTCCATAAATACATAAGAATCAATGAAATCATACTTTACTCTTAAAACATAATCACTTTAATATACCTCATTAAATCATATGATTTATGAATAACTCATAGAAATCATAAGACATAAAGGTAACTTGAGGCATTCATAACATTCTTTACAGAGGGAGTAACCCTCATGGTTACATTTGGAATACCCACCACAGTATATTCCCTAAATCAATTTGGAGAAACCTTAGCGTTTAACTCCTTTATGTTACCCAATGCAATGAAGAGCATTATCGGGCTCACCCGACCTTAGTTTATCACGTAACCACCTGATTTCATAAACATTTCCCAAGAACCATAACATAATCATAACACTTAAAAAATGCATAAATGAAACATAAAATTTCCACATTTCAATCACAAGATATCACATCATGATATTATCATAAATAAAAACATATAATAAAATCATTAAAACTCTATGAGAGAAAAATCCCTTTATACTTTGAAAATATTAAAAGAAGTCATTTAAAAGATATTTTATAATGAAAGTGTCCCATACCACTTTTAAAATTTTGGAAGGGTTTTAAAACATTCATGTCCCCATAAATAAATCCTTAAAACCATTTTTAAAAAATGGACATGGATGGTAAATGTTTAAAATAATTAATCTTTAAAACCATTTAAAACAATGTTTTAACAATGGAGTACTTTTCCATTTTGAACATTTAAATTATAAGCCACAAGAAAGTAGACCATTTTCAAAACATTTAAATGAATTTAGTATAGACATAATATGGATATGGAATGTCAAAGGGGCTGTATATACACTTTATAAAAGAATAAAAGTGCATATCATTAAGAAATGTCTCAATGAGAAGAAATTGAGATGTAATCCCAATCAAGGATCATGCCATTAGAGCAAGGATAAAGAAATTACAGAATTATGTGTGACAAATATAAATACACCAAATATAAGTGGATACTCATTGTAAAAAATCAGATGTAATCCACACATATTCATAGCACGACATAGTCAAGAAGTATAGGTTTAACCCAAAGAATTGAAATTGGGTTAAGAAATTCCCTTATAAAAATTCGACAGCCTAACGACGTCACTTTAAAATTCAGAAAATGAGTTGATGAGAGGGAAAATGGTATCTCAACACTTGGACATAAAATTTAAATCAATAAGGATATTTAAGAACATATGCCAACATAATAAGATGTAAATTAAAAGGCATAACAAAACAAGTCTTTTAAAAAGAAGAGGGTGAAAGGATCCCTTACAGATTTGGGTAACTTTCAAAATGTTCACCCCATGAAAGAAATACCATACAAAATTTATGTAAATACCCAAAAAATAAATTATATTACACAAATATTAGAATAATTTTCAGTACAAAAACCACGCAATGGAAATAGTGGAAAATGTTGCATAAATCTCAGGGGAATAAAAGTGAGATGGAAAATACCTTACGAAAACTCGACAGCCTAACGACGCCACTTAAAACTTCCAAAAAATAGATTGATGAAATAGAAAAAGGTCTCTCATCATATGAACATAGAAAGTAAAGTAAGGGTAATATAAAATAACATCCCCCAATATAAGAAATAGGAGTTTAAAAGAAACTATCTAAAAGAGAGTATTTAAAAAGATAGAGATAGGTAAGATCCCTTACCTCAAGTCCGACATGTCTTGTTCGTTTCTTTATATTACTGAATAATAAAATTTGGTCAATTACTAATTTCTTAAGGACCTACTTTAAATTTTATCATTCAATTCATATAACATATTATAATTTTATAATAATTAGTTAATTATGTGAGTTCATATCAGACATTTTTGTCGATGTTCTGTACATGAGTCAGAAATGAACCTCCTTGAAAAGAATTTCCCATGTAGTTATAATTACAAGTTCTAAAGAATATTTTTAATGATTTAAATATCATATATATCTAGTATATATTCATTTTATACTATTCCATATAATTTGGTGATAAAAATAAAATGCACTGTTCATGGAGATGGTAGGTCGTACGTACGCATGGACGCTACTTTCATTTCTTTGTCACATTAATGGAATTAAAACTAAATGAGATATATATATATATATATTATAATTATAGTATAATATATATGTTATATAGGTCAAATTATTTCATTAATTTCATTCTTTATACATTCCATGTATTTCATTAACGAGTCACATCACTTGATGGGGCGGTAGTCCACACTTCCTCAAATGGAATTATCACATTTGCACAAATGAAAAGCATAAAAGTATGTTTTAAATGTAAAATAAGGAAGAATAGAGAGGAAATAAATATAATATATATCATAAATAAATAGAGTTCCATCATAATGGCCTCCATGAGAGGTGGTAGGAGAAGATAGAACAATCATCATTTCGTTAGGCAGTAATTCGACATCCACGGAAACAGTATGTTCTTTAACAATTAGATGGAGGTGTGTGTAAGTGTAGCTCGAGTAATTTTCCTAAAAGCATCCTAGTATATTAAAGATACTGGTTTTGTTACAGAATAAGTAATAAAAATAGTTTAGGGGGTTGGAGAAGAAAAATAATACAAAAGAACATTAGAGAAGACTTTACCTTTAAATCGGGTAACTCCCCTTGGTTTGAACCAAAAGGGTTTCTTGAAGAGATTTATGCCTAAGGGAGGCTTCTATAATGAAGGGAGGGACGTGGAGAGATACAATTTTCAGAGTTTGGCAGAGCCAATGGCTTGAGAGGTGTGGGTGAGGAGGGTAGATGTGGGGGACATTAATAATAGGGAGGAGGGGCACTCTTGGAAAGTCTTGAAAAGATACTTTATTATAAAATGATTTTCAGATATCAAAGGTCCCAAAATTATATATTTCGAGTATAAGGTGATAAGGGTTCTAAATACTCCCATCCAATAGGTTTTTGACAAGTATAAGTCTTAGAGTTTACATTATATTTTCATTTTATTTAAATCGTTCATTAATGTGGTAGTCGCTGCATCATCATGGTGTCAAAAATAAATTAACTTATTTAATGTCTAAAAATTATAATAAATATACTATGATGTATTAAATCTTTTTATCTTTCTAATGAATATTTATAGTCAAAAATATGACTTGTATAACCCCAAGTAAAAATTGTTTTAGTAAAACAATACATGTTTGTGACACTTTTATTTTTTACTTTAAATAAAAACTTATTAATGTCATTTTCTTACCCAAGTGGCTCCATGGGGCCCCCAAGTTGACCCATGGATTGTCTTGGTCGGCCATGAATCATAAAATAAGTGTTGGAATAGTGTAATGGTAATTTCATTTTATTATATAATTATATTTACCTTAAATTACACTAATTACCTTTAATCGCGATTAATAAAACTTAAAAGTTACTATTCACCAAAAAAATATTTTAATCCCATTGAAAAACATTTTAATTCCTAATGACAATGATGAATGTTTGATTTTTGAAATTAAAATCACAGAGGTGGTAAAAAATCATTTAAACGAAAAATCAGTTTTTTAACTACCACTTTGTGGTTTCACTATTCATCAAAAATCGATGTTTTTCAGAAAAATACCAAAAATTCACTCTAAGCTATATTTGATATTACAAATTCAAAAATGATTTCCATTTTACCAAATTAAAAACATAAAAGTTCCATTAATTATTTTTATAATTAATCTTCGCTGTCAAAACAAATAACATGTTTTTAAGAAACAATATCTATCAAAAGATTGACACTCGCTTATGTCCAATTTCAAAGTGAAATTAATTCCAAAGACCACCATTGGATTAAATGGAAAAAGATATATTTTAACTACCCTTTAAACCCAATTAAAAATATAATACATCCATATAAATAAATTTTATTAAAAGGAGGGTTTGAATTAAAATACAACATTTTACACTATTCATTAAAAAATGAACTTTATCGGAAAAATACCGAAAATTTATAAAAAGTAAATTTTGATGTCACGATTATAAAGAAGAATTTTATTTTGTCAAATTTAAATTATAAAATTTTCAAAAAGTGGATTTAAAAAGGGTTCTCCATCAAAAGGTGGTTAATAGACCTTTAAAGTTATATTAGAATATTTACGCTTAAAATTGGATTCATTCGCATTTTAAGCATCTAAAATTTATTGAATAAATGTATAAATATTTGTAAAGCATATATAATCACTTTTTAGTTAGTTCTGTTCATTCCTACCATTACATTGGCTAAGAGTATACTAGCATTTACAATAATATTATTATATTATTAGTGTGCATCGTAAGATTTCAAAGAAACTCATTGTTGCGTATTGGGTACGCCATCGAACTTAGCATACCCTTTAAATTAATATTAATATTTTATTCTCAAATATTAATAAATATGAAAAAGTAATATTCTTTATATACCTGGGATGTTACATCCTTCTCCCCTTTTGGGAATTGCGTCCTCGCAATTTTAAAATTAGGCTTGGAAACTTCATTGAAAGCCCCACATCGGAAAATGCGTAAATTAAACTATCACTTTAAAAGAATGAAAGAAAAGTACCAAGGTCACCCGAGACAATAGGTACTAGGATTCCTTAAAAACATGGATATGGAAGAAAAAGAAACAAAGGGTTAAGTTCTGATAGAGAGTGATAGAAACATGTTTAGGAGAAAGCTAACCACCAGAAAATCACAAACTTGTGATGGGTTAAACTGTATTTGATTCCCCAGTAGGAAAAATTAACAGACAACATTTTTTTTTAATTTACTTTTCATTGAGGAATTTATTTATGTGCTTAACTAAAACATAAGGAAACATACTTACTTGTCATGTTGACTTTCAACTTTTACTGGATTTCTTACACAAACTGATATTTTATCCAAAAGGCGAGTATTTAGGAAGACTTGTTCATATTAAGAGTACTATAATCAAATTCTTGAGAATCACCTAATCCATAAAAGAGAACTATATATTTCCCATGTTTTTAGACCATAACCAAAACCAAAACCAAAAAGGTTAGTACAAGATCAGATAATCCCTAAAACGGATAATACTTTATTAAAAAAATCTATTCTTAATCTCCAAAATTTGTCAAACAATACCCAAAGTTCCACAATGACCTTTCGATAAACAATTATCCATAAAATTCTTCAAGGTAAACCAAAATAAGATTGAAACCCAAATATTTGGAGGATTTAATCACATAGTATTCCAAGGTGAATATTAACATTTATCTCCAAATAACATCAGTTGCAATTAAAGTCTCATATTGAAAGGTAATTAGTCTAATCACATATCATCCATGATAGGTTAATCATTTCCATAGATAACCCAAAATCAACTTATTCCTAATTCATAAGATCATATCACTAAAAAAATTAGTTATACTATCCAGGGACTTCACGTAGTCCAGTGGTAGGCAATAAATGCCAATTGAACTTTGGTTTTGGGTTCGATTCCCACATCTTTCTCTGACGCAACAGGTTATCACACGGTATGCATGTTGTCCTTTTTCCAAAACTATATAATTCTAAAAACATTCCCCAAAAATAGATAAAATCTTCGAAATAACCATAACACAATTTAACCTCAATTTTACCTCATGCCTTTAATTACCCATCTTATAGTAACCCATAATTACCTCAAAAGTAAGGATCATATAAACCCTAATGGTTACCATTATAATTATTACATGAAATTCCACATCGATTTGGTTCTCTCGTACATAATGCATCAGAGAACTCACCAGGGTTCTAGTGGTTAATCACGACTCCTTGACAGTTGGTTTAGAATAACCACGAGATTCCTCATTGAAACCCCCATTTCATCCAGTCTCTTAATCAGAGAGCCACCACTGTTTCCTTCAAACCCATTGTCACTTCGGTGCCTGCTATATCCATCCATTTACTAAAACCAAAAATGTCACTATGAGTATATCAAAAAAATCATCATGTACTAATGAGGAAAATAAACACTATGATATACTTACTCATTCACTTTATCTAAAAACTATGAATCCTTAGGAAATCCTAGCCATTATGGTAATGTCACTTATGCATAAAGAATATCGTAACCTCTAAAGTTGTCTAAACCGACCTATGATACCAACTATAAGGACCCAAACTTAAAACATTACATAATATTGAATTAAATGAATAATTCACATTGATGATCTTTTCAGGTTTAGAGTTTTAGAAAAATAGGACATAACTATTACATATCACAAGATTAAAAAGTAGACACTTCTACTCAGTTTCCATAAAATAAAAACTCTTAAAAAGAAACATGCCTAGTTCCATGTTTTAGATAGCATGTCTTTCCTTGATCCCATCTTTGACCCTATTCACCTTTATGTCCTGTGGGAAACATTTCAAAAACATGGGATGAGCATAAAAGGCTCAGTAAGAGATATAAAAATACGGAAAGAAAACACTAGTCCATGAATATATAAGAATTAATGAAATCATACATTACTCTTAAAACATAATCACTTTAACATACCTCATGAAATCATAAGATTTATGAGTAACGCATAGAAATCATAAGTTGTAAAGGTAAATTGAGGCATTCATAACATTCTTAACATAGGGAGTAACCCTCATGGTTAGGTTTGGAATACCCACCAAATTATATTCACTAAATTTCTTCAGAGAAACCTTAGCGTTTAACTCCTTCGTGTCACCCAATGAAATGGAGAGCTATATCGGGCTCACCCGCCCTTAGTTTATCACGGAACCATCCGATTTCATAAACATTTCTCAAGAACCATAACATAATCATAACACTTAAAACATTCATAAATGAAACATAAAATTTCAACATTTCAATCACAAGAGATCACACTACGATATTATCATAACTAAAAACATCTAATAAAATCATTTAAACCCTATGAGAGAAAAATCCCTTTATACTTTGAAAATATTAAAAAAAGACATTTAAAAGAGATTTTAGAATCAAAGTGTCCCATACCACTTTGAAACATTTGAAAGGGTTTTAAAACATTCATTTCCTTATAAATAAATACTTAAAACCATTTTTAAAACATGGACATGGATGATAAATGTTTAGAATATTTAATCTTTAAAACCATTTAAAACAATGTTTTAATAAAAGAGTCCTTTTCCATTTTGAACATTTAAATTATAAGCCATAAAAAATTAGACCATTTTCAAAACATTTAAATGAATTTTTTATAGACATAATATGGATATGGAATGTCAAAGGGGCTGTATATACACTTTATAAAAGAATAAAAGGGCATATCATTAAGAAATGTCTCAATGAGAAGAAATTGAGATGTAATCCCAATCAAGGATCATGCCATTAGAGCAAGGATAAATAAATTACAGAATTATGTGTGAAAAATATAAATACACCAAATATAAGTGGATAATTAGTGTAAAACAATCATATGTTATCCACACATATTCATAGCATGACATAATCAAGAAGTATATGTTTAACCCAAAGAATTGAAATTGGGTTATGAAGTTCCCTTACAAAAATTAGACATCCTAACGGCGTCACTTTAAAATTCAAAAAATAATTTGATGAGAGAGAAAATGGTATCTCATCACTTGGACATAAAATTTACATCAATAAGGATATTTAATAACATTTCCTAACATAATAAGATGTAATTTAAAAGGCATAACAAAAGAAGTCTTTTAAAAAGAGGAGAGTGAACGGTTCCCTTACCGATTTGGGTAACTTTCGAAATGTTCACCCCATGAAAGAAGGACTGTACAACATTGATGTAAAAACCCATAAAATAATGTATATTAAACAAATAGTAGGATATTGTGCAGTATATACACCACTCAAAGTAAATAGTGGAAAATGTTGTATAAATCTCACAAGGATAAAAGTGAGATGAAAAATCCCTTACGAAAACTCGGCAGCCTAACGACGCCACTTAAAAATTTCAAAAAATGGATTGATGAAATTGAATAGGGTCTCTCATCATATGAGCATAATAAGTACAATAAGATTAATACAAAACAACATCCCCCAATATAAGAAATTGGAGCTTAAAAGAAATGACATAAAATAGAGTATTTAAAAAGAAAGAGATAGGTAGGATCCCTTACCTCAAGTCCGACTTGTCTTGTTCGTTTATTTATATTCCTAAATAATATACTTTGGTCATTTAATAATTACTTAAGTACCTTTTTAAATATTATTATTCAATTCATATCTCATATTATATTTTTATAATAATTAGTTAATTATGTGAGTTCATATCAAACATTTTTGTCAATGTTCGGTACATGAGTCAAAAATGAACTTGTTTGAAAAGAATTTTCCATGTAGTTATAATTACACCAACCCCATAATAGTATTAGTGATTTAAATATCAAATATATCCAGTATATATCCATTTTATACTATTTCATAACATTTGGAGATAAAAAATGAAATGCACCGTTCATGGAGATGGTAGGCCGTACGTACGCATGAACGCTACATTCATTTCTTTGTCACATTAATGGAATTAAAACTAAATGAGATATATATACATATATTATAATTACAGTATAATATATATGTTATATAGGTCACATTATTTCATTAATTTCATTCTTTATACATTCCATGTATTGCATGAATGAGTCACATCACTTGAGGGGGCGGTAGTCCACACTTCCTCAAATGAAATTATCGCATTTTCACAAATGAAAAGCATAAAGGTATGTTTTAAAATTAAATTACAGAAGCATATAAGTGAAATAAATATAATATATATCATAAATAAATATAGTTCCATCATAATGGCCCCCATGATAGGTGGTAGGAGAAGATTGAACAATCATCGTTTCATGAGGCAGTAATTTGCCATCCACAGAAACAGTATGTTCTTTAACCATTAGACGGAGGTGTGTGTAAGTGTAGCATGAATACTTCTCATAAAATAATCCTATTATATTGAAGATACTGGTGTTTTTACAAAATAAAGGAATTAAAATAGTTTATGGGGTTGGAGAATCACAAAAAAACAAAAGAACATTAGAGAAGACTTTACCTTTAAATCGGGTAACTCCCCTTGGTTTGAACCAAAAGGGTTTCTTGAAGAGCTTTCTGCCTAAGGGAAGGCTTCTACAATGAAGGGAGGGATGTTTAGAGATAAAATTAACATATTTTGGCCGAGACAATGGCTTGAGAGGTGTGGTTAAGGAGGGTAGAGGTGGGGGCCTTTTATAATAGGGAGGAGGGGCACTCTTGGAAAGTCTTGAAAAGATACTTTATTATAAAATGATTTTCGGATATCGAAGGTACCAAAATTATATATTTCTAGGTTAAGGTGATAAATGTTCGAAATAAACTCATCTAATAGGTTTTTTACAAGTTTAAGTCTTAGATTTTACATTATATTTTCATTTTATTTAAATCGTTCATTAATGAGGTAATCGATGCATCATCATGGTATCATAAATAAATTAATTTATTTAATGTCTAAAAATTATAAACAATATACTATGATGTAGGAAATATTTTTATCTTTATAATTAATATTTATAGTAAAAAAATATGACTTTTATAACCCCATGTAAAAATTGTTTTAGTAAAATAAGACATGTTTGTGACACTTTTATTTTTTACTTTAAATAAAAAGTTATTAATGCCATTTTCTTACCCAAGTGGCTCCATGGGGCCCCCAATTTGACCCATGGATTGTCTCGGTCGGCCATGATTCATCCAATATTTTTAGGACAAGTGTAAAGGTAATTTCATATTATTATATCATTATATTTACCTTAAATTACACTAATTTCCTTTAATCGCGATTAATAAAACTTAAAAGTTACTATTCACCAAAAAAATTATTTTAATCCCATTGAAACACATTTTACTTCTTAATGACAATGATGAATGTTGGATTTTTGAAATTCGAATCACATAGGTGGTAAAGATTCATTCAAATGAAAAATTAGTTTTTTAACTACCACTTAGTTGTTTCACAATTCATCAAAAAATCGATGTTTTTCAGAAAAATACCAAAACTTCACTCTAAGCTATATTTGATATTCGAAATTAAAAAATGATGTCCATTTTACCAAATTCAAAACATAAATGTTTCATTAAATATTTTTATAATTAATTCCTACTGTCAAAACAAATAACATGTTTTTAAGAAACAAAATCTATCAAAAGATTGACACTCGTTTATGTCCAATTTCAAAGTGAAATTAATTCCAATTACCACCATTGGATTAAATGAAAAAATATATTGTATCTAAACCTTAAACCCAATTAAAAATATAATATATCCATATAAATAAACTAGATCAAAAGGAGGTTTTGAATTAAAATACAGCATTTTACACTATTCATTAAAAAATGAACTTTATTGAAAAAATACAAAAAATTTATACAAAGTAAATTTTGATGTCCTGATTCTAAAAAATAATTTCATTTTTTCAAATATAACATATAAAATTATAAAAAAGTGTATTTAAAAAGGGTTCTCCATCGAAAGGCGGTTAATCGACATTTTAAATAATATTAGAATATTTACGCTTAAAATTGGATTCATTCGCATTTTAAGCATCTAACATTTGTTGAATAAATGTATAAATATTTTACAAGCATATATAATCACTTTTTAGTTAGTTCTGTTCATTCCCGCCATTACATCGGCTAGAAGTTTACTACCATTTACAATAATATTATTATATTATTAGTGTGCATCGTAAGATTTTAAAGAAAATCGTTGTTGCGTATTTGGTACGCCATCAAACTTAGCATCCCATTTAAAGTAATATCAATATTTTATTCACAAATATTAATAAATATGAACAAGTAATATTCTTTATTTTCTTGGGATGTTACACAACTAGTCACGTAAACCATAATTTCTTGGTTAATAACATCCCACCAGAAATGTTATAATAAATACCTTTACATCATAATGCTATCAGTGTGTGTACAAAAATATGATTTATGTGATTCATATTGTAGTTTCGTCTTTAGTTCAGGTATGTATGGAACAAATTAACCCTTTCCAAACTTTAACACTCTATATTTATGGATGAATTATATCAATTTTACATCATTCACAACCTTAATACTCCATTTTATTTTCTTATCATTATATTGGGAATTATCTATTTTTTAAGTTATGATTGTTTGGTATTTTCATATATATTGAATGAGGGATATATATCCTAAAACTATCAATATTAATCATTTCTAGATCATTTAATATATGATACTTATTAATCCTCATCATTTTTATAACTCTATGGTCCCGAATACCCAATGCATCACCAACCTTATCTATCTTTTTAGGATGATAGTGTATTGAGAAATCATAGTCCATGAGTAATTACAACCATATTCCATGCCTCATGTTTACCCCTTTATGAGAGAAAAATAAACAACAAATTTTTGTGGTCCATATATATGTCACATCATTGTACATAGATATAGTGCCTCCACTTCTTTAGTGAATGGATTATTGGTTCCAACTCAATATCCGGGGTTAGAAAACATTTTTCACAAATAATCAATTTCATCGATGAATATAAAGAACTATGTCATTTTGTGAAAGAGAAAATGTAAAGACCCATAAAATTTAAGGGAATTTTTTTTATTAATTTTATTTGGGATTTTATAGGAACGCAGTTTCTGAAGACACCTGATTCTAAGACCGGGTGTGCCCGGAATCAACTTCCCAAGTTTATCTCTGATACGTTCGGTGAACGAACAAGTAGGTTCTCCTAACATTTGAACTGGTGCTCAGAATCGAATTCCGAGGGCACCGATGGAAGCACAACACTGGTAATTTCTTAAGAACACCTTTTTCGGAGTTGTGTTTGCTCGGGTGAGGTTATTAATTAATTGGGTTTACTAAAGAATAAAAATAAAATAATGTGCTACAATTCTATTTTTATTCTAAGTAATGATAACCTAGGCATTGTGGTTAGAGTGGGACCCACTAATACCCTAACTCATAGGTAGGATTTTAGTGAGGTGGGGCCCACACAAGCCCCACCCCCTTTATTTCCCGTTTACCTCCCACGTGCATTTAATTTTGTAACTCACCCGCACCCCTTTTAAATGCCAAGTCAACTCTCGCGATTAATTGGTTTATTAAATGCCTCATTAATTGGTCAACACACGATAATTAAATCGTGATATAATTTTGAATTTCAAAGGATGGAATGAGTAATAAAATAAGGCAAAGCCTTATTTTATTATGGTTGTTGTGTTGTGTGAGAAGATTTGGGGAGAAATTACTCCAGTCTTGATGAACGTCCTTACTCGTTGAAGAATGCGAAGAACGATGAAGAACGCCGGACTCTGACAAAAGACGACGAAGAACGCAAGTTCTTCGGAGATTGATGACGCAACACCATGTACCGTGACGCTGACGATCCTATTACCCGCGACGTTGTGTACCGCGATGCCCACAATCTTCTTCCAAGACTCCATCTTCCGCGACGTCCCTTTTCCACGAGAAGCCTCGTTCGACGAATTCATCGAGGTAGGGGGTTTGGTTTAATTTAATTTATGTGGATTATATTCTCGACATGTGTTTAAATTGTTGAAAGTCATTTGAACAACTAACACGGTGGGTGCGGACCAACGAACAAGTCCGAACCCACCAATTCTCTGTTCTTGATGCGCAAAACGTTGGGTGACAATGAAATGGGACAGTTGAGCGATTGGAGGCCGTCGTAGTAAGATACGGGTCCCGAGACGACCCCAGGAATAGAAGAGAGCAAGAAAGGACCACCGGAGCGGCTCCGGTGGCCCGCGGTATTCACAAGCGGCGCGGGTCGCCGGTGCGGCGGCGCCAGAGGCGGTGGCGTCCTGGCGCGCCCCCAAGAGGGACCGCCGTGGTTGAAGCCACGGTGGCAGGTGACCGGTCCCGCGGCCGCGCGGGACTCGGGGGAGACGCGGAGCCCAGCGCCGCATCCGCTGGCAGAAGGAACAACCCCCCACGTGGTGTCGCGGTTCTAATCAGGGGGGGGGGGGCAGCCGTCCCCCCTTTTCGCTCAAGCTCAGCGCTGGCCGAGCTGGCCAAGTGGGCCGCGCGCGCGCGCAAGGCCAGGCCGTGCCGACCAGGCCTGCCCATGCCTACTGGGATGGGCCACACCCTAATGGGCCGCACCCGGACCCGGTTCGGGTCGACCCGGTTCGAGCCGACCCAGGGGGTCTTGGGCCGGGTCGGTCCGGGCCCAAAACCCCCTAAAACCGGACAGGTTCGTTCTTTTGCCCATATCATGGACTACGGACCCATGATCGATGCACCCTCAGTTTCTATGCAATCCTTGGATCGAGACAGTCGTTTTGGTATATTACACTCATGGTTTCGGAGAACATGGGGTACGGCCGGGTTGGTTCGAACACGAAACCAACCGGGCCCTCGGAGCGGAAACACTTATAACATGAGCTCCAGACGTCTGATTGATGTGTCGTCGACTTTGTTGGATTCCTCTTAGTGAGGAGGACCTTTTGGCTTACTCTGCTCAAGTTTTGGATGTAGTTGGAGTGCGTTCGGGTTGGTTTTGACTTAAAAACCAACCGGGCCCCTGGAACGAAAAGGCCAATAACTCTCAGACCGGGCGTCCGATTGACGCACCGTCTGTCACGTTGAGTTCCTTTTGTCAAGACGGAACTTTGAGATACATCAACTCTAGACTATGTGTCAGTTGATGTATCGACCCCTTGGCTCGTGGAGCGGACCCTCCTGGAATTGAGCATGTTGTGTACGGGAACCCTAGAGTTGGCTGCGACTGCGATGAAGACCGTACTGAAATCCTCTATGGGTTCGACGATGATGAAGACTCCACTAAAATACTACTTGGGTTCGGCAGCGATGAAGACCGTATTGAAATCCTATGTGGGTTCGACGGTGAAGAAGACTGCACTAAAATCATACGTGGGTTCGGCAGCGATGAAGACCGTACTGAAATCCTCTGTGGGTTCGACGGTGATGAAGACTACACTGAAATCCTATGTGGGTTTGACAGCGATGCAGACCGTACTGAAATTCTTCGTGGATTTGACGATAATGACTACTGTTCTTGTATCCTACATGGGTTTGGCAGTGTTTGACTCTGTTCTTGCTATCCTACGTGGGTCTGGCAGAGTAGCTGGTCTGTATCCAATGTGGGTCTGACAGCTTAGTTGGTTTAGTATCCTACGTGGGTCCCATCATAGATGAATCAGTGGCTATATCTGATTCTCTGTATCACCTTACGAATAAGTATACCTGTGTGAGTTGAGTCGTGACTTTTAATTAATATATTCAATATGATTGATTGCTTCCTATGTTGACAGGGTTGTGTTATCCTATGTGGATTGGGTTGTACTATCCTCTGTGGACATGATCGAACTTGGGCTCGGATGCTGGAGCCGAATAGGAATTGATGACTTAGGTATATGTATGGGCATATACCTAAGTAGTGTTGGTTGTTACTTTGTGATTGTATCGTTTCTTTGTGGATTATCCTTTGTGGATTCTGGGAGACCATCAGGGGGTCTCGGGGTCCCTACTGATTAGCGTATACTCACCCCTACACGGGCTATGCCTGCACTAAGTTGTGTTGGATGCAGACGACGGACAACGCTGATCGTGTTTGAGGCTTGTGGAGCATGTCGGTACCTGGAGGTGGACCACTGGGTGGAACATACACGGAGCGGACGGCTGGACCTGAGGGACTGAGGAGGCTATCTATACCCACCCTTCAGCTGGGACTTCCAGTGGACGACTCGAGGTTGCTGCTTTACTTTTAGTTGTGTACTTTCTTTCCAGCTGTACTCTACTTTCATTTTGGGGTTGTATTCTGGCCCACTTACTTTTCCGCACTACTTTTGTACGCAATTTTACTTAGTGTTTACTTCTTCTTGCTTACTCTGTGGTGTTTGTTTACTATATAAAGGCAATGCCTTCCCCTTTTGTCAGGATTTACACCTTTGTTCTAGTCGCCAGCCCCTGGCCTATGGGAGGCGGGCTTGGGGTAGTTACAGCATGGGTCCAGAGGACGGGTCGTGAACAATTGGTATCAGAGGTGTACGGTTCTACCACAGAACTCTGGACTCTGATATTTCTTCTATGTGAAGTAATAGTGTTAAGGGTATTGAGTGTGGTTATCAGTCCAGGGAGTCTAGTGGTTGTGCGGCGGCCGACGTATCCATACAGCAGGACCCTGACTTCTGATTTCTGACTCAATGCATGAAAACATTGATTGTATGTGTGTTTCAAAAGTTTTCTTTGTGATTACTTTGTGTCAGCTCACCAGGTATACTGTTTTGACCGCGGTGCACCTGTTTCTTTTTAGGATGGCCCCATGATGGTAGCCAGCTAGGGTTCCGAGCTTTGAGCGAGATGACCACCCACAGAGCGACGAGGCCTCAGTGCCGGGCCCTTTGACAGCGGAGGCACCTGCGATACCTCTACCTGCCGAGCCACCGTGCTACCAACCCCAGCCGCTGATAGTGCACGTCACCTTAGTGCACCGCACAAGTTTCAGCAATAGAGACCGCCTAGGTTCTATGGGGAGACGGACCCTCAGGCAGCCGAGGATTGGCTGGAGGCGATTTTGCGAGTTTTCAGGTTAGTGGGGACACCAGATGACCTCATAGTGATCCTCACAGTGAGCCTCCAACACGCAGCTGGAGGCAGATGGTGGAGCCTAATGCTCCAGGTGCACGACGTGGAATCACTCCTCTGGACGGACTTTGGGAGCCTCTTCTGCTCGGAGTTCGTCCCAGACACCCTCCGTGCAGTGCGCATCCAGGAGCTTCTGCAGCTGCAGTAGGGCAGCATGACGGTTTACCAGTACTCAGTGATATTTACCGACCTATCGTGCTATTCGACAGACATGGTATGGGACCCACTCTTTTGGGCCTGGACCTTCGAGCAGGGACTGAGGCATGAGATCAGGGCATTGATGATCTCCCTCAGCATTCTGACACATGCAGGAGTACTGGAGCGAGCTTTTCTCATAGAGAGATTTCTTACTGAGCCTATGCCAGCAACGAGACCTACCGCAGGGCGGCACACAGCAGAGTCTTCTGCAACTGGCAGTCGACGAATGTCACATGGGTCTAGGAGGACCAGACCATCAGGAAGACGACCTCAGGACACTAGCTCAGAGGTGCGGGGCACACGCCGCAGATCCAGCCTTCCGAGGAGCAGGCAGTGCTACGCATGCGGCGGGCAGGGCCACATGGCTTGTGACTGCCCGAACCCCCGTGCAGAGTAGAAACAGATGGTTGAGGGGCCACCCAGGCAGAGGCAGAGGGTCGACCATGGCGGTCTGCCGAGAGCAGGCAGACGAGGTAGGGGAGCTAGCCGAGCAGCAGGTGGTGGGCGACGCTTTGAGGCTTTACCACCACCACCACCACCAGTAGGTCCACCCCGACCACAGGGAGCTGGCGGGTAGAGACAGGCTCAGCTTTAGGCAGTAGAGGCCAACGACCATGGCGTTTTAGAGATGATTCGAGGTACTATCTGTGTCTACTCCACCCATGCTTCAGTTCTTATAGACACACGAGCGATTCATTCATTTATTTCCGCTGCCCTTGTTCGGTGCTCGGGGATCCTGACAGAGCAGTTGGATCGATCCTTATGGCTAGAGACTCCTACAGGAGCAGACTTGATGATTACGCACTGGTGCCGACAGTGTGAGATTACTCTAGGAGGAGAGAGCTTCAGCTGGGATCTTCTTGTAGCGGCGTCAAGGCCTTACAACGTCATCATGGGCATGGATTGGTTATCTACAGTACATGCTCGGATCGAATGTTTTAGGCGCAAGGTACAGTGTGTACGTACCGACGGGAGCAGGATCACCTTCACCGGCGAGAAGGGAGACTTTTCAGCACAAGATGGACTCATGCATAGGAGAGGACATCCCATCACTCCTCAGTTTCCTAGCCTCATACTAGGAGCAATTTCCGTGCAGAGTCCTAGTTTTCATTTAGTGGTGGATCAGTATGTGGACGTTTTCCCTGACGATGTTCCAGGACGACCTCCTCAGAGCGAGGTAGAATTTTATATTGACCTGTACCCCGGGATAGCCACAATATCCACTCCAGCATATCGGATGGCCCTCGCTGAGCTTCGAGAGCTACGGGTACAGTTGGGGGACTTGCAGGGCAAGGGATTCATCTGACCCAGTGTTTCACCCTAGGCTTCCCCAATATTGTTCTCCAAGAAGGCGGACGAGAGCTTGTGAATTTGTGTTGACTATAGTTACCTTAACCAGGTGACCGTGAGGAACAAGTATCTATTACCGAGGATTGACGACATCTAAGATCAGCTCAAGGGAGCACGGTGGTTCTCGAAGATAGACCTCAGGTCAGGCTATCATCAGCTCAGAGTTCGAGACGAGGATTTACAAGAGACAAACTTCAGATGTCTATATAGCCACTATGAGTTCTTGGTTATGTCTTTCAGCGTAACCAATACTCCAATAGTGTTCATGGGTCTCATGAACAGGATCTTTCAGCCATACATCGATCTATTTGTCATGGTCTTCATCGACGACATATTGATATACTCGACCACTGAGGAGGAGCACGCCCACCACATGCGGGTTGTACTAGAAACACTCTGAGAGCACCATATTTATGGAATTCTCTCGAAGTGTCATTTATGGTTATGTGAGGTCCACTTCTTATGACACGTCATCTCTGAGGTGAGAGTTGCGGTGGATCCTGTGAAGATCGTGGTAGTGCTAGCTTGGGATCCACCCAGGAGCCTGACATAGGTGAAGAGTTTCTTGGGTCTAGCTGGGTACTACCGGAGATTTGTGCCAGACGTTTCTAGAGTTGCGGCACCACTCTCATCTTTGACAAAGAAGGGGAAACCCTTCGTGTGGTCAGATAGATGTCAGCAGAGCTTCCAAGAGCTGAGACAGAGATTGACCAGTGCACCTATCTTGAGGCTATCAGAGGATGGAGTAGGGTATGTAGTCTACTGCGATGCATCAGGGACTGGACTCAGATGTGTCCTGATGAAGGAGCGGGCTGTGATCGCATATGGATCACATCAGTTGATCCAGAATGAGCATAACTATGCTACCCATGACCTGGATTTAGCAGCAGTGGTCTTCGCTCTGAAGATGTGGCGAAACTATCTGATGGGAGAGCGCTTTACGGTCTACTCTGACCACCAGAGTCTAAGATACATCTTCTCGCAGAAGGACCTGAATTTGAGACAGCGTTGATGGCTCGAGTTCCTCCAGGACTATGACTTTGAGATAGTCTATACTCCTGGAAAGGGTAACGTAGTAGCTGATGCTCTCAGCAGGAGGACGGGTATCCAGCTACTGGAGGAGGCGACAGAGCAGCTAGCCGCTTTGCAGATATCCTTCATGGATAGAGATGGAGCGGCCTTTCTTCAGTCACTCACAGTCACTCTTCCACTACTGCAGCGGGTCAGAGAGGCGCAACGTGTGGATGCTGACTGTGAGACGCATCGTGCACAGATATCCTCAGGACATGCACCTGATGGATTCTATATAGGAGGAGAGCACGTCGTCCTTTTCAGAGGATGTACCATGGTACTCGTTGCTTTATAGGAGGAGGTGATGAGAGAGTTTCACACTTCCCCTTTAGCGGTAAATCCAGGAGTGGAAAAGATGTACCGGGATCTCAGAAGACAGCACTGGTGACCAGGTATGAAAAAGGCTGTGGCAGAGTTCGTTTCTCGATGCCTCACCTGCCAGCAGGTGAAGGTAGATCACCAGGTACCAGCAGGCTTGGTACAACCCTTGGAGGTCCTGGAGTGGAAGTGGGATGGGATATCTATGGATTTCGTGACTGGACTTCCATGTACTTCCAGAGGTCACGACTCCATTTGGGTGATTGTCGACCAACTCACCAAGTCAGATCACTTCTTACCGATCAGAGAGTAGGGCTCAGTAGAGAGCTTGGGACGTCTCTATGACTAGGAGATTGTACAGCTTCATGGTGTGCCATCATCTATCATCTCCGATCGAGATGATCCCTTTACTTCCCAGCTTTGGAAGGGGTTGTAGGAGGCATTCAGGACACAGCTACATCTAAGCACTGCCTTTCACCCTCAGACGGATGGTCAGATGGAGAGGACCATTCAGACTCTCGAGGACATGCTCTGTGCATGTGTCCTCGACTTTGGTCGCAGTTGCGAGAACCACCTACCCTTGGTGGAGTTCACGTACAACAACAACTACCACTCCACCATAAGGATGGCACCATAAGAGGTATTGTATGGCCGACCTTGCAGATCACCTCTATGCTAGATAGACCCTGGGGAGTCAGTACTTGTGGGACCGAAGATTGTCCAGGCCACGATAGAGACGGTCCAGGTCATCCAGGAGCGGATGAGAACAGCTCAGAGCCAGAAGAAGTCTTATGCTGACAGGAGGCGGAGGCCATTGGAGTTCGAGGATGGTGACCACGTCTTCTTGAGAGTCTCACCTCAACATGGATTACATAGATTTTTCAGGGCAGCAAGTTATCTCCACGCTTCATCGGTCTATTCCAGGTTCTCAGCAGGATAGGCGTGGTGGATTATCTTCTAGCTCTACCACCTCAGATGCACCGGGTTCACGACGTCTTCCACGTATCATAGTTGAGGAGATACATGAACGACCCGACGCATATCATCGACCATGGGGAGATAAACCTTGACGATGGGGCAACTTTTGAGAAGGTCCTGGTGGAGATCAAGGATCGACAGGAGCAGGTCCTACGTGGGCGGTCGATTCCTTTAGTGCGCATCAGATGGAATCACGGGAACCTCTAGGAGAGCATTTGGGAGTGGGAGGCTCAGATGTGTGCTCAGTACCCTCATTTGTTCCCCTAGTATTGATGTATCTTTACGGGGATGTAAAGCCCTGAAGTGGGAGTAATGTAATGACCCGTAAAATTCAAGGGAATTTTTTTTATTAATTTTATTCGGGATTTTACAAGAATGCAGTTTCTGACGACACCTGATTCC
The DNA here is from genome assembly GCA_963277665.1 of Viscum album. Lineage (NCBI taxonomy): Eukaryota > Viridiplantae > Streptophyta > Magnoliopsida > Santalales > Viscaceae > Viscum > Viscum album. Next base: position 779,104,869 of record OY728153.1, on the reverse strand, counting down.
GAGGCCTGGTGTGCCCGGAATCAACTTCCAAAGTTTAGCTCAGGTACGTTCAATGAACGAATGAGCGGGTTTTCCTCAATTTTGAACCAATGCTCGGAATCGAATTCCAAGGGTACCGATGGAAGCACATCACCGGTAATTGCTTAAGAACACCTTTTCCAGAGTTCTGTTAGCTCGGGTGAGTTTATTAATTAATTGGGTTAAATAAAGAATAAAAATAAAATAATGTGCTACAATTTTATTTTTATTCTAATTAATGATATCCTAGTCATGGTGGTTGGAGTGGGACCCACTAATACCCTAAATCCTAGGTAGGATATTAGTGAGGTGGGGCCCACACGATCCCCAACCCCTTTATTTCCTTTTTACCTCCCATGTGCATTTAATTTTGTATCTCACCCGCACGCCTTTTAAATTCCAAGTCAACTCTCGCGTATAATTGGATTATTAAACGCCTCATTAATTGATTAATGCACGATAATTAAATCATGATTTAATTTTGAATTTCAAAGGATGGCATGAGTAATAAAATAAGGGAAAGACTTATTTTATTATGATTGTTGTGTTGTGCGAGAAGATTTGGGGAGAAATTACTCCAGTCTTGAAGAATGTCCTTCCTCATTGAAGAACGTGAAGAACGACGAAGAACACCAGCCTCCGACAAAAGACGACGAAGAACACAAGTTCCTCGGAGATCGACGACTCGACGCCATGTACCGCGATGCCGAAGATCTTCCTCCCCGCGACGTCGTGTACCACGATGCCCACGATCCTCTTCCACGACGCCGTCTTCCGCGACGTCCCTTTTATGCGACAAACCTCGTTCGATGACTTCATCAAGTTAGGGGGTTTGGTTTAATTTAATTTATGTGGATTATATCCTCGATATGTGTATAAATTTTTGAATGTCGTTTGAACCACTAACGCGGTGGGTGCGGAGCAACGAACAAGTACGAACCCACCGATTCTCTGTTCTTGATGCGCGGAACGTTCGGTGATGATGAAACGGGACCGTTGAGTGATTGGAGGCCTTCAAAGAAATCTACGGGTCCCAAGATGACCCCAGGGGTAGACGTGAGCAAGAACGGACCACCGGAGCGGCTCCGGTGGCCCGCATTATTCACCGGCGGTGCGGGTTGCCGGCGTGGTGGCCGGCCACCCAGAGGCGGCGGCGTCCCGGCACGCCGCCAGGATGGACCGCCGCGACTAAAGCCACGGCGGCAAGCGACCAGTCCTGTTGCCATGCGAGACCCGGTGGAGAAGCGATGCCCAGCGCCACGTCCGCTGGCAGAAGGGAGCGGCCCCCCATGTGGGGCCACAGTTCCAATCAAGGGGGGTCAGTCGCCCCCCCGTTTCCGCTCAAGCTCGGCGCTGGTCGAGCTGGCCGCGCGGGCTGCGCCGACCGGGCCGAGCCGCATCCATCGGGCCGGGACGTGCCCTAATGAGCCGGACCCAGACCCGGTTTGGGTCGACCCAGTTCGGGCCGGCCCAGGGGGTCTCGGACTGGGTCGGTCTCGGGCCCAAAACCCCCTAAAACCGGGCAAGTTCATTCTTTTTCCCATATCTTGGGCTACAAACCTTCGATCGATGCACCGTAAGTTGCGATGCGATCCTTGGATCGAGACAGTAATTTAGGTATATTACACTCAAGGTTTTGGAGATCTTGGGGTACGACCGGGTTGGTTCGAACACAAAACCAATTGGGCCCTCGGAGCAGAAACGCTTATAACTTGAGCTCCGGACGTTCGATTGACGTGTCATCGACTTTGATGGATTCCTCTTAGTAAGACGGACCTTTTGGCTTACTCTACCCGAAGTTTATGTGCATTTGGAGTGCGGTTGGGTTGGATTTGACTTAAAAACCAACCGGGCCCCTCGAACGAAAAAGCCAATAACTCTCACACCGGGCGTCCGATTGACGCACCGTCTGTCACGTTGAGTTCCTCTTGTCGAGATAGAACTTTGAGATACATCAACTCCGGAATACATGTCAGTTGATGTATTGACCCCTTGGATCATGGAGCGGGCCCTCCCGGAATCGAGCATGCTGTGTGCGGGAAACCTAGAGCTGGCTGCGACTGTGATGAGGATCGTACTGAAATCCTCTGTGGGTTCGACGGTGATGAAGTCTGCACTGAAATCCTATGTGGGTTCGGCAGTGATAAAGACCATACTGAAATCCTCTATGGGTTCAACGGCGAAGAATACTGCACTGAAATCCTACGTGGGTTCGACAGCGATGAAGACCGTACTGAAATCCTATGTGGGTTCGACGGTGATGTCTTCACGGAAATCCTACGTGGGTTCGGCAGCAATGAAGACCGTACTGAAATCCTCTATGGGTTCGACAGTGATGAAGACTGCACTGAAATCCTACGTGGGTTCAACAGTGATGATGACCGTACTGAAATCCTCCATGGGTTCGACGACGATGACTACTGTTCTGGTATCCTACGTGGGCCTGACAGTGTTTGACTCTGTTCTTTCTATCCTACGCGGGTCTGGCAGGGTAGATGGTCGGTATCTTATGTGGGTCCGACAGCTTAGCTGGTTTAGTTTCCTACATGGGTCCCAGCATAGATGAATCAGTGTCTATATCTAATCATCTCTATCACCTTACGAAGATGTATACTAGTGTGAGCTGAGTCTTGACTTTCAATCAATATTTTTGATATGATTGAATTGCTTCCTATGTAAATTGGGTTGTGTTATCCTGTGTGGATTGGGTTGTACTATCCTGTGGGGATGTGATCGAACTTGGGCTCGGATGTTGGAGCCGAACTGGAATTGATGACTTTGTTATATGTATGGGCATATACCTAAGTAGTGTTGGTTGTTACTTCATGATTGTATCTTTCCTTTGTGGATTATCCTTTGTGGATTCTAGGAGACCTTTAGGGGGTCTCGGGGTCCCTACTGAGTAGAGTATACTCACCCCTGCACAGGCTATATCCGCACTACATTGTGTTGGATGCAGACGAAGGACAATGTTGATCGTGGTTGAGGCTTGTGGAGCAAGTCGGTACCTGGAGGTGGACCACTGGGCGGAATGTACATGGAGCGGACTGCTGGACCCGAGGGGCTGAGGAGGCTATCTGTACCCACCTTTCAGGTGGGACTTCCAGTAGACGGCTCGATGTTGTTGCTTTACTTTCAGTTGCTGTACATTCTTTCTAGTTGTACTTTACTTTCAGTTTGGGTTTGTATTCTAGCCCACTTATTTTTCGCACTACTTTTGTACCCAGTTTTACTTAGTGTTTACTTCTTCTTGCTTACTCTATGGTGTTTGTTTACTTTATAAAGGCAATGCCTTCCCCTTTTGTCAGGATTTACGCCTTGGTTCTAGTCGCCAGCCCCTGGCCTATGGGAGGCGGGCTTGGGGTAGTCACGACACGGGTCCCGAGGAGGGGTCGTGACAACAAAATTGAGTCCTTTATCTAATGCATTACTATATATTTTAAATCCTTCCTTTCCATATGTTAAATTTAATATGAGTGCATTAATCAATATCCACTTTAGATCTTCACAAAATATCCACATTCCATAGAACATGTGAATTTAACCCCTTTTCATGTAAAATTTGATATTTGGTTGTCTAATATGGATTTTTTAAAAGACTATTGATAGTAACCCAATATAATAAATAAACTAATTATCTTTGTTATATTATTTATTGTAGACTATTATTTGACTTCCTTTTTTCTTGAAAAGTATTTACGGACTTTCCATAAATGGAGACACTACAACCAAGAATATAAATTGCAAGGAACCCAAATTCACCCATACTAATTTTCCATATAATTTGTTTTATAAGAGGGAATCCATAATTATTTGTAGATGATATTCATTGTCTTCATTGATTTCTATGTATATCATGATATCAAAAATGAATATAACCATGAATTTATCAACACATCCCATGAATATTCTATTCATTAGATCCATAAAAATCGATTGTCTATTAGTAAATCTAATGTCACTATAATGTACTCATATTTTTCATATCTCATTCGAAATGTCTCCTTTAGTATATAATCACTATATGCTATGGTTACCCCCAAATTGAGCTTTTGACCTCGAAATTTACGGATGCTTCAACTCTTCTTTCACAGACCCTCGTTTCTTGGTTTTCCTCATGGAGTTCACTGGTTGATGTCCTTGATATATTTGTTTTCCAATCATGAGGGCTTTAATAATGAGTGACAATCGGTCTCCTCGACAAGTGGGACATCATGATCTGACTTTCTTCTTCGGAATATATGATCACCACGGGGTTAGTGACTCCCCGATCCAACAACAACTACTACTTCCATTTGTTGAAATGGTCTTTTTGCCTTTATATAAAGCGGGACACCATGAAAACTGATTTGTGGGTATTCTTTCTTGTGCTTCCTTTCCAATTTCAGAATCCCACTATTCTTCTAATTCTTGGAAACTTGGTGGGATTTTTTCTTTTCCTGGATTCGAGAACCAACTCGGTTTGTCCGCTATCTCTCTATGCATCTACATCGATGTCAATGTGTCAAGACCCCAGCCGAACGGATTTGGATTTTTATAGGGGAATAATTACGTTCTAAACAACCGGTGGTCTTTGAATCTTGGATGTAGTTATGTTCAACATGTCATCATCTTGGGCACTTTTCCTGTTTATTTTGGCGTAGTGGAAGGGAACATGAAGGGGGGTCGGCCGGTGACCCTCTCTCAGGATCGTTTGGGACTAAGGATGTTCAAGTTTCTAATTAAGGTGGTCTTCGACTAGGGGAAGTTACTATCTCTCCTATTCCTGGGCCTCAATGTACATGAGTCATGGTTCCCTAGAAGGCATCTCTAGTTTCTCAGGTTAACCCAAGAGTTACTGATATTTTTTTCCATCTGAAACGCGATTTGGGTGTGGTATGTTCTGATGAGGCTACTGCGACACCCCTGTGTGACAACGGGATTGGAAGTGTTGAGTGTTAAGGGGTTAGAAATCTTGCAGGATTGGTGTAACACCCCCAGATTTTATAAGATATATTCTTTTTAATTTCTTTAATATCTTCTTTTATATGCTACACCAAGATTATATTGCGCTATACGCAACACCGTATTAGCTTTCAGTATATGCAACACTAATCTTGGATCGTGTTAGACACAATTTCATGTTTGTTTGATAGAAGTTATTCTACGTAACATTGAGTGTATATATATGTATAATCAATGTATAAATGAAATATGGCTGGATTATATTATACGCAAAAACAAAGGAATCTTTTACTACACTCAACCCTAACTTGGCTTGCTTTATACGTAATCACTACCTTCCACGACAGCGTGCGTTGTACGCAATAGCGAGTTTCACTAAACAACAATATGTTATTAAAATATTATATAAACTAGCCGTTATGAATAGTAATACCCACATTTTGAAATTTTATTTTTTAAAATGGACTTCATTTTTGGATTTGGAATACCAAAATTAGCCTAGGGTGAATTTTTTGTATTTTTCTGAAAACTTTCAATTTTTTATGAATAATGAAAACACTAGGTTACTATTTAAAAACCGAATTTTTATTTAAATAATTATTTATTTTATTTAAATTTATTTTAGGTAAAAATTGATACATAATACCAATATAAGTTCAATGTAATTCATTGGAGTCATTTTATAATAATTTTAGAAATATAAAAATGTTATTGAACTTTTCACCGTCTTTTACCTACCTCTTATGAGTTTTTAGAAAACTTACATAAAAAATAATTTTACCGCTTCTGTGAGAGAAATTCTCAAAATCCGAGAGACACAGTTAATATCAGGGAGTAAAATGCGGTTCAATAAGATAAAAATAATTTTTGATGTATAGTAACTTATTACTTTTATTTACCATGGTTAAAAGTAAATAGGGTAATTAAGGGAAAAAATGATATTATTATTACCATAAAACCTGTCATAATTCTATTGGATAAGTGTAATTTGACCAAAAAAACCTTAGGAATAAAATGTTGCACTTTATTTCCACTTGGATTAGATTAGGACATTTATTATTATTTTATTTAATGAAGAGTTAAAATAGTTGAAATCAATGTTTAATAACTAAAACATTTTTAATATAGGGTTATACATAAGATAAATTCAACTATAAATATTCATTAGAAAGATAAAAATATTTCATACATAATGGTATTTTATTTTTAAATTTTAGACATTAAATAATTTAATTTATTTATGACACAATTATGATGTAGTAATTATCTTATTAATGAAATATTAACATAATTGATATTATATATACCCAAATAAATGCAATTTGAGACTTTTTATGAATTAAAATAATATTCAAGGTTAATATGATATGTTAGTATTGATTTAAGTAACTTTTTTCTAACTAATCATGCTGTTATTATTTTCACAAAAATCAATTACCAAATAGTGTCAAAATTGACATAAAATAATTTTTTTAAAAAAATATTATATTATTAATTGTTATTTTATTCCTAAAAATCTACGTCTCATCCAAATGACTTAAATAAGGATATATATATATTAATGATGAACTAATTGGGGTTCTTTTGTCTTGTTATTGTAAGTTTATTAACCATATAGTGTAAGAAAACAAGAAGACACGGTAAAAGTTAAATTATTTAACTTAGTGTTAAATCTAAATGATAAGGTTAAAATAGTAACCTAAACTTGTCTAAAACCTATTGGTTGAGAGGTTTTCGATCCATCCCAACATTAGATTAGAAGTAAATCAATTTGGATCTAATATAAACTGAATATGGCTTTATTATAAAATAATATTTTATGTTTTTCCAAAGGTGCCCCTCTCATTCCTTATAAAAGGGCACCCCTTCCCTCTTCAATTCAAACCATTTTGAGCCTTGAATATCGGAAAAACATTGACAATTAATCTTATAAACCTTTATAGTTACATAATAGAGGTTATGGTCCTCTTAAAATTCCAACTGTAGTTCCATAAGAAGAAGTTTAAAGGAGGTGCGTCGAGGAAGAGGTAATCTCTTCTACCGAATTTTTCAGGTTTCCTTCTTCTTCTACTTCATCTTATTTATTTGTTTCCTTATAAAGTAATAACATAAGTATTAATTATATACTTATATGTTATTATAAATGTTAAACAACCCTATTTCACCATATATCCATCCTACAAAAAATGAAATCCCCACGCGTGTGTACGTACGGAATACCGTTTCCACACCGTGGTGTAATCTGTTTTTTGACCACCACCTTAATTGGATGGGTATAATGGTGTAAATAAATAAATATATATGATTATTGTAAAGTGATATTGATTATGAAATATTATACATACGCTTCAATACAATTCCACGATCATGGGAATGATATCATCGCTCGTGTGTACGTACGGACTACCATCTCCACGACGTAATGAGATTCATTCTCCATGTTACCCATTCATGAAGGATTATAAAGTATATATAATGAATAATAATGAGATATATGAAATAATAATGATACTGGATGTATGTATATATATATATATAATCTACTTAATTCCATTCAATTCAATAAGGCAACGAAAACAGCGTTTATGCGTATGTACGGCCTACCGTCTCCATGAACGGTGTATTTCATTCCATTTATCGATCTATCATATATATATGTATATGATGAATATATATTATATATAAATCTTTTTTTACATTTTTTAAATAATTAAATCATGATATACGTAATTATATCAAGAACAACAAGTCAAAACACATACAATAAATGAAACGATTTTACCCAAATCGCTGCTTTTACATAGAATTTACAAAAGAATGGGTAATATAAAGTCATAAGTAAACTATATATGATATCATAACAATGAATATAATTCTGTAATAACTCAATAAAATTATTTAAATCATTATACAGGAGGTTCAGATACATACGAAGCATATCAGATATTAGGTAAGGGATATTTTTTCCAATATTGTTTTTATCCGAGGTTGTTTATTTGTAATTATTTAATGAGATTATTGTTATCATTAATGTCCATGTTTTCTAAAACAAAATTCACTACTTTTTACCCATTTTTGACTTTTAATAGATGGTATGTAAGTAATCATTCTTTTGTTTACCATACAAGTTACTTTTTTACTTTTCCGGCAAAAGTACAAGAAAAATGTTTTTCTAAACTTATACGGCATGAACGTATTTTTACGGTTTAATAAAGAATTATTTCAATGAAGATTACTCTAAAAAATTTCATGGCTATTTTCAAAAAAATCCTTTTCTTTTAAAACATCATGTCATTTTTTGAAAAGAAAATGATTTTTAAGAAGAAAAGATATTTTCCTCAAGAATTCATTTCAAGGGTTTTATCAAAACCATTTTCCATCTAAGATGACATTATTTTATATGTGTATGTTTCAAGTATAATGTCTCTATGATTTACATGGTTTCACATTTCTTATGATGAAATGATATCCATTTTTATATATATGAATTATGTTATGATGGGATGATGTTTATGAAACCCATTTTTATTCTTTGGGTTATGATGAATGATTTATGTTTATGTTGTGGCACTAGTAAGAATGATTTAGTTATGAGATATGTGGGACCTATATCTCCCTCCAATGCATTGGGTAAAGATTTATATCTCATTAGATAGACATGGCTGGAAAGGTAAGTTAATCCGGTTCAGTAATACAGGACTGGAACGAGGAGTGAACTCGATTCAGAAAGGGACTTTGTCCACTAAGATGGTCATGGCAGTAATGACTTGGCTACTATGGAAATAATACCATGTGCTTAATGTTTATCCACAACTAAATGTTTTATTTCCATGTTATTTTATCATGATTGATGTTCTATTATGATCTATGACTTACGTACTGCCATGATTTATTTCACAACTCAAGTTTTTGATGTTTAAACTTTATGTTCATGTTTTTATGTTCAAATGTATATGGTTTGTTTTATTTTATTTCTTTTCCATACTTACCCATACTGAGCATTTGAGCTCACCATTAATATGTTTTCTTTTCCACAGGATTTAAAGAAAGGTATTAGGTAATAAAACCAAAATGGGAAGATCTTTATGGGAGATGTTGAAGATCTTTCACCATGATTAGAAGATTACATTCCGAGTTTCCAAAGACACTAAACAATTAAGGTCCTTTGGTGTCTGTTTTTGTTATGTATTATGTATTCCAAAAAAGTAATGTAATGTCTATGTACGACAACCTTTGGGTATCTACAGTTGGTATCATAGGAAAGGTTTAGTTAACCTTGAGAAACTAGGATGCAAAAACTTTAGTGAAATCCATAGAGATATTTGTAAGGTGTGTCGAGGGATTCCCCTAAGGTTAAGTATACGTATAGGTTATAGTCCTAGAATTACAGAAACGATATTAGAATAAAACCTATGATGTTAGATATCAAAGGTACTCCCCCTTTATTATTTTGTTTTCCCTAGCATGATTCTTTCCTCTCACACTATTCTTTTTGGGTTTTAGACAATGGCTGGAACCCGAAGGAACCGTGTTGAACAATGTATTGGACAATGCAACGATTGTCCACTTGAAAAACCAAATGTGATGGAGATGAAGTGCAAAATATTATTGTTATACTTACACAAGCTATGAATCATTCTGGATTTCCAAATGATCAGAGAAGGGAACAATATTTTATTGAGTCCTTCATGAGGCAATGCCCACCTTCTTTCAATGGGTCTTCTGATCCACTTGTTGCTGAACAATGGATCAGTACCATTGAAAATATATTTTCCATTATTCGATGTTTAGAACATGTTAAATTTATTCTAGCTATTTACCGTTTAGAAGGTGAAGTAGACCAGTGGTGGACTCTAATTAAGAATACAAGGCCCTAAGATTAAATTGAATCTATTGAATGGGATGAGTTCAAGAACTTGTTTTTCAGTAAGTACATTCCTCATATTCTTTAAAAAAAGATGGAAAAGGAGTTCCTTGGGCTTAAGCAGAAGGATGATGAACCTATTGGTATATACGAAGCCAATTTTACAAGACTTGCATGGTATGCATCTGGCTTTATCAACCAACCTGAAAGTAAAGTTGATCGATTCTTAAGTGGCTTAAAACCAAGTCTTTGAAGGGAATTATCTATAAGAGACATCAGTAGCTATGAAGAAATTGTGCGTTGTGCTATCAAGGTAGAAATGGAAAATGGTGTCACATATCCATCTCATGGTTTTGACAAGAAACGAAAGATGGAGTTCAAGGAGAAATCTTAGAAAAATGGTGAAAAGAAGATGAATGTTTCTTTATGCTCAAATTGTGGAAAGAAGAATGGTGGAGATTGTCAAAAGGGACTAGAAAATGTTTTAAGTGTGGAAAATAAGGCCATCGAGTAGCTGAGTGTCGAAGTAATTGAAAAAGGGTTGCTAATTATGTGAATAAAGAAAAGACTGCAGAGAACGCACCACCAACACTTCAATGCTTCAAGTGCAATGAAATGGTGCATTATGGTAATCAATGCCCTAATCCAATAGTTAATGATGATTGACATGAGCAACCACTTAAGGAAAAGGACAAAGGGAAGTCACATGCGATCACTATTGGCAATGTTGAATATGACAATGATGTGGTGTAATTATTAAGTGTTTATGTAATGGGATTCCAAAATAATGTTGTATATAGTATCGTGGAATATTGGAATATTTATGTATTGGTCTATTTTTGTTTTCAATAATTTTATGGTACTGGTAACCATGTAAAGTGATTGATATATTTTTGGAAAGAAGATGATATTCGCATAATGAAGGGATAAGGAGAAATGAAATGTTTGACAGTATTCATCAGCTCATGACTAATATAAGGAAAACATTATATCATGGTTTGAGTATATAGAATATTTGGATTTTGGTATGTGGAAAGAGTTAACTTTTGACAGCTTTCATGTTTTCACTAAGATTCAATGTGTATTAATTTTTCAAGAGAATACATGATTAAGGTATTCACATGTTTGGAATGTGACCAACAAGATATATCTTATATGGGGGATAAATGATGGTATTCACATGCTCAGCAGATGACATTTATAGTAATTTTTTTCTTTATACAATGAGCTTGGACAGAAGTATTTTGGATAAACCTAAAGATTGGAATGGATTATGTTGGACATAAGTCAGTATTGTTTAATTCTAGAACTTTTTTCGATATTATTGATGGAATGTTATAATAGTGTAGTTTAAGAAAAGGGACAACATGAAGAATGGGAGACAACCCGTCATGTAGGACAAGGATGCGGGAATCGAACCCACAACCAAAGTGTGATAGGCCTTTATCGCTTACCACTAGCCTACAGGAAGTCCCTGGTTAGTAGAAACTAGTTTTATTTTATTAAGCGCTATGATAGCTAAAGTATAAGTCCATTTTAGCAACTATATACGATTAATCTCAGCATAGATGGACTTCTGTATATTTAATAAATTGTGCTAAACTTTTTGCGATAGAAATAGATGGAATGCCCTATCATTCTATCACATAATCTGCTAACACTTCACAGAAGAAAAATTCAACTTCATTTCTTTAAGAGATGAAATGGAAATTGATCGAGGCATGAGCAATGGTTAGATTGTACCAAAATCAAGTAATTATTTATTTTAATTCAAAAATTCTTCATCTTTAGGGAAATGATCTTGAAAACAAAAATTGTTGTCCTAGTGCTCTCATATCTGATGAATCAGATGGTACCATAGATCATCAAAAATTTATGGCTTTGTGATTCTTGGATTTTTCATAGCCATGTCCTCTACCACTCTTCATTAGAAGTTGATGGTTATATTTCTCTTCCATATCCATATTTTCACATATGTTCTACTATATGGAAACCCAGTGATTAGTTAATTTGGGAAACCATTACGTTTCATACTTTAGTTTTTAAAGTCAAGTTTAGGTATTCCTTTTTACGATGTGGGTTTCATTTAAAGAAACTTTCAAGTACAAAACCATTTATAACACCGATGAATTTCGAGGGAGAAATTCATTTTAAGGGGGGTAGAATGTAACACCCCCAGATTTTATAAGATATATTCGTTTTAATTTAGTTCATATCTTCTGTTATACACTAAACCAAGATTATCTTGTGCTATACACAACACCATATTATCTTGTAGTATACGCAACACTAATCTTGGATCGTGTTACAGAAAATTTCAAGTTTGTTTGATAGAAGTTATTCTACGTAACATTGAGTGTAAAAATATTTATATTCAATGTAAAAATGAAATATGGTTGGATTCTATTATACGTAACAACAAAGGAATATTTAACTACATGCAACCCTGACTTGGCTTTCTTTACACACAATCGTGACCTTCCATGACAACGTGTGTTGTACGCAATACCGAGTTTCACTAAACAACAATATGTTATTAAAATTTTATATAAACTAGTCATTACGAATAGTAATACCCAATTTTTGAAATTTTATTTTTCAAAATGGAATTCATTTTTGGATTTTGAATATTGAAATCATCCTAGGGTGAATTTTTGGTATTTTTTTGAAAACATTCAATTTTTAATGAATTGTTAAAACATCAGGTTACTATTTAAAAACCGACTTTTTATTTAAATAATTATTTATTTTATTTAAATATACTTTAGGTAAAAATTTATATAAAATACCTATATATGTTCAATGTAATTCATTAGAGTCACTTTATAATAATTTTAGATATGTAAAAATTTTATTGAACTTTTAACTGTCTTTTACCTACATCTTATGAGCATTTTGAAAACTTACATAAAACAAAATTTTACCGCTTATGTGAGTGGAATTTCAAAAATCCAAGAGACATTGTTTATATAAGGGAGTAAAATGTTGTTCAATGTGATAAAAATAATTTTTGGTGAATAGCAACTTTTTGCTTTTATTTACCACGGTTAAAAGTAATTAGGGTAATTAAGGATAAAAATGATATTATTATTACCCTAACACATGTCCTAATTCTATTGGATAAGAGTAATTAGACCAAAAACAATCTTAGGAATATAATATTGCACTTTAGGTCCACTTGGATTAGATTAGTACATTTATTATTATTTTATTTAAAGAAGAGTTAAAATAGTTGAAATCAATGTCTAATAAATAAATTATTTTTAATATACGGTTATACATAAGATAAATTCAACTATAAAAATTAATTAAAAATATAAAAATATTTCCTACATAATAGTATTTTATTTTTTATTGTTAGACATTAAATAATTTAATTTATTTATAACACAATGATGATGCAGTAATTGCCTTATTAATGAAATATTAACATAATTGATATTATAAATACCCAAATAAATGTAATTTGAGAATTCTTATGAATTACACTAATTTTCAAGGTTAATATGATATGTTATTATTTATTTAAGTAATGTTTTTCGAACTAATCATGCGGTTATGATTTTTACAAAAATCAATTACGAAATAGTTTAAAAATTGACATAAAATAGTTTCTAAAACAAATATTATATTATTAATTGTTATTTTATTCTAAAAAATCTAAGGATCGGCCAAATGACTTTGATAAGGATATATATATTAATAATGAACCACTTGGGGTTCTTTTTGCTTGTTATAGTAAGTTTACTAACCATATAGTGTAAGAAAACAAGAAGACACGGTAAAAGTTAAATTATTTAAGTTAGTGTTAAATCTAAATGATATTGTTGAAATAGTAACCTAAGCTTGTCTAAAACCTATTGGTTGAGAGTATTTAGACCCATCACAAATTTATGTTATAAATAAATCAATTTGGAGCTATTATAAAACGAATATGACTTTATTATAAAATAATAGTTTAAGTTCTTCCAAAGGTGCCCCTCTCCTCCGTTATAAAAGGGCACCCCTTCCCTCTTCACTTCACACCCTTTTGATCCTTGAAGCTCGTCCAAAACCTGAAAATTACTTTTTTAAACCTCTATAGTTATATCATAGAGGTTCTGGTCCTCTCAAAAGTCCAACTCTAGTGCCCTAAGAAGAATTTTAAAGGAGGTGCGTCGAGGAAGAGGTAATCTCTTCTACCAAATTTTTCAAGTTTCCTTATTCTTCTACATCATCTTATTTAGTTGTTTTCTTATAAAGTAATAACATAAGTATTAATTATATTCTGATATGTTATTATAAATATGAAACAAACCTATTTCACCTTCTACCCATCCTACAGAAAACGAAATCACCGCGCGTGCGTACGTACGGAATATCGTCTCCATGCCGTGGTGTAATCTGTTTTCAACCACCACCTTTCTTGGATGGGTATAATGGTGTAAATAAATATCTATGTATGATTATTTTAATGTTATATTGATTCTGAAATATTATACATACGCTTCAATACAATTCCATGATCATGGGAATGATATCATCGCTCTTGTGTACGTACGGACTACCGTCTCCACGACGCGTTGAGATTCATTATCCATGTTAACCATTCATAAATGATTATAAAGTATATATAATGAATAATAATGATATATATGACATAATAATGATACTGGATTTATTTATATATATTTCATCTACTTAATTCCATTCAATTCAATATGGAAACGAAAACAACATTCATGCGTACATACAGCCTACCGTCTCCATGAACGTTGTATTTCATTCCATTTATCAATCTATCATATATATATGTATATGATGAATATATATTATATATAAATAATTTTGTACATTCTAGAATTAATTAAATCAGGATATAATTAATAATATCAAGAACAATAAGTCGAAACACCTACAATAAATGAAACGATTTTACCCAAATCGCTGCTTTTATATCGAATTTACAAAAGAATGGGTAATATAAAGTCATATGTAAAATATATATGATATCATAATAATGAATATGATTCTGTAATAATTCAATTACATTATTTGAATCATTATACAGGAGGTTCTAATGCATATGAAGCATATCCGACATAAGGTATGGGATAACTTTTCCAATCGCGTTTTTATCCGAGATTGTTTATTCGTAAGTCTTTACTGGGGTTACTGTTATCATCCATGTCCATGTTTTCTAAAAATGTTTTCAGTCATTTTTACCCATTTGTAACTTTTACTAGATGGTATGTAAGGAATCTTTCTTTGGTTTACCATACAAGGTACTTTTTTACTTTTTCGAAAAAAGTAAAGGAAAAATGTTTTTCTAAACTTATACAGCATGAACAGATTTTTATGGTTTAATAACGACTTATTTCAATGAATATTACTCTACAAAATTTCATCACTATTTTCAACAAAATCATTTTCTTTTAAAACTGCATGGCATTTTTTGAAGAGAAAATGATTTTTAAGAAGAAAAGATATTTTCCTCAAGAATTCATTTCAAGTGTTTTATCAAAACCATTTTCCATCTAAGATGACAATATTTCACATGTGTATGTTTCAAGTATAATTTCTCTATTATTTAGATGGTTTCAAATTTCATATGATGAAATGATATCCATTTTTTATATATATGTATTATGTTATGATGTGATGATTTTTATGAAACCCATTTTTATTCTTTGGGTTACGATGAATGATTTATGTTTATGTTGTGGAACAAGTAAGAATGATTTCATTATGAGATGGGTGGGACCTATATCTCCCTCCAATGAATTGGGTAAAGATTTATATCTCATGAGATAGACATGGCTGGAATGGTAAGTTAATCTTGTTAAGTAATACAGGACTAGAACGAGGAGTGAACTCGATTCAAAAAGGGACTTTGTCCACTAAGATGGTCATGGCTGCAATGCCTTGGATACTAATGAAATCATATCATGTGATTAATGTTTTGAAACAATTTAATGTTTTATTCCCATGTTATTTTATCATGATTGATGTTCCTTTATGATCTATGCCTTACGTACTACCAAGATTTATTTCACAACTCATGTTTTTGATGTTTAAACTTTATGTTCATGTTTTGAAGTTCAAATGTATATGATTTTTTTTTCTATGCTTTCCCTTACTGAGAATTTGAGCTCACACATTATATGTTTTATTTTCCACAGGATTTAAAGAAAGGTTTTAGTTAAGGTAACCAAAAGGGGAAGATCTTTATGGGAGATGTTCAAGATATTTCACCAAGATTGGAAGATTATGTTCCGAGTTTCCAAAGACACTAAACTATTACGGTCCTTTGGTGTCTGTTTTTTTATGTATTAAGTATTCCACAAAAGTAATGTAATGTCTATATATGTCATTTTCTGGGTCTCTAAAATTGGAACATGAAGGGGTTTTTCAGGAAGTGAGGTGCGTTCAACTGGATGTTTCACAAGGAGTGGAGATAGACACACCAAATTTAATCAATGAAGCATAGGTGACTGTAGTTGTATGTGAGTACCAAAACACTTGTGAGGATTCATAGTATTTGACAATGGAGGATACCACAATACATTTACAATTTATGGGTCATGGATTTGAACATATAGGAGTCTCAAACAAGACTATGACGGGCACATGGACTAGAATCTCTTATGCTGGGAAGGTTAAATCTGGGGGATCAACTTTGAATTATCAAAACTAGTTAGTAGTGTTAGGATATGAAGATGATTACTAGAATACTAGTGCAGAATTGGGAGGGGTGGAGGTATTCCATGGAGAGGACCCCTTGGTGGATGTGGAAGCTTCTCAAGAGGAAAAGGACAAGGATATAGAATCTAATGTGTCTATGGACATGGCCATTTTAGAGGACTATCTATGATCCACTCCAAGGAAAGGAACAAACATTACCATGGACCCTAACAGCTTCATTATGAAAACTCAAAGGGTGCTACACAAGAAGGAATAATCCACCCTTCCTAGTCCTCATGTTACTAGATCCAAAATCAAGGGTAATATGCCCCCAAAAGATCTTATAATTGTAAGTATCTCCCCCACAAGTAGGTAAAAGGTTTTGGAAATCATCAAGAGGTTGGATCCTCCAATGGCATGGTGTGTGCAGGATGCGGGCCTGCTATCCCTGGAAGGGCCACGAAGCAGTAGTGCGATTCAGGATCATAGGAAGACCCTCAGCGACAGATAGCCCCGGTGCTAGAACACATGGATCTCCTTTTACACTCGGATGAAGAAATAACAGATGAAACTATGGATATTTTGGCATTGAAGAGGTTAGGAAAATCTATTTGTGTGACCATCAAAAAGGTGTAAGGAGATTTTATTGATAAGAAGGGACATATTTTTCTTAAAGGCTTCAACAAGGGAAAGATTAGTATGGAGAAATTTTGACAATCTTGGGACAACATGGTGAATCAGTATGAAGGCTTATTAAAAAACAACCCAAACACTCAGATAAATTCCATTCCCTAGATACTGTTTAGGGAGATTGGGTCCAATCAACCTAAGATGTTCTTTAACAAATCTGTAGTTTCTTATGGTGTTGAAACTGGTAAGCTGTGAGCGTTCTCAATTTCTCCCTTAAAAGTGTTTTAAAATAAAAAAATTACGTTGAATGAGGATTACATGTAAAACTTATATTCATGCTCAGGTAGATTACCATGAAATTCCTCTAGAAATAAATCAATCTAGTTTGTCATAATGGGTACATTATATATCTTTTTTATATCATTTTCATCCACATATAGTGTTTTTTATTCGTTTACTCCCATAATATTATTCAGGATAGCTATTTGAGGAGGGTCTTGGAAAGAGTTGGGAGGTAAAACATCTCTATGAATATAATGGGTTTTATACCACTACATACATAGTAATCTCATTCTATCAGAAATAATTTATTTCATTAGACCTTAAGATCTAATACATTCCAATGATTAAGTAAAAATCAACTATAGGTATAACAATTATGTTTTACACCAAGGAATAAAAACATATCTTAATTGTGATCACTTAGTAAATATTTTTGAAAAAATGAATACCAGTATGTGTCTGAAATGAAAAATAAGTTCTCAGTGTTTTAGGGGATGATTCAATATTATATGAAAACATGGTTGGTATAAATCAGGGTGTAGATTTGAAATCAAAAAAAAAAAGAACTGAGTGACTTTTAGTTTAGGATCAATGTACATATGATTACACCATTTAATTATTTAACCTTTGGTATAATGATTATATAATCATGGAATTTATCCCTAGATATTTTTTTAGGTAAATTCCCCAAACGCTTGGCTAATTGGTTTTCATGGTGCCACATATCGTTATAGTTAAATTCATGAAAATTAGAAGAATCTAACCTAGTTGTGAATTAATGAGCTTTATAACCTTTTTTACACACTTTAAATAATTTTCCATTACCTTTAAGAATGTCCTCAAGTTTTTCTTCCCATGGTTATTACATGTTAGAAATTCCAATCGTTTTTACATCCCATTTTATATAGTTTTCTATTCACAGTGTTCAACATTTCTGTTATCCTCCATATTTCCTCTAAATACCAAATTATTTGATCTATTGTTTTGCATATTAATTTCACTTTATATTATTTCCTTATATTAATAATTTTTTGAGAGAATCATTCCCGTTTATAGCTCAAATTTATCCCATCAAAGGAACAATCCATATTAACTTCCATTGTACATATATAGTTCCCATCATATTAACATAATATCATAAAGCATTCGTTACACTAAATAAAATTGTCCTACTCCTACTATTTATTACTTAGTAATTACCATTTCTTTTTCATCCCTTCACTCACGATGAAATTTTTATATAGAATATATCCATAACTATTTTCTATTGTATGCACTATATATTTACATCACCTTTAGTGTTCTAATTTAGTTACCACCATTGATCCATATCTACCTTCACATGATATACCTCCATAAAAAAAATCACCCTTCAACTACTACTAAAATTGAGAAATGTATTTCTTAGAGACTTGATCCAATTCATAAATACCAATGTACTTGTAGTACTAATAATTGGTGGTTATTGTTGACATATGAAGCAATCCAGAAGAGTGAAACCACATTGAGGATCACTTGGATTCCTTATGAAGGAGAGGTTATTTATTATAACCTATGTTAACTTACATATTATTATTATAATCTAATTATTTCTAACTCTAGCCACATTGTCTTTCTCAGGTGGTACATCTCTACATTGACAATGGGTGTTGATACACTTCCCATTACTTTATTTAGTAACCATACATAAACATTTTTTTCTTTAGTATGTGATGTTGAATTGTAAAAGAAAATTCATATTAGGTTCTCTATAAAAAATTATTTATAATATTAATGGATATTCAAAATATTTATGATATACAAATGGGTTCCTCTAAATCCAATCCGTAATGTTTTTAATAAACTTATTTTTTATACCACATGTGAAAAAAAAATCTTCACAGACATGGAGTTGGAAGTTATATGATTTTTTTTGGCTTAGAATTAAACATTTCACAAATGATCAAAAAAATTTTTTGTCATGGGAGACTAGATGAATAAATATTTTTCACATTAAACTTATGAACATTAAATACATTATAAAACATTCACAAGAAAATAATTATCCATTATAGTAATTCCTTTAAAATTAAACATAATTCACTTCTATGTTTCTTAGGGTAAGGGAAAAAATAAGTGTGACATCAGATGCCATGTAAGGGGTACCATATAATGAAATCTATCATAACATAATCATGTTAAAAAAAGTATTGAAATGGAAATAAAAGATCAAAATAATCCCATAGTAAAATGAAACTGAGGGAATCCTATATCCATGGGAATAACTAAAAAATTGATAATATTTATATATCTTATATGGATGGAATGCAAGATTCTAGAAATAATTATCCAATTACCATGTAATTATTCCAAGACATCATACATAAATGGGTAATGAATATGTTCATACCCAATGTAGTTTATCTTATGATCCCTACAAATGAATTAAGGGGATACTTAAAATTCATCATTGTCCACAACTAATTAATTCTAATTAATTCATAATATGATGAAATTTATAAATAATAGAAAATAAAATTTTCATCAGCAATAAATAAACATATAAGTCTAATTATCAAATATATGGATTTTCAATAGTTCCATAATCCATTAGTAGAATATATTTCTATATAATAATCCATTAACTAACACTGTTTATAGAAATGGGTTTATAGTTAAGTTAATAATTTCCTAAATAAATAAAATTATGATCTTGGTGAACACCCTTTAATAAAAGAAATAAGAAAAAAATATTCACAAAGAAAAGGTAGTGGGAGAAAATTTATTCATATTCATAATGGATGGTTAGGAATTAAAAATGAATCTATTAGTAATTTTTTTGATATAAATTAATCTTTATAATTCCATAGAGATAAAGAAGGTGGATAATTAAATAATACATAATAAATATAGAAACAATGGGGTAATATCAATGGGAAATTAAGTACCATTATCAAATAAATAATGATATGTTTATAGAAAATGGTATTTTCATAGTGTTGCATTATCAATAAAAGATAATAATTGAGCTAAGTAGTTTCCAATAGTAAGAGACCATAGAAATGGTAAAAAACCTCATTTTATATTTTAAATAGTTTAATAATTATCAAAATAATATCTACCATGAGTATCAATCTAGGTGCATAATCTTAGGCTCACTAATTATTCACCAGATTAAAGATTGGGTTGCAAGTAAACCAATTATTTAGAGTGGTTACCCTGATGTGATTTGGTCCCATAACCTCATCGACTTTCAAGTATCTAGATAGGAATTTCACTACTAGTAATACCACACAATATTTAATTTAGTAGTTTTAGAATATTTTGGTCAATTTCATGGATTAAAAAAAGGATTTAATGTGAAAAAATTACATTATGAATACTTAAAATGGGTGATAATTTTATATAATTACAAGTATGATAACATTAAAATTAATGTTTTAAATTAAAAATGTAATGGGTGGAATGATAACCCTTAGGTAAGAGTAATAACAACATAAAAAAAAGATATAATGAGATTTTATAAGTTGTATATTATAAAAAAAATCAAATGGGAGATAATAATAAAAATAATATATAATATATCAAATATATGTAAATGATATTATAAAAAAATAATTTCAATTAAAAAGGAAATAAAATTATTTTGAAAATTTACTTTTCTATATAGCTTCTAAAAATATGGGAGAGATCCAAATGATTTTTTAAACTCCTTGGTAAGGATGTATGGATGGATAATGAAGGGAAAATACAGATAAATTATGTTGGGTTTGATTTTTATTAGTGCATGGATGGGAGTGAGATACTTTTTTAGGTGAAGAGAGGGGGTTTTCATGGAAACTAAAGTTTGGTAAGGGGTAAGAATGGAATCACATGTTTGTTAAGTATTTTAGGTAAATTAGGTAAAGAAATTGTAGGTGAGAAATATGGGTATGACATTGAAACAAAAAAAGTATTTTTAGAAGTTTTATGTGACCTTTTAATATTTAATAATCCAAGATACTTCATTTATCAGTTTTTAAACTTATTAATCTTGATTAGAAATTAACGATGATGATTATTTTATTACTAAACATATAAGATGACCCATAATATTTTTTTTTTGAATTCCAAAATTTGAATTTGGAATATATTTTATATAATTCAATTTTTTAATCTTAGCATGCCTAATTTTAAATTAAAATATTAGATGTAGGGAAAAAAATTTATAGAAAAATTTTTGTTTATACCATAAGAGTTTTTTATTCTTATTTCATATTAATTATTAATTGAATGAATATTTACATATTTGTTTATATATTTAAAAATACTAATATAGAAATAATTTGAAATATTTTAATTTAATTTATTTACGTAAAATTTATATTAAAAATTAATTTTTTGAAAACATGAATTTTAATTTTACCATGGTTATTAATATTTAAAAATAGTAATATATTTTAAATTCCTAAATAAATAATTTTCTTTGTAAACATACTTTTATATATATATTGTAATTATAATATTGGGTTTATCTAATAAAAGTAATATGTTTAAGAAAAAAAAATTAACAATAGCACACATAAAACCTATTTTTATAGAAAAAGTGCCTTTTTGAGGATAAAAAAATGTTTAGGATAAAATTAAGAATGTTTATTTTATTTTTAGGACATAAATAAGTTTATTATAAAAAAATATTTTTTTTATATTATAAATATACCCGAATCAATATTTTAAAAATAAATAATATTTAATGAAATGAATAACAAAAAAATTAGTTTATTGAAAAATATTAAATATGTTCATAAAAAGTTAAAAATAATTTTTGAAATTTTTTTATAGTATTTCAAAAACTAACGTTTTAATCCTTAAACACATCTCTAATCAATTATAAGGTCTTAAAAACATAAACGTCTTGAATACATAATGATTAAGTCATAAAAGTTATAGTTTTGGTAAAAACCATATTTATTTCTGTTCACCTAAAAATTAGTTATTATAGAAAAATAATAAATATTATCCCTAATATAATTTTTACATGATTAATAAAAATAACTCATCCTTTTATAAAATATAAATCCTATAATTTTAGAAAATTAACATTTAAGTATACTTATGAAGAATGGATCATTAGAGTGTGCATTGTACAAATATTCTAGGATTTAGTGTTAACATGATATAGTAGGCTATCAGGTATTATTTTATGATTAATTATTGATGTGCAATAATAATAATAACACATAATTATAAAAAACAAAATTTCTATTAAAACCCTTTTTTCAAATATCTTATGTTTTTATTTCAAATATTAATTTTTGATATTTAGAATTTCAATTAGATTAAATTGAGTGAAAATTTATAATCATTAAACTTAAATTATGTAAGAGGGATCAAATTATATATTTTATAAAAATTACTTAAAAAGTTAAATAATTAAATGAAATAAATAGAGGTAAAATGGTGTAAGATAACTTGAGTCGAATTTTTTGTAATTAATTTTATTACTAGACATTAAATAAGTAATCTTTATGTGTGGTAATGAGTCTTAAAATTATACACAACATTCAATTACCAAAATCACCTAACTCCCATGTAATCTAATCTTTAACCCTCTCCTAACTTATGTTTCCAAAGAAAAAATCCCTCATTTTGACCTATAAATGGAAGTTTCTTCCACCCACTCCAAACCACTTTAATAATTTTATTTTATATTAAATACCTTCTAAAATTACCTCTCACAAATCCTTATTATACAAAAATTGATCCCCAATTAAGAATTCTAAATCCTTCATGCTAAAGGAACTCATTACGATGAGTGATTCCATATAAGCATATAGGTATACCATATACATTTCTATAAAATAATCATTAAAATTATTTATAAATCTCATTAAAAAATATAATTATTATATATTAAAATATTTACTATTATTTTAAAATGATATTATAATTACATAACCCTATACCCTTACTCATTCATTAGTATAACATATTCTTGTTTGGGTCAGTTCAACCACTTACACGAATGACGTCATACCAACACAATCACTTTATCATGAATGAGTATAAAGACAACAGTACTAGTAATAAAAGATATTTAAGATTAATTTATTTTATGAATATTATTGTTAATATATGACACATATATGATTTAATATTATAATGGTACTCTATGATATCGATAAAATTATCTAAAACAGGCTTGTCATAAATTCCATTATTACAAACCATACCTAAATCATCCATCAAAAAAATAGGGGGATATATGTATATAACTATTATAAAATTATTACACTAAATTGAATAATATATTAATGATTAAATTTTTTTCAATTAATTAGGATTGAAAACCCCATTACAAAACATATATGAAATAATCAGATCTACTAACATTGGATGATGAAAATAAGTTATAACTATCAAATATTTTTATAATAAATGAACCAAATTTAAAATTATAAATATATATTAATAATATTTCAAAGTTAATTATTTTTATTGTTATTTTTATTAAAATAGAGGTTGAATAACTGTTGTGGATGTAAGGAGTAAATATATGTTTTTTTGATATCCGCTTTAATTTGAAATTGTTAATGTATATATTTTAATTAGAATTTTTTTACATTAAATAATTATAAAACCAAAAATAATTTTCCATTATATTAGTTATTATTATGGTTTACATTCCCTCTTAAAATCTACCCTCTCATTGATTCTTATTTCTCTAAAAAAATGAGACGTTTATGTGGAGCCAACATTATGTCTTATTTTTAGGTAAAAATAATTTTACCCTATGTACATGTTTTTAATTTTGTTTTTTCAGATATCCTTATCTCTAAATATGTGATAGATTAATGTCAATTTTTATTTATTTTTACCTTTTCCTTAAATTTTTAAAGGATTTATTTTAACATTATTTTCCATATTTTCAACGAGATTACTTTCTTCAAGGATATTAATTTACATTCTTTAAAAAATTTACCTTTATCATTAAATATGTTTTAAAAATATTATTACCCTTATTTCATAAACAATGATTAAATAATATGTAGTTTTTTTTAAAATGGAGGAAATAAAAATTATTAATTATTTTTTATATTTTCTTATAATGATATAATTTTTTTCATCAATATCCTTTTATGACCATTTAAAATTTCTTATTGATTTGTTGGGATATTCATTAATGAAATCATATTATTTCTTTATCTGGATATTCTATTGATGAATTTTAAAAACAATTATGGAACCATTTTATTTCTTATGGTATGTTTATGATATAGTATAATAATGTATGTTTTAATGTTTCAAACAAATGTTTTTTTATCATTATGTGATGGGTGGTCCCAGAATTACATAGACCTCCAATTTATTATGTATTGATTTATATATCATGATATTACATTTAATAGATTCAAGAGTGAACCTTATACACTATTTTTATTAGAATGAAAAGTGAACCCAATCGTTTATGTTATGACACCTTTTCTAATATGTGATGATGGTCTTTAATGTGGGACTTTTCCTAAAAAATAATTCCATATGCTTATGATTGTGAAATTTTTATATTTTGTGAAATAATAATTTTTAATTTTTCAGTGATAATTGTATCATTTTTACCCATTTTAGTTCATTAATATTATGATATAATAAATGAATTATTTTATGAATCATGATTTATGATCTATTTTTATTAGGTTTTGTTTTATTTTATTCACTTAATGTATGATGATTATGTTCGTATTATCATATATTTTTCTTATGCTAACCTGTGATGTTCTACATATTCACTTATGCTCGATTTATATCTCTTATAATTACCCTTAATAAGCGTATGATTCCACCAATTTTTATGTTGATATCCCCTTTTTATGATGAATAATATGACATATGATATGTCTAAAAGAGGGGTCACATGCGGTGAAAATATTGAATAATGTTAACAGTGTTGATAATTATGTTGTTTATATATATATTTTCTGAAGAAAATAAACCAATAGAATATAAGATGTGATTTATTTTAATATCTAATGAATATTAATAGAAAAAATATATGAATATATAATTAGGTTAATTATTGATTATACCATTTCTTATATGTAACAACCTATTGTACATCAACATTGTTTAGTAGTATTATATTTTTTCATAAGAAAAAAAATTCATCTTTCAATGAATACAATAATATATTATTAGTATAGGAAAATATCAATTCCAAATATAATAGATTAATTACATTGGGTTGTAGTGAAAGGAAAAATCTTTTTAAGGATGTATATCATTTAATGGGAGATACCACTCAATGGTGAAGATTAATTCAAAATACATAGATGGATAAAGAAATAAAAAACATGGAATGGAATTACTCTATATGATATTCCTTGATAAATATATTCTTGATAAAAAATGTGATGATATTTAATGTTTATTCTAAAATATATGAAAAAGTAATGATAATTTATTTACAAGTGTAAGGATAACATTAAAATGTTATCAAGACATACTATAGATTATGTA
This sequence comes from Viscum album, assembly GCA_963277665.1. Lineage (NCBI taxonomy): Eukaryota > Viridiplantae > Streptophyta > Magnoliopsida > Santalales > Viscaceae > Viscum > Viscum album. Next base: position 779,078,996 of record OY728153.1, on the reverse strand, counting down.
CATAATCCAAAGAGAAATATTGATTAGTTCTTTGATAGACTAAATCAAATCCAACTATGGGATTTTTTCAAAACAATCCTCATATATGATGTTATATTCATAAATTATTTCAATAATGAAAAGGATTTAACCATGTATTAGACATTAAAAATAAATTAACTGTTAAAGAGGATGACTGAGAACCATGTGGAAATAACTTTTTGTATGGAAAATAATGGTAGGGTGGAATTTAAGATAATTCATGAATTTTATTAAGAAACACCCTAAGGAATTATTGAATGTATATTATATTTGTTTCAACTGTGGAGGTAAATGAAATAAAGCTCAAAATATTAATGGAATTAGAGATCTAAAAATGTCCAATTATTCAATTATAAGAAGATGTGGCGCTATTTTAATCAATATCCCAACCATGAAGGGAATAATCTATATATGTTTATGTGGAATAAAGGTCAATCTTATGAAATTACTATAATATAAATTTATGTACCCAATAATGTGATAACATTTAATTTTATCGTAAACTCATTGTTAGATAGTTCATTATTTGATTCAAGGTTTACATAATATTTTAAATATTTCTTGTTTTCTAAGAACATTTTATCACACACTAATACATAGTGGGAGAACATATCAGTCAAGAACCACATTTTAAATCATATTACAATGAAAATATATTTTGTTATTTTTAATAATATGCATTATGTTTTTAGTGTTTCAGAGAAAAATGTATTCAAATGGTTTAGTTTGGCATAATTAATAGGATATATTAGCTAAAAATGTATAACTAAATGATTTATTGTTGAGATGAACAGATTATAGTATATGATGTAAAAATAAAATCATTTATATTTAATGGATAAAATTCATTACCAAATTCATGTTTGGATCTACCTCAAGCACCACATCTCTTGATGAAAATGTGAATTTTTACCTAGTCATTCCCCCTCAAGTGCATATGGTCATCTTAGCACAATACTAGTTTAGTATTATCCATTATTTCTATAAGAATTAGTATTGAAAATAAATGTTCATGTATTTTTAGTAAAGTAGTTATATGGTTTGTGGGAAAAATATTAATGGGATAAATGGGAAGGTTGAATAATGATTACCATGACTTGAGTGGTAAACCAGGGAATTTACTTCCAATAGGATTGGTAAAACATTCATACGGAAATGAAAATCAATTAAAAATAACTATGTATACCTTTTTGTCATTTAATGGAAAGGATAATACACTTTATACTTACAGATGATATTTTATGTTACCCTCATTACTTCCTAGTAAAGATGAATTTATTTATAAGGCTTCCTAAATTTCTTCAATAGAATAAATAATTTCACAGTTATGTAGTGTTGTGGATGTCACTAACTCACTCAACATGGGTACTCAAGAATAGTTTTTCATATCCATAGTGGTGTATTTTTTAATAACACATTTATGTAGTGCCACTCCCCATATTACCATTAGGAAGAGAAGCATAGTTTTTCATTGGGAGATCTAGTTTAATAGAAACCCTTATATTCATATAAAACACACATATCAATATCTAATAAAATTTATGAATGAAAATTTACTTGTATGGGATTTTAATTTTCTTTCATCACTCTCATATACATGACGTATATGAATGAAAAACTAAATAAACATTGATAATTGGATATAGAAAAATGAGAATCGTAATTAGAGTATTTTAACATTAAAAATCCAAAAAAGTAAATTCATAGTTAAAAAATAAAGAACAACTGGTGTAAGATCATAATATTATATAAAAATAAGTGAATGGGAAAAAAATGACTTGTCTTCATGAGGATCTCATGTCCACTAACTTAAATGATGATGTAACATCTCTGATCTGATTCACCATCATCATGACTGAACTAGGTCACCATATACGTCAAACATGCCTCTATGTACGATGAAGGCTACCAACTACCGGTGAGGTTTAATGTATATCCTAAGAGGACTATACCCTATATAGGGACTCGAATTAAAAAAAAACAATTTAATCATTAGACAAGAACTAACATTCTTTAATATTAGAGATATTTTTAGGTTTATAGTTTTAGAGGATATGTTTATAACAGTTACATAACAAACCCATATAAAATATATTGCAAACATCATCATAGTTTCTATTTTTCCCATAATAGATAACTTTTTGAACAAAACCCATTTTCCTTTTATTGGAAATATCGATGATTTTCTATTTGACTTCTTTATTATTCTTAATCATCCCTAAAACATGTGAAATACATTTAAATACATGGGATGAGCACAAAAATCTCATTAATTGACTCTAAAATGGAAGATATAAAATTATTTACCTATTATAAATCCATGAGATTATAAAAGATAGACTTCCCTTAACATAATAAACAATGAGATCAAAAAAATCATTTTATTATAGATGGAATCATATTTAAAAATCATTGTTTTTCATGAAAAAATTTATAACAAAACATAAAGGAAAAATCAAAATAATTAATGATTCTTAAAAAACATGATAGCCCATGAAAATCATTTTCTAAAGAATATACCTTTTTACCCTTAATGTAAAAAATCATTCTTTTAAAATAAAATAGAATTATCATTTATATTGAAATAAAATTATTTTATAAAAATTTAATTTTAATTAATATAATATCATCTAGGTTCCTTAAAACATCATTTTTATATATCTATTACAATCACTCTTACTAGTGGAAACACTAATATGGTCAACTTCTGTCATAATTCTATGCATAACCCATTACATTGGAGGGATATAATGCTCCCACACATCCTTGATTTATAAAATAAAAACACATACTTGATTTATAATGGAACCGCCCATCCTTGGTCTATAACATAACCACCAATCCTTATTTTATAATCGAACCACCCATAATTTGTTTATAACAAAACCACCTATTCTTGGTTTGTAATGATACTACTTTTCCATTATTTATAACATAACCAACCTCAGTTTATGACTTTACCAAAAATTATTATATATCATTCCAAAAACAAAAACATAATCATATCATGTAAAAACATGAATTTCAATAATTATACTTGTAAAAATTTTCTTTGCATCCATATTTATTTCGGATAATGAAATATACATTCCATTTAAAACCCTTTTCAAAAATATCCAGAACAATTGGAAGGATAGTATTTATTTGATGAAAATATTAAATCTTGAAAATAAATCCAATCATAAAATAACATTTAGGGTAGTATGAAAAACCATTTATGTTGTATACTTTAAAATAGAAAATTTCTTTGTTTTTTTGTTAAAACATTTAATGTTAATAAATAAAATGATTCTTTTTGAAAAAAATTGAATGAAATTAAAAATTTATATAGAATTTACATTATAATTCATTCAAATATTTTAAAATTAAATAATAAAATAATTTTAAAAATATTGGAAATGAATAAATAAATATATAAAATAAACCTTTAAAACATTTAAAATGAGGTTTCTAACGTAATGTGTCCCTTACCTGAAGACTGACATGTCACATACGTTATTTATCTTCCAGATTAATAAAATTATGTAAATAATTTTCTTTATTAAGAATTTATTTTTATTTTATTCTTCCTTTTATATTATTTGTTACCATATTATAAATAATAACATAATTATTTTTGTTCATGTCAGATGTTTTGATGATATTTATCTCATATGTTCAAAATGACTATAGTAGGTCAACTAAGGTCAATGTGGTCATTATACAATCACATAAAAAATAAATAACATCAAATAATTATCAATTTTTATATTTATAATATTTTTAAAACCATCCACTAAAAATGATCATGAAAAATGAGTTATGTTACAATCATAAAGATCATATGTCATTCATACGCATGGTTAATGTTTCTATTTTTCAAGCATCATGATGAAAAGAAGGTATGTGTTATTCTATCTTTCCATAAAAATAATTATATAATTAATAAAATATTATATTTTTAAATAGAATTATATATATCATTCAAATGATGGGATAATGAAAAACGAATCAAATCACTTCATGGAATTACTTGACCGCCCACACACAAGAACGATGATATCATTTTCAATGGATTTAAATGTAAAAATATATATTATATATTATCTTTAAAAAATAAAAATATTACATTAATATCCTATTAAAATAAAAAATTCATCATAATTACCATCCTCAATATGTTTTAATGGAAAACAAATTACATTAATTTGTTTGGTGTTAGTCCTCCGTACACACAGACAATTGTTTCATTTCAAATTTTATTGATGATGAAATGAATATAAGTCATTCCATTAACATAATAACATATATTTATATTTAATAAAATATTTTTATTTTTTAATAATTTTGGAATAGGTTTTAAGGAGATTAAAGAATAAATAAAACCAAAATAATTAGTTAAAATCTATACCTCTTTTTTAAACAACCACCTTTGCTTAAAACCTTATTCCCTATAAGGTTTGTATTTTGATCAAAATAAAACCAATATAATGTGAGGGGTAGATTTTTATATGGGATTTATTAATGTTGGGATAAACCAAATGGATCATTAAGTTTTTAGAGAAGAGTATAGGTGGATCCCTTTTATAAGTGAGTAGGGGGCCATTCTTGGAATTTCTTAAAGTATTAAATTAATTTAAAAAGTATTTAAAGGAATAATTGGAAAAATATATATATATTTATAATATTGGATGAATATAATTTTAAATAATATCATCCAATAATATTTGGACAACTTTTGGTGAAGCTTTAACCCTTATCTCTAAGCTTAAACCCCTACTAACCCTTTTGACAATTACCATAATATTAATGTTTTTTACTATTTAAGTGTCTATAATGTGAACATAAAATGAAAATTTACCCATAAATAGAAAATGATTATTACTTTCAAGAACATCATATTTATTTTGATTATGTTACAATATTTATGAATTTTAAATAATTTAATAAAATATTATTTTCATAAAATATTATTAATATCATTTCGGATACTATTCATTTAATTTGACTTTACTAATGAAAATACCAAGACTGAATTAGAATATAAACCATTAAAAAACCTAAAATATATTATAATCATCTATGAATATTGTGGAGGACTTTCAATCACTAAAGAATGTTAATTTTAGTGTTTTTGAAATCAATTGCATGTTTTTTCAACTACTTGCACAAACACTGTATCAGTGTTGTGTTAGCATTTAAATAAATTAGTTAATTTATAAAAATTAAAAATAAATTAACATAAAAAAATTTATTTAAATTATATATATTCATTCATTTGTATATATACTCATATATATTCCTTGATAACTTATTTAATATATTATTTTGACTTTTCTATCCTACTGTAAGAATTACACAATCATTTAGAAAGGTTTCTTGTTAAATAACTCCACAATTTTAAAATATAATTATAAATAATATATAAATGATAGTGACTAGAAATTTTTTTGAAATACTATTTAATTCTAAATTTTTATCATTAAAACAAAAAATATAACTTTTCTTATGCTGGAAAAACACTATGTCGACATTGAAAATAATTTTCATATTTATCATGAAATAAATTCAAGTTTATATGTTATGAATAACTATTATATTATATTTTTATTATATCATCATACATAATTCATTCCATAAGTTTGATAATTTTTTATATCGTATTTATATCTTGATGATATCAAAAAATATACAATATTTCATAAAACTATATTTTCTTTTAGTATTCAACAAAAAATTAACTTCTTTAAAAAATATTAAAATATAATACTATGATAAATTTATATTCCATAATATTATAAAAATTACATTTTAGAAAAAAAATTATTTTAATTGACATTAATTACTTTTAATATAAATGTGTAAAATGAAATGATTTTTTTAGAAAAATGAATTTTTAGAAGAAGGGATGAATATACCAAAATAAAGTCTAATGTAAATTAAAATATAATTAATCATATTATATATATTTAAATAGTAACTATGTTACATTAATATATAAATAATGTATAATAGGACGTTTTAATGAAAACTATCTACAACTTTACAAAAAGAAGTATTTTGATTGTTCACAAAACAATAAATTTTTTAGTAAAATTTAAAAATTTCACAATAAGATAATTTTTATACGCTAATTTAAAAAACATTACTTTTTTATCAAAAAAAATTGAGAAATTAATTTTAATATTCACTCATAAAAAATAAATAAATCAATTATTGAAGATAACATATTTTTAGAAGATTAAAAACATATTACTGAAATTGAGTGCTTATTTAATAAGAATTAATCAATAATTTTTTCTTGAGTAGGAAATTTATTTATATTTCCTAATGATGTTAATTATTTTCATACCCTTTAATTTAATGGTAGTTTAACAACTAAAACATTTAAATATTAATTTATCATTGTTTTTTAATCTCAATGTTACATATTGTATATTGAATATAATATTTTTTTAAATCTAGATATATTTTATTATCCACCCTTAATAAATAAAATACCATCAATTTTTTGTTTATCTCTATGATCAATGATTTGAAATTTTAAAATATCTTTATTGATATTACATGTAATAAAAAGGTATAATAAAACTTTCTTCTTAAAAGAGGGAAAAGAAAATATACTAGTTATTTGAAATAACACATATCTAGGATTCCAAATAGGATAACATTAGTGGAAAATAAAATTACATACATGGAGGAATAAAATGATATTCACATATTTATAGAAGTATATAGAGAATATTGATCACAAAAATGTGATTTATCATGATAAAGTCAATGACCACAAAACAATGAACAATTATGTGTAAAAAAGGCCATTGACTCATTGGAAATGAACGTAATATGATAACATTTTTATTTCAAGATCTTTTTCCTATAGTTAAGGAATTCCATTACCCTATAGAATATGAACATAAGGAAATGTAATTACATGAAATTAATAATTTCATCCTTTTATTAATTTCCCCCATAATCTTATCTATTTCTCCAAATTATGAATATTTAAGATTTTTTTTTTCATTTTTGAAGAACTAAAATCAATTTCTAACAAATAACATAATCCAAAAAAATTATTCTTACTATATTAAGACATTAACCACAATAAAAATGGTCATTATAATATAATTTCCAAAATAAATTATCCTTTTTAGGAATAAATATATTAATATTTTCTAAATCATCAACAATAACACCCTAAGTTCAACATAGATCATTAAACAAACAACTAACCTTAAAATTATTCAAAATCTTCTTTAGAAAGTTTGAATCCTAAAAATAAAAGGTGTTGATCAAATATTATTCTTATATTCATTTAAAATTTATCACCAATAACATTTTTTCATTCATAATGTCAAACACCAAAAAATATAATCATATAATCTTTAATATATGTTAATCATTTCCCTAAATAACCAACATCAGAATAATTCTATATTTAAATCATATAATATTTCGAAAGATAATTCAACATTTTATCCTAAATTAAAATTCTGTCTTATCAAAAAAATATTTTCAAATACCTGAATCATTTAAGGTTATAAAAATAATGAATTTTTTCCAAAATAACATTGGTCACATAATCACCACATAATTTATCAATCAAATTGAATTCGTTACAATAAAATATATGTTCCAAAATGATAACAGCCCATTATTTCCCCAACATAAAAAATCATATAAACCCAAAAGGGTACGAATTCCTTTAAAATTATGTTCACAAAATGCATAATTATTCTTCCTTAAAAACATTTTCCCTAAAACTGATACTAAATCCGATGGTTTTATTATCATAAATGTCTCCCAAAACTCTCTTAATCATCTTAATCTCACATCACAAAAAACCTCAAAAGGGGCATCTATTCCATTAAAATTATGAAAAACTATATACATATTAACCAATCATGGAATTTATAAATATTAAGTTAACCTCACATGTAACCATATTAATCTATAATGTTATCTAAAGATTTATATTCATACAAACTATTTGGACATGGCCTTAAACAATCCATAAATTTAATATTTACATAACATTTCACATTATTGTAATTTTTTAATCTTTTAGGATTATAGTTTTTGAGAATTGGTTCATTTACATTACATAAAAATACCATACAATACATGTTGGAAACTTCATGTTAGTTTTCATTTTCCCTAAAATAGACAACTTTTAGAATAAAACAAATTTTTTTGTCATGAAAAATCATTATGATTTGGAACTTGGATTCAAATATTTTCTTATTCATACTTAAATCATGCCAATAACATATAAAAAATGTGGGAAATACACAAAAATCTCAATAAGGGAAAAAATTATAGAATCTTGTTTATTGATTTTAAAAATGTGACATTATAAAATAATTTTTTTTCTTTTAACATAATAAAATATAATGTCAAATATTAATTTACACACCTGGAATCAAATTTACTACAAAAATTATTCTATAAAACACTTTACATGAGAACATAAAAGAAAAAATCATAATCAAGAGGGGTTCATAGAAAACATGATAACCCATAAACAATTTTTTCTTCAAGAAATACAATTTTACCCAAAAAATAAAAAACAATTTCTTTAAAATGAAAGACAATTATAATACATTTAGATATCAAAATATTTTTATGAAATCTTATTAGTAAGAAAATAATTACATGTTGGTTCCTTGGGACACCATCATTATACCACTCCTAGAATCACTTTTACAAGTGGAATAACCAATATGATACACTACAAACATAATTTTACAAAGAACCCAATGCATTTGAGGGCTATAATAGACCCAAACATTATAGTATTAAACCATAACCACCCCACTATGAGAACTAGTGATAATTATTTATAATTTGAGGTAATTAGTAATAATTGGTGGTAATTGGTAATAATTAGTAATAAATTATATAAATTAGTAAATATTGTTATACATTAATAATAATTAAAGTTTATTAGTAATAATTTGTAATAGTTAGTACTAATTAGTAATAATTATTACTACTTAGTAAAAACTTTTAATAATTAGTGGTAATTAGTAATAATTAGTGATAATTAATAACTGTAACATACTAGGTAAATAAAAGATACATTTTCATATTAATTAATATTTGTGAATTAAATATTAATTTTACTTTAATGGGGATTCTATGTTCGATGGCGTACCCAATACACAACAATGGATTTCTTTACAATCTTTTGTTGCACACATCGTTGGGTCATAATAGAAAATAATTAAATTTTAAACTTTTAAATCATAGTTAATGCATATCCATTATTTGGGATAGAAAAGATAGAACTAAATACAATATGATTATATATGTTTTATGTTTTTACATTTATGCAATAAATTTTGGAGGCCTAAAATGCGAATGCATCTAATTTTAAGCATAAATACTCTAATATTTTCTAAATGATAGATTTACCACCTTTTGATAGAGAACCCTCTTTATATCTATTTTTTTCACTTTTATATGTTATTTTTGAGAAAATGAAATTCTTTTTGAGAATTAGGATATAAAAATTTTCTTTGGGTAAATTTGCGGTATTTTTCTGATAAAATTCATTTTTAATTTAGTAGTGAAAAATAATGTATTTTAATTCAAAAATGCATTTTCATCTAATTTATTTATATGGTTAGGTTATATTTTTAATTTTTTAAAGTGTAATTATATTAGATATTTAAAATTTAATCCAATGTTGGATATTGGAAGTAATTTAACTTTGAAATTGGACATAAAAAAGTGTCAATTTTTTGATTGTTAATATTTCTTATACACAATTTTTTTGTTTTGACAGCAGGAATTATTTTGAAATTAATTAATGAAACTTCTATGATTTTAATTTGGTAAAATAGAAATTATTTTTGAATTCTGGAATATCCAATATAGCTTAGGATGAATTTTTGGGAATTTTTCTGAAAACCTTCAATTTTTGATGAATTGTGAAAACAAAAAGTAGTAGTTAAAAAACCGACTTCTTCCATTAAATAAAATGTACCTCTTATGTGAATTGAATTTTGAAAATCTGACATACATGGTTTTTATTACTATGTAAAATGTGGTTCAATAAGATGAAAATAATTTTTGGTGAATAGTAACTTTTGACTTTTGTTTACCACGGTTAAAGGTAAATAGGTTAATTTAAGTTTAAAATAATATTAAAATAATATTAAATTACCCTAACATTTGTCCTAATCCTATTGGTTGATACATTTATGAAAATGGGCATCCTCGGATAGATTTTGGGACCCTATGGAGCCACATAAGAGTGAGAATGACACATTATATTAATTAATTTAAAGCAATCAAAAAAATAACATAAACATATATCTTTTAGTAAATAAATACTTACATTGGGTTATATAAGTTATATTTTCAACTATAAATATTTATATGAAAGATAAAAACATTTCATACATTATTGTATTTTTTTTATAACTTTTAGACACTAAATAATTAAAATTATTTATGACATAATAAATATGTTTTGTTTACCTCATTAATGAATTATTTAAATAAATAAGATTATAAAGATTAATAAAATTTCCAAAACCTATCCAATTAATATTGGATGATTTTATTTCGAACAAGAGTCATCTTATATTTTACTTTAATAAGTTTCAGACCATTAGAAACAGAAAATCATTATATAATAAAATATTATTTTTAAACTTTCTTAAAGAGCCCCTCCTCCCCCGTATTAAAAGCCCCCAACTTTAACCCATTACTCAAACCTCTCGAGCCCCTTGTATCCTCCAAACTCTACTAAAAGAGTTATAAATATCTCAATATTCCACCTAGAAGAATTTAATTTAGGATAAGGCATTTCAAGAAATCCTTTTGGTTCAAACCAAATGGAGTTACCCGATTTAACGACAACGTCTTCTCTTAAGTAGTTTTCATTTATTTTACTTCTAAAACCCCATAAAATCTTATTATTCCTTTATTTTATAACAAAACTAGTATCCTAAATATATTCATTTGTTTTTATGAGAAGTATTAGAACTACATTTATACACACCTTCGTCTAATGGGTAAAGAACCAACTGTTTCTACGGACGGTGAACTATTGCCTCACGAAACAATGATTGTTCAATCTTCATCAACCACCTATTATGGTGGCCATTAAGATGGAACATTATTTATATGTGATAATTTTTATATTTATATTTTTTCTATACTTCAGTATTTTTCATTTGTATCATACCATTATGGTTTTCATAATGGGTAAACATGATAATTTCATTTGAGGAAGTGAGGACTATCGCCCTCTCAAAGTGATATGAATCATTCATACTATACGTGGGACATATAAAGGATGGAGTTAATGAAATTATATATGTTATTATACTAGAAATATTATATACGTATTTATCATTATATTTTCATTCCATTAAATATGAAATAGAAATGAAAGTAGCGTTCATGCGTATGTATTACTTACTGTCTCTATAACCTGTTCATTTCATTTCATATCCCCAAATGTTAAGTACAATTAGAAATAAATATAAATAATGGATATATATGATATATGTGATATATATATCATTAATATCATTATGGCTATAATGTACCTTTTACAACATGAACGACATGAAATTATAAAAAGTTCATTTTTCACTCAAGTACCAAATATTGAAAAAATTACCATTATTAACATAAATGATTATATAATTTCTATAACATGGTAATAAGTAATATAAAATGAATAATAAACTTGAACGAGGTTATTAAGAAAGTATAAATTAACTTGAGTTTATTTTTCATGATATTTAAGAATGAACGAGTCTAGTCGGACATGAGGTAAGGGAATTCATCTCAATATCCTTTCATTGAGGAAAATTTTGTTTTATAAATGACATTATTTTATACTCTGTAAAAACAAATTTTACTTTTCATTTCATTCAAATGGAATATTTTTTATTAGGAATTTTACTAAATGAAAAAAAAATTGTTTCTTTTAACATAAGCAGTGACAACGACATTTTCCACCAATGTGAGTATTATTTGATCTATGGCTTCCATAACAAGTCATATTGTTTTTAAAAGGAAATGATATATTTAAAATATATAAAAACTATGTGAGGGAGGGGGGCGGCTGGATCACCCTTCTTGCGAAGATTACCTAAATCCGATGCCGAGGAGCCCGACTCCCCCCTCTCGATCAGAGGGGGGAGGTTCACAACCTCAACATCATGGAAAGAGTAATGCCTTCTTGCCGTTCACAAATCTCGAATTTCTTTCTCCCTTCCCATGGACTCATATCTCCCCAAAAGTCCAGGACCTATTTTAGGGTGCGCCTCAACTCCTGCAATCTCCAGCGTAGCTAAATGGTGCCACAGGCCTATGCAATCTCATGCTGGTGGCTCTATTTCGTTCTCAGCGTCCTTCGGTTGACGAGTTTGATCGATTCGTTTTCAACTCGTGGGATCTTAGAGAGCGCACAGTTGTCGGATTAATTGATAAAAGGCATTTTATGGTTAGGTTTGAGATGAAGGAGGATCTGATTACTGCTTGGTCTCGTGCCCCTCGAAGATGTAATGGCAACTCTTTTCTACTATTCCGATGTAGCTTCGACTTCCACATGCGGCGGGATCATCCGATGATGGCGACATGGGTAAGTCTCCCTGGTCATCCAATCTCCTTCCAAAATCCCCCAATTTTGTGTGCTATTGCAAAACATGATTGGCCGGTTTCTGTGCTCTGATTACCGAACGGAAGTTGTATGTCATCCAATCTGTCCACGCATTTGTGTGGAGATTGATGTGGGGAGGACGCCTGTAAATTGGGTTTGGATCACGGATGGGAAGGAATTTAGGTGGAAAAAGGAGGTATGTGTTGAAGCCTGGATGCCATTTTGTATTTCTTGTATCCGATTTGGACATGTGGAAGCAGCCTGTCGTAGCAATGGATGGGTGGGGGTTTCCTTGGGGATGAGCAGAATAGATAAGGGTGGTTGTGGCAATTCTGGACTGGATTTTCCACTGAGGGATCCGACAAGGAGTAATCTGCCTCGAATTACTTCTCCTGAAGGTCTGAGAACTGACAGATTATGTGTGAATGTGAACTCCACTGGTCAGGCAGTGAATGAGGAGATTTTGCAGGCAGTAGTGGTGTCTACTGTGGAGCAGAATGGTCCTGAGGTCATAATGCACAACAATTCTTAGAAGGAAGTGAAAAGGAGGACAACAAATCCAACGGTAAAGCAGGTTTTCGAACAATTAAATTGTGATCTTGGTATTGGAAAGGAATATATTCTGAGGAATTCTAGCACAGAGAAAAATAGCACAATGGAGAACTCTGGTTCCTTGCGGCTGGACACTGTGAATGGGCATTTTTTGGACACAATTGGGTCTGAGGATGGTGTCTTGGGGGCTGGGGATGCTGATGTAGAAGTTGGGGATGGAGGTGTGCTAATCACGGTACCCACTGGTAATTGATTTCAAGGGCTTCTTCATGAGAGGGACTCTTTTGCAGAGGAGGGGTATCCAATGAATCAAGGTGACAAGTTGCAGCATGCTATTCAAAATGTTGAAAATGTAGAAGGTGCTTTGAATGAGATTGTGGATCATCCACATTGCCTTTCCATGATTGACTCAAACAGATCATTTTAGAAGGAAAGGGGAGTTAACGAGGGTTACCAAGAGGTTCACATTTCGGGAAAATAGGGAATCATATCTGATAGTGATAAAGAAAATGATGGTTTCATCCGGGCATCCTACAGTGATGTTGTCCAGGGTGGGAGGAAAGTGTCTGAGAATGAACAGTCAGGACCTACACGAAGATGGTCGAGGAAAGAATACTCTTCTCTGCCAAATCCAATGCCTACAAGGTCTTCTGCTGGGAAGGAGGTATGGGCTACACAGTCCTCTAAAGAGTTTCTATCTTTGGAAAAATTGAATCTTTGAAGGAAGTATGCCAAGATTTTGAATCACTATGAATGTTCGGAGTGGGAGACTGCCACTGTGGAGGATGTTATATCTCATGGATGCGGTGATGGGTATTATTTTTATGATATGTAGCTATAATTTCATTTTTTCAATACTTTCATGATGTTTTTATTTTATTTTAATCAATGGTCAGAGGACTTTCCTCTGACTAAGATTTCCGGGTAAAAGCAAAGTAAATACCATATAATTTTTTACGGATTTTGGTATTGAAAATGGTTTTTATAATGGATATGTTATGTCAATTAATTTAAATAATGTGTAAATATTATCTTTTATTTTATGTTTGTTTTATGTTTTATGAATATGTTATGGTTATTGGGAATTGTTTACATATACAGGTTGTTCCATGATAAATTTAGGGCGGGTGAGCTCGAGATAGCTCTCTAATGAATTGGGTACTGTGATAGAGGTAAACATGAATGTTTCTCCTAAGATATTTAAGGAATATAGTGTGGTAGGTATTCCAAATTTATCTCCCTACATAGTTGTGAAAGCAACAATGTAAGTATGTTATGGTTTCCATAAGTCACCATTATGATTTTTGATAACTATGTGTTGTTTATAAAACTAATTATTTCATGAGGTAAGTAAAAGAGCATATGTTTTGTAAGTATTGATAAAATAATGCTTTATTTCTTTGTTTTATAACCCTTAATGATCTTTTTATGCTCATCCAAAGTTTTGAAATGTTTTTCACAGGATATATAGATGAATAAATCCAAGGATGTGATCAAGGAAAATTCATTTTGATGGAACTAGACATGACTCTTTTTTAAGAGTTTTTATTTTATGAAAAAATTGAAACTGATTATAAGTGTCTACTTTGTAATTTTTGTGATGTAATGTAATAGTTATGGCCTAATTATCTAAAAATATAAACCTGAAATTATCCTCACTATGAATTAGTCATTTAATTCAAGATTATGTAATGTTTTATGTCTGGGTCCTTATAGTTGGTATCAAAGGGAGGTTTAGACAACTTTTGAAGTTAAGATATTGTTAAATTAATATCCATGCATTATTTTTAATTCATGGTAAGATTTAAATGATATATAATTTACAGATTACCATGTTTCATCACCTATGATATGTTTGTTCGGAATGGTTTTTCATAGAGTAAATAGGGCAGCTATGCTGGAAAGGCATACAGAGGGAAATGAACTTCCAAATAAGCATCCAGAGATGGTCAGAATCAGAATTGAACAGTTTTTTGTAGTGATGTATCAGTTGACTCAGGTGATAAATTGTGGTTGTTTTTATAGATGACATTTTTTTATATTCTAAAAGTAAATAGGACAATGAAATTCATTTAAGGGTTGTTTTGAAAACATTAAAAGAAAATAAGATTAATGGGAAATTCATCATGTGTGTGTTTTGGTTACAACAAATTTCGTTCCTTGGATAGATTTTTTCAAAAAAAATGGCCTAACTGTTGATCCGGCTAAAACAAAAGTTGTTAAATAATGGTCAAGACCCACAAATATAACCAAGATCCATAGTTTTCTTGGTTTAGTAGGTTATTACTGGAGATTTGTTGATAACTTTTCAAGGTTATCTTGTACAGTGACTGTGTTAACTCGAAAAGGTGTTAATTTCATCTGTAGAAAATAATGTGATGATTGTTTTTAGGAATTGAAAAGAAGATTGGAGAACGCTCCAATTTTGGTACTGACTTCTAGAAATTGTGAGTTTGTTTTCTACAGCGATGCTTCATTGAAAGGACATGGCTGTGTCCTTATGCAGAATTATTAGGTAAGTACTTATGTTAATCTTTAGTTGAATCCTCAAGATTTAAATTACCCTACACATGATTTGGAATTATATGCTTTTGTTTTTTTTTCAAAATTTAGATGCATCATCTGTATGGAGTAAAATGAGAAATATACACTGACAACAAAAGTTTGAAGTATTTATTCACTAAGAAATAATTGACCACGAGACATAGGAGATGGGTAGAACTAATCAATTATTTTTATTCCATGATTAATTACCATCCAGGAAACGAAAATAAAGTGGTTGATGCTTTGAGTCAAAAAAGTATTGCTACATTAACCTTGTTAAGTTTGGAACAAGATCCTCTGATTAAAGACTTGATAAACTTCTTCATAGAAGTTGTTGGTGCAGTACATTACATTTCTTGTTTTAGGTGTCTGTGAAATCATCACTTTTAGAGAGAATTAAGCAAGTACAGATGGAGGAAAATGAGCTACAGAAAAAGGTAGAGTTGGTTCATAAGGGTAAGTTTCCTGATTTTAACATTGATAATGATTCACTATTAGAATTTTACAATTTACCAATGGTTCAAAACCATTGTTAAAGGCCTAGAAACCGTTGGTATATAGTATACCAATGGTTCCCTCAACCATGGCTAAGTATGTCGTGATAATAGGCATATACCAACAGTTCTGTGAAAACCGTTGGTATAGGTGTCAAAATAGAGGGTATACCAACAGTTTGCTATAAACCATTGGCATATGTCAGTTAAATATAACATATACAAACGGTTTGTGAAACCGTTGGTATATGTGTGTTAAAATTATACCAACGGTTGTAAATCATTGGTATAGAGGGTATATGGAAAGCCATAAGGCGATACCAACGGTTTTGTTATAACCGTTGGTATAAATCTATGCCAACGGTTATAACAAAACCGTTGGTATGGTTATATTATAGAATCTATACCAACGGTTTTGTGAAACCTTTGGTATAGATGTGCTCAACTCCACAACAGAAAATCCCTCTCCCCTCTCCAGACCTACAACAACACAGTAAAAAACCACCCCCTCCCCAGACCTGCAAGAACACCAATACAAAACCCCCATCCAAAGCATTCAAAATTTAGAATTTATTTCAGAATTTAGAAATTTAGAAATTTAGAAATTCAAATGCAATAACACCCATAAGATAAAAATCATAAATGTTATAGGAAATGCAATAACACCCATAAGAGTATTCAAAATTTAGAATTCATTCCTCACTCAGACCACAACAACAACACACATAAGAGTATTCAATATTTATAATTCATTAGTCACCCTTACCACAACACCAATACACACAAGAGAAAAAACCTACATGTTATAAGAAGCACATGGGATGTTTAGTCATGGTCTTGGGTTGAGTATCTTAAAACCAACAGAAAAACATGGGTAGAGTGGACAAGGATCATGATACCCATAAGATAGACAACGGTAGTGGTCATGTTCTTAGACCTAGGATGAGTTATATGAAGTACATGGGATGTTTATATTCCTCTAATGATTATGTATCCATGTATAAATGGTTCCTGATGTGTTGGTGGGAAAAATTGGCCAATATCAATATATGATATGGGTTACCGGAATAGCCTACGTGTTTTTCATAGCCTTTTCAATTAGAATAAGGGGGTATGTGGCTAATTGTAATTTTCTCTCCTGGGTGTGATTTGAGATGAGTCCCTATCCTGGGTAGTGGGTATGAATATTCAATTAAGTATTTGGTATTGGGTTCCCAAGGGGACATTGGATTGGTCCTAGAACCCACTGTTTGAGGATGTTATTGAGGTGATCCATGGGGCTATGGTGTAACCATATGTATTCCTCACCATTGTGGTATTTTTTGAGACTTCAAAACTTATATTTCAAGAATCTATTTGTAGCCTTGTTGACCAATTTATTATATGGTATGCATGAGTGTTCATAGGTCTCAAATGAAATCACTATATGATATTTATTTGTTGTATGTTATTGTATAAAATGAATGACCCGTGATTGAGAATTAGAATATTAGTGTTGGTTCATTTTTTTGATGGGATGTCGAGACTCATTCCTAATATAATTCAGGTTTTTCTATATATACGATGACCAATTTTGTATCAATCTATGCCTTGTGAATATTTTCTTCTAAAAACGTATAACCAATAGACCATATTTTATCTTTTATCCCTTAATTTCAAGAATCTATGTGTAGCATTGTGATGATTTTCCATATGCCAGTTGTTGTTTTCACTTAAAATGTTGTCCATTTCAAACAAAAGTGAGACACTTTGAGTGATACCAGTTATATCATGCCATGGATTGAGGTGGGGCTGACTCATACCCGTGAAAAATGATCCATGGATCGTTTTGCTAAAGTATCAACACCTCCTATTTCCATGTCATCTGGGTGACCATTTCACAATTAACCTACTCATTTTTGCCGTTTGATTTCATGGTATTCCGAGGTCATTCGGCCAGTTTTGACCACCCCACGCACGCTTTTCAAGCGCGCCAAACACCTAAAAAACACATATTCTACCATGCCACACAAACTGCACCTCTAAATTATGTGTCATCTTTTCGTACACCCCACGAATAATAATTAGGGTGTTTTCGTGTGATTTCAAGTCATTCCGATATCGTTCGGTATGTATTTGACCATAAAACGCATGTTTTGGTCTTTTACAACACGCGGAGTGAGTTTTCAGCCACTGCGGTCACAAGACACATACGATTGACGTGATGTCTACCTGACCATTTCAAAATTCACCCACCCTTTGTTTTCATCCAATTTCATGTTATTCTGAGGTCGTACACACGGTTTTGACCACCACATGAACGCTTTTCAAGCGCACCAACCACCTAAAAAACACATATTCAGTCGTGTCGTGCAAACTGCACATCCAAATGACATGTGGTCTCCCCATACACGTCAAGAATAATAATTAGGTTGTTTTAGTGTGATTGTAAGTCATTCTGATGTCGTTCAGTATGTATTTGACCGTTAAACGCATGTTTTGCCCATTTACGACAGACATCGGGCCTTTTCATCCATCGCGGTCAGACGACACCTCAGATTGACGTGTCGTATGGCATAACATTTCACAATTCACCCACCCTTTATTGTCGTCTGATTTCATGGCATTTCGAGGTTGTTCGACTGGTTTTGACCACCCCACCCATGCTTTTCAAGCGCGCTAAAGACCTAAAAAATACATATTCAATCGTGACGTGCAAACCGTGCATCTGAATGACATGTCGTCTCCTCATACACTTCAATAATAACAATTAGGGGATTTTCGTGTGATTTCAATTCAAATCGATGTCGTTCGACATGCATTTGACTGTTAAATGAAATTTTTGGCCCTTTACGACACGTGGAGTGAATTTTCGGCCACCATAGTCACACGAAACCTCTGATTGACGTTTTGTCTAGCCAAAAATTTCACAATTCACCCACCCTTTGTTGTCGTCTGATTTCATGGAATTCAGAGCTTGTTCGGCCGGTTTTGATCCCCCACGTACGCTTTTCAAACGCGCCAAACACCTAAAAAACATATATTCAGCTGTTCCATGCAAACCGCATGTTCGAATGATGTGTTGTCTCCTCTTACACCTCACGAATAATAATTAGGGTTTTTTCATGTGATTTAATGTCATTCGGATTTCGTTGGGTATGTATTTGACTGTAAAACACATGTTTTGGCCATTTATGACACGCATAGGTCATTTTCAGTCATCGTGGTCACACACCACCTCTGATTGATGTGCCATCTAGACGACCATTTCAAAATTCACCCACCCTTTTTTTCATCTGATTTCATGGAATTCTGAGGTCGTTCGACCAGTTTTGACCACCCCACACATGCTTTTCAAACGCGCCAAACACCTAAAAACCACATATTCAGTGGTTCTGTGAAAACCGCGCATCCAAATGAAATTTCATCTCCTCATACACCTCACAAATAAAAATTAGGGTGGTTCGTGTGATTTCAAGTCATTCCGTTGCAATTCAGTATGCATTTTACCGTTAAACGCATGTTTTGGCCCTTTACGACACGTGGAGTGAATTTTCGGCCACCGTAGTCACACAACACCTTTGATTGATGTGACATATGGCCAACCATTTCATAGTTCACCCAACCTTTTTTCGTCTAATTTCATGTCATTCTGAGGTCATTCGGCCAGTTTTTCCAACCCCACACACGCGTTTCAAGCACGCTAAACACCTAAAAAACTCATATTCAGTCGTATCATTCAAACCACACATCTGATGATGTTTCATATCTTCTTACACCTCATGAATAACAATTAGGGTGTTTTTGTGTGATCTCCAGTCATTATGATATCATTCGGTATGCATTTGACCGTTAAACGCATGTTTTGGCCATTTACGAAACGCAGAGTGTATTTTCGGCCACCACGATCACACGACACCTCCGATTGACATTCTGTATGACCGACCATTTCAAAATTCACCCAACCTTTATTTTCATCTGATTTCATCACATTCCAAGGTCGTTCGTCCGGTTTTGACCATCCCACGCACGCTTTTCAAGCGCGCCGAACACCTAAAAAACACATATTCAGTCGTGTCGTGCAAACCGCGCATCCGAATGACATGCCGTCTCCTCATACACCTCATGAATAAAAATGAGGGCGTTTTTGGTGATTTCAAGTCATTACAATATCATTCGGTATACATTTGACCACTAAACACATGTTTTGGCCATTTATGACACGTGAAGTGCGTTTTCGGCCACCACGGTCACACGACACCTCTGATTAACGTGCCCTCGGGCTGAACATTTCACAGTTCATGCACCCTTTGTTTTTATCCGATTTCATAGAATTTCGAGGTCGTTTAGCTGGTTTTGACCACCCCATGCATGCTTTTCAAGTGCGCTAAACACCTAAAAAACACGTATTCAGTCGTGCCGTGAAAACCATGCATCTGAATGACATGTAGTCTTTTTGTAAACCTCAAGAATAATAATCAGGGTCTTTTTGTGTGATTTCAAGTCATTCCAATGTTGTTGGGTATGTATTTTATCATAAAACACATGTTTTGGCCATTTACGACACACAGAGTGATTTTTCGGCCACCGAGGTCACACGACAGCTTCGATTGACGTGCCGTCAGGCCGACCATTTCACAATTCACCCACCCTTTGTTTTCATCAGATTTCAGGGAATTCTGAGGTCGTTCGGCTGGTTTTTACCACCCCATGCATGCTTTTCAAGCAGACCAAACACATAAAAAACACATATTTAGCTGTGTTATGCAAACTTCTTGTCCGAATGACGTGTGGTCTCCTCATACACCTCAAAAATAATAATTAGAGTGTTTTCAAGTGATTTCAAGTAATTCTGATGTCATTCGGTACGCATTTGACCATTAAATGCATGTTTTGTCCATTTACGACACGCAGAGTGTCTCTTTGGCCACCGCGTTCACACAACACCTCCAATCGATGTGTCGTATGGCTGACCATTTCACAGTTCACCCAACCTTTATTATCGTCTAATTTCCTGGCATTTCGAGGTCTTTAGGCCAGTTTGACCACCCCACGCACGCTTTTCAAGCACGCCAAACACCTAAAAAACACATATTCAGTTGTTCGTGCAAACTGTGCATCCAAATGATGTGTCGTCTCCTCGTACAGCTCACGAATGACCCATGGATCATTGTTTTAAAGTATCAAGACAATCAGAATACGTTTGGTATATTTTCCATATGTCAATTGTTTTTATTTAAAATGGTGTCCATTTTAAACAAAAGAGAGACATTTAGAGTGATACCGGCCACACCGTGCCTTGGATTGAGGCGGGGTTGTCTTTTACACATCTCAAATGGCCATTGGATCATTTTCCTAAAGTATCAACACAATCAAAATACGTTTGGACTATTATTCGTATGTCAGTTGTTGTTTTCACATAAAATGTTGTCTATTTCAAATCAAAGTGAGACACTTTGAGTGATACTGTCCACACTGTGTCTCAGATTGAAGAAGAGTAGACTCATACCCATTAGATATGACCAATTTATCGTTTTATTGAAGTATCAACACAATCTGAATGTGTTTGATCAGTTTTCTGTATGTTAGTTATTGTTTTCACTTAAAATCCGGTCCATTTCAAATAAAAGTGAGACACTTTGAGTGGTACCAGCCACACCGTGCCTTGGATTGATGCGGGGTTTACTCTTACACATCATAAATGTCCCATGGATCATTTTCCTAAAGTATCAATAGAATCCTAATACCTATGGTACGTTTTCCATATGCCAGTTGTTGTTTTCACTTAAAATGTTGACCATCTCAAATAAAAGTGAGAAACTTTGAGTGGTACTAATCACACCATGCCTTATATTGAGGTGGGGTTGAGTTTTACATGTCAAATATGACCCATGGATCTTTTTCCTAAAGTATCAACACAATCCAAATATGTTTGTTCGGTTTTCCATATGCAAGTTGTTTTTACATAAAAGGGTGTAATGTCTCTGATTTTCCATAATTTATTCTTAAAAATAAATAGAATTATTTTGAGACCAGGCTCTGAGACGGCATGCAGTTCCAAGGCCCGGTTAGCCTGGAACAAATGTTTGAATTTAATTTAATAATTAAATTACGCACACGTGCAGTTTTCCTTAAAAGGTGGAATAACTCCCAAACGGGTGCTCGGATCAGAAATTCGATGGAACCGTTGCGTTTAGAGTAGTGGGTTTACCCTATAAGAGATTTAATATCAACTGGCGCAGGCCAGTGGTGAAATCTGGTTTTTGGACATAACCGTAATAAAATATTTAATTTAAAATATTTTAGTAACTCCTAGTTGCAGTGAAATCTATTTATGCTTTTTAAATAGAGATTTCTCAAGGGATCAGGGTTACTTTTCTCATAACCCTGAATCTCCCTGGAGAGATATGGGGAAAACCACCCAACACGGTGAGGTTGTTCTTGACGAGCTTCATCGGCAATGACAACGTGGTGATCAGATCTTCACCCACAAACACCGCGAATCCAGGCAGGATGTTTGATTTTGGTTTCCTTCCCCGTTTTTGTTTTCCACGACGAACAAAGACAAATACATGAATAGATTATCCTGCAGATCGATCGTTCTTGGGAGATGGGTTTTTGTGGGGATTTTGTGGTTTTAATTCTTGAGGTTGTTTTGGTTTTGATCTAATGGCGACGAACCCGGATCATCACGAACAACGATCGAGGTTCATCCCTCTTCTTTGATTTTGGTGATTCTTTCCTCGTGTTCTTCACGCGCGTTCTTCATTCTTCACGGGATAAGAACAACAGTCAATTACACCTCCGATCTACAGCGTAACGATCCGAGATTATAGATCAGACACTGGGATGAACCAATGGAGCTACGATTATGATAACAACGGATAGATCTAAGCGATTTGGGAGAAATCTCTCTTCGAGCATATTTCCATTGGAAGATCATATGTTGTTTTTAGAGCCGATTCAAGGCCCAAAAACCTCAGATTTGGAATCACGATGGCAGGGCAGCCCGAGGTCCTGAGTTTCGGGGCAAACGAACATCTGAATCGAGATCTGGAGGATAGGCTGAAGCGTGAAGGGGAAGACGACATTTCTGGAAAAATCCCGACTACACGGCGTGTAGTATGGGCTACACGGCGTGTGTTCATCGGTGGATTACCTGGCATGTACTCCAGGAGTACACGAACACGGGTTGGTTACACGGCCAAGGACATGGCGTGTATACCCCTCCCCAGCCAGATACACAGGATACCCCGTGTGCTGGTACACGACCATGCGACATGGACAGAGACCATGTAAGGGTACATGACCAGCGTACACGGAGCGAGCCCCTGGTGCACGGACACAGCATGTGATTTCTTCTAAAAGCCGTGTATTTACTTTTATATGGTGATCCCAATGAAACAGGTCGTTTACACGAGCAGTACACGGAGTCAAGGAACACAGCGTGTAAGCCTACTACACGCCGTGTAGTTGAGTTTTACACAGCTTGAACGGATGACATGGACCATTTACACGGGCATTACCCGGGGTCAAGGAACACATAGTGTAACCATACTACACGCCATGTAACCAATTTTACATGGCTTGAGCCAGTTGTGTTCTGTGACTTGGGCTAGTTTCCTTATGGTTCATCCCCTTGGTCTTTCTCTTGAAGGTTCCCGGTATCATTTCCTACACACAGGAGTATGATCCCTTCAGTAGGACTTCCTGAATATAGTTGTTGGAATATCCTCTGTGAGACTAAGATTCGGATCCTCTATTCATTCCTGGAACCCTAGGTGGAGTTCTTGGTATTGACATGACCAACTTTACCCAGGACCGATCCTCTGCTTAGTGGATTAGCTCATACTGAGTTTTCGAAATCACCCCATGACTTGGTTGTGATCCTCATCTAAGAATCATGTTTTCAAAGTACTTGTGGATTGTGTTCTCACATATGAGTACATTGTATCTCTTTCTACGGACCTAGGAGTGTGTTCTACCAGTTGCATGCTTAGTGGAATCTTTGAGCTGGATCTTAGTGGTGGTATTCGTGATAGTCGATCATGCATGAGTATATCTGGATATTCTTGTAATATGGTTGGTAGACATATACTGTGTAGAGATGACTGTATATTTCCTTTGTAGTACTTTCCCTTGTTGTGTTTCCTTTGAGGTTTCAGGGTGTCCTACTAGGTATTGTTATACCCACCCCTACGCTGGCATTGCCTGCACGTGTCGTGTCTTGTGCAGACGAGCGAGCCTTTGATAGTATTCTAGGAGGACAAGGACTGGACGGTACTCAGTGAGATCAGACAGGCCGAGGTGTGTTCCTACGGCTACAGAATGCAGTCCCAGCACCTTTATTTACAGGTTGGACTTTGTTACGAACTCTCTTTTAGTGGGCTTGTACTTTTGGCCCAGGGTTTTACTTTCTTGTACTTTACTTTCCTATCGTACTCTATTGGTTTGGTTTTAGTGTATGGTTGATTTTCTATCTTTAGTAGTTTTTACTTTTCAGCTTTGTGGGCTTTGATATGTGTGTGTGTGTGTGTGTGTGTGCAGGTTTATAGGCAATGCCTCCCATGTTAGTAACATGACTACTCGGTGCTAGTCACCAGACCCTGGCCTATTGGAGGTGGGCTAAGGGAGTTGCGGATCGGGCTCCACTAGGACGGGTCATGACAGAGTGGTATCAGAGGTGGTCGGTTCTACCTTAGGACTGAGAGTCTGTGAGTTGGTTTGGGGAAATGGTGTTAAGTGTTTCAAGTTTGGCTTTCAGGCCAGGGACCCCAGTGTTGGTGCGGGTGGCCGACGTATCCATACACCAGGACTCTGATAACTTTCTTTTAAACTTAGAACATGAGAACACTAGTTGTAGGGGAAAATAATGGTACATGCATCATATAAGAATGTGTTGTGGTTTCCATGTAATTCTTAAGTCATCTCTCCAGATATACTCATTGACTAAGATACATCTTGATTCGTCACAGGATGCCTCCGAGATGCGCACCCGCTAGGATCTAGTAGGTCGATCACAAGGATGACCCCTTCAGTGATGAAGCTTCGATTCAGGGACCAGATCCCCCAGTTTTACCATCGGGAGGTGTTGCAGTTATCCCACCACCTGTGGAGTAGTGTTTAGTAACAGCTGTACCAGTGGAGGAGGAGCACAGGCTGAGTGCACTCCACGAGTTTCAGAGATAGAGATCACTCGGGTTTCGAGGCGAGCCTGACCCTCAGGCAGTAGAAGACTAGCTTGAGTCAGTGACCAGAGTCATCCATTTGGTCAGGACACCAGTAGACCAGATGGTGATCCTGACAGCGAGTCCTATGCAGGGCTTGGCTGGGCGATGGTGGAGTTTGGTTATTCAGACTCACGAAGAGGAGACGCTTTCATGGTCGGAGTTTGAGCATCTCTTCAGAGAGGAGTTTTCACGGGTTACCCTGAGAGTAGTACGTATATGGGAGCTTCTACAAATCTAGCAGGGGACTATAACGGTGGCTGACTATTCATGGAGGTTTACCGACCTCTCGCGGTACTCGATGGATATGGTCAGAGATCAGTACTTTAGAGCTTGGACTTTCGAGCGGGGCTTGTGAAGAGAAATCCAAGCTAGCATCATCCCTATGAGCATGCCTAATTATTCTGGAGTGCTTGAGTGGGATTTGGTGGTTGAGAGCTTCTTGGAAGAGTAAAGACAGCTAGAAGCTGTCAGTAGCGAGCGAGCTGGAGCAGAGACCTCGGCAGCAGGGAGCCGACGTCAGGGACCCATTCATGGGAGATATTATCAGAGGAGATCCCAGGATAGGGGACCTGTCGTACAGGGTTCGCAGGGCGCATCCATCTAGCCTCAAGTGAGGCGATGCTACTCATGTGATGGCAGGGGAAATCTCGCTCTAGATTGTCCGACCCACCATACTACTGAAACAGGAGCAGTGGATGAACCACCAAGGCAGAGGCAATGTGTGGAGCAGATAGATCCAAAGGGTGGAAGACGTGCTGGAGGTACTGGGAGAGTAGCTGGAGGTGGTCGGAGTTTTGACCCTTTTTCACCACCATCCCCAGGAGGTCCACCCCAGGCTCAGGGACAGCTTTAGGCGGAAGAGGCTTATGATCCAGGTACTCCCGGAATGATTAGAGGTACAATCTGTGTCTTTTCTACTTTGGTTTCCGTACTAATAGACAAAGGTTCTATTTATTCCTTTCTGGCTGCTTATCTTGTTTGAGACCTTGATATTCCAATTGGGCCATTGACTCGAGCCTTATGCTTAGAAACACCGACTGGAGAAGATTCATAGATCAAACACCTTTGCAGATAGTGTGACCCGACCCTTGGAGGAAAGAGTTTCTGTTGGAACCTCTTGGTGGTATCATTGAGGCCTTACGATGTCATTCTTGGTCTGGACTGGCTATCCACAGTTCATGCCCAGGTCGACTGTTTTAGGCGAAAGGTGCGGTGTGTTCGTAGTGATAGAATGAGGTTCACTTTTGTCGCTGAAAGAGAGACCCATACAGCACAAGATGGACTCGTGCATAAGAAGGTGCAACCGATATCATATCAGTTGTCTAGCCTAGCCCTTGGCGTAGCAGATGTTACAAGTTTCCAGTTTTCAGCATTAGTGGCTGAGTACCAGGATGCCTTTTCAGAGGATGTCCCTGGACTACCTCCCCATTGGTAGATAGACTTATGAATTGAGTTGCAACCCAGGATGACACCGATATCAGCATAAGCATATCAGATGGCTCCTGCATAGCTTCGTGAGATGAGGGTGCAGTAGGAAGACTTGCAGAAGAAGGTCTTTGTAAGACCTAGCATTTCACCCTGGGCGACCCCAGTGCTTTTTGCCAAGAAGGAAGATGGGATCTTGAGTCTATGTTTGGATTACCGGCACCTGAATCAGGTGACTCTAAAGAACCGGTATCCAATACCTAGGATCGATGACCTCTTCTACTAGTTAAGAGGGGAAATATGGTTCTCGAAGGTTGATCTACGATCAGGCAATCATCAGTTGCGAGTACAGGATGAGGATATACCGATGATGGGTTTTAGATGTTGCTACAATCACTATGAGTACTTAGTTATGCCCTTCGGTGTGACGAACTCCCCAGAAGTGTTCATGGGACTTAGGAACCGGATATTTGAGCCCTATCTAGATGGGTTCGTAGTGGTCTTTATCGATGATATCCTTGTGTACTCTGCGTCCGAGGAGGAGCATTCAAGACACCTAAGTATGGTTCTGGACACACTCCGAGAGAACCGGTTGTATGGGAAACTCTCGAAGTGTCAGTTTTGGTTATATGAGGTCCACTTTCGGGGACATGTTATCTCAGCAGATGGGGTAGCAGTGGACCCAGCCCAGGTAGAGGCAGTGTTAGCATGGAAGCCACCCTGGAGCGTGACAGAGGCGCGAAGTTTCCTTGGGTTCTCAGACTACTATCGGAGATTCATTCTCGATTTCTTCAATATTTCAGCACCCATGACATCTTTGACCTGAAAGGGGAAGCCTTTTGTGTGGACCGAGAGATGCCAGCAGGCTTTCCAGTAGTTGAGACAGAGTCTGGCGAGCACCCCTATCTTGAGATTACTGGAGGAGTGTGTCGAGTACGTAGTGTTCTGCGACACATCAGGAACAGGGCTTGGTTGTGTCCTAATGCAGAGGCAAGCGGTGATTGCCTATGGCTCATTCTTGTTGAGACCCCATGAGCAGAACTACGCAACCCATGATCTTGAGTTGGCAGCGGTAGTTTTCATGTTGAAGATGTGGCGGCACTACCTGATGGGCGAGCGGATTACCGTTTACTCTGATAACAAGAGTCTCAGATATATCTTTTCGCAGAAGGATATAAATTTGAGATAGAGATGATGGCTTGAGTTCCTCCAAGATGAAGAATTTGAGATTTTTTACACTACCATGAAGGGGAACGTTGTGGAAGATGCTCTCAGCAGGAAATCTAGTTCGCAGTTGCTGGATGAGGCGATGAGGCAGTTAGCCTCCATACATTTATCCTTCATGGATGGAGATGAGTGATCTTACCTTCAATCTATTGTTGTTACCCCTCCACTCTTATAGCGAGTCAGGGAATCATAGCTCGGGGACGCTAGCTGTGAGACTCTATGTGCTCTGATATCCACAGGTTATGCTGCTGATGGATATTCAGAAGGTGGGGAGCACATTGTTCTTTTAAGAGGGAATACAGTAGTACCAGTGATGTTGCAGGAGGAGGTTCTGAGGGAGTTTCATATACCTCTTTTTTCAGTGCATCTAGGCATGGAAAAGATGTACCAAGACCTCCGACTTCAGTTCTGGTGGCCAGGAATGAAGAAGGGTATGGTGGAGTTTTTTTCTTGGTTCCTTACTTGTCATCAAGTAAAGGCCAATCACCAGGGGCCAGCAGGTTTGACTCAGCCCCTTGAGGTGCCAGAGTGGAAGTGAGATGGGATCTTTAGGTACTTTGGGACAAGTTTACCACATACGTCCAGGGGACACGATGCAATCTGGGTGATTTTTGATCGACTCACCAATTCTGCCCACTTCCTAGCCATACGGGAGCAGAGTTAAGTAGAGAGATGGGGACACCTCTATGTGTAGGAGATAGTTCGACTTCATGGAGTGCCATCCACGATCGTCTCAGATAGTGATGCTCATTTCACATCCCGGTTGTGGAGGGGATTGCAGGAAGCTTTTGGGATTCAGTTACACTTGAGCACAGCATTTCATTCTCAGACTGATGGTCAGACGGAGCAGACCATCCAGGTTCTAGAGGATATGCTACGAGCTTTCATACTTGAATTCGGTCATAGCTGGGAGGATCACCTACCACTGGTGGAATTTTCTTATAACAATAGTTATCAGTCCACTATTGGTACGGAACCATTTGAGGATTTGTACGAGCGACCTTGTAGGTCACCACATTATAAGACTGACCCCGGAGAGTCAGCACTCATGGGCCCAGAGATGGTAAGAGCTACTACAGAGAAGGTGCAGGTCATCCAGGAGTGGATGAAGCCTGCACAGAGTCAACCAAAGTCTTTTGTTGACAGGATGTGGAGGCCCTTGGAGTTCAAGGAGGGAGAACATGTGTTCCTTCGGGTCTCACCTCGATGCAGATTTCAGAGATTTGGCCGAGGTAGCAAGATATATATGTGGTTCGTCAGCCCTTTCCAGATTCTAAGTAGAGTTGGAGAGGTGTCATATCGCTTGGCTCTACCTCCTTAGATGGACCGAGTACAAAACGTCTTTCATGTGTCACAACTATGAAGATACATGCATGATCCATCACACGTCATCGACTGGGGCGAGCTGGACATCGATGATGGAGAGACCTTTGCTGAGTATCCAGTGGAGATTAAGGATCGACAGGAGAGGATCTTACGTGGGTGAGCTATTCCCTTGGTGCATGTCTGGTGGCAGCACGGGAATCTCCCGGGGAGCACATGGGAGCGGGAGGCTCATATTCGTGTGCAGTACCCACATCTTTTTTGAGTAGCCTATGTTTTGGATTTTTGGGGACGTAAAAGCCCTAAGGTGGGTGTGATGTAATGTCTCATATTTTTCATAATTTATTCATAAAAATAAAGGGAATTATTTTGAGACCAGGCTCTAAGAAAGTGTGCAGTTTTGAGGCCCGGTTAGCCTAGAAAAAATGTATGAATTTAATTTAATAATTAAATTACCCGCACGTGCAGTTTTCCTGAAAAATTGGAATAACTCCCAAACGGGTGCTTGGATTAGAAATCTGATGGCACTATTGCATTCAGAGCAGTGGGATTACCCCAGAATAGATCTAACATCGACTGGCGCAGGCCGGTGGTGAAATTTGGTTTTTTGATGTAACCGTAATAAAATATTTAATTTAAAATATTTTATTAACTCCTTATTGCAGCAAAATCCTTTTATTCTTTTTAAATATAGATTTTTCCAGGGATCTGATTTATATTTCTCATAACACTGAATCTCCGTGGAGAGCTCTGAGGAAATCCTCCCAACGTGGTGACGGTGTTCTTGACGAGTTTCGCGGGAGACGAAGACGCGACGACCAGATCTTTGCCAGCAAACACCGCGAATCTAGGTAGGATGTTTGTTTTTTTATTTCCTTAACCATTTTTGTTTTCCATGAATAACGTGGACAAATCCATGAACAGATTAGCCAGTGGATCGATCTTTCTTGCAGTACGGGTTTTTGCGGGGATTTTGAGGTTTTGATTCTTGAGGTTGTTTTGGTTTTGATCTAACGACGATGAACCCTGATCGTCACGAACAACGCTCGAGGTTCGTCCCTCTTGTTCGATTTTTGTGATTCTTTCCTCGCGTTCTTTTGGCACGTTCTTCGTTCTTAGTAGGATAAGAAAAACGATCAATTATGCCTCCAATCTACGGCGTAACGATCCGAGATTATAGACCTAACACTGGGCTGAACCAATGGAGCTGCGATTATGATGATAGCGGACAGATCTAAGCGATTTGGGAGAAATTTCCCTTCGAGCGTATTTCCATCGGATGATCATATGTTGTTCGTCGAGCCAATTCAAGGCCCAAAACCCTCAGATTTGGCATTATAAAGGTAGGGCGGCCCGAGGTCCTGAGTTTCGCGACAAACGGACGTCTGAATCAAGATTCAGATGATCGGATAAAGTGCGAGGAGGAAGATGATTTTTCTGGGAAAATCCCGACTACACGGCATGTAGTATGGGATACAAGGCGTGTGTTCATCGGCAGATTACCTGGCGTGTACTGTGGGAGTACATGGACACGGGTTGAGTACACGGCCAAGGACACGGCGTGTATAACCCTCCCCATCCGGATACACAAGATACACCGTGTGCTGGTACACGGGTAGGAAACCTGGACAGAGACCGTGTACGGGTACATGACTAGCATACAAGGAGAGAGCCCCTGGTGCTCGGACACGGTGTGTGATTTCTTCTATACGCTGTGTAGTTACTTTTATATAGTGAGCCAAATGACATGATCCGTTTACATGGGTATTACCCAGAGTCAAGGAACACGACGTGTAAGCCTACTACAAGCTGTGTAGTTGAGTTTTACACAGCCTGAACGGATGACACGGGCCGTTTACATGGGTAGTACCTGGGGTCAAGGAACACTGTGTGTAACCATACTACACATCGTGTAACCAATTTTACATGGCTTGATCCAGTCTCCTTCTATGACTTGGGCTAGTTTCCTTAGGGTTCGTCCCCTTGGTCTTTCTCCTGAAGGTTCCCTGTATCATTCCCTACATACAAGAGTATGATCACTTTAGTAGCACGTCCTGAATAGAGTTGTTGGAATCCACTCTGTGAGACTAAGAACCAGATCCTCTATTCATTCCTGTAACCCTAGGTAGAGTTATTGGTATCGACATGACCAACTTTACCCGGGCGCCGATCCTATGCTTAGCGGATTAGCTCAGACTGAGTTTTCGGAATCACCCCATGACTTGGTTGTGATCCTCATCTAAGAATCATGTTCTCAAAGTACTTGTGGAGTGTGTTCTCCCAGAACTAGTACTTCGTATCTCTCTCTTCTGACCTAGGAGTGTGTTCTCCCGGTTGCATGCTTAGTGGAATCTTCGAGCTGGATATTTGTGGTGGTATTCGCGATAGTCGATCGTGCATGAGTATACCTAGATATTCTTGTTATATGTTCGATAGAAATATACTGTGTAGTACTGACTGTATATTTCCTTTTTGGTACTTTACCTTGCTGTGTTTACTTTTTGGTTTCGGGGCGTCCTACTGGGTATTGTTATACTCACCCCTGCACGGGATTTTCCCGCACGTGTCGTGTCTTGGGCAGACGAGCGACCCTTTGACAGGATTCTAGGCAGACCAGGACCGGATGGTACTCAGTGAGATCAGACAGGCCGAGGTGTGTTCCTACGGCTACATACTGTAGTCCCAACACCTTTCTTTAAAGGTTGGACTTTGTTATGGACTCTCTTTTGGTGGGCTTGTACTTTTGGCCTTGGGTTTTACTTTCTTGTACTTTACATTCCTGTCATACTCTGTTGGTTCGGTTTTAGTGTATGCATTCTTTTCCATCTTCAATAGTTTTTACTTTTCAGCTTTGTGGGCTTGGAGATGTGTGTGTGTGTTTATAGGTTTATAGGAAATACCTCCCATGTTAGTAACATACATACTCAGTGCTAGTCACTAGCCCCTGGCCTATTGGAGGCGGGCTTGGGGAGTTGCGTCTCGGGCCCCACTAGGATGGGTTGTGACAAAGGGATTTTATTTTAAACAAAAGAGAGACATCTTGAGTGATACCAGCCACACCATACCACAGATCGAGGTGGGGATGATTCGTACATGTCACATATGACTCATGGATTGTTTTCTTAAATTATCAACACAATCTGAATGCATTTGGTTGGTTTTTCGTATGCCAGTTAGGCAAATCATGAAACAACAGGGATAATATCTTATACTAAAAATATAGACATTTTGCATGATGTGCATCCCTTGGTGCATGGTTAGGGAAGATCATGCATATTTATCCAAATATATAGCCTTATATGGTTGATAGATACATCATGGGATGGAATTAAATTTTTTAATAACCGTGAGGCATAGTGATTTTCTACGCCGACTGGGGTTCTGAGCTCCGAACAAACCCTTGAATCCCCATAAACCATTATAAAATCATTAGGATTCCATATTTTGTAAAAAATAAAAAGTTATACAGAATTCAAAAATATCCATACCAGAGTGAAGAAGCAGGTTAAAAAATAAAGAGTTATACAGATTTCAAAAATGTAATGTATCAATCTTCCCATGATCACCATCACCATCACCACTGTCATCATCAGCCTCATCCTCACCTCCATCTATGTCCTCGTCGTCATCCTCATCATCGTCCCCATGCTCATCCTCGGCCCCATCCTCTCCATCAGCCCCATCCTCGCCCTCTTCCTCTTCCTCATCCACTCACTCAACCTCTTCAGAATCATCATCATCACCAGGAACGCCACCATCTCGACCGCCACTAGAACTGCCACCCGGTGTATTGGATAATGCACCCATCGATGACATATATGTCTGACAAGCCGCACTAGCATCTGGTTTATGTGATGAAGAAAAAGCTTTGATCAGCTTCATAAATTCTTTCTCCCTCATTTGAACCTGTTCTTCCAAATCTGTGACCCTTTTATCAGACTCCCTTGCATACTCCTTGACCTGTTCCAACTCAGTGGTACTATAATGGATACCTGGAGAGGACAAATACATTATAGGAGTATATTCTTACAAGGTCGGCAGTGTACTCGACCAGAGTGCTCATCTCCCAAAACCAGATATAAATGATTGTGTGGCCCTAAATTTTCAAGATCCTGGGCATCAAGGGCCTATAAAGAAGCCTGGTAAAAATATTAATAGATTATTAAATTTCAAAATAGATATTAAACTTTGAAATAAAAAATTATAACTTACAATCTTTTCTTGTGTCAGTTCATTAACCGCAGTTGCATCTTTTTTCCTTCAACTCAAGAAAAACAATTTTTCTCGAGGGAGACGTCCTTCAATATTCAATTTGTTTTTCTATAATGGAATTGAAACAATATAATGTTCAAGTATAATCATATATTTGATATTTAATAAATCACATAATTTAATTAGGAAACAACAAAAAGGGCATGTCCTAAAGAAAAATTATAAACAACTATATCATACCAGCTGCCTCTTAGGATCTGTCTTAGTAGTGCTCCCCAAGGTGTGGAGGTATTGCTTTGAATCAATGTTTTTTTCATAATATTACTAAATAATTTTTAATAATAAATTAGACAATATTAATTGAAAATATGAAAACTGTCATTTAAATACCTCAAATGGAATTAATGCCTTAAATATGGAAGTCACCCAATGGGTAATGATTTGGGGATATTACTATATTGGGAAGTCATACAAGATAGGCACTATCTCCAACTTCGTTCCCACTCTATAAAACTAGCCAACATACAACTCATAGTTATAAGCTCTCCATAGATCTCCTAGCTACTTTAAACATGCTGGTCGTGCACCTTCGCCATCAGGGAAGTTAAACCGAAGCTGACACCCAATAGATTAATTCATATAAATACAAAAAAATACTACATTAAATCCCATAGATTTTTTACACATATTTGTGCCCACTCATTTACCTTGACTTCGTGTGGCAGATGTCTCCAAGAGAGAGGGATAACCATAATGATGTCACAATATTTGGCTAGCATCGCAAACCCCCCCCCCCGAAATTCTTGCCTAGATTTATCAATCATCTATCCATCATCATTGTATTCAACCATCAACTGTGTTTGGCGGTTCTATACTACACGCAAGTGAGTATGCCCCCTCCCCCCGCCACCTATCAGTTGATGAATTTGTTATTAAAGAAAAAAATATCAGTACATGTTATAATAAAAATAAATTTTGGTATAAAAATTGGTTAGAGTTATATAAATATACTTGTGGTAGTGGGATAAATGGGCGTCACTGGATGTGCATAAGATGAAAAAATATCCTATACAGGTGGAGTGTCCCTCAGTGTACGCCCCTCAGCCACATACTATGTCAGAGTAGTAGTCAAAGAAGGTGGAATATAATAGCTTGGAGATAATGAACCAGAAGAAAAAGATGTTGGCACATACGTCTGGCCAACTGGTAGTGTAAACATCGGAGGCCTAAATATCCCGTGTGTCCCTAAAGACACATCAGGATCAAAATGGGGCATAGAAGATTCATCCGTGGTAGGGGGAAAGTCCAATCAGGTAAGGCCAGTGAATCGTCTAACTCTCGCACTATGAGCTCTCGTACCACCAGCCTGAGTACCGGGACCACCGGATGATCGTCTAAATCAGACACCACCCCCCTCCTACCACCAGCCTGTGTACTGGGAGAAATATCAGTCTCCTTGTTGGATATGTCTCTTCTAGGGGGTGGATCTTTTAAAAAAATTTAACAGAAAATTAAACAAATGATATTATAAGTTATTGAAATATATATATTTGAAATAAAATACTAACAACAGGGATGAGTGGAGGAACACCCATTTGAGTCATGCAAAGATTATTTTCTATCATCGTTTCCCTCTACATATCTTCAATGGGTGTCATTTCATGCAGTGAAAAAAATATGGATTTAATTAGAAACAAATAACTAATGTGTAACACAAAAAACAAAATCTTGAAAAATCATTCTGATAAAAATAATAATAATGAAACAGAAGATTTATGGTGGTTTGAAGGTAAGTACTAGGATACACACTCTGAATGATGTAGGTGAAACATGTAGGTGAGATCACGACTGTATGATTCTATATATTTCCCACTAAAAAATCATGTTCAAAATCAACTATGTAAATTGATCTATTGGAGTCATCAAAAGTAATAAACAGATTACTTCCAATTTCAACTTGAATAATATGTGAGATATAATTCATGTAGGTGACCACCGAGAGGTCAATAACTATCTAGTCTACATTTTAATATAATGATATGATAAATTAAAGAGACAACTAAAAAATCTAAATTGTTTTTCTATGGTTCCAAAGAAAAAATCTAAAAGGGTTTTCTGTGAATTAGTTTCATGAAGAAGGAAGAAGTACCACATGGGAGAAGGAGAGGTCCCACTTAGAGTTCCATTTGTAGATATTTTATTCATAAAGAACATTGGAATGTTTGGTTAAGTATTTCTTATTTCTTCTGTGAAAAATAATTAGGGACCACATACTATTTTTCAAAGTTGAAGAAGATACTCCATATGTTCTATTGTGAAAAAGATAAGTGAACAATGTGTCATTATATATATATAAATAGTTTGATAGAAACATGATACATACTTGTTATATAACACACATAGTGTACAAAAATGAAGATGAATAAGATCTTCATGTTTGAAATGTTCTTTATAGAAATGAGTGATTTTCATAAAATACTATGAATAAATATTACAAACAATTTTTTATGAGGTTATATACATGAAGCAGTAATATTTAGAGCATTGAAATTAAAAAAAGAACTATGAATCTTTAAAATTAGAACAAAAGAAAGAGACCATGCCATTATAAATGTATATGTGTAATGAAAACATTAATTTAACAATGTGTACATTGATGTAGTGACTTGAGTACACAATTCGTGAAGGGAGTAGTGAATCATAAATTTTACCAAAATCCATAAAAATATGGATAAATGACATGATCTTTCTAAATAGAGAAGTAAATGGAGAAATGTTGAGAGTAGAAGGATATCCTTAGCTAATATGAGAAGAGGTTTAAGGATTCTAACATTAAGGGGGGAGTTGCAGCTGATCGGATGGAAGAGGTTCACTTGGGAAGCCACTTCTGGGAGTCTGGAATGCGGTTCTGGAAATGGGGTGCTTCTGGGAGTCGGGGGGTTCTTTTTGAGTGAATTAGTGGGGGGGGGGGATTTTTCCCAATGGTTATTAAAAACCATTGGGAAAAGAATATATTTCCCAATGGTTATTAAAAACCGTTGGGAAATCATGGATTTCCCAAAGTTTTCTTCAAACTATTGGTAAATACTTCCCTAAACACACCTTTACCAAAAGTTTATTAAAACCATTGGTAAATGACATCTATACTAACAGTTCTTTTGAACCATTGGTATATAAGTTTTGGGAAAGGTAGCCTTTCTAGTAGTGATTGTATTTTGAGTTTTGGGAAGAGAATATGTTTTCCTTATGATTCAAAGTTGAAGGATGAGTTATTATATGAATCTCATAGTTCCTAGTTTTCAATTCATCTTGGAAGTAATATGATGTACAGAGATCTTCGAGAGTATTACTGATGAGATGGAATGAAAAGAGATATTGATGATTTTAATATGAAGTGTTTTATTTTAAACACATTAAAGTAGAGTAGAAGTTACTGAAAGGGATGCTTCAGCCATTACCAGTGCTAGAGTAAAAATGTGAAAATATATCCATGGACATAATTGTGGGATTTCCAAAAACATCTCGAGGTAGTAATTCAATCTGGGTTATTGTTGATGGATTGAATAAATCTGATCATTTTTCCCTATTTGAGACACTTCTTGTCTAGATCAACATTCTCAATTGTATGTTAAAGACATATTCATGTTTCATGGAGTTACCCTCTCTATTGTATCTAACCAAGATCCTAGGTTTACTCCTAAATTTTGGAATGATTTTCAGAAGATTTTGGGTATTGAATTAAATTTTAGTACAACTTTTTATCCTTAATCAGATGGGCAGTCAAAACAAACAATTCAGACCATGGAGGATATGATATGTGCTTCTTCACGATATTACTATGAAATTTGGGACCAATATATTTCGTTGGTTTAGTTTTCTTATAATAATAATTTTCATTACAATATAAAGATGTATCAATTTGAGGCATTATATGGGAAGCAGTGTCGAACTACATCTTTTTGGGATGAACTGGGTGAAAAGAAGTTGGTGGGACAAGAATTTGTATAAGTGATGGAAGAAAATGTATAGTAGATTTAGAAGCACATGAGAATAGCTCAGAGAATGCTGAAAGGTTATGCAGATAATCAGAGAAAGGATCTCTCTTTTGAGGTAGGTGATCACGTCTTTCTCAAAGTTTCCCCATAGAAAAGTGTGATGCGTTTTGGTTAGAAGGGAAAGTTGAGTCTGAGGATCATTGGACATTATGAAATCCTAGAGAACATTGGATCACTTGCCTATAGAGTGGATTTACCTCCATGTTTATCCTAGGTGCACAATGTTTTTCATATTTCAATGTTGAGAAAGTATATGCTGGATCCATCTCATTTTTGTGCCCATAGGTTGTTCAGTTGGAAAAGAATCTATCTTAGAAAGAACAACCTGTCCAGATTCTTGACCGAAGGGATCATTTGTTGTGGAATAAGGTAATTAATTAGGTAATGGTTTTGTGGAAAATCCATTAGGTTGAAGAGACAACATGAGAATCTGGAAATTCTATGAGGGATAAATACCCCCATTAATTTGAAAAGTGAATAATAATTGCGAGGAGGAAATTTCCAAAAGGTGGGAATGATATAACATCCCAAGTAAATAAAGAATAAGACATTTTCATATTTATTATTATTTGTGAATTAAAAATTAATTTTACTTTAAAAGGGATGCTATGTTCGATCGCATACCTGATACGCAACAATAGGTTTCTTTGAAATCTTACGTTGCACACATCATTGGGTCATACTAACAAATAATAATATAATATGATTTTTAATGGTAGTAAACACATAACCGTTGTTTTTGTGGGATTGGTTAGAACTAACTAAAATATGATTATATATGTTTGATATTATTACACATATCCAATAAATTTTTAGTGGCTTAAAATGTGAATGAATCTAATTTAAAACATAAATACTCTAATTTTCATTAAAAGGTCGATTTACCGCCTATTGATAAACAACCCTATTTAAATTTAGTTTTGGTCACTTTTATATGTTCTATTTGAGAAAATAAAATTCTTTTCTAGAATTAAGACATAAAAATTTACTTCAGGTAAATTTTTGGTATTTTTTAGAAAAAATTCATTTTTAATCAATAGTTAAAAAATAATGTATATTAATTTAAAACATTATTTTAGTCTAATTTATTTATATGGTTAGATTATATTTTTAATTGGTTTTAATGTGTAATTATATTATATTTTTATCATTTAATATAATGTGGTCATTGAAAGTAATTTCACTTTGAAATTGGACATAAACAAGTGTCATGTTTTGATTGTTAATATTTATTAAAAACACGCTTTTTGTTTTGACAACGAGAATTAATATTAAATTAATTAATGAAACATCAATGATTTAAATTTGGTAAAATAGGACTCATTTTTTAATTTTTAATATCAAATATAGCTTAGGCTGAATATTTGGAATTTTTCTAAAAACCATCAATTTTTGATGAATTGTGAAAACACAGAGTAGTAGATAAAAAACAGGCTTCTTCATTTAAATGAAATTTTACCACTTATGTGAATTTAATTTATAAAATCCAACATAAATGTTTGTTATTAGTATGTAAAATTTGGTTCAATATGATTAAAATAATCTTTGTTGAATAGTAAGCTTTGACTTTTATTTATTGCGGTTAAAGGTAAATAGGGTAATTCAAGGAAAAATAATATTATAATAATATTAAATTACCAAAACATGTTTCTTAATACTATTGGTTGATATATTTAAGACCAAGGAAATCCTTGAGTCTATTTTTGGACCAAATGGAGCCACTTAATAGTGTTAATGACACCTTATATTAATTAATTTAAAGTAATGACAAAAATGAAACAAACATACATCTTTTAATAAATCAATTCTTACATGGGGTTATATAAGATATATCTTCGACTATAAATATTAATTTTAAATATAGAAATATTTCGTACATCATCATATTTTTTTTTATAATTTTTATTCATTATAAAAAAAATTATTTCTGGCATAATAATAATGCATTGTTTACATCATTAATGAATGATTTAAATAAATAAGATTATAAAGATTAAAAAAATATCCAAAACCTATTCAATTATTATTAGATGATTTTATTTTTAACAATAGTCATCTTATCTTTTACTTTAATATGTTTTGGACCTTTAAAAACTGAAAATCATTATATAATAAAATAATATTTTCAAACTTTCTTAAAGAGCCCCTCCTCCTCCTTATAAAAATCCCTTACCTCTAACCCATTACTAACACCTCTCAAGTGCCTTGTCTGAACCAAACTCCTCCCAAATAATCTCTCAAGATCCCTCTATTACACATATAAGCCTTAACTTGGGAAGAATGCACTTCATAAAATTCTTCCGATTCAAACCAATGAGAGGTACCCGATTTAAAGGTAACACATTCTCTTAAGTTCGTTTCTTTTATTTTACTTCTCTAGCCCCCGAAACTCATTTTATTCATTAAATTTATAACAACACCAGTATCATCAATATACTAAGTTTTTTTAGGAAAATTATTCGAACTACACTTATACACACCTACATCTAATGGGTAAAGGACATACATTTTTGTGGACGATGAACTACTGCCTCATGAAACGATTATAGTTTAATATTCTTCTACCACCTATTATGGTGGCCACTAAGATGACACTGTATTTATATTTGATATAATTTATATTTATATAGTGTCTAAACTTATTTATTTTTTATTTATATCATACTTTTAAGGTTTTTATAATGTGTAAACATTATAATTTCATTTGAGGAAGTGTGGACTACTGCCCCCTCAACGTGATATAACCTGTTCATACCATACATGGGATGTATAAAGGAAGGAGTCAATGAAATTATATATTATATTATACTGGAATTATAAAATACATATTTATCATTTTGATTTCATTCTATTATACATGAAATATAAATGATAGTAGCATTTATGCGTACGTACGGCTTACCATGTCAATGAACGGTGCATTTCATTTCTTATCTCCAAATGTTATGTACTATTTTAAATACATATATATTGGATATATATGATATATATGATATCTACATCATGAATATCATTTTTAATATAAAGGTCCTTTGACCACATGAACAACTTGTAATTATAAAAAGATAGTTTTTGACTAAAGTACCAAATATCAACAAAACGTCCATTATTAACATTAATGATTACATAATGTTTATAACATGGTAATAAGTGATATAAAAGTAATAATAAACTTGAAAATGGGTTTTAATCAAGTAGAAATTATTTTTAGTTTATTATTAAGGAGTTTAAATAACGAACGGGT
This sequence comes from Viscum album, assembly GCA_963277665.1. Lineage (NCBI taxonomy): Eukaryota > Viridiplantae > Streptophyta > Magnoliopsida > Santalales > Viscaceae > Viscum > Viscum album. Next base: position 779,038,083 of record OY728153.1, on the reverse strand, counting down.
CAAGTCAGACATGAGGTAAGGGACTTCATCTCAATCTCCTTTCATTGAGGCATATTTTTTTATACAATTACTTTCTTTTATATGCTGTATAAACACCTTGTAAATTTCATTACATTCAAAGAAAATATATTTTTATGAGGAGTTTTACTAAAAGACAAGAAAAATTATTTTAACATAAGCAGTGACAACGAATTTTTCCACCGGTACAGTATTATTTGGTCTATGGCTTCCTTAACAAGCAGTAATGTTTAAAAAAAATACCATATAATCTTTTTTTTATTTTTGTATTTAAAATGGATTTTATAATGGATTTTTTATGTCAATATATTTAAATGATGTCGAAATGTTGTAACACCCCAATATTTCAATAACTTACACTACCCACAACTTCGAGTTCAAGTGCACCATGACTTACCAAACTAGCCGTTATGAATAGTAATACCCAATTTTTGAAATTTTATAAATTTTATCATTCAAAATGAACTTCATATTTGGATTATAAATATCTAAATTATCTTAGGGTAAATATTTGGTACTTTTCTGATAACTTTCATATGTTGATGAATAGTGAAAATTACAAAATTTTAATTAAAAACAACTTTTTTAATCAAAATAATTAGTAGTGATAAATTATGAATTTGAGTAGTTTTAAAGTATAATTAGATTATATTTTTACCATTTAATCCAATTTTGGTAATTGTACTAATTTTACATTTAAACTAGATATAAGAAAGTGTCAATCTTTTGATAGTTATTAATTCTTAAAAACATGCTTTTTGTTTTAACAACATGAATTAATTTTAAATTAATTTCTGCCACTACTATGTTTTGAATTTAGAAAAATGGATTAAATATTTATTTTCAGGATGTCTAAATTTTGTAAATAGTTAACTTTTATTTTTAGACATTTTGAATAATTACTTCGGTAAATATTTTATTTACCATGGTTAAAGGGTAAATCTGATAAATAATGGTAAAACAATAATATTATAATAAACATAAATTGCCTTAAAACGTGTCCAAACCCTATTGGTTGAAAACTTCCCGACCATGGTCATATTTGGGTCGATTTTGGGACCCCATGAATTCAATTTGAAGTGATAATGACACTTTATATTAATTAATTTAAAGTAAATACAAAAATGACATAAGAATATATCTTTTAGAAAAATAATTTTTACATAGGGTTATATATGTTATGATTTAGACTATAAATATTCATTATAAATATAAAAATATTTCCTACATAATGGGATTTTATTTATAATTTTTAAACTTTGAATAATTAAATTTATTGATCACACAATAATGATGCAATATTTTCCTTATAAATGAAAGAATAAAATAATTTGTATTTTAAATGTTAAAATAAATATAATTTGAATGTTTTGATTCCATAAAAGAATTTGATAGGTTACTATGACATTTTATGATTGATTAAATAAATTTTTTTTGAATTAATAAAGTTGTTAAAACTTTAACAAAAATCAATTATTAAATATTGTCAAAATTGACATAAAGGAGTTTTTAAAACAAATATTTTTTTATTAATTGATATTCTGTTCCTAAAAATCTAAGTATTATACAAAAGACTTAAATAATGATAGGTGTATCATTAATTTACCACTTGTGGGTCTCTTTTATGTATATGGTACTTTTCTTAACTATATAATATAAAAATAAAAGAGACATGGTAAATGCCAAACTATTTAACTAAGAGTTAAATCAAAAAGATAAAGTTAATATAGTGGCCCAAACCTGTCTAAAACCTATTTCTTGAGTTGTCTTAGACCCATACCCACCTTTGAATTTAAATAATTTTCTTTGGATCAATTATAAACCGAATATGAATTTATTATATAATAATATTTCTTGTTTTTTCAAAGGTGCCCCTCACACCTCTTATAAAAGGGAACTCCCCCTTCTCTCTAATTCTCACCATAAAAGCCTTTTGGATCGGCCAAACCCTGCCCAAATATTCTCTCAACTTACATAAATTTAACCTAGAGGCCTTAGTTTGATAATAAAGACAACCTAAGGAGCCCTTTTGATCAAATCAAAAGGAAGAAACTGAAAAAGAGGTAATGTTCTCACCACCCTCTTTCTAGTTCCTTTCTTCTTCCACTTATTCTTTCTTTGCTATTTAAATTCTAAAATAATAACTCTAGTGTCTTATATATACTGTGATTTTATTATAAATATGGTACAACCATATTCATTATTCTATCCATCCTTGGAATGACATGTCACCGTACGTGCGTACGTATGTCTTACTGTCTCCACGTCGTGGTGTAAATGTCATTCAAAACATTATTATTTGGATGGGTATGATAATGATGTGAAATTGAATTAAATAATAAATATAACATTATAATTATTATTTATATATGATATATCTCCAATTATATAGTATTTTAATATCAAAAGAATGATATTGTCGCTCGTGCGTACGTACGGACTACGTCTCCACGAACGCGATGTGATTCATCCCCCATCGTATCCATACAAGTATAATTCTCATTTTACGATTACAAATAATGTTTAAGGACTTTATATAATTCTGGATATGAATAATATAAAAGCTATCCATAAAAAACACGGCTTATGTAGCAAAACATATAGAGAAAATGAGAAAGTTAACACCCAAAACGACGATTGTACTAAGATATTATTAACAAAGCAATGTTAAAAGATCATATATGATATCATATTAATGTATATGATTATTTTATAATTTAATAACAATTATTTCAACATTATACAAGAGGTTAAGCTACCATATACAAAGGAAAAGTACAAGGTAAGGGGTTTCTTATCTAACTTTTAATATCGTGAGATTTCCATTATTCACCAATTTTTTATTGCATGTGATTTGTGTACTGCCCATGATTGTATTAATTGTGTAATATACATTAATTTATAGATATTTACATAATCATTTTATGATCCATATTTCATGATATGTATGTTTTTTAAGTTACCAAATTGGTAAGGAATTACAAATTTCAATTTCCACCCATTCGGTTTTACGCATAATTCGTTGATTATTTTACTCCAATATTATGTGTGGAATCACTATTAATTTGATTATGTCATAATTTCCACTCCCATTTATATGATTATACTTTTTATACACATAATCACTCCATTGAGAAATTCTAAAGTCATCGATACGAACTTGATAAGAGTAATTTTAACTCAATATCCATTTGTTGAGTTAAACATCCAATTCATTGGTGTTGTTTTTACAAGAATATGTGTGAATGTACTCGGATTTATTTACACAGAATATCCAATCATATTGAGTGTATTTATATTTTTCACACATAATTATTTCTTTGATTTATCCTTAACCTATGGATACCGTCTTTATAAGAGATTTCATCTCATTTTACATTCCAGTGGGAGTTATTTGTTGTTATACACGAATTAAATTTTATATGGTGTATATAATGTACATTGACATATTATATCATGAATAACTTTTTCTCATGCTATTATAATGTTTTTATTACCTCAATTATTTGTATTTAAGTGTCTCTCTTTTGGTTAGGAAATCTTACTAAAATATCCTTTTAAATGTTTTAAAGATTTATTATTCTAAATCTTCTTCATTAATGTCCATGTTTTAAAAATGGGTTTAAGGATTTATTTATATGGACATTAAAGTTTTAAAATTAAAATTCATTTTAAATGTTTCAAAGTGGTATGGGACACTATGATTCAAAAATCTATTTTTAAACGGCTTCTTGACAAATAGTGTGTCTTTTGAATGTTTTCAAGAAAAAGGGGGATATTTCTCTCAAATAGTTTTGGTGATTATTTTTATCTATGTCAATATCATTCACTATTCTCGAATGAGGTTAATATGTTACAATACAATTTTCTATATTGTATTTAATGAGTTATGCGTGACTATCGATGTGCTATTTTAATACCATTCATGGTTTGTGGATAAAGTATTGAAATTTCGTATGCTAGTTTTAATACGAATGTTTATGATTATGTTTCAAACGTTTCATATGAGGAATGCATTAGACCTAGTAAGTGATGGGTCAAGCCCACTATAGCTCCTTGATGCATCGGTAGGTCTTATGAGACAAACTAGTGTCTTGGCACAAGTCCTTGACAAAATCTTATTTGTATTCTTGGCATAAGTCCTTGACAATGTGGTTATGATAGTCTGGAATTATACATTCCATCATCCTGAAAGTGGATATTGATATTGCATGTGATTATTAGACTTGTAGAATATCCATGTGAATAAGTAAATGAAATTATTTCATTTTATATTTTCCATATTATGCTGAAGTTCACGTTTAAAAGGATTTTGTTTTAGTTATAAATTTCCCTAAATGAGTATGCTTAATTATGAATGTTTCCGCTATATTGTTAACTTTACTGGGCATCTGAGGTCACCCATTTCTATGTTTTATTTTTCCCAGGATGTGAAGAATTATTTTATAAATGACCTATAGGGACAGTATGAGGGGATATGAGTGTGGTCTATGGAGACTATGTTGCTCTAGTTTTCCATTTTATCATGTAATATAAGACTTATGAATGTATCTAGTGTTTCCAAGACTACTAAACTAATCAGTCTTTCGAGAATTGATCTTTTATGATCATGCCAATGATACGTAATAATGCACCGACTCTGGGCTTCTGGGGTAGGGGTGTTACAGTAGGTATCAGAGGAAGTCGTGTACAATCCCTAGAAACTAGATTTAGGTAAATTCTAATTAGAGCACATATCCCTAAGATAGACTTTGAAATTAGTATAGAAGAACTTCTTAAAATATTGGTATTGTAGATATTTTTTGAGTTTTCCAAGCAATACATCCCTGTCTGGATACGAGGAGGTAGAGGAGGCACTGGCCGAGATGTACCTAGGGTTAAAACCCAAAAACACTGGTTTGAGCTAGACTAAAACGGGAACTGGTGCACAAAAATAGACCTTGTTGTACTCTTGGTTACGACACTCCCGGGGCATATGCTTAGGATAATTTACATTTTCTTTACAAACCTATTTGAGGTATTTTAATATTAGATGAGAATAAATTACCTTGGAGAATCCTATGGTGTTTCAAATTGAAAATATGGTGTCGTGATATTTTCTAAATGATTTTATGACTACTGTTACACACACAATGCTTTCTGGTTTTAGTCAATGGCTGGATTCCAAAGAAGTCATAATAACTTTGGGAATGATGTACAAGGTGGGAACGATGGTGGAAATTAGCAACAAAATGGAATGTTGATAGGCGTAAAAGATATCATATTCATGCCAAATCAGTTTTCCAAAAATATGATTAACAACAAATATATTAACCAACTCCCAGACTAAACAAAGAAGAGAAAATTGATGAATTACAAGAGCTCTAGCACTGGAGACGATAGAGAAAATAATCCTCAATTTCCATCCTATATGAAATGTGGAAGGATACATCCATAAAAGTGTCTCAATGGATTAAATAAATGCTTTCCATGTGGTAAAGAAGGACATAAAGTGAAGAATTTCCATGAAAAAATGAAGAGTACTATGGACGAAAATAAAAATGGTCCCAAGAATCCATTTATAGTCATTTTCCCTAAATGTAGAGAACCTGGATATTGCCCAAGTGAATACCCTATTCTATGGGATATTTTTTTAGTCAAATAAGAAGCTATGTGGAAATAAATGGTTGGAGAAATGTTTAAATGTATCAGTGCTCCTTGTTGATGGGATTACGTTGGAATAATTTTCTCTTGTATTTTTAACCCTGTAGTTTGTCATGTGAAAGTGATATTTGAGGAAGACTTATCTTTTCCCTTGTGGATATAGTTATAAATAACCATTTGGTTTTATATGATCATTGGAATTGAGGAAACTACATGTTATTATATTTTTGATGAAAATGCAAGGTATGAGATAAAATTTTTGGTTAAATTATGTTATGGTTATTTTGAGGAATTTATCTCATTTTGGTAATGTTATAAAATATGGTTCTTGAAAAAGGAAAAAGCGCAGACCGTGTGACAACACATCACATCGAAAAAAGCTGTGGGAATCAAACCCACAACCAGAGTGCGATTGGGATTTATTGGCTACCACTGGACTACGTGAAGCCCCTGGTTAGTGTGACTAATTATTTTTATTTAAATGATTTTATTGATCAATAATGAGTTGATTTGGGATCTTATGTCTTATCAAATTAATACCCTTAGAATAGGAAAATGATTTGGTGATTAAGTGATAAATGTTATTTTGTTAGTCTTTCGCTTTGTTGGGAACACTATATACCCAAGGAAAATAGAATACTGTAGGATTTCATTTGAGGAGTAATGGTGGATTTTTATCTATGTTTTTATTGTGGATTTCTAATGATTTGGGTTATTTATGGAAATGATTAACCTATAATAGAGAATATGTGATTAGGTTAATTACTTTTAAGTATGTTACTTTAAGAGTAGTTGATGTAATTTGGAGACACAATTTAATGTGGAAGACTACATAACCAAATTCTTCTATGTTTTGGGATTCAATATTAGTTTGGATTATATTGAAGGATTTTAAGGACAATTGTTTATTTAATGGTATTTATTTAACTTAGGGGTATTGTTGGTTTAATTTTAGAAATTAAGATTAGTGTTTCTTTCTTTATAGGAATATCCTTTGGGGTGATCATCAGACCTTTTACTAATCATTTTTCTTTTGATTAATCTCTAAAGACAAGGTAAACATATAGTTTATCCTTTGTGGATCATGAGATTCTCTAGAAGTTTATTCTAGCTCTTCCAGTGCGACCAAGTCTTCTTGAATACTCATTGTTTAAAAAAAAGTTAGTGGTAGAAATTTATTAAAGAATGAATCTCTACTTAAAAGGTAATTATATCTCTGTATGTTCTTAGTCAATCTCATAAATAAATTCATCATCTTTGTGAAATTTAACTTAAAACAAAAAAATGTTTTCCATTTACTTTTCCAACTGGGAAACTAATTACTGTTTTTCCATCAAAAGTTTGTGGTTTTATTGTTTTTAACTTTCTCCTGATCATGTTTTATATCCCTCTCCATCCAAACATGACACTTAGTTTATCATCCATATCCATGTTTTCCTACATGGAATCCTAGTATGGGTTATCTTGGTTGATCTTTGTACTTCTCTTTTTTTCTTTTAAAGTGATAGTTTTGTTGAATCTTTTCCGATATGGGAATTTCCATTATATTCCCTAGCACAATTTTAAAAATTGCGAGGACGCGATTTATTGAAGGAGGGAAGAATGTAACACCCCAAGATTTCAATAACTTATACTACCCGCAACTTCGAGTTCAAGCGCACCATGACTTACCAAACTAGCTGTTATGAATAGTAATACCCAATTTTTGAAATTTTATACATTTTATTTTTCAAAATGAACTTCATTTTTTAATTTTGAATATCAAAATTAGATTAGGGTGATTTTTTTGTGCTTTTCTGATAACTTTCATATTTGGATGAATAGTGAAAATTACTAAATTTTAATTAAAAACAACTTTTTTAATCAAAATAATTAGTAGTGATAAAATAGGAATTTGAGTGGTTTTAAAGTATAATTAGATTATATGTTTACTATTTAATCCAATGTTGGTAATTGGACATAATTTCACATTTAAACAGGACATAAGCAAATGTCAATCTTTTGAGAGTTATTATTTCTTAAAAACATCCTTTTTGTTTTGACAACGAGAATTAATTTTAAATTAATATCTACCACTTATATGTTTTGAATTTACAAAAATGTATTCCATATTTTGAATCAGGAGGTCCAAATTGAGTAAATAGATAACTTTTATTTTCATAAATTTTGAATAATTACTTTGGTAAATATTTTATTTACCATGGTTAAAGGGTAAATCCGGTAAATAGGGGTAAAAAAATAATATTATAATAATATTAAATTAACATAAAAAGTTTCCTAACCCTATTGGTTGATAAATTTCTGACTATGGGAATCTTTGGGTCGATTTTGGGACCCCATGGAGCCACTTGTAAATGATAATGACACTTTATAGTAATTAAGTTAAAGTAAATACGAAAATGACATAAGCTTATATATTTTAGAGAAACAATTTTTACATAAGGTTATATATGTTATATTTTAGACTATAAATATTAATTAGAAAGCTAAGAATATTTCTTACATAATGGGATTTTATTTATAATTTCTGTACATTGAAGAATTAAAATTATGTATGACATAATAATGATGCAGTATTTTCCTTATTAATGAAAGAACCAAATAATTGGTATTATAAATGTTAAAATAAATATAATTTGAACGTTTTGATTCCATAAAATAATTTTATAGGTTACTATGACCTGTTCGGATTGATTAAATATTTTTTTTGAATTAATATTGTTTGTATGACTTTAACAAAAATCAATTATTAAATAGTGTCAAAATTGACATAAAGGAGTTTTTAAAAAAATATATTATATTATTAATTGATATTATATTCCTAAAAATATAAGGTTCACCCAAAGGACTTACGTAATTATAGGTGTATCATTAAATAACCACTTTGGGGTCTTTTGGAAGTATATAGTATTATTTTTAACTATATAATATAAAAATACGAAGAGACATGGTATATGTCAAGCTATTTAACTAAGAGTTAAATCAAAACGATAAAGTTAATATAGTGACACAAACCTATCTAAAACCTGTTGGTTGAGTGGTCTTCGACCCATACCCATATTATCATTTAAATAATCCACTTTTAATCCATTAGTAACCGAATATGAATTTATTATAAAATAATATTTATTTGTTTTCCAGAGGTGCCCCTCACCCCTCTTATAAAAGTGAACTCACCCTTCTCTCTAATTCACACCTTCAAAGCCTTTCGGCTCGGCCAAAACCTAACCAAATATTCTCTTAACTTCCATAACTTCAACCTAGAGGCCTTCGTTTGATCATAAATCTAATCTATGGGTCCCTTTTGATCAAATCAAAAAGAAGTACTCGAAGAAGAGGTAATGTTTTCACCACCCTCTTTCAAGTTCCTTTCTTCTTCCACTTCTTCTTTATTTGTTATTTCAATTCTAAAATAATAACTACAGTATCTTCTATATAATGTGATTTTATTATAAATATGGTACAACCATATTCAGTATTTTATCCATCCTTTGAATGACATGTCACCATACGTGCGTACGTACGGCTTACCGTCTCCACGTCGTGGTGTAATTGTTATTCAAAACATTATTTTTTGGATGGGTATGATAATGATGTGTAATTGAGGTAAATAATAAATATAACATTATAATTATAATGTATATATGATATAACATCCAATTATATATTATTTTATTCTCAAAATAATGATATTGTCGCTCGTGCGTATGTACGGACTACCGTCTCCACGAACGCGATGAGATTCATCACGCATCATATCCATTAAAGTATAATTCTCATTTGATGATTAAAAATAATGTTTACGGACTTGATATAATTCTTTATATTAATACGATACAACCTATCCATAACTAACACGACTTATGTAATAAAACATATAAAATAAAATGAGTAAGTTAACACCCAAAACGACGATAATACTAAGATATTATTAACAAAGCAATCTTAAAAGATAATATATGATATCATATTAATTTATATTATTCATGTATAATTTAATAAAAATTATTTCTCCATTATACAAGATTTTAACCTACCATAGACCAAGGAAAAGTACAAGGTAAGGGGTTTCTTATCTCACTTTTAATTCCATGAGATTTTCATTGTTCACCACTTATTTATTGCATGTGGTGTATGTAATGCCTATGATTTTATTCATTGTGTAATATAATTTAATTTATGGATATTTAGATCATAATTGTATGATCCATATTTCATGGGATGTAAGTTTTTTAAGTTACCAAATTGGTAAGGGAATTGCTAATTTCAATTTCCGCTCATTCATCTTTACGTATACTTCTTTGATTATTTTGCTCCAAGATTATGTGTGGAATAACTATTAATTTTCTTATGTCATAATTTCCACTCCCCTTGCTGTGAATATACTTTTGATACACATAATCACTCCATTGATAAATTCTCAATTCATCGATATGAACTTGATATGAGTAATTTTAATTCATTTTCCATTTGTTGAGTTAAATATCCAATTCATTGGTGTTGTTTTTACCAGAATATGTGTGAATGTCCTCGGATTGATTTACACTGAATATCCAATCATATTTTGTTTATTTATATTTTCACAAATAATTAAGTCGTTGATTTATCCTTAACCTAAGGATACAGACTTTATATGATATTTCATCTCAATTTACATTCCAATGAGAGTTATTTGTTGTTACACATCAATTCAATTTTATATGGTGTATATAATGTACTTTTACATTGTATATCATTAATAACTTTATTCTCATGATATTATAAAGTTTTTATTACCTCAATTATTTGTATTCAAGTGTCTCCCTTTTTGTTAGGAACTCTAAATAAAATATCATTTTAAATGTTTTAAAGATTTATTATTCTAAATCATTCTCATTAATGTCAATGTTTTAAAAATGGTTTAAAGGATTTATTTATATGGACATTAATGTTTTAAATTAAAATTACATTTAAAAGTTTCTAAGTGGTATGGGAAACATTGATTCAAAAATCTTTTTTTAAACGGCTTCTTGAAAAATAGTGTTCCTTTTAAATGTTTTCAAGAAAAGGGTGATATTTCCATCAAAGAGTTTTATTGATTATTTTCATCTATGTAAATATCATTCATTATTCTCGATTGAGGTTAATCTATTACAATATAATCTTCTATATTGTATTGAATGAATTATGTTTGACTATGGATGTGCTATTTTTTACCATTCATGGTTTGTGGATAAATCATTGACATTTTATATTCTAGTTTTAATATGAATTTTTATGATTATGTTTCAAATTTTTCATATGAGGAATGCATTAGACTTCGTAAGTGACTGGTGGAGCCCACTATATCTCCTCGATGCATCAGTAGGTCTCATGAGACAAACTATTTTCTTGGCACAAGGCCTTGACAAAATTTTATTTTTTGTATTGGCAGAAGGCCTTGAATATGTGGTTATGATAGTCTAGCATTATGCATTCCATCATTATGAAAGTGGTTATTGATATTTCATGTGATTATTCGACTAGTAGAATATCCATGTGAATAAGTAAATGGAATTATTTCATTTTATTTTTGCCATATTATGCTGAAGTTCAAGTTTAAAAGGCTTTTGTTTAAGTTATACATTGCCTTAAATGTTTATGCTTAATTATGAATGTAACATCCCGGTTCCCGAGACCACCTAGAGGCACCCCGTACCTGGTTGGTCACATGGACTCCAGCACATTTACCCAAATGCCAGAGGGTGCCGACTAGCAGCGAGGGCCTTGTGTGTGATATTAGGGAAACTATGCCCTCATTGGCAGAGTACACAGCCGAAGTAAATAAACATGCAAGAGTGGAAGCAGTAAATAAACAACAATAATAAATAGCGGAACGACTAAATCAGAAAACAACTAGAGCTCATATGCATATATATAAAAGATGCATGATAAATAACTAGGAAAGCAGCCAAACAAGTCACAATGCTGAAAAAAACAATAGTACCAAAATAAGTACAAAATAAAGTAAACAACTCCTCAGCATTGCAAGCCAAAGCTGGGTCCCATGTTCTTCTACTCCAAAGCTATAAAGTACTAGATGTTGAAGGGTTCATACCCTTATCGATACCTCTAACAACATAGTCTATTTGGAAAAATAAAATATGACCCAAACAGGGTGTGATACTAAATCCTAGTAGGCACCCACCCGAAGATCTGTGCCTAACACTCAGTGAGTATATGGCAGGTAATAGTTCAAAAAAAATTGTAAACAGTAACAACAATAACAGGAAGTAATCAGTAAGTAGTAAACAGGATGATATACAATAGTGATCAATCCATAGAACAACAAGTAGCGGTGATGCAACGATTAACACAAACAGGAAACCCTCTTTCAAGTACTCCCAGCCATCCCCTCTAGTCCTATCCAAGAAGTACCACAACCCTCTGGATAGTGAACTCAGCATAACCCCTCTGGTTTGGTCATACGAAATTATAAGACTCTATAGGGAAGCTCACTCGGTCAATTTCCCTTATAGTCTAGGTTAGTCAGGGACTCTCTAAGGGAGATCACGTAGTCTAACCCTCTTGGCCTTAAGGTCTAGAGACTCTCTGAGGAAGCGCACTCGGTCAATCCTCCTATAGCCTTAGTTAAACCATAGACTCTCTGAAAAAGCTCACTCGGTCAATTCCTCCTCTATCTTTGGAAGGTTTTAAAGACATTCAAACAAGGTAAAGACTCTCTGAGGATGCTCACTCGGTCTACCCTCATGTAGTCTATAATAACTAAGACTCTCTGGGATGCTCACTCAGTCGACCCTCTATAGTCTATAATGTCCAAGACTCTCTGAGGAAGCTCACTCGGTCTATCCCCATATAGTCTATAATATCTAAGAATCTTTGGGAAGATCATTCGGTCTATCCCATATAGTCTATAGCATCACGTTCTCACGGTCCCGTACCAGTCAGTGAATATTAATTCGATAAGGCTAGAGTACACCTATAGAGATACTTGGATAACCAAAGTACACCTATAGAGCTACGTGACTAAACAGTCTACAGAGCAACAAGCATGTTAACAACATCATTCCATCCTTTGATCACAAGGCATGGAAACAGGTACAACGACCAAAGTCTAAAGAGACCCAAAGTTTGCAATAAGAACAAAGAATGTGAAAAACATCCAAGTACGACAATTATCCACAAACATGATCAATTTACCTCTACACAAGCATGCAATCAAGGAAGGAATAACCACAAGGGAAAAAAGGTAAACATGCAATACCCCGTCCACAGGTATTGGTGGAATTTTCACATAAAACTCAAAGACATCGAGAGGTAAGGCACAAACCACCTACCTTGATCCTAGGAGATCGATATACATGAACCACGAGGCTTGATTCTCCTCATAATGGCGTAGACCTATGAAAACACCCAAAACGTTCAACCCATTATAACTTAATAAAGATGAGGAATTGGAAATCAAGGATCCAGGAGAAGGAAAAACTCACTGTTGTGGTTCCAACGCAATTGATGACGGTCAATTCAGAGAACGGACGGAGGCTCGGGGGCTCAGAGAAGATCCGTGGCCGTACGGGTCGCTCTCGGTGGAAGGCGCTGGAGAAAAAGATAGTTCAATCACTTAGGTGCGACCCCAGACCGTTTAATGAAAAAAAAGAAAAGACATGGCATGTACTTTTTGAGTACACGTCTTGTACTCTACTTTTCCGTACTCTACTTTAAGAGGACTCCACTTCACCCTTACACACCGTGTGTGTGGCCAGGACGTGGCCAGCATATGGCCTGGCGTGGAAAGCGAGTACACGGCGTGTACTCATAAAGTACACATCGTTTACTTAAAAAATGTTCAGAAATTCCTCTATTCTCAAAAAATCCAGGAAAAAGAAAGTCATACCTAAAAACAAAGATCCGGGTTCTTACAAAATTCCCCCATTAAAGAAATTTTTCCCTGAATTTCCCAAGCGAGGTGTAGAAGAAGAAACCCCGAACAGCTCCGGCCACTGTGATCGTACATCGGTCTCCCTCTCCCAAGTGTCGTCCTGCACTCACCCGTACTACCTTAGCACCTGTACTAGAGGAAGAGACCGTCCACAAAGAACCTTTTTACTACGATCGACAATCTGGATGGGATGCTCCTAAAACGACGTATCCTCTTTGAGCACAACCTCCTCTGGTTGAAAGACATGAGACGAGTCTGAAAAGTAACGTCGGAGCTGAGAAATGTAGAAGACGTCGTGCATAGCCTGGTACCACTGCGGTAACTGCAACCGATAGGAAAACGGCCCAACTCTCTCCAACACGTCAAATGGACCGACGTACCGCGATGAAAGCTGACCCTATCTCTAAATCCCCTTGTGTCCCAACCTAGGTGCGACACACAGGAAAACCTAGTCCCCGACCTCGAACTCCAGAGGTCGTCTCCACTGATTAGCATAAGACTTTTGTCGAGACTATGCTGTAGCCATCCTCTTAGGAATCAACTCTATCTGCTCTGAGGTCCCCTTAACAAGACGAGGTCCCATCAAAGCTGCCTCTCTTACCTCCTTCCAGCATTAGGGTGATAGACAGGACTACTGTAAAATGCCTCGTAAGGCACCATCTGAATAGTCGCCTGAAAACTGTTGTTATAGGAAAACTCCACCAGAGGAATATGTTTCTCCCAAGAACCGCCAATGTCTAGAATGCAAGCTCAGAGAATATCCTCAAGCACCTAGATTGTACGCTCGGATTGGCCATCAGTCTGGGGATGGTATGTTGTACTCAAAAGTACATGTGTACCCGAAGCCTTCTGAAGTCCCAGCTAGAACCGATACGTAAAGCGCACATACCAGTCTGAAACAATGGAGTGTGTAAATCGAGGTAGACAAACAATCTCTCGGATGTACAACCATCCCATCTCCTCAACACTGAAGGTCTCCTTCATCGGTATGAAGTGAGCATCCTTCGTAAGCCTGTCGATGACAACCCAAACAACAACACTCCCTCGAGGTGACCTCGGTAACCCAGTCACGACGTCCATTGCGAAATCGTTCCACTTCCACTCGGGAATGGGTAACTACTGTAAAAGCCCTCATGGTCGCTGATTCTCTACTTTCACCTTCTAGAAAGTAGAACATCTCATGAAAAAACTAGTAACATCTCCCATCATACCTGGCTACCAATACTGGCAGTGTAGATCGTGATACATCTTGGTGATGCCAGGATGAACTTCCCAAACTGAAGAATGAAAATCCCGCATCAGCTCCTCACATATGTCTAATGGCATCCATATGCGTCCCTAGAAACGCAAGATCTCATCCTCACCCATAGTCCATATAGGAATAGGATCTTCTCCTGACACACTCTCCCACAGGACTAGGCCTTCTTGAGTCTGATAGCTGCCTCATTCGTACATGAACAAGAAGATAAGAAGTAACAACTATAGAATATAGGTAAGTCTTTCCCTGTCTGTTGTGAACCTCCAGATGCATCTCAGAGAACAGAGCCATAATCTTCTACTCACTGCAGGCCTCTTGAACTGCCTGAATCTGAGTTCTCCTGCTCAACACATCTGCCACTGTATTTCACTTTCCTGGCGTATAGGCGAGCACGAAGTCAAAAGACTGAAGATACTCGACTCACCTGTGCTATCTCAGATTCAGATCATGCTGAGTGATGATATACTTGAGACACTTTTGGTCGGTGAAAACCACAAATTACTCTTCCAAAAGTTAGTGTCTCCAACAACATAAGACATGAACAACAACTGCCAACTCCAGATCGTGCGTCAGGTAGTTCCTCTAATGTGGCCTCAACTGCCGAGACCCGTAAGCAACGACCCCATCTCCCTGCATAAGCATAGCTATCGGCCCAATACCTGAAGCATCACCTTAAATAGTATATCCCTTTCCCAGATCTAGCAAGACCAGTATAGGTGCTGACGTCAACTTCCCCTTTAGCTTCTGAAAGGCTGACTCACAAGAATCTGGCCAGGAAAACTTTTCCCCCTTCTTGGTCAGACCTATCAGCGGTGCTGCTAGGCATGAAAAGTGCTATATGAAATGATTGTAGAATCTAGACAGCCCTAGAAAACTCTACACTTCAAAGACATTCTTCGGATTCTCCCAGGAAACTACAGCTCTCACTTTCTCTAGGTCCACTGATACTCTTGTCTTTGAGATAACATGACCCCGAAAGTGAATCTAATCCGTCCAAAAGTGGCATTTTGAGAGCTTAGCAGACAACTAATGCTATAATAGTGTACTCAGAACGATCTCAAGATGTGTGTCATGGTCGTGTCGAGTGTGAGAGTACACCAAGATTTCGTCCACAAAAACCACCACAAAGGAATATAAGTACGGATGGAACACTAGATTCATCAGTGCCATAAAAACTGCTAGCGTATTTGTGAGACCGAATAGAATGACCATATACTCGTATAGACTATACCTTCTCCTGAAGGCTGTAAGAGGTATATCTGATGGTATAACGTGCAAATGATGAAAATCGGACCTCAAATCAATTTTCAAGAACCCCCCGGGCTCCTCGAAGCTGATAAAAGAGGTCATCAATCCTCGGCAAGGGATATCAGTTCTTGACCATCAACTGGTTCAGCTTCCGATAATCCAAACAAAGTTGAAGGGTGCCATATGCTTTCTTCACAAACAAGACAGGCAAACCCCATGTAGAAGTACTAGCTCAGATGAAACCCTTTGCCTGTAACTCCTCCAACTGCTTCTTGAGTTCCTGCAACTCAGGTGTAGCCATCCTATAAGGAGGAATGGACACCAGTGCCGCTCCTGAATTGAGCTCAATCGAGCTGTCTACCTCACGCCCCAGAGGAAAACCTAAAAATTCCTCTAGAAAGAAGTCCCTGAAAAGATCAACCACGGGAGGAAAGTCTAACTATGAAGTCCCTAGTCATCTAGAAAAAGACTGCAAATCTGGGCTGTAACTCCTCCTAGCCCATGTTGCTCTGGTCCAGCTCTTCCATACTGGACATCCCACTCACCTCTATGAAGAAAAGAGACACCCTCTGGTGATACGAAACTCACCCTATGACGATAGTAATTGACAACTTTCTGGAAGGGAGCTAACCAGTCCATCCCAAGAATGATGTCATATCCCGTCATCTATTGGACATAGATGTCCCATAAGAAATGACACCCTGCAACCTCAAGATGGCACTCTCTACACTGATGTATGCTAGATTTCCTCGTTCCAAATGGCGTGTCAAGAGTCAACAAGTCAGTAGATGAAAAGATACAAAGCCCAAGGCTCTCCACCACAGTTACTGAGACAAAACTATACGAAGCACCAGTATCGAAAAGGGATGAATATAAATCTGAGGCTACTAAGATCATACCTCGAACTGTAGAAGGGCCAGGATCATGCTCTTGATAGGTCTGCTTGTCGGCAAAGGTCTGGCATGTGCTGCGGAACTACGCCCCAAGATGACCACTCTGAGCTGACCCACTCTACTGTCATTGGTAACCTGGTGACTGACCACTGCATCTGCGACCTCCACCTCAGCCTGAACGGCCAAAAGAACTCCATTTCCAAGACTGGTGGGAAACTGGTGAAACATCTCCTGAACGCGGGGTTATAGAGGAACCCCTACCTCCAGTTGAAGGTGAGAAGATCTGACAGAATTGCTGAAGACGACCCATATTTCTGCAAGATCGACACTCCATCGGGTCTCTTGGGCACTGAGGCCTAGTATGCCAACTCCTACTGCACTAGTATCATACAACTTGGCTGCAATAAGATACATCCTTCTTTCCCTGATCTCCTTGGTAAGACTCTCTACGGAGCTTCCTACTATCCGTAGGAGGAACAACAACTCAAGATGTCATACCGCCCTCGCTCACAGCTCCAGAATCCCTCAGGTTGCTCTCAGTGATCAGCATTTGGTTGAAGATAGAGTATATTGAATTCAACCTAAAGATATTCACCTGGGAATAGATCTTCATCCTGAGATCATCCTCAAACTTCCTAACAAGGAACAACTCATCACATGCTGGGATCAGTGTGAAGTGCTGCAGCTCGGTAAAGCTGGACGAGTACTCCATAACAGAAAGAGTACCCTGCTGTAGACTCATACACTTCTGGGCTCGGTCGGCCCTCACAGTCTCTAGGTAAAATTAGTCATAGAAGGTACTGTGAACCTCATCCCAAGACATACTCTGCTGGCGCCCTGACTACGAGATCACCTCCCACTACCTCTTGGTAGTGTCACAGAGCATATAAGTGGCCAAATTTACCCTTATCTCTGGTGGTATCTCCAGATGCTCAAATATCATCAGTGTGGTCTCTAACCATGACTCTGAAGCCTGGGGTCCTCTATCCCCTAAGAATGTAGGGGGATGATGCTACTAAAATACCCGTGTCAATTAGGCCGTCGACAGGGCATGAGGCAGTGCTCCCTGAAAAGTCTGCATCATCATCACGAAGTCCTCCCTGAACTGCGTATCGGCGCATGCGACGGGTACGACTTCTGGTGCCATGGATGGCACAGTAGGAGGATCTGCAGGAGGTCCCTGATCGGCCATATCTGGTCTCTGATCACTGTCTGGCAACTGACATACAACCGGAGGACGTCTCGAAGGTATAGCACTGAAAATATCAAGAGCACACCTCAGATCAGGATTATCAAATACTTCAAACACAAGAGTACACAACGAGAACAGAAGAAAGAAACATTTGAGTTTACAAAACACAACTACATGGTGTGTATAAAACTACATGGCTTGCTCACTTAAACCAAGGACATGGGCGTGTACTCCTGCCACCTCTAGTCATGTAACACCCCAACTACACGGCGTGTTGTCCCCACACATGGCATGTACTTGACCTCTATACCCCTGCTCGAGTCTCTTTACATGGCTAACCCACATGGTCCTCTTTACCCTAGACTACATGGCGTGTTCAATAAGGACACAACGTGTACTAGACAAGGTTTCATCAACCCATGTTGTTAGTTATAAGGACGACTACATGGCTGTCCCTTACACGGCGTGTTCCGAACAAACATGATTTGTATAGGAAAAGATAACACCGACCCATGTTGTTCATGACACGGCTGGGTACCTGGAACAAGACTACACGGCGTGTTCCTTACCAACCCGGCGTGTTCTACTCGAGCTCCCTCGACCTGTGTTGTTAGTGACACGGCCGGGTACGCGGCTGTATACTCCATGGAGTGCACCTACCATACACGACATGTTAACAAAGACATTTCCTCAACACCGTGTTCCTTCTCAAACTGTTTGTGACACAGTCTGCAACTACACATCATGTATTTATAAAGTACAGACCGTGTATTATGGGGTTTTCTGTGCAGTAGCTCAGAAACTAAACCAAAGCTCAGAAACACAGAAAAAAAGACATAAAGGTGCCAAATTCTGATCCGTGAGGGCCCATAATCCCCACAAACCAAACCTTGGCATCCGAAAGATTCATATATAAGGAAAAACACTTCAATTATTCACCAATTTCCTATTCAAGAGGGCCCATAACACCTCCAGAACCAAAATTTGGCATTCATTTAGGAAATTTACACTACAAAAAATCCTGTATCAAACAACAGAGATTCTATCGAAGAATCTATCATAACAGCATGAATAATATACACAAAGTCTATCACAACAACATGCAATCTCTAATGCATCCTAGATGGCATGGCAAAAATGCATGGCATGTGATTATTAACAAGTGCCTATATGATGCATGAGATGGAATACCCTCACCTCATCAGGTTGTGATAGAAATAGAACCATAATAACAACAACAATAAAAACACAAGTCATGTGAATCACTCTAGGTGAAATCATATCAACTGTAAAATCTCAAAACCAGAATACTGTAATAAACGAGGTAGTATGGATTTTCCCTGTACACGTGTTAGCTACTCCCGAGAACAACATATTACCAAGTACCGAATCCGTCCTATACCTAAATAAAGGCTCCAAATAGTAAATCAAGAGAAAATAATTCCTCTCATATCACTTTGTATGTCCCGGTTCCGGAAGCCACCCAGAGGCGCCCCGTACCCGGTTGGTCACATGGCCTTAAGCGCATTTCCCCAAACGCCATAGGCTTCCGACTAGTAGTGAGGGCCTTGGGTGTGATAGTGTGGAAACTATGCCCTCATTAGAAGAGTACACAGCAGAAGTAAATAAACATGCAAGAGCGGAAGCAGTAAATAATCAACAATAATAAACAGTGGAACGACTAAATCAGCAAACAACTGGATCTCATATGTATACATATGAAATGATGCATGATACATAACTAGGAAAGTATCCAAAGAAGTCACAATGTTGAAAAAAAATCAATATTACCAAAACAAGTACAAAATAAAGTAAATAGCTCTTCAGCATCGCAAGCCAAAGCTTGGTCTCATGATCTCCTGCTTCAAAGAAATCAAGTACCAGAAGTCGAAGGGTGCTTTCCCTTATCTATACCTGCAAAAAAAATAGTCTTTTGGGCCCAAAATAATGACCCAAACAGCGTGTGAGACTAAATCCCAATAGGCAACCTGCCAAAGATCTATGCCTAACAGTCAGAGAGTATATGGTAGGTAACAATACAAAAAAAGTAAATAGTAGCAGCAATAACAGGTAGTAATTAGTAAGCAGTAAACATGATGATATACAACAGTGATCAATCCATAGAACAACAAGTAGCGGTGAAAAAACAACTAACACAAATAGGAAACCCTCTGGGAAGTACTCGCAGCCATCCCCACTGGTCCTATCCAAGAATTACCACAACCCTTTGGACAGTGCACTAAGCCTAACCCCTCTGGGTTGGTCATACGAAATTATAAGACTCTCTGGGGAATCTCACTTGGTCAATTCCCCTTATAGTCTAGGGTAGTTAGGGACTCTCTGAGGGAGATCATGTGGTCTAACCCTTTTGTCCCCAAGGTCTAGAGACTCTCTGAGGAAGAGCACTCGGTCAATCCTTCTATAGCCTGAGGTATACTACAGACTCTCCGAGGAAGCTCACTCTGTCTATTCCTCCTCTAGCATGGGAAGGTTTTAAAGACATTCAAACAAGGTGAAGAATCTCTGAGGAAGCTCACTTGGTCTACCATCCTATAGTCTATAATAACTAAGACTCTCTGGGAAACTCACTCGGTCTATCCCCTATAGTCTATAATGTCCAAGACTCACTGAGGAAGCTCACTCGTTCTATCCCAGTATATTCTATAATATCTAAGAATATCTAGGATGATCACTTGGCCTATCCCTTATAGTCTATAGCACCGGATTCTCACGGTCACGTGCCAGTCAGTGCATATTAATACTATAAGGCCAGATTACACCTATAGAGCTACTTGCAAAACCAAAGTACAACTGTAGAGCGACTTGGATAAACAGTCTACATAGCAACAAGCATGTTAACAACATCATCTTGTCATATGATCACAAGGCATGGAAACATGTACAATGACCAATGGATAAAGAGACCCAAAGGTTACAACAAGAACAAAGCATGGGAAAAACATCCAAGCATGACAATTATCCACAAACATGATCAATTTACCTCTACACAAGCATGCAATCAAGTTAGGAATAACCACAATGTCAAAAAGGTAAACACGCAATATCCCGTCCATAGTTATTGGTGGAATTTTCACATAAAACTCAAAGACATCAAAAGTTAAGGCATAATCCACCTACCTCAATCCTAGGAGATCAATATACTTGAATCAAGAGGCTTGATTCTCCACAGAACGACATATATCTATGAAAATGCACAAAACATTCAACCCATGATAACTTAAGAAAGAAGAGGAATTTGAAATCAAGGCTCTAGGAGAAGAAAAAACTCACTGCTGTGGTTCCAATGCAATAAATGTCGTTCGAGTCGGAGAACGGACAGAGGCTCGGGGGCTATGAGAAGATCTGCAGCCATACGGTCACTCTCGGTCAAAGGCGCTAGAGAAGAAGACATTTCTATCGCTTAGGTGCGACCCCACTCCATTTAATAAAAAAAGAAAATACACAGTGTGTACTTATGGAGTACACAGTGTGTACTCTACTTTTCCGTACTCTTCTTTAAGAGACCTCCACTTCACCCCTACACACCGTGCGTGTGGCCCGGACACAGCCAACATGCGGCCTGGCGTGGAAAGGGAGTACACGGCGTGTACTCATAATGTACAGGGCATGTACTTCAAAAATTTATAGAAACTCCTCTTTTCTCAAAAACTCCGGGAAAAAGAAAGACATACCTGAAAATGAAGATCCGGGTTCTTACAATGAATGTTTATTCTATATTGGTATCCTTACTGGGCATCTGAGCTCACCCCTATCTATGTTTTATTTTTCTGAGGATGTGAAGAATTATTTTATGAGTAACCTGAAGGGATAATATGAGGGGATATGAGTGTTGTCTATGGAGACTATGTTGTTGTAGTTTTCAATTTTGTCATGTAATGTAAGACTTATGAATGTTTCTACTATTTCCAAGGCTACTAATCTAATCGGTATTTCAAGACTTGATCTTTTATGATCTTGCCAATGATACATAATACTGCACTGACTCTGGGCTTCTGGGGTCGGGGCATTACAAATGTTATCTTTATTTTATGTTTCTTTTATGTGTTATGAATATGTTGTGATTCTTGGGAATAATTTACGTACACAGGTGGTTCTGTGATAAATTTTGGGCTGGTGACCCTGAGATAGCTCTCCAATGCATTGGGTAATGTGACAGAGGTAAATGTGAAGGTTTATCCTAAGTGATTTAGGGAATATCGTGTGATGGGTACTCAAAATGTAACTCGCTATGTAGCTGTGAAAGCCACAATGTAAGTATGTTATGGATGTCCAAGTTACCTTTATGATTAGTGATTACTAAGTGTTATTCATAAATCTTATGATTTCATGAGGTAAGTAAAAGAGATTATGTTTTATATGTATTGATGAAGTAATGTTTTCTTTCTTTTTTATAACCCTTACTGATCTTTTTATGCTCATCCTAGGTTTTGTAATGTTTTTCACATGACTTAAAGATGAATAGGGTCAAGGATGAGATCAAGGAAAAGTCATGCTAGCTAAAACATGGAACCAGACAAGACTCTATTTTTAAGAATTTTTATTTTATGGAAAAAATAGAAACTGAGTAGAAGTGTCTACTTTGTATTTTTTGATATGTAATGTAATAGTTATGGCATAATTCTCTAAAACTCTAAACCTGAAAAGATCCTCAATGTGAATTATTCATTTAATTCAAGATTATTTAATGTTTTACGACTGGGTCCTTATTATAATAATTAGAGGTAATTGGTAATAATTAGTGGTAATTAGTAATAATTAGTAAAAAATTTAAAAATAGAAATATATTGTTACAAACTCATAAAAATTAATAAAAATTAATGTTAATTAGTAATAATTAGTAATAATTAATGACAATTAGTAATAAATTGTAATAACTAGAAATAATTAGTGAAAATTAGTAATAATTAATATTAATGAGTAATAATGAGTAATAACGAGTACTAATTAATAAATATAAGTAATAATTACTAATAATTAATAATAATTTCAAAAATTTTGTAATAATTAATAAAAAATAGTAATAATGAATAAAAATTAGTAATAATAAAAAATATTAACAATTAATAAAAATAGTAACCATTAATAAAAATTAGTAGTTATTAATAAAAATTATTAATAGTTTGTGTTAGTTGGTAATAATTAGTGGTAATTAGTAATTATTAGGAATAATTAGTAATAAATTGTAATAATTAGGTATAATTTCTAATAATTATGAATAACTAGAAAAAAATTATGATTAGGAATAATTAAAAGTAAATATGAAAAAGTAGTAATGATTAGTAATAATTAGTAAACATTAGTAATAAATTGCAATAATAAGTAATAAATATTAATAAATAGTTATAAAAACTAATAATTTGAAATAAATAATAATAAATAAAAATAAATAGGGAAAATAGTAATAATTATTAATAATTAGTAATAATTAACAATAGTTAGTAATAATTGGTAATAATTATGAATAAATAAGAATAATAAGGAATAAATAGAAATAAATTTCAATAAATAGGAATAAATAGGAACCAATAATAACACATAGTAATATATATTAATAAATAGTAATAAGTAGAAATAAATAGTAATAAATACTAATGAATAGAAATGAATAGTCATAAATAGTAATAAATAGTAAAAACAGTAAAAATAGTAATAATTATTTATAAATAGTAATAAATAGTAATAAATAAAAATAAATAGGACTAAATAGTAATAAATAGTAACAAATTGGAATAAATAAAAATAATTGTAATAATCAGAAATAATTAGTAATAAATAGAAATAATTAGTAACCATTAGTAATAAATATTAATAAATAGTAATAAATAGTAATAAATTTTAATAAATAGTAATAAATAATAATAAATAGTACTAAATAAAAATGAGTAGTTGAATGAAGTAAAAATTAACAGTAATTAGTAAAAATTAGTTGTAATAATTAGTAATAATCAGTAATAAATTGTAATAAACATTAATAAAAATTAATATATAGTAAACAAATACTATAAAATAGTAAATATTAGTAAAAATTAGCGCTAATTAGTAAAAATGAACTTTATAATTAGTAATAATTAGTAATAATTAGTAATAAATAGTGATAAATTGTTATAAATATTATTAAATAGTAATAAGTTGGAATAAATAGAAATAATTTGTAATAATTTGTAATAATTAGTAATAATAAGTAATAATTGGTAATAATTGGTAATAATTAGTAATAATTGGTAATAATTGGTAATAATTGGTAATAAATAGTAATGAATATTAATGAATAGTAATGAATGACAATGAATAGTAATAAATAGTAATAAATAGTAAAAAATAGTAAAAAATATAAATAAATCATAAAAATCAACACTAATTAGTAAAATTTACTAGTAATTAGAAAAAATTAGCGATAATTATTATTAATTAATGATAAATAAATTTAATTTTTAAGAATTAGCGGTAATTAGTAATAAAATAATATAAAATAATATAAAATAGTAATAATAATTTGTAATTAGCAATAATTAGTAATAACAAGTAGTAATTTTTTATAGTTAGTGGTAAATAGTTGAAATTATCAGTAATTAGTCAAAAATTGTTATAAACAAATAAAATTTAGTAATAATAAGTGGTAATTAGCATTAATTAGTATTAATTAGTGATAATTACTAATAAATATCCATAATTAGTAATAATTATTGGTAATTAGCAATAATTAGAGAAATTAGTTGTAATTAGTAGTAATAAGTATATATTATTTATAAATAGTAAAAATTAATGGTAATTAGTAGAAATTAAAGGTAAATAGTATAAAATAATAATAATTTTTATTAATTAATAGTAATTAATATTAATTATCAATAATTAGTAAAAAATAATGATAAATAGAAAAAGATGATAGAAAATAGTAAAAATTACTAAAAATTAGTGATAATTAGTTGTAATTTGTAATAATTAGTAATAATTAGTAATCGTTACAATTATTTGTTTTAAAATAATAAAACTTATTACTGATTAGTTGTATTTAGTAATAATTTGTAGTAATTTATAATAATTAGTGGTAATTAGTAAAATTTTTTATAAATAACTGTCGATTAGTATAAATTTTGAACAATTTATAATAAATGAGTAGGAAATAATAGAAATTATTACAAATTACTATAAATGTGAAAATTAAATAGTTCATCATTTCTTATGCAATATTTTATAAAATATTTGTGTATATATGGTGGACATAAATTAACAATTTCTCATAGACTGATCATCAAAAATTCCATGATATATACATTTTTAGTAATTTATAATATATATTATTACTTTATAGTAATTTATAATAATTTTTATTAATTTATAAAAAAACTAATTAATATTAGTATTAATTAGTAAGAAAACAATGATAAATAGAAAAAATTTATAATATTTATAATTCAATTTTGTTTTTATATTTTATGCACTTTTTATCATGTTTCTATTATAATAAATTTTGAATAAAAAAATTATTTATTTTATATTGTTTAGAGAAATTTGGAATATGGAAGTCGATAGTAGTCTTTATTACATTATCATGATTTGAAAAATAACTATAGGAATCGAAACAGTTCAAGTATAAATCTATCATAAATTGAGGGATTTAATTTTTTTTATCATGTGGATCATCAAAACTAGAAGTTATTTCAGATGGGATTATATAGTATCCATACATGAAATGTGATCTGAAGATATTTGACACATTTGAAAACATCGGGGGTTATCTATTACAAATTGGTTTTCAAAACAACTGTTTTTTTGGTATCAACATGGCGAATGTAGTTTCAAAGAGGATACTAATAGTTTGGTTTTAGATAAATATTTAATACAATATATTTCTAGTATGACTTTTCAAAAAACTAAAACATAGGATGATATTTATTTAACTTCAAAGTTGGAACCATCCCAATTTTCTGAGTTGTTGAAATATACGGAGGATTCCATATATCCTATATGCAAGATAATAAAATTTAAAGAGGTTTTAATATTTACTTATGTTAAGTAAGATTTTGAAAAGTCAAATAAATATTTTGATCAGATATTTTCTTGGGTTAAAACACTATTACATGAATAAAATATTTTTACTAAAAATTTATTATAATAGAAAGAGGCTTGTTTGAAGTGTCTAGATCAGTGTGGATCACTAAGAAGGGGAGGGGTGAATTAGTGATCCCTTTAAATCTCTTTACTAATTTAATCTGTTCAATTAATCCTATATGTCTTGTTAAAGCCTCAATCCAATATTTTAGTGTCTCTCAACCTTACCTCGAATGATGCTTTAAATGTAAATCCTATGAACAAAAGGATTTACAATGTTCGGTTCAAATTCCCACTCCTTGCTGTGTTGGTTATTATCCCCAACATAGATTCCCCCCTGTAATTCGGTTAGTAATTACAATGGTTGATACATAGTCCCACTATATCTCTCCTGAGTCCCATAAGAGATTCTTTAAACTGCTTCCCACAGTGTTACCAGAGTCCCATTAGCCAGCATCAGAGTCCCACTGAAGACTTCTTCCTTAGATATTTCACATGAGATGCTTCTTGATTCACTATGGATGGATTTTATGATCTTCCCTCACAGGATTGCTGAATCACACTTCCTCATGATTCTCTTCAAGAATCTTCAACAACCTTTGGAAAGTTCTGTTGGCCTTGCTCAATAAATCTAATCACTTTTCTGATCAGTCATTAGTCTCAACAATGATCAGGCAATTATTTCTTCTTCTCATGAAGACCGAGCCCCACTTAGATGTGTGGAAGTGATGCACAAAACCACTTCAAGAATATTAATATGAAAGAGTGATCTTGCAAAATATTATCACTATTTGTCTTCTTTGATTCTCAATTACTAAAAACTCTGATATAAGTAC
This sequence comes from Viscum album, assembly GCA_963277665.1. Taxonomy (NCBI): domain Eukaryota; kingdom Viridiplantae; phylum Streptophyta; class Magnoliopsida; order Santalales; family Viscaceae; genus Viscum; species Viscum album. The sequence continues at coordinate 779,011,007 of OY728153.1, read as the reverse complement.
TTCTTTAATTATGTCTAGATCCAGTCTCATAACTCATTTAATTCATGCATTGATTTCATGGGATCCAAAACCTCTTGTATTTGTATATCTCAATTATTTTCCCACATGCATGTGTTTATGAATGAATGCATGCATGTAATCTTTTTAGTTTTTCAACCTGAGAAGACACTATCTTCTTGTATCAATATTTGTTCAAATTGTGTGGGTCATGTTATTACACATTCACTATTCAATTGGTTCTTCTTTCAATATGCACACATTCTCTTCGTTCTTATTTTGATTCTTTTCACACACACACACATAGATTTTAATTTGGGGTTTTTGTGTGTGTTACATATGTGAATGTACTTATTCTTGGAGAAACTCAATGTTCACTTTGTACTCACAATTCACTATTCTTCAAATAAATTTGTATACATACAAAAAATACTATTTTCTTTATCCTCCTTCAACTATTACTCTCAATTCGCACACAATCCCCCCTTTCTCATTTTCCTCCACAAATCAAATGGGTATAACAAGGGTGTGTGTGCATGTTCTCCTTTCTCAAAAGGTAGTGTGTATTCACACTATCTCAAGGGATTCACAAACTATGTACATGATTTGCATGTATATTATGGATATATTATCTTCGCTGTGAAAACATGAAGCCTCAAGTTTCTTCATAAAATTAAGAACTCACAAGCTCTTGCCTTCATGAAATCACTTTCTTATTAAAAAAGCCCTTGCAAGAAAGTTTATAAATATATTCATGCAAACAGATGGTGTTTTCATCTGTTTGTGAAACCGAAGGGCTCATATGTCTCCTTCTTTGGGAAACCAGTGCACAGATCTTCTATACACAGTATGTCTGGTTCTTCTACCCAAAACCAAGAAGGCTTGTAGTTTTTTTCTTCACAAAGGTATAAAAAGGGTGTGTAGCACCGGTTGTTTTCCTGTAGAATCACCTCTTCATGAAGGCATAGTTAGGGTTTGAAAGAACCAGTCACATGCTCATGGGTTTCTTCACATAGACGTTTCTTATTATCTTCTTCTTCGCATGGAATGTTTAAGAGTGTGTAAAACTTGTTGAACACTTGTGGGATCCTGTTCTCCTTCACGTAGCAGGACTGTGTAGAAACCAAGTTGTGTGGTGCTCTATTTTTTTGAAAATTAGATCCTCTTTAAGTATTTGTGATCCTTGACCCTCGGATGATGGATTGGTATTTATAGGAAAGGATCATCATTCAAATTTACATGAGATTCCACATGATTCAATGCTTTCAATAGCAGAGATCTTTGGATTTGAATATTTTCAAAAGCGGTTGAGATATCTGCAACTCTCGAGTGTATTTTATTTCAACAAAGATCCTTATTTTTTGATGACATCCTACCATGCATGCATTTTTGTATGCATGAAATTCATCTTCTCTATTCAAGCTCGATCATGGAGCTTTCTCCATAGACTCGACAACATCGCATGCCTCAGATTCCTTGGAAATCTTCGGTTTCATGCATGCATGAAAATGGAATTCCTTGCGTGGGATTCGTTTTGTTCATATGATCATAATGGGCTTGACCGGAGATCAAATGGTTGCTGAAGATGTGAGTTGTGTGTCCAGTTGGAGTTCTTCGTATGCGGGTGTAGCAGGGGTGGTCAGAGGATGATGAAAACCTCAGTGAAGGACCGAACCACTCCAATTAAATTGGTGAGATGTGGGATGAGATGAACGGTCTCGATTAGATCACTTAATGTAGATTATATGTGCGGTTGTGATCAGGTGTGGGATGATATTGACAGCACATATCAAATCCATGTTTTTAAAAAATAGTCCCACATTGGATCATGATGCAGATTTCATGCGGTTTAAATATAAATCTATGGCAGCTTCAAGATAAAATTATCTTCCTCCCATCACAGTACCAACTCGTACTGTGTTCTACGGGCATGCTCTTAGCACCCACTCTCCCTCCTCTGGGAACACTCATAGCAACCACTATTTTCATCCTAACGTGCATGGGTTGATCTCTATGCATGCTCATGCAGGCTTACACATGGCCCACGTGCACCTCTTGCGGGCTGGCTACGAGGCCTTCCACTTAGGCGTGGTAGACCTTTGAGTCGCACCTATGTCTTGGATGAGGTCTTCAGCTGGGTTGTACGGTGGGACTATTTTTTGGAAAAGGCACAAAACAAATATACTTTGTTAAAATAAAAGTATAACTAAAATGATATGCCATCATTAAATACCATGCCCCTTCTTTTCTTCTTCTTCTATTCTTTTTGGAATGATAATTTCAAAGATCTTATATAAACAATCATTACTCTTTTCTTAAGATCAAGAATCCCAATGATTGTCAATATGTTCCTTTTCTCCAATAATGGATAATTCTGGGATCATTTCTATGTTCATTATGTATTAAATAAAAATTCAGGGAAAAATTGTAGTAAACAATATGTTGTACTTAACACATGTCTTGGTCCTTTAAGTTCATCACAATCAATCAATTAAATTCTTAAACCTCATCAATTTAGACTGAATGGATCGATCTTCAACAGTTCAACCACTTATTGACTATGGATGTATCATTACTTCTTTCCTAATGCAATTGAGTATTTCATGGACATTTTAACGTATTGTAACAATGTATCACCTTGATACAAAAATTAGAACTGAAGACTAGTTCTAGAATCGTCAGATTTATATCCTCTAAGAGAATTGATCAAGTATGTCATTCAATGCTTTGAATCATCAAAAATTCCCCAAGGCTTCATCAACTTCTTCATAAATACATTTAATTCGCATATTGACTTCTCATCAAATACTTATTTACAAAAAATTCTACACCATTCTCAACAATCTTCCCTTTATATTTTATTTTCAATATCACTTAAGAAATCTTTCAATGGGTCAATATGTGTGCCAATATTTTCTCCCCCTTATCTAAAACCAAATACAAAGGTGTTAGTGGGGACCCTTAAAAAACATGTCATTCTCCCATTGAATAATATCTTTTGGAATATTAATGTGAGAGGGATGATGTAACATGGGTCACTTAGCAAAAATCCTTTAGTTTATCCACTCTAAGTAAACTAGGGCTAACCTAGTGTAGGAAAAAAGATAGATAAGACCAAGGTTTTCAGTGCTGTCTATAAAAAACCATACATATGAAATCATGCTCAGAGTGTATAAATTATTTACCAAGGAATTTAAGATAATGAGATTTATCAATAAAATACTAAATCTTTCACATACTTCACAAAACATATATAAAAGTTCAAATGAAAGATAAAGCTCCCCCTTTCATCCCATCTTTTCATCAATCAAGCACCCCCTTAATTAACATGATAAATATAATAAAGAATAAGGGATGAATGTGTGATTGGAATACCTCAACTTTAACTTCTTGATATGATATGAATATCATGTTTTTTCTTGAAATAATTCTTGATATCATCTCCTCCATTTTTATCCACCTCACAAGGCGCACTCACTTTGATTTGACTCAGTGTAAAATAATCATCAGATGATCATCAAGATATTTATATTGATAATATTCCACCATGGAATACTTCAAGTAATTATAAAATCAGGAATAATGAGTCCAAATTTTAGTTCTACACTTTTCCCATCCAATTTTCATCTTAAGGATGAACTTCATCTTCAATTACCTATAATTTAAGCACTAATATACAAAAAAATATAAGGAAATAAGATATAATAGTTCTGATCTTCTTAATATAAGTACTGGGAATGAGAATTGTCTCTCAAACCAAGAACTCCTTTCCTTATATCTCTAATGTGTCTGGTACTCTTCATGCTGGTGTCTCCTCTCTATTTGAAATTTTGATCATTCATTGTCAATAAAGACACTTTACTTTCATTCACCGTCAACTTGTGTGGATTGTTTGTCTTCACTTCTATCAGTAGTGAAGTAGATTTTATTAGTGCATGTTTTTTCAATCTTCTCAATTTGGCCTTGTAAAATAGTTACACATTTTTTTCAAGATGTATAGCCTTCTTTCACAATACACATAGTAGTTGTGAGACACTTGGATTGTCATGTACTAACAACCTCTCATGAAATTATTATTTTCCTTCATCAGGAATGACATGTTTCCCTTTTTTATTTTGCTTTAGATAGTACTTCATATTATACTCTTTGCAGTTCTCTATCAATTTGGAATTTATTAGGCCAGATAAATAAACACCCCTTCTTAACATTTTCTAATTTGTATATTCCACATGTCTTCTTCATTGTCATCATGTTACCTTTCTAAGGCATCTTATTAATATTATCATTATGAATTTCTTCAGTAAATCTCATATTCTTCTGGATTGATTCTCCTTTTATTTTCAGCTAGCTTTTATTCATTTCCATATCTTATTTGCACTGATCCATGGTTTGAAATTTCCTTCCATAATAGAAGAATCTTTTCATGGTTGAGAAGAAATTATTGGATTTAGGTTTGAACTTTTTATTGGGAATAATTTCTTTCATTATTTTCTTGACTTCATTATTTTGAATATACTCAATGAAAGAATTTTCAAATCCTTTGTCTTTTTCTTGATTTTTTTATGTTCTATGCTTTTTATAAACATATTTTTGAGGCATGGTATGACTAAATCAATACTCATCATAACTATGACCACTTTTGTTGAAATTATCATAGAAGTCTTCAAGATACTCAAATCTGTTTTTGATAGACAGATTCTTCTTCATTTGTGTTTTCTATCTTAAAATTGTAGGTTGCTTCATTTATTCACTTCTACATTCCCTGAATGTTGGCCCTCCACACTTTTCAAATGATGAAATATTATACCAACAATCATTGTCCCAAATCCCTAAACATACAACAACACCAATAATAGCCCACAAATCTCCTTCATTTACTTATAGTATCAGTCTGGCTAGATTTAGTACATTTTTTATGAAATTTTCTTTCTTTCTTTGGAGAATCCTTTTGGGAGTTTATCTTTTTAATAATTCCAGTATCCACCCTTGATGTTTTGATGGATGTATTAAAATTTTTATCAATCCACATCTTCCGAGATTTTGGATTTGAACCTGTACTTTCAAATGAAACTGCATTAGTTGAAACCAAAATAACTATGTTTTAGGATAACTTCTTCTGAGAGGATGTTTCCATTGAATTAGAGGAAGTTCTAGTAATTATTTTGTAATCATTTTCTTCAATAAAATCTTTAGTGGAATAATCTCTTTTTCAAGCTAATTGGTATGTTTCAGCTTAGGGTGATTAATAATTTTTCAATATCTCCTCCTATTCCAAACATTTCATGTTGAGAGAGTTTTTATCATCCTCAACCGAGCTCATATTACATTCCCATTTATCTTTAATATTTTTTATTTTATATTCATGTACATTTCTCAATTGTTGTAAAGTGATGTCAAGATCATTTACCTTGTATGATCTGTCTTATAGTTGAGCAGCCTTGACAACCTTAGAGACTTTGTGATAATTCTCAAATGAATGGAATGATTCTACAAAAACTATTTCAAATAATTCTTTCTCAGAAATACATCCCTCCAATTTTTCTGTGACATCATCATATATATCATTGAAAATAGAAGTTATTTCTTCTTTTTTACTTCACATGTTTTGATACAGTGTTGGATATAACAACCCTTTTAGCCAAAGCATCTTCTATGGTGTCAACATCTTCTTCCAGATATAATTTTTCATCTTGAAGAGCAGTAATGCTTGCAGCAATATGACTTTACACTTCTATAGGTACTTTAATTAGATGATCATTGAGTACAGATTGAAAATTACTAATTGATCTATCATCATCACCACTTGAACATGATTTATCCGAAGAATAATAAGTATTATCACATGTTGTACCTTTCAGATTACCTTCAGTATAAGGTGTCTCTCCATTAGTAGTATGCTTATTCTTCATCCTCTTTTCATATTTCTTATTTATATTTTTAAGTCATGGAATAAATCTATATTTGAGGTTTTTTACTCATTTATTAAAATTTAAACTTCAAAAATACCCTCTAGATCTTTTGGATGTGAACTTCTCTCTAATACCCATTGATGTGCCCAAATTAGTGTGAATCACTGAGAGAGGGAGGGGGTGAATCAATGATCACTTTAAATAATTTTACTAATTTATTATTTTAAATTAAATTATGATGGATGGTTAAAGCCTTGATCTACTCTTCTAATGTCTCTAAGCCTTACCTTGAAGGATGATAAAACTGTAATGGACTTGAACACAAGGATTTACAAGGTTCAAATCAATTAAATACTCCTTGTTTTTTTGGTTATTTTCCCCAAAAAAAGATTCTCCACAATAATTCAGTTAGTAATTACCAGGGTTGATACCTAGTCCCACTTTATCTCTCATGATTCCCACATGAGGTTCTTTAGAATACTTCACACAGTGTTACCTGAGTCCCACTGGCCTGCTTCAGAGTCCTATTGAAGACTTCTTCCTCTGGAATTTCACAAGAGATGCTTATTGATTAAATGTGGATGGATCTTCAGATATTACCTCATGAGATTTCTGAATCACACTTGCTCATTAATATCATCAATAATCTTCAATAGCCATTGGTAAGTTCTGTTGGCCTTTATCAAAAAATTTGATCACTTTTCTAATTAGTCCTTAGTCTCAATAATGATCATGCAATTCTTTCTTATTCTAATAACGACATAGACTCACTTATATCTGAATCATGAGATTCTTTCTTATTCTAATAAAGAATATGAAATTATTTCATCATGAATATTAATATGCAAGAGTGATCTTGAACAATATCAACACTGCCTATATTCTTGGATTCTCAAGTTCTGATAACATAGATAGAAAAACTTATTTAATTATGTCTGGATCCAGTCTCAAAAACTCATTTACTTCATGCATGGATTTCATGGGATACAATACCACTTGTATTTGTATATCTCAATTATTTTCAAATGTGCAAGTGTTTATGCACGAATACATGCATGTAAACTGTGTAGTTTGTCTACCCGATCACACACTATCTTATTGTATCAATATTTTTTCAATGTGTGTGGGTCATGTTATTTTACATGCACCTTCCACTTGGTTCTTATCTCAATATGCACACATTCAATTCCATATTATTTTTATTCTTTTCACACATAGACTTCGTGTTTAGGTTGAGTTATATGTCTGTGTTATTTATATGCATGCACTTCTTCTTGGTGGAACTCAATGTTCACATTGCACTCACAAATATTTCTTCTTCAAATCACTTTGTATGAATACAAAACATACCAAGTTATTACTCATACTTCAACTGTAACTCTATATGAAAACACAATCCCTCTTTCTTTGTCTTTCCCCCAAAAATCTAATGGGTATAACAAAGGTGTGTGTGTGCGTTCTCATTTCTCAAAAGGTAGGGTGTATGCACACTGTCTCAATGGATTCTCAAATAATGCACATGATTTTAATATGTATTATGGATGTATTCTCTTCTCTATGAAAACAAAAATCCTTTGGTTTCATCTTCTTCAAATTAAACCGACACAAGCTCTGACCTTCATACAATCACCTTATTCTTAAATAAACCCTACAAGATAGTGTATAAATATATTCGTTCAAACAAAGGGTGTTCTTATTAAGTTCGTGAAACCAAAGGGCTCACAAGTATCCTTTTTCGTGCAACCAATGAATGGATCTTCTATTCACAATATGTGAGGTTATTCTTTATATTACCAAGAAGGTGAGTGGTTTAAATCTTTGAAAATGTAAAAAAAAAGGGAGCGTAGCACCGATTGTTTGCCCACATGATCACCACCTCATGAAGACCAAAAAAGGATTTGAATGAACCGGTCGCATTCTTAGGAGTTTATTCGCAAAAAGGGTGCAAATTATATTCTTATTCACAAGGAATGTTCAAGAGTATGTAGCATATGTTGAACCCATGCAGTATCCTTTTCCTATTCGCATAGAATAGCTCCACAGAAACCAAGTTTTGCGGTTATCTATTTATCGGAAAATGAGAGCCTCTCTCAACATTTGAATCCCCTGAGCCTCAGTTGAGGGCTCTATATTTATATGCAAGTATCACCATTCAAATCCTCCTGAGATGCCACAAGATTCAAAGCTTTCAAAATCCAAGATCTTTGGCTTTGAATATTTTCAAACGTGGGTGAGAAATCTACAGATATTTGGTGTATTTTTTTCAATGTGGCTTATTCTTTTTCGGTGATATCCTCATGTGTATGCCTTTTCAAATGCATTCAGATCATCTTCTCTATGAAATATCCATCGTGGATCATTTTTCGTAGCCTCGGAAGCTTCATGTGCTATGTATTTTTTGGAAATATTCGATTTCATGCATGCATGAAAAAGGAATCACATGAATTGGCTTTGTTTTCTTCATATGATCAGAATGTTGTTGATAAGAGATCAAATGGGTGTCAGAATGGTTAGTTGGGTGACCGGATGGAGCTCCTAGTTTGCGGGTGCTGTAGGGGTGGCCAGAGGTTGATGACAACCTTAGTGAAGTATTGGTTGTCCTTGATTCAATTAGTGAGATGCGGGATGAGATGAGTGGTCCCAGTTAAATCACTTACTGAAAATTAGATGTGCGGCTGTGCTTAGGTGCGATATCAGACATGACGTATAGTTCACATCCTTGTTTTTAAAAACAAGTCCCACATCAAAACACGACGTTGATTTCATCCAGTTTAAATATCAATCCATGGCATCTTCGGCTCAAAATTCTCTTCCTCCCATCATGGTACCACCCTATACCGTGTTCTGCGGGCGCTCTCTTAGAAACAACTCTACCTCCTCCGGACGCGCTCTTAGAGCCCACTATGTGAATCCTAGAGCGCATGGGTTGATCACCGTGCATGCTCTTGTAGGCCTACTCATGGACCACATGTTCCTCTTGGAAGATGGATTTGAGGCCTTCCCCATGGGTGCGGTAGACCCTCGGGTCCCGAGTATGCCTTGGGTGAGGGCTTCACCTGGCCTGTATGGTTGGCCCATTTTTTGGAAAAGGCACAAAACAAATATACTTTACTAAAAGAAATTATAACCAATATGATATGCCATCATTAAATACCAGGTCCCTTCTCTTCTTCTTCTACTCATTTTGGAATGAGAATTCTAGAGATCATCTCCAAAACATCATCACTCATTTTTTATTATCATGAACCCCAATGATCATCAATACATTCTTTTCATCTAATCATGTATAATACATGGATCATTTCTTCATTATTTATGTATTAAAGCCTAATTAAAGGAAACATTGTTGTAAACAATGTGTTTTCCATAACACATGTCTTGGTCCATGCAGTTCAGCACAATAAATCATTTGAATTCTTAAACTTCATCCATTTAGACTCAATGGATGAATCTTCAACACTTCATATACTTAGTGACTATGGATTAATATTTACATCTTTCCTCAGGTAATTAAGTATTTAATGAAATTATTAAAATATGGTTACAATGTATCACCTTGATATAAATCTTGGAACTTAAGGCTAGTTCTAAAATTGTAAAATTTATACCCTCTTGGGGAATTGATCAAGGGTAGAATTTCATGCTTTGAATCAAAAAAAATTCTCCAAGGCTTCACTAACATCTTAATCAATACCTTTTATTCCCATATTGACTTCCCATTAAAAACTTATTGACAACAAATTCAACAATATGCTCAATATTTTTTATAATTTGGGTCTTGGTTATCAGAAGGTTAATGCATGTTAAATTGCATGAATCTTATATTATGATGAAAATGAGTTCTGAGTTAGTTGTTAGGCATGTATAAAATTGAGGTAAAAAGAGGATCAACTTGGACGTATGATGATTATGTCACTGGGGAGATTATAGGTGATCAACAAAGTCAAATTTTTTTCAGTATAATTTCATTAAAATATTACAAATCAACTAAAAATGTTAATATAAATATTTTAATTTTAAATTGGTATTGATGAAGTAATATGAGGCCACAAACTGTAGACACAGGTTGAGAGTCAAGATGTGACCGAGGTTTAGAACTAAAGTGAAGCAATATTTGATGATGTAGTATGTATGGAATTGATAGAGCATTCCTTTGAGAAAGTAATAGTTTTTGGTATCAGATCTCAATTGATTCATGTGAGTTATCATGGTACCACTGGGATGTCGTTGTGTAGTTCGAGAGGAGCTCATGGATAGCCATCATCATTTGCTGCACAATATTAGGAGTAGCTGGAAGCTTAGGGTGATATCATAGAGGCCATGAATAGGGGGAAATAAGAGCTCTGCCGGCAGCAGCAACAACAAGAGGAGTATATACATCGATGACAACAACAATAACATGAATAGAAGATGAAGTAAATACGAAATCTGATGCGTGGTTTAGAGATGATGTTCACTCCACTAGCTCCTCCATATCCTCTAGATGACCCTCCCCTCAGTGATTTAAATATTTATTCTGAGAAACATTTGAATATAAAAATTCTCTGTCATATTTTTTTATTCCATATATTTAAATTTCAATAATGTGTTTTTTTATATTATTGCGAATATTTTTTTTTATTATTTTATTATTAAATAATTAAATAAATATTATTTATTTATTTATTTTATTTTTAATTTTATCATTATTATGTTTCTATATTGTTGTGATTTTTTTTATTTTTTGAATTTACATTTTTAATATTTTAATTATTTTTTAATTAATTATATTATATTATTATTTATTTATCATTTTATTATTATTGTTAATATTTTTTAAGATTTTATTAATTTTATTAATTATTTATTTTTTTAGGTTTTTTTAATTGACTCGCAAAACAACAATATGTGTGACCTTGTTTTCTACGACAAGACATTTGTGGCAGGGGCCTATCGTAAGTGACCCATCAAAAATGCTTCAATTTCCAGTTGTATCTATTCCTAGGTTGAAATAGATCAACCCATCCATGGTTTAAAACAAAACCCCTCATCCTTTGTTTTTAATGGAACCACCCATAATTATCAACAATTCCTAAGAACCATAACATTATCGTAATATGTGAAATCATTTATTTCCATAATCATAATCACAAAAGTATATGTTTCATCCATAATAAAACATTTCTAGATAATTTAATATCCATTCTATTTGTAACTCTTTTTGAAAAAACCTTAATCATAGGCAATATAGTTTTTATTTAAATAAAACATGGAATATTGAAGAGTAATTAATAAATAAAATAAAATTTATAGGGGTTGTAAAAGTAGTTGATTCCATATATATTAAAATAGATCATTAATTTTTTCCTTTTTTTCAAAATATTCACATATATTATATAAAAAAGATTGCTTTTGAAAAAATTATATAGAATTATTTGGTCAAATAGAATGTTGTTTTTAATTAATTTAATTCCAAATAAATACATAAATAAAATAATTTTAATATTTTTAAGACAAATAGTTAGATAATAATCTTTTAGAATAATTAAAAATAGGTTTTTAATGTAAAGTGTGTTTTACCTTAAGTCCGACTTGTCACATACATTATTTATATCCCAAAATAAAAAATTCATATTAATTATTTTGTTTATTTAAAATAATTTTCTATTTTAATATTTATTTTATTTTATTTATAACTTTTTTATATAGAATTACCTATTATTTTATGTTCCTAGTGGATGTTTTGACAATATTCGTCTCATATATCCAAAAAGACATCAGTAGGTTAGCTATTGTGAATGATGACATTATTAAATCATATCTAGAATAATAATCATGAAATAATTAGGAATTTTTTATGTTAAATATACTTTTAGAACTAACCACGAAACATGGTTATGAAAAATGATTTATGTTACAATCATGGAGATGATTAGTTGTACGCACATATGAGAAATGATAAATTTTTTCCATGATCATTATAGAGAGAAGTTATGTGTTATTTTATATTTGTATAAAGATAATTATATCAAAAATATAATATTAACACTTTAAATAATATTATATATATCCTCTATATGATTTTGTTGATGAAAAATTTATTACGTCACTTTGGGGAGGTGGTAGTCCCACATATCCATAAATAAAGTCATATTTTTTCAATGGATGGATAGGTAATGAATTATATGATAAATTATATTTACATGATGATAATTATGTCATTAATATCATATATAAATATTAAATCCATAATTATATCCATCTATGAGTGGTGGTTATGGAAAATGAATTACATTAGTTCGTGAGGCGGGATTCCACTGCACACACGAATGATTATTTCATTTCCCATTTGATGGAAGTGGAGATGGATATAGTTTACTGCATTAAAATAATAAAAATTTATTATATTAAATATTTTTTAATATATCATAATGTATTATGGATATTTTAATGAGGTAGAAGAAAAAATAAAAATAAAATATTTGGTTAAAATGTATACCTATCCTTCTAAAAACCACATTTTCTTAACACCATAAGTCCTCTAAAATTTGTATTTTTACAAAAACTAATAACTCTAGAATGTGGTAAGTTATGTTTGGATTGTATTTGGTTAGGTATTATCTTATCCAAATGGATCTTGAAGTGTGTATAGAATAGGATTGGGTTTACCTTTTATAAGCGACGAGATGGACATTTTTGGAATTTCATAAAGATTTATATTAATATAAATCAATTATACAAAAAGGATCAAAATTTATATATGTATTATATAAGATAAATATATGTAGTAATAATATCATATAATAACATTTGGACAATTTTAGTTGATGTGTTGACACTTTTCTGGTAGTTTTAACCCCCTATTAACTATAGTGAGAATTACTATAATATCAAAGGGTTCTACAATTTAAGGGTAAAAATGTTACTATAAAAGGGAAAGTGACCAAAAAAATTACAAGGGTTTATGTTTTAGACCAAATCACATTAAAATTTCATATTCTAATATTTTTATGAATTTTAAATAATTTAATAAAGTATTATTTTCATAAAATATCATTAATTAATTTTTTAAAATTATTAATTTATTTTGAATTTAAATACATCATTAATAAGATTTATTTTAAATTTAATCCTTTAAAATCCAAATATATGTTATAATTATCTAAAAAATTTATTATACACTTTAAATAAACAAAAAAAACATTACTTTTAGTTTTTTTTAAATCAATTACTTGATTTTTCCATTGCATTCACATGAATAATATTAGTGTTTTGTTAGAATTTAAGGCAATTATTTTATGTCTACAAAATAAAAAAATAAAAAAAATATGTTCATTATTAATCATTATGTTGATTCAATAAGTATATTAACTAACATCTACGTCATAAAAACATTTTTAAAATGTTATTTTGACTTTTCTAGTAGTGCGCTAGTATTGAACATGACTTTTGGTATAATTATTGATACATAACTTAGAAATTTTAAAATACAAAAAAAAAATTATTATTTTTAAATAGTAGTGACTAAATTTTTTTTCCAAATACTTTATCATTCCACATTTTCCTCATTAAGAAACCAAATTTAATTTCCTGGTGCTGAATAAGAAGCGCACCAACAGTAAAAATGTTTTTTATTTATCATGAAATAAATTATAAATTCCATATTTTAATCATGTTTTTAGTAAATAATAATAAAATATTTATTAAATTATTTTTAAAAAATTTATATATCATATTTATGTCTCTAAGATATAATAAAATATACAGTGTTTAATAAAAACTTAATTTTTGTAACTATTCACAAAAAATTATACCTTTTCTAGAAGAAGAAAAAAATTAATACAAAGATGAAATTTAATTTCTAAATTAAAAAAGTTAATTATATTTAATTGTGTTATATTCCTATAATTCAATAAAATTAATTTTAACATAAATGTGTAAAATTTTAGGAAAAATAGTTTTAGAATATTGTATTTTAATGCTAAAAAGAGAACATATACAAAATCCAAGTATCATGATAATTAAAATGTAATTAATTAGATTATATTTGATTAAGAATAACTATTTTACATTAATTTAAAATTAATATATTAATGATACTTTTTAATAAAAATAAAATCCAATTTTTCAAAACATAGTTATTTTTCACTCTTCACTAGAAAAAAAAAACTTTTTAGAAAAACCCACAAATTTTACCATAATATAATTTGGATATTATGATTTAATAATGTATTACCTTATTATAAAATATATTTTTCAATATTTCAAGAAATTAATTATAATATTCAATCTTAAAAATAAATAAATCCACTTTTTATGATTCAGACGAATTTACTAAAAAATGAGTTTTTATTTCCTAAGAATTAATCAATAATTATGTATTGTGTTAGAAAATTATGAATATTTTATAATTTTCTAATCATATTCATTCCCACCAAGTTAGAAACTTTTTTATAACAATAAATGTAAATAATAATATTCTATGGTTCATTTAAGCTTGATGTTGAGTGTTTTATATGCTATTGAACATAGTGTTCATTTACAATCCCATGATATTACACCCTCTATGGAACATAAAACTATATATAATAGTGAATATAATATCATGAAACAATCATCATAATATAGAAACAATTTAATGATTAAATCTCTACAAAATGGCCACCAAAACTTAATTCCAACCAATATTATATATTTAAATTTTCCACCATACATGTTATAAGAGTTATAAAATCATAAATGGTATTATATTGGAATATTAAAGGAAATATAGAATAAAATGAACATCAGTAAAGGGAATTCTCAATATGACTACCGTTGAGTCTCATCCTAACTCCATTTACCAAATCCATCCAAGTATCCCACCTTAACATCCATAGCAACCTGGCCAATTCCCTTACCCTTTTCAAGAAACATAAATTCTTCCCTGTTATTAGAGTGACCAATATGGTTGTGAGTGTAACTCAATAGGAAACCAAAAATATAATTCCTAATAAATCGTGTAAATAAATGTTCTTGATCAATATGGTATAATAATAATGAGATGGACAAAATAACCCAGCACATCAGAGAATGCTCAGTAATTAGGCCATGTGTGACAATTCATACTTTGAACAGTGTTGGGATGAGATGATATACCCATATCAAAAACACAACTCAAGGATTAAGGATATATTATTATTTTTACCATATTCATGGTGAATAAAACATCACTATAATTTACCCTTTATTGAAAGAATATATCATAACCAATCTAGGTGACTACTCTTACACTTACTCAAAATCAATAGAGAATGATTTATTTACTAGGGAATAAGAAACTAAAAATCACTGGTGGATGATATACCAACACTACCCATAATTCAATATTTGATATTCCATCAACACACATCTTAGTTGTATGATATATCACAAACATGTTTCATAATAGATGGAGGAGGTATTTCTGAAATAAAATTATTGAGTGGATGATCTTCCACCTTTAACCATCTCCAGGTGGATGATGCACCACTAATATAAATATCTAGGTGGATGACATACAACCAACTACAAAAACATATTAATGATTTAATACCATTAAAAATTCAAAATTTTATGATATACTACCATAAAAACTCATCAGGTGGATGATGTACCATTGAAATCACATTATTAGGTAGATAATAAACCACTAATGTATTAAGGGTGGATGAAGAAACACTATTAATCAACTCTATTGTTATGATATACCAATAATACATCTACCACAAAGTGAATGGTGTATTTCTAACTCAGTATAAGAGAAAAATATAAAAAACAATAATTAAATTGGTGGTTGAGATATAAGAAATGTTACAACTATGGATGATTCACCACTATGAAATCATCATGGTATGAAATTTTATTATTACAATAATTCATATAAATTTTATAATAATTTAATTCAAAAATCATTATCCTTCCAATTCGTCAACCTTCTCTATGTATCATACATAATCTAGCTGACAACTAGACTAATCCATTCTCCATCCACTCTATATTTTTATATTTCTTAGGAAACCCCATTAAGATCCCAAGGCCATGTCTCAAGAATTTCATATACTTCCTAGTTCCAAATTCATGGTTACAGGCCATGTAACACATAGAAATGGGTTAATAGTGACTAAGGTATCAAGAAAAATTACTCAAGGGATCTCTCATAGGTCTAATAATTTAAATTTATATCATAGGGAGATAATAATTATATATAAACAAATTTATTAGGCATAGAATCAATGTTGTGCTTTACACATTTCACACGACATATAATGGCAATGTAAATACCAATAGGAATATAAGTTGAATGACCTAGAACTCTATAAATGAAATTTCCCTTATTATTTCTTTAATATTTTATATATCTCATAAATTCACTTATAAAACACTAAATAAATATCATAAATTATGAATGAATAAAATAAAAGGTATTACTAGAAGTTAAGGAACCAATACTGATGAAATAGTAACATGCCCTTCGGAAAAGTAATGTAACCTTTATGAATAGTAATCTAGCCAATAGAATAGTAACCTCATCAATGAAAGTATAAATAAAATTCAGCAATCTTATAAATTATATTATTATATAATTATATCACAATGTATGTAAATGAATATTTATAAATTAAAATTTAAGTGTTGGTATTTTTATGTAAATATTATTTAATTACCATATTATAATTAATTAAATGATTTAAAATAAAATTAATTTTCATAAAAACAATTTATAAATAAATATTTTTTTTGTATGATTTTAGGATAATTTTATGAGACCTTTGTTAATTCTTGAAATTTTTATAAAATCAATTATCAATTTAAAATGATATTTTTTCAGTAAATCATGATTTTAATTAAAAATTAAAATTTCATATTTAGAGAATTATTGTCATAAAATGGAGTGCATTTTTTAATTCTACATGTCAAAAAATTGATAGGGTAATTTTTTGTGATTTTTCTAAAAGACGTGAATACTTAATGAATAGAAAAATACAATAATTAATAGTATAAATACATTATAACATTAATACACTATTCATTGAGTCATCTATGATGTAAGAACCATAATCACTAACATAACATCCTTATTTTAATATATTTTATGATAATTATTAAACTATTTATAATCTTTAGAAAAAAAATAATCACAGGAATTAAATATCCAAAATCACTCTTCTCCTCCATTATAAATACCACCCCTAACCACAATTTCAACTCACTCCAATTAGCCTTGAATATTTGAAATGGTATGCCCAAATTAAATTACCCAGTATCTCCCCACATCCAAGATCTCTGTTTTATACCAAAAGGCTAATAACCCTTTCCCTAAGGAGGTTCTCAAGAGGACAATTCAAGAGGTAAACCCTCTTCCTTTTTCTTTTAATTATTTTTCATTTTATTTTATTTTATAATCATATGATCAAATAATATGTCCAATTGATCATGATAAATAAAATATAATCTATATATTAGAATGATATCTTGTTAATGTAAGACCCATCATCAATCTCATTTCTCTCTCTCTCTCTCTTTTATTTTAAAAATGAAATCATCGTCCGGGAGATACAAACTTTCAACCTTCATGGATGACGCTTTTTCAGTAATAAATTTCTCCATTAAGGATGCTCATGAAACTATTTAAATTTTTTATCTAGATTATAAAATATGTATTATATCTTATCTATGGTTTTGGAACCATTTTATACCAAATTAAAAAAAACTAGTAAATTGTGTGCGAAAAACTGCTAAAATTAATCTAAAAAATTATCATTAACATGTTATCTAAGGATTCATCCTCATATATAGAAAAAATAAAAAATAATTACAATTGAAATTATTGTTTTTAATTAACAAAAAAATTGAAATTTTAGATAATTATACCCATTTTACAAGAACATCATTACTCACATACAAGTATACCAATCAAGAAAAACAAGTAAAGGAACACTTACGAGTGATAAAATCATATCTTACAAGACATAAAAAATTCCATAAATGAACATAAAAAAATTATAATAATTAAAAAAATTAAATAAGGTTATTAATTAATTAATTAATCAATTTAATTATAGTATCCAAGAAAAATAAGGTCAAGGGAATAAAAAATTCAGACTGAAGGTAAGGGTATTTAACCCAAACATCCAATTTATTTAAGGTTACTGTTTTTATCTATTTAAGCCAATTAGATTATTAGTCATTTTTATTTACTTCTCAACAATTATGTTTTAATGTGCTATATGTATTTACCAATTTTAATCCTTCTTTATTTTATGGGTAGTGACATGTTTTAAAACGATCATTCTCAAATTCTATCCAATATACAAGACAAATTGAGGTGAAATTATAGAAATATTTCCAATTTTTAATAAACACTACTATCTATTTTATGACAAAATTATTTTTTAAAATTACTCATTTTATTAGGATAAAAATATATTAGATTACTTTGGGATTTATAAGAAAATTCAAAAAGAACTCTTCTTTGCAAAGAAAAAGAGTTTTTCTCTCACGACTTTCTCTATGATTTTATACGAGTATTTAAATATATTTTAACACTCTTGTTGATTATTATGTTTAATTGGGATTAATATTTTATGACATAATCTACCATATTTTATTGAATTTTTTATCATTAGTTTCACTGTGGATGTTCTATCATGATACCATTCACCATATGACTCTGAATGGTTAGTGATTATGTTTACAGATAGGGGACAATTATTTAAATTTCATATGTTAGTTTCAATATGAATATATATGTTGATTATTTTTATCCAATTTCATTTGAGGAATCAATTATACTTAGTATATAATGGTTGGGGCCTACTATAGCTCCTTGATGCATTATTAGGTTTAACGAGACAATCTAACCTAGATTTTTACTCATTATGTATGATGTCTTTGATGAGGCCTTAAGAATATAATTATGATGTCCAAAATTATGAATTACATAATTATGAAACTATTAATTTATTTTCAATGTGATTATTCAACTTGTATAATATACATGGTTCTGTATTGTTATGGAATTATTCAATCAGTTTATATTTCTACAATATTATACTCATGTATACTTTTATTGGTAGGTGTTTTCAATCATTCACCACGAATTATTATTTATTTATGCTTCCACTATATTGAGGACCCATATTTAGAATATAATATAACACAATTATTATGTTATATTTTCCCTAATATGTGATGATGTATATTTTGAATGACTTTCAAGGATAATCTATAAGTTTATTAGTGTTTCCAATGTAGTTACTATGTTTTACATCATTTAAAAATGTATTGAAACTATTATATATGTAACTAGTTTTACAATTCTAATAAACTATTTGTTCCTTTTGGATATTACTTCCTTGTTTATATTCCAATGTAATAAAATAATTCACTAACTATGGGAATCTTGGGATGGGTCATTACATTTGCATCAGAGGTTATTTAGTTGAAACATTGGAAACTAGATTTAGAAAACATAAAATAGGGAAATAACATAAGATAGACTTTGAGGAAAAGCATACAAGAACATCCTAGAATTTTTGTATGGTAGAGATTATATAGATCTTTATATAAAATACATATCTATCTAGATAGTACAAGTGGACAAAGTTCTTGAAAAAATGTACCCTTGTGTAACAACTCTAACACGGTTTTATAGGCTTGACTCGAGGTAACTAGGTACATGAAAATATGCCTTACTACGTACCTAGTTTGACACTCCTTGGTGTTATTATTTGGACAATACACATTTTCCTTAAAAACCACTATAAATTATTTAATTGAAAATATGTTCCCAAAGAAACCATTTTTTGATTATGATTTTAGACATGAAAAAACATATAATTTATGTCATGTGTTTTTCTATTTTTACATTATAAATTATGATTCATAACTAAATCTAGTGTATAAAATTATTTAAAAATGGGACCTAGGGGAGGAAATAGAAACTTAATGAACACATGTTTCTCATTTAGGGATTTCCTTCCTATTTAAGATAATGATGTTGTTATTGGATATAGGACTGGTTCCGAGAAACATATAACTATACTGGGACAACTGACTTAGGTTATGATGAATAACCTCACCCTTATGGAGTATCCTGATCCAAAACGTGGGTGGGGGGGGGAGTTATACCTCTTTATGTGAAAACAATCTCTATAATTAAATGGGACTACAAACCCATTTGGAGTGGATCAGTTAATAAGTTCCTTAGAGAATATATTTCTTAATTTGGGAAGTAATAAAAGGGGGAATGTTATAATGGATGATTATTATCTTTTAGGAGATTCAGATCAATGGTGGTCACGAATTAAAAACAAAAATGTGGAAGAATAATTAACAAATATTAAATGACTAGATTTTAAGGAAATTATCTTAGAAAAATACTTTCTTAATGAACATTGAGCAGAAATGGAAAAGGAATTATTAAATCTTAGGAAAAATGAGAATGATAATGTTTCTATGTATGAATCCAAATTTATAAGTATAGTAAGACATTCTATGGATTATATATGTAGAAAAAAGAGCAAGGATGATAAATTAATTGATGGTTTAAAACCATTACTCTGATTGGAACAAGTCTCCAAAGATTTCCAATCATATGAATATAAAGTCTCTTGTGCTATAAAGATAGAAAAAGAATCCTCTAAGTCTTACAACATTAATGGAATGAAAGATAATAAGAGGGCTGGTGAACACCCTGTAAAAGGAAATACGGAAAATGAGATGAAGGGATTATTTAATTCACATTATGTGGTAATTTTTTGGAAGAAACAGCCAAAACATTCTTTTAGCGTATGAGTGTTTATTACAAGTGTGGAGGAAAATTCCACCCAGATGATGATTGAAAGGAAAAGAAATAAGAAACCAATGCTCAATGCTACAATTGAAAAGAGATTATACAATATGAAAATGACTTTCCAAAACATCAAGGAAACATTCCCCAATGAAGGCCACGTGATCAAGGAAAATCTTATGTGATCACAACTGTTAAAGTAAAAGTTCTTAACAATATGGTGGCAAGTAAAGTAATCATTTTTCAAATTATACCAATGATTTATTTGATTCAGGGCAATCTCATTATTTTATATCTTCCTAGTATTCCTAGAAAACTATACATTTCTAATTTTATTTAATAAAGAGATGTCATTTAAAACATCCAAAGGAAGTATCATTGTAACAAAGATGTTTCAATCTATTCCCTTTATGACACATAAAAATTATTTAGTTGTTGACTTAATAATCATACCTATTATTGAATTTTATATAATTCTCAGTAAGGATTGGATTTCAAATTATGATGCAAAAATATATGACAAGAAGATGGAAGTTGGAATTTTTGAGAATGATATAGAATCCATTATCTTTAGAGAAAAAACCTTTCCATCTGATTCTTATCTAGATCCACCCCAGTAGATATATTAAATGAAATTACTATAGAGGATCAAAACACAATATCTATTGGTAAAGAAAGAAATATTCATATTGGGGATGGACCTATTGTTCGAGAATATATTAATGTATTTCTAGTGTATTTTCTTGGACATCTTCTAGAGTGGGATGTTGAGTTCACTATTGATTTCAGTCATAGGTCAAGAACTATATGAAATAATCCTTATAGAATGGATAATGTGGAATTAGAAGATCTAAAAAAATATATGAATTGAGTGATAAAGGATTTATTCATCGTAGTGTTTCTCTATTGGGAGACCATGTTCTCTTTGTTAAGAATAAATATGGATACATGAGGCTATAAATTAACCATATGGAAATAAATTCTATTCTGATAAATAATAAGTTTCCTCTTCCTTTCATTGAAAATTTATTTTATCAACATCATGAAGAATAATCCTTTTCAATGATTGACCTTCAATTAAGATATCATCAGTTACAAGTGAGGAATGGAGAAATTCCAATGATAGAATTTCAAACCTGGTAAGGTCATTATGAGCTTATGGTAATGCCTATTTGGAATAATAATGAACCATCTATTTTTATGGATATAATGAATTTATTTTTCAATAAATATATTGATGAATGTTTTGTGGTATTTATAGATGATGTCGTGGAACACTTCAAGATATATGAAGAAAATTAGAATCACATGCTTATTGTTTTGAAATCTCTTAGAGGGGTTGAGTTATATTGGAATTTGTGATAGTTTCAATTCAGGCTTAAAAAAATTTCTTTTTTTTTTCATATTGTCTCAATGGATGGAATAATAGTTTATCCATTGAAGTAAATTGAATTTTAGTAATGGCCTACACAAACAAACATAATCTAGGTACATAGTTTTATTAATTTAACAGGTTATTATCAGTATTTCATTCAGGAAATCTCATGATTAAAAAACTCGTAAACTAACATTACTCTTTATGGGGTTATGTTCGATTAGAAAAAATAATATAAAGAATGTTTTGATTAATTTAAGAATAGGTTAGTGATTTCACTATTTTTGACTCTACCATCGAGAATGGTGGATTTTTTATTTATTGTAATGAAACAAAGAACTGACATAACTATGTACTTATGCATAATGATAGAGTTTTTACCTACGCATCAAGGTAGTTAAAAAAACATGAACACAACTATCCAACTCATGATCTTCAGTTAGTAAATATATTGTTTTCTCTGAATATAAGGAGATTTTAACTCTACGGCGAATGATGTGAGATATATTTAGATCATTGGAGCTTCAAACGTATCTTCTCAAAGAAAAAACTCAACATAATGAAATGATGATGGATCAAGTTTCATAAAGATTATTATTGTTCAATACAATATTCCATAGGGAAGGTAAATAAGGTAGATAATGCATTGACTAAGAAAGATCATGGAGTTTTAATCAAAATAAAAATTGACAAGGATCTTATGAATATTGATCTAGAAAGAATAGATATGGAAATTATAAAATAAGGTGAAATGTCAATACCTTTTAATTTGGTTATCCAAACATCTTTTTTATAAAGGATGAAAAGTTATTATCCTAATGATGAAAATATTCAATAGAAAAATAATGTTGTGAATGAT
The DNA here is from genome assembly GCA_963277665.1 of Viscum album. Taxonomy (NCBI): domain Eukaryota; kingdom Viridiplantae; phylum Streptophyta; class Magnoliopsida; order Santalales; family Viscaceae; genus Viscum; species Viscum album. The sequence goes on along the minus strand of OY728153.1, from coordinate 778,988,076 downwards.
GGGTAGTTGGCATACTTCTTGTATGAAGACGGAATTCTGAAATTTGGTGGGAGGTTATGTGCTCCCTTTATCCTCGAGTTAAAAAGGGAGTTATTAGATGATGGTCATAGATCTAATTTCTCTATACTCCAAGGCTTCACTATGATGTATAGAGATATGCCGAAACATACCTGGTGGGATAATATAAAGAAGAAAATTGCTGATTATGTATCAATATTTTAATTCTCTTAATAGATGAAGGCAGAAATACAACATCCTAGGGGAGTCATGCAACCTATTTCTATTCATACATAGAAATGGGATGAAATTAATGTGGATTTTTTACTATATTACCAAAAAAACAAATAATGAATGATGAAATATGGGTGATTATTGACTAAATTAGTAAACCTTTACATTTCCTCACTATAAGATAGAATTTTCCACTAGAGCACCTTACACGACTCGATATTAATGATGTTGTAATACTTCATGGAGGACCTCTCTAATTTTTTCCCATCATGATCCCCAATTTAAATCAAAATTATGGAAGATTCTTCAGAATTATTTGTACACTAAGCTTTAATTGAGTAATGCATATCACCCTCACATAGATGGGCAGTCATAAAGGATGATCGGAACATTTGAATACATGTTGAAATCATGATCAATTGATTTTCATGGTAATTGGGATTAATATTTATCGATGATAGATCATTTCTACAATAATAGTTTCCATTCAATAATTCAAATGGAACCATATAGAAAATTGTAAGGAAAGAGATATCATACACAAACATATTGAGATGATGTTGGTAAAAGGAAGTTTGTAGGCCTAGAACTTGTGGAGGAAACAACACCCAATGTAAAGACTGTTCATAAACATATCAAAGAAGTTCAAAAAAGGAAAAATAGTTTTGGTGATAATCAAATAAAGTTTTTTGAATTTCAATTTTGAGATTACATTTTCTTGAAAGTATCTCCTTGGAAGTACATAACAAGATTTTGGAAAAGGGGAAACTCAGCCCCATGTACATTGGTCCTTTTGATATTCTACAGAGAAATAGAGCTACAACTTATCATTTATAAATTCTACATATCCTTCATAATGCACACAATGTGTTCCATATCTCTTTGTTAAAGAATTACATACCCGACCAAAAACATGTACTCACTTATGATGGAATATAACTGGAACCTAAATTATCTTTGTGTGAAGATCCTATTTTGATTCTAGACACTAAAGAATAGCTGTTAATGAATCGAACGACTCAACTAGTAAAGATAATTTGAAAAAATCATAAAATTTATGAGGCATTATGGGATCCTAATTAACACATGATTAACAACTACCCAAATATGTTTATGAGGTTATAACCTAGAAATTTCAGGGAAGACACCTTTTTAGAAGGGGAGAGTGTAAAGGCCTAGAACTCTGTCAATGAAATTTTCCTTCTTGTGTTTATTTAATATATTATTGATCTGATGATATATTTTATAGAACACAATACAATAATTATATGTGAATAATGAATGAAATAAGAGGTATTCCTAGAAGTTAAGGAACCTATACATATTAAATAACAACATTCCCTTAGGAATAGTAATGTGACCCTTATGAACAGTAAAGTAGCCAATAGAATGGTAACATTACCAATGAATGTATAAATAAAATTTTTCCATCATATAAATTAAATTATGATATTATTATATCATTGTGTAAGTAAATTTATATTTTAAAAAGTGATATTTAAGTGTTGGTATTTTTTAAGTCATAAAAATTTAATAAAAATATTTTAATTAATAAAACTATTCAAAATAAAATTAATTTTCATAAAATTTATTGATAAATCAATTTTCTTTTCTTAAAATTTTAGGATACTTTTATGATACCTTTGTTAAAATTTTAATGTGTTATAAAATTAGTTATAAATTTAAAACTGTATTTTTTGATTAAAAAAATATTTTAATTCAATGTCAAATTTAAAATATTTAGAAAATTATTTTCAAAAAATGGTATTAATTTTATAATACTAAATATAAAAAAATTATGTTGATTTTTTGTGAATTTTCTGAAATACTTTAATTTTTTGTAAATAGAAAAATTCAATAATTTGCAGTAAAAATACAATATAAGCTAAATACACAATTACTTGAGAGGAATATATAATTTAATCACTATAATATAAAACATAACTACTTAAGTTTAGTATATTTTATGATAATTCTCAAACTATTCATATTCTTCAGCCAAATAAAAAAAATGAAATAAATATTCAAAAATCACTCCTCTCATCCAGTATAAATACCACCCTCACAACATCTTCTCTTAACTCCTATAAAACATGATGATTTTCAATGTTCGGAAAAACGTGTCTTCCTTAGTTTCTTCCCATTTCTATAAGATCTTGGTATTAGAAAAATACCAAAACCCCTTCCCCCGAGGAGGTTCTCAAGGAGGATAATTATAGAGGTAAACCCTCTTCTTTTTTCTTTCAATTTCATTTCAATTTATTTTCTTTTCCAATTCTATCATCACCAACTCTATAAAAAGGATCATTAAAAATAATATATCATATATATATATATATTATAATGATATCATTTTAATGGAATACCCATCATCAATCTCTGTACTATATCTCTTTTACTTTAAAAACAAAATCATCATTTGAGGGGTGCCGATTTACGACCATCATAGACAAAAAACATTAATTCTTAAATTAATCCATAATGTCTGGTCATAAAACCATTTTTATGGTTGAACCTGATTATAAAATATTTATTATATACAATGTAAGGTTCTGAAACCATTGTATATACAATAATAGATTAAAACTAGTTTTTTGTGATAAAAACCCGCTAAAATTAAGCTAATTAGTTATCTTGATCATGTTATCTAATAATCCATCCTCATATAAGGAAAAAATAATAAATAATACCAATTAATATTCTGTATCATCATTTATAACATTTAATTCCAAATTTTTAGAATTATTATTATTTTTTAGGAACTTCATTACTCATATAAGAGTATACCAATCATGAAAACTGATGAAACAGATGCTCACGAGCGATAAAATTGTATCTTATAGCTCCTAATAAATTCCAAAAATGAACATAATAAAATTATAATAAATAATATATATATAAGGTTATAAATTATTTAATTAAGGGATTTAATTTGATTATCCATGACATTAAGGTTATGTGCAGAACACATTCAGATTTAAGGTAAGGGTTTTCTACTTGAACCTCCAATTTCTTTCGGGTTACTCTTTTTCTCTATTTAACGCAAATAAATTCTTTCTTATTCTTATGTACTCATAAAAATTATGTCTGGATGTTATATATATATATATATATACCAATTATAATAGTTCTTTATTATATAGAGAGTTACATTTTTAAATGGAACTTTCTCAAATTCTTCCCGATAAACATGCCCAATTCAAGAGAACTTCTCATATTCTTAACAATATTCAAGTTCACTCTATAATATATTTTAATCCACCATTATTTTTAAAAAATAAATAGTTTTGTTTAGAAAAAAAATATATTGGATCACTTCTTTTTTGGTGTAGTTATTTTTCCAAAATAACACTTCTATGAATTGTAAAAGTGTATTTATGTCTAGTATTACTCGGTGATTTTATAAGAGTATTTACATATATTTGAGCATTCTTATTGATTATTGTGTTTAATTTGGATTAATATTTAATGATATCATCTAACATATTTTATTGAATGGTTTATGATTAGTTTGACTATGAATATACTATTGAGATACCATTGACCATATTACTCTAAATGGTTAGTATTTATGTTTACAAGTTATGAAATATTATTTAAATCTCATAAGTTAGTTTTAATATGAATATTTTTGTAGATTATGTTTCCACCATTTCATATGAGGAATAAATATAGGAAAAATAACCTATACCAACAGTTTGGAACCATTGGTAATGGTCCATAAACCGTTCGTATTGGAAAATTTAAAAAAAAAGTTATAGTGGATATTTGAACCCACAACCTGTAGATTATATATCAAAGACATTACCACTATCCTATAATTTACTCTATGAATATATTTGGATAGATATATATATATATTTAATTTATATATTTATTTATTTGATGATATTCGACAAAATAATTCATAAAAAAGAAGGGTACCTATCCCAATGGTTCTGAAAATCGTTGGGATAGGTACCCACCCTTTGCCAATGGTTTTGGAAAACCATTTGGAAAAGTTGTATCAATGTTGTATTTTCCCAATGGTTTGGAAAAACAGTTGGAAAAAATACACCTTATCCCAATGGTTTTACAAAGCATTGGGAAATGTGGTCTTTTCTCAATGGTTTGGAAAAACCATTCGGAATGCCATAACTTTTCCCAATGGTTCTTCCAAAAAGTAGAGAAATGTGGTATCAATGTGGGATTTTCCCAGTAGTTTGGGAAAACTATTTGTAAAGGTGGTCTCAAAGTGGTCTTTTCCCAATGGTTTGGAAAAACCATTAGGAAAGGTTATGTCTTTCCCAAAGGTTATCCAAACCGTTGGAAAAAGTTTTTTGAAAGTTGGCTTTTCCCAATGGTTTGGAAAAACCGCTGGGAAAGGGTATGGCTTTCCCAATGTTTTTTCCAAACTCTTGGGAAATGTGGTCTCAAAGTGGTATTTTCCCAATGATTTGGAAAAACCGTGGGGAAAAGTGACCTATACAAATATTTTTTACAAACCGTTGGTATAGATGATTGCATTAGGTAGGATTTTTAGTAATTAATTCATTTGACTTATTAAGTGATATGTGGTTTCCTCTATAGCCCTGTGATGCATCATTAGATCTCATGAGAAAAACTACTATGGGCTTTTACCCATTATGTATGGTTTCTTGGATGAGGCCAAGACGATATGATTATGTTGTCTGACATTATTAATTCCCCCATTAAAAAACTTGTAATTGATATTCCATGTGATTGTTTGACTAGTAAAATATCCATGGTTAAGTATTGTTATGAAATTATTTAATCAGTTTATATTTATACCATATTATAGTCATGTTTACTTTTATTGGCATGTGTTTTAACTCATTTATCATGACTTATTGTTTATTTATGCTTCCACTATATTGATTTCCCTTATTTGTAATCTAATACAAACCCTTTATTATGTTGTATTTCCCTTAATATGTGATGAATTACATTATAAACAACTTTTAATGATAATCTATAAGTTTATTAGTTTTTCTAATGTAGTTAATATGTTTTACTTAATTTCAAATTATAGTGAAACTATTATGTATGTAACTGGTTTTACAATGCTAATCAACCATTCATTCTTTTGGGATACAACTTCCTTGTTTATATTCCAATTTAATAAAATAAATCACTAACTATGGGAATATAGGGATGGGTCATTACTTTTGGCATCAGAGGTTTTCTAGTAGAAAAATTGGAAACTAGATTTAGAAAAACATTAAATAGGGAAAAACCATGTGATAGAATTTGAGGATAAGCATACAAGAACATCCTAGAATTTTGGTATAGTATATATTATGATGATCTTTATAGAAAATACATTTTTGTCTAGATATTACATGTTGAAGTGGTTCTAGAACATATATACCTAGGTGTAACAACTTTGACATGGGGTTCTGGGCCTGACTTTGGGGGACCTGGTACATGAAAATGTGCCTTACTACGCACCTGGTTTGACACTCCGTAGAGATATTATTCAGACAATTCACATTTTATTTAGAAACCATTATAAAGGATTTAATTGTAAATATGTTCCCAAAGAAACCAGTATTTTTATTTTGATATTAGACATGAAAAAACATATAATTTATTTTATCTGTTCTGCTATTTTGACATTATACACAATGATTCATAACTAAATCTAGTGCATTCCATTATTTGAAAATGGCATCTAGGAGAGAAAATGGAAACCTCATGAACACGTATCCCATTTAGGCATTTACCTCTTATTTAATATCATTATACTGTTATTGGATCTATGAATAGTGCTGAGAAAATTATAACTATACTAGGACAACTGAATCAGGTTATGAAGAATAACCTCACCCTTGTGGAGCATCCCGATCAAAAACATGAAGTGGAAATGTTATACCTATTTATGTGAAAACAATCTCCATTATTAATTGGGACTACAAACCCATTTTTAGATGAGTAGTGAATAAGTTCCTTTGAGAATATATTTATCACTTTGGGAAGTAATGAAACAAAGAAGGTTGTAATGGAAGTTAATTGTCTTTCAGGAGATGTGGATCAATGGTGGTCACTAATGAAAAATACAAATGAGGGGGAATAATTTTCAAATATGGAATGGGGGGATTTCATGAAAATTATCTTAGAAAAATAATTTCCCGGTGAACACTGAGAAGATATGGAAAATAAATTATTAAATAATAGGAAAAAGAAGGATGATAATGTTTCTAAGTATGAGTCCAACTTTACAAGGATAATAAGACATTATGTGGACTACATATGTAATCCAAGGAGAAAATATGATCGATTCATTAAGGGTTTAAAACCATTCCTTTTAATGGATGTAGTCTCCCAAGATTTACCATCATATTAAGAAATAGTTTAATATGTTACAAAGATAGAAAAAGAATTCTCTAAGTATTATGACTTTTATGGAATGAATAAGAAGAAGAGGGTTGGTGAAAAATCTTGAAAAGGAAATGAGGAAAACAAGAAGAAGGGAAGATTTTATTTTCCATCATGTGATAATTTTGGGAAGAAACACCCCAAAAATGCTTGAATGGTATGAGTGTTTATTAATAGTGTGGAGGAAAATTCCACCCAGATCATGATTGGAAGGGAAATAAATAAGCAACCAATGTTCAATGATACAATTAAAAAGAGATGAGACATTATGAAAATGATTTTCCTAAGCATCAAGTAAACATTCCCCAATGAAGGACAAGGGATCAAAGAAAAACTTATGTAGTCACAACTATCGAGGTTGAAGTTCATAATAATGTGGTGGCATGCACTTTAATCATTTCCTCAAATGCAAACAATGATTTATTTGATTCAAGTTCATCACATTTATTTATATCTTCTGAGTTTTCCAAGAAAATTGGGCATTTAAAAATTAATTTTATAATGGAGTTGACATTAAAAACATCCAAGGAATGTTTCATGGCAACAAAGATGTGTAAATCAGTTCCCTTTAATGAGAATCTAAGCGTAACACTTTTTTTATGTTTTATTTTTTCCCAGGATGTGAAGATGCATATTATGAATCACTTGGAAGGATAATATTTAAGTTTATCTATGTTTCCAACATATTTACTATATTTTACTTCATTTCAAGTTGTAATGAAACTATCATGTATAAATCTAGTTTTCCAATTCTATTAAAAAATGTATTCATTCAGGATACAAATTCCTTATTTATAAGATAATGTATTAAAATAAGGCACCATATTTGGGTGACTTGGGTTGGGTCTTTTCAAAAAGGGACCAACTACTTTGACCTAGAGAAGTTGTTTTATTTTAGTATAACAAGTCAATTTATATTTAATTGGCTGAACTCAGGATGTATGAAGAAACCCCTATTTTGGCTACAACCAGTGATATGTGGATATACAATAAAAGTAGAAATATATGGAAGAGGAGTTAGAGAACCGCCTCCAGTGATCACCCTAGGCATATGCCCCATGATTTTGAGAATATATGGGTGTGAATCACCATTTGGAATGGGAAAATGGATAGAATATTGGGAGGGATTTAAATTACTATGAAAACAATTAGGATGAGGATACATTTTATGAAACATTTATAACAACATTATTAACTAATTGTGCTTCTCAAAAATAATTTAGTGCCAACTAAGCAACCAGTTATACTCTACTATTTTCATGTTACCTGACCAAGTACACACTCTAAGGTTATTATACAACCAGTATCCCACCGAGAGGTACTCCCCCCTTTACTAGTAATACTAGTTACTTGGTACTATTCCACTGGTTACATGGTGGAATTTCTCAAAAAAATGCCTCAATACCTAGTTTTTTCTCTAGAAATGGACCCTTGATTCCCTAAAAACAAGTCCAATAGTCAAGAATACACAAAATATACCAGGTTTGGTGAAAAATAGTTCAAATTAACACCTCATATGTATTTTAAAAGTTATAACATCTATATTATATAGAAAGATATTTTTGATATGCACTATTGAGAATCATTGAGAATAAATAATCGATTTTAGTTATAAAATTTGGACACTACATCTACTTATCAGTTTTTCACGAACATGTATCCTCTATGAAATTATCGCGATATCATATCACATATAATACATGGATTGACTTACCATATAGATTCTTTTCACTCTAATTTACTATCAAAACAAGTCATTCCATAAATAATTCATTAGTACCAAGATCACCCTCATCAGTGCTGATCATGTGGGAATGGTTTAAAGGAATATCTAAAGAAATGATACATGGGAGAAATCATTCATATCACTATATCACTGAGAAAATTCCAACTGATAAACCATGGAAACAATCATAAAAAAATATTAAACAAATGAAAACATGGTTGGAATCTTTCTTTGACTTTGAATATATCAGTTTACCAACCATGAAGACATTGAAAAGACTGATCAGTCACCCTCTATAGATTCTATAGTATAAAACAACTGGTTTATATATGAAGGATGCATTATTTAATAAATTTATAACCACTTGAATATCTACTAAATATGTTTAGATATATCCTGTATTTGACTCTATACAGTAACCTCTGACTCCCCTACCTCCAACCAATATAAATGTGATAAAAATGAACATTCATATAAGTTAAAAAAGGGAACTCTCTAAATATATTATTTATAACAATTATTATAGAAAAAATATACATGTGTGAGGTAGTTTTCTGAGGAACTTCTAGCATTATAGATTCATGTATATAACATCCACTCACACACTAGAATAGTACTCATAGATTTCTCATTTACCTGACAATTCTAATAAATTTTTAAATTCACCTAAATATAAATTCCTATATATTTACCTTTGTAGAAGAGTGATGTAAAATGTGTATACTGATATGAAACAATGTTTTCAAGAACCCCTTGAAGATTTAGAATCTTTTAAGACATACAACTTTCCCATATCATCGATATAAGGGATCCTATAAATTGATAAAAAATGTGTTTCGTTCGTAAAATGGTATACGATGACCTATAATGCATCACAATGATTAGATAAACATGTAAGTACTATCACAATGAGATAGATTAAGATCAGAACATCCAAACACAATGTTAAAATATTTTTTTTTACAATCTGGATTTAATAATTCCTAAATATTCCCATGTCCACACATCAATAATTATAAAACCAATAGACAATATTGAGTTAAATATATTACCAAGACCTTTTTGGTTTATAGTTTTAGAGACTAAAAATATTTAAATAACAAAACTCATGTATTTCTCATTATATGGATATTTTATCACATATAATAAGACATACTTATATCATAATAATTATTTAAAATCTTCCAAAAAATTATACTATTATGATACTCTTCTAGTAATATCTAACATAACATCATTCTTTATAACTTGGGGAAATAGAAACATAATAAATGGTGATCGAAGATACTTGTTATTGGCAAAAAAAGAGATATCAATTGGTGATCATATGTACGTATATGGAAATAATAACTGTATGAGAGCATGAGCGTAACATATAAAATTCATACCCAATTAGTTAATGGTCATTAATCAAGACTCATGGGATAAGGCATTTTCCTTAGAAATAAAAAAGTCATAATATCTCAGAATCATCAATAATAAATAATGAGCCTTGAGAACATATCATAAGAAAAAGACACGAGTTTATGGTATAAACATAAACACAAAAAATCAATTACATAGTCAAGATTCACTTCTATGACTATCATAGTGGATAGTTCCCCATAGTGGATTGGTTTTATTCCCTCTTGAATCATTTACTTAATCAAGGTTTTATGCTTAGACTATCATAGGGGAATTAGTCCCTTACTGAATTGGGTATACTCTTTATTTCAGCTCATATTATCATAAAATATATCATTTTTTAACCAATTAATTGAGGGATATATAATTTCAAAAGTACCCGTCTTATAATTAGAATCTTACATATGTTTTCCACCTGATCATAAAAACATTCATCATTTAATCATAGCATAATACTTTAAAATAATACATGGTTCATGATGATTTCATTATCAAATAATCATATTGTTTCTAGAAAAATTAAGTATATGGTATAAGAAAAACATTCATTATTTTTTCATAAAATAATTAACCTTGAAAATGAAAATAGTATTATAAGAATTTCATTATAATTTAAATAACCCGTGAAGAAAGTAATTGGTTTTGTAGAATCATCCATAAAATATCATCATTATAATCTATATTGAGAATCAATGTTGTTGATCTAATTAAAGAATGTATCCAGTGAATAATAACAAACATTGAAGGTTGTTGAAATAGATGAAAAATACCATTAAAATAACATTTGTAAATTTATTTAAAAGCATGGGACCATATTTTTTTGTATCTTTAAAAAGAAAACATTTTGAAACTATGAAAAAAATATATTTTTTAAAATAATTAGGGAATAATATAAGGGAGTTTTCAGTGAAATGGATATTCATGATGATGGGAAAATCTATTCATTATGTAAATGTTAAAACTAATATTGCATTCAAACTATTTGAAAAAATTCTTTAATAAAATATTTTGAAAACAATGGACAAACATATTCTTATACATCTGGTTGTAATGAAAATAAATTTTTTAAAATGAATTTTAAAAAAATTGTATCATTGAAAAAAAACATTCTTAAAAACATTCTAATGAACCTGGACTTAGAGGGAAAAAATTCTTAAAATAAAATAATGAAATAATAAATATTTTTTTGTAAAAAATATTTCTAGATTATTTTAAGTAATAAAGAGTTGAAAAGATAAATAAAACATGAAAAGCTCATAAATAATAGTTGGAGAAGAATTTTTTTTTCGTTTTAATTAATAAGGATCATATAATTTACATCAATGAAAATTTAATTTAGATAATCCTAATAGGAATAGTTATTGAAACATAAACACTTATTGCTTTGGTAAAATTCAATTCATAAAACCGAGGAATGAAATTAATTCAAAGGGAAACTTCAATTCTCTTAATGATATAATATGTGAATATGGAAGTATATACACCGTATAATCCCAAATAAGTTCTTAACATGAATCATGTCTTGATGAGACTATATTGAGATGAAGAACCCTTGTAGTTTTAGAAATCATTAAATAAAAACTTCATAAAAGAGTTAAATATAGATGTATTTTTAAATGCTCATAATTTTCCAAAATAAAAATAATGAAATACATTCATGTTCAGTGTATACATGAAAATAATAATCAATTATTGAATATGGAATATGTCTCACGTAAATAAAACTGAGATGAGAAACCCTTCCCAAAATTCCTAACTTTATGATACCCACTGCTAAAATCATATATAATAAATTTATATACATTATATATTTATAACAGAACCATATTCATACTTATATTAATATATATAACTCTGTTAAAACTTTTAATCACTCTTTTATTAAATATTCTTGTTTAAAATAATCATTCTGGGTGTCCATAGTTCCATTTTTATTACATGTTTTTATTTTTTTGTTCTCGTTCATGAACCATGTCCATCGTTTCATCATTTATAATATCATAAAATTTTCATAAGTATCATATTTATTTACTATATTCACTTTAAAAATATTCATAGTGGGTAATAATGATAAATAAATTACATCTCTTTGTAGAGGAGGTAGTCTGCATGTACACACAAGTGAGGTTTTCAATTTTTTATGGACTGAAAAAAATTAAAGTTAAATAATAATTCACCTTTATAGGATCTCAATTATATTATATATATTATATATATGATTTAAAACCATCTTTATGACCATCCATATAAAGAAAACAATAAAAACGTATCACATCACTTCATTGAAGTAGTAGTCCACACTTACAGAAGAGAAATGTTGTTGACTTAAAATGGATAAGAGGGTATAAAGGTATATAATATTTTATATCTAATGAATGAAAATAATTTTATTAAAATATTATATAATAATTAAATCCATCTATATAACTATCCCTGAGAGGCAGTGATGATCAGATACAATACATTGGTCATGGATATGGTAGTCAGTATGTACACACAATGACATTTTCATTTTTCCAGTGGGATAGATGATAATTAGATAATTTTTTTCTATTAATACAATAAAATTACAGCTATATAACTTTACTAATATCACCATGTTTATATGGTTAAATAAGGTATATAGGATGTAGAAAAAGAAATAAACATAAAATAATTTAGTAAAGAAGATTACCTCTTCTTTAAGAGATTTCATCTGTATCTCTCTGAAAGGATGCATGGTATGGTATTTTAAGAATAAAATAATATATAAAAAATTTATATGGATGTTTATAATAACTATTGGTAGGGATTTTTTGAGGTAATATTTTCATGAAGCCGTGAACACGATAAGAGAGAATGTGACCTTTTAAAGTGAGGGGAGTGGCACACATGTAATTATTATAAACTTTGTAGTAATATAAGGTCAATTTTAAGGATATGTGGAACCAAATTGGATATATTAATAATTTTATATAATATAAGTTATAAATCAATTCATACAACAGGATTTAGATAAGTTTTTATACTTTTTTGACCATTATACCTTTTGTTTAACCCCTCAAGTACCCTTTTAACACTTACCATGGTAACAAGATACTTAGTATTTAAGGGTAAATAATGGATGTATAAAAGCTAAATTGGATAAAAAGATCATAGTTGATGTTATTATCAATCATTTATTATTAATTTCACAAGTTATAAGTTTTTTAAAATTTTTATAAAATAATAATAATAAATTTTTTAATATAAAATGTATTTAACTTCATTTTCATAACTTTTCACATACTATGACTTTAAAAAAATCAAGATTACTATTATGTTAAAATTTTAATACTAAAAATTTTAATTACCATTAAATTTGATCCATTAAAATCATCAATGAATATAATATTTTTAACACACATCACATTTAATATTTTAAAATTATTTACTTTTTTTCACTTGCTTGCAGAAGGTTTGCATCATCAATTCATAAGAGTTTTAGGTAATTATTCCTTTACGAAATGTTTTAAAAATACTATAATTAAAAAATTATTAATCTTCAGTACAACCATTTATAACTATTCATAAAATCCACTTATTCTTATGAAAACATTTTAGATATTTTGTAATATAGAGATATTTTGTAATACTTCTTTACATATAATAATATAAATGTCATTATAAAAGGAAAATGGAACATAATTTTCATATTTCTGAATATATTATATATTTTTTCAAAATAAACTCATCAAATAAAATAAATTCTATCATTGAGATATTTTTAGACTTTATCTTATATATCTGACACCGATTATCTAATTTTACATATTACTAAGTGGGTAATTGTTTACCAATTTAACTATTCACATTAAAAAATGAAATGGCCCTCATTATAAAAATATAACAAGGTGACCCAAAATTTGGAGTACAGTTTATATGATTCATTATAATTGGAAAAAACAATTTTTAATATAAGATTTTAAAATACAATGAAAAATTGTTTTAAATTTTTTTATTACCATTGAATTAATTTAATTATTTGAAATAAAATGATAATTATATAAATTTTTAGTAAGTCAAAAAAATAACGATTCCTTGTAAAAAGTTTCTTAATAGTGTCCTACTTAAAATATTTTTTATTTAAATAAAAGCATCTTTTAGATTACCAAAATGTAAAACCTAAATTTATAAGTTCAACATTTATTTTTTAAATTCATTTTATAAAATATTAAATATGATTTTGGTCTATAAAAAAGGTTTCCTAAAATCTCAATTCACATTTATTCCATTATAACATTAAGAAATTGATATTTTTTGTAAAAGCATCATTTTTATCATTCACCCAAAAAACAACTATTTCTTAAAATACAAAAAATTAGCTTAAGCTAATTTTGATATTATGAATCCAAAAATGATGTTAATTTCATAAAATTTAATATTTATATTTCAAAAAATTATATTTTAAATGAAAAATATAAAATATTTGAAAACCCACATTTATTGAAAAATGAAACTTTTAAACATTGGTTTTTCAGAACCATAGGTGATTTAATTCTAATTATTCAAAATTTATTAGCAGTAATCAATAAATTTCATTAAAGAAAACATGCTAACATATTTTTCATTACGTTTTTACACATATTCATGCCTTCCAAACCAATAGATAGGTTATAACACTCATATTTTAATAATAAATATTCTATGGCATATCCCTGATCATTTAAGATCAATTTTTTCTATAGTACATGATTTTAAACATAGTATTTATTTTGAATAACATACTTTCTAATATTTTGGTGTGTTGCATTCTACATTTCTTTAATAAATTACAACCACACAAGTTTATCTTTTATATGACAAGAAGGGTTTAAAACATTTTCCAAAATAATTAAAAGGATTGGAAGATAAATATAAATAATTGTCAAGAAATACCTTTTATTCCTTACTGATCACATTACACATTGAAAAGGACATTATTGTCTATAATAAGACTAAAAACTTATCATTTCCTAAATATTTCTTAATCCATTAATTTACCATTATGATATTTGTAATTATGAATGGGTTTCATAAATCATACCTTCAAATCCAAGTAATATTATCCACATTGGAATCGATAGATTTGTCTTCCATTTTGTTATGTTTGAGGAATAGTTTTACAACGATGATAAATATTTTGAGAGAAAATACATACTTTCTTTCATTCAATAATTTCATATTTTCATTCTCTTTTGGGCTATTTTCCACCTATCCTTTATGTTATAAGATAAACCAACATGGTGTAATTTTTATTCTTGAATCAATAAAATTACCATTTAACATATCATAAGATCCAAAAAAATATGAAAAATTATTACTTATATTTCATCCCATTAATAAAAACAAAAATATTTAGAATATGTTATTATAATATACAATATTAAGAAAATGTTATACATTAATAAAAAAACTTTAATAATAACACACAATGTTTAACATAAATCATTATAAAAATAATTAACATTCATAAAATTTTAAAATATATTTAGATAAAATATGAAACACAAGATCATAAATTCTTGAAAACATATTATATGAAGATCTACTTATTAATTATCAAAAAATAACATTAATAAATCATAAATGAAATAAAAAAATAGGTATATATCATAGTAATATATTCGGAGAAAGATACCAAATATTTCCTCAAATAACCCAAATATCCATAAAAAACAAAGAAATGATATAATATACTATAAGTTAAATCGATATTTATTCCTCAAACAATACTCCATATAGGAAAATAAAAATATTTTACCTGATTCATATAATATTCCCTATATAGTGAACATCCTCAAAATTAAATTTAAACACTTGGTCACCAAATCAATCTTATATATCATGTATTCCCAAAAAAATAAAAAACCCTTTATTCCCATTAGTCATAATTACCTCATTATCAAAGAATATATTAAACATAAAGGTTTTATGTTTCATTCAACTTATTTCCATAATAACATTATTCTTGAATAATTTCACCATAAAGAACATGTTAAACTTAATAGTTTTATACACTTAAATAACATATTAAAAACCAATAAACATTTCCCAAAATTTCATAAGTTGCATTAAAATCCCATTTCATAAAACATCAAAACGGTATTTATGACTTTATAGTCATGACCATTGTTTTACATTTCATCCCATAATGATCTACTTAACTATTATATTATCCTCATATCATAACTTACTAGTATATAATGTTATCTAAACCCTAATAATGTACCACTTGAGATATCCTAAGACCCATACACATATTTCCTGTGTTAAAGACATTTTTCACACACTAAATTTGGCACCGACTAATATAATTTAACACCATTAGAAAAATTTACCTCATGTTTATAAAACATGTCATTACACGACCTCAAACATGCCTCCCCATATTAAAAATAAAATTCTAAATAGAAATGACCGTCTAATAAATATAGTGGTGATACTACACCATATAGTGAAGAATAAAAATCATTACAAAAAATATAAACATAAACATAAAAATAAAATCTATATGATTAACAAGTAAAAGAAAAATAATCAAAATTCGATTAAGCATGCCATGACATACTATATGTAATTATAGAGTTCATAATTAATTACATATAATAAAATTACAAAATAAAAGACTCAAAATAATGAATCCTAACACCAATCCCAAACCCCATGTTTAGTCTCATATCTGAGATCCAATCCAAGAAAGATAATCAATCAATCAAGTAGAAAGCACATTACCCTGGTCTAGAACACCATCCATGAATTCTACATGGGTACCAAAGGGTATACTAAACATTATTTCAGTAAAACATAGAAGGCCACCACCAATGACGTCTAAAAAATGGAGTACGAATAATCAGTGCATGGAACAACGTGATATATATAGGTATTATTTCATAAATCAACACAGAACTCTAATGTAATCCTACCAAACCCTAAGCTCAAGTTTAAAAGATGGGGTTAGTTGAGACCTACTTTGGCATGATAATGGATGGATATATCCATACTCAACACTATCCTTGTAAATTCCCATTCCATGGACTTGTCTCAAGGCACATTAACCATGCCTACGAAAAGATCATATTCTATGTATCAATTTACAATATGAGAATTATCATGATTGATTCGGTTAAATGTTTTTATTACCTATGCCATGATATAATTATATATCTCATGTGTTAATGTAATATATAATTATTCCCATGCTAGAGTTAAAACATGACCCCCTAGTGTATTACCTATACAAATAACAGTTTACTTATCTCAATTGATAAGTAATGAAAATACTTAACACGTCACAGAAATATGTAAAACATGTTTTAATATTACAAATTAGCTAAATAAATCCAATTTAAATTTATCATGTTACCCCCAAGAGTTTGTATAGATGATGGTTTTCACCAGCTAGTTGGTGGTGTTATCCAAAGGAGCTACATAGCTCTAACCCCCACCGATGGGCGGATGAATTATACTGGCTGGCTGGTGGAATTATTATGGAATGTTTATTTTTCCTTGAAGCCACTAGATAACTAGTGGGATTATTTTAGCCATACCTAGCTACTTTCCCATCCACTAGATGGCAGGTGCATTCCAACAATTAGAAGATGACATTGATGAACTCCCAAAACTAGTTCCACTGTACTCGCAATAGAGGAATGATAATTCCTAAGATAATATTTTCACTATTTTCTTTGATAAGGTTATGATTATCCTTAATGGTAACATTTAAATAAACATCTATATAATGAACATATTTATGTTTAGAATAATCAGGTTGATATATATAAAGATTCAACACATAAAACGTGTCATACATAGTAGTGTAGCACTATGGGAGAGCCAATCAGTTTACCCCTGGACTGATTTTCACCACTATCTCAAATAGATTGAATAACTAATGGAAAAACTTTCTTTTCATATGAATATAGAGTTTCCCCAGCCAATGAGACACCCAAAAAATCTTGATGACCAACCTTGATCTCCATTGGTCATCTTCGATGGTCAACATAATATTTTTTCCTACTCTGTGAGGTTTATAAACGATTTCAGATTAACTGAACCTGCTCAGAAGTCACCTTCATGAGACTAGTCCAAATGAGTGCTAAATCACCTAAATCTTTCTAACACAAATTTAAATGACATGACGTTCCATACAAATATTTATAAGGATACATTTGGCTTGATACATGGAAGATATTTTCATAAGAAAACACCATGAGTGCCAAGTACTTATCTTAAGATACAACGAAGTCAAGAACATAGGATGACAGCATATCCTCTAGAATCTAAATCATCTACTTTGATTATAATTCAGATTGAGTATAATAGGATGTTCCAAAAATCACATTTGATCCCAACACATTGTAAAGGTCTTTATATAAATGTAATGCAATATAGGGATTTCGATCAAAAAATATCCATTGAACACAATGAAATCATACTATCTCCGTCATATATGGATTACCTATATCATCGATAGTGAAGGACTATATTATAGGAAATAAGTGGGATACACTCGTTAGTTGATCCGAATCACCCATACTGCATTATTTTTATGAGATGTCCTGGATAATCTAAACGGGAAGTCAATAGTGATATCACCCACCTTCCATTCCAGATAGGGAAAGTATGAAACAACCCAGCAGGGTGTTGATTCTCGACCATCACTTGCTGACATGTGTATAATCTCCCAAAAAATCTTTTTATCTCTCTCTTAATCCCTATACTCCAATATTTACTATAGATATCATGAAAAATATTTATCAAACTAATATTTAACATATATTTAATAGAATGTAATCCCCATATCTATTCATCATCCATGAACATATAAACCCATATGAGACCATGGGCATGAATAATATCATTTTTGTTAAGGAATTATCCTAGTTGGGGTTCCCCACCATATATTCAATTATCCAAGGATGAACCATCCTTATCAAAATATTTCTTCTTGATGATCTAAACTAAATGAGGGGGAATAAGAAACTAAAATTTTAGAGTTGATCACCCCAGATATTTTGGAATGTCGAAATTAAATTTTTCAAAGAGTTCAATCTACCACCACTCATCATTAAAATATTTAAAATCCAAAAAATACATCTTCCTACTCCAAGCATTGGAAATGATATTTACCTTTCTAGGACTATTTTCCTACTCAAATTAAAGCATTTGCAGATACTTGGCTCACCTCCTCAGAATAAGGTTGACGTCCTACTAAGAAAATATTTAATTCAAATTTTCTTGATCTGTATATACCACAAAACTCTCCCAAAAAAGACAATTCCATCAGATTCTCAGGGATTAATGAATATAGAAAATAATAGATTGTGATTGGGATCATCCCACATATGTGGTCTCAGTTTTATTGAGCCATAATAAATAACTCGATCCTCCTACATAAGAACTACACTTATCCCGACTCAGTATTTTTTGGATTACAAGATATACTCCGAAACCATCTCGGGTAAGGTGAAGAAAAGTGATGAGGTCAACATAATAATTAACTTATATTAATATTTTTCATATATATCATATCAAATAAACATCATACTCTTATTGGTCAGACTAGATATCATTGTTTCCATATAGGGAAAACTTTAATGAAGCACTAATAATATCCACCAAGACCAGGATATATACGAATATAGAAAAAATTATCAGTTCACTTCAAAGATACAATAGTTTTAACTTTATCTAGGTTTTCTGATACTCTATCCTCTATGATAATTTGGTTCATAAAGCGAACATTTTCAATCTATAATGTATATTTAGAATGGTTGGAGTGTTGAAGATGGTCTCTTATATTTCATAGGATGATGTTAACTTACTGGGAATGATCATATCTAGAATGGGAGTACACCAAGATCTCATCAATGAGAACCACCACAAACTTATCTTGATACAGATGGATAACCATATTATTCATGTCCAGGAATAACTTGGGTGCATTTGTCAAACCGAAAAAAACGTTTCTATGAACTAATATAGGAAAAAAATTCTCTTGAAAGAAGATCGTGGTTTGTAAAATCAACTCACCATAAAATGATTGTACACTAACCTCATGTAAATAATAGAGAATGTATATTAAACTATCAACTAATAAATATGAACATCAATGTCTAGAAGGGGATATCAGGTCTTGACTGTTATCGGGTTCAGTCTCTAGAAATCCACACATGATCCAAGTTATCCATCTACCTTCTTCAAAAATAGTATAGGTGGACCACTTGGTAAAGTACAAGGACATACAAATCCCTTATCTCACATATCCTCCAACTGCACTTTCAACTCAAGAATATCTTTTTATGTCATCCTATTGTTTTGAATAGAAATATTTTTAGCACTTCTAACCAACTTGATAGATAACACAATCTACCAATATATTGGTAATATGTAGAATTTTTTTGATTGCCATACCAAAAAAATGCCCAAAATGTGAGTAAAATTAATCTTCTAGGACTCACCATTATATTTTGTAATTTTATATATCTCGAATGTGAGATAATAAAATGTGGGCTGAATTTTTCCTCCATGACCACACTAATGATCCCATTCACCAAATAGATATAACACCCAGATTTAGGAAATAAGAAATTCATCCTCCTCCAATAAAAATCAATATTATCTCTATGCAAAAATAGCTTGTCCACACCCAAAATCAAATATAATCTTATCGCTTTCAACATAAAAAACTCACTAAGGAAATTACTTCCACCAATTTCGATATAACACTCTTTACAACACCTAAAACCCTCTGACTGCAATCTTAATAGTGTATCAATGGCAATAATCCCAACCATGATTCCCATATCCAAACCCAAGCTATTAGAGAATCATGTAGATATAACAAAAATTGGTACTCCTATATCAAATAAAATTAATGGAATAATAGATTACACATGATTCATAACTCTAATAGTGGAAGGTCCTATATTTATAATTATATGTGTAGTTTTCATGATGTACTGTAGATTCATCCCTCTACCATAACTGCCTTCATAAATCCATTGAGGTGTTCCCTCCTATAAATATTGTTGATAGTACGTTGGGATTCCGTACACCATAAACCATCTTGAGTGTCCAATGGAATTCCATATACCGTTCTGGTGAGGGGTAGAAGGGTCCCTCCCAAACACTAATGTGTTCCATGAAACTCATCCATTTCATGACTATTGTGTGATCTTATAGATCTTCTCCAGGTGACCAATTATACCACAACCTCACCAGTACAATATAGGGAAATGAAACCAAAAGTTCATATGGATTCACATACCACACTAAAAGAACTATACATGGACAAACTCTTGAGATTTCTATCCACTCCCCTGGTGGATCTTGCTTCTACCAACTTGGGAAAAATTACCATTAAATTTATTTTTGTTACCCAAGGATGAACTCACCGATTATCCAGCTAAAACAAACCGACCACCACTCACAGATCATTTAAACTTTCCATTGGTGATGAGAGCTTGATTCATTTGATTTGAGTTGTTTTCAACCATAATAACTTATCCTGTTACTTGATATTTTACCAAAGATCATATTAGAAGAAACTTCATTTGGATATCACATCTCTTACAAGTGAGGGATAAATATTCTTCCTATCTATAAAAATAATGTGTATTCCATCACAGACATGCTCCCCAACAAAAGGTTAATGAATACCAAGCCCTTTTTCTCTTTTCATCACTATATAAAACTGACAAAAAAATTCTCTTAAAATCCTTTCCTGATTAGATCCAAATACTAAAAAACATGTATTATACCATCCCATAAATGCATGCACGTTCGTCATAGCATATCAGAAGTATGATTAACCCACCCTTCCACAAGTGTATACAAATTACTAAATATCATCTAGATGGTCTCAATCTAGGAATTTGATTCATGTGGGTATCCCTCCCTAGTGAACGTGGGTGGGTACTATAGTTGGAACTCTCTCATCATATTGGACGTCAAAGGAATGGTGTGATTAGTCATTCAATCCATGGATCTAAAAATACTTATAAAACTATCATAGAGATAATAATGCATAATATTTTCAAGTTCTCTATAATGCCCCTATACTACAATGTGAGGGGTGTGATCATTACCACTCTTCATATATTTAGCTAGAGAACCATGTACAAAAATTTCTATAAAACGGTTAACACGTTCATCATATAATAGGGTAAAAAACATGACCAAATTAAAATGATAATGAAAAAGAATTATCAGAGTTCATTAGTTCACTTTATTTCATGGACTATCACGTAAATATATCATTTTCTGAGGGATTAATTTTATTTATTTTCTTTCCAACCAACATATCAGGTAGATTCATGTTTAATAAATGATTACAAAGAATGAACAATTCATGATAAAGTAGTTTCCTATGTTATTAATATTCTCTATGCATACACTCCACTTTCCATGCTAGGTTATGAGTAAAATATCATAAAATAGTAATATCAAAAATCTAGTACATCACAGAAGGTGAAATAAAATCACAATTGTAACTATCACACCACAAAAACAATAATCCCATTGCTTATGACATGGGTTTACCATCATAAAAGGTTTATATATTCCAATTCATGAGCTCATTATCGGGATTAAACATATACATTTATCTTATCCTCCATTCCAAAATAGTAAAGTAAAAAATACATGATCCTTGTGATACCACTTTGTAATGTCCCAACACTGTTCTGTATCACATGAAAAAGGTGGGTTGTTACAAGACCAAAAATTAACCTCATCATACACCAAAATATATCGACTAATTGCGAGGGTCTAATAAATATAGTTTTGATACTATAATATGTAATGTCCCGGATCAGAAAGCCCCTAAAAGGTGCCCCGTACCCGGTTGGCCACATAGCCTTAAGCGCATTTCACCAAATGAAAGAGGCTACCGACTAGTAGTGAGGTCTTAGAATGTGATAGTGGGGAAACTATTCCTTTATTGGTGGATTTTAACATAGTGGAATAAAATATAAAAATAGAGATAACAATAAACAACATGAAACTAAGGTAAACAACTGATGATTGAAGATCAAGATAGACAGAAGGTATGTAATATAAAAATGATGCAGCATGTCAAATGTTATAATAAAATAGTAAAAACAAGAGACACTAAAATCATGTACAATACAATACCAATGTTTGTTAAAACACAATGAAACTCAGTAACATCACAATGCAAGGCTTGGTCCCATGCTCTTCGTCTCCTAACTAGCAATGGAGTACCTGTGTAGGGAGCCTTATCCCTATCACAACCTGTAGAAATATAGCATGTTTGGGCCAAAAAACATGACCCAAATAGGGTGTGAGAAATAAATCTTAGTAGGAAACCGCCAATGGTTTGTGCCAATCTGTCATTGAATATATGGTATAATAGTGTAAAATAGTAAAATGTAGTAACTAGCAGGAACTCCAAGGTGAAAAACCAAAAGTATTGAAATTAATTTACATTCATTTCATGGTTGTTAATAAATTTAAATTCATTAAATTATATAATTATTGGGATCCATCCTAAGCCTGTCAAACCCCTATGTAATGTAACTACAATAGATACATCGGTAGGCTATCTTAGAAAAGAAGTACAGAACAAATCCAATCTTGTTCTTTGGATTTGGAGAAGCGTCGTCAATCATTCTAGTTCAATATGCTTCAGGGAAAAGCTAGATGAATAAGAATTTCACTATATTCTAATAATGGACAGGCCCAGTGTATCATTATTTCAGTGTACTATAATTAGGGACATGCCTGATGTATCAAAATTTCAGCATTTTATAATCAAGGAGAAGCCCGGTGTATCAACATTTCATCATATTATAATCAGGGAAAAGACCAATTTATCAGAATTTATTCATATTATAAACATGGAAAATCTGGGTGTATCATAATTTCAGCATATTATAATAAGGGACAAGCCCATTGTATCATCATTTCAACATATTATAATCAGGGACAATCCTGGTGTATCAGCATTTCAGAATATTATAATCAAACATGTAAATTACACTAAAACATGGTTTTCATCATAGAAACTCATATGGGAATTAAATTTAACAATATATATCATTATAATCAACCACTAAGAGGGAAAAATTTCACATGATACAAAGGAGTTCATTCAAAACGTATAAACATGGGAAGCACACCCATGGGGTGTACCTAAATCACACATTCCACAATCACATGCTTCAATTTCATATAATCAAATACCTAAACATATTTAGAAAGCAACATGTTTCAATTATAGAGAAAAAAAATCCAAAAAATGGGCTCAAACCATTTGGCACATATAATCGACTCAACATTTATGGAAAGGCACAAGACCACCTACCTCAATTCTATATAACAGATATAAACTGACACTGGCCCTTGAATCCGCCTAGAACAATGTAGATCTAAGAAAAGAGGTAAATTATTCAACATTAAAATACTCTATAAAGATATAAAAACACCATAAAAGGATCTAGAAGAATAAATCTCTTGATGATTCAGTACTAACGGGACCGAAGACACTTCAATTGGGTTTTGGACAATGAAACAGGAGAATGAATTTATTTTGTGGCTCTTTATTCTTCACCTGGCAGCTCTTCTGTCCAAAAGAAATGAAAACAAGGCTACTTCCAATTCTGGTTAGAAAATTAGGAGTACAAGGGATGCATGTTATCATACACGTTGTGTATATAATTTTATTGTTCATAAATTTTCCAACTTATTTTACATGTCCTGCACTGACCTTGCTAACATTACTACACAACATGTACTAGGATGTACATATCGTGTAGTGGATTTTTCTTATCTTCCTAGCCAATAAAAGAACACATGTTATATTCCCATCCTACACTGTTTGACTATAAGGTGTGTAATGAGATACATAGTGTGCACTACTAAAACCAAACACTTTTCCATGTTTATTTGTTTTCTAAAAAAAAGACAATGGAAAAGAAAATGAAGAAACTCCTACCTCATAAAAAGAAATGAGTTCTTAAAAAAATCTCCCTTAATGAAATTCATCCATGAATTTTATTTCCAAGTGTGGTGAAGAAATATTTGAGAGTAACTCTGGCCACTGAGAATGTACCTCGAATTCACTCTCCCAAGTCTCTTCCTGTAATTGGTCATGCTTCCATGGCACCTGTACGAGAGGAACGGACCGGCCTCGAAGAACCATTGTGCTCCTATCAACTATACGAATCTGATTATAACAACCCTACTACTTATAACACAATTAAACATGATTTAATACAAAGAAACCATCTCTTGATAAAAAATATATGATCGAGAGTTCTAGTGTCTTTGGGTCTTAGGAACATTACATAACAATTTAAGACATAAGACACCACATTTTTATAGAAAAATTACTTTACATGACCACTACATTCCCTCGTACGTTTCATTGCATGGGATAACATGAAGACATGAATCAGAAAAGGTTGAGATATAAAGACTAGTAAGGGAGTAAAAAAGGAATATCATGAAGAATACAATACATGTTAGGAAATAGGCATATCAATGGATCGTAAAAGAAACATTAACATAATGACATGATTTATCAAGATTATCCTAACATAAAATTGTAGAAACAACACTTAACATGGTATTAGCATGATCCAAGGCTCATTGAACTTGGAGGATGAGTAAAACCTTATTTCACATGAATTATCATGTGTAAACCCTCATCTCACTTGACATATCAGGGTACTAATCTTTACCCAATGCATTGGAGTGATATCAGGGAACACCCTTCTTAAAAATTTCATTTCATGAATAAGTTTGACACAAGATCATACAACATTGATTCATTAAACATGATAATTTATTCAATGATAAAGGAATGTGGAAATAATACACGAAACTATTACAATAAGAAGTAAATGTGCATAAAGGTGTATACCCTTGATAGAGAAATGGACATTGTATTCACTACACAATGGCTTTGGCTTGGAAAATCGCAATGCAATTTCGGTAACATAACATCGTGACGTAAGAATTCATAAGAATAATTATTGAGAGAGAAAATGTTTTCTCATTATATGTAAAATAAATTTTAATTAAGGGGGTCATATAGATACATGTATCAACAAATGAAATTGAATTTATATTCATAATAAATTATAATTTCTTGAATGTAAATGAGGATAGAGAGATTCTTTACAGAATTTCAGCATGATAACAGGTGTACATGGGAGGCCTTAATGAGAGATAAATGGGTATCTAATCATTCAAACACAAATAGGTATAAATGTGAGAAGTGAAAAATTATACCCCAACATTCATAATTGAAAATAAAAGGAAATAACAATATTAAGAAACTTGGATAAAATGATAAAGGAAAGAATCCCTTGAAAGGAATTTTGATCCCAAATGCTTGGGACATGATTCAGATAGGATTATTGGGAAATTGGGGCACCTTGGGAGGATTATAGAGAGATAAAGGAAGAGGTTCGATGAACTCTAAAGGCTTTAATTGAAGAGGAAGTGGGAGCTTGGGTGGGTTTATATATAAAAGAAGAGGTAATTGTTTATTATTTAGGTTTTGGGCACCACACATTAAAAAAATAAAAACCACAAACTAGAAAATGGTTTTTGCACATGGTTTTTGCAAAATTTTAGTGGAAAAATTTATTTTATAAGGCCAATGACCGAATTTTTTTAAATAACTGGGTTTCTTATGTTGAGGTGAGTCACACTCTCAAGGAAATAAATTTAAAAAGAGAAAATGTTTTATAAGTCTTGGAGGGTCTAATAAAGTTTTGTAAAAGAAATAAAATAAACATAAAATAAAATTACTCTAATTTTGAAACATATATTATCCGAACATAATGTTTATAGTATTTTATTACATAACTATTGGGTCATGATGATGTTATAAAACACATTATATATTTAAACGGTATTTAATTTTTACCCTAAAATTCGACTGTCTTAGAAAATTCTAAAAACTTCACCACTGGATGCATTCAAAGTCTTTATTGCAAAAATAAAATTAGTTTTATCTAAATAATTTTTAAATATGTTAATTTTTACATTTAAAATAAAAACCACCATTTATAAAAAATTCATGGGTTTTGAATTAAATAGTATTCAAACCTTAAAAAAATCACAATTTTATTCATAATAATTATACGGCCATTTATATTTATAAAAAGTATTTTAATAATAATATTTAATTAAAATATTATTTAATTAACAAATCCATTAATTCATCAAAATAACTTTCTTAATTAACTAATAATGCTATTTTTTCTTTAAAAACTAGCTAAAAAGTAACAATAATAAAATGAATGTATATTCTCTATAAAAAATAATATACATCATCATAGTACTAGGGTATCGTTACATAACCCCTTAAAACACCCGCATACTACCGAAGGGTAATGTGTTCGATGGTGATGGACTCTCGGGGTAGCTAGGATAACATTCCTTACGTGGAAATCTCTATCAACATCGACATCTCCCGTAGGCGGTTTTATTTGAGCTTAACATGTTGAAGCTCGTCTTGGGCTAGGTGATGAGCGAATCCCAATGATGCCACCTCCTTTCTGAGCTCTAAAAAATGGGCTTCGTATGGGGGAATTCTTCTAGATGAGGCCATCGCTTCATTTTTTTGAGTAAATTAGATTTCTTAAAGCCCTAGATTTATACTAATCATGTTATCATTGTTCAACATCTATATTAGAAACAATCACAATTATTAACAGAATTTTAAAATCAAAAATCATAAAACCAAAGAGGTTCATATGTCATAAAACTATTTTACATAATAAAACATTTAATTAGATCAAGAGGGACTTTCGTTGATAAAAGTTTGGGCCATTACAATCATCCCCCCTTATAAAATTTCTCCCTAGAAATTTACTTTTCCCACACTAAAACAGATGTGGGTAACTCTACTTCATCACTTCCTCTGATTCCCATGTCACTTCTTCAAAATTGTTGTTTTACCATAACACCTAGATGAGAGGAATTGTCGTATATCATAGAACTTTTTTCTCTACGATCTAAGATCTTAACCGGATTGTCTTCATAAGAGAGGTCATTCTCTAGTGGTACCACATCTGAATTGCATACATTTGATGGGTCAGGTATGTACTTCCTCAATAGTGATACCTGGAATACATAATGTACTTGAGATATGTTCAATGGGAGTGATAGTCAACAGGCCACTACACCAATGTGATTAAGGATCTCAAAAGGGACGATGTACCTTGGAATATGCTTTCCCTTCTTACCAAATCTCATAAATCTCTTAGATGATGATATATAGAGGAATACCATGTCTCCAATATCAATCTCTAGGTCTCGTCAATGATTATTAGCAAAGATATTTTGTCAACTTTGAGCCACATTAATGTGCTGCTGGATGGTCTTAACCTTCTCCACCATTTCTTCAAGAATCTATGGCCCTAGGCGTTTTATCTCCCAAACATCATCCCAATATACTGGTGTTCTTCACCTCTTCCCATACAAGGCTTTATAAAGAGCCATTTTCATGCATGAGTGTAAACTATTGGTATAAGAGAACTCAACCAGAGTAAGATGTTGATCCCATCCTCCTTTGAAGTGCATTGAAAATGCTCTCAATATTCCTTCATGTGTTTGGATAGTCTGCTTAGATTGGACATCAGTTTGAGGATGATAAGCCATAATGATGTTTATCTCAGTGTCTAGAGCATGTAGAAGACTCTTTCAAAACAGAGAGGTGAATCTTGGATCTCTCTCAGATACAATAGATAGTGGGAATCCATGCAACCTTATCATATCTTTGATGTATATCTATGCTAGTTAATCTAATGAGAAATCTTCCCGAATCGCAATGAAGTGTGTAGTGTTTGTAAGACGGTCCACAAAAACCCAAATAACATTGTTTCTTTTGAATATCTTCGAAAGTATGGTGACAATGTTCATGGTGATGTTCCCACATTTCCATGCTAGTATGGGTAATAGTTGCATCATCCCCTTAGACTTTTTCCTCTTAGCCTTCACATGATGACATACCATACACTTTAATGTATAACCAGTGATCTCCTTCTTTGTGTCATCCCACCAATAGTGCTCTCAAATATCATGATACATGTTTGTGTTTCCTACGTGAATAGAGAAATTTGAACTACGCGCATCATAAAAAATTGTCTTATTTTACTATGTATTATATGGAACACATATTCTTGAGCCAAATATCACAATTCCTTCTTCATTGACATTGAACTCTAAGGATGTCCCTTTTTACATAGCTTCCTCCTTCTTTTGAATTCCCACATCATCCTTTTGACCATCCTTTAACCATTTCAAAAGAGACGGTTGAGAAATCAGTTGTGAAAGTATTGATGATGTTCCCTTCATTATTATTTCCATGTCTATAAAATCTAAGAAGATTTTATCCTTTTCAATAATCATCAATGACATAATATCTGGGTCTTTCTACTTAGGGCATCCACTACCTTGTTCGCTTACCCAGGGTGGTAATGGATTGAGCATTTATAGTCTTTGATCAGCTCTAACTATCTTCATTGGTTCGTGTTCAACTCTTTCTATGTGAATATATACATGAGGCTTTTATGATCCATATATTTTTTCACACTTCTCCCCAAAGAGGTAATGACATCAAATTTTCAAAGCGAATATTACTACAGCCAACTCAAGATTATGTGTTGAATAGTTTTTCTCATGATCTTTCAATTGAATTTATGCAGATGAAATGACTGTCATTTTTAATCTACACACAACGAAGACCCTTCTTAGAAGCATCACTAAATACCACAAAATGTTCTCCACTTGTGGGTAATGTGAGAACGTGTGTAATGATATGCTTCCTTTTAAACTCCTTGAATGTTTTTTCACATTCATCACTCTAAAAAACTTGAATCCCTTTCGAGTTTTATTGGTAAGAGGGTTTGAGAATCATGAGAAATTTCGCACAAATTGGGGATAATATCCAGATAACCCCAAGAAGCTACATATATCTGTTACTGATGTTGGCCTCAACCATCCCTCAATTGTAGCTGTCATGGAGGGATCCATAGATATCCCATTGATCATGATGATATGTCCCATCAATGAGACCTACATCAACCATAACTCACAATTTTTGTACATTGTATAGAGATTCTCCTTTTAAAAGTTCTCTAGTACAGTTCTTAGATGCTTCTCATGCTCCTCCTTAGTTTTATAGTGTATTAGAATGTCATATATAAATACTACCAAATATTTGTCGAGGTAATCTATAAAGACTCTATTCATCAATTCCATGAATATTTCTAGAGAATTAGAAAGTCTGAAAGGCATTACTTTGAATTCCTGGTGCTCATACCTTTAAAAAAATTATTATTGGGGATATATTCCTTCTTCAGCCTTACTTTGTAATATCCCAACCGCAAATCCACCATGAATAAGTATTGTGCTCCATGCAGCTGATCAAAAAAGTCATCAATTCATGGAAGAGGATACGTGATCTTTATTAGAATTTTTTTGAGCTCATGATAATAAATCTAAGGGCTTATTGACCCATCCTTCTTCTTGATGAAGAGGACTAGTGCACCCCATGGTTAGGCACTTGGGCATATAAAACCTTTATCTATATTCTCTTTTAGTTGTTTCTTCATCTCCTCAAGCTCCCAAATAGCCATCCTATATGGAGTCTTGAATATTGGCAACGCCCTAGGTATAAGGTCAATTGAGAATTCAACATATCTTCTAAGAGAAAGACCACAAAATTCTTTAGGAAATACATCAGTGAATTTTCTCAAAATAGGCATGTATTCAAAGATGATTTCCTCCTTATAATCAATCAACTGAGCTACATACACATTCTCATAGAGTATTAATATCCACGATTAAGATGATGGTCCTAAAGAAGATTCATCTCCCTCATTTCACTTGTATCGAATCCATGGTCGATTCTCTATATGGAGAGTGATTTTTCTCTCACAAAAATTTATGTTGGATATTTTAAAGGAAATCTATTCAATGCCAAGAATAGTATAAAATTACACTAGATGGAGTATTCTGCGGTTCCCCAGAAGTTTTAGTCCATAGAATATGACAACGGAGGTGTTATATTCATGGGATGCAATTATTTCCCCATTTTCTATACTCACCAACATCTTTACTTCCATGATTTTTGGTGGTATTGGTATTGTTCAACTAAACTTATGGGATACAAAAGAATGCGTAGAACCAGAATCAAAAAGTACATTCTCTATTCATGAATTAATAACTAGAATACCTGTCACCAATTTGTTTTCAGGGTTCACTTCAGCTGTAGTGTTGGAAAAATCTCTCCCTTTCTTCCTCAGAGGTTGTTGGTTTCCTAAAAAAACCCTCGACTTATGAAACTGATTTAGACAGTACCCTGGTTTTTTTGCAGTTGAAGTAATGAATAACGCAATAAAGTTCAAATAGAGAATTCCTCTCCTCTGTCGCAGTCATGGATTTTTCTTGTCTACAGTTAATGGACATGTTCTATTCTCTTCCACACCTAAACCATTTTATCATCCCCTTTATTCAATTTAAGAGGTGCTTCTTTCTTCTCCTATGGAAAGTGGGGTGCTGGATTTTCTTAGGACTATTGGATTTATCCATCGTATGGAAAGAATTGAAGTCCACCTTATGCTTCTTATCCCCATGTTTGCCTGAGATTCTCCAATCTTCATTTCTACTTGGATGGAACACCAGACAACTTCCTCATAGCTATCCATGTCATGAATGACCTGTGCTTTCTGTAGGCTTGTTTTTAGCCCGTTGAGGAAGTGCTAAGCCGTGCACTCAGGGGAAACGAAAAAGCCAGCGGTGTATCATGAAAACGTTTTGATTTTTTCCTCGTACGCTCCAATGGATTATTCTCCTTTTTTCATGAGGTAAAGGAAGTTATTTTATATCCTAATTCGGAGGTTGCGAGGAAAATATTTATCAAAAAATATTTTCTAGAAATCCTTCAATTCCAACACCTTGATCTCCTCCTCATGATTTATATTTTTGATCAATTTACATCATCTATCGGCTTCAACCTCCATAAAATAAGCATCTAGAATAACCATCTATTCTTTAGAACATTGATGTATGGAGAAGATATTTTCAACGGAGTTGATCCGTTGTTCGATGATTGAGGGGATCAGATGATTCATTAAAAGTAGGGGCATTTTTCTCAAGAATCTCTCGATTGTGACATGTTCTTTCTTAGGGGGGTTTAACATTCCTCTTGAGACAAGTCTCTATTCAAATCTAGAGTTAACTAAGAGAGTATCGTGAAAAAGATTGCAATTCCCGCTCCCATGGGATTGGGAATCTCATTAGAACAATCATCACATTGGTCTTCGCATCAGTAGTTAGCATGAGTCCTCCTATTATAACACATTGGATAGAATAAAAGAAAAAACTAGGGGTATCACATAAAGTGTAATCCAAATAAAAAAACATATGACATATAAATAAGTTATATTTCCTTAACTTATGAATGTATAGGCTTCAATATATGTTATCCACGATCTACATCCCAATATATATTCTTAGTGGAATTTTTTTTGTTCCCTTAACAATGGTTCATACTAATCTTGGGAATTTACAAAAGCATATCCCCTAGGAGTGTTGTAACCAAAATTGCATCAAGACCTGTTGTTGTGTACCAGGATACCCTTAGTCAAGCCTGAAACTCCTTGTCGAAGTTTTCACTCCCAGTTACATCAATGCCAGAGTCACCTCTACATTTTTATCTTCAGGCAAGGATTTATTTTCTTGAAAAAACAATTACTAAATAATCACAAAAATATAGGGATGTTTTTATTATTAATAGTCTTATCCATAAGTCTTTCACTAGTGATTTATAATCTTAATCCAAAAATTAACTAATCCTATCCTCTGATACCAACTATAATAACCCTTCTTTTTCGTACACAGTTAAAAATGATTTATTACAAAAAAACATTCACTTGATACAATATATAAGATCGATAGGTATATTGTATTTTGGTCTGAGTAACATTACATAACAACTTAGAACATAAGACACAACATATTTATTGAGAACTTCCTTTACATGACCACTACATTCCATTGTACTTAGCATTGGATGGGATAACATGAGGACATTCATAAAAAAAGGGTCAGCTATAAAGGCTAGTAAGGTAAAAAAAGTAATAACATGAAGAATAAAATACATGTTAGGCAATATGAATATCAATGGAGGAAAAAAGAAACATTAATATAAAGGCATGATATAGTATGATAACAATAACATGGAAATGTGGTAACAACACTTAACCTGGTATTAGCAAGAGACAAGGCTCATTGCACATATAGCATGAGTAAAACCTCATAGTACACTAATTATCATGAGTAAACCCTCACGACACTTGACTTATCATGATACTAATCCTTACACAATGCATTATAGCACTATCAGGGCGCACCCTTCTTAAAAATTTAATTTTATGTATAAGTGTGCCACAAGATCATACAACATGGATTCGTTAAACATCATAATTTATTCCAAGATAAAAAAATGTGGAATTAATACATGAAGATCGTCCATAAATAATTAAATGTTCATAAAGGTGAATACCATTGATAGAGAAATGGGCATGGTATTCACTACACAATGACTTTGACTTGGAAAATCGCGGTGCAATTTCGGCAGTATAACGACGTGACATAAGAATTCATAAAAATGTTTGATGGGAGAGAAAGGGGTGTCTCATAATATATAAATGAAATGGAAAGTACGGGGTTCAAATAGATACATGTCCCAATAAATTTAATCTAATTTAGATTCATAATACCAACTAATTTCTTTAATGTAAATGAGGAGAGAGAGATTCCGTACAGAATTTTGTTATTGTAACTGGTGTACATGGGTGGCATAAATGAGAGAAAAATGACATTTCCATCATTCAAACATAACTAGGGAATTATGGAGGATATTATAAATCATACCCTAACATTTATAATTTAAAATAAATGTACAAAACAATATTAATAATCTTCGATAAAATGATGAAGGATGAAATCACTTAGTTGGAAGTGTGATCCCAAAGGCTTGGGACAGGCTTGAGAGAGGCTTCTTAAAATATTGGTATGCCTTGGGAGGATTATAGAAATAGGAGGGAAGA
The DNA here is from genome assembly GCA_963277665.1 of Viscum album. Classification (NCBI taxonomy): domain Eukaryota; kingdom Viridiplantae; phylum Streptophyta; class Magnoliopsida; order Santalales; family Viscaceae; genus Viscum; species Viscum album. The sequence continues at coordinate 778,954,239 of OY728153.1, read as the reverse complement.
GGTTGGATGAACTCCAAAGGCTTTGAGTGAAGAGGAAGTGGGATCTTGGGTGAGTTTATATAGGAAGGAAGATGGAATTCTTTATTATTTAGGTTTTGGGAACTACACATTAAACTAATCCAAAATAAAAACCAACCCATGGTCTTTTCCCAGGGGTTTTTCTGAAGGGGAGTGGAAAAAAATATTTTATAAGTCCAATGGACAATTTTTTTTAAATAATATTGTTTCTTATGTGGAGGTGAGTCACACTCTCAAAGAAATCAATTTGAAAAAAAAAGTTCTATAAAGTCTTGGAGGGTCCACAAAAGCTTTGAAAAATAAATAAAATAAACCTAAAATCAAATTATTTTAATGGTGAAACATATATTATCAGAACATAATTTTTATAATATTTTATTACCAAACTATTGGGTCATAATAATGTCATAAAACACATTATATATTTAAATGGTATTTAATTTTTATCCAAAAATTTGACTATCTCAGAAAATTCTGAAAACGTCCCCATTGGATCATTTCAACATCCTGATTCCAAAAATAAAATTAGTTTTATCTATAAAATTTTCTAAATATGTGAATTTTTACTTTAAAAAAACTGTCATTTATAAAAAATTTATTGCTTTTGACAAAAATAGCTTTCAAACCTTAATAAAAATCACAATTGTATTCACTATAATTATACAGTAATTTATATTTAATAAAAAGATATCTTGTAATAAAATTTTTTTCAAATAAAATTTAATTCAAAAATCCATAATTTCATTAAAATATATTTCATAATTAACTAAAATGATATTTTTTCATTAAAAACTATTTAAAAAGTTGAAATAATAAAATGAATGTACATTCTCTATACAAAAATAATGTACATAGTCATAGTACCATGATCTCATTACATAACCCCTTATAACACCAACATACGACCGAAGGGTAAGGTGTTTGTTGGTGAAAAACTCTTGGGGTGGCTCGGATAACATTTCTCGGGTGGTAATTCTATCATCTCCCACTACTCCCGTAGGCAGTTCCATTCGAGCTTAACATGTTGAAGCTCAGCTTGGGCTTGGTCAAGAGATAATCCCAATGACGCCACCTCCTTTCCGAGCTCCGAAAAATGTGCTTTATAAGGAGAAATTCTACTGGATGAGGCATCACTTCCTTTGTCTGAGTTAATTGGATTAGTTAAATCCCTATATTTATACTAATCATGTGATCACTATTCGACAACAATATTAACAACAATCACTATTCTTAACGGTATTTTAAAAACACAAATCCTAAAACCAAAGAAATGCATATGTCACAAAAAAATTTACATACTAAGAATTTTTTTTAGATCATGAGGAATTTCCATTGGTAAACATTTTGGTTGTTACATGGATTCTCCTTATAAGATGATTCAACCTGAAGCTCAATCTCTTCAGTTTGAATACTTTTGGACGCGTCTAAGTGATAGTGGCACATTTGAAACACGCGGAAGACATCGTCCATGGATTGATTCCTCTGAGGAAACTACAACTGATAGGAAACCGATCTGAATTGTTCCAAAATTTATAAGGGTATGAAATATTGCAGTGAGAGCTTACCATGTCTCATGATCCTCTTGTGTCCCAATCTCGGTGAGACACACATTAAAACTCGATCTCCAACCTCAAACTCCAAGGGTCATCTATGTCGATCAGAATAAGATTTCTCATGAGACTGTGTGGTAGCCTTCCATTTATGAATCAAGTGAACCTTCTTAGTAGTCTCCTAGAAAAAATGAGGACCCAGCAAAGCTACCTCTCCTACCTCCAGCAAATACAGTGGTGATCAACATGGCATACTATACAAAACCTCACATGGGGCCATTTTAATAGTTATATGAAAGCTATTATTATAAGAGAACTAAACCAGGGATATATGCTTCTCCCAAGATCCCCCAAAGAATAGAACACATGCACACAACTTGTCCTCCAAAACCCCTATTGTACGCTCTGACTGGCCATCAGTCTGAGGATGGTATGATGTTCTCAGAATCACCGCTGTACACAGTGGACTCAGAAAGCTCTAACAGAAACAAGACATATAGTGACATCTCTATCTGAAATGATAGAATGAGGAATCCCATGAAGTATTACCACCTCTCATATATACAGCTTTCTGAGGTCATTGACACCAAAGGTATACATGATCGGAAAGAAGTGAGCGACCCAAGAAAGCCTGTAAACTACCACCCACACAACATCATTTCATCTAGGAGACCTTGGTAACAGTGTCACGAAATCCATCACGCCAACATCCCATTTCCACTCAAGAATGGGTAGCATCTGTAAAACTAAATCCAGCCACTGATGTTCTGTATTCACCTATTAATAGATATAACACCTCCTAAAAACAACAACATCTACTTCTCGCTTCATAGCTGGCCACCAGTAATAACAAAACCAGTCATAGTACATATTGGTGACTCTGGGATGCACTACCCAAGATGAAGCATGAAATTCCCACATCATATCCTCAGAAATATCCCATGGAACCCACACCCATCCATGGAAACAAAAAACTTTATCGTCACCAATCATATATATAGGAGGAGGGCCCTCAGCTGCCACACTCTCCCGTAGAACTAGGCCTTTAAAATCAGAGGGCTACCTCATCCTCACTCTGTCTAGTATGGTAGAGGTAACAACCAAAGATGACTGATAAGTCTATCACTGTCAGTTGTACGCCTCTAAATGCATCTAAGAGAAGAAATCCAATATCTACCACTCCCCACTATCCTTCTTCACTACCTGTATCTAAGTCCTCTTTCTCAGTGCATCAGCCACTGCATTACCTTTACTAGGAATATATGAAATCTCAAAGTCAAATGAGTAATGGTATTATACCCACCATCACTATGTTAAACTCAAATCACACTAAGTGAAGATATATTTTAGACTTTTGTGGTCCGAGTACACAAAAAATGCTCCCCCAATAAATAATTTCTTCAAAAGATTAAAGCATTAACAACTGCATCCACCTGGATATAACGCGTTGGGAAATTTCTCACATGTGGCCATAACTGCTTTGACCCGTATACAACCACTAAATCTCCCTGCATAAGCACTGCTCCTAGCCCAATACTTAATGTATCATAGTACATAGTGTAACTCTTTCCCAGCTCTAGAAATATCTGTATTGATACTAAAGTCAAACATCCCTTCATCTCTTGAAAGGCTGCGTCACAAGAACTTGACCATTCAAACCTCACACATTTATTAGTAAATCCTGTCATCTGTGCTACTAAGCATGAGAAGTCCTATATAAAAACCTTGTAGTAACTAGCTTTCCCCAAGAAACTTCATACCTCAAAATCATTCTTGGTATTATACCAGTTAAATACTGCTCTCACATTCTATGGGTCCACTGATACTCTAGTCTCTATGATGATGTGCCCTAGGAAGTGAATCGGATCCATCCAAAAGTGGAATTTTGTGTTATTATCATATAACTGATGCTCTATCAGTGTATTCAAAATGATCTCAAAAAGTTTGGAACGACTGTATCAATTGTGACAATACACCAAGACATAGTCTAAAAAAACCACCATAATGTAATCTAGGTAAGGATGGAACACACAGTTCATCAACGCCATGAAAATTGCTAGCATGTTTGTGAGACCAAATGGAATACCCAAGTACTCATAGAGTCAATACTTATTATGAAAGGATATATGAGGTACATCTATTGGTTGAAAACATACCTATTGATATCAAGACCTTAATTCAATATTTGAGAACACTCGAGCTATTCATATTTGATGAAACATGTCATATATCCGTGGTAAGGGATATATGTTTTTAACCATTAATTGGTTCAATTTTTGATATTACACACATATCCTAAGGGTACTGTCCAACTTTTTTGCAAAAGGACTGGTGAACCCAAAAGTGAAGTACTAGGTCGGATAAAACCCTTATATTCTAGATCTTTCAACTACCTCTTGAGATCTTGTAACTACACCATAGCAATCATGTAATGAGGAATAGATAATGGTGTATAACTTGGAACTAGATCGATATTGAACTCCACCTCTCTAACTGGAGGTAAGCTCAAGAAGTTGTCCTGGAAAATATCCCTAACATGATCAACCACTAATGTAAAATATGCTAGACATGTTCTTTGATCATCCAGATATAAAATCGCAATCTATACTGTCATTCCATCTATCCCACAATGCTCAGGACCAGCTCGGCTCACCTGGACATCTCATTCACCCATGTATAGAGAAGACCCACCCTCTGGTGACGTAAAGCTCACTGAGTGGTGATAGAAATCCACAAAGGCTCAAAAAACCAGTCAGTCCATTCTGAGAATGAAATAAAATCTAGTCATCTTTATGACGTATAGGATCCATAGAAACTAACACCCACCAATCTCAAGGGGGAACTACTTTCATTAAATCTCACTTTTCTTTCTAATCCCTAATGAAGTTTCTAGCATAAAAAAGTACTCAGAAGTATAAATATAATACACAAATATCTCAAAAATGGTCACATATATAAAACTATGAGAAACTCTAGTATCGACAAAGTGTATAAGATAAATGGGATGTTGTTATAATAGTACCTCTGATAGTGGATGTTCCGGGATAATACTTTTATTGGGTCTGTTTCACTCTATATGTATGACCTGTACCGCAACCATGTGACACATCCTAGCTACCCTGAACTGACCCACCCTACTGTCACTATTATCCTGGGTTATGGCTACCACTTCCATTCCCAGCGCCTTGGCCTGAACACCCCAACATATTCTAGATTCTAAACTGCTGAGAAGATATTGACCCTGCTCCTGTACTTTGAGTCTATACAAAACCTCACTCACTTTCCACTAGTAGACGTTCCCATAGAAGTGCTGTAGATGACCCATCATAATGCAATCTCGAAACTCAACCAGGTCTTTTAGGAACTACGGTTTAGTATGCCCGATAATTTCTCACTCGTATCACCACACCTGGATATAGAAAGATAGTTTCTAACTTCCCGTATCCCTATAAGAAAACTCCATACGACGCTTTGTGTTTCTGGTCGAGACAGTACCATACCTTGGTGTTGAACAACCCTAGCTCGCACCCCCAGATTCCTATAGGTTGTGTCCGGTAATCAGTTCCTAATTCACAATGTAATGCACATAAGGAAACCTGAAAATGTTGTACTAATTTCAAATTTCGCACTAAAGACCATTCTTAAATATCCCCTCTCTCAATTCCTGGTCACCTAGAAGAACAAGTGGAAACCACTGAGGTTCTGAATTGCAGGAAGAATAGTCCATCACATACATAATACCCTACTATTGATTCATGATCTCAGGGGATCGATCATCCCTAAGGGTTTCAGGAAAGAATTAGTCATAGAAGACTATATAGAAGTCTCCCCATGTTGGGTCCCGATGGAGCTCTATTTGCGTGATTACATCCCACCACCTCTTGGAAGAATCATTAAGCATATATGTCGCAGGCTTCAACCTCCTCTCAAAAGCCATCTCCAGATGATTTGAGATATCCAGCACTAATTCCATCCAAGATTCCATAGCCTATGGTCCACCATCCCATGAAAATTTAGGTGGATGCTACTTCTGGAATATATGCGTCAACTCTTCCATAGATGTGGAAGCCTGTGGTGCTGCCTAGAAGGTCTGCATGAACCTCAAAAGCCATCTCAAAACTATGTGTCTTCACTCGCATCTGGTATTATGGCTAGTGTCATAGCTGGAACAACTGAAGGATCCATCGGTAACCCATAACCTACCATTTCTAGAGCACGATCATCACCTCTCTCCTAGCGTACATCTCATGGTTGTCACGACAGAATGACACTACAAAGTCCAGCACACACACCTCAGTACCGACTTAATGAAAAAGGAACTATCACTCAGAAGTGAAAGAACAAAACAGGTTAAGAAAAACACTCATTTTTTTCATAATAGGAGTACACAGTGTGTATTACCCCTTACATAGTGTGTCCTCCTTGGCCTTTACATGGGCACGTACTTCTTCCCAACATGTCCATGTAACACCCCATGTACACGGGGTGTTCCCTAAGAGACACAATTTTTAATTGAGTTTCCTTCCTAACTAGGTACTTCTACATGTCTAGAGCCACACAGTTATGCCGATGTAAGACTACATGAAGTGTTCACCCTCGAAATGGAATGTACAACTATGTTTTAATCCACCCGTCTCATTAGTCACACGACTGAATACACGATCAACTTATACAAGACATGTACTCAAAGTACACGTCATGTTCTACTCAAAGTACACAGTGTTTTCTACTCAAATCTCGAAAACCCATGTTCGCTTCTCACATGGTAGGTTACATGGTCATAGAATACATGGCATGTACACATGATACACATAATATTATTCTTATATTTTGGAATACATTCTTCTTAGAACAGGAAGAATTCACGACGTGTTAGGCTAGACTACACATCGTGTATACTTGGTTTTTCAGGACAGAAACTCAAGATTGGCAAAAAAACCAATTCCTACAAAAACCAACTAGTGGGATGCCAAATTCCAATCCATGAAGGCCCATAAACCCCACATATCAATGTTTTTAACCCAAGTAGAACGCATCATAGGGAAATTTATTAATAAAATGCTCAGTCATGATCTGATAAATTCTAGTCCAAGAGGGCCCATACACCTTAGGAACCAAAGTTTTTCATCCACTCAATCCAAAGCATAGCATTTACCAATAATCCTATCACAATAGTAGGAATAACTATCACATCATATATCACAACAACATGTGATAACTATTTCATTCTAGATGGCATGACATAATGCATGGAATGTTAGTTTAATAAGTGCATATATGATGCATTGGAAAACATACCCTCATCTCATCGAGTTGAAACTAAAACAGAACCAACAATTGCATCAATAATAATTGCATAAATCATGTTCATCACCCAACGGTGAAATCTAATGACCTATAATCTCTCAAAATCTATATATCACAAGTCAATTCGAGGCAATTTGGATTTTACCTGTACGTGGGGTAGCTCCATCCGGGCACAACTAATTACCAAATACCCATTCCTTTCTATCCCTATCTATAGGCTAGAAACAGAAAGTCAAAGCAGAAAATAAACCCTCTGACACCACTTTTTGATTTCCCAGATCTAGATGCTCTTAAAAGGTGCTCCGTACCCGGTTGGACAAATGGACTCAAGCACTTTTCCCCAAAATCCAGAGGCTATTGACTAGAAGCGAGGACCAATGGTGTGATAGTGGGGAATCTATTCCCTCAATGTTAGAGTGTAACACATTGGAATAAATAAAGGCAATAAATGAAGTAATAAACATTAAACATTTGAGGTAAACAACTGAAGATTGAAGAACAAGATATCCAAAAGGTATGTAATATCAAAATGATATAGCATGTCACATGTTCTAAGAAAAGAACAGAAAAAATATACACTATAATAACGTATAATACAATACCAATGTATGATAAAACTCAATGAAACATAGAATCATCGCAAGCCAAGGCTTGGTCCCATGCTTTCCTGATCCTAGGTAGAAATTAAGTACCAGTGTAGGGAGCTTTCCCCTATCACCACCTACCACAATTTAGTCTGTTTGGGCCAAAAAACATGACCCAAATAGAGAGTGAGAAATAAATCCCAATATAAAAACACCAAATTTTAGTGCTAGTCTATTTGTGAGTATATGCTATAATAGTGTAGAATAGTAAAATTCAGTAACTAGTAGGATGTCAAAGAAGAAAAAATGCATGTACTAGAATTACATTACATTCATTTCATGTTATTTAATAAATTGAAATTCATTGAATTATATAAGTCTCAGGATCCTTCCTAAAACTTTCAATCCCCTATATAAATAACTACAATAGATACCTCAGTAGGCTATGTATGAAGAAAACTACAGACTGAATCCAAGATTGTGGTTTGGCATGGAAGACACGTTGTCAGTCATTCCAGTTCAATATGTCATAGTTCCAAGACTGATGAATAATAATTTCAGTATATTCTAATCTGGGACAATCTTGGTGTATCATAATTCCCGCATTTATAATTTGGGAAAAACCCAATGTATCAGCATTTCAGTACATTATAATCTGGGACCAAACTAGTGTATTAGCATTTTAGCATATTATAATCTGGGACGACCTGATGTATCAGCTTTCTAGTATATTATAATCAAGGACTAGCCCAGTGTATCATCATTTAAACATATTATAATTTGGGACAAGCCTGATGTATCATCATTTCAGCATATTATAATCAGGTACATGCATGGTGTTTCAACATTTCAGCATATTATAATCTGAGAGAAGCCCAATGTATTATAATTTAATCATTTTATAATCCCACATGAAAATTACAATAATACATGGTTTTCATCATAGCAACTCATGTGGGAATATCATATAACAATATATATCATTCTAATCAACCCCTAAAAGGGAAAACATTCACAATCTTCCAAAGCGTTCTGACCAAAAAGCTAAACAGGGGAAACACACCCATGGGGTGTTCCTAAATCACACATTCCACAATCACATGCTTCAATTTCATTTAATAAAATTTATAATCATCATTAGGAATCAATAGGATTCAATTCTAGAGTAATAAAAAACCCTAAATGGGCTCATACTATTTTGGCACATATAATCAACTCTTCATTTAACTCATGGCACAAGACTACCTACCTTGATTCCATATAACTAATAAAAAATGCCAACGACACTTGAATCGGCCTAAAATGGAATAGATATAATAAAAGTGGTAATCCATTAAACCTTAAATAACTCTATCAAGAGACAAAATCACCAAGAATAGATCAAGAAGAACAAATCCCTTACAGATTGGGTTCTAACGAGACTAACAACACTTGAATTGGGTTATAGGCAATGAAAATGAATAAGGAATTGATATTGCGTCTCCTTGTTCTTCACATGGTGTCTTTTCTGTAAAAAAAATGAGAAAATGAGGATACTGCCCGTTTTAATCCAAATATTTGGAGTAAATGGAGTGTATGTTACTATAAATGGTGTGTATATCATTTTACTATTCATATAATCACCGACTTACATTTGATCTCCGACACCGACCGTGCTGACAGGACTACATGAAATGTAATAGGAAGTTCACATCATCTAATGGATTTTTCTTCTCTTCATGGACAAAAAAAGCACAGACTGTGTATCCCCATCTTATATGGTTAGACTACACTGCGTGTACACAAGATAAATGATGTGTACTACTAAAACATACCATTTTTGTATTTTTACTTGTTTTCTCAAAAAAACTCAAAGGAAAAATAAAATGAAGAAATCCATACCTCATAAGAGGAACCAAGTTCTTACATAATATATAGTAACTAATATTAATCATACCATAAAACAAAATAAATATAGAAATATTAATCAACTTCAAAATCTAAATAGGTAAATGTAAAATAATACAAAAAAAAACATTTCATGTCATACTATATTCCAAAATAAATACTATACTAAAATACATATAGGTAAATAACTAAATAAAAAGCTCAAAATAAATAAATCTAACACTAGTCCTAAACCCCATGAGTGGTCTATGATTCTTTGGACCGACACTCCCAAATCATATTCTCATAGACTTGTACTTTATATATTTTCTCTGATACTATTTGTGAAAGGATATATATAACTATCAACAATATTAAAATAATTAATAAAAATTTATTATCTTAATTTTTATGGATTCATTATGTTTTAGAGCTTAATATAATTTAGGAACATCCTAAACTAATACAACCTAGGTTCATTATATAATGTATACAATTTTCCATTTATATAGGAAACTAATTAATCCATCATGAGTCTTAAATGTCTCCCACAAATAATTCAACATGTATTATCCATATAAACACGTAATGTGTATTAATAATTTAAATAACCAAGGGAATGGAATGATAAGGAAGGTTTGATCTCATAATCACAACAAGGGAATTATATAACTGAACCAATCATGGAATACATATTTCATAACAAATATTGATGTAATAGTTATACAACATGAAGCCATTATCAAATTGAAATTCAATGAATGATATATAAATGTAAATAAATTAAAAATACCCATAAGTTAATTTAAAATCATACTGTGGGAATGCATAATGTTGAAAAAAAAACTTGTATTCAAGGCCTCATTCTAAGACGACATACATGTCCTAGTTAAATCAGTTAAATCATCCTACTGACAAGGAATTGATCCAAAATAATAACATATCTTGGGAAATGGAATACATGAAAAATCAACTTATTTTGTCTCATGAGACCTCCTAATACATTAAGAAATTATACAATGATGACACCACACATTACATGTTTTTGACTAATGCATTAACCATATGTTTCAATCAAAATATTTCATAAAATTACATAATAATCCCTTGGCTTAATAGAAAACAGGCTATCTATATAATAATGATTACAGAGTATTAAAAATTTATCAACATGCATTATTATCCAATAATCCTAAAGAGTTTCAATACTTATCCCTATGTAAATATGTGGATAAAAATATCATAACACATCCCTTGAAAGTATTTTTTTGTCAAACAATACAAAGTCAACTTCATAAGAATCATTTGTATTGATAAAGAAATGTACGGTACAAAACACTTTTCCTAATGTTAAAAAATAACTCTTGTAGGTGTAAATAATCTAATGTAAATTCTATAAAATGTGATGTTCAAACTATATAGGGTAATGTGTGTGCTGATGATTCAATACTGAAATAATATGACCATAAAACATCTATTGAAAGAAGGTTAATCGCAATCAAAGAACATATCCCTAGAACCAAGGAATATAATTTAAAATTTTTAAGTAGTAGGAATGTATATCCCTAAAAAATAATGAGATAATTCCACAAAAATAAATTCAAAGGGAATTATTTTCGCAAATTATTCGAAATAAGTTTAAATAATAATCATAACATTGTGAAAGAAAATTGAGTCACAAAATATCCTCACTATCATGGAAATAGTTGAATATATAGACACTTGAATAAGGTAACATGATTTGGAAGGGAAATACCATATATAAAAATTATTATGATAAAAATAAATCAATGGTTGGTATATTCACCATTAAATGGAATGATGGTTCCCAAAATGATTTATGTCTCAATGAATGAGAATTGAGACCAGTGAAACACTTACGACTTTAGAAATGTTCAAATAAAAACCCTTTGAAAGAGAGGAATTGTATTTAAATATAAAAAACCATGATCAATCGATTATTCATGATATTATATCTCAAATAGGTAGTATATACACCACATAAATGAAATTTAGTACATAAATACAATTATTTTCCCAATTGAGGATATTGAGATGAAAAACCTTACATATTATTCCTAACATCCATAGAAATACTTTGATATCATGTATCAAAAAAATTTGTATATAAATAAATTTAGTCATTACCTTACCCATATCCATTTGGAATTAAAATTTTTATAAGTAGTCATTTTCTATAAGAATTCTTTAGATTTTCTTCAATGGGTATTTGTTGTTTTGATCATTTATACTAGTTCTATAATAATGTCATCATTATTAATTATTTTTATAAATTTCATCATTTATATGGTATTAATTTTACTACTAAGGAATTTTTTATATTCATTTAAGTTGTTCTAAAATCATTTCATTAGTTTTTCAGTCCTTATCCATGTAGATGAAATCGAGAATAAGTATGTTCTGGTGATAGTTGATGATCAAAGTGTGTTTTCTAAATTAATGAATTAAATATTTATATAAATATCATGAATAAAAAAATCATTATCATAACATTTATATCATATTTTACCAGTGATTAGATTCCCATATTCATTTAGGATATAATTTCAGTGTATTTTTTAATATGGTGGTCAAACAAGCCCAAACATGAAAATATCTCATTTTTATGAATGATTATGAGTTGTCTTTGTTGTAATATAATTACACCAAGAGCATAATGATATTATTTAGTGTTTATTAGAGTGATAAATAATAAAAATAAAAATGATATAGAGGAATAATTAATTGATATTAAAGGATTATAATATTTGAATAAAATATTATATTCTTAAAACACTAATTTAAAAGGATTAAACTAATAATGATTGATTATTGATCATATCATCAATAAGTTCTCCATTTTTTTAATACCATATGGTTAATATATCATAAAAATCAAATTTATCTTTTAATAATATGATGAAATCTCATGGGTTGACCGAACATATCACCACATTTGGATTACCACATGGCCTCAAGTGAACTTCCCCATATGCCAGATGATTCCTACTACCGGTGAGGGTTTAAAGGATACATTAGGGAGACTATACAGACTAAACATTGGAAAATAATAAAAAAATAACAAAAACCCTACAAGGATAAACATGAGAGAACAAAAAATAAATAAATAATTAAAATAATTATATAATAAATTTAATATGGAATTAAATCATATGTACTCAATAATAGAAAATTTACACGTGTAAGTATCCAATTTGGACATCCACACAAACAAAATAATAAACTAAAAATAAATACATCAGGTTATACTATAACCACTGATCAAAACAACATTCTCGGTCTCCATGATGCTTGAGCTTCACAAGTATGATCCCAAGACTCCAAACAAGTGGCTTTACTCAATCACAAAACATGATCTATAACCCTATCCACCATAAAACATATAATCCAAACTACACGCAGGAATCAGGTATTCATAGTCATAGTTGAGAATGAATAAGGGATGAGAAATAAATCTCAATATGACACCCCCAATGGTGAACCTATATTTTATTATCTTTAAAATTAGATAAAAACATGATTTTATCATTTTAGAAAAATACTACAATAGGTGGCAAAAAATATACAATTACATTAAAAGAGGACATTAAAACAAAGATATTAGCTAACTATGGTTCTTTCATGACACCCAAGGTAAATATTCCTCTTATCTAGTGCATGAAATTTATTTTATAACATGTGTATCACCCTTTCACATGACATCTTGCACGTTCAATAGTTCTACATAAGAGGTTCAAGAATTCTAAATGATAATGAATGAATTATTACGCACAAGGTATAACCATAGGATTTGATATGTAAACACAGACTACCAATATTTATGAATCCAATGGAATGATCATAACTAGTGATAGATCTACCTTCAAAAAATATAAGATACTATTATGTCTTGAATTTCAAAGAATAAAATTCATGCTCTAACATGAACCCAACAGATACGCCACCCCATGGGCTACATCCCAATAGACCCAACAGATGCACTTACCTATAGGATCCCATAACATTACTAAGATCTCCAATAATCCATGATAAATATGCCCTCCACATATGGTGTATATTCAATTAGAGGGGGTTTAATCATCCACATCTTCCATTAGATCTATATGACCATCTAACAAAAACCAAAAAATATAAAAGAGAAACAAGTGATAAATTAGGGTCATTCACTAATTGAAGATATCCTAAAGGTCTCCCACACAATCCCAAGACTTGAGATGAAACTGGCTCAAACGTCTTGACCAACGGCCACCAATGATCCAACTATTGAACCAAAAATACAAAAGCTAAACTAACATCACAGATAAACTCTCAACAAATCAAAAAATAGGTATCACTTAGTCCCCTAGATTATAAAAACCTAATAGAAAAACCACAAAGTTATTTTAATGACCCACCACATGTATAAAAAAACACATGGCTCCCATTCCCCCTATGGTCACAACATAAAGTGACATCCAATAAGGGACTCCCTTACTGCACCTAAGATCTCAGGTTATGCCCATATAAATTACACAAATATACCAAAGTCCACAATATCACCAGGAAACCTTATAAGGTATTCTTCTCTCTCATAAATTGAATGGGAAATTTTCAGTGGTATAACATCCACAAGAGGCCATCAATGGCCTCCATCTGATCCATAATCAACCATGTGCCTCCAAGGGAATCCAAAAGAAAGATCAAACCTAAAAGGGAATAAAAAATAGTCTTCATAAACTCTTTATAAATAGAAAACCCAAATGATTTTCTCATAACAACAAATCCTTAGGGAAAATCCCATCATAAGAAAATTTTAACTTACTTTCCCAAAAAACAACCCATCCTAGGGTACTACTTCACCCATAAGGGAATCCAATGAAACACCATGTCAGACGTGAATTCTCAATAGTTTACTATAGTATACACTAACCACATGACCAGAAACTACCCCACAAGGGAATCCATAAAATACATTATACTCATCTCAAAATCACAATGGCACCCAAAAAAACTACCATCCCATGATGTCGGCCTAGTATAAAGGCTCCAATAGATCTGATCCTCATATTATGATCTAAACCTCACTTATATAACATTAAAAAACTAGTCCCACTATCCAAGGATAAACGGAGATATCCTCATATATAATAATAGATCTATCCATTAGAGATCAATATCAAATAATCTTAAAAAATCTATTGAGACTTCCACAATCCAAGACCACTACCTAGCTTACAACCCTCACTCTAGCCTCTCAGATCATAAGTAAACCAATTGAAGGATTTTGAATCCATAAAATGAATAATTCCTCTCATTAATGCTCCAAAATGAAAAAAACAATCTAGGAGGCCTCTAAATACTGGAAAAATTCCACCATCGTGATCAACATGAAAAAATTCTCATCATTGAATCCTCTTACGTTAAATTCTGACATATGGGTAAAAATGATAAAATTTATGAAGGGAGAAAATGTACACATAGTGTACATTGTGTACATAGTGTCTACATAAGAAATTACTCCTTGGACATGTGTTATAGGCCACTCAACATATAATTTTTAAAAGTACATGAATTGTCTTACCTTTAAACGGTGTGTACCCTTCCCAGGGTTCCTACCAGTGTACCTCATCCGCACTCATTGTGTAAAAAGTTAGACATCATGATTTTTAACAACTACAGGTTGTTTTTTCATCATAAGGGATACATGAACATTCCCCCAACATATGTTCATTCCTTGTACATCACATGGGATGTCGTCGGATGCCCTACACTACCTTGTGCCCTCGACACGGGGTGCCTGGTTGAGTAATCTGCCACACCCTAAGCCACCCCTACATAGAGTGTACATTTGAGTATACATTGTGTTCTCCCAAAAACATTATCTTCCTAAAATATTTATAACAATGAATTATGTTTTTATAAAACACACGTTGTGTACATGGGCTTCCCTAAACAGAAAATACCCAAGATGTACTAAAAATCCCTATTTTCCCAAAAAAACTCGATGAGGGATCTCATGAGATCCCAAGAATAATAGAAAAGTATATAAAAAATAAAAACAAATAATATATGGGGTTCTGAGTATAAAATAGTAAAAATGTCACACCTTAGGGAGAAAATGTCAGAAAATTCATGCTGACACCACTACATACAATAGTTGAACATTTATTCTAGCCCCAAATAAAATCTTTGAGCCGTGATTTCGCATCTATCTTCCTCTTATATACTTGTAAATCTCCTATTAATGTGAATAAAGATCCCATGGGGGTTTATGTGATAAGGCGAATAAAATAAATGATGATGAAAAATGAAAAAAAAGAAACAATTAGAAAAAATAAAAATAAAAGAAAGGGGATCAGGACTTTTCCTAGTGACCATGATAGATTTATGACTCCACTTGAAAAATCACTCATTCTATTATTAAGTTAAAATATGAAAAAATATAATACATTGTATAAAATATTTCACCAAACAAAAAAAATGAAAAATTAATATTTAATTAATTAAATATTAAATATTCTGCGACCAATCGAATGGATCAGATTATCACCAAAATTATATCCTAGGGTAATATCACTATTATAGGACCAATGTAGTGGTAAATAAAATTCTAAAAGATCATATAATTTGAGAAATTATTCTTTTACTATATAAATATACCCATAATAATATTATAATTTCTCTTTATCTTCATTTCTCATGCTGACTCGGGTCATAAAAAACTCACCACCATAGATGCTTCTAACCCTCAATTAGACATGGTGGTTATAAAACCACCTTCATCTCAACCATGAATTGGCATAAATGAATCATTCTTCACCATACAAAAACCAATATTACAGAGTCTATTACACTCTCTTAATGTTATAGGAATTTGAACATGATTAATTTGATGCTCCCCACCATAGAAGTGTCCTTATCATTTTCCCACTACATAATGGAAAACCAAACGACCCACACTATGAGTATCATTGAAAGTAATGGACAGGAAATGAAAAAAACATAGACATTTTTTAGCACTAAACCACAACAACCAATTATTATCCTTGAACAAGGAGAAACAACCACCTATACACTCAAGAAATATCATAAAATGAGGCTCACACCCTCCAATTGATAATTGTTCACTCCCCACCACATATATTTTATAAAACAGATATCAAACATGAAAAAGGAATCACACTCACATGATCAAAGTCCTAATGAATCTTGTTCAACACACCTAACACCACTGACCTTTCTCTTCATATATGGAATCTCCAACAAACCGGAGCACCCTCAACACTCTACTAAAATAATAGGGAAATTCTCCCATGCTATTATGAACCACCCGACCACCCTTTTTTCAGGTATTAATCAAAATCCACAATTATCAAACCATGATCTCACAACACTACCCAAACAATAAAAAAATGAATAGGGCTAGGTGTCTAACCAAAATTTCCTTCTTAAGACATTAATGAGACATGGAGCACTCATAGTAATCCACTTCTCATGCACAAGGAAACATTATGACAAACCACACCATGGTGGAAGAATACCTTAACTACACCCCCATGTATGAACACACACACCAGCCAAGACATATGTGATAACATGAACAATGACCCCACCACATGACCTATTAGATAACATAACTAAAGAACAAATCCCGCAAAAGAAACCCAAACCTTGGACCTTAGGGGAACCACTACCTCAGGGGGACTCGATCGCAATTCAAACATCCATAAACTATTATTTCACTCATTGAGCCACCAAAAGGATGCTCAAATACAACACTATACCAAAATAAACTCCATGCCTCCCTTGATTATGGGAATTCATCTATATCACTAGTGAACATCTCTCTAAAATATTTACAAGAAACGTCTATTGAAAAAAAGATACCTACATTTTAGTTGAGTAGAAATCCTCTGAGGAGATATATGTGATACAATATTTAGGTCATTATAGATTCATTAAATGAATAAAATCTATCATCAGTGAAATCACATAGAGATACAGATATCTCATTTCAATACAAAATTCCTAGAATTATTCATGAACAGTAGCCTCTTTTCCATGGGCCAAAAGCTAAAAACGTTTTCAGACTATCAATCTATAAATCCAAGTGCATCATACTAGGTTAAATAAAACAACCATAAAATAGAAACCAATAACAAAAATACCTTTCCTTGTAAACATAAAATTTATTTTAGCAATGGTTTTTGTGATACACCAGTTTGATATCCATAAATAGTTCTAACACCTTCCTATAACTTCAAACTCTTTACACAACATAAAACCAAAACTCCTTTGCTAAAATTCTGTAATGAACCATCTCTGGTAGACCGTAAACATCACCTAATATGGATTTACATATGGCCTCAAGTTCACCTCCCAAATTCCAGTGGCTACCAACTAAAATAGAGGTTTAAAAATCTAGTGTTGAGAGACTATATCCCCACTTTAGAGTAAAATAAATGCAGAAATAACCAAAAAAATACAAACGGATAAACCTCATAGAATGAAAAATAAATAATTAGAAAAATAATAAAGAATAAATAAAATTCAACATAAATTCATGAAAACTCAAAAATGAAAAAATACAAGAGCTAGTCACCAATGGGGTCGACCATGTATACAAAAATAAAAAAACTAACAATAGAAATATTATGCTCTATATACAACATCGATCCAAAGTTCGTACTCGATATCCCTGAATCTAGAGTTTTACAAGGATGATCCTAAGACTCTACAACATTTTCTACACTCATTATAGAAACAATGGGCCTCATCCCCATCCACTTCACAACCTGGGATCCAACCCCAATGTAGGCATCAAATCTGCATGCACATCTAGGGGAGCATACATGGGTAATAAATAAGTCTCATCCAGCCACCCCAGATGAAGAACTTATAATTTGGTGTCAATATTAGTGAATGTACACATGATATTCCCAAGATAACTGATGACAAAAAATAGATTAAATAAAGGTAAGAAAATTTATAGATAGGGTAAACAAAAATAGAGAAAAACTGCATGTTCTACCCTCACACCATAGAAAGATAAACCCTCACTCAATCCCTTGCCAATGATTTATTTCACATAGATCACCATGTTACATGAAATCAGATATGTTCTATAGATCTACATAGAAGAACCATGTTTCCAAATCAAAAAAGCACAAACGTCATACCCTAGGGTGTTACCATAGGCATCTACATGACAAAACACAACTACTAGGCTCCAGGGCTCCAAAGGTATAATCCAAACCGATAGTAGATCTCCCCCCACATGTCTAAGAAAATATTAGATAAAAAAATAACTATTGAAAAAAATGGGATCCAACATGGACCTATAAAATACACCACCCTATGGGATCTATCCATGTATACCTGGTGGATTTACTGCCCTATGGGTTCCATACACAAAAACATGATCAATCAAAATTAATGGAAAATAAAACCTATATCTTACGAGAATACATACCTAGTAAGGTTTTATTTATATAGATTTTCTATTGGGTCCCTAAGATTGTCTAACCACCACCATTAGACAAAGTATATATCCATAACACAAATCATGGTCGACACTCAGTCCAAGATATCTAATGGGTCTCCACATATCACAAATGTATTGAGAAGAAAGCATTTGAATCATCTCATAAAATGGCCCCCAGAACACGGGTTGATCAAACTCTTAAAACCAATATCCAAAATCTAAACTTGTGGTACCGATCAACTTTCATCCAACCATGAAATGAAACTCCTTTATTCCCATAGATCATAAAAACAAATAAAAAAACAATAATTGTTTCTAAATGACCCATATGATGTATTAATAGAACTTGAGGCTCCCACATTTCATGGGGTCACATCAAAAAGAGATTTCCTATAAGAGACTCCATAACTGCACCAAATAACTCAGAACTTGTTTATCAAAAGATCCAAAAACTATCCAATGGCCACTGTAAGAATAGAAAACCCTATAAAGGGTTCCTCCATCTCATACAAATTATGGGATAATACTAGTGGGTAAAAGTCCATAAGCATCCTGTGGTATCCTCTAACTAATCATCGATCAAATAGATTCTCACAAGGGTATCCAAAACCATGATCATTCCTATAAAGGAATTATAAATGGATCCCATAACCACCTTAATGTAGGACACCCTACCAGGGATCCTCAAAAAAATAGAGGCTTATATAAAATCCAATCACAAGAAAACTTCTGCCAACATTGTGGAAAAACAACCCATCCTCGAGTACTACTTCACCCAAAAGGGAATCCAAAAAAAAACCATTCTACATAGGTATCCTCGACATCCAAATATGACATCCAATGATCACTTGGTCTAAAAAAAGACAAAAATAGTAGCCACATTGGCCCCTCAGACTCATATCAATATTAATATTGAACCCAGTCATAACATGCATTCCACGACATCAGCACATCCAAATGAATTCATTAGATTTGATCCTAAAATACCAGATCTAAACATTACTTCTGTAACCTCTGGAAGTCGTTCAAAAAATATAAGGAGGAACCAAGATCTATTTAGAGATACTTCATGGTCCCTCATTCTAGAATCCGTCTAAAAGAACCATGAAAAAAGTTTTCTTGACTTCCAAAATCCAAACCCACTAACAAGATTACAACCCTCACTCATGTTTCGCAACTAACTACACAACTTGCTAGAGTATTCAGAATCCAAACCTTGAATAAGTATCCCAAAAACCACTCGACCAAGATAAATTACAACCCAAAAGACAACTAAATTCCAAAATCATTCCACGTTTATAATTTACATAAGAAAATAATAAAAAAAGACTAATATTATATCCAATTATGTCACTAGGGAAAAATTGGAAAAATACCCTAATAGAGGGAAAGTACACGACACATAAAATAGGTACACGTTGTGTACCACTAATGGTCTTCCACGGTCATGTTCCCCAAGACACTAGAGATGTAATTTTCCAATATACATGGTGTTCCTCCCTGTACACATCATTTACCCTTCAAATGGTACCTACCCTTATATCTCAACCCCCCTTGGCATGTAAAATTATATAATAGATTCCATATAAAAATAACCTATGGTGTGTGTCCCACATATAATACATTTATATGTACCTTACACTTGTTATAGATAAGTACCCTATATAGACAATGGAGTTTAATGTCACACAAGCTCTAGCCATATACCATACACAATCATGTTCCCCTGAATCGAGGTGTCAGGCCATGTATATAGACGCACCCTGAGCCAACCATATATAATGTGAATTTCATAGTACAACACATATACTACCTAAAAATTAAACCTCCCCAAATAGGAAGAACACACAGTATGAGTTATATGAATCAGATGTTGTATATATTTGTTTTACAGGATGTAAATCTTCTTGAACTGCTTGATGCCCATGATTTTTCCAAACACATTCCATGGGGGCTCTCATGAAACCCTAACAAACCAATAAATGGAATGAAAATTTAAAAAACACTTGGTATTTTCATCCAAAAAATATATAATTTTCACACCACTGTGTAGAACGTACATAATAGTCATTCTTAAACTACTACCTACAACTATCAACCTCTAGTTCGGACCTCAGGAGAACTCCCCCAAGAGGCACCTCCTCCTCCATCTACCTCTTAACTCCCACAAAATCATTCACCTTCAAGACATATGATCATAAGGGTGCATATGTGAGAATCCAAATGGAATAAAGGAAAAGAAAGAAAATAAAAAACAAAAATTAATAAAAAATAAATAAATTTGGACTGGGCCCATCGCCAACACTCATGATGGGTGAATACCATTCCATGGAAAACCCCCCATTTCAGACTCAACAAAAGAGACATATATCGGTAAAATTAATTATTAAAAACATATTATAAAACCAACATGCATTAATAAATAAATATTTAATTAAGTTAATATTTAATATTCTGTAAAAAATTAAATGGATTATATTTCCAACAAACTTATATTCTAGGTTAAAAACCTAATTCTAGACAGATGAGGTGGTCAGAGATATTACCAAAGATCACATAACATGATAAATTACCATTTCCCATAAAATACTATCAGGGTCGAATATTAAAATATCTTCTGATTTTCAAAACTCATGATGTCGTTGGTTATCACAGTCTATCCACCAAAAATTCTTCTAACCCTTGAGAAGCATAAATGGTTATCAAATATCCATTATCTCTACTAGTAATTAGTGCAAAAAATGTTATCTCGATAATCCAATTCTTGGCCTTATAGTATCCACATCTCTCTCCAAATATAAGATAAATTCAACCTTGATCAATCTGATACTCCCCAACATAGTAGTATCCTTATGATCACCCAACTTATCAATGTTAAACCAAATATCCCACACTTTTTCCATCATAGAACATGATGGATAAACATTTCTAAACCGTTCACACCTGATTTAAATCATGAAAAAACTACCAATGATCATCCCCAACCAACTAGGAACAACCACCTCAGTGATAAAAAAACCACATAAAATGACATTCACGATATCTAAAGAATTTTGGTTCACTCTTAACCATATGTATTTCTTCAAAACTCTCTTGACCATGTAATAGTATTGACACTAACATGGTCTATGTTCTAATAAAGATATGTTAATGAACTTTAAATCATTATCCATTCTCGTTATGTAGGTAAATTACAAAAAACTAGAGAACCCTCGATAGCCCACTTAAAATCCAAGGCATGTACCTCCTGATAAGTATAACCACATGTCCACCACCTGTATTGGTGTTAAGCTAAATCCAATAGTGTACAAAAATTTTCTCACTATAAATCCCAAAGCTAACCAAAATGTGTTGGGTGATGTGTCTAACAAAAATTTTTCTCTGATGTTGTCTGTGAAACTGGGAGCTCTCTTACCACTGCACTTCTCAAGAACTAGGAATCCTTATGACTAAAAACGCCCTAGAAAAATCTAACCTCAAAATACCCACTATGGAAGAATATCCATTCCCACCCAATCCATTATTGAAAGTAGGAACACGGGCCCCACTGCAAGACCTGGTTGATTAAACGTTCCAAAAATAGCTCCCTCCCAAATAACATGAAACATTGATTTTAGGGATACACCATATTAGGGGATTTAAAGCCTAATCCAAACCAATATTAGGGATAATTTTCCACACCAAGACACCAAAAGGGAACAATGAGCCCACACTGACCCACAAAATTATCCATGCATTCCTTGAAAAAGGGACAATATCTTTATCATCAACGAACATCTCACCACAAGATTCACATGTGATGCCATCAAAATAAAATATATACCTGAGGTTAAGTTAATATTAATTTCACTAATAAGATATATGTGATAAAATGTATAAGTAATTATAGAAACTTAAAATAACTAAACCTCCATCGTTAGTGAATTCACTCATAGAAAGACATATATTATCTAAATCCTGCATTGCTAGAATGATGCATTAATACATTCCTCATACCCATGATCCAAGAGAAAAAAATAAAAACCAACCATAAATCCACGATCCCATGTGAATCACACTATGTAAATTCACAAAACCATTAAAAAAGAAACCAAAAAAAGAAATCCTATGACCAAGAAACTTGGGATTCCTATCACAAAAGGTGTTCATAATACACTAGCCCGATATTCATCAAGATATGTGATATATTTCTTAACAACAAATCTACCAACCTTCTATACCATAAAACCAATTTTTTAGGATACCATTTTCTAATTAACCATCATGATTTAATCAAAAAAATTACCCAATTTGGATTTCAATAAGTCCTCACGTGTGCTACCCCATATTCCAGAAGCTTCCAGCTAGTGACGAGGTTATAAAATATGTAGTGGGGAGACAATATCATCTATTTAGTGTATAGTTAAACAGAAAATAAAAAAATCATAAAAAGGGATAAATATTAGAGTATTCATACTAAATAAAATAGTAATGAAGCGTGATATAGTAAATGAAATGTGAAATAGATTCATACTGACTTTAGCAGGAAAATATTCAATAGCTAGTCACCGCCTAGGATAAGCAGAAATAAAAAAATAAAGTCAAAATAAATACATAAGGATATACTACCGAAATTGAGATGAATAACGTACCTATTCTAAATGATTCTCAAGATGCACCAGCCCAATTCTAAGACTCTTCATGATCATCTTTACTAAATCAAGAAACACTTAGCAGTATCCCCGTCTGCTACACAACTAATGTTTCAAAATGAAATTACGAATAATTTTTTCATAAAAAACAAATAGGGACATACCGAGGGTGAGAAACACTTCTCAGTCGTCCACCCCCAATGGTGAAGCAATAAACTATTGTAATAACATGTTCATTCACACGTGATATACCCAACCCATCCAAACACTAAAATTACTTTAATAAAGTTAAAAAATGCCTAAAAATGAAAAAATATACCTAAATCGTCTAACCACAGGTTTTATACTCACACCTGAGATAATGCACTTCCCTCTCTATCCCATGTGAGAAGATTTATAATAAATGGACCACCCTGCAATACATAATCATGTGTTCCCATAATATCTACAAAGGATATCCAAGGCGTCTAAATGAAAATACATAATTATTGGAACCCAAAGAATAACAAAAGGGATACACGTGAAAATACACAACTTTTATACTATAGGACTCCAATGGAATTATCTGAACTCATGAAAAATCTTCCCTTCACACATCTGAGAAACTACCTTTCCTTTAATGTTCTATACAAAAAATCAGACTCCAAAATAAATTTGATTGATACAATTACATATGGGATCTATAAACATGAACCCCATATATTCACTACCCTATGGGATCTATACATGACCCTGGGAGTATTTACAATTCACAAAAAGGTAGCCACTATGTAGGGTGTATAATCAACTTGAGGGGGAAAACTCTTCTATATCGTCTATTAGCTCCCTAATCCCACATATACACAATAATATTATAGATAATATTATCAGATCAAAAAATCAGACCCAATTACCTTTCCAAGATATCATAAGGCTCTATTCTTTAATCCAAATTCTATAGAAGAAATTGACAAAAATGCCTCATCCAAAGGCTACCCTAACAAGGGATGATCTAACAATTGAACCCAACATTCAAAATATGAACATTTAGTTTGGATAAACTCCTATAAAACCAAGAAATATGACCCACTATATCCCCCAAATCAAAATATCCAAATATAAAAACTAAAATGGGATCTAAATATCAATCTTAGAGTCAAAAAAATATGGGGTTCTAATATCCCCTAGGATCACAACATATGTGACTTTCTATAAGGGACTCCCCTAAATCACCCAATATTGTTGGACACACCCATAAAAGGATAAGAAATATCAAATGAAAAAAAACAAGAAACCCTTTTATGGGTTCCTTTTTCTCATCAACATAATGTTAAAATCCCATTTGGAAGAAAATATATAAACGGTCCTCAGCATCCTCCAACAGATACATGATCCACCACTCACTAGTAAGGTTTTCAAAATCATAATCAATCCTACATATAAATTATCAATCATATTCATGAACACCTTAAATTAATAAACCCAACTGGGTCTCCATTGTAAAATTAAACATCATGGAAATGACCATCAAAAGAACACCAAATCCCGCTTTCCCTGAAAAAACCAATCCTTGGGTACTAATTCACCCACATGGTCATATAAAAAAACACCATGTGATAAGAGCATTCTCAAAAGGTGATGATGGAATCCAATGATCACTTGATTAAAAAAATCCCACAAGGTAATCCATAATAATTCATTAGAATCATGTCAATATCACAATAATAGTCAATTGCAACTACACTCCTATAAATTCATAGAATACCAAAGGCTCCAAAATCTCTGATCCGCAATCATAGGATCTAATCCTCACTTCTATACCCTTTGGAAACCATTCCCCATATCCAGGGATTAACCAATATTTCATCATAGTTAATACACAATCTAAACTTTTGGGATCCTTTTGAAAGAACCTCAAAAAAACACTAGCCCGAAATCTATATGCCAAGCCCACCAGTGAGCTTACAACACTCACTATGTCCTCACATCTCACATCCTAACATCTAAAATGATTATAAATCCAATAATTTAATAAATCTTCAAAATATTCTTCTCCAAGATGAAACACCATACAGAAAGCCACTAAATGCTTAAAGGATTTTATAATAATTATCTATGTGGTAAAACACTGAAAACAGAGTCCTTGTATGTCTTATTATGACACTAGGGTGAAAAATAGGAAAAATGAACCAAAGATGGAAAAGCATATGACATGTACTTTGGATGAACAAAAGTACCCCCAAAATTCCTCCTGAGATGCGTAACAGAGGATACATTAATTTTACTTTTCTAAATATCAAGACATATCCTCCCTATACATGGTGTATACCCTACCAAGGATATATAACATTGTTTCTCATCCACATTCAGTGCGTAAAATTCTAAACAATATTCCAAGTACAAAAAACACAGGGTGTGTGTCTCACATGGGGAGCCGAGACTTGTACCCTACATATAGTGTAACCATGTACCTTAAACTACCACATGCTAGGTATGTCACATGGGCTCTGATCATTTACTCTACATGATCATGTGTCCTCGACATGGGGTGTTTGGATAAGTACTTAGCCACACCATGACCCACTTATGTACGACATGTACTTCAGAGTACACGGTGTGTAATTAAAACAATCCATCTTCCAAAAATATAAATAACATAATGTGTGTGTTCTCTGAACCACATTCTATGTTTATGGGTTTTCTGAAATGAAAACCCCTAAAACAACCTGAAACCCATGATTTTCCCAAAAAATCTCTAAGGGGGATCTCCCAATACCTTATCAAACCCACCAAAATATTTAAAACATAAAAAACTACTTGATTGAGATTTTTGGCCAAAAAATTATAAACAATCATACCTCTAGAAGAAGGTATTGAAGCTTTGTGAAGAAACCACTGCCCACAACCACCACAATCTTATTTGGGCCTTAGACAAACTTCTTAGGTAAATCCCCTTCTGACATGTCCATATTCTATCCCTTTGTCACACATGTACATGTGACATAGAATCATAAATAGGAATAAAATAGAATCCAAATGTTAGAAAAGAAAAAGAAAAAAATAAAAATAAAAAGGAATAAAAAATCAAAAGGGGATCAAGTACTGCCCCACTACCTATGATAGGTTTATGCCTCACGTAAGAAAATCTATCGTTTGGAACTAAACTAAAAAGATGAAATCCCAATTTTATTAATAATTTAAAATGTATAACCTAATGAAGATTTGATCAAATTTGATAAATAATATATATTAAATAATCTAAAAATATTCAAACAACTTGAATTTCCCACAAACATCAATCCTAGGTTAAACATCACATTCCCAAACCAATGAAGTGGCTGGACAAATTTTCTAAGATCACCTCATATAATAAATTCTTATTTTGAACATAAACCACTTTGGTGAAAAAATTTAAATTTATTCTAATTTTCACAACCCGTGAAAAAGTGGGTCAGAAAAAAATTCATAGAATCAATATTTTATGAAGATGGAGGAAAACGAAACAAATTACGTCATGGATAGAGTAGTTCACACAATTCACAACAAAGATTATTGTTATTTTTAATTTATGGTGTAATTGAATTAATAATTATAATACATATAGTAACATTGATGTATATAAATGATATAAATATAATATTATTAGTGTCTTTAGGATAAAATTATAATAATTTCACTAATATGAAATCTAAGTGGTTGTTCATACTCACATTGGGTACACTGATTTTCCTTGGTAGTATCCTTTAATTTTAAGGGAATTCAATAACTATAAGTGACTAGAGGATTATGTTTGGTGGATAAGGTTTTAGGGGGAGTAAAATTTTACAATATTTACCTTGAAACACTTCTAGGGAAAAAATTCAAATTTATGCTAATTTTCACAACCCATGACCATGTGGTTCATAGACATACCATTCTTAAATCCAACTTCTAATGAAATGATGGAAAACGAAACACATTAAAGCATATAGGTGGTAGTTAACACAAGGAATAAACAACAATATTATTATTCTTAATTTATGGGGTATTTGATTTTCCATGGGAGTATCATTTAATTTGAAGGGAATAAGATAACTATAAGTGAATATGGGAATATGTTTGGGTGATATGGTTCTAGGGAGTATAAGATTTTATTTTTTTTAAGTTAAATTCAAATGGGAGGAGAGTCTTGATGTGGTGACGATGTAAAATTTTTTTAACTAAAGGTAAGTGATGTTTTGGGAGTACCCTTTAAATTATTAACAATTTGATGTTAATATTCTAGTTTGAAAGGACAATAAATAGACAAAAGGGGATGGTTAAAGACCCAAAATAGATTTTATGATAAATTAACGTTCTAATTAGTCATAATTGTTTTAGGAATAGGTTTCACATATGAAAATAATATTTAAAAAATTATAATACTATTTATCAAATTGATATGTGAATACTATAATGGTTTTTAGAACGTCCATGTTATGCTTAAATATTGATAAAACCATGGAAATTATAAATTTTATAAGACCCACATTTTTCATCAAAAAATTAACCTTTTTATAAAATGATCAAGACTTCATAAAAATAAAATTTCATATGAGGAATTAAAAAATTATGTTAATTTTATTAATTTAAAATTTAAAATTTTATACATTTGATTTTTAAATAAAATCATAAAATATAAAGAAAACTTGTTTTCGTAGGAAATTGAAATTTTAGAATATTAAATGTTATTATTTTTGTTTTATATAATTTACCCAAAAAAAATAATGTTTTAAAATTTTTAAAACCAAATACATTTTTTCATTAATCATGTGTTTCATGAAATAGAAATTCTTATCGCATAAATAATAATTATTTTAGATAAATACTTTTTAAAA
This sequence comes from Viscum album, assembly GCA_963277665.1. Lineage (NCBI taxonomy): Eukaryota > Viridiplantae > Streptophyta > Magnoliopsida > Santalales > Viscaceae > Viscum > Viscum album. Next base: position 778,925,964 of record OY728153.1, on the reverse strand, counting down.
AATAAATACTCTTATTAGTCAGTTTAATTATACTAATTGAATTTCATTAATATTTAAAGTATCTTTAATTTATATATACATATAATTCATAATGTTTTTACTACTATTAATTACCACTAAATCAATGTCTTTGTTTTTAATGGGCTAAACATATTGAATTTTTGATTTAGTTTGGCATTGTGTGTGGAGAAAGAAATTTCACATATTCAATTATTTAAATGTTATAATATTTTAGAATTTCATGGCTGTGCATCCCCCCCTAAAAGAATTTGTCTCCTCTCAATTTGAAACAAAATATAATGGTAATTTCTATAGGGAACTCATAACTAACCATGCACTACCAGATGATCATGGGTTTGATTAGTATGTGTAATGAGATTCCAATATATGAAAAATTATTATAAAAATATTATAAAGGGATATAACACATTCCAAATTTCACATAGATTTATACTAATGTGTGTTGATATAGATCCATAATTAATGACTTCCCACAATCCCGAAAAATAACTTATATGATAATCATACAACTAGGTGTTTTTATGTATTACTCATTATCATGTAGTTGGTCAAGACATACATGAAAATAAAAACTAGAATATATAGAGTGAAAAATCACTATCTGATTCATTAGTTGTAGTTGAATATAATTTTCGTCATTCTCATGATTGTTGGAATCTATCTCTCTAATTTGTTCTTGGATTGGGACAACGATTCACCTAATTCCCAATGCTAATGCAATTAAAGAATCGAATTTTCATATTTACCCTCTTTTCTTTACACATGTGAGTTTGATGACCTTCAACTCCAAACATATATCTTTTACCTGAACATTTTATGAAATTTCCCCCTTGATTAATCACAAACATTATATATATATATATATGAAATTATAAATTTTTTCCTTCATAATATTCACCACACAATCATTCATGAGAATACATCCTTCTCTTCCTTGGTGTGTTTCAAACACTAATAATGTTGATATTTTTAATAATATTTTATGATTATTGGTTTGGAATAATCACATGGTTTCTCAATCTATATCCCATTTTGTTGTGTTTTTGGTATGTTAATATTCATATTCTAGATCACACCCATGTATCCTTCTAGTTTATTCAATTATTAATACCAAAAGAGATTACATGAGTGATGATCAATATAATATAATTATCATAAATTACTACATGAATATTTATCCACACAATGTCTCACATTATTGAAATATATTGTTAGATTATATTTCATATAACTCAACCTGTATCAAACATGATTCAACATATATCAATACCAATTTAAAATATATCATTTTAGGCTCAAACATGGTTACATTGAGTTTACTGCATACTTATTAACCTAATACTTAAAATATAGAACCTAACCTAACATGAAATTTTCATAAATTATTCTAATCCCAATATTCATTGAAATATATTCTCCCCAAATTTAACATATCCTTTCTTAGACAACAATAGTCATTCCTACAATCATATAATAAATATGTATATACCATAATTATATACTCTTATTTTCATACCTTTCCACAAACCAACTTGAATCTCTTAGACATTAAACCCCAATAAAATTATATATTCCTCTAAAAACTAAATACATAATTAAACCCTAAATAGTTTTAACCACTAGTTCATAAGGGCATAAAATGGTCTATATAAATAATAATCCCAAATATTAGATAAAATTCACAAAAAATAACATGGACTATATTTTCTTCAAATCAGTAATAAATTCTAGGGACATATTTAATATTGAAATCACTTTTCTCAAAATAAGTCAACTATTTATTTCATCAAAATCAAGAATATTTAAAACATAATAGTTATCCATCACTCAATTAAGTGTTCTTTAATAATTATACCCAAAAATATATCCTTGATATGGAATCAATTTTTAGGGTTTTTAATAAAATTTAATATATGTTTTCAAACCAATAAATAAAAACTACTAAATAAAAAGCATTAAATGTTTCACATAATTCCCAATAACATTTATAATATACTAAAATATCATTGATAAATATTACATCAATAATTAAAATGTATAGGGCTATCCATAGTTAATTGTTTTTAAGATTTGGACCACACTAACATTGGTAAGACTAGGAAACTCACATTTTAGTCATAATTGGAATATACTAAAATCATCAACCATTTACATATACTCGCCTATTTGGTTAAAATTCATAGTGATTTCTAATACATGCATTTCTAATATTCTTCTCTATGATCCTTTTACAACAGAATACTAAAACTAAAATGGTTATGATAATATCTAAAATATGTATATAAATAAATAAATACAAATATTTATTCCTGTAGAAAACCATTTATTAACATATGATACTTTTGATTCAACTTATGACTCTATTTGTTTAATTATTGGTTATCAATTGTCATTTATCAATTATTTTCTATGAAAAAATTTGTTAATAAAATGAATAAAACCAACATAGCTGTTCATAACGAGAATGTGATTAACCAATGAATATACCTTAGGATATTCTTTCATGGTGTGCAGTATTATTCCCTATTATCATTCATCAATGTTAGGACTGATCTAATGCTCAACCGAACATTTCTGGGTGATTACCACTAGATGCATCTGTTCCATAGTCTCATCCACTTGAATTTAACTAGATAAGGGTTTTGTTAGGTAAAAACTCAAAATCTAATCTTTACTAAAAAATATAAAATGTTTACGAATAAATAGACTTATTCAGGGGGTCTTCATTAATGTTTTGTAATGAACCCTCTAGGGATAATTAGACAAGTCAGCCATAGTGGTCTGCCACATTGTCAGTTGAAACAATAATACTATTTTTTTGAATATGACCAAAAAAGACAAACAAATAGGGTAAAAAGTAGAAGAAGGATCTATACAATCCAAGCCAGTAGGATAAACCCAAAAAAGAATGAATCAACAAGACAAACATGTCTCCATCTGACACATCATCATCTCTAAACTATAACTCCATGAAGGAAACAAATGAAAAGAGAACCTTTAAGCTACAAGATCTTCTTCCCTATTCCAAAATATTGAAAAAAAATGTCTAGAACCACCTAAACAAAAAATTAGGGTGCGAGCACGGAGCCCAGTAGGACACCACCAAATGACTTATACAAGTTACAAAATCATGAATGAACATGTTATGGATTTAATGCAATAATATGGTTTATAAATAAATTTTATAAATAAAAAAATTTGTAAACAGTACTTTATTTTATATACTTTCTTTCCATATCCACCAAATATGAAACTATTTGGTATAAAATAATAATAGGTAAAATAAAAATGTGGGAATTATCTACAAAATGAGTTATCTTGTGATAAACTGGGTATAAAAGATAAAAAAAATTTGGTCCATAAACTGTGGGAATATATACTATACATAATGATTCATAAACTAGGACTAGATTTTTTCCAACCGCTATCGAGTCCGTCCACTACATGTCGATATCACTAAAGTAACCCCTTGTGGTTCCATAAATATTAGGGTCACCTATGTCTATTTTTGATACACCTATGGTTCCCAAAGTGCTATGATCATCCAAAAAAATTTTCAAAATCCATGATGACTGTAATTAATAAACTTTTTCATCATATAAATATACATTTAATTAACTATCCCAAAGGGATAAAAAAGAACACATATAAATTCAAAAGTTAGAAACACATTCATAGATCTAAAAACATATAGAATGATGGAAGCCTATCATCCTTTAATAACGAAGATCAAAATACCACATATCAATCATTAATAGGAAATTTCAAACAAAAAATGCAATTGATCGATATAAAACATCAATCAATCATGAATCTCAAACACAAACGCAACTAACATTGCCACCTCGACCAAAAGAATTGAATAGGATATGACCACTTACCCATAAAAACTCACCTCAACTATCATAATAAAAAATTTCTAAATGAATTGTCTAGAAGGATAAAAGATCCCAAAAATCACCCAGGAGAGATCTTAGGTCATGATAGGGATGGTTGTTGCTAAATGAAAGTCAAATTAAAATTGAAATGCATTTTAAAATCACTATAGCTGAGGATTTCATGTCATGAATCCCTTTTAAGGTGTGAAATTTTTCAGATTAAAAATATTCTAAAAAGGCATCACCTTGGATAAATTTCAATCTAGATCTATGTTTTCACATCGCATATTAGTTTCACCACAGGTACCATTTCACTAACTTTATTTGATTCCCAAAAATCTACCTATGATATATTTACGTCATTTAACACATTATTTATGTGTTTTTTATAGTAGGTAGTTATACACCTTATTTTCGATAAGAAACCTCTAAAATAATTATTATGGATCTCTGGTGACAAGGAGAACATCTAAATCAAATTAAAACATTATTCTAGGGATTTATTAATCTTAAAAAACACATCCTTGAAAGTTAGAACATTTTTACCTACAAAGGATCTCTATTTTGGGGAATCTCACAAAGAACCAAAAAAATAGGAAACAAAAAAAATACAAGGCATTCTTAAAGAAGGTAAAAGGATATCAAAATATCTCCACATAAATACTTTATATCAACAAAAGACATCAGGATATTTGACTTGAAAAAATTAAAGGCCACCACTACCTGATTATCAATTCAATCTCTAGTGTCTTATGGCTATCCCACTCATACCTCCATATTACATAGTCCAAATGAATCATTTAACCACAGATCACTATCTCTTGGGGATCCATAATCTAAACTAGTTTCTCAACCATAGTGTGTCCGGGCTTAATATCAATACCCTGCCACTCTGTCACAATTTAAGGATCTATTTGATACCTTCTATGTGGAGAAACATGAAACACTTTGTCTATGAAAGTCAAATGAGATGGTAAGTCCAACTGATAAGACACATTTCTAGTAATCCAATGATCTCAAAGGTGACCACAATCTTCAGTTCTATCTTACCATGCATACAAAACTACAATGTCCTAAGTGAGGTGAAAGTCTAAGAAATACCAAATTACCCACCTAATTCTCCTATTGTTGGTGATGAAAATACACATAAGATTTATGATTCCTTTATTATTTGATCAATCTATTTTATATCAATTTCACTATTTTATCATCTTCTAAACAAGACTCAGCCCAACCAATGACCGCTTTCCCAAATCTACCCAATACAAGAAAGATCTACATGTCACACCTTACAAACAATCTAGGGGAACCATTTTTATTGATTCCTGATAACTATTTTTATTGTAAAACATGACTATATGAAATTTTTCATAATAAACACATCTTTTTAATAAGTAAAAAATATATTTATTTTGTGAGTCTATGATTGATCACCCTAATTGAATCCTTCCAAATATGTTTCAATGGCAATCTAATGAAAAAAAATATGGAAATACAATCCCATTTATATTCCAAAATGTGTATGCGATGATACAAGACAACATGCCTTTAGAATTCTCCCTTAATTCTTTGAAAAGTAAGACACTACGATATAAAATCTGTTATAGACCATCTCCAGCCGAACCACTAATACCAATATCTCAAATCCTGGTACATCATGGTAGTACCTAGGTGTATGGACCAACAATAATGGTCCCCACTATCCATAAAATAATGCCTCATGTAATTAAAAATAACCAAACTTCTATGGATGAACAAAGATCTATTGGGACACTGAGACCACTCACCCAAGGTATCCCCATCATAAATGATTTTAGTAAATCTATATCAGTCGGAGCCGAATATCTGCTTGAGATGAACCCAATAATAAAATGATAAGTAAAACCTCATCAAATCTAGACATACCTTCCCATATTATTTTTTCATTCTCAATATCACCATAGAAAAAAACTCATCAGAGACCACTCTTCCTATGATTAACTCATTACTTGTTTCGATAATCTCCCTCTAACAACAACAACAAAAAAATTTCTTTTCTAGGAGTATAAGAAATATAAAAATAAAACATCTGAAGAGACTATATCCTACAACTCTATCACATGGTTAGGTTCCATTGAGTAAAAATATATTACAGGCTCTTATGATTCGAATACACTGTAAAATGATCCCAAAAATGATAGTGACACTACCTTTTTAGTGCATGCATAAAAGTTAGAAACTCGAGATCCGGGGTAGGGTAGTTCTTCTCATGAGGGATTAACTATTAATATCCATAGACTACCACCTGTCTTCCCTAAATCAAGACACACCGAAATCCTATTGTACAATCATCAACGTAAAAAAAAAACCCAAACCTGGTTCTTGAAGAATAAAAATTATAATTTATGTCAATATCACCTTCAATTCTTGAAACTATCTCTAATAATTTTCATTTCACTCAACATTTACACCATTGTGATTTAAAACTGTCATTGAAGATGAAATATTGGAGAAGCCCTAAACAAAGCACTTGTAATAACTAGCCAAACCCAGGAGTCTTTAGATCTATAACAAATTTATAGGAATCTTCTGGGAGATAACATCCTGCACCATTTCTGAATGTACTAATACAACCTTCTCAGAAATAAAATTCCCTATAAACATTACTTCTAGAATCAAAAAACTCACATTTAGAAATCTTAACATACAGACAATGTTCCGTCAAAGTTATAAGAATGATATACAAATAGTACACATGGTCCTCCTCTTACTTAGAGTAAACCAAAATATCATACATGAACACTACAACAAAATAGACCAAGAACAGTTGGAGGATTCAGTTCATCAATGCCATAAACACAATAATAGATTTTGTTCATCTAAATGGAATAACCAAAAATTAAAAATTCCCATACGATATCACAAATTCTATCTTAGGTATATCCTCTTTTTGAAAACTCAACTGGTGGTACCCTATCTATACATAATCTTTGAAAATCAATGAGCCCCTTTAACCTGATCTATGAGATCATCAATCATAGGAAGGGAAAACTTGTTATTAAAATCCATCTAATATTATTTCTGAATAAAATGTATAAGACCCATGTCTTAATTATCCAAAAATAGTACAAGCTGTCATGACCCCCTCTATCAAAAAATACCACAATGAAGGGAGAGAGATAATTACCCCCGAGTACTGCATACTATTAGCCCTGGGTTGGTGACTAAAACCAAGGGTGTAAAAATATCAAAATATGGGAGGCATTAACCTTTATAAGAATCATGATCTGGGGAGAGAATGAATCATCAGCAATAACTCCATGTAATAATATAAAATAAAAATCCAAAAACCATTCCACATGTACGAAAAATGCATAACTCACAAAAAAACAATAATGTCTTCAAAGTAAATACCTAAAAGAAAAGCTAAGATAGGGACATAATATTTATCCAAAGGCCTAATCTTTTAACACCCAACATAGTCCAAAAAATCCTCCTAGAATTATGAATACAGTTAATACATGTAGGGTGAGCATACTAGTATACTCAGTAGGAAAACCATAGTCTTTTATATATATGTGAAAGAAACATACTAATGCTCTTGTGAGAAAATAAAAAAACCAAAAAACACCTAAACATGCATATTAGCCATACCAACCAAACCAAGGAATGATCACCAGGTAACTCAATCAATGAAATATAATACAACGTAAAGCACATCAATTATAGGGTACCCACATAAATTTACCACTAGTAAGATTCTCTCCCCCAATATCGTTAGTCCTGGTGCTCCTATCCCTTCAGTACACCACATCACATCCCACCCACATACAAATGGGTATCACAACACATCCTACCCACACACATGTATGCCTCAAAACACATCCCATCACACACACCTATGCCTCACAACACATCACATCATATCATCCTGAAGACACATGGGAATGCACATAAAATCTCACCCCAAAGAGACCCGAGACATCATAGACCACCTCACCTGTAAACACTTGGGCCAAAAAATCTCTTCTGAAAAAACCTATTCCATCAAAAACAAAATACAGGGAACTAACAGATCTCTAACCATCATAATCCATGTCATACCTACCTCTCTTATAAGAGTGTTTGGAAAAGTGTGTGTACCCAGTCAACCATATGCCTTACTAGATGTAGGAAGAAACACCCCCTCGTGACGATGTAGGTGTTAGGAACCTAGTGTTAAACATGGATGGAGGGAGTATAAAAATCGAAAGAATATATATATATATAGTATCAAATAATCCATACCAACCTTTTAGTTTATAAAAAAACCCAACTCACCACATAGTCACTTTCTCTTCCACCATTAAATTTATAACTCCGCACGAATAGAACACAATCTACAATTCATTTTCAAAAATTAATTATCACTTATCCATTTTATAAATTTTACCATTTCAAACGATTCCCTTAATATTCTTTCATTTACCATAAACACTTATTGAGAAACTACCATGGAACAACATATATCGGAAAACAAAAAAACCTTCATTTTAGAATGTGAACTTCTATGATAAATTAACACATCTCCACATTACCATTCTGTGTAACACACACCCATTCATAATCACATATAAACCCAAAAAAATCACTAACTTAAAACCAAATCCAAAAACACATTACCTCACAACAAGTTTTTCTTCCCTAAAGCATAATCATACCACAACAATTACATCCCCACTGTAAAGCAGCATCCCATGTGCTTTCCCAATAAGTAAAAACCACAAAAAATTACACATCACATCACAACAAAACTTTTTACAAGTTCACAAGATCATTTATCACATTCGATCACTTTTATTTGGGGAATTATCACACAAAAAAGGCACAGGAAAACCAATTTATTATCCATGTATATGTGGTTATAAAATCTACATTTTATGGTGATATGAAACAATCTCAAACAAATCAACAACCAAAAATGATATATCCAATGCAAACAAATCCACTAACAACCACAATTTCTAACAAGGTGCTTAACCTATATAATGAAAACATCACAAAAATATCAAAGCTATAAAAACAAGTAGATCAACCCAAATTTTCCCTTTTAATTAAATTAATTAATTCTTTACCTTTAATTTCATATGGAATAAAACTAATTCATAATTAATGAAATTTAAAAAACCTCATGCATGATGCACACCAAAGAGAAATAAAGGGAATCCTACCTCAAGGAAGCTTTCCAATTTCATTGCACTGTAGGGAGAAGAATAAAAATCCCAAACCATAAGGGCACCATAAAATATTTAAGTCAACATATACCACAACAAAGATCCATAAAAACGAAACCCGAGCTAACCCCAAAACTAATGAAATGCCATATCATCAGATCCCTAGGATAAGAATAGATGAAAAATAACTATGAAGGGGAAAAAGATACCACAGACCATCCACATATCACTGAAAAACAACCACTATGTTAAAAATTTCAAAGGGGGATTAATAAAGGAATGAGGGACACCTCGAGGCACCTAAGGCTCACTTAAAATGAGTGTAATAAGAGATCATGGCTGAATGAATAAAATATTAGGCAAAAATAAATATTAAAAATGAACCTGATCAGGGTATTAAATGATGTGTAATAACCTTTCAGGTTTTGTAATACCCATGGTCTAATTTTCTCTAAAAAACAAATCACCACTTCATTTTTACATTATTTTCATTCCGAGAATGGTACACATAATGAAACTCTTGTTCACACTGTGTAAAATATCTACAAATCGTGAAACTTCTTAGATAATTTTTAAAACTTAATTTCATGTCATGTAATCCAGTTACACTATGTGTAATACTCTTTCTTCAGGTCTTCAACAATAGAACATCTCTAGACTCCCTCTGATCCTCCTCCAAACACCTCAAAAAACAAAAACCAGAAATGTAATCGATAGGGAAGGAACAAACTGTTGCATCAGATAACTCTAAAAGGATTATCTCCCTCGAGAATCTAAAAATAACCCCAGATGGAAAAATTGGGTTCCCACAACCACCCTGTGATATTCCACTTAAGGATCTCATCATACATCAAACACTGCCAGAAGATAAAAATACCAAACCAAATGATCACAAACATCTCACACAAACTCTCTACCACATCACCACTACACAACTAACTCAACCTCTATGCATCCCAATCCAACAATTGTTATAAACCACAAACCAAACTATCTTGAGTACATGAATTAAGGAATTCCATCTTCCATGTAAATATTTTATCTGCTCTTAGAGGCATTGAATAATCTGCACAAGTTCATTCAAATTTTAGTTATTGAATCTTGATTAGGAAGATGGTCATCCACTTTTCACATATCAAGAATTTCACACAACACACCATATACATCACAAACCAAGGAAAAAATATCATCTTACAAAACAAAGGATCCAAAGACCAGATTACGTAGAGAATATATGAAATCAAAACTAAACAAAACTAAACAAAACTAATGGTATTGGGGACGCATATGTGCTTCTCACTCCCAACTACCTTGGTCACCATGTCTTCTCCACACATGAATCAAATTAATGGTCTATCCATGTATCACATTACCCTAATAATCTTGTATCTCTAATAGGTGCTCCAAAAATGTCACATCAACCTTGATATACAACTCTGATCAGTCAATGATAAGTGAATCATTGTGAAGATACCAATGAAGTGATGATATTTCAATGTTTTTGTGGTTACTTTCAAATGGTGGTCTGAACTTCCACCGATATGCCACCTCTCCAACTATCTCCAACACCTAAAAAGGACCAAAAACCTATGAGAAACCTCACTCCCTCAATTAAACCTCTAATTCCCACATTGAAGAATACAATATCATGAACACATGGGCACCAACCTCAAGATCCAAGGATCTCTTTATATGATGGTTTTATGAATTCTGTGATTATTGAGCTACATTAAGCCTATCACAAAGAAGATCAACCGTTTCTATCATGCTATACACCACATCATGAAAAAGGACAATTGTTTCCCCCAACACTATCCAACACAATGATGATCGACATGGTCTTCTATACAAGGCCTAAAATAAAGCCATGATAATGGAATAGTGATAAATATTATTATAAAAAACCCCACCAGGGGAATGTTTCAAACCCAAGATCCACCAAAGACCAGGATTCATGCTCTCCACATATCCTCAAAATTTTTGATAGTTCATTCGTTCTACTCATATTTCATATACTGGAAAGCTGTGTTGAGGCATAACTGACTGGAAAAATCATGTTGAAATCCCCTCCAAACTCATGAGGTAAACCGTGCATCCCGATCTAAGAAAATTAATCTCACAACTCCATGAAATATAATGACTTAATCCTCATACCTCTAAGACAAAGAATACACTACACCTAACTCCTTGATCGCTGATAAGTGAGCTGATTATTTAAAATGATCCTTGAAAACTGAGATAGAATCAAAACCTCCCTGAGCACTGGGTAACACCGTGATGAAATATATTGAGATTTCATCCCATGTTCACTTCGGACCATCCAACGGTTGTATAAAACCACCAGATAGACCATACATGTCCTTTAAATACTGGAAAACCAAGAACATTGACACAAAATCTTCCAATTTCCATTTCATCCTCGGCCACCAAAACATCCTCCTCAATCCACGATAAATCTCTAAAACTTTTGGGTGTACCACCAAAGGTGATCTATGAAACTCATGAAGGACTCCTCGCAAATCACTATCAGAACAAACAACATTCCATGAAAGAGAATCCAGTTTCATCCATCTTTCGATGATCCTTCTAGAGCATCATCATGGCCAATAGATTCTCACATAAACTATGACTTTGAGTCTCCCCACAGAGACTCCCCCACCTACTATATTAGAAAAAATTTCACTATCACTTGAAACAAAAATATTCTACCTCCATATACTTATGCATCTAATCGCAAGGCTGCCAACTCCTCCATCACTCTCCAAGAATCCATAAATTCCAGAACAATATCATTATGTGACTTTTTTTCTTAATGAATTGGCCTTCAAATTCCACTTTCCTAAGGTGTAAGAGATATCATAATCGAAATTCTAAAGAAACTACATCCACCTCTTTTGTCATAGATTCAGGTCACATTGGGAAAATATTTACCTCAAGATTTTGTGACTAGTGAAGAACACAATGTACTCCCCAATGAGTCAGTGCTAAACAACATCATCACCAACCCAAAGACTGCTAGATCAAGGTCATGGGTGGAATTGTGAGGATCTTGGGGATGTAAATGAATAGACCCATAATAGATCACATATCAATACTACTTCAGTACACATACCAAACCTAGAGGTAAAGAATCACAAAACATCTCAAACATTTCCCCTTCCTCAGGAAATCGGTGCACTGGGGAACCGACCAACTTCCCCTTCACAAAACCAAATTCTTCCTATCACTGATCAATCCACACTACATCTTTTTTTTCTTACTCAATGTTTCCAATGAGGCTACAACTTGAGAGAACTCATGTACAAACCTTGGATAATATCCTACAAGACAAAGATAACTGTGAACCTCTACCACGTTCCTAGGTGATTCCATAGAAATAACTTCTTCGACCTTAAACGATTTAACTTACACACCCTTCTGAGATACAACATGCCTGAAAAAATCCACCTCTCACGTCTAGAACATACTATTAGGAAAATTTCAAAAGAGATGGTGGCATTGAAGAACATGAAATATAGTTCTGGTATTCTTAGCATGTTCCTCCTATGAATTCTTGTAGATTAAGATATCATCGATGAATAAGATGATGAAATGATCTAGGAACTCATGGAATATGGATTTAACAATCCACATGAACACAGTTTTTTCATTCGTAACACTGAATGGAATGACTAAAAACTTGATGTGCCCATACCTGCATCTGAAGGATATCTTTGGGATATAGCCACCCTTCAACATCAACTTTTGATTTCTAGAAAACGGATTGACCTTATAAAACCAACTCACCCATCTCATATAGTCTAAAATATCATTTATTCTTGTAAGAGGTTAAAAATATTTAACCATCACCTGATTCATCCTACGATAGTCTATACATAACCTTATACTGTCATCCTCCTTCTTTGTGAAAACACAGGATCACCCCTTTAGGACATATTGGGCCAGATAGAACCCCACTTCATTAGATCATATATTTGAATCATCAACTGTCATATCTAAGAAGGTTTCATTTGATAGGAAGTCATCAAAATTATAGAAGCATTGAGTTGAAAGTCTATCCCAAACTCAACATCATGTCAAGGGGTTAGCATCACAACGACCACATAGAAAACATCCAATAAATTCCCAATGACCCTGGGAACCTATACCATCTCAACATCCACTTATTCCTTTGAAATCTCACCCAATAAAGAATGAAAGGGCTCCACATGCTGAAGGCCCACCTGAAAACCCCAGATGCTAATGAAAACCACACATTGGCCATCCAAATCTGAAAACATGACTCTCCTATAAAAGTAGTTGATAACCTTATTCATAGAATAAAACCATTCAACACATAATTACATTGCATGGATAAATATATAGAAATAAGAGATCCCCAAGGGATAGATGTGGTCCCATCATCAGTCTACACCCCCATCATACATCAAACAAGATGGTATATCCTCTGACAAACTTAGTCAAAACTAGGGACAAGGGAATACTCTCAAAATCTTGTTACAGAGATTGGTCTACAGAGGGTGCAACAAAAGTGTGATAATTTCATGAATTAAATATGGAACAAACAAGGGTACTAAACAAACTAATCATACCTATGATGATCTCTAGTCCCTCTAGAATTGGTACCCCATTGCATGCAACTACCATGTCCAAATCTTCTTCCTATCTGATGATAACCACCTCCACGACCATGCTCGATTCGCGGTTTCAGATCAAAAGGAACATCCTGAGATCGGATTATACCTAATCCATCTCCCCTTGACAGAGTAAAATCCTACTACCTCTATAGCAGAAATGGAATCAATGGAAACTACTACAAAGGATGGTGTTAAACCTGTCAACCTCCACCAAACTGATATTAGGGAACTACTTTGCACAAGCTCTGGAAATGACCACAATCCCAACAACCAAAAAAATAATTGTGCAAAGCCCCTATAAGAATAATGGAAACCAATGGAACTAGAATTTCAGATAGGAAGCTTTTGGGGAAATGTCCATTCCCTAAGAAACCTTGATGGCTCTAGTTTGTGAGATCTTCCACTAAAAACTCTAACTCTTGAAGAACTCTCATAACACCCTACTCATGGTAGACCTCCTCGAGAGTGCATCCAAAAATTAAAATCTACTTTCTTCTTAAACATACAAAAATGAAAGCAACATAAAATGATTAACTTCATGCTGGATAGAAGGATTGATTTCCATATTAAGATGTCTTCCTTGAGACTCATTATCTAGAAAAAGATCTAGGGAAAAACCGACAAGGTCCATGAGCTTGATCCCCAAATTTTGCACTGACATGTTTTATTGATGATTTGAGAGTATATCTTACCTATTATCATCCTTTATGGTTGATCAAAGGGACTCGGACAAAAACTAATTCAGGAAGTCAACCCACAAATGTTTTCCTCCTTCTTCTCTACCAAACAGATCATCAACCACTAACACATAGCTACCCGCATCTGACTGACTGCCTAAGGGACCCAGTACTCCGTTGAAGCCCAGGTCAAACTAAAATATATTTCAAGCTCTTCCAACCTGCTTTTTATCTCCACTTTTGAAACACTACCCTCATACTTCCCCAAATCCTTCTGCTGGAAGGAATGCAATGCTTTTTACAACTCATCCTCATCCTCAACTGGATCAACCCTATATTGATCAGCTAGATCTTCCCATTGAACTTCAAATGCCTAATCCACATGGGAACAATGAGAAAGAGACATATATGAATGGTAAACATGGATTTACAAAGACTGAGTTTTATTATTTTTTCATTACGATGTATATTTATTTATTTTATTTATTTTACCTATTTTAACCATTCCAAAACAACTTAATTAAAACTTAAAAAAATTACTATGATTCATGTACCTCTCCCAGGACTCTACCCTACATGAAGGTCCATCTCACATTGAAATTTAATAAGATTAGAGTTCATGCATTGGATCATAAGATCCCTTAAAAACCCATTTCCTAGATGGAATCCTTAGCCTTTGTGACAAATTAAGGTCAACTGGAACTTTTTCCAAACCACCCCATGAAATCCTAATTGTTTCTAACAACAAAATCCATCCAATCTCTCAATCTAAATCTCTGATACAACTCTATAATGACACCTCCCTCCAAATATACCACAATGAGCGGAGAAATTGAAAAACCCTCAAGTTCCAACTCTATTAGGCACCGTGCGGAAAACTAGGACCATGGGCGTACAAATATCACAATATGGGAGGCATTACTAATTATAAAAAACATGATTAGGATACATAATGAATCATCCACCAAAAATATAATGCATAATATAAAATAAAAAATCCAAAAACAGTAGCACATGCATGAAATTAGTAGGACTAATAAAAATACAATAAAGTCTCTAAAGTAAATATGAAAAAGAAATGATATGTTAGTAACAAAACAACTATCCAAAGGTCTGAGCTCGTAATGCCTTTAATTTTCCAAAAAACCCTCCAAAAGAATTGAAATAATTCTTTTACATATAGGGTGATCATACATGTATAATTAGTAGGAAAACCATTGTCTCTCATGGACATGTGAATGAAGCATACTAATGCTCCCATGAGAATGAAGCAAAACCAAACAACACCTAAACAGGTATACTAACCATCCAATCCTCACCAAGGCATGCTCACCAAGTAACATAATCCTAGTAATATAATATAAATTAATAAAATAGATGATTGGTTACCTCTCACAACTTTCCCATTGGTATTATAATCATTCCCAATGTTCTATGTCATGTCACTACCATCCCTTCTATATGCCACATCTCATACTAACCGACCACAAATAGGTCTTGCAACACATCATGACCGGAGTCACCCGATCCTCATAACACATCCCAACCACACACACCTGCACCTCATAATTCATACTTCCCACATAGACCTGGGACTCACAACACATCACATCATCTCATCCTAAAGACACATGGGAAAGCACATCACATCTAATCCATAAGACACACGGGACAAAAAAACACCTCACCCACAAACACCTAGGATATCACATCTCACTCTAAGATACTTGGGTCATCACAACCAATATATATGTAACTAACAAACCTCCCGACATCATATCCTATGCCATACCTACCTCATATAGAAGATAGTGAAGAAAAGGGTCGGTACCCAGCCATGCATATGCCTTACCAGATGTTAGGAGAAATACTCCCACATGACATTGCACATATTCAACACATAGTTCTCAACATGGGTGTCGTGGGTATAGAAATTACAAGAATATAAATATATATATATATAATAAAACAATCTATCCTAATAAATGGGTAAGAAACGCATCACACAACACCATCCCTTTTTCTACCACCTCTAAATGCATAACTCCACAAAAACATGACATAAGAAACAATTAATTTTTAAACTTTAATCATTACTTATACGTTCCTTATATTTTACAGTTTCAAAATTCCCTATTAATATTTATTCATCTACTATCCATACATACTAGGAAACTACTATTGTACAACACAAATCAAACAATACAAAATAGTCATTTTAGAAGGTGAATAGCCCTGATAAATTAAGATAGCTCCAAAATACCTCACCGTTTTTCCCACATCCATTGCCCATCACATATCAGTAAAAACAATCCCCAAACTCACCACCACATCTAATAACACATTACTACACAACCAGTTTTATAACCCTAATGCATGCTCATACAACACCCATTATAGCCCCATTGTGAACCCACATGCCATCCACTACCACCACACATATAGACCACAAAAAAATCACACATTGCAAAAAAAAACATTTTAAAATTTCATAAGAACATTTATCACATTCCCCCACTTTTTTTGGGGAGTTATCACAAAAACCAAATCATAATGAAACCAATTAATTATAAAAGTATACGTGGTAAGAAATATTTACAGGGAGATACCAAAAAAATTTAACTAAAGAAACAACCACAAAATATGTATCCAGGGAAAACAAAGACAACAATGACCATAATTTTCAACGGAGAATTTAGCCCATATAATCCCAATATAAAAATAATATCTAAGCTATAAAAACATGAGAACAACACCCCATTACCGCATTTAAATTCAATTAATATATTTTTTAACTTCTATTTAAGTAGGAATAACCACAATTCACATATAATCAGAATTAAAGCCCCTAAAAACGATGTAAAAAAATAGAAATGAAGGGAATCCTACATTAATGAAGAATTACAATTGTTGTGCACCATAATGTGTAGTAAAATGATTGCGAACCACAACCTCTCTATGAATATTTTGGATCAACCTATACCACAACAAGGATCCATCAAAACGAAACTCGAATGCACCCCCAAACCAAAAAAACACCACCACATCAGATCTCCAGGTGAAGTAAGGAAGAAAAATTACTAATAAGAGGAAATAACATACCATGGTCTAACCACAAATCATTGACGAACAACCACTGGGGTCAATAGATCGATGTGGTATGAAGAAGGGCTTGAAGAAAACATCAGGGTGCTAGGCTTTTCCAAAACGATGGGAAGAATAGAGAACAACTAATTGTAGAAAAGTTCATCCAAAAGAATTTAAAACTGCAAATTATTATGGTATTACACGAAGTACCACCCCCTCAAAGTCATCTATAATCACCTGACACACATGACACTGTAAAAAAAATTCATAACTCTTTCCAAAAGGCATGGAAGGATTAAAACATAAAGATATATGCTCAGTGTGCTAACCTAAGACATCAAATATCTTTGTAGATTTAAAATAATGAGTATAACCTATATCAAATAATACTAACACCATAAGAGATGAAATAAAAAATGTACCTCTAACTGTACATGGACCTACATGATATTCCTCTGGAATATACACTGCTACCTAAAGATGTCATGTCTCATATCATCCATAAGATTTCATAGCTTCTTGATTAACCCCATTAACTCAATGATACGACCCACCTCCCTTGGAAGAATGTGTAAGGCCCTATGATCCCTTAGTAAATGTGGATCCAACCTTACTACCATGGTACATCTTATTAGAGAAATGTTTCAGATAGTCATATTGTCCACAATGATGAAAAGTATTGGGAGCCCCTATAATATTAGGTATGGAATAAACTAACCTACCATAATGATAGAAAATTACTTCTACTATCTACATGTATCCCTTCAAACTAATCCAAAAGAAAACTAGCAATGTTTTGGCTTCCTTTTCGCGAAAGAATATTCACCCTAACTAATGATGGTACCAACAGAAGGTCCTCTAAAAACTATTTTTCTTGACTTGTTAGCCTATAACAAAGATGTTTTTTAACTACCTCTACAATGTTCAAGAACATAAGAATAAAAATCTACCAAATATCCAGAGTCAGTATAACTCAAACATCCATGACATTAAGTAAACATTGGTAACAATCTCTGGATCTGGATGCACGTGCTCATAAAAATGGGTGGAAAACTATAGAATTGTATGATATTCTTGATCTATGTTTCGAAATTATTATTTCTTATCTGCACTTAATTTATCATTGTAAAACTACCTTTTGAATATTTTATTGAATGTTTTCTAGGTAAGATCTGCATTCAACATTTTTTTCACAACAGAGTCCCACCTTCTCTTTCCCAGAAATTTAAGCATATACATGGAAAAATCACAATAGATTCCCCAGGTTTCATTATGAAGTTGAAAATACATTCAATATCATGAAGTAATTCTTCAGATTTATGCGTTCATTGGTCACCTTGGATAGCAGGTGTATGATGATTTCTTAATTCTGATCTATGATCCACTACTCATTCAAGGTTCCCAACACTTGGTTGACCTAGATTTTGAATAGTGCAGATTACTACTTCTACCAAAGAAGGGTCAATAGGAGGGTTTTATTATGTAATCTGTATCATAGAATCATCTCCCAGTTTTGGAAGAGATCTTCAATGATTCATTATTTAACAATCATAATAAAAAACCAATCAATCACTGGATGATTTCAAAATCATAGGAACAACTTATGGTATTGATATAAAATCATTAAAAAGTTAATTATTTAATTAAATTAAGGATCATTCAGAAAATAATGATACCTAAAGAGAAGAAACATTCCATTTAAAAAAACAACCCATATTGTTCATTCAAATGACTCTAAATACCATGCCTCAAACCTTGTAAAAATTTATCGACCACCCATGGAATCTCTATTGAGAAATGGAAGTGGGATTTCATGGAAATATCACACACTTACTACCCAAATACCAATATTAATACCTCTTATATGCCAATGACATAGAACTAAAATCAATTAGTCTTTACAAAATCTATGTTGAGTATCCACTCTGACACCTATTTGTCACAAACAATCCTAGGTCAACGAGGCAAGTTACCCAATGTGGTCTACGACGTAGTGAGGTAAAGACAGATAACATAGACTATTATTGAATATAACAAAAACAATATATACCAAAATAGTAAAATTTTGATGAAATATATACATTAAGATATATAAAATTAAATCCAATATAATAAACTATAGATGTATGAATCAAAAAGACCAACATGTTTCTATGTGGCCAATCATCACCTCCAAATCATAATCTTACAACGGAAACAGATGTTAGGGGAACAAAACATGATACATGATTCACTTCTATTTTCACGAGCCCTATAAAAAAGGTCTAAAATAGACCAATAGAAAATGTAGGGTGTGATAATAATTCCTAATATAATACCACTAATAACTTTATACAATTTATAATATTAAGAATGAAGAAATTGTAACATTAATACTATAATCCATTTTGTTATTCATTTTCACGAATAAAACCATTTTTAAAAATCCATTTTTTCTATAATTGTATACCAAATCCCACAAAAAAATATAACAGGTATAAAATAAAAAAAATGAGAACTAAATAAGTTAGAAAATATCCATGAAATAAACGATCATGTGACAAACATGCTATAAGTGAAAAAGCACACCATATGGGACCTAGCCTATGAGAATACATATTATTCATAAATAATCCTAAACTATGACTACATTTTTTCTAACTGTTATCATTTTATTCCATTGTCTATTGATATCAACAAACCAACGCCTAGTGGTTCCACACACAATAGGGTCACCGATTTTCATTTTCTAGCACAACCATTGTTTCCAATGTCCAAAGCTTATCCAAAACCCTTTTCAAAACCCCTTCTCAAATTTAATTAATTTTTTTTCATCAAATAAATACCATATTGATGAACTACCCAAAATGAATCAACAAGAACACATAGCAATTCAATAATTTTTAACACTTCCATAGATCAACCTACCTCAGGAATGATGGAAACTGATCCACCTTTGACAATAGAGATCACCAAACCATGATCAACATTCAATAGACAAGACATGAAAAGAATCTATAAATTATTGATTGAAAAAATCAATTGATCATTAATCTGAAACAAAATATCAGCCAACCCTACCATTGTGACCAAATTTGATGTAGAATTTGGCGAGACTTACCCAAAGTGATGCATTGTAATGACTACGGAGATCAATCATAGAAAAAATGGTCTGGAAGGATCAAAGATATAAAACATGTAATGGGATATATCCTAGGTCTTAAGAGGGATGGTTTTTTCCGAATAAAACTCAAAATATATTTGTAGTGAATTTTAAATCCATTATAGATATGGCTTTCAAATTATGAATCCATCTCATGGAATAAAACTTTCCTTATTAAAAATATGACAAAAAGGAATTACCTCTGATAAATTTTAATCCTCAATATTTTTTTTCATGACATATAATGTTTTCATGACATGTAAATTTTCATTCCCTGTATGAGATTCATGTAATCTTACCTATGAAATAATCAAGTCATGTAACCCATTTATGATGTGAATTTTTCCAACATGCAGTCCTATACATTGTTTTTAGCTAGAAACCTCGGAAAAATGCTTATACATAGATTGTCCAATGGAGAACCCTATAATGGAATTTACACTTTAACCATCAGGTTCAAGTAATACAATAAACATATACCCACCAACATTATGTAATTTCTATAGTAAATGATCAACATTCATGAGAAGCTTGAGAATTACCAAAAATTATAGGAAAACAAAATGAAAAATAAAACGCATACCTGAAGGAAGGTAATAAGGTGATAAAATTTTCTTATCATAACCCTCTAATAAAATGTGTATTTTTTCCTTATCATTACATTACATACTTGAGCCAACGGTTCACGTATACGTTTGAACTTATAAACAACACTTTCTTATCAAACATAAAATTTTCCTTTCTCAATATGTTATTCTCCAAAGTTATGTAAAAATTTACGTCAATAGTAATTGTGACACCTTGGACCCATAATCCCCAATTTGATTCTCATCGAATCCTACTTTATATACATTACTTGATCCCATGGGTAAAATCCTAGAAATAACCATAAAATAATTATAAAATAATTAAGTATTTTTTAATACCTTACAAACAAGGAATCATTTCATGTTTAGAGATATAGATAATAAAGACACATCATTCAATAATAAGACCAGTATTCTTAGTATCAAATGGAATTTTTTTTACATTATTTAAAAAATACATAACCATTAATGGGCCCTGAATGTTTCTCACAAATACTTTCAAACATTTTATCAAATAAAACATATCAACTGTTATATTTTTCATCATAATATGGGCAATGGAAGCATAAGAATGTGGTGAGATAAAATTTTCTGTAAGGGAAGTATACAAATAAAGGAATCATAGGATACAAATTATAGAAAAAATAGGTAAAAAACAATGATCCATAATAAAATTGAAATTGAAATAATGATATATAAATATAAATAAAAAAATATGGATATTAATAACAATGAACTCATACAAATGAAATTTATAATGATAAACATTAAAAACCAACTACAATGGCCTTATTTAAATATACATTTTTATATTAAGATATTATTCAAGAAATCAAACTATCAAGGACTTATACAATGACCCTAACATGTTATCAGAAGAGGTATAACTCAAATCATAATCCATTTTGTCGCATGAGACCCATTGATGCATCAAAATGATATATAATATTAGAACCCATAGGTCACATTTTTATATCCAATGAATTCACCATAAGAGTCAATTGGAACTTTTCATTCCATTACATATGTAACCTTTAGCTAAATTGAAACTGACAATCCATATAGTGATGTTTATGGAATATTAATACATGATCATGCCACTTTATCAACAAATAACCATCATGTCTGTCCGTGATTTTCTATATTTCCATAATGCGATAACATGATGATACCCCATCTTGAGAATGAAGGAATATTGCTAGATATTAAATAGTCAACATGCCAATAATTTTCAATATATATTAATCCAATAATTTCCTACATTTAAATAGAGTAGAATTATTAATAAGGAAACATCATCTAATCAAAATTATATAAATTGTTGTGTTCACACCATATAGAGAAAGGGGTATATGGATAAGTTAACCCAAGAATAACATGACTATAAACCAACTAGGGAAAGAATGTGGATAACTAAAATAGAATATAACCCAAGATGTGAGGAATACTCATCAAAGGGTTTTTATAGTATGTATGTATATGCATATAATAAAAGTTATATAATACTACATAATACCATCAAAATTAATATTTAACCCCAATGATATGAAACATGATTAAATAATGATCACAACTCAGTGAGTGAAAATTGAGTTTCCCAAAATACTCGGTACTTGTAAAAATAGATAAATAATTGAATAAGGGAATGTGTTTTAGATAATAAATCCCAAAAAGAACAAGGATTATGATTGAAATACATCCATGGTCTATAATTACACCATACAAAAGAATCATTGTGCACAAAATGTACTATGTCTCAAAGAATGAGAAATGAGACCAAGGAAACCCTTACAACTATGGAAAATTTCAAATCAAAACCCATTTAAATAGTGGAATTAATATTGAACATAAAATAACATGATTAAAAGATAATTCAAGATATTAAATCTAAAATAGGCATCATATACATCAGATAAACTGTAAAGTCTCCGAATGTAGTTTCATAGAGTCGATGGATACTTTATTACATTGGTATAAGATATAAGTTATCTCATTCTAAAAGAACAAATAGTTTATTAGTCTTGGTAAACCATAAACATACATTAATTTATAATTACATTTTAAAAATGAAATAAAACATATTGAAATTAAAAATTCATTACCTCTGATCTCATTTAAAGAATCCTTTATATCATAAGAAAAGGGAAAAATATGGGTTGTATCAGATTCTCTTTAAAAGTTACATAAATCAGAAAAAATCATGAATAAATGAAGTGTAATAAATAAGGAGTAAACAACATATCAAGGTAAATATTTGAACACACATTTCATTTAATCAATAACATGAATATAATTATTGGATATAGAATAATCAATATAGAATAGTAAATATCATAACACACATTCCATTTAAGCAAAAAATTGAATACGATGATTAGATAAAGAATAATAAACATTGAAATGTAAAAAACTAAACACACATTCCATTTAATCAATAATTGGAATATGATTATAAGATAAGGCATAATCAACATGGAAAGGTAAATAATTGAACACACATTCCATTTAATCAATAAGTTGAGCACGGAATAAAACCATAGATAATATCAACAAAAAATATCATTGATAATAATAACTCTATTATTAATGAATGAAATTCTTAATATTTGATTTCATTATCTCATGAATTATGATACCCTTAATTTAATGTCCTTGATCCAAAAATAGTTTAACTAATGGATATATATAAACTAAAAACCCATTAAAATAAGGATAACCAACTGATTAGTCTCATGAGACTACCTATACATCAAGGGGATATCTATAACTAGGACCCACCCATAATTTAATTTATAATTCATTACACATATATCAAATTATCAGTTTAATTCCTGAAAATATAAATTATCATAAAATTTTCTTATAATTTATAGAATATATATTAACAATAATTTCCTTAGTCAATATTATAACTTTCAATGTAAAATACCATATATTGAAATGATATATAGTTTATATAATTATCATATCTGTAATAAGTAATAATCAGATATTTAGGGGAAATGTATGACCAATGATCAAAAGAAATTGAATATTTCAAGGGAACATTAATGAATGAAAAATTAATCAAGAAATTTAATGTCTATACATTCTGTAGTCAATATTATCATAAAATATTTTAAGATAGGATAATTATACTAACATTAAAACATATCTCTACTAAATTATATGTTTAATAATAGTTTTTTATCATTTATTAATATACAAACCATAAATATATATTTTTATAAGAAATATTCTTGAGGAAAAAACCTTTTCCCTTAGAAAATAACTTTTAATAGATAAAAATCTCTCAAATATTAGGATAGCCATATTATAAAAAAATATGTTATTAAAACTATTGTGGCAGGTTCAAAGAAATTGTTTTTCATGACTGTGTAAACGATCTGTTCATTCCATGTATTTTAAAAAATTATTCCTTTAACATTTTGAATGAAAAGTCAAAAGTACCTTGTTTAGAAAATGATAGCTAGATTCCTTTAATTTTTTTTAAAAAAAATTTTATGGGTTAAAAATGAATTTAAATAATCATAGTAATTTCTTTTACCATTTTTAGAAATCTCGGATTTTGTTTAAATGGGTTTTTGATTGATGAGAGAAATGATGTTAGAAGTTATTAAAGACAATTTGTAAATCATATTAAGTACCAAAGACATGAAAATAATACTATTTCTTGAAAACATGATGAATAACTAGAGGAGAATAATATGAAATAGATTTATTAGAAAATGATCATATAATTTTTAAAATGGATATTCAAGAATAAACAATCAATATTAAAATGAAATTGTGAAATAAACCCTTATAAAGATCACAATACGTTGAAGTGAGAAATAATCAACGAAGTTATTACATGAATTTTAAATTTAAATCCACATAAAAAAGTAGAAACACAATATAAAATAATCAATGGTCATTAAAAACATAATATTATGATATCAAATACATTGATGAAGTAATAAAACCCAATTAAAATAAATTGAGGTTTTAAGTACATTACCACATGGTAATTTTCAAGTAAAATTCCCTTGGATGAAATAATTTAAATTTAAAAAATAAATTACATTAAGTATGACTAATTAATGAAATTACAGGTAAAATCGATCATATATACAGTATATAAAAAAATTCAGTGCATAATATTACAATATGTCTCAATGAATAGAAATTGAGGAAATACCCCTTACCTCAGCCTTTGTTTTGGTTGAAAAAACAATTTACGCCATATATAATAGTTTCAATAATATTATTAATTTATATCAGAACCATATTACTTTTTATTTTTTATATGATCTTATTACAACATCTTACCACCCATTCATTAAAAAAATTTAATTATTAGTATTATTTTGGGTGTTAAATTACTTGTCTTCTTATGTTTATTTTTTTCATAAAAGGTTCAGTTCTTGTCTATAGGATATAGTTCCATCACCTATAGAATGCTACTAACATTATAAATAAAATATTTACATATGAGATGCATTTTTAAAACCATTCTTGAATATTGGACACTGAAAATGAATTATATCACTTCATGGAGATGGAATGATGTATATACACACGAGCTACAAAATCATTTTTAATGGTTGGAAGGGATAAAAATTGGTGATATATTTACTTTATTGAATAAATATGCTGTCATATATATCATATATTTTCATTAAATTTTTATTTTTACCATCCATGTAATGGTTTTAGAAAAGAAATCACATGACTTCATAAGTTGGTAGCCCACTGTACACATAAGCAATATTATCATATTTTAAATGGAATTTAATGTAAAAAATATATGTGATATTAAAATTCAAAAAGTATAAATATATCATTGAAATTATATAAATACATTAAATCCATAATTATATCCAACCATGAGATGTGTTAATGGAAAATGAGTCATGTCGGTTCGTGATGTGGTAGTCCTCCATACATACAATCGATGATTTCCTTTCCCATTTGATGAAATATGATATGAATATATGTTATAAAATTATCATAATAACATTTTATTATATAATAGAAACAAGTTTTATTATATTTTAATTTTTAAGACGTAATTTTTATTTTTTAACAGAAGAAATAAAAAAAAGTATCTTTGTTAAGATTACTACATTCTCGTAGATAAAAATCTATTAGATATCATATTAATGAAAATAGGGTTGGTATTTTTAGAATATTGAAATATATAGAGTTTTGATATTTTTTTTGAGATATTTTGGTATATTTTTGTTCAATACAAATGGATTTATTTGTGTGACGTAGTGAGGGGAGGGAGTGCCCTTTTATAATTAATGAGTGACATTTTTTTAAATACTGAAATATATTCAATAATGAGAAGTAAATCTAACCACAAGTTCCTAAAAACATTTGAAATAATGGATATTATGGATTTTGAGGTCATTAAACACCTCTAAAATATAAAAATAACCTATTTAATCATTAAACTTCCTTGTCCTCTAATTTTACTCACTTTTATCATTTTTCGTTTTCACTTTGATAACTGATTTTTAAAATTGGTAATTAGTCCATTAAGAATAAAATAAAAGGATATTTATTATTTAATATGGAAACAATGATTATAAATATTAAATCCAATTTATCAAATAAAAATTATTTATGTGTGAAGGATTTATTTTAACATAACTACATGTAATATGAAAAATAAGCTTTTAACATTAACTGTTTCCATTAATGTTTGATGTCATTACTAATAATTGGGAAAAAATATTAAGTAGAACATATTAAATAATATAAATTATGATTATTATAATTATATAATAAATTCTATCAAATTCAATTCAAATATGTTTCAGAATTTACTTTAGAAATCAACTTGAAAATCGTGTCGAAAAACAGTTTTAAAAAAATGTATTTTTCAAGTATTTAATGATCCTACATTAACTATATTATTAGTAATAATAATTATATTGATTAATGTTATTATATATATATATATAATATAAATATAATTTCAAATTATTCTTCATTATGGGTAATTTTAATGAATTAAATTAGAGAATCATTATACCCTTAAAAACAGTCTCTTAAAAAATGTGTTTTAAGCCTAAAATTAAACTAATAACAAAATGGAGTAAAAATATGATTAAAATTAAATTAATTATAATAAATATTAATAAATAATAATTATATTACATCTAAATCAAATTAATATTATAACGGGACCTTAAAATCACTTCATTAAATGAAAATAAATTACATTATTTGAAAAATCAATATTTTCAATATTCCCTAAAAAACAATTCATTTTAAAAAAATCTCAAAATTTCACCCTAAATTAATATTCATTGGATTTTAAAAAATGATACTATTTATAGAAAAAAATTTCTATGAGTGTAATAAATTCATTATAATTCCCAAACATAAAATTCAAAATAAAACCATTTTTTAACAAAAATGTATATTTAATAATAAAATGAATTTACTAAAACATTGAGTGATTAATTAATCTAAATGTACAAATAAATTAGTATTTATTAGAATATATATATATATATTTCATATTTTAGTTAACCATATTCATTCCCCCAATTCTTTGATTAAGTTATAATGGTCTTATTTAAATAATATATTTCAAAAGTTGTTTTGGATCTGTGTTCCACGTTATATACTATACAGAAATAAATGATATCATTTTAATTTCATATGGTTATGTGTATCTCAATCTATCAAAGATATTAAATTAATTTAAAATAAATAGAATATTAGATCTTGGGATCCTACATTCTCCCCACCTTCAATAAATTACATCATCCAAATTTGAATTTTCACAAGGAAATCAAGGTTTTGAAATATTAAGGTACATTTATTGAAAAACCAAATAATAAAAAGACTTTATAAAACATCCTCTTAATATATAGAATGTGTAATATGAAATTCATCTAGAATGACACAAAACTAGGTTTCCAGGAAGGTTAACATTAGTCGGTAGTGAAATTATGGGCATGGAAGAAAAGAGTTAAAAATAATGGATAGTGATAGATTTCATTTATCACAAGAAAGTGAGTAAAAAAATATAGAGTGAAAAACCACAAAAAAATTAATATTTGATGAGTTAAATGGCCACTTATTCCTCTGATATAAAGTTAATAGGATTTTTTTTGTTTTATGATTGTTCTCCTAGAGTTTAGAGATTATTTTACTATCTATGAATATAAGGAAATATATTTAAATAATTTATTTATACTTAACAAGGATGAATTTATAATTTGATTTTGCTTCTAAAAATTTCAATTTGACTCTCAATCCATGAAATGAACATCCAAAATGATATTTTATGCATTAGGAATTAAAATTTAATTTTAATGATTCAAAAGATCCAAAAAAGCGTGACATATCATTCCATATTTTTTTGAAAATATACCAAACCAAAATGTTTCAAAATATTTATCCAATATAATATTCTAATCTCTAAAACCACATAAAAAACAACTAAAATTCAACTAAATCAACTCCAAAATTGATTACCAGTCAAATTATTTTATTAAAAACATTTTTATAGTTACCAGTACACCATGTAGACTATTTGTAGGTGCTCCACAACCATTTCCCTTTCCTTATTGGTTCAATCCCTGTGGCTATCCAAGATGTGAACAATTGCCATTAAGGATGCATTTTGTCATTTTTTGAAGACTATATTACTATAATTACTACAATATTCCCAAATATTGGTGAAAAAAAATTATTAAAACATTAAATATCAGATTAAAACTAATGGTTACTAATCCCTTAAATCTTATGTCCACAAAATGTAAATATATTATTTCGTAAATAACATTTCATACACTAACCCATTGGGTAGTATTTCCTAAATATCTACCAAAATACCCATAATCTTGATAAAATCCCAATCAGATAAAACCTATAAATTTTTTTTCAAGACATTGTACTTTTGGTCAAACATACATGTATCATCCTAAGAAACATTATTTTCAACCAATCATTATCATTATGTATTCAAATCCTTTAAAATGAGTTGTAAATAAAATGTGAATTATCTAAATCATATTCCCCAGAAGTGTAAATCTAGGTGGGCAGTATTTCCTATACTTATGTAGATGGTGATAATCTAGTGGAATCCTAATACACGATTTTTTGGGTTACTACCAAAAGGTACAATCATGCCAATAACCTGTCCACTAATAGTATCCAGAAAATAATGTATTTCTATTAGAATCATATATTTTATTCCTTACCAAAAATTTGGGACATTCATCTAAACTTACAGTAGAAGTCTACCAAAGGGATATTTTCCCTAATATATTCTTTAATAAATATTTTTCTCAAGGTATATTCTAAAAAATATTGGATACCAACTATAAAGATCCCAGCCCTAGTAGCATCAATCTAGTGTTTACACTATTACATTGGCATAAGATACATATGATTTCATCATGAAGGATAGAATAGTTTAGATGTTTTGTTTGACTGGAAACATAATTGAATCTCTCGAGACATTTAAAAATAATAAATACAACATAGTGAAAGTAAAAAATTCTACATCCTTTAACACATTCAACAATACCGTATTCACATCATGGGGAAGGGAAAAAATAAGGGTGATCTCAGATACTATATAATAGTTACAAATAGTGGAAGACATCATGAATAAATGAAGCATAATCAATACAACATTAGAATTATGGAATGTTAAATATCATAACACACATTAAATTTAATTAATAACTTTACAATCATGATTATATAAGGAGTAATCAATATTTAAAGGTATATATATTAACAGAAATTCAATTTAATCAATAACTTGATAATCATCATTACATATATTATGATTAATTTTTCTAGGTAAATTACAAAAGGCACATTCCATTTAATCAAAAACATGAATATCCATATTAGATAATGCATAATTAATATGAAAAGGTAAATAATTCAACACACATGGAATTTAATCAATAACATGGTAAAAAATGAATCTATGGGTAATATAATTGATATTTTTCATTGATAATAATAAACTGATTGTTGATAAAATAAATGATTGTTAGTTTACATCATGATCTTAGGCCTCGTGATTCCTTTACCATCAAGAACATAATCAGATACATTGAAAATAATGGGTAGGTAAACGCGAGAAACCCATTTAAATAAGGATATCCAATTTAGTCATCTCATGCGACTAATAATACATTGAGTGTCTATATATAACAATCCCCCACCAAAACATAAATGTCCAAAACATCCTCATATATTTAATGATCAATTTAATTCATGAATACTATTTCATAACAATAAATTTCTATATATTGAATGGAATACATATTAAAAACAATTCCCCCTACCAATCATATAACATTAAATGTAAAATATTGTATGTAGTAATGATATAAAATTTAAGTAATAATTATATATATGATAGATGGTATGAATATTTACTGTAAATTTACATCTAATGATCATAATAAAGTGAATATTTCAAGGGAAGGTTAATGAATGAAAAATTAATCATGAATGAAAATGTCAATACTTTTTCTGGTCAAACTAATCATAATCTATTAAGATAAAGGATAATGAAGATATCATTAAAATAAATCCCTATTTATGTATTAGTATAATAAATAATTTTTGTCTTTTATGAATAAAAATTACATTAAAAAATTAATGAAGAAAATAAACTTTTCAATTTAAAATTATCTTTTAAAAACAAAAACGTTTTAAAATATTAAGAATACAATTTTTTAAATAAACTTCTAAAACTATATATTAAAATCAATTAAATGAGAGGTCTTGATGGTGGAATGGTTCCTTTCATTACTATTATGTTAAAAACCAATATTTATTTCACATTATTAAGAAATTCCAAAAGTACCCTGTTTGGAAAATGTAAAAAAATATTACATTTAAAACTTTTAATAAAAATCCAATCGTTGGTAAAATATGAATTTCAACAATCAAAGTAAAAAAATTTAAAAAATATTTTTAGAAGTAATGGTTTTGGAAGAAATGGATTTTCAACTGAAGAGTAAAATGATGTTAGATTTTATTAGAAATAGTTTCTCAATTATATTAATTATCAAAGAGAAGAAAATAGTGATATTACTTAAAAAACCTGAATAACAAGAGGAGAATAAAATTAATGTGGTTTATCATAAAACCATAAAATAATTTCCTTCAATGAAAATTCAACGATAAAAATATTTATTAAAATAAGATTATGAAATAGACCCTTACAAAGATCATAATACGTTTAAGTGATAATTAATCAAAGAAGCAATTGTGTTTCTGTTAAATTTAAATACACATAAAATAGATGAAAAAATAAAAAATCATCAATGTTAATTTCCTATAAAAGAATAAAAATTTCAATGACCTTAATGAAGTAAGAAAACCCAATAAAAATAAACTGATTTATTATATTATTTACCACTCGTTAATTTTGAAATCAAATCCCCTTGTATGAAATAAATCAAATTAAAACTCGAAAGAAATTTAATTATGAAAAATTCATGATAGTACATGTAAAATGGGTATTATATAATCCATATAATGAAATTATGAGAATATCATTATAATATCTAGCAATGATTGTAAATTAAGACAAAATCCCTTAGCTCTAGCTTCTTTTTGGTTGAATGTGAATTGACCTCCATTATAATGTATATAAGAATATTATTAATTTATTCAATTCACATATTCATGTTTATAATATTATATATTATCCTATTATAACATCTTACCACTAGTTTGTTAACAATATTTTTTTGTTATTATTAATGATTTAAATATCATATTTAATAATTGGATTCATTTTTGAATCCATTTTTAAATATTGGGCGTAGAAAATTAATTACATTGCTTCATAGAGATATTATATCTTACGTACCGTTGAGAGACAATATAATTTCTCAATTGATGTAAGGGAATGATTGTGGGTTATATAATGATTTTGAATAATAATTATCATTTTATATATATCACATATTTTCATTAAATTTAACTTTTTCTACCTTCCATGTTAATTGTAAGTGAAAACTTATCATATCACTTCGTGGGGTGGTAGTTCGTCGTACTAATGAGCTACATTACAATATTTTAAAATAAAATAAATGTAAAAAGGTATATTGGTTATTAGAATTAAATAAGTTTAATTATATCATAAATATTATATATATATATATATATTAAATGAAAATTTAAATATTATTGAGAGAGGTTTTTAAGGGACATGAGTCACATCGGTTCGCGAAGCGGTAGTCTTCCATACACACATTAAATGATTTTGTTTCCCATTATAATGACGATATGATTGATATAAGTTATTAAATTTACAAATTAACATATCATTACATGTGAGATTATTATACTATTATATTGTAATTTTTAAGGTATAATTAAATGTTGTAAAATGATAAATTAAAAGAAAGGGCTTTGATAATTTGATTACCTTCTCTTAGAGAAATTTCCTTTGGATACCCTGTTAATGAAACTAGGGATGGTTTTTTGGAATACTAGTAGACCTATAATTTGTAGAATAGTTTTAGGAAGATATATTTTCAGGTGTTGGTTAATAAAAATTCTTTTTTAGGTGGGAAGAAGTGAGGAGAGGGAGTTTATTTTTTAATTGAGGAGGATCGTCATCTTTTTAAATACATAAAACAATAAAATTATGGGATGTAACTCTCACCCCACCTACCAAAAAAAATGAAAAATAAAATATTTTATGTTATTTAATGTTTATGAAAACCTATGAAAAATAAAAAAAAAATTCTTTTAAACCTTTCATTCTCTTATTATATATGTTTTCTTAGTTTTTCAAGTTTAGTTTTCACCACATTAACTAGTTTTTAATTGGGTAATTAAATATTTATACCAAAAATAAAAGGATAATTATTTTATTATTGGACCCAATTTAATCAAAATATTAAATCCAATTTATAAAAAAATATATAATTTAAATATTAATTTTATTATAGGCACATGTAATACGCAAACCCTCAGTTTAACTTTATCCACGATAATTAATTTTTTAAGTCTTAACATATTGTTATGAATAAATATTAAGTTGACCATATTACTGAATATAAATTTTTATTATTTAAAATATATAATAAATTATATCAAATACAGTTTAAAAAAGATTAATATCTTATATGAGTAAAAAACTTGCAAATCATGTCAAAAACCAGTTTTTGAGGAAATTTATTTTCCAAGTATAAGATAATCATATATTAACTATATGACTAGTAATAATAATTATATATATTTAAATTAATATATATATATATATATATAAACTATGAATTTAATTTAAATAATATGACTTTATGGTTAATATTAATTAATATAAATGGAGAAACATTGTACACATAAAAACAGTTTCCATACAAACACATTTTTTATTCTAAAAAATACTTATACCAAAATAGGATATAAAGATAATTGAAATTATTTTAGTAATATTAAATATAAATAAATTATTATTATTTTACTTCTAAATAAAATTCAAATAACAAATGGAAATTATAATTATTAAATTAAATGAATTTAAATAATTATATTTGAAAAAACGGTGTTTTTTTTCTATTAACTGAAAAATAAACCTTTTTAAACAATACCACAATTTAACCCTATGATAATATTGAAATTTATATTTAAAAATTTATAATTTTCATAATTTTATTTTGAGTGGTGTAAATTAATTATAATTCCCAAACATAATATACCAAATAAAACCATTTTTGAAGAAAATTTATTCTGGTTCACAAAATGAATTAAATAAATAACATGTGATTATTTGTTAATAATTTATAAATAAATTTTATTTTTGAGTAATTTTATATAAATATTTTTATCATAATTTATTTAGTCATATTTATATGCACAAATTCAATTTCATGGTATTAATGGTCATTTTTAAATGATATATTTCGCGGGTCTTCAGACTTGGTGTTTCATGTCATATATGCTATCTAACGTAATGTCATTATTTTAAATTATTTTTCAATATTATAATAAAATATATGAAATAGATTAAATTATTTATAATAAAAATAATTTGAAATCATATTGTGTTCTATAAATGTAATTACGTTCCAAAATATAATACTTCTCTAAATGAATGAAATTTGAGATGAAAATTGTTACCACTTGTTCCACACATCCATATACATAAATTAGCCTGATGTATCGAAACCAAAGATATATAATTAAATTAATTCGTAACTATAGATATACATATTTTAATTTAAACTTTTCGACCATTTTTATTCTCTACTTGACATATTCGAATTTTCTATATCAGGTGTATGTAGAAGTTTTATAATAGCGACATCTATATTATTTCTTATTCTCAATCTCGTCATTAATAGTTCATTAAGGTTATTTATAGATATGTTTTATAACCATTTAATATGTTCCAAAATACTTTCATGGGGTTTTTATTTTTTATAATTGAAGATGAAACCAATTAGAAACTTGTTTTGGTGATTCTTGACGATCAAAGTGTGTTTTCTTAAATAATAAAATAAATATTAATTTAACTTATCCAAAACCAAAGATAATAATTATTTATAAATATATGACCTATTTCACTAGTTTTTATGTTCCCATAGTCATTCTAGATATAAAATAATATTATTGTTCAATAAGATTGTTAAACTAAAACAAACATTAACATACCTACATGGGGGAGGCAATCCACACAATGCACATACTATATTTTTTATTTTATTAATGCATGAGTAATAATAATAAATAATGATAATACCCTTAATGTAGTAAAATAATATTATATAAATAATTATATTAAAATTATATTTGTGTGACAGGGTAATATTTTAAACAAGGCACTTAATAAGAAAACTAATTAGTTGATAATAGTCATGTTGGGGGCTTGGATTTTCCTTAGAAATCTTACTGAATTGTAAGGTCACAGGCTAATAATTTGTTACAATGGGATTATTTTTGTATGATATGGATATTTTGAGGAGAAACCAACTTATTTTCGTGGTGAATTCAAATAGAAGTAGATTTTTAGAGCAGTGAAGATGTCATCATTTCATCAGAGAATAAAATGGTAGTTTTGGGTTAAACTCTTACATTTTCAGAATTTTAAGGTTACTATTTCAGTGTCTAATGAAAAAAAGATAAAATAAGGACATTTATTGTGGGAAAAAATTAACTTCAACAATTCATTATTTAGACAACTTTTAGTGATTTATGGATTTTTTTTTGACTTTTGTCCTTTTATCCAAACTTACATTCACTGTGGTAATTAGTTTGTAACCTTAATAATTAATTTTAATGAAAAAAATTTAGGATATGAATATGTAACTAATTTGATAAATCTAATTTTGAATTTGAAAATAATTTTACCAAATAAAATTTCTAAATTTCTGAAATGTCTTTTTAAACTAAACAAACTTAATCACCAGCAAAATGTTTTTCTGAGAAATAATATTTTTAAGAATGAAAAAAGTATAAGGTAAAATTATTATGGATATTTATTGTAATTAAATAAATTTAGTTAATATAAAAAAATTAATTGTGTCTTCTAAAAAAATAAAAATATGAATATCCATTGATAAAATTCTTATCCCATGAAAAAACAGAGAATATTTATTATATTAATATAACATATTAATTAGTTTTAAATATGTTTGGAGTATTTCTTATATGTAAAATGTATA
The DNA here is from genome assembly GCA_963277665.1 of Viscum album. NCBI lineage: Eukaryota > Viridiplantae > Streptophyta > Magnoliopsida > Santalales > Viscaceae > Viscum > Viscum album. The sequence continues at coordinate 778,890,080 of OY728153.1, read as the reverse complement.
TTTCTAAATTTATAATGTTTTTAGTGAAAATCCTATTTATTTTAAAATCATCTAGGTTAGTCTTATATAGTTAAAAAACAATGGATATTTTTTTAATAAATTCCAAATATTTTTAACTAAAAATTTCGATTTTTATAAAATTATAAAAAAAATTTAAAAATAATGTTTTAATATGAGTTGATTTTAAATTATCTTCATTTTATAAATTTGAAAGTCTGAATTTTATAAATTCAACTTTTTGTATAAAATCCTAAAATAGAATGAAAACTATTTTGTTGGAAAATGACATATACAAATTTTTGGTTTTATTATTTTTATTTCAATTAATTTACAAAATAAATTGGTGTTAACCAATAATTAAAAAAATATAAATTATCAAAAATCATATGATTCTTGGAATATAAGTACTAATCATAAATAAGGTATTATTTTATAAAATACATTTTTCAGAAAAAAAAATGTTTTTATTTTGTTATTTTATGTAAGAAAAATTGAATTAAAAAGATATTAAAAGTATCATTTTTTTATATATTTGTTTATAATATATAATTTAGTTATTTAAATTCATTACTGATAATTTTAAATCAATGTTTTTAATGGTCAAAACATAGCATAATTTAGTTTTGTTCAATGTTGCATGTAGATTAAGAAATTGAACTCATTGAATTTTTTAAATGGTAATCATATATTATAGTTCTAGGGTGTTACATGGTCCCATATCAAGTCTCTTGTCCTAGTTAAAAGATAAATTAGTCAATAATAGATTCCCTTTCCCTTGTCGAATCTTTCATTAAAGAAGTATTCCCAAGTACCAAACAGTAGCTCGAATATGGTCTGATTGAAACTCAATAAGAAAATACAAATAGTAAACAAAAAATCTATTATTTTTATATAGCTCATCAAATAATATGATGCGCATAAGAATTAATTCATAAATTAACACAGAACTCCAAAGTAAATCCACCGATCCTCGATCACTATATTGACACTTGCGGTTATCCAAAACATGATTCATCACAATACCAGATGGCTCCATCAATACTCAACACTATCCCAGAGGATTCCTAGGATATAGAACAATACCAAGTAACACTAACCATTTAATTGATGTCTTTAATATTAAACAAGTCAATAGAATCAGTGGGAATTACCATGAAATATCCATATACATGTTTCAATTGGTACAATACCCATGAAAAGAGTGAATACATATCTAAAGTGTTAATGATCTATAAGATTTCTCATTATATAGGTACCAATATGTTCCCTTAGCATATTACTCTTGGTGAGAGATATTAATATATCTAATGTAATAAAAAGTATTAATATATATAATTGGATTCCAAATCATGAAAATCATTTTCACATGTTCTATATTAGTTAATTCATGTCAATTATGATTTATCGTGACATTTATTAATTTTTTTTAATTACCCATTTCATACCCATATTTAATTATTAACAGGTTACCGTTTTCATTCCATGTTACCAATTCACATAGAATATGGAACTATTTTTATTCACATACTATTTATTTCCAATTATCATTTTATATGTCATTAGGTCGTCATCCATTTTATTCTATATTCCAATCAGATTAAATTTATCTATTTAAATTCCAAGTGATTCAATTAAATTACCAATTTACATATCAATCCATTGAAAAAACTAATCTCCCAATTTAGTTATAAGTGCCAGCATTTATAAGTTCTAGATTTCAAAAATGGCCAATGGTGGAACACCTCTCTTGTTGATATAATTCCATGTCTCTTTCACTAATAAGATCGAGAGATTCCCTGTAAGTTCTAATCACGATTACACAAGCTATTAAAGGGAAAAAATATTTATATAGGTCAAGAAAATGTCATTTTAGGATGATCATGGATGTCACACATATTAGAATATCAATACAGACAATCGTGAGATATTTTAGACCACATACGTCAAAAGAAAAATGAATATCACAAGAATAAAAAACTAAATAAATGAACCACACCATGGTCCCCTATAGAAAGAGATATATCCACCAAATATAGTATAAAATAATATGATTTAAGTGAAAAATAATAAAATTTACCAATTTCGAGGAAAAATCATCAGTCAACTGGTCTAGATCAAAGAATATATCAATATGTATTGGATTGGTGTTTCAGAATACAAAAATTATTTAGAGAAACCTTATAAATAATTAATCCTTATTTAGGGTCAAAATAGGGGTGATTAATAGTTTAAATGGGGATCTAAGGGGTAGAAATATGATTATGGTCCCCATTACATAAGACCATATCGACATCATCAACTAACCAATGGTGTTAGACAATGTGGACACACGACTGGAATCTCCATAATCTAGCTGGAGAGTTATACCAATGGTAAGGTTAGATTTTTTTATAAATTCCATTCAATCTTGGAGTCACTGTATGGTCCCTAGACTTCCTATAGTTATACCTAACCACTTCCCCATTGAACAAATAGCCAATTCATTCCACTGGATTCCCAATGGTAGTAAAACATTCCCAATACCACATGACACTTATATAATTTACAACAATACCTCCTCAAATCCCATGTACACCTCAAAACCCTCATTTGAATATGGTACAAAGCTAAATCATTGAAAAAAGAGATTCAACAAGAATCTTGAAGAGAGAATGTACCCAGTAAGGATTATATCTTAAAATTAATCAAATTTAAAACATAATAAAAATATCAATTTTCTATAGTGAGACACATATATTAATTTTATATTTAGGTTTAGTGTTTATAGATTTATGAAAAGAACTGTAGATGAAAAACCTGTATATTTCTTATTATATGTATTTTTTCTCTTTATAATTAAATTTTATTATTCCTAATAATACATGAACTTATCCAAAAAAATTATCCACACATTATACTATTTAATTCATTCCATACATAATACGATTATTAATAACCTATGGAAAGGGAAACATAAGAATGTGTGATCTCAGATTCCTGGTATGCGTAAACCTAAGAGATATTGATTGAAGATAATGTTTATGAATAAAATAATTAGAAGGGAATTAGATCATGATCATAAAATTTGAGTGTAATAACAAATTAGCCAAAGATAAATAATTATAATCCATGAAATAAGTATTTTTTTATTACAAGAGACATAATTCATTAGATTGTGGAATCATCAACAACCAATCCTAATCCATGAGAACAAATCATAAACCTAAGAAATAATTTTTTGGATTAAAAATACCCTTATAAAATCTTCATATTTATCAAGGATAACTACCATGAATATCATTGTAAAAGATGTCCCATAGTGGAATGGGCTCACTCCCCATGGCTTCATTTATTTATTTAAAGCTCACTGTTAAGACTATCAAAGTTGATAGAGTCTTATACTAAACTAGGTTTGCTACAAATTTCAATTAATATTATTTAATGGAATATTAATATTTTCCCAATTCCTTGGAGGTCTATATAATTTCATTCCCAACTGTCACATAATGAGAACCACACATAAGTGTTCCATCCAATTATAAAAGAATCCATCATTTCATAATTTCACAACACATGAAAAAGAAAAAAATTATAAATATTTCATCACCACATTATCATAATACATCTAGATAAATAAGTTTATTGTATCATTAAAAACACATTATGTAATCATAGATTAATTGACCTATGTAAAGAAATATATTTTAGATTGATTTCATCATAATTTAAGTAGCAGTGGGAATATAACATGTTTCATAGAGTAATTTTTAAAGAATCATCATCATAATAAATCCATAGAAAAATATGGATTTATGGTAAGTAAATATCCCTACTTCATCATATTCAGCATAAAAAAATGACTACATGGATGGAAAATTAATTTAAAAACACATTCAATAGTTTATTTGAAAATAGAGTGAAATAATATTCTCCTTTATTATCTAAATGACCTAAAAATTTATTGAATATTGAGGACAATATTTTTTTCCTATATAACCGTGGACATATAGAATTTAATCTTAATATAAAAGGACCATCATGATAGTGGTATAATTCATTCATTCAATGGATGTTAATATAATGTTTTTTCACATTTAAAGTAAAAAATAATAAATAGACTTTCTAAAAAACACTGTAAAAACTTTTTTAAAAAATTAAAAATAAATTATTATCTGAATGAAAATTAATTTAATAAATCATTATATCATAACAAAAAATATTCTTGGAATCATTTTAGAGAACATAGACATTGAAGAAAATGATTTCAAACCCAAAATAAAGAAATAATGTTGACTTTTCATAAAACAATTTACCAATAATTATAAGTACCAAAGAGATGAAAATATAAGGAAACCCTGAAAAACATAGAAAAAAATATAATATAATAAAATATATTATGTTTAAATAAAAAGGATAATATAATTTTTTTCAACCGAAATTTATCATAGAAATTTTTTAAATGGAAGGTAATTGTAATATTAACCATTATCGCTTGTGTACATTTTGCACCATAAACCCCTTAAAATTAATAAATTCAAATTAAATGTCAAATACCATTACTTTTAAGATATTATATGATATTATATATAAAATGGGTAGTATATACACCATATAAACAAACATTCTTCCATAACATTGAACTTGTCTCAATAAAACTACACTAAGATGAAGAACCCTTAATGTTTTGGTAAACTCTATATCACGACCTCAGAAATAAGATAAACACATATGTATTTGTAAATAATCCTTAGTTTTATGAAAATAATTATAAATTAATTTATTAGTAGTATATAAACAATAAAGAATAAATAATTTATTAACATAGAATATGCCTCATAAAAATAAAAGTGAGATGAAAAACCCTTATCTATAGTCCCCAATTTATAGTTACACATTAATAAACACTTATATAATAAGTTTATATTTATTATATATTTATATTATAACCACATTAATAATATTCATACTAGATATGATTCACATAGAATTTTAAATTTCTCATCTATTAACATTTCCCCCATATAATCATTTTTCTAAGTGGTCACTATTCCTTTTATCATGCATGTTTGGGTATGGTGATTCCTGTACATGAAACATGAAAAAGGATTCATCATATCTAGAATTACATTAAAGCCATAATTTTTATATTTATTTATTCTAACCAATTTTATAACCATTCATATAATTTAATGATGAAAAATTAATTCCACCATTTTGTGGAGGCAGTAGTCCGCACGTAAGCACTTGTAATGTTTTAAATTTTCCATAGATGGAATTAAAAAATTTATTTAATATCTTACCATTAAATAATAATAATTATACCATATATATCATATATAATTGTTACATTCATCTTTATGAAAATAAATATAAAGAATAAATGAAAAACTAACAACAATGCATCATGGTGGTGGTAGTCCACACATACGCATGAGCAACAATATCATCTTCCAATAAATAGTAGGGAAAAAAGTTAGATAATATATTATATTTAATGAATCAAAATAATTTTCTAAAAAATTTATATATTCAATAAATCTGTATATACATCCATATATTTTTAGAGGGGATTAAAAATATAATACATCAGTCGTTGAGATAGTAGTCCATACGTATGCACAAAAACATTACCATTTTACATAGGGATAAATAATAAATAGATCATGGTTATTATATTAAAATAATAATATTATAGTGATATAAATTTTAGGTCATTATTTTAATATGGTCAAAGAGTATTTAGAGGAGGTATAAGAAGAAATACACATAAAAGGACACAGTGTGGAAGATTACCTCTTTTTTTCAAAACCCTCTTTGGAACTACTAGTAAGGGTACTTGAGTTAATATTTTAAGTAAAAAATAACCTATATAAGTTTTCTATGGAATATAATTAGAGATTGTTTTCGGGGAAAATGATATAGAATGTATAAATAATAGTTGATAAGGGGAGCCCTTTTATAAGTCTATGAAGTGGAACACTATTAAGTCAAATTCACGGAAAATGACCAAATATAATCTCAATATAGAAGTTTGGAAAGAATATTGTTGAATTATATTCAACTAATACGATTTTTATATGTTTTTTATTTTATCCCTTATATATTTAGTTTAACCCCTTGTTAAATATTGTCATCCTTACCTTGGTAACATGATACTTAGTCATTAAAGGTTAATAATGTCATTATAAAATATAAAGTGGATCATATATGTAAAAAGGTTGATATGGTAGGACATTTCCCATTAATTTTATAAGTTATATTTTTTTATATCTTTAAAACAAATAATTAGATATTATTTTACCTAAAATATTATTAAATTTATTTTTGGTAATATAAAAAAACAGTACATTAAAAACCTTAGGATTACCATATGTTTGGAAATTGATTATTCAAATCATTAATTAAATGTAATTTTTATCAATAAACATTTCGAGATACATTAACATATCCTAAAAGATATCTTTTAATATTTGAAAACCATTTACTTTGTTTTTTACTCACTTACTCAAGTGTTACATCAACAATGTGTATGAAATATGGATAATTAAATTTTTTTATGAAATTTAAAAAAATTAAAGAATAAATAAAAAAATATTCATATTCTATGTAAAAAATTATAACTAGTCAGAAATTTTATTATTCGTATGGAAATACATTAGAGATATTAAAAGATAGAGAGTTAGATTTCATACCTCTTCTTTACTTTGAATATTATAATGATCATTGTAAAATAAAAAGGGAACTAAATTGAAATATTTTATAATATATGACATATTTGGTGAAACAATAATCATCCAGTGAAATAAGAAAACAGTTTGTGGGATTTGGAGACATAATCTCACAAGTTTAACCATAATTAACCCATTATACCAATTATTGAGGTGATAAACCTTTTTTGTGGTTACTATTAATTATAGAAAAAAATAAAATGGTACACATTGAAAAATTATAAGATGATGATTACAAATATTGAATCCATTATCTATGATTCGATTTCAATTAGTGGTAAAAATGAATTTAAATATAATTTTAAAAAATTCAATAAAATATTATTTAAAAAATATCCATATTAAAGATAAGAAGTAATTTTATACCAAAATACTTTAATATGTTGATTCAAATTGAACTAATTAAATTATGATAAATAAAAAATTATTATTATTTTTAAAATAAAAAATTGAATGTAACTTTTTGATAACTTGATTAAAATAGAATTAGAAAAAAAATACTTGAATAAAAACACCACTTATGTCTCCAAAATTTCAAACATAAATTTCTAAGATCAAAATTATACTTTTAAATTAAATATATTATTTATTAAATATATATATATGGTATTTAAAAAATGTTTCATATACATTCAAGGAATTCTTATATATTGGTGATGTCATAAAATTGACTTTATTTGTAATGTAGATATTTTTCACTACTCAACCTAAAATAAAATAGTTTTGAAAAATATAAAAAATTAGCAACATGTTAATATTGAAAGGGTGATTCAAAAAAATTATGTTCATCTCAAAAAATTATAATTATAATATTAAGAAACTAAACTTTTAAATGAAAAAATGGAAAATATAAGGAGAATATGCTTTTATAGAAAACTGATCCTTTTAAAAATTATTTATTTTTATCTTTATGTGATTTAATTCTTATCATTATTAATTGAACACATATTTATTAGAAAATAAAAAAATAATTTATAATGAGTAAAACTTCCCAACATATATTTCATAATGATGTCACACATATTCCTAGCCAATAGAGTAATGACTAAGCTATAATAATCATATTTTAATAAACAACTTACATAGAATATCACGATTCATTTTAATATTTGTATTGAATGTGGTACAAGATATAAAAATAGTATTTATTTATAATAATTAAATTATAAAATATTAGGTTGTTACACATGAATTACATAGTCACATCATCCCACTTCCACTTAGAAATGGGTGACAACTGAAGAAGATATATAGTTCACTAATTCTCAGACTAGACCAATTTAGAATTAGAATAATGAAAAAACCCCACAATTTCCATCTTATTAATCCACAAATAATATATGTAAATATTAGTATACATTTATATAACTACAAGTGAATAACCCATCTCAAGGAATGTGAATCATGATTATACACCTCATTAATTCATAAAGGGACCATAAACTATCAATATACATAATATTTCTCATCGAAATCTTTAGAAAAATCATACTATTACTCACCTCCATATATATTATACCTCATCACCATAAAATCATAGTTATATAATTGACTCTATTCGACCTCTAAAGTATTGAAAAGTAAAAATCCATAGATATAAAGGTTCCACTGAATTTTTATTCCTAATCATTAATAAATATCTCAATGAAGAGGCTCGTCACCTATCACTTGATACTAGCCACATACACTACATATCTTTGATACTTAATATTCAATTAATCATATTTTATCTTTCCCTTCTGATGGGTATAGACCATTATGAAATCCAAATATAGTAGGTACTCAACCCACACCTCTTACAACGATTCTAGACATGTTGAGAGAATATATACATCAGGGTCTTGTGATCAGTATAAAAAACATTTCATCCAACAAGTAGTGATTCAAGGATGTCAACATATTCACTAATTCCACTGGATATAAAAAATATAGTGTATATTTCTACTCATGTATCCTCAAATTCATGGAAACATAAGTGACAAACTATCCATCTTTTATTAAAACATCCCAATTCCCAACCCCTAAAGTATTTAACTATAACATATACACCTTACCTAGATTAGGTATTTTCAGGATTACTATCGAATTCATCATGGATTCTAAATATTTTATTTTATTTTTATAATAACCTGAATATATAAATATCACCAGCTTCTTGTCTAAGGCCTTCATAAAGTATTCCAAAATCAGATTAAACCTTGATAATGCTTTGGTAGTAACATACTAACTATTAGAAACTATATATATGCAATATTTTATTTAGTAACTCCAATGAAATCTTAATTTCATCCTTGTCGAGTTAAAATATAAAAAATGTTTTAAATATCACAATCCCCAAGAAGCCCAAATCACCAATATAGAAATAACATTTAGTAATATTGTTATAGATATTGATAGTGGATATAATTGAATATGGTCAGATTAATTATTTATAAAACCTAAAAGAACTAATATAGGAGAAGAAGGAGTGTCATATTTAATTGGGAATGGTGAAATGTAAGTGGAAACCTGAAACAAAATTAAATTAAACAATAACAATATAGAAGCAGAAATAATGGAAGGGTGATGGTGATTGTGCAAGTGATATGTAAATAGTGGAAGTAGAACTATGATAAAAATAAAAAATGGGTGAGGGGAATAATTCAGATGTCTAAGAGCTCTCTTTCTGAATTTCTCTAGATTTTTTTGAAAATGGGTTTTAACCTACTTCTAGAAATCACAATTATTCTAGTGCATAAAATGTTTTTGAGGATACATATTAATTTTAGAATGTTCTCAATACTATTAATAAAGTCATCATAGAAATATTTTTTCAATAAAAACTAATGTAATGTTTGATTCATTTTGGAGAAGAGAATCATCAATATTTTTTAACTTTGATTATTTTTATTGATGTTCAAAGTTAATGAAAAGTCACTAACATCTACTGTCATTTTATAAAGTGGTGTAAAATTTAATCTTATAAATAAAAAAATGAGATCATTGAACATGTATTCACACTAGAAATATTACAATAACAATAGTATAAAAGAGGGAAAAAATTTATCAATTTCTATGAAATTCACATAATTTATTTATATCCACATATTAAAAATAGAAATAGTATATATAATCAATGAAGTAAACCCAAAAAAAGAACATGGAAAAAGAGTCTATGTGAAATAACCTTATTCAGTTGCAGTCACCTCAATCATCCTTCTCTATTTTCTTTGTTATTTTCTCCAAAATCTCTTTATTGTTTGTTATTTGTGAAATAAATGGTGGTTTAGTCATTGTTACTCTCATACTGTGATTTATTTTAAATCATTTTCTTCTAGATCACTGTTCTTAGAACTAAAAAACATTTTACATTATCTTGAAAACATACACAAGGAAACATTGACTATGAAACATCAGAAACATGTAATATAAATAGAAACCTCAAACTAAAGATTACAAAACCACGTAAATTAGTAAAGAACCTAGATAAATGAATATATATGGGATTCCAAATTTACTCTAATTTTGGTAATCTATGAAAAATTTGTTTATTTGATATAATAACATGTAGAAAGATAACCAAGGAATGAAAAATTATTCATACAACCACTGAAACAACAAATCTCATGCAGTTCAGTTATTTTATCATCATACATCCTTAATATTGAAAAGTACAGACCATCTTGTATAACTGACCAAAACTCAATCATTTCCTAAAGCACCTTTCAGAGGCTCGAAAATCATAGATCATTTGAGGATTGATGTTTAACGGAATCATCGATATTAATTTTATGAGATCAGATAAAAAACATCAACTCTATTTAATATCAGGTTAATATTGATCTTAATGTCTTGGGGTATTATTCTTTAATAATATTTAGTGAATAACAACTTATATGACTTAGAATTCAACCTCTCTTAATTTCAATGCTAAATGGAAGCAATTTCATCGGTCATCACTGAGTGAAAATTATTTGGTACATTTTTTAACCTCTATCAAATCAATCACTATCTGCTTTCAAATGATGCATCTCAATTTCAGTTCGATCACTTGAGTGATGTTTTTGTGTATCTTGGTAGTGGGATATTATATAAATTGTGGTTTATAGTAACATAATTATATCTTCCTATTATTAGCACTATACCTTACTAATCCCATGGTGGAAAAAATAAAAAAATGAATGGTAGTAGAAATATAATGGTGGTAGCATACAAATGTGCGGAATCCTGTAAATATGGTATTAGTCAGAAATGGTGGATACAAATTAGTGCTAACATGGATATCAGTGGTGGTAGTAGGAAAGAGTGTATGGTATAGGGCCCATGCATTGTAGAAAATTTCTATGCACCATCTGAGAACTAAAAAAGAAATCTTATAAAAACATATAATTTAACATTTAAAAATAGAAATCATTCAAGGCAAGAGATTAAAAAATAAACCCAAATTCTAAATGTTAATATGAAAAATTGTAAATTGAAAAAAATGATAAAATTTCAAAAAAAAATGATTAAAAATTAAATAAAATTACATTTTAATTAATTAATTAATTTTAAAAAATTTATCCTTTAAATTAAAATTATTAAATATTAAAAAGTGAAAATAATGAGATATTAATAAATTAATTTCAAATATATTTAAATTATTGGTTTGTTAATTAATTTTAAAATAATTGAATATAAGATTAAACAAAAAAACATGTAAATAAAAATTTAAAATAAAAATAATAATTATGAAAATTAAAATATGAAAACTATTAATAGTTTGAAAATATACAACACTAATTTAATCAAAAAAAATTTTAGTTTAATTGATTGAAAAAATATTATCCATGTATAATAATTATCTAATTAAGTGAAATAATTATCATTAAAACACAATTTAAACCCTATAAATGATGTGAAAAAATTATCAAATAATGACCACATAATATTATCCCAAACATAATATGTTTCTTGTCCCCTAGAAACCACATATTCTATATTTTGTAATAGAAAATGAATCTCAAGATCAAAAAATAATAATTCAATATTGAAATTATTTAAAAAATTACTTTCTATGATGGAATTTTTTTAATTGAAATATGTCTTCCTACTCATAACTAAACATTCATAGTGGATTTTTTTAAAAGATTACAAAATAATAAAACTTGAATTTTTGTGAAATAAATTAAAAAACATCAATATTTATTTAACTTGGGCATTCTAACTTACCTTTACAAAAGGTGATAATACCTTCAAAATTAAATGGCGTAATAACTAGATAGTCTTTTTGGATGATAAACTTTAATAATTATAGGAAATATAAACCAGCCATCTAAAAAGATAAATATTAATAGAATCACAAAATTAAGAAATGAAATGTTCAACCGAGATTATGATTTTTAGTTCATAGATTATTTAAAATGAAAATCTTAAAAGATGAAATTCAAATAAAAATATCCAAATTCAATTAATGTTGTATAAAATTGCCCAAATTGACCAAAAAATAGACTATATTAAGTGGAAAAGAAAATTTAGTTTCCAAAAAATCATAGCCCTAACGATTAACCTCCTCAAAGAGGAAACAGAACCTTAAAATTTGAGAAATATCACCACCCACTGAGAATAATTATGTTATTCTTAAGTACTAATTTTTTTTTAAAAAAATAACGGGTTCTTATGGGATTAATTTATGAATGGTTTTTCTCATTTAAGAACTCTCCTCCACATAAAAAACCCAAAATTGTAAAAAAAATAAATTTTAAGGTGAGAGGAACAATTTAAATGTATGGTTCAAAATGATTTGAAAATAAAACATAGAAGATAACTTTTGAAGGGTAACAAGAATGGTTAAATAATATTTTCCACACAACAATCAAACCTACCAAACCTACATAGAATATATCAACTAGACAATATCTATAAAAAAGAACAAAAAATATCATGAAGTTCCATGCATCAGGTGATTTGAATAATTATTTTTAAAGAAACAGTTAAAAAAATTGAAATTGAAACATTACAATGTTCATAGGTAATTTGAAGAGTATATGTTTCTAAAAAAATATTCAAAAATTTCACCATGAATGCAGTTCTTAAAAATAATTATAAAACATTTTTAACCACAAGTAAGCATATACATAAAATAATGATGCGTGGTAATAAATATGTAATGATTAAAAAAAATTAGTCCACTATTTGAAAGAAGCTTAACCTCCATCAATGTAATCATAACACAATCCTTGGGATGAAAATTAATGTTCGTACAAAATGTATAGAATAACATGAGATAATAAAAATTAATGTTTGAAGATAAGATAATCAGAGAGAATGAATAAAAGAGATGTTATCATGTTTTAACATCTAATTGTATACCCATATTCATTATAAAATAGTTATTGAAGATGAAAAAATTAAAGGGAAATATATTCTCCTAAACAACAACTCAATCTACAATTCCAAATACATACATTTATTCTACACATCCAACAGACCTACCACATGAACACTTTACTTTAATAACTTCAAATACCATTCATACTTTAAATCTATTGATTGGACATTAAAAAACATCACATTCACAATTCACGAACTAAATAGATATATTAAAATGTCACTTCTTGAACATGGTTCACACTTGGAAACCTCCAAAATGGTATCAAAAAGAAAAAAATACAGTTCATTAAATCCATTAATTAATATCCAGAAATCATGAACATGTATAAGTGGGAGTTGAAGATAATATATTTCAAAAAAAAATGATAATGAAGACTATATAAACACGCAATATTGGAAGTGGCATTTATTACAATATAAAAACATTAAAACAACAATTTGCCTCCAATAAAACTATATATTTTGAGTCTTCAACTAGACATAATCTCTTAATAATATATCCATGATAATTTAAATGGTATTTTTTATTTCTGAATATCACCTCATTTTTTCTATGTATCCAAAGGTCTTCTTATGAAGTCTCACAATATGGTAGCTATGAAAAATCTATAATTTTTTTCATAATCAGTGGAATTTTCCCAATCATAAAACTATTATTAACTCCTAAAGCCTCTATAAAATATCTTAGAAAGTTTTTAATCTTCCCATAAATATAACATATTTAACCAAAAAGTCTCTCCTAGATTCATCAGTAGTGAAATTGTTACAAAAAATTAGAAACATGAGTCAAGCCACTAGATACCTACGCAATAAATATAGAAAAAGATTCAAAAATAACTTGTGAATATAAAGACTCATAAGTCTCCATATTGAGACTTTTAAACTATACAGTAATAAGGCATTTTTCATAGTCCACCTAAGACTCCAATAAAGTGAATTTTTCATGGATAGTTTAGAAATATTAGTCATTATACTCTATAACAACCACGAAAGATAAAAGTTTCTCAAGGACTTAAACTTTTTTAGAATGAACAAAATAAAGATTCTCCATAGAAAATGGAAAAAAAAGTTCCCTATTTTTATAGACATACCATGAATCAACAGAAAATGTAAAACTCTTATTAAAAGGCTCAAAAATTTCAATATCAATGAATGGTGATTTGAATTGAAATTGTCTCAAGGAAAGAAATTATCATATCCCCAGATGACATTGAGTGTGGTATATAAACCTGAGAGACTAATTTATGATGATGGAAACACTGAATTTCATTAACATTAGATTGAAGTGAAAAAAAATATAAATTGGAACTTAGGTTCACAACTATATTCAACTAATAAAGCTACCATAGATACAAAAATTTTGTTCTATGGGTGATGGGTGAAGCAAATTTTCCCTAAATTTTTCCAAAAACACATCATTGGCATAATCAATGGGATTATAAGTAACCTCAATTTTGTATTTCTCAAAAACCGTAAATTCTTAATTATCAAAAAAAAATTGGAGGGTACTTTTTCCTTTTTAAAAATGAATTTTATACCCCCACAACAACTATGAATGGTATACATAGAATGATTCGTACTTCTTCATCACACTACATTTCAAGGATCAAAAAATCAGTTTGAAAGATAACCAATCTTACCCGAACTCAATGGTCATCCACAATTTCAAATGAATGAGTGAGTGTCCTATTATCCAACTGAAGATAAAATGAAGTTGGTTTCAGGTCCATTAGACTAGTCTTTCTGAATAGTGATAAACTCACAACATTTACACTAGCACTGTAGTTTTATATTAAATGTAGTTCCCCACTATCTCAAATTTGACATTAAATATATGAACATCTAGTTCATAATTACTTAGGTAATATCATCATGGAAATAACCCATAGTATATATCTATTGGTGAAATTAAAATTTCCATTGATAATGAATATGGTAATAGGACCCCTATTTAATTGTTCATCACCCATGGAAACGATTCCTTCAACATGGATCCCAAGTTTCATGGGATCTTTGACCAGTGAAATAGGGTCCCAAAAAATTTTCTTTGTGATTCAAACTTTCATCTTCACATTAAAGAAAAGTGCACCTTACAAATCCATTATTAATTGTGTTATAAATATTTGTATATGTGTGTGGAAAAAATTAAAAACTACTATAATTATTATTATGAAATTAAAAATAATATTAATTTCCCATTACACCACCATATAGATGGGAGCCATCCTTCCCATATCTATAGATCCTCATATAGCCATAGTCATGGATGATCATGGACATCAATCCCCAAAATAACAAGAAATTTCAAAGGTAGGTAATGGATATGGATGTAGGGCACCTGTGTCTTTTGTTATGTTCTGACCATGGTAATAAGAAAATTCCACCTCCACTCTCATTGTTATTTTTTACATGATATGCTACATCCAGGGTAAAACATTGACTATAGCTATATGCCCTTCAAATGTTAACCTATATCCATGTTCCAGTTTTGGCCATTGTTTTAGGCTACTTATAAATATGGGAATAAAATGTATGTTGCTTTAGGATCCCTATAGCAACAACAATTCTTGATTATGGCTATAGTCTTGTGGGTATAGGATAAAGCTACTTTAGTTTCTATTCACACTTGATACAAAAAGATGTAAATTGATTTAAGATAAAATGTCTGGCTGAAAAACATGAAGTGGTAATTTTTTAGTACATTTCATGATACATAGTTTTCTAAATATTAAAGGCTCAGATACAAATCCCAAGTGCATCAAAAATCAACTCCATCTTCCAAGATATATATAGGAAAATATTGTAATGTAATTTATTACAATACTTCATGAGATATCCTAGAGTAATGATTAAATATAGTTTACCTTGTATTATGTTATAATTTATAAACATTTCCTTATAAAAAGGGGGGATATACCACTCAATGAACTTGTAAACATTTATATTAATGAAGTTGTAAGGATTTATTTTGAATCACTATTAATGGTATATGATTCCTGCATTATTTTTCATCAAAATTTAGTAAATAATTAATCACTAATATTTATATTATCACCAATAGACGGTCATCCTAAAAGGACTATCTATACATTAAAGGACATCCGGAGGTCCTTCCCAGTCAACTTGAGGGAACATGGGATGAGTATCTACCTTTGATTTAATATTCCTACAATAATACCTGGCATTCAATTATATAAATGGAAATTTACTTGTACATGTATAGTAAGATATGTTATTCATCACCGAACATGGATAATTTTATGGAAATGAGGTTAGTTTGACAAGAACAAGTTAATAAGACAATTGATAAAGTGTCAGCTATCCAAACATGACCCAATAAACCAATGAACTATCTAGATAGGTTGTTAATCCAAGTGTTACAAACTAATTTCATATCCAATACGAATCTTGATGGTGACTAAAACCAAGAATTAATATCCCACATATTGATGGATTTATACTAACGAATACCTTTAATAAACATGATATCTCAAATATATTTCAATATAACTAATTGTCCAACAATAAAATAAATACAACTAGAAAACATTATAATTATATTAATTCTTGTGAAACTTATTACCTTAATTAATTACACATGAAAAAAATATAATGTAAAATAAATAAATAATAATAATATGTAAACACATGGTAAACCTATCCCTACAGAAATGAAATTACGCAATACAAAGACACCAGATATAGTAACCAATAAAATCCATAACTACCATATACCACTAAACACAATCTCTACCAATTTCTCACCAATCATAGTCACCTATAAACAATGTGTTATCTACAAAAATAGGGCATTTTACGGGCATGAAGGTCCTTGAGGCGGTGAGTATAAAACAACATAGTACGAAACATTAAAAAAAGATGAGAAAATTAATATGTTATCTCAAACACTAAAGGTCTAAAAAAACTCAGACCTATATATTTCTAAAGTATTGAGATGTTTGGTTTTATAAATAAGTCCCACATAAATCAAAAAATTATATGTTCAATCTCTCCAAAAATAAAAATTCCCAAATATTATAAAAATTGAAACACGTGATATACTCAAATTCCATAACTTTGAATTTTTTTTTATAATCTTTGTGGGTAATTAAAATAAAATAAATTAAATCAGTTTAATTTTGAGGGTACCAACCCCTATGTAGGACCCTTACATCATCTAGGGAAAAAAATCAGATTGATGGGGTAGAAAATCCATTGATGGCAGAAATATTCCCATCATTTTGTGGGATACCAACTATATCAATAAAAGGGGGGACCTACTACTTCTTCGGATCAATGGAAACTTTTCCCCATTCATAAATTGGAAGACCCACACCCATGATTACTAAGGTGTTACAGACTCTATAGATTTGATAGAGTATATACACTCTATTATGAGAATGTTTTTAGTGTTCTAACAACCCTATGTATACATTTAATGTCCTTCCCAAAGATTTTCTTCATCTCTTTTCATAGATAATTTAAATAAAAATTCATTGAAAAGGGGTTCTTTTTCAGAATAGTGCCCTATCAATTCAATCTACATGAAAAAAAACCTTTCATTTGATTGATTTTATTCTCGAGTGAAATGATACAATAAATACATAAAAAGGAAAAATAAACAACATGTTATATATCATGATGTGACATATTATTACTAAGGGGAAGACAATATTAATACACTAGATTCCATAAACAATGAAAATTCCCCTAATATAAATAATATATGAGACTAGGGAGTGTGTCAATGTGTACTTGTAAGGGCTATGTCACAAGACTCCTCAAATCTAGTGTGTTCGGGTTAGTAACAAGACATATGAGAACAAATAGAGATTTATTAATGTACTAAAATGGCCTAATCATCTAGTTTTGGTAGACCTAATGTGTGTATGAAGAGATATATAGAACATGATATTTGAACTTTTTTGGAACCATATATTCTGGAAAAAATGTGACCCTTCATGTTCTCTAAGGATACACGCAACACAATCGTTATCTCTTTGAAAAAAAAACTAGCCACTAAATTTGATTACCCCACAAACAATGTCACCACATTATCTCCTTCCAAACTTTCAACATTGTTACATCATAATGAACTCTTATTATTATCTCCATTTGTTACTGATGTTTTATGGTATCTGTTATACATCTATGCCACCTCCCCATTCATTATTTCCCAAACCTAATTTATGATATATCTTTTGAATAATCTACTTAACCAAGCCACCACTCAGCCTATCCATTGTAAAAGTGCATTGTTGACATATAAATACAATAATGAAAGAAGATATATAGATTACTAAAGGTGATTGTTGGAAAAAGAATGCAATGGAAATATAATTGATTTTATGTTTTCAACTCAAAATTATTTTAAAATTCACACAACATACCCTATTACTAGAGATACACACACATTGAAAAAAACTTATGAAATTAAACTATAAATAAAAATACAAAAAATTGGTTCTATAGGTACCGCCCAAGCCTTCATTCCAAAACACCTAAATAA
This sequence comes from Viscum album, assembly GCA_963277665.1. Lineage (NCBI taxonomy): Eukaryota > Viridiplantae > Streptophyta > Magnoliopsida > Santalales > Viscaceae > Viscum > Viscum album. The sequence goes on along the minus strand of OY728153.1, from coordinate 778,871,513 downwards.
GCTCAAATATGAAATCATCCAGACATTATAGTATAAGTGAGGGTTGGTTCAATATAAAATTAGAATATTTTTGTTCTTATGAAATCCCCATTAAACTTATTTTCCTTAGGATACATGAATTTTAATCATATTTATTCACATATTTTGGAATTTTATCAACGAGTGCAATGAATTCGATAGAGTAAATGCCTTTATTTTGTAGGGAGCATTTTATATCATTGATGGAATATGATTCCTCATATATATCATTCCTCCATTTTTCATCATACATAGCTTTCTAAAAAATATCTAGATTAGATGTCACCAAGAGACAATATAAGATCACATACACTTATATTGGTTATGTTCTCTCATATATATAAACCAGGCATAAAAAATTATTAGAAAATATATGAGAAAGACATAATTTAATGTCTTCAGATATGTGAATTTATATTGAAAACATCATTCGTTCTTCAATTCCTCATTCCTCTATTGGTACTTATTTAACACATTATTCATCTTCTAAAGTGAGTTTCACCTCTCTAAAATAATCTTCTTGATTTTATTTTATTGTCTATTTTTCATCAAAGATATCATATATTTTGAATATAAATTTCCTGATAAAGGTATTATACAAGAAATATCCTATTTCTCAATCTTCATATAGTATGTGAGAACACATCACTCTTTTGTCCTTGATTTTTTTTACCAATGGTACCCTAACATAAGAAATAGAAACAAAAAATATATGATATGTCACACTAATAATGTTAGTAATACATGATTCATGTCATTTCATTACATTATGATTTTTTGGGTATATATTGAGTAGATACACCACAGAAAAAGTTTCTTTAGCCAAGAATTTCATGGAAACTCCTTTATCTTTCAACAAAATTCTTTCTATTTTGAGAATAATTCAATATTTCATTTTTCCACTCCATTGATTGTAGGTGTGTTATTAAAATTCAATGGGTCTAGAATTCCATGTTGGCGATGTTATTCTTGAAAAACATCAGATGTGTTCTCCCAACCTTTATCAGATCACAATGCTTGTATGTGATGGTTTCTTTTATTTTCCACTAGTCACGTAAATTTTTAAACATATCAAATACTTTTAAAATCATCTTGAGAAAGTATATCAATGCTTCCCAATTACAATCATGAATAAATGGCATAATTTTCAACCTTTTCTATATTATTTTGTATTCAATAAACCACAAACATTCATGTGGACTAACTCATGTGATGCAACATCTTTGAGTTAGAATCAGTTACAAGTTGTTTATATGTTTCTTACGTAGAAAACCACATTAACATTTTTTTGGTAGTGTAATGATTTCAGCCTCATTTCTCATCTTCTTTCTTGATTATAATCTTAAAATATAAAATTCTAATTGTCCTAACCTAAGATACCTTATATAGTTCATTCCATCAAGTGACATCATCAAACCTCATGGTATTTTGGGTTGAACCATATTCAGAAACATGATATTCATTACCATAAGAACTTTTGTGACAAACCATTATTTTTCACCCACAATCACTATTGTATTAATATTTTGGATTATGTGGGATATATTTTTCAAAAATTTCCCAGGACTCAAAATATTGTTCTTCTTGTTGGGTATATAGTAGATGAAAAAGATGAAAGAACGAGTTATATCTTTTTTCCATATTATAATATCACATATTCCCTAAACATATATTATTGAGATATTTCACTGAGAAATTTCTCCTTAAAGTATCTCATATATGTTCTTAAACATGTTCCGGTGACCTATCATGTGGATCTAGATACAATGTTATGATACAATATACATTGATTTTTGTTAATGTTTATTTTAGCAACATATGGGACTCTAATAAAAAATCCTCGTTAAATTATGTTTTCCCCCTGAGTTAGATTCTACATGGGTTGATTTCTCTATCATGCATTTCTGTAATGTTCATATTAGTGAAAATTATATCATTGAAAATTTCTTTTTTTTGTATCAGCTATTGATTGTTAAATAATCCCTCTGTTCTATTTCTATGTTCTCATAGAGTACACTTTTTAAATACTCAAACTCCTTGATTTTTATTTCTTCCACATCATCCTTCACTTATTGGATTCGATTCTTTTCCCTATAATCCTCTACCTCGGCCTATTCTAAACGATCCCTTACATATTTTGAGTTTTTATGAGATAGAAATTTGATTTATAGGAATGATACACCCCATTGGTATAACTATGGATATTCAATTTTATTTCAATGTCCTGTAAAGATCCTATAAGTTATTCGATGTAAATCATCACTTAGTATTTAGTTTATTCTAGTGAAATGACTATGTAATCAAATTTTTGATCGAAGGCTCACAAATAAATTAACATATAAAAAAAGAATTTTTTTTATATATTTCATCATTGTTCGTTCACCAAAACCAATACATGGGTACGATAATTGGAAAAGGTTATAGAATATTTCCGAAATAGATATGTGAACTCACCTCGTTGATATTAATGTTATAATCACATCAATTTTCCAAAACCTTTGGATTCATTATGAATATTTTCTTATACATCCTTTTATTATTTTTATGAAACAATTATCTCTATCATGGAATCATCAAGTCATTGATAAGTTATGTATTTGCATTTGGAGTCCCACATCTCTTCCATCTGAAGAGTGGGATTCTAAAAAGTCGGAAGAAAAGCCTCCTCTACTATGGATTCTTGATCCACGTAATCATCATCCACTATGTCCATGAAATCTTGGGTTTAATATGTTCAAAAATTTGCATGCACTGGATTTCATAATTTTTCTTTCACCTACTTTTGGATAAAATCTTGTGAAAACTCATTCTTCATTGAGATTCAAAATACAATTGGTCGGAAAAATTGAAAATGTAGTATATATTTTTCAGTAGTGCAGACTACTATGTTTTTGTTTTCAAAAAATTACACTATAATTTTTTAAATGAATAGGGTAAATTATTATTTTTGTGGAAAAATAGAACTGGGGTAGAAGATTACCATAGGGACATGGATGGGATCTTCACTTGGGTGAAAAAGGAGACGATGTTTTTTTTTCATAAAAGGCCGAGGAGAGGCGTGGATGTTATCAAAATAAAAAAACAGAGTTTTCTATTTTATTTTTGGGAAGGAAAAATACTGATAGACACCAAATAATGAACCTTTTTAATACTGAATAGTTCATAGAAAAAACATATTTGGAAGGGAAAATCAATCACTCCAAGGTGGTCCACATTTTTTTGAACAATAGGGAATAAAAAAATAACATGGATCTTTAAAAATATTTCGATACCAAAAAATACTTCTAATCTCTATGAATAGTTTAACTATTCATCATCCTCCCCTTTTGATGATCGAGTTTAGAATCATGTCTGATAGTGAGTTGACACATGATATAGAAACACATTCAAACTAACCTTGTAAACCATGGAAGGATGGGTTTTCACAAATAAATACAAAAATTGAAGTAGATATTTTATTCAATGGAGGTGGTCATATGGTAAAAAATTACAAAAGAAATACATTGGATTTTATTTCATATACTTGGATGAATTTTACAATTCACAAAACACACCCTATTTATAAGGATACACACACACACAATAGAACAAATTATTAAAACCAAATAGAAAAAGAAATTTAAAAAAAAATTCTATAGTAGTTGCTTCCCATTATTTTAGTGCCAAAACAACATGTATCTAAAATTTGATGTAATCAGCACTTAATAATAATAGTATGGGTTAACCCCATCCATGGGAAAATAATTTTATTCTTTCAATACATTTATGCACCTCTTAAAGTTTAGTGCATAGGCCTCCTCTGCTCATATCCATCCTAAGGGCCTCCAATATCATTATGTCATACCACTATGTGTAAGAATGAGAGGAGAGGGGTTTGTTATGGATTATGAATATTAGTACCATGAAATAAAATAGGTATTTAGCTAGTGGAATCACACAACTAAACTATTTTGTAAGAGTTACTTATGGGAAGAGAGTTTGGGGATGGAAATCATTTATCCACCATTTCTTCTTTAAAAATTAATTTTTTGATGAAAACATGATCAAGAATACAAGGAATCACAAAAATAAATAAATAAATATTAATTGTGTATTAAAAAAAATTAGATAATATTTAAAATAAATTACCCATTTAATTTGATATTAATCTAATAAATATTATTCTACATAAATAGACAAATAAGGATAATTGAATGGTTCATCCTTGATATGTGAGTGTGACCACATTATGATAAACCAAATACCCCAATTTACAATATCTATATGATTTTAATGTGTTGATGAATAATACTATAATTATAGGATTAAAAATGAATATATAAATGAAATATTAGAATTCATTTTAATTTTTTAATGACATAAAATGACCCAGTTTCACACCTAAATCCAAAACATGAAAAACACATTTCTTATGAAAAACCCATCATTATGAATATAACTATGGTGTTAGAATATCCATTTATGGCTTCTTTTAAATTATGTTAATGGATTTACTTGATATCAAACATCTAATCTAAAAATATATTTTATAAAATAATAATTATTTATTCTGGTTCCCATCATGAAAAAATGTACCCACTTAGAGAAAATTTTATAAAATCACATTAAAAGTATTTTAAAGGAACTAACAAAAATTATATATAACTAAATCCTTATAATGACATAGAATTTCACCATGAAATTTCATATTTTTATTTTTTTCCATGTGTCATACATGATGATATAGTATAATACACATGCGGCACATAATAATAATCGATAACAGATTATTATATTAATTGAAACACTATATTTAATAAATAATTAAATCTTGTAAACCGCTCAATATTATAATGAAAAATAAATTGGGTGAAATATAATAACTTATACATTAAAATTTAGACCATCTCGATCTCCCTGGATTATCACAGTCGCAAACAACACTATGGAAGAGAAACTGAACATTCATAATATAATATTCTAATTTTGAGAAATAATTGTGTTGAAAAAATATATAAATTAATGTTATAGGTAAATTAAGTAATCACAAAGAATATGTAGGGAGTGTAAAATTATATGAAGATTAAAGTATAAAAACTCACCATTATGAATAATATTGGTAAGATTAATTCGTATACATATTTGGATACATTTATTTAATGGATGATCTTTATTTATTAGATAATGCACTAGGTTTTGATGTGTTTTTTAGGAAATATCAATGTAATAATCAATGGTGAAACGACATAAAAATGGAAAAAAATTTCGTTACACACTGTGAAACATAGATTCAAGATGTGTATTCCTTAATAAGACCACCTTCCATTTGAATTACTTCAACTAAATCACTTTTATATGATGTGTACATAGTACATGATGTGAATCCCATTTATAAATCATGAAATTCATGAATCTAAAACCTGGTGAAGGAATACAATGTGTTCATCATACATGATGTGAAAAATTTGAGACCTAAATCTCACTAAAGATACGAGTAGTGAAATCCATGAGATCCAAGATCATTAGAGAAATTTTATGATCTAATGTACATGATTAGAAAACTATTTACACATTGTTTATGTGACAATGTATAAACCCCTTAAAAAGTTACATGGTGTGAATGATTTACATGTAATGTAACAATCAAACCCTATTAATATTCAAGAAACCCATTAACTAACTGGAGAGTTAGATCAGGAGAAGAACATTTATCTTTTATCATAGTTTTATTTCATTTTCTTTACGAATTATTTCTATTTCATTATTTTAAATGTTTAATTATTTAATTGTGAACACTTACTATTCCATGAATCATTCATTTCATGTTTTTTGTTTCAATGTTTCAAATTTGAATTTCCTTGAAACATCAATTACTACTATGTTATTCATTTTTTATTAATTCAAATATGTTTTGGCTAATTTTATTTGTTTTAAATAATGTACTTCATTAATTTGAACTATTTATTTGTTATAACGAGCCTGTTTCATGTTTTCAAGCTTTTGTTTTGTACCATCATGCATAAATAATCCTCACAGGGTTTAGGGTCGAGAGCTGGGGTATGTTTTAATGTATTTAATCGCTCAATTGAATCATGGTAAACATATATCTAGTAATTAGGTTTAAAAAATTTACATCTCATTATTTTGAAGTAACCAAACAATGTGAGATACAATCAATAGACTATGACATAGTTAGTGTTGATAGTGTTATGAAAAATAACTTGTGATACATTCTACATAGAATATAAGCTTATTAAACATAAGTTATTTACTTTCTTTAGTAGAAGGAATATTTGAATCTTAGGTATATCCAATTGGATAAAACAAAATCAATTGGTGATATTCTCACCACTTCATAGCCTACGTCGTATGTCTATCAAAAGTTAGATTTCAGATTACCCTTCTTCCTAAACCTGGAAATTAACCCATTTTCCTTTTTTTTAATCTGATATAAATCCCAAGAAACATAGTTTTACTAAATCTAAACTAGAGAGAGATTATGAGGGATCATTTTAAAAGGTTATTTCCACCATATTTTCTACCTACAAGTAATCCCTAGGGTTTTATCGAGGAACTACCACTATGTTATTCCTTTGTATCTATGTCTAGTTTGGGAAATATAAATTTTAATATGATCATCACCCATTAATAATCAAAAATGACATGTGGTATGGTCAAATTCTAGTACTGTTGCTAGAAAATACATGTTCTTAGGTATAGTGACCATTAGTACAATCCTTAATTGACATCATCCCCCATTTTATTTTCCTTTTTTCTTATAACAATTTTTTTCCAAGGACTAGAACCATAATACACTCTTCTCTTGGCTAGTGCATGATTCTGGGCCATTTTAATTGTCCAAGAAGACTTTATGCTTATGTAATTCTTTCTTTTAGTCCAAATATAAATATATACAATTATACAAACCATTGATAAATAATTAATTAACACAAAAATCATTCTCCCCCCAATCCTCCAATATTTTCTTACCTGAACATCTGAGAGAGAGACCGGTGATACAAGGGTGAACAATCAAGGATTAAAAATTTTCATCCATTATTTGTGTTGTGACTAAAATTTCGTTCCTTCAAATTTTTTTGAATTCATTTTAAATTAATCCTGGACTCACCCATATTATCTATAACATAGAATAGTTTTGTGGTCTCAAGAGTAAGGTTCCCCATAAACACATTAAATTTATTTAGAGGTATGAAACACCTTTTGTAACCAATGATTATCCTATTATGCTATAAAAAATATGGAATCCATTTCTTTCTTGCACAAAATATATAAGTATTAGAACAAAATCCATGCACTCGAATCCATCCTAACTTGTAATGATTTAGCTAAAAATATATTCCTTTCATTTATAAATATAATGAACTAAAAAAATATAGAATATTTAGGAAAATATTTTACTCCAAAATACAAATGTAAATTTATAAATTAATCTTTAAACAAAAGGACTAAGATGATAATGGGAAAAATCATTCATTATGTAAACATTTAATGAATTCTTCTTTTCACATTTTTTAAAAATTTTTATAAATAATATGTTTGGAAAATATTGTTACAATTAGATTATAAAATTTTAAAAAATCAAATTTGGATGAAAATGAATTTAAACTATCATTATATAATAGAATATAATATTCTTGAAACTATTTTATAGAAATTTGACATATAAGAAATAGAATTTAGACCCAAAATGAAGAATAAAGGATGAATTTTTTTTAAAATAAATTCTCAATCATTCCATGTACCAAATAGAGGAAAATATAAGAAAAACATAAAAATACTAGAAATAACTATAATATAAATAAACATATGGAATTTAAATACTAATAATATTTTTTTTATTGAAATTTCACAAAGATAATCCTAAAATGAAAAGAGTTTGTAACATAAACCCTTACAACTTTTATAACTTTTGAATCATTATCCCATTGAAATAAATAACTTTAAAAGGAACATTAAATACCCTTAATATTAGGAAAATATATGATATAATATATAATATAGTTATTATAGACATTATATAAACACAAAATGTTGAATAACATGGAATCTGTCTGAATTAACAAAAATACTCTGATGGGGAAACCAAAGAGTTTTGGTATTGCCTATATTAAAAAATCATAAAAGAGATAGAAGTTTTTGTATTTTTAAATAAATCTAATTTTCAATAAAATAATTATAAAATAAAGTTGGAATATTATATAAACTGGACAAAATAAATAATTTGTTAATATGGAATGTGTTTTAGAATATTAAAAGATAGACAAAAAACCCTTGTATTTGGTCCAGAATTTATTATTACACACTCTTAAAATCCTATATAATAAATTTAAATTCATATTATATATATAGTATAACCATATTAATACTTTTCTTACCATATAATATTGAATTAAAATTTATAATTTATTATTTATTAGTATTTTATCCTTATATTTGTTTTATGGGTGTTCGTTATTCCTTTTTCATGAATAATTCGGTATAGTAGTTTAAGAAATTGGTCTTTAACCATAGATTCATCATCCCTATAATCATATTCAGCCATAAGTTTTATATTTCTTCATTATAATTTTTTATCACCATTCATATAAGTTAGTGATAAAAAATTAATTACAATACTTTGTGGAAGCGGTAGTCCCCATGTACACACATGTGTTATTTTCAATTTTTAATAGATAGAGGAAATAAAGGTAAATAATAATTTACCATTCAATAACTATAATTATACCATATATATTTGTTAAATTTATCCTTATTAGCATCCATATAATGAATAAATTAAAAAACAAATCACATCACTTCATGGTTGTGGTGGTCCAGATATACGCACGAGAGATGTTATGATCATCCAATAAATGAAACTGTCAGAAGTTAGATATTTTCTGTATTTAAATTATCATAATAATTTTATAAAAAAAATTATCATTTAATCCATATATATAACAATACATTTATAAGTGTATGAAGTGGCACACTTGTAATTATTCTAATCTTTAAAATAATCTTAGGAAAATTTCATAAATAAATGACCAAAAATATTATCAAAATAAGATATGGTATAAGATATGGTTTACATTTATTCAACTAATATGATTTATACAAGTTTAATGTTATTTTTCTCCATATATATTTAGTTTAACCGCTCATTAAGTCCTTTAATCCTAACCATGGTAACTTGATAGTTTGTCATTAATTGTCGATAATGTCATTATAAAAGATAAAGGGGATCATATATAAATAAATAATGATATTATTATAAATTTAATGTTAATTTTAATAATTATAAATATTTTTTATTTTTAAAACAAATAATTAAATATTAATTTTCCTAAAATATTCTTCAATTAATTTTGGGTACTATAATAAAAATTTGACTTAAATAAAAAAAATATATCCATATAGTTATTATTTTAAAATTTAAAAAATTAATTAAATTTAATTTTTATCCACAAAAATTAACATACACTTTAACATATCCAAAACACATAACTTTTAAAATATTAAAAATATTTATTTTATTTTCTACACACTTAAAGAAGAACTGCATAAATTATGCGAAATAATTATAAGTAATTATACAGTTACCAAAAATTAAAAATGAATTGAAATTAATAAAAAAACTCTTTATATTCCATGTAAAAAAATTATAACTAGTCATACCATTTTATTATTCTTATAGAAATATATTCGATTTATTAAAAGTAAAAAAGTGATATTTTATACTTCTTTATAGAGAATATTATAATGGTCATTATAAAAGTAAAATGCCACCAAATTGAAATATTTTATGATATAGGATTTTTTTAAACAAAATAACATTCAATAAAATAAATGTTACTATTTTTGTGATTTAGAGACCTTCTCTCATAGTTCTAACCCTATTAAGCGGGTAAACATTTACCATGGTTACTTTTCAATGTGAAAAAATTGAAATAGAACACATTACAGAATTAGAGAATGTTGATTCCAAATTTGGAATCCATTTCAAATTATTAAATTTCAAAAATAGGTAAAAAATAATTTTAATATAATTTTAAAAAATGATATATTTTTTTAAAATATCTTTTTTAAGCATAAGAAATAATTTTATACAAAAATCATATATCATGTTAATTCAAATTTATTTAATTATATTATAATGAATAAAAGAATGTTTATTTATGTGAAAAAAATGAAAGTACCCTTATGAAAACCGAATTAAAATTGAAGTACCAAAAATAATTTTTATTTGAATAAAAACAACATTTATGTTTCCAAAATTTCAATCATAGATTTCTAAATTCAAAATTTTATTTTTAAATTATTTATATTAGTTAATAAAAACATTTATTTTCTATAAAAAAAGGTTTCATAAAATATAATTTTTTTATATAATGATAATTTCATGAAATTGACATTATTTGTAAGGTTAGTATATTTCACTATTCAAGAAAAAATAAAATATGTATTATAAATACAAAAAATTTATACTATGTTAATATCAACATGGTGATTCCAAATAATTAAATTCATTTTATAAAATTAGAACTATAATTTTTATGAAATTATCTTTTAAATGAGAAATTCTATATATAAATAGATTTTTTATTTATAGGAAAATTTCAGTTTTTAGACATTTATTATTCTAATAAAAATGTGATATAATTATTATAATTAAAAATCGTTGAACATATTTAATAGGAAATAATGAATAAATTTTAATTAAGAAAATTTTCAACTTGTATTTTATAATTATTTTACTCTTATTCTCACCCACCAAACCGACATCTAGGTTATAACAATCATATTTTAATAAAAAAATCCATAGTATATCTAGGTTCGTTTAAGATCAGTGATTCATGTGTTACATACTATAGAAATTTTATTTATTTATAATTAAATTAATTATTAAATATCAGGGTATTTCAAATGAATTCTATGGTTACATCATCTAACTTCCACTCAGAAATGGGTAATAAATGAAGAATACCTATAGGTCATTTATGCTCTGTGTTCACCAATTGAAATTTAAATCAACAAAAAAGAAACCCCCTATGTACTGCTTATCAAAAAATTAATAATTCCAGTAAATAATAATATACATTTAAATAAACATAAGTTAACAACCCATCCCATGGAAAGTGAATCATGCCTAAAATCCTCATATATTCTTACATGAACCACAATGTGTCCTTATACATAATATTTCTCATCAGTATATAGAGGAAAATAATAATTTGGCTTCCCCCCCCCCCACAATTTAATATCCCTTATGACCAATAAATAAATTTTAGATGAACATATATATGCATCCTCTCTGGGAGTGTAAATTTGAAATCCAAGGACATAGGGATTCTACTACATTAAAATTCCTAAGAATTATGAAATATCTTAGTGAAGAGTTTTTTCACCTATCATGTGGTACTATCCACCTACACCACATATTCTTGATAATTACTATTCCATGAATAATACATGAATTTACCATTCCTAAGGGTATATACCATCATGAAATAGAAATATAGTATATACTTGACCCATGCCTCTTTCAATGGTTTTTTTCATAATGAGATAATATATATTTCACGATCATATGGTCGATATAGAATAAAAACCTCTTAGCCTAAAGGTAGTGATGAATGCATCAAAACATCTTCAATAATTACACTAGGTTTAGATATCTCATTGTGTATTTATTCTCATGAATCCTTATTTTCTTGGATCCATAAGGGACTGCTCCCTCATCATATATAAGAACTGACTCATGCCCAACTCCTAATTAATTGATATACAATATATACACCTTACCTATCTCAAGTAATATAAGGTTTGTTGGTGAATTTTTCCTAGATTCAAACACTTAGATGAATGTATAAAAATAAAATTAAAATATAATCTTCACTCTTTATTATTCAAGGGCTTCATCAACTATTCAAACTGTGATAAATCATAGATAAACCTTCAGTAATAACCTAATGACTATTAGAAACTATATGTATGAAATATATTATTTATTAACTCCAATAAAATCACAATATCAACCTTCTTGGGGTCAACAATCACATGTGTTTTAAATATCATAATCACTAAGTGGTACACCGCACTAATCAATAAAAAACAATTTGGGATATTGAAATACAACTTGATAGTGGATGTCATTGAATTTGTTCAAATTAATTATTTTTAATTCCCAATAGGATAGGTATAGTGGAATAAAAATTAACATATTACATAGGTAAGGATAAAATTGGGGTGTGGAAACCAAAACAAATAAAAAATAATCAATATAAAAATTGTAGAAGAAAAAATGAAAGGATTATGGTGATTATTCAAGTTATATGTAAATAGTGTTAATTTAACCATTATAGAAAATATTAGTATGTGAGAGGAAGAACTAAGTAATTGTAGATCTAGAGGTACTGATTATATTTTTTAAACTGGTTTTAAACTACTTATTGAAATCACATTTGTTATAGTTATTAAAATTTTTGGGATGAAACATATAAGTTTCGTATGGTTAGCAACACTAATAATAATATCTTCCTATTTTTTCAGTCCAAACTAATTCAATGATTGATTAATTATAGAAAATTGAATCATCAATATTTTCTAATTTTAGTATATTTATTGATGTTTAATGTGAATAAAAATATAACAACATCTCATGTTATTTCATATAGTGGTGTAAAATTGAATCTTATAAAGAAAAAAATTCAGATCATTGAACTTTAAATTACACTAGATATTATTATGGGACAAATTATTTTTAATGAAGAATAATATTAATCCACTTCAATAAAATTATATAAATCAATTTTTATACACATATTGAAAATTTAAACAATGGGTTTATTCAATGGAGACATCATAAAAACAATAGATCTTGACTAAAGAGAGTATGTGAAAGAACATAATTAAGTCGAAGTCGCCTAAATTGTACTGAACAAGTTCCTCATTCTCATGATTCAAGGGATCTCTATTGTGTATTCTTTTTAAACAACAGTGGATTAATACTGGTTCCCCAATTATGATTATCTATTTAAAAATATTTTTATTTGTCACACCATTCATAGAATAAACTAAACTTAGTGGTTTACCTAGAAAACTCACACATGGGAAAACTGACTGTGCTACATCACAAACATGTAATATTAATAAGAAACACAAAATGAACATGAAAGAGCCTCATGCAGTAGTAACATAAATAAGAGAAATTAATGTATATGTGACTCAATAATGACTCAAATTTTGGTATTCTGAAAAAAATTTCCATCTCCTATCTAATAACTATAAGAAACACAAACAATAAATTTAATTTGTTTACCCAAGCACAAAATAAAAAAAACCATGTAGTTGGGTAATCTAAGCATGAATCGTATTCAATCAAGAAAGTAACATATCATCTACTACAAAATACCAAAACAAAATCCATCCATATAATACCATTTAATGGATTAAAAATCATATATTTGGTGATGATTGGTATTCAATTGAGGTGTTGAACTCCTCCATTTCTAGATCTGAGTCATCAATATTGATTTTTTGAGCACAAATCAGATACATCTAACCACTTTAGCATTAGTTAATATTGATATCCACATGTTAGGGTTTTCTTCATCAATAATAATGAGATAATAATAGCTTTTATGAATTTTATTTAAACCTTTAAAACTATAGATTCAATATAGAAGCAATCACATCAGTCTTCACAAGGTTAAACTCATCTGGTTTATTGGTCAAGCTCAAATAAATCCACCTGTATCATATTTCAAATGATGCATCTCATTTTTAGTTCATTCTATAGGGTGAGGGTTTGAGGTATCATGATATTGGGATGGTAAATTATTTTTTTGTTGATAATAATTGAATGGTTGCTACCTAGTGGTAGTAGTGTTCCATAATAATGTCATGGCGGTGGGAAAGAAAACAGAATAATAGTTGAAATGTATGGGTGGTGGTAGTATAATCAAGTGTAATATCATGTAAGTCTGGAAGTAATAAGAAATAGTGGATAAACATAAGTGGAATCATGATTAAATGTAGTGGTATTAGGAAAGAGTAGATGGTATAGAGAATATAGAAAATAGAAAAAATTTCATCCACCATTAATGAACTAAAAAAGAAACATAGTAGAAAAATATAATTTAACCTGTAAAATGAAAAAACATTTAAAACAACATATTAAAAATTAAAAAAATGTTATATTGTTGGAATGCCTTATGGGGCCTCGAACAATCCTCTCTCCCATTAGGGTTTCCTTTATTAGTGTTCTGGAGAGGGGAAGTATGTGGCATCTAGATTATCTCCCACTTAATCCATTCATTTCTTCTTCCCTTATCTCTTTCTCCTCCCTCTACCATCTCTTTCTATTGTAAACTTCTCTGGTGGGGGTTCCACATACTGGATCGGTGCTCGAGTGTCATCATGGTTTTTTATGGAGTCTTTTTCCCATAAATCTCTGCTCTGGCTTATGGTTCTTCTATCACCCTCTTTTTCAGTCTGATTTAGTGGTGTCTGGAGGCTTTGGGAGGGGTTGATTGTTCCTCAAGTGGGGATTTCAGAGGCATGAATGTCATCATATTTATTCATGTCGTGGCGGTTCTAACTAGAGGCTTTATTTTTTAGATTTTCATTGCAAGGTGAGCCTTTTGGCTGGTGGTGGCTTCGATTGTTCAGGTTGGAGGTCCTGCCGAGGATGCTTCGCTATTGAGGCCATGTATGAATCATTTATCCGGCTTCATGTCCCTTAACAGCTCTCTAGTTTGGACTACTGTGATGGTTTCAAGGAGGCTCTAGGATGTGCGCATGTTCAGTCATGGTGTTCCAGGAGTTCAGTCTAGGCCTCCATCTGTGCTCGGTGGTCTTTGTTGATATTTGAATTAGAGTTCTGTTCTGGATGTCTGAAGGATTATCTGCCGGTGCCTTTACCATCGACTTTGGATATGGTTTGGTTTTTTTGGATTTCATGCATCCTTGAGTGGTTTTGTTTCTTGGTTAGTGATGGTTCCATTTCTGGTTGGGGTTTGTTCTAGTTAATGTGTTTTATGTGCTTTCAGCCTCTGTTTTGTGGTGTTTGGATGACATTGTAGATGAAAGGTGATGATTTCAGTGGGGATTTTTGAAGTTTTTCAATTATGTTGAAATGATGTCTAGTTTAATTTGCATTTTCTCTGGTCCCCAGCACCAACGGTTATGACCGGAGATGAGGACGACGATAATTCAACAAGAACATGAATGATTACAAGTGATAAGACCAGCTGTCGTGGGTGGCTCATGGATCGAGGTGTCCTCAGATATGTTGTACCTTTTTTGAATTTCAAATTTGGTATGAATCTTGTATTTCAGTTCCCACTTGTATTGTTATTACCACTTACCCAAAAAGTGGCTCTTTTGAAAATAAAAAAATATAATTTTTGGGTTAAAAATTAAAATCATGTTCTAAAAATTAAAATGTAAACTTTAATAAAAATTACAATAAAATAATAAATTATTAAAAACTAAAAATAAGATTAATTAATTAATTAATTAATTAATTAATTGAACATTAAAATTCCAATAATTAAATAATATAAAGTAAAAAAATGATAGCATAAAAAATTAAATACATATTTATTTAAATAATTGATTGATTAATTAATTAAAAAATAATGTCATAAGAGATTAATCAAAAAAATTATAAATAATATTTAATAAAATTATTAGTAAATGAAAACATTGAAATATAAAAACAATTAATAGTAAAAACATAAAAAATTTATTCAATAGTAAATTAAATTAGTTTAATACTTTCACCATAAATTAACCACTTATAATAATTATCTAATTAAATTAAATAATTAGCCCTAAGAACACATTTTACACATTAGAAATAATAGAGCAAAAATTATCAAATGTTGACAACAATGAAATCCTCACACTCTTAACATATTTATTATCCCAAAAAACCACATATTAAAAATTTAGTGGTAAATAATGAATCTCAAGATTGAAAAATAATAATACCCCAATCAAATTATTTTAAAAATGATTTTATATAATGGATTCTATCAAGTAGAAACATGTTTTCCGACTAAAAAATAAACATTCTTAGTAAATAGAAGGTTACTATTTTACAAGATATAATTGAATATGAATTTTTTCAAAATGGATTAAACAAAAATCAATATTCATCTAACAAGTAAATCCTAACTTACCATTACCTATATGCAGAATCAATCACAATATTAAAAGGATTAATAATTAGATAGTCTATTTTCATGATAAAATTTAATAATTATAGGAAACATAAATAACCCATCCAACATCATTGTTGACAACAAAAAATGAATTTCATATACTTTTCCATAGGATTCATGATGTGACTCTCACTTAAACTATAAGGACTCAACCTTAAACATTATGTAATATTGAATTAACTTAATAATTTACATTGAATATCTCTTCATGTTTATAGATTTAGATAATTAGGTCATAACTTATATATAACAACTTGAATATTACAAGTAGACACTTCTACTCACTATCCATTATTTTCATAATACAAGAACTCTTTAAAAAAGTTACGAGTTTAGTTCTATGATTTAAACAAAATGACTTTCCCTTGATCTCATCCTTGATCCTATTCATCTTTATGTCTTGTGGAAAACATTTCAATACATGGGATCAGCAAAAATATTTACTAATGGATACAAAAGGAAGAAAAACTATTATTTTTTCAAAACAACAAGTAAACCATGAATACATTATCACAAAGCTATGACATTCACCTTAAAGTAGTAGCAATAACACTTCATTGAATATAAGATCATTTCCTACCATATTTGTAACCAAAATATGACCATAAATCCCATAGAAAACAACTTATAACATATAAAGGTTACATGGGACACAAACATATTGAAATTGAGTAACCATTTGGTCGACTTCCACACATGTTCCTAAATATAATAGCCACATGACCAACTTCTATACCCAATGAATTGGAGGATATAACGTAATCAACTATCCTTGGTTTATCATGGAACAACCCGTCATTTGGTTTATCACGTAACCACCTGTCTAATTTCCAATTACCATTATATAATCATAACACATATAATATTTAAAATATCAACATTTAACTAATAACATTTCATTCTCAATCACAAGAAATAATTTCAAGATATTGAAATACAAAATCTATTTCAAAAACGAATTTCCAAATAAAAACACCAAAAAATTTAATAAGGGATTTCTCTTCCTTTTAAAAACATTAAGGCTTATACAGGAAGACAAATAACGATTACGGTGATGGAGAGGTCATTGTTGCTGAAAATGATAAAACCATTCCCTTTTCTTTTAGTAAAACACTAACTGGAGAAAATATTACCTTTGAATTAATGTAAAATTAAAAGGGTTTTATTATATACTATATAAAATAAGGTGGTATATTTTATTGAAATATTCCTCAATGAAAGGATATTGAGATGAAGTACCTTACAAAGATTATATAATTAGATTAATGATAAATCAATTACATAATTATGTGTGAAAAATATAAATACAACCAATATATGTGGATATTAATTCAGACATATTCATAGAACAATATAATCAATTAGTAGATAATCAACCCAAAGAATTGAAATTGGGATAAAAAGTTCCCTTACGAAAATTCAGCAGCCTAACAATTTCACATAAAAATTCATAAAATATGTTGATGAGAGAAAAAAATGGTATCTAATCACTTGGAAATAAAATGTATAGTAATAAGTATGTATAACAAAATATCCCAAAATAATAAAATATAAATTAAAATACATAATTTAAAAGAAGTATTTGTCTAAAATAGAAGGGTGAAAGGGTCCCTTGCCTCTTATCTGACTTGACTCGTTCATTCTTTAATTTCTGAATAATAAACATAAGTTAATTTCTAATTTCTTCAGAAACTTTTTCAATTTTATTATTTATATTATATCACATATCATCTCATTAGAAAAATAACATAATTTTTTATGTTAATATTGGTCGTTTTGTCGATATTGGGTACTTGTGTCAAAAATGATCTTATTATAATTACTATTTGTTAATGGGGTAAAAAGTACGTTATCTACATAATGATATTTATGATTTAGTTATAAAACATATTATATATATCTAGTATATATTTATTTATAATAGTCTCTATAATGTGGTTATAATAAATTAAATGCACTGTTCATGGAGACCGTAAGCCCTACGTACGCATGAACGCTGCTTTCATTTTTTTTCAAATTTAAAGGAATGAAAACTAAATGATACATAGGTATATTATAATTAAAGTATAATATATATTTTATATATGTTACATAAGTTAATTAATTCCATCTTTTATACATTCCATGTATATAATGAATGAGTTATATATCTTTGAGGTGGCGGTAGTCCGCACTTCCTCAAATGATGTTATCATATTTATGTGGTATGGATAGCATAATGGTAGAGTGTATAGGAAAAATAATGAAGAATAGATACAATATGAATATAATAAATATCATATATAAATATAGTTCCATCATAACGACCACCATTAGTGGTGGTAGGAAAAAATTTAACAATCATCGTTTCGCAAGGCAGTAGTTCACTGTCCACAGAAACATTATGTTATAAATCCATTAGATAAAGGTCCATGTTAGTGTAGTTATAATACATGGAATAATTAAATCATAGAATATTTAATTTACTAATTTTTTATTATATTTCTTGATAAATAGAGTTTAAGGTGTTAGAGAAGGGAAAATAAATAAAAGAAGTTTTAGAGAAGACATTACCTCAAATCGGGTAACCCCTTTTGATTTAAGATAAATAACCTTATTGAAATACCTTATTCATAGAGGATGAATTATAGAAATAAGGGAGTAATGTTTGGAGATTATTTGAGAAGATTTTGGACAAACCAAAGGGCTTGAGAGGTGTGAGTAAGTGTTAGAGGTGATGCCCTTTTATAAGAGGAAGGTGGGGCACTTTAATAATGTCTTAAAAGATTATTTTATTATAAACTTAATTTTGATTTTAAAAAGGTCCAAAACTCATTTATATTTATGATAAGGTGATGATTGTTCGAAATAATCTCAACCAATGGGTTTTAGACAATTTTTTGTTTTCTAATTTAACCTTATCATTTAGATTTAACAATTAGTTAACTAATTTAACTGTTACCATATCTTCTTGTATATTCAGACTATATGGTTAATATAGTTACCATAAAATTAAAATCAAACCTAAAGTTGGTCATTAATGATATTTTCAATATTATATAAGTCATTTTACCTAATATTGTATTTTTTTATTAGTTCATTTAATAAAATAGATTTTGTTTTAAAAACTCAATTATTTCAATTTATGTACTTTTCATATCAGGATTTTAAAAAAATCCATAACAACATGATTATATCTAGAAAACATTCACTAATTAAAATATAATAAGTCAAAATTTTCCCCAAAATTTTTTATGGCATTAAATGTTGAAAATAAATTTATTTTAATATTTATAATCTCATTTATTTAAATCATTCATTAATATGGTCATAACTACATCATCATTGTGTCATAAATTTAATTATTTATTTGATTTCTAAAAATTATAAATAAAATACCATGACATGGGAAATGTTTTTAGATTTTTAATGACTATTTATTGTCTAAAATAAAACATATATAACCCCATATAAAAATTGGATTACTAAAAGATACATGTTTAGGTTCTATTTTCCTAAACATTAAAATAAATGTAATTAAATGTAATTTCACACAAAAGTGGCTCCATGAGTTCCTAAAATAGACCATAATATTTCCATGGACGGAAATATCTCATATAATAGGGTTATTACACGTGTTTGGATTATTTAATATTTAAACAATAATATTTATTTAACTATATTTACCAAATTTACCCATTAACCATGTTAAATAAAATATTTACTGAGGTTACTATTTAGAATGTATAGAAATAATATTTACCTATTTACAAAATTTTGAAATCTTTATTCCAAATATGGAATCCATTTTCCAAATTTCAAACACAAAAAATATAAAAATTAATTTAAAATTAATTATTGTTGTCAAAACCCAAAATCGTGTTTTTAATAATTAAAAACTACCAAAAGATTGACACGTCTTTATGTTAAATATCAAAGTGAAATTTCTTCTAACGACTATAATTGGATTAAATGATACAAATATAATCAAATTAAATTATAAAACCAAATAAAATAACAATATAACTATATTAATAAATTAGATGAAATTGTGGTTTTTTTATTAAAATGTGGTATTTTTCACTATTCATTAAAAAAGAACTTTATCAGAAAAATACCAAATTTTTATCGAAACTAAATTTACATGTTACCCTTCTAAAGAAGATTTTTTTTGGCAAATTGAACATATAAAAGTTAATAAATCAATATCTAAAATAGTTTCTCTATCAAAAGGAGGTAAATCATCTTTTTAAAGAATATTAAAGTATTTCATTCTTAAAAATGGATTCATTCTTATTTTAAGCCTATAATATTTATTGGGTAAATGTAAATACATTCAAAAAAACTTGGGGAATAATTAGGTAGTTATTGTTTTTCATTCCTTCCAATATAATGGCTAGGTGTTAACTACCATTTTAAATAATAATAATAATATTGCATTATTTTTTATTATAACTCAATGTTGTGTGAAATGTAATATTTCAAAGAAACCCATTGTTTTGTGTTGAGTAAGCTATCAGAAAAAGTTTCATCTTTAACATAAAATCAATATCTTATTCATAATTATTAGTATAAATAAAAAATTATTATTCAATTAAAAATTGGGTTGTTACATAGGAAACAAATGTTGAGTTTGAGTAGTGATGTGTCACTTTGCTGGAAGAAGATGAAAGATAGATTTATAGGTGGAAAGAGTATACTTCAGAATGGGGGATTATTGCAAAGACCCCCTCTAATACTAGACTGTGGATATCCATGATCGATGATAAAAATGTTTCAATTTATTAAAACATAATCTACACATTTCATTCGATAGGATTTGGTGTATTCCTCATATATTGAAGTGTTGATCTCTTGAAGAGCATTGTTTTGACTAGTATTGAAGCCCAAATAGACTCAAAGTTTTAAATATATGGGTCTTAATAGTTTGGTTTTTTAAAGGAATTGAATCACCGCATACGACTTTCACCGAAGCCATTCATAAAGGACCTCTGCATAGACCCATCCATATTGTCCAATCCACATATGTCCACTAGAGTCTATAAATAAAATCCTCCACCTCAAATTTTTGGATGATGACGATAATCCCAGAACAAAAATCCAATAGAGGGTTATGGCTACATAGGTCCTCCACCTAAGTAGTCAGTCACAACTTGGGTGACAATTTATGGTCCGCCTTCACTAAGGCATATCCCCCAACCCAACACTTGAGAGACCCATAACTAGGAGATGTAGTTTGATCATCCCTAGTACTACTTGGGAAAGGTACCACCTGGGTGACCCCATACCTAGGAAAAACACATTAGCAGATCCCATCTGTGATGACCTACCAAGGTGGTCCATACTAGGGAGACCCACTTGGGAGATCCTGCTGGTCCATACCACACGGGTTTCACCCCCACAGCCCCGCTCGACATTTATTTCAGGACGCGATCCCAGCCCTCCGGGCCGATCACTTATCAACAATCATTAATCTACATGAATAATTGGGAGTCTCACCCAAAACCTTTTATGTGGAGTAGATGAAATTTTAACTCGTTCCTTTTACAAACTTCATGTCCACCCCTGGAATACCATGATTTGAGATACTTTTCAATTATCACTGAAATTCCTCGATTCGACTTAATCCACTTGGTTCCTTACTCATGTTATGACTTGGGATTCTATACATGGATTCCTTGGCTAACATGAGTCTATAAACTCCTTAAGAAACTCTTCAAACCTCATCACCTGACCCATATGCTAGGTTGTATCATTAATGGGATCCTCTTTAGGAGTAATCCCCAACTAAGCCCCAAAGGGAAGCCATCCTGGTGTAATCCCCTGGCCTTTCTTGTAAGAGGTTGAAATATTTCTCTTTTATACCACCACATCCTTCAATTTTATTCAATATTTACCTTATAATCACGTCTAATGTAAAGTGAAGAGATGGAAGTGACTTAGCCCCAACATCTTCCACCGTAGCCCAAACTTCTTCCACCAGCGAAGGAGGAAAAGTGTGCACATAATTAAATATTCCGCTTCCTCTTATTTCTCACACTGAACATGAATTATTTGAGGAAAGAGGTTAGGGATAATAATAAAATCCATTCAATTTACCTAAAGGATTGAACTACAAGAAATTTTATTCCTAGTCTAACTAGGATACAATGGATACCTGTCTAAGGACCGAGATTAATGGGAATTATCCTAAGAAGTTGGTCCAAACCACAACCAAAATAACTGGGCATTCTCCTTTTGTGTAAGCCCCAAATAATCCTATTAATCACCATGAAAAAATATGTAACTCATGTCATTTTTCAAAAGGAATCCTCTTTAGGAATAATCTCAAATGTAATCCTCTTAAATGGTTATATTCACTTGTGTGACCTACCAAACTATGTGTACTTTGATTCAGATGAAAATGGGATATGTAGGAAGCATTCCACAGGTTTAAACCCAAATACTAAAATAACCATGTTCTTCTAGTCCACATCCCTATTAGGGGAAAATTCATCTTGGAAAGCCTTAGCCCTTCCAACTTCCTTTAGAAATTTCAACATAAGTCACACACTAAACATTGACTAGGTACCTTCTGCCTAGATGTCCTTAACACATGAAATTAAAATGCATAGTTGGGTCCTCATCACGTGACCTGAAAAGGTATGATGTGTCCCATTAATAGACACTGAACTGTGTTGGTTCTAATTCTTTTTAGAGGGATACATGGGAAACCCATTTATGGGTTCGATCATGTTCCCTCTGGAATTGGGGATGACCTCATTGATTTAAGGTTCAAACATTCCAAGTAGTTTCTAACGGGTTTGTTCATAGAACCAGAAACTTCCAATGATTCCAGGTCCATTTGGACCAACATTCCAAAGGTACGTGCTTATTAGTTGTTAATTGATGAGACTTAAGAATTTTCATTGGTCGATAGGATGGGATGTCAGACTCATCACACCTTTTAGAGGGGATTTATTATCTACTCCGAGACTCTCTTTATAGATTTAAGTTATGTTAGTGAATCCTTATTACATTACCAAGAATAAAATGACCTTTTCTTTAGATATGACAATCAATGATTAAATATGTATGAGATTTTGAGAATCTTTTATATCTATTATAGGTTCTTCATCGATAAAGAATCATCTATATTTGTTTAGAGATTCTTAGTAAATGGTATCCTTCAATACATTATATAAAAGACTCTTGGTCATTATGATGACCATACTGGTTTTAAATCCACTCATTGGGGCACTTGAAGTTTATTGTCATTCAGAAGGACATGAATTATTTCAGAGTTGGGATTGTACTCGTAGATGGGATACCTACGTATCCTTTGTTTTTGAAATGGAATCAAAACCCACATAGTTCTAGAAAAAAGGTATGAGGTTTATGTATGATTGATGGCTCAATAAAAGATGTCATAATTACTTTTACACTCTAAGCTCAAATGAGTCATGATTGGTGTGAGAAACAAGAGGTATTGGTAAAACTAGACAATTGTTCCATCATAAGAAATGATATGGGACTTAGATATATATGACTTCCCAAATAGATGAAGATTAGGTCTCACTTCAGGTATGAAACCCAGGAACAAGGTCCATAAAGGTATATGTACTTTATGTAGATTTGGATACACTAAATTAGGGATTACTCCTGAGGAAGTTCCCCAAATTAGGAGGGGACTTAGGATTGGGTTTTACTCCTGATAAAGAAGCCCAAATAAAAAAGTAAATTAAGACTGGTTAGAAGAAATTATGACTCGGGTTGATTCCTGAGAAGGAGGCCCAGGTTAAAGGAATTTGGAATTTGGGGCTTACTTCTAAGGAGGATGCCCATATTTGGGGAACATGAAGACTGGGGATTACTCCTTAAAAGGAGTCCCTGTTTCAGGAAATTATGGTTGGGGCTTACCCCTGAAGAGGATGCCCAGATTTGGGAAATTATGACTGGGGCTTACTCCTAAGGAGGATTCCCAGGTTAGGGGACTTGGATTGGGGCTTACTCCTGAAAAGGAGGCCCAAATTAAGAGAGCTTGGACTGGGGCTTACTCTGGAAAAGGAGGCCCAGGATAAGGATTCTCTCATCTTAAAGGATAAGGTTGAATTAATGAAATCTCTGAACTTAGTGACATAAAGATATGTAAATCACTAGGTTTTGAGAGATGTTACATAGAATTCCTTTTAGATAAGGAAGCCAACAAGGGATCCATGCCAAAAGAAATGGATTTAAAGAGGGTTTTGAAGGCTGGATCTTGAATAGGAGAGGTGGATAGGAATAAGGGAGGTAAATAGGTAGGAGAGGAACCCAAAAAGAGATGGGCACACAAGTCCTGCGAGGGCGTGCATGTACTGCATGGGCGCACAAGTACTGGTCACACAGGTGTACCTACGCGACACATGGGTACCTGCACGAAGGTTAACCATTAAGGTAATACATTGGCTAGACTTGTCACAAGACCTTAGTACTATCCCTATGGTCTTCCAGAATGGTGGTGGGCAAGTTCTTTTTAAAGGGGTTAGGCGGAGCGCAAGTGTGGCCATTTCCCTTAAGGGCTGGCCACTTAGGCACGCAAGTGTTGAGGAGTTTCAACACTTAGGTCTTCCTCCCCCTCTTTAGATCTTCCGTTCTAGGTAAGAGACTACCTTTTAAGTGTTTGAAAACTTTTGAGAAGAGACTAGAGTGACAGGAGCTCAAATATGAGTTTCTGGAATTTTTTCTCCTGAAATAGGGGGCCCACCTGGGGTATTTATAGGATGGTGGAGACCCTGGGAGAAATTCAAAAGAGGGTGCGCAAGTCACCTGCACGACCATTGGGCAGAACGCAAGTATACTTGTGCACCCTTGGTGGAACTTGCACGACCCAAGTGCATTTGAATCTTTGTTCATGCCTTTTTCAATTTTTGATGTTTCTTTAAAGGTTGAATCACAATGGATTCAAGGTATTTCCCTTTTCAATTCGTTAGACTCTGTGACGGAAAGGAGCATCAACAAAAGTCCCCCCTCAGAGTTGGATCTAAAAGAAGTGAGGATGTGAATATGAGGAAAAGAAGAAAACCAAAGAACATGCGGCGCACATGTTCAGTTGAGCGCACAGATTGCAGCGCGCACGTGTGAGCCGCGCAGGCTTTTAGGCATGCAGGGTTGCAACCTGCCCTATATATCTGCGGTCATTCCTCGCTCAAAGCACCGAATTTCAAAATATCGAGCTCTTGCCGTGCAAGTTCCCTTCGCCGTGCAAGTGCTCTGTTTTCTGCTATTTCTTTGTTGTCGTGCTGCTATATAGGTATTTGGACTTACACAATGATACTTGCATGCCAAAAACATGCGCGACACATCCATAATTGCACGACACATCCATACCTACGTGCCAAAATTAGACATGCGTGCCTTAATGCCTTATCCATTTTTTCGAATTTCTTCACAAATTTTATGAAAAATGAACCCATTTAATAGTTAATTTATTCATCTTTTGTGCAGATTCAATGGCTCCCAAGAGAATCCGAATGACTGATGAATTTTCTAGCAAGAGAATTGATGATATAATGAGCATCATTGGCCATGATTACTATAATGTCTGCGACAGCACTCTCCCGGATTTGGCATAGTACCTGAAGAAGAATCATCTTGATTTCCTACAAATCATTTATCTTCCTTTATATGGCTATGGTCATCTGTGAGATGTTACCATTCTAGAGGCAAAGAACAGTCTCCCAATTTATTGGTTTCAAAATTATTCCAATTTTTCATCAGCAAATATCTCATGTGGAGGAGAATTTATAAATGCTGGAATAGTGGAGAAGGCCCATATGATGCATCATAGCCCTTGTACGCCAGATCTAAAACCACATAAGCTCGAGCTGCAACCACATTATTATCCCTCAATTTTTCAAAACTCTCAGATGGATCAATCCAAAGGCTGGAAGATAAGTTGGGACTTTCGTCCTGGAGGAGGTGTGAAGCCAACATGGATGTGGGCATACTGGGTGCGACAAACCTGTGAAGAGTTTGTCGAGTATTTGAAAGGGGTTGTGATATATGAAGCCATCTGGGCTGGGAAAACATATGTTTACAGACATGATCATTTTGTGTCGGAGATACTCAGCAATTGGTGCCCAGAAACTAATTCTTTCTATCCGACTCATGGATAAGTAGGCATAAGTCTGTGGGATTTCCAGAAGATCTCAGGGGCTCCAATTTTGGGTGATATGTATGAGGAATTTATCCCTCCCAAGGAGACTTGGAATGATTCAGTAAAGACTCCAGCTTTATCTTGTGAATTATTGAAAATATTCCACAAGCTCAGGAGTTCAGATACCTCCATAACTCATTCTAGAAAGGATATTCATCCAGAGTAGTGGATGAATATGTTTCTTATTGAGAAGAAGGAGAAGGAGTCGAAGGATAAGGGATCGAAGGAGAAAGGATCCAAGAAGAAGAGGCCCACTCATCCTACTACTTGCCCCAAAATAGAGAAGAGGGGTGCTCCTAGCACATTCTGGCCGACCTTAAAAGAAGGGGAATTTGAGAAGTGGGGATACAAAGTGAATCAGATAATCCCAAAGAAGACTCGTATGGCGGGCTTCTTGGCCTTGTGGCTCCGTGTTTATCTTCGGCCAGCCAGGGACTCGAAGGGACACGTCAGGCCAGGGACCTTCGTTATCGCAGCTAAATTGGCTGAGGGGAAAATGGTTGGGTTGGCTACCCCCATTTTAGCAAAGATTCACATGATCATACTCCATGTCTTTATGGTTATGTCTCATTTGAGAATAGTGGAACCATTCCATGTTTTGTGGGGATGGATCGCCACTCATTTCAGAATGTATAATGTACAAAATCGAGTACAGATCCCCAGAAGTTCTCTCAGGACATCAGTGCAGACATTCTCTGGAATTGCTCCACTAGCTCGCAATTATTATGACATGAAGGTGAGGCTGAGCATGTAAAAGGAATTTAATTTATTTACGTATGGAAATTCTCCAACCAAGCGGTATGTTGATGATGGAACAACCAGTCTAGAATTAATGGAATACATGATGGCCTGTAGAGATGGTGCGCTGGTCGCCAGAATTGACGAAAAGATTATTTTAGAGGCCTATGCTCCATACAGATTTGCACGCCAATTCAAGTGTTTGCAGCAGACCTCTGTATCTCTCTCTGTGAATGTCAGTTCAGAGCAACATCTGATGGTTTCCTGGAAACTATGGTTACTGAAATCTAGGGAGAAGACTGGGGAAGTGTTTGATCTACCAGTCAATAAAGAGGAAAATAACTTGACCACATGGTATTCCGAGAACTGGATAGAATCATACCCTAGAGGGGTGCTAAATCACCTGGTTTATTAGGTGGGGAAAAGGAATAGAACTGTAGAAAAAAACCCTTCCTCCGAAAGGTGACGCTTCCCCACCTAAAGCTGATTCTCTGGATTCCTCATCTAGGACTGACTCACCAGATTCCCAAGATAGGGATGATGAGGCACAAAAATCGTCAAAGCGGCCTCGTGCTCGATATAATCCTCCAGTCAGAATCAAAACTCCCACTCCATCAACTCCTGGTGAGTTTCTTCATTGTGGAAATTTAACCACCATTACTTTATAGGGAAATAAGTCTTATTTTCTTATTCTCTATCTATAGTTGCAGGAGCTGGGAAGAAACTGACGTCCAAGATTGTAGGACCTTCCTCACAGCCTTCTAGTACATATACAGAATATCTACGACAAGAGGTTGTCCAGACATGGCAGAGTTTATACTATGGTGCTGAAACTGCCTAGATGGATTTGTGCGAGGGGCTACACCTTCCTGGAATAGGGAATCTTTTGGCTTCTACAGATATTCGTTACAAGGATAACCCCGATGAAGTACAGGATTACATTAGAGAGCTTTACATGATCATATATGCCACCTATGATTCCATTATTGTCACCAAGCGGGTGAAGGAAATGATATATCATGGCGCCACTGAGGGGACTGGTGGTTCAGGAGATGAGGAGTGGCACGACTACGTGGCTCCGGAAGATGTAAGTCTCTTTTCTTACTTTCTTTGTAACTTGATTCCAGTTAAAGCTTTTTTACTCAAGGAAATTATTCTCTTCATCCTGCAGCTTGAAAAGAAATGAACTGATGTGGTTCCTTCACCATAGTATATCCCTGGTGGTACTACCATCGGGGCTGCTGTTGAATCTCCTCGCTAGTCGGGCGAGATATCTCTAGGCCAGCAAGCCATGGATGAGGAGTTGGATATGACTTTCCATTCTCCAATTCATGTGTCTGTAAAGGAGACTATCGACATTCCCAAAAAGCCAAAGAAGCAAAAGCATCAAAGGAGGAAGTCCACAGCTAAATGCTTCATCAGTAGTGGTAAGTCCTTCGGATTATCCTGAGTCTTGACCCATGAAAAAGAATACTCATACCTTTTGGGATTTCAGGAGCTTCTTTTATTTCCCCTTTGAGGGAGAGGATTGACCTTCATCTAAGAACAATGGAGGGTGCTGGTGAAGAATCACAAGTTCAGGCTAACATGGTTGCTCCAGGAGGAGAGCCAAAGTCTATTCCTAGTATCCCTCCTACTACTATTTGAAGGAGAGAAGAACCCACTTCAGGTAAGCTAAAAATGCTTCATAAAATATTGAATGAAACATAAACTGAATTCCATTCTATGATACTTTAGGTTCAACGCCTGAACTAGAGCTTTTGGTGGCCATTAAAACTGACGCCGCTACTTTATCTGAAGAATTTTCCCATAGTTAAAGGCCGCAGAATGAAGGTCTCCATGAAGACATATCAAATTCTCCCACTGGTGAGATTAACCAGGATTATGAGATTTCATTGGATGAAATGATGGAACTTGGAACATATTTTGAAGGTTTTTTAGATCATGTTAAATTACCATGTAATATAGAAGATTATGGATGTGAGTGTTATCCTTCATCCTATTAATAATAAATTATTATTACATCTCTAATCATGATCAGTTGAAATCTTCAGTTCTATCTGAGCAAGCTACTGAACTGCCAATGCCTAAGGGGGTACAGAAAACCCTACAATTGTAGAGACATTAGCTCAAGTGAAGATGATCCTAGCAGAGCTTCCTCAAACTCACCCTGGAAATCATGTTGAAGCTAGGAAAGACGGGGAGGATCCCTCTCAAGTTACTGATCTACCGTTGGGTAAGGGATAACAATTTTTTCAACTTTACTTAATTTACAAGAAAGTTAATCAATTATTTTTTAATCCTTTGAAACTAATCAATGCTTCCAATTGATTATGCAGGGCCATCAATTTCAGTGGCTAGATCTGGGGGTGAAGCCTCAGCCTCCGACCCAACAGGAATAGAATGTGAAGAAACATAGGTCAGGGGGAAGGAGTAGAACAGGGCACTTCCCTAAGTGCATTAATCCCGGATTATATCCCCCCTTGTGATAGTGATGCTGAGTCGGACCCGGAAGTACAAAAGGCGCTCCAATTTTCACGGTGCAAGGAATTACAGAACATATGGAAGATCATATCCAAAGTTCCATTAGAAGAGCTGTCATCGAAGATCCCGTGACTGTCATCCCTATTTGTCATTCTAGGACTTAGCAGTTTTGGATATCAAAAGATCAATGCCGCGGTTAAACATGTCATTTTAAGGAGGGAGAAAGAAGCTAAAGTTCCGTCAAGATTTGACCAGGGTGAAGCTGTTAGCCAAAATCAGCGAATTTGAGGCAACGATATCCTGAGTTGAGGCTGATTATGCTGCCAAGATGAAGGAGCTGAAGCATATGTTCAAATATAAAGTCGTCCAATAGATGCACCTTCAGCAAAAGTTAGATTCTGTTACTGGGGAACTAGACCAACTCAATAATTCACTGGAGGGAGCTCAAACGAATGGTATGAAATCTATCACAGATTCCAGAAAGTACTCCATCAAGTTGAAAAGAGTGAAGTTGGTTGAGTGCATGAGCATCAAGTGGCTGCTGGTGAAGCTCGGGATGTTGTACATCAAGTGAAGACTTATGTTGATAACCGCTTGTAATTTCATGGAAAATAGAAGAGACTCCAATATGTGTACGTCCTTCTAATTATCATGTATCAATGAAGAATACATTCATCTTCCATCATTTGTGCACACATTTTCCCTCTACTCGCATTAAAGTTTTACCTAGGCCAATGGGCCTAGTAAGCATATTTTGATTTTTGATAGGATTATTATAAATGACCCTACAAAATCTGAATATTTTCATTGCTCAATATTACCTAAACCACACGAAATGTATGTTTATTGAGCCGGGACTTGACTTTTATTTAGAGTTCTCTTGTCTTTTATGGGCAGTATAAAGTCATGCACGTCAGACATAGAAAAGGCTAATGTTTAAGGTCAAAATAGCTTTGACCGAATGGATTAAAATTGACTCAATTACTTGACAACTTACCTAAAAAAATATTACCACACTCAAGTATGAAGGAAAACATGTAAACTATGACTTAAGAAATTTTTAATCTGAGGAATGATATGAAAATGATCTAAAAGGCATTATAAGAAGTAGTTCACAAGAATGAAGTTACCATTATTTATCAAACCCGTTTGGGGGTTGAATTATATAGGGCCGCCAAAGGGAATTGGCTGCATAGTAAAATAATAGTATCATTTGGCTGACAAGTCTGCTATGTGGACTGTTTATGCAAGGCCGCAAAAGGGCACATGCTACATAGTCAGGAAAAAGAACTCCAAAAAATTTACTTTTCTACAGCTAAAAAGCCAGTGTATGTTTATGGAGATTCAAAATTTCCAAATCATAGAGTTTGTTTATAGAGAGAGGTACTTGAATATGGAGAAGATATTTCAAAGCAAGATCATCTACGAATTGGATGAATGTCACTCCTATGAAGGTCTGACCCAAACATAGGGAATAGAAATATAAACCATATACTTGAATACTTTCAGATCATGAAAAATAACATGGGACAAATATGTTAAGGTTGGATATGTTTTGTGGATCCTTACATATTGTTGATAAGACAAATAATAAAAAAAGAGGTTTTCTTCTCTAGAATTAAGTTACCATTATTTGAAAAACCCTTTAGGGGGTTGAATTATGTAGGTCCGCCTAAGGGCATTGCCTGCATAGTCAAATAATAGTATCTTTTGGCTAACAAGTCTATTATGTAGGTTCTTTATGCAAGGCCACCTAATGGCACATTCTGCATAGTCATGCAAAAGAACTCTCAGAAATTTGGAAATTTTGTGACTAGAAGTCAAAAAAAGGGTTATCAATATCTGGAAGTATTTATGGTTAGGAGTATGACACATAAAAATGAGAATTTGTTCAATGCATGTATAGATACACAGACCAATGCTAACCATAATCTTGTTGTGGTTGGGTCCTGAATTAAGATACTAGACTTCACTACATATCCAAAAAAGATGGGAATCAATCCATACATAGTTCTTGAAAGACAGTTTAGCATCATGTGGGACGAAAGTATGGGAGATCTTAGTTTAGGGTCATAGAACTCGGACCATAATAATGAATACACAGTGTGTGTTTTCATAGGGACTTTTTAGCCAGGGTACTGAAAATGGAATTTGGGGTTAGGCCCAAAGACTTGGTGCTGGATTCGAGGGACACTCGAATGTTCCTACGTATCCCATATGGATGGGAATGAAGCCGCACGTAGATCTTGAAATACACTATGTACAGATTTGGTTTGTACAAGTGAAGGGTGAAAGTGGACTTCAGTGCAATGATGTTTTGACCTAAGATAAAAGGTTCAGGCATTAACATGTATGAACATAGTCTTTAGAATATAACATGATGGGAAATCAATGTAAATAATGATTCCCTCTTAGGTGAGTGTATCAAAGAATGTTTTAGTTTATTGTCATACACAAAAAAAGTGTTGTACAGTTTAACGTCATGTAGCAAGGACAAAGGTGAACCAATGTGAAGAGATTGGTTTTGGGCTTGAACCATGGGAGGTTGCCTATGTACCCAGCCTAGAAGGCAAGGATCAATGCCTGCATAGTTTAATTAAATAATGAATTAGTGATCAAGTTGTTATTTGGGGTCAACGACCTAAAAAATGTTGTTGGGAGTTAGGCATGGTTTGTGGTCCAGAGAGGGTGTTATGGTTGAAGTTTACTCTAATCTCATGTGAGTCATACTCGGTGTGAGAAACAAGAGGTATCAACAACCTTAACAATGAACTATTTAATATCATGTAGGTCATCTGAGGGGACCATGCAGTACAAAGTCTTGCACTGAGGACTATTGGTGCTGCACGGTTTAATGTCATGCAGCAGGGATAAAATATAGTTTAACGTCTTGTAGGACATATTAATGGACTTCTGTATAGTTTAGCTTCATGTACCTAGGACGATGGGGACAATAAAATTTAATGTCATGTTGGACAAAAGGGGGATTGTGCGGTTTAATGTCATGCATTAAGGACAAAAGAAGACAGAATTTAATGTCATTTCAGAAATATTAGGGACTTTTTTCAGTTTTACGTTTTTTAGGAATAATGAGAAGTACAGTTTAACGTTATGTAGGAAAAATATAGGGAGACAATTTAATGTCATGTTGGACAATAAGGGTGTTGTAGAGTTTAGCGTCCTGTAGCTAAGACGATGGGGAAAATACATTTTAACATCATGTTGGACGAAAGGGATGTAAATAGTTTAAAGTCATATGCATGGACTGTGGACGATGATGCAGTTTAACATCTTTTTGGATGATAGGGGACTATGATGTTTAAAGTCTTGCAGCAAGGACAACAAATTTTAACGTCATGTTTGACGAAATGGGTGCAAATAGTTTAAGGTCATATTCTTGGACTGTCGATGCTACATTTTAATGTCTTGCTGGATGAATAAGGAATTTGTGTTTCACAAAATACTTATTCAGAATTCTTTCATTGGTTTGAGTAGTGATGAGTTCTCCATCCATTGAGATTAAAGAATATGCCCCATTGGAGTAGACCTTATGTATTGAATAAGGTACTTCCCATTTTAGCTCAAGATTGGGAGGTTTCTTTCCTGGTGTCATTGGAGTTCTGAGAAATAATACCAATTCTCCCTGAATGAATGAATGAAGATGAATTTTTTTGTTGAAATCTCGTTATATTCAATTATGATAGACTTCCAAGTGGTGCAGGGTGCACAATATTTTCTCATCTAACCATTCCAATTCATCCAATTGATTTTGAGATTGTTCATCTGTAGATGACTGATCACAAATGGATACTCTGAGTGAGGGTAATTGAAGCTAAATAGGAAAGACTACTTTTATTCCATATACGTATGAATATGGAGTTGACCGTGTTGTAGTGTGGGTGGTTGTTCGATAAGCCCATAAAGCATGAAAAAGTTTATCAGGCCAAGATTTCTTATCTTTATCCACCATCTTTTGCAGTATTCCTGAAAGAGTTTTGTTGAAAGCCTCTATCTGGTCATTAGCCGTTGCATGATGCCGAGATGAATGATTGTATTTAATGTTGTATTCCTGATACAACTTCCTCACCTCGCATAACACTGCTTTTAGAACTGACTTATTTGAGGGGTATTGCCTCTGCCCATTTGTAAAAGAAGTTAGTAGCAGTAAGAATATATTTCAACTGCATGGCTGTAGCCGAAGGATAAGGTCCCACTATATCCATTCCCCATATTGAAAATGGCCACGAGTATTTAGTAGTATGGAGAACATCTGGGGGTTGATTAATGAAGTTGGCATGTACATGGCAAGAATGACACTTCTTTGTGAAATCAACACAATCTTGTATCATTGAAGGCCAAAATTATCCAAGACTTCGAATTTGACCATATAGTCTATGTCCAGACTGATGGGAACCAAAAAATCCCGCATGTACTTCTTTCATGACAACCATTGTCTCTTCACCATCAATGCATCTGAAGAGAACTCCGTCAGAACCTCTTTTGTATAGAACTTTATCTATGTGATGTAGACTATCATAAAGAGTGAAATTGACCACACGTCTCCAGACTTGTTCTTTCCCGGCTCTATCAGGTGGAAGTATTCCATTTTGAAGGTATTCCCTGATAGGTGTCATCCATCCTGTAGTATGACCATATGGTTTAGATATGGGACTAATTTTATTGATTTCATCTATTCTGGCTTGAACATAAGGTGAAATTGTACGACGGTGGGCAATACTGATGCTTGTCTCGTTACTATTTGGATCTACCAGAGCTGTAGCTATATTTTCCAGTGCGTCAGCATGGGAATTTTGTGATCTCGGGACATAATAAAATGTTGGTTCCGAAGGAAATTCTATCATTAACTCTCTAACATTATCATACAAAGGGATTAATTCTTCTTTTCTGATTGCATAATCCCCATTTACTTGTTTGATTATTAGGTCTGAATCACCTTTCTCCTTTAAGTGACTCACTTGTTCTTGAAGTGACAATTCCAATCCTATGATAAGAGCTTGGTATTCTACTTCATTATTTATACCGCCTCCCAATAATGAAAAGGAATAAGGTAGAACTGCCTTTTCTAGGGAAATGAGTATAACTCCTAACCCAACATTTTTGAATTTAAGATTTTCCATTTTCATCCTTGTTGGACTTCTGGAAGCACCATCAGAGTACATTTCCCATGATTAAAGACTCTCTTGAATAAAGAATACTTCCTCATCAGAAATTTAAATATCTGAAGATGTATCTTCCATTGAAGGATGTCCATCAAGGAAATCAGCTAGATCTTGGACCTTTTTTTCCTTTTG
The DNA here is from genome assembly GCA_963277665.1 of Viscum album. Lineage (NCBI taxonomy): Eukaryota > Viridiplantae > Streptophyta > Magnoliopsida > Santalales > Viscaceae > Viscum > Viscum album. The sequence goes on along the minus strand of OY728153.1, from coordinate 778,836,594 downwards.
AGACACATACTGAATAAAAAATTGCTGCAAAATAACTGCCCAACTTGCCAGACGTCCTGTAAGCATTGGACGACTAAGGATGAATTTTAGAGGGTTATTGTGAGATACCAATTGGACCTCATGATGTTTTAGGTAGTTTCTCAGCTTATGAACTACAATGATTAATGCTAGGTAGCACTTCTCAATATTCGAATATCGGGTTTCTGCTTCAAGCATAGTCTGACTGAGATAGTAGAGGCTCTTTTCATTCCCAACATCATTCTTCTGAGCAAGAAAGGCACCAAATGATCTCTCTAAAGCTGTCACATAGAGGATAAGTGGTCTTCCTTCAACAAGTGGAATTAAAACTGGTGGACTCAATATATACGTCTTGAGAATATCGAATTCTTCTTAAAATTCTTCAGTCCACTTGTAAGTGACTCCCTTCTTCATCAATTTGGTGAAGGGTAAACTTTTGCCTGGAAAATTGGAGATGAAATGCCGAATATAGGCTAAGTGTTCTTGAAGTCCTCTCAATTATTTTAAATTTTGAGGAGGTGACATACCATGGATTGACTCTGTCTTCTCAGGATTGACTTCGATACCACGATGTCATACAACAAAGCCGAAATTTTTTCCAGAGAATACCTCAAAATCACTTTTTAATGGGTTCATCTTCAAATTATGTTACTGAAGTTTGTGGAATATGATTTCCAAGTCATCCATGTGATTAGAACATTGTTTAGATTTAACCACCAAATCGTCCACATAACATTTAACGAATTTCCCTAAAAAAGGTTTGAAGATATGATGCATGGCACGCTGATATGTTGCGCCTGCATTCTTCAGGTCAAAGGGCACTACCCGATAGCAAAACACACCCTGAGGGGATCTGAAGGCTATAGATTCTTCATCTTCTGGAGCCATTCAGATTTGATTATATCCAGAATATCCATCCATGAAGGAAAGTGCTTCATATCCAACTCTTGCATCAATTAAGTGTTCTGTAATTGGTAGTGAAAAATCATCCTTAGGACAATGATGATTAAGATCTCTGAAACCAATGCAAACTATAATTTTCCCATTCTTCTTTTTCACTGGGACAATATTAGCCAACCATTTAGGATATTGAACTTCTCTGAAAAAGTTATATTTGATAAGCTTATCCACTTCAGCTTCAATTTTGGAAGCATGGGTTGGGTGTGTTCTTCTAGCGGCTTGTTTGAATCCTTGATTTTCTTCTGGAAAACCCAAATGATGAGTGGCAATATTACGATTAAGCCCTGGAATCTCTATATAGTTCCATGCAAATATATCTCGATTTTTCTTTAAAAAAGAAATATACATCTCTTTCTCTTCAAGAGTCATGGCCACACTAATTAAATTGGGGCGTGGATATTCTTTTGTACCCAGATTTATTTCTCAGAGTCCATCCACGGTGGTAGAGATATCCTCTTCAAATGCTGGAGGATCATCCCTAAGATCTTCCTCTTCTTCTTCAACATGTGTTATTTCTTCTGTTTCTACTTGCATAGTAGATGGTGAATTAGAATTTCCGTTATCAGAAGAGATGTCAAAATTTGAACATCCTGAAGAAGAAGCTTCCATTTACGACCCGATTGATGATGAAGGGTCTTCCTTGGTTAATAAAGAGGAGATGATAGATTGAGAGTCGATATCATCATTCACCTCTAACATTTCTATAACATCTTCAGGCCTAGATGGAGAAGTATAGACTTGTTGGATTTCAGCAGATGAAATGAAGACATATCCATTTGAGCTTTCATCATTGCATGTTGGATCACCACTTTCTCCCATGAAGTCTGGATTTATTTTCGTAATTGACATTATGGAAGTTTCCATAATAGTATTCTGATTTGGGTATATCCTGTCAATTTGACAGATAGTAAATACATAATCTGTACTCACATGTGATAATGGGTTTACTAGAATATTTTCCAAACCATATGGAGAATTAATTTGAGTAACCTCCCTTGTTGTGGATTTCTCATTTCCATTCATGTTATAGAATTATACCTCAATGAATTGAGATTCACATGTCTTTAATGGGTCCTTATCACCATAAAATGTCCCAATTTGACCTTAGAAACAATACTTGAGACATTGATGGTATGATAAAGGGATAACTGCATGTTGATGTAGCCAGGGTCATCCAAGCAAGATGTTTAAGGCTGAGTCTTGATCAACAACCATAAAATCTGAATTTGATACAAGATCTCCAAACTGAGTTCCGAGTGTAATCTCTCTTAGTGGTTGTTGTTCATTTTTATCATATCCTTGTAACATCAAAGTAGAAGGAGCTAAATCAGATTCTGTGAGGCCCAATTGACGAAGTTTAGGAATGGGGATGAGGTGGACTCCTGAACCATTATCAATGAAAACTCTTCAGAAGTCTACACCATTGAACTTTCCATATAAGTAAAAAGGTCTAATATGTACATGCACGAAATAATCTTCATCTTCATCAGTAAAATAAATCACTGCATGGCATTCTGCAGGATTATTCTCTACATGGTAGACTTCAGCAGTAGTGATTTCAGTTTCAATCTCATGAGTACTCGACAAAGCCTCGATGAGTGCTTCCCAAAGATCCTTTGATAAATCCAAAGCATCCAGAATTGATAACTTGGCCAGTATTTTGGGCCAAGTGTTTCAATACATCATACTTTTGATCCAGAGGTCTGCGTTTCTCAACAAGAACATGTGGTTTCGTAAGTGCCTTAGATGTCGATTCTTTGTTAGTTGATTCATCTTATACCGGGATAAGAGTTGGTAATACTCATGGGTTTGGAATATTAGACCGATTAGGTCTATTTACTTTCTAAGAGGAAGAAGGTGGAACCTCCAACCAATCTTCCACAATAACTATGCTAGGACTGAATCTACCTTGTGAGGAAGAACATTCTTGTTCTTTCTGAGCTCGTTGAAGGGCTCTGCAACAAGTTTTAGCTGCATACACAGTTCTAGAATGGGTAGAATTAGAATAGTGGCCTCTCAAATATCCACATCTTCCCCTATACCCTAAGCCTCAGGAACTTCCTCTGATTCCTCTGTTTGATACGGGGAACCCAGGTTCATAGAGTTCGAAACTGTGATTGGCATAAGGATCTGTTATGTGAATCATATTAACAGAACCGCAGATTAACTCTTATCCGATGAAGGCTCTTGCTGACTAGCCAATTTAGGCTGTGCCGTTTGATGGGGTTGTGCTCGTTGCTTCGAAGTAGATGGCATAAAATATGCCAGAGTCAAAGAAAACTTGCGCTTTGACACGATTTCATCTTTTTTTATTGTTCCCCTTTGAATTATGTCGTTTCTTTGAGGATTTTCCCTCTGATGAAGAGGGTTTTGATGTGGCATTCAGGGAAGAAGACACAATTGGTTTCTTCAATTGCATTTTCAAAATGGCATGAGTTCGGTTGATCATTTTTCTGACCATCAAATCATCATAATTTTGCGCATTTTTGTTCTTGAATTCTTGCCACTCACCTTCTTCCTCTGGATCTGTAGTAGTAACACATGCTACCTGAGCTGAAGAACCTTTCAGTTTGACTTGTCCCAAGTCGACCATTTTTTGCAGGAGGTCCTTGAAGACAAAACACTCATGAATGGGATGCCTCAACATTTGATGAAATGGGCTATAGTTGGGATGGTATTCATCTCCTTCCTTGTTTGGCATCTTGGGGATTGACAATTGAACCAAATTATTTTCCAGATCGAAAATGAAATAACCAGGAAATTGTGCATTTTGGAAAGAGTAAACTTTACTCTTAGAATCCTCAAATTGTTTTCGTCTTTGAACTCTTTGATCATCTTGACGAAACGACCTCTGTTGTTGGAACTTACGAGGTGGATCCCTTCGAGAAGATGAAGGTTTGAAGTAGAAGTAGGTACAAGTGCTTGTTTAAGTATAACTTTAGCAGTCCTTGCTTTACCCATTCTCTTTCCTGGAGATGATGGAATTACACAAGCATTATCCCTAGTTTTTATAAGAGTGTCTTCAATTTGTTGATCGATTGAATTAATTTCTTGAAACCCTCCTGTGTATTTCACAGGGAACAATGGTGTGCACAACTCATCGCATAAATTCTCCACACAAATTGGAAAAAATTCTTCTTGAGGGAGTGCTAAGATCAGGGAATATGTAAATCTCTTACAAGGGGAAATGGAATCTGAAACCCTTTTATTCTCCCTTTTCATACAATTTGTAAGATAAAAACTATTGTCTTTGGAAAATTTGAGCTGAATTGAAGAAGGAATTGATGACGAAGATGCTCCCACCTGGTAATTGACCGAGATTGCAAGCTTGTGTACCACACAAAGGCAGGTCCTTGTAATGTATGTACAAAACACCTAAGCTTAACTGATTCTTTTTGCTGAAGGGTTCCCATCATAGGATCACAACGAGAAAAAAATTTGTTAATTGTTTCTCTGGGTCTCCTGAACCATTAATGATTGGGAATGTGGTACTTGCAAATTTTGATGGGGGAGGAATTGCGTCTACTCATTCAGGGTAAGATCTCTTCTCTGGTTGAACTGGTGCATGCATGTAACGACCCAAAGTTTCATTAATGTAAAATCCCACTTGATCTTATTAAATGTCTCTTTATATAAAATGTTTTTATAAGATGTCAAATTCTTTGTTTTTATGTTATGAATTTTGACCATTGTTAATATAGCCGTTGAACAGTGATCACATGATTAGTATAAATATAGGATCTTAACAAATCCAATTTACTCAGACAAAAGAAGTGATGACATCATCTAGTAGAATTGCACCATACAAAGCCCATTTATCGGTGCTCGGAAAATAGGTGGCATCCTTGGGCTTCTACCTTGACCAAGCCCTAGCTGAGCTTCACCATGTCAAGCTTGAACGGGACCGTCTACGGGAAAAGTGGAAGTTGATAGATATTACCACTCGAGCAATGTTATCCGAGCCACCCCAAGAGTCTGTCACCATTTCACACCTTACCCTTAGGTCTTATGCGGCTGTTTTAAGGGGTTATGTAACAAATAAGTAGTACTATGTTCATGTACATTATTTTTTTATATAATAATGAATATAATTTCTAGTCATTTTTGATACATTGTAAATAGTTTTTAAAGTAGAAATAGTGTTTTTAGTTATTATTTAATTAAGAAATCTATTTTACTAAATTAAGGGATTTTTGAAATAAATAATATTTTAATAAAATAATAATATAATTATTAAATTAATTTTTATTCAATATAAATGATCTTATAATTTTATGAATGCAATTAAAATTTTATATTAAGGTTTGAAAGCCATTTTTGTCAAAACCCGTGAATTTTCGATAAATGTATGTTTTTATTTTAAAAGTGAAAATTAAAATATTTAGAAAATTTTTTAGATAAAATAAATGGCATTTCTGGAATCAGGACGTCTAAATTATCCAATGGTGAATTTTTCATAATTTTCTGAGACAGTCAAATATTTGGGTAAAAATTTAAAATCGTTTAAATATATAATGTATTTTATGACATCATAATGACCCAATGATGATGTAATAAAATACCATAATCCTTATGTTCGGCCAATATATTTTTTATTATTAAAATAATTTAATTTTGGGTTTGTTTAAGTCACTTTTCAAAGCATTAATGGACCCCTCAAAACATATTCAACACTTTGCCGTTTTAAATTAATTTCCATGAGAGTGTGACTCACCTCCACATAAGCAACCTTATTATTTTAAGAATTTGGGACTTGGACCTTAAAAAATATTGTTTTCCTATTCCATTTTCCAAAAACCATGGGAAAAAACCATGGGATGGTTTGTGGTTTGGATTAATTTAATGTAAGGGGACCAAAACCTAAATAATATTGAATTCCCTCAACTTTCCTATATAAACCCACCCATGATACCACTTCCTCCTCACTAAAATCCCTTTTAGTTAATCCAACCTCTTCCCTAATATCTCTAGAATCCTCCCATGGTTCCCCAATCTCTCAAGGAGCCTCTCACAAGCCTCTCTCTAGCCTTTGGAAGCACACTTCCATGTAAGGGTTCTTTCTTCCTTCCTCATTTTTGTCCAATTTTTTTCATATTGTAATGCCCTTTTAATTTCAATTATAAATGCTGGGGTATGGTTTTTCACCTCCCCCATACTTCTCTCATATTGGTTTAATGATGGGAGACCCCTTTCTCTCTCATTAAATGCCTCCTATATACACCTGTTACTATGTCGAAATTCCGAAAGGAACTTCTCTCTCCTCATTTACATTCAAGCAATACTTTTGTATCATGAATCTAAATTCTATTAAAATTGTTTGGAAATGTATATATATGACCTCCTTACTGTCCATTACATGTAAATATGATGAGGAACCCCTTTATCTCTCATCAACCATTTTTATGAATTCTTATGTCACACTGTTACGCTGCCGAAATCGCACTGATTTTCTAAGCCAATTCCATTGTGTAGTGAATACCATGCCCATTTCTCCATCAAGGTTATTCACCTTTATGCACATTTACCTTTTGATGATAAAGTTTCATGTATGAATTCCACATTACTTCATCGTGGAATAAATGATTATGTTTTATTAATCCATGTGTTATGTTCCATGTGGCACACTTATGCATCAAATGAAATGTTTAAGAAGGGTGCGCCCTTATAGAGCTCCAATGCATTGGGTAAAGTATAGTATAAAGGTATGTCATGTGCAATGAGTGTTGAATCATGCTAATTCATGTTCAACGAGGGTTTACTTGTGCTTCATGTGGAATGAGGGTTTACTCATGCTTTATGTGCAATGAGCCTTGGTTCATGCTAATTCCGTGTTAAGTGTTGTTGCCACATTTCCATGTTATGATTATCATGATTTATAATGCCTTTATGTTCATGTTTCTTTTTTTCTTCATTGTTATGCCTATTTTCTAACATGTATTGTACTCCTCATGTTATTCCATGTGTACTCCCTTACTGGGCTCTATAGCTCACCCTTTTCTTATCCATGTCCTCAGGTTATCCCATGCAATTCTAAGTACGAGGGAATGTAGTGGTAATGTAAAGGAAGTTTTCAATAAAGATGTTGTATTTCATGTTTTTAGTTTTCATGTAATGATCCTAAGCCCCAAAGACACTAATCCTCTCGATCTTATTTGTTGTATCAAGTTAAGTTTTATGTAATAAATCATGTTTAAGTTGTAATAAAAAGAAGGGTTGTCATAGTTGGTATCAGAGGATAGGTTTAGTTATTTTTGGGATTAGGAAACCCTATTAAAGCCTTAGATACAAGAATAAGTATAATAAAAAATTCCTGAAGTTTTGGTGAGTATTGAGTAAGTGGGTTATCAATCAAAAACATCCATGTCTGGATACGAGCAGGTAGAGGCGGCTCTAGGACAGATGTATCCTAGGTGTAAAACCCAAAAACACCGCTTTGAGCTAGACTCGAATGGGAACTGGTGCACGAAAATGGGCCTTTCTGCACTATTGGTTACGAAACTCCCGGGGGATATGTTTTTATATATTCAAAAGCTTAGTATGAACCCTCATTAAGGGAATTTAAAAAAAATTCCCCTAAGAATATATGTTAGAAAGTAGATCATGAAAATCCTATATTGAAGCCTATAGACTCATGAGTTAAGGAAATGAAAGTTTATTTATAAGTCATAAACTTTTTTCTTTGGATTACCCTTTATGTGTTACCACTAAATTTCCTTTTATTTCAGCCAATGGCCGGTAATAGGAGGACTCGGGCTAACAACCGTTGTGAAGATCAGTGTGATGACTGTACTAATGAGATGCCAAATCAAATGGGAGCAGGAATCGCAAACTTTGTCACACTTCTCTGTCAGCTAACTCAAGTTTTGAATAGAAACACAGGTCAAGAGGAACGTTCAACCCCCTCCCCCTAAGAATGAAAAAGTCTCTATCGAGGGATTCATGAGAAAAAGGCCTCATACTTTTAGTGGATCATCTGATCCCACAATCGATGAACAATGGATCAACTCCCTTGAAAGGATATTCTCCATCCACTAATGTTATGAACAAGAGAAGGTTCTCCTATAGGCTTATTGTATTGAGGGTGAGGCTGATCAATGGTGGACGTTGATACAAAATACGAAGCCTGAGGAGGAGATCGAGGTGTTGGAATGGAAGGATTTCCAGAAGATGTTTTTCGATAAATATTTTCCGCGCACCCTCCAGCTTAAGATGGAAAGGGACTTCCTTTCCCTCAAGAAAAAAGATGAAGAATCTGTTGGAGTGTACGAGTAAAACTTCACAAGGTTTGCATGATATGCTTCCAGTTTTGTCGTTACCCCCGAATGCAAGGTTGACCGCTTCTTTGGTGGGATTAAGCCTAGCTTGCGGAAAGCATTAGCGATCCGTGGCTTCGACAGCTATGAGGAAATTGTCCGATGTGCCCTCAAGATCGAAATGGAGATCGAGGAATCACAAGGGTATCATGGGGACAAGAAGCGAATGGTGGACTTCAATGCTGGTGGTCCAATAGATAAATCCAACAGTTCTAAGAAGATTCAGCACCCCACTTTCCAAAAGTGCAGAAAGATGCACCCTGGAAATTGCCTTAAGGGTACCAAAAAATACTTCAGGTGTGGAATAGTAGGGCACCCAGCTGTTATCTGTTGGAAAGAAGGACCCACGACTGCGATAGAGGAGAGGAACGCTCCGTTCAAACCTCAACTCATTGTTCAATGCTACAAATGCAAAGAACCGTGTCATTTTGAAAATCATTTCCTTAATCCAAGGGTTATCGGAGGCAACCAACAACCTCCAAGATAGCAAGGAAGAGCTTTTGCCATCACTTCTGCCGAAGTGAACCCCGACAACGAAGTGGTGACAGGTATGCTAGTTATTCATTCAATAATATCAAATGCACTTTTTGATTCAGCTTCTACTCATTCTTTTATATCTCGAAAGTTTAGTAGAACAATCACATCACAGCCACAAATCATGGAAGTAAAGATGTTGGTGAGTACGGAAAATGGGGCAATCATTTCATCCCATGAGTATAAGTCCTCCACTATTATAATATGTGGATTTAATTTCCCAGAGAACCTCATCATACTCCCTCTAGTGGAATTTGATGCAATTCTTGGTATGGATGTGCTTTCCTTATATAGAGCCAACATAAATTGTCGGGAGAGGGAAATCACAATCCATATGGAGAATCGACACCCAATTCTTTACAAGTGTCAGGAGGAAGATGAATCTCCTTTAGCTCCATCATCTCATGAATGGATATTACTACCTTATGAGAACGAATATCTGGCTCAGATGATTGAGTCCATGGGAGATACCATCCTTGAAGAAATGCCTATTGTGAGGGAATTTGCTGATGTGTTTCCCGAGGAACTGCCTGGTCTTCCTCCAAGAAGAGATGTTGAGTTTTCAATTGAACTTATACCTGGGGTGCTACCAATATCCAAGACTCCATATAGAATGGTTGTTTTAGAGCTTGAAGAGCTGTAGAAAAAACTACAGGAGAATCTAGATAAAGGGTTTATACGCCCAAGTGCTTTACCATGGGGTGCACTAGTCCTCTTCATCAAGAAGAAGGATGGGTCAATGCGGCTTTGCATCGATTATCGTGAACTTAAAAAATCATGATAAAGAACAAGTATCCTCTCCCAATAATCGATGACTTGTTTGATCAGCTGCGTGGAGCACACTACTTCTCCAAGGTGGACTTGCGGTCGGGATATTATCAAGTAATGGTGAATAAGGAAGATGTCCCCAAGAATGCTTTTCGTACAAGATACAGGCACTATGAATTCATAGTAATGCCTTTAGGACTCACCAATGATCCAACAATATTCATGTACTTGATGAATAGAGTCTATAGAGATTACCATGACAAATTTGTGGTAGTCTTTATAGATGATATTCTAATATACTCCAAAACCAAGGAGGATCATGAGGAGCATTTAAAAGTTGTACTAGAGACTTTGCACAAGGAAAAGCTCTACGCAAAGTACAACAAGTGTGATTTATGGTTGAAGGAGGTCTCATTCTAGGGAAATATCATCACAACCAATGGGATATCTGTGGACCCCTCCAAAACAGATGCAATGGAGGGATGGCCGAGGCCATCATTGGTAACGGATATCCGTAGCTTCTTGGGGTTAGCTGGATATTATCAACAATTTGTGAGAAATTTCTCATGATTGTCCAACCCTCTTACCAAACTAACTCGAAAGGGAGTAAAGTTTTCTTGGAGTAATGAATGCGAAAAAAAGATTCAAGGAGTTGAAAAGGAGGCTTATCACTGCACCCATGCTCACTTTAACCACAAGTGGGGATATTTTTGTGGTATTCAGTGATGCTTCAAAGAAGGGCTTAGGATGTGTGCTGATGCAGAATGATAAAGTGATATCCTAAGACTCAAGGAAGTTGAAAATCCATGAGTGAAACTATCCAAAACATGATCTGGAGTTGGCGGCTATGATCTTTTCCTTTAAAACTGGCAGCATTATCTATATGGAGAGAAATGTGAGATATATACTGACCACAAGAGTCATAAATATATATTCACACAAAAATAGATTAATATGCACCAGAGAAGATGGATAGATCTCATCAAGGATTATGACTATACAATACATTACCACCCTGGGAAAGCGAACAACGTGGAAGATGCCCTAAGTAGAAAGGACCCATCAATTCTATCAATGATGAGAATTGAGACGAATCCAATCTTCTTAGACTTGGTGAAGATGGACGTGAGAATCATAAATAAGGGAACAACATCAATCCTTTCACAAATGATTGCTCAACCATATATTTTGGCAAGGTTAAAGGATGCTCAAAAGGATGAAGTGGGAATTCAAGAAAAAGTGGAAGTTATCAAAACCGGGAAATCCTCGGAGTTTAATGTTAACGAAGAAGGAATTGTGCGGTTCGGGAAAAGACTATGTGTTCCATCATGTCCGGAGCTGAAGAAGGAACTTTTGGATGATGCACATAGTTCAAATTTCTCTATTCACCCAGGGAGCACAATGATGTATCGAGATCTCCGAGAAAACATTTGGTGGGATAATATGAAGAAGGAGATTGCTGAATATACATCAAAGTGCCTGGTGTGTCAGCAAGTGAAGGCAGAGAGGCAGAAGTCTAAGGGGATGATGCAACCATTGCCCATACCAGAATGGAAATTGGGGAACATCACCATGGACTTTGTCACCGGACTTCCAAGGACATCCAAATGCAACAATTCAATCTGGGTTGTTGTGGATCATCTTACAAAGACTACACACTTCATTGCTATTCGGGAGGATTTATCTTTGGATCAACTGGCATGGATATATATTAGGGAAGTGGTGAGGTTGCTTGGAGTACCACTATCTATTGGGTCTAACCGAGATCCAAGATTCACCTCTATGTTTTCAAAGAGTCTTAAACATGCTCTGAATACTGAATTGAACTTCAGTATGACCTTTCATCCTCAAACTAATGGCCAATCCGAGAGGACTATCCAAACACTTGAGGATATGTTGAGAGCATGCTCAATGGACTTTAAAGGAGGATGGGATCAACATCTCCCTCTAGTTTAGTTCTCTTATAATAATAGTTTTAACTCAAGCATCCAAATGGCATCATATGAAGCCATGTATGGGAAAAGGTGCATGACACCGGCATGTTGGGATGAGGTTGGTGAACATAAGCTGCTTGGACCAGAAATGGTCGATGAAATGGTGGAGAAGGTGAAAACCAGTCAACAGCATATCAAGGCAGCCCAGAGTCGTCAGAAGAGTTATGCAGATAATCGTCGATGAGACCTTGAGTTTAAAGTTGGAGACATGGCGTTTCTACGCATATCTCCGTGGAAAATGGTCATGAGATTTTGAAAGAAAGGGAAGTTAAGTCCAAGGTACATCGTCCCCTTCGAGATTCTTGATCATGTTGGGGCTGTGGCCTATCGACTAGCACTTCCACCTACCATGGCCAAGGTGAATGATGTCTTTCATGTATCCCTCTTAAGGAAGTACATACCGGACACTTCACATGTACTCTAATCTGATGTGGTACAATTAGAATATGATCATTCTTATGAGGAGAAACCAGTGAAGATCTTAGATCGTAGAGAAAAAGTTCTATGAAATAAGACAATGCCCCTCGTCAAGGTGTTGTGGAGAAACCACAATTTTGAAGAAGCGACTTGGGAATTGGAGGAAAAGATGAAGCTGAGTTACCCCCATCTGTTTTAGTGTGGGAAAAGGAAAAACTACAAGGGCGAAATTTCTTGAGGGGGGAATATTGTAACGACCCAAAGTTTCATTAATGGAAAATCCCTCATGATCTTATTAAATGTCTCTTTATATAAAATGTTTTTATAAGATTTCAACTGATTTGGTTTTATGTTAATAATTTTTACCATTGTAAATATAATCGTTGAACAGTGATGACATGATTAGTATAAATATAGGACCTTAACAAATCCAATTTACTCAGACAAAAGAAGCGATTGACTCATCCAATAGAATTGCACTATATGAAGCACATATGTCGGAGCTCGGAAAAGATGTGGCATCATTGGGCTTCGCCCTTGACCAAGCCCATACTGAGCTTCACCATGTCAAGCTCGAACGGGACTGTCTACGGGAATATTGGAAGTTGATAGAGATTACCACTCAAGAAATGTTATCCGAGCCACCCCAAGAGTCTGTCACCATCGCACACCTTACCCTTAGGTCTTATGCAGATGTTTTAAGGGGTTATGTAACAAATAAGTAGTACAATGTTCATGTACATTATTTTTTTATATAATAATGAATATAATTTCTAGTCATTTTTGAAACATTGTAAATAGTGTTTAAAGTACAAATGGTGTTTTTAGTTATTATTTAATTAAGAAATATATTTTGTTAAATTAAGGTATTTTTGAATTAAATAATATTTTAATAAAATAATAATAATAATATTAAATTAAATTTTATTAAATATAATTGATCTTATAATTTTATTAATGCAATTAAAATTTTATATTAAGGTTCGAAATCTATTTTTGTCAAAACCCGTGAATTTTCGATAAGTGTGGGTTTTTATTTTAAAAGTGAAAAGTAACATATTTAGAAAAAAAATTAGATAAAATAAATGTCATTTCTTGAATCAGGACGTCGAAATTATCCAACGGTGAATTTTTCATAATTTTCTGAGACAGTCAAATTTTTGGGTAAAATTTAAATACCGTTTAAATAGATAATGTGTTTTATGACATCATAATGACCCAATGGTGATGTAATAAAATACCATAATCCTTATGTTCTTCTAATATATGTTTTATCATTAAAATAATGTGATTTTCGGTTTGTTTGACTTACTTTTCAAAGCAATAATGGACCCCTCAAGACATATTCAACACTTTGCCTTTTGAAATTAATTTCCATGGGAGTGTGACTCACCTCCACATAAGCAACCTTATTATTTTAAGAATTTTGTACTTGGGCCTTATAAATTATTGTTTTACTCTTCACTTTTCCAAAAACCATGGGCAAAAACCATGGGATGGTTTGCGGTTTGGATTAATTTAATGTAAGGGGACCCAAACCTAAATAATAAAGAACTCCCTCACCTTTCCTATATAAACCCACCCAAGCTCCCACTTATTACTCACTAAAATCCCTTGGAGTTCGTCCATCCTCTGCCCTACTCTCTCTAGAATCCTCCCAAGGTTCCCCAAGCTCCCAAGAAGCCTCTCACAAGCCTCTCTCTAGCCTTTGGAAGCACACTTCCAAGTAAGGGTTCTTTCTTCCTTTCTCATTTTTGTCCAATTTTCTTCATATTGTTATGCACTTTTAATTTCAATTATAAATGATGGGGTATGGTTTCTAACCTCCCCCATACTACCCTCTTATTTTTTTAATGATGGGAGACACCTTTCTCTCCTATTAAATGACTCCCATATACACCCGTTACTATGCCAAAATTCCGAACAGAACTTCTATCTCCTCATTTACATTCAAGAAATACTTTTGTATCATGAATATAAATTCCATTATAATTGTTGGGACATGTATCTATATGAACTACTTACTTTCCATTAATTGTAAATATGATGAGGAACCCCTTTCTTTCTCATCAACCATTTTTATGAATTCTTATGTCACGTCGTTACACTGCCGAAATCGCACCGATTTTCTAAGCCAAAGCCATTGTATAGTGAATACCATGCCCATTTCTCCATCAAGGGTATTCACATTTATGCACATTTAACTTTTGATTATAAAGTTTCATGTATGAATTCCACATTCCTTCATCGTGGAATAAATTATTATGTTTTATGAATCCTTGTTTTATGATCCATGTGGCACACTTATGCATGAAATGAAATGTTTAAGAAGGGTGCGCCCTTATAGTGCTCCAATGCATTGGGTAATGTATAGTATAATGATACGTCATGTGAAATGAGTGTTGACTCATTCTAATTCCAGTGCAATGAGGGTTTACTCGTGCTTCGTGTGCAATGAGGGTTTACTCATACTTTATGTGCAATGAGCATTGGCTCATGCTAATTCCGTGTTAAGTGTTGTTGCCACATTTCCATGTTATGATTATCATGCTTTATCATGCCTTTATGTTCTTATTTCTTTTATACTCCATTTATATTCCTATTGTCTAACATGTATTGTACTCCTCATGTTATTCCATGTGTACTCACTTATTGGGCTTTATAGCTCACCCTTTTCTTGTGCATGTCCCCAGGTTATCCCATGCAATGCTAATTACGAGGGAATGTAGTGGTCATGTAAAGGAATTTTTCAATAAAGGTGTTTTATTTAATGTTTTAAGTTTTTATGTAATGATCCCAAGCCCCAAAGACACTAAACCTCTCGATCTTCTTTGTTGTATCAAGTGATGTTTTATGCAATAAATCATGTTTAAGTTGTAATAAAAAGCAGGGTTGTCATAATGCTTTCCTTCCATAGCTTCCAACCGATCTGTTAATTACTCAATAGTAGTTATTAACTTTTGAGGAACATCCGGTTGAGATTGGACCTAAACAGGTGCAATGAATAGAGCTTTTACAGATGTGGTGGCTGGTACTGCAACTGATGGTAGCACTGCCAATTGTTGTTGCACTTGACCTGTAGGATTAGACCTGTGAGGGTGTACTAATAGAGGAGGATATTCATGATCCATTTTAGTAGCCACAACAAATTACCTTGGCTGACTGACTCCAGCACGCTTAGGAGGAAGACTACCTTGAAGTAGTTCTGCGTTCAACCTCCTCAATTCCTTCATTTCTTCCTCTTGTTGTGAAAATATTTACTCTAGTAAGAGAAATTGGCCTTCTCCAGAGGAAGGGTATGTAACCTAATTATTTCCTTTCCCCTTATTGGATTCCTTTTGGAGAGGGGGAAGAGGGTTACTTGAAGGATTACCTAGATTCTGGGTAATCATTTTATTTCGTGTACGCACTCCTTCTTCATTTGTGTCTGTGTGTACAACTTATTGAGCATGGACTTCTTCATCTAATCCCTCTGAGTGAGCCTCATCTGGTGGATCAGAAACAACGACATTGATGACATTAATTGATTCATAATGTATTGCATCCCTTCTATCGGCATTTCTGTGATATTCTCTTCTTCCATGTCCCTGATGAGACATTGCCTTTTGTAGATTTGATTTCTCTCAAACTTCTTGATATACCATAATTCGGAGGGAATCTCCTGATAATTAGGCTCCTCATTCCTCTTGATGATTCTTCCCTAATCGAGATAAGAATGACTTTATCTGAGGAAGAGATTGATGATTTGATAAAGTCCCCAGTATGGTAGACTGCGGCAGTTCCTGGTCAAATCATCGAATCCTATTTGTTGATTCCAAGGGTTGGGTTAAAAGAGTCCCCAATCTGGAAAGCTAGGGTGGTTCTTGAGTTAATATATCTGAGGCTTTCTTGAAATCTCTTTTGATCTTGCAGACCGTAGTCTGGAAATTAGCTGGATGCATCAACCTGCATCCACTTTTATCACCCGGATCAAAATAATGTTGGATGATTTTTGACACTTTTGTCACTTGGTGATGTGCTTGTTCCAAATGAGAGGCATGTTCAATATTCTCATTTTCTTGATGCAAGATTCATTCAACAAATTTTTCTATGTATGCTTGATTTTGAGAAGAACTTGTTGAAGCCTGTTCTTGGGAAAGATTTGGATTACAAAAAAACCCATTGACTATGGCCGGCCATGGGCTATAACATTGCATGAGACCATTTTTGGCAGGCTTCACTAACTAGAGAGAACAGTGAAATATAGTTCTCCATGAACACCCCATCCCCTAATATGAATACCAGATGGGGAATTGGAAATTAACTGGCACAATCTTCTTTAGTGCGCCAAGGAATGAACACTGAAGGGCTCTCTGTTGTTTTTCAGCCTACAGATATCGAGAAACTAAGAGAGATGCCAAGTCAATTTGGCATTGTAACCCTTCTATTATCTTGACATGATTTTAATATTCATCATAAGATAATATTTTATTTTTGAACTGAAACATGGTTTTTCATATGTTGAGATGAATATCATGAATTCCATCATCCGTCAACAACTCAGGAATGTCATACCGAGAGTCAGCCAGAGGCCAGAACATGACCGACACTTCACCTTTCTCTAGTTGTTTTCTCATATTCAGTACTTCCTCTTTATCATTCAATGAATATTCTTCTACCTTATTTGACCAGAGCTGGTGCTTCCTTGTTGGTTCATCGGATTCAACAAGATCAGTAGAGAATTCACTGATCAAACTAGAAGATTAATGACCCAGGGGTGGTTTTGAAAATGACCTATACCCCGGGCTATCTTCTGATTGAGAAATTATTTCACCTATTATTGGTAAAGCATCAGACATGACTGGCTTCACATTTTTAAGTGCCTCAAGATAATAGGGCTTTCACAGCTAAATTCATCATCATGGGGAGGACCACCATGGTGGGTTACAACCAAATATGAAAAATTTTATCCTTGTTATTCTGACCACACAAAGGGTTGATGTGGCTCTCATTTGAAGTTGAAACATCGAGATCGACCACATTGTCATAATCCAATCCTTCATGAAAAAGTATCAGATGCAGACCTTCAAAATTAATGTTCCCGCTATTGGGAACTGAGAGAGCATAATCTTGTGTGGAAATAGATAATTACCTGAGTGCATCAAGAACTCCAAGATCGAGTAACGCCTTGTTACAAGTTGACCCTTGATTTATTGACTGTTATGGGCGGGTATTATTCTTAGATGCCTTCTTACTCACTTTGGGAACCACTTGTTGATGAAAGTGGTCATTATGGGCAGGTGTATGTGCCTTCTCAGGAGAAATGTTCAGGTTAGGCTGATTACCTCCACTCAAATTAGGTGTATGTGCATGACTTGGTTGTCCGTATGATATTGGGGAGTACACCCCACAAACCTCTTGGACTGGAAAAAATGTGTGTGTCTGTTCCAGAGTGAACTATTGATGTATCACTCCACTGGTAGGGATAGATTTATGTGTCTTTCCCTGAGATGCTGTTGAAGATGTTATAATATCCTAGTAGGAATCCAGAATATGAGCAGGGATTTTCTTCTACTCTTTCACCATTGATAGAATATGCTTGGTGACTTCAGCTGTCGGAATGTGGATATACGTTCATTACATACTTGGAGTAGGTGTGTGTTCCTGCTTTTGTCCTCCTTTTCCTGCCAGTGAATTCTGACAGTACTCATGTGTGGGGGTAGAGAGTTGAGTATGCCTCTTGTTTGTCACCGTAGCTTTCCGACTGACTTCTCCGAATGCTACCAAACGAGAATATTGGTAGGCTTGATCAATACTAGAAGCTGTATGTGACTACTGATTGCACTCCACTTAATGTGGTTGACGAACATCCTTTAATACTAACAAATGAGGCTGCAGGAAGGATTGATGAGTGTAAGTAGATGTATGTGCATGTTTACCAGTTTTCAACACATTGGGATGGCGGGCACCAACACATGTAGTCAGAAGAGCCTACTGACTAGACGATGATTTATAAATAGGTGTATTTTCATGTCTATAGTACTCCTCAGGAATTGCCTGGAGGGATTGGCGTGATGCTTCTAGACGAGTCTACTGGACAGAGGGATTAAAACAGACGGGTGTGCGTACCCGCTCGTTGCTTGCCACAAAGTTAGGTTGGTGGACTTGTCTGGAGATGGCAGAGATGAGAACCTGCTCACTGTTGATCGTATTTCACCTCTGGTTGTTCATCTTTCCTGCTCAGGTTCGAGGAACATGAGCCGAACGCCAGGAGATGATACCCTCATCATGTTGAGGGCGCACTGCTGCATGAGCCTGGCAGCGATTGTTGATGGAAGCCCTTGGGAAGTACTCCTGTCTCCATGAATTAAGGCCCTGAGGGACCTGCTCATAAACCTCCCTAGAATATGGGAGTGAATGGTGATTGTGTTCCAGGGATAACGACCCGAAATGGTTGGAGACGGTGGTTGGCACCACCTACTTCTTATTCACTAGTCGTTGCTGTCCAGACGAACATGGTGAATTGTTCATGTGGAGGGCCTGTCGAGAAGCCTCTAGAGTTGGAATGGTACCGTGTTGATGGTACTCCTTAACTAGTGCATTCGATACCCAGCGTTGAAGACGCTGAGTTGGTGATGTCGCCCTCAGAGCGGACGATGATCCAGCAGGAGTAGCAACATATGCATTCATAGTAGAGGTTTTCACAGCAGAGGCATTCACAGACGTGAACTTAAGAAAAGCCATTCTCATAATGCATAAGATCTTGGAAAAGAGTGCCTGTTTGATATAACAGATGTAATCAAGATAAGTTCGACCACTACATCTTTTGGATGAGCACATATGTTATTGATTTCTTTGTTGGCACTATCATTGTGTTTTAAATAGGGACCTAACAAATAAGTAAAACATCATATTATATTGGTTAATGATTCAGGTCGGGTTCACCATTTTTTGTTCCCTCTGGAATTGGGGATGACCTCATTTATTTAAGGTTCAAACATTACAAGAAGTTTCTAACGGGTTTGTTCGTAGAAATGGAAACATCCAATGATTACATATCCATTTAGACCTACATTCCAAAGGTAGGTGCTCATTATTTGTGAACTGATGAGACTTAAGAATTTGCAATGGTCGTTAGGATGGGAGGTCGGACTCATCACACCTTTTTAATGGGAATTATTATCTACTCCAATACTCTCTTTATAGATTTAAGTTATGTTCATGAATCCTTATTACATTACCATGTATAAAATAATCTTTTCATTAGATCTGATAATCAATGATTAAATATGTATGAGATTTAGTGAATCTGTTATATGTATTCGACCTTTTCCATCAATAGAGAATCATCTGTATTTTGTTAGAGATTCTTAGTCAATGGTATCCTTCAATACATTATATAAAAGCATCTTGGTAATTATGATGACCATAATGGTTTTAAAGACACTGAGTGGGGCACTTGAAGTTTATTGTCATTAAGAAGGACATGGATTATTTCAGAGTTGGGATCATACATGCAAATGGGCTACCTATGTATCCTTTGTTTTAGAAAAGGAACCACAACCCACGTGGTTCGAGTAAAGAAGTATGAGGTTTATGTATGATTGATGGCTCAAAGAAATATGTCATAATTACTTTTACACTCTAAGCTCATGTGAGTCATGCTCAGTGTGAGAAACAATAGGTATTGGTAAAACTAGACAATTGTGCCATCATAAGAAATGATATGGGACTTAGGTATATATGAGTTCCCAAATAGATGAAGATTAGGTTTCACTTCAGGGAAGAAACCCAAGAACAAGGTCCATAAAGGTATATGTACTTTATAGAGATTTGGATACTCTAACTTAGGGCTTACTCCTGAGGAAGATGAAAAAATTAGAAGGGGACTTATGATTGGGTTTTACTCCTGAGAAGGAATCCCAAATCAATAGGTAAATTACGACTGTTTAGAAGAAATTATGACTAGGGCTTATTCTTGAAAAGGAGGCCCATGTTAATGGAATTTGGAATTTGCGGCTTACTCCAATGGAGGATGCCCATATTTGGGGAACTTGAAGACTGGGGCTTACTCCTGAAAAGGAGGCCCAGTTTCAGGAAAGTATGGTTGGGGATTACTCCTAAGTAGGATGCCCAGATTTGGGAAACTATGACTGGGTCTTACTCCTAAGAAGGATTCCTAGGTTACGGAACTTGGATTGGGGATTACTCCTGAAAAGGAGGCCCAAATTAAGAGAACATGGACTGAGGCTTACTCCTAAAAAGGCGGCCCAGGTTAAGTATTCACTCATCTTAGAGGATGAGGTTGAATGAATGAAATCTCTTACCATAGTGACATAAAGATAAGTAAATCACTGTAAAGATCTATAAATTTCATGGAAATTTATTTCTTAATTTATTTGGAATTTTACAAGTGTACAGTTTCTGACGACACCTGATTCCGAGGTCTGGTGTTCCTGGAATCAATTTCTGAAGTTTAGCTCGGGTACGTTCAGTGAACGAACGAGCGGGTTTTTATATCTTTTATGTCGGTGCTCAAAATTGAAATCCGAGGGCACTGATGAACTCACAACGACGATAATTGCTAAGGGGGACCTTTTTTGTAGTTTTGTTTTGAGTGGGTTAAGGTTTAATATTGCGGATTTAGAATAAAATAAGTAAAATTTCTTGTGTACAAATTTTAAATAAGGAAGGTGGTATTTATCCAACAAAGGGGAAGTTAGAGGTGGGGCCCACACCCACCTAACACCCCATGGGAGGGTTTAGTGTGGTGGGGCCCACAAAAACCCCTAACTCCTCACCTCCCCATAACTCTCCTTAACCCCCTTTGAACTTCCCTTGCTTTTATTATTTTGACAACACTCCCATTTATGAGACCCCTCACCTTTCCCCCTCTCTTTAACTCATGAAAACACACTTAATTAATTAATTAAGTGTTTTATGTTTTGAATTTTTAAATCTTGGCATGATTAATTAAAATAAGATGAAGTATTATTTTAAGGGGTTGGCAATGTGTGAGTAGAGGATTTGGAGAGATCTTGAGTTTTTTAAAGAGTACCAGCCCACCGACGAAGAACGAACACCCTTCTCGACGAAGAACATCTTCCTCCCATGAAGAATGGCGCCTATCCATTGAAGAATTATGAGGTTCCATATTCTCCGATGAGACACCGTCAAACGAGCAGGGATCGGTAGCGTGGTGCGGGCGCAACGAACTACGTTGACTCTGATGTCTTCCTCGCATCAAATCCAATGAACGAAAAACGACACGATATAGGGGTTTAAATTTGAGTCTACAAATAATTCCTTGATCCTTTCCTTCTAAAAATAATGAATGCGGATCAACTCATTATCAAGTTGATCCGAAAATATTTTTTTTAATCACGGGTTGGGAATATTTGTTTGCGGAATGGTTTGCTCCAATTTTATTTAAGAGATTTCGGGATGGGTTGCTTCAATTTTTTCTTTAAGGGATCATGTGATGGATTGTTTCAATTTTATTTCAATAAAATTCTTATTTGTTCTTTGTAAAACCCTGTTTAATCATGGTTATTTGATAATGTCTATCGCGGAGGGAGCGGGCCGAATAAACACGGACCGATGACCCTCCGCAGATTGTTGTTGATTCATGTATTGACGGGCGAAGATGAAAAGCGACCGCAACTGTGTTTGGAAGCTGTCGCAATTAAGAACAAGTTTCGGGAGAGCTTTAGGTGCAGTCGGTGGGCAAATCGGACCACCGGAGCGCGTCCGGTGGTCCGTGAATGGAACTGCTAGCGCAGCGGCGCCGACGACCGTAGGTGGTGACCGTAGCCGTCCGGCAGCCTGGTGGCGGCGGCACCCCGACTCACTGCTGGAGAAATTCTGATTCGGCAATAGCCGCGATGGCGTACCGTCGGATCTCGCAAGCGCACGGGATCCCGGGACGGCAGGGCGCCGCCGACATCAATTAAGGGCGGGGGCGGGGGGGGGGGGGGCTGCTCTGTGGATTCCACGCGGCCAGGCTGGTCGACCCGCGGTGGGCCATGCGGTCGGGCCACGCCTGATAGGCCAGGATGCTCCCAATTGGGCAGGACCTGAACCGGGGTCGGGTCGACCCGGTTCGGGCCGACCCCGGGGGTATTGGGTCGGGTCGGGCCGGGCCCAAACCCACTATTTTCGGACAAGGTTCATTCAAATGCCCATAATTTGGGCTATGGACCTCTGATCGACTCACTGTCAGTTGATTTGGGATCCTTCGATCGAGACGGTCATTTTTTTATATTACACTCAAGCTTTTGGCGAGGTTTGGGTTTGGCTGGGTTGGTTCAATCATGAAACCAACCGGGCCCTCAGAGCGGAAACGCTTATAACATGAGCTTCGGACGTCCAATTGACATGCCATCGACATTGTTGGATTCCTTTTAGTGAGACAGATCCTTGGGTATACTTCACTTGAGGTTTTAACTAGTTTGAGTATGGCCAGGTTGGATTGTACCCGAAATCCAACCAGGCCCCTAGAATAGAAAAGCTGATAACTTTTAGACCGAACGTACGTTTGACGAACCGTCAGCGGAGTTGGTAATAATGTTGAGAAACAGTCGTTATGAGTATACCCTATGAGATTTCTGGGTATAGTTGAGTTACGGTCGGGTTGGTTTTTACACGAAACCAACTGGGCCCCCAGGACGAAAAGGCTAATAACTCACAGACCGGGCGTCTGACCGATGCGCCGTTTGTTGCGTTGAGACCCCTATGACGAGGCAGTCCCTTGTGATACATCTTTGTGTGACTTTGTGATACTTGGAGTATCTACTGGTAGCTCGTGGAGCGGGTCCTCTCGGAGACGAGAGTGCGGAGTGTGGAGACCTAGTAGCTATGGACTTGACGACTGCTTGACCTATTTGACTTGGACTGAGTCGACTAGCCCATTGGACAAAGCGCTCGGTATTTAGCGGCAGACCCATGGCAGATGGTGCGCCTGGTAGTTGGCAGCAGACCCGTGGTACTCAGCAGGAGGAGTACCTCTGTAGGCTATTAGGTGAACCGCTACTGTTTTTGGGCGGCAGGCCCCGGGTGGGGAGCACTACTGGGTTTGGGTGCAGACCCGCAGTACTCAACAGGAGGAGTACCTCAATAGTCTAAGGTTAGTGAGTACTGCCTCGGAGTCGTGACAGGGACACTGTACTCGACAGATGAGGAGTTCTCAAGTAGTTGTGGTTTCAGTATCTTTAATGAAAATCCTGGTTTGAGAAGAGTCATTGACCTTTCTGATTTCCTCATGATTGTGATGGGTTACTTGATAACTTAGGTATATGTATGGGAATATACCTAAGTAGTGGTTATCCGTTGATTTCATATCTGTGTGATACCTCATGATTGAGATGTGTTACATGATAACTTAGTTATAAGTATGGGTTTATACCTAAGTATGGGTTATCTGTTAGATCCCTCTTTGTCATTATCCTTGATGGATTTAGTGAGACCTTGAGGGGATCGGGGTCCTAAGTGAGTATCGTTATACTCACCCCTGCACGGGCTATGACCACACCTCGTTGTGTTGGATGAAGATGATGGATATCGTTGACGGAGGCCGAGTGTTCGAGGACTGGACGGTACCTAGAGGTGGACCTCATGACAAGTCAGTATCCAGAGGTGGACTTCACGATGAGACAGTAATCGGAGGAGGTTGACGAGTGAGATCATTGAGGAGGCTATCTGTACTTACCCTTTAGGTAGCATCCGTGGTGGATGATCTAGGAGCTGCGCTATCTGTACCTACCCTTCAGGTAGGATCCGAGGTGGATGACCTAGGAGATGATTCTATCATCTAGCTGTTGTCTTTTCCGTTGTACTTTCGTTCAGTTGTTGCTGTATCTTTTCAGTTGGGTTTGTATTCTGGCCCATTTAATTTTCAGAACTATCTTTGGTACTTTGTGTTTTAGTTCTGCTTGTACTCTGGTTGGATGTGTTATGTTTTATAAAGCTAATGCATTCCCAGTTATCAGGATTTATACCGTTGGTGATAGTCTCCAGCCTGTGGCCTATAGAAGGTGGGCTTGGGGTAGTCAAGGCATAGACCCCGAGGACGGGTCATGACAAATTGGTATCAGTGGAGTCGGTTCTACCACAGAACATAGGACTCTGATATATTATTTTATGTGAAGCAATAGTGGTAAGGGTACAATGTTTGGTCATCAGTTCAGGGAGTCGAGTGTTGGTGCGGGCGGCTGATGTATCCATACACCAGGTCCCTGACTACTGATTTCTAACTCAGTGCACGAAAACACTGATTGTGTGTGTGTTTTCAAAAGTTTCTTTTAAATTATCTCAAACCAGGTCAACTCACCAGGTATAATCGTTTAACAGTGTCACGTCTATTTCTTTCAGGATGTCTTCATCAAGTCAGACAACGTGGGTACCGAGTGTGGAGCGCGATGATAGCCCATCGAGCAGTGAGGACTCGGTACAGGGCCCTACACTAGTTGAGACACCAGCAGAGAGTGCAAGCCGCTTGAGCGCGATGCATGAGTTCCAGCCTCAGAGGCCTTTGAGGTTTCGAGGAGAGTCGGATTTTCAAATGGATGGACACTGGCTGGAGTTTGTAGCATGAGATTTCCACTTAGCTGGGACACCTGCAGACTTGATGGTGTACCTAGATATTAGGCTTTTCTAGGGAGCAGCTGAGAGGTGGTGGAGCATCATGTTCCAGTTTTGCGATGGGATGACCTTCACATGGGGAGACTTCAAGACCTTATTCAGGGTGGAGGTTATACCAGTGTCTCAACACTCTGAGAATTCTCAGGAGCTTCTTCCCTTGTCGTAGGGTTTTTCACTAGTAGCAGAGTAATCTATAGGCAGGAGATGGATGATGCAGAGGTCCAAGAGGACAATACCTATAGGTGGGAGACCTCGGGTTATATATTCGGTTGTGCAAGGAAGACAAAACATATCCAGTAATATGAGGAGAAGGATGTCATATGCATGTAACAGATATGGTCACTTGGCTCGAGACTGCCCGACCTGTCTGGCATATGATCAGCAGGCAGTAGATGAAGGACCTCCCAGGCAGAGGCCGTGGTTTGATCGAGGTGGACCACGTGGAGCTCCGGAAGTTGGAGGACAGGAGTGGGACTAGATCCAGGCATGTTGGCCTTAGTTATTGGTGCTTCTAGCTTCCTTTTGTTGTTGTTGTGGTTATATGTGTCTTTGTACATTGAGCTGCAGTAGTAAAAGACAACTTTCGTTGTGAAGTTTAATTTCCTGTCCAAACATTATGTTGTAACTAAGGGGTTCTGATTTAAAACAGTTGACTTTATCCACACTTTCGAGATACCTACTGGGGGATGCCCATTGACCACACAATGCTGCCGAAAGTGTGACTCGACCCTTGGAGGTGAGAGTAATGGTTGGATATCTTGGTAGTAGCGTCGAGGCCTTACAACATCGTCCATGGCATGAAATAGAACTGTTCATGTGAGGATTGACTGTATTAGGCAAAGAACATGGTTCATCCAGGGGATGAGACCAGATTTTTCTTTTTGGTAGGGGAGAAATCCCAGCAGCTCTTTGGTGGAACGTAGATGGAAAATGGTGGAGATGAGTTCTTACAATTGGCTCGTCTCACCCATTGTTTGTTGAGCGAACAATTTAGGGTTCTCTCCATCTCAAATAGTCTCAACTGTATCTACTCTCAGAAGGACATGAACCTGAGACAACGGTGATGACCTGAATTCCCCATGAACTTTGACTTTGAGATAGTTTATACTCATGGGGAGGGGAATGTTGTCGCTGATTCTCTTAGTAGGAGATCGATCACTCAGCTGTTAAGAGTGGCGAGACAGAAGCTGGCCGCGTTTCAGATATCCTTTGTGGATAGTGATAGAGTCAGCACGTGTAGAACTAGAGATGGTTCAGGCTACGACGGCGAAGGTGCATATCATCCATGAAAGGATGAAGATTGCACAGAGCAGATAGTAGTCTTTTGCTGATATGAGACAAGACCGCTGGAGTTCGAGGGTGACGACCACGTCTTCAGAAGAGTCTCACCTCGACGGGGTATACGGAGATTTGGACGGGGTGGCAATTTATCTCTGCATTTCTACAGACCTTTCCAGGTCCCCAGCAGAGTAGGCAAGGTGGCTTGCTGCCTAGCCTTTTCACCTCAGATTCACCAGGTGCACGATGTCATCCATGTATCTCAACTGAGGAGATGTGTGCATGACCTATCTATCATCATTGACCATAGAGAACTATACATCGATGATGGGGCGACTTTTATGGGGTTCTAGTAGAGGTTTTGGATCAATATGAGTGGGTACTACAGGGATGGTCGATTCCTCTTGTGCGCTTTCGTTGGCAGCACGGTAACCTCCAGGAGAGCACATGGGAGGGGGAGGCTCAGATGCATGCTTGGTACCTCAATTAGTTTCCCTAGTTTGTGTTGTAACTTTATGGGGACATAAATACCTAAGGTGGGAGTAATGTAATGACCTAGAAATTTCAAGGAAATTTTTTCCTTAATTTTTTTGGAATTTTACGAGTGCGCAGTTTCTGACCACCCCTGATTCTGAGGCCCAGTGTGCCCAGAATCAACTTCCAAAAATTAGCTCGTGTACATTCAGTGAACGAACGAGCGAGTTTTTCTATCTTTTAAGCTGGTGCTTGGAATTGAAATCTGAGGGCACTGATGAACTCGCAGCACTGATAATTGCTTAGGGGGACCTTTTCTATAGTTGTGTTTTGAGCGGGTTGAGGATTAATATTGGGGATTTAGAATAAAATAAGTAAAATTTGTTGTGTGAAAATTTTAACTAGGGAAGGTGGTTTTTATCCTACAAAGGGGATGTTAAAGGTGGGGCCCACACCCACCTAACTTCCCATGGGAGGGTTTAGTGAGGTGGGGACCACAATAACCCCTAACTCCTCACCTCCCCATAACTCCCCTTAACCCCCTTTGATCTTCCCTTGATTTTATTATTTTGACAGCACTCCCATTTATGAGACCCCACACCTTTCCCTATCTCTCCTTAGCCAACACCCTTAATTAATTAATTAACTGTTTTATGTTTTTAATTTTGAAAGCATGGCATGATTAATTAAAATAAAAGGAAGTCTTATTTTAAGGGGTTGGAAATTGGTGTGTGGAGGATTTGAGAGCTCTTGAGTTTTCTAAAGAGTACCAACCCACCGATGATGAATGATCACCCTTCTTGATGAAGAACATATTCCCCCCACGAAGAACAGTGCCTATTCGTCAAAGAATACCGAGGTTCCATCTTATCTGAAGAGACACTGAAAAACTAGCAGGGATCGGTAGCATGGTGCAGGCGCAATAAACTACGTTGACTCCGACGTCTTCCTCGCATCAAATCTGACGAATGACAAACGACATGAGATAGGGGTTTAAATTTGAGTATTCAAATAATTCCTTGATCCTTTCCTTTTAAAAATAAAGAACGTGGGTCAACTCATTATCAAGTTGATCTGCGAATAATTTTTTTAATCGCGGATTGGGAATATTTGTTTGCGAAATGGTTTTCTCCAATTTTATTTAAGAGATTGCAGGATGGTTTGCTTCAAATTTTTCTTTAAGGGATCATGTGATGGTTTGTTTCAATTTTATTTCAATAAAATTGTTATTCGTTCTTCGTAAAACCCTATTTAATCTTGGTTATTTGATAATGCCTAATGCGGAGGGTGCGGGCCGAACAAACACAGCCCGAC
This sequence comes from Viscum album, assembly GCA_963277665.1. Lineage (NCBI taxonomy): Eukaryota > Viridiplantae > Streptophyta > Magnoliopsida > Santalales > Viscaceae > Viscum > Viscum album. Next base: position 778,808,906 of record OY728153.1, on the reverse strand, counting down.
GACCCTCCGTTGATTGTTGTTGATGCGTGGATTGACGGGCGATGATGAAAAGGGACCGAAACGGCATTTGGAAGCCGTCACAATGAAGAACGGGTCTCAAGAGAGCCGTAGGCACAGTCGGAGGGTACATCGGACCACCGGAGCGCGTCCGGTGGTCCCCTGAAGGAACTGCCGGCATGCCACGCTGGCACGGCAGTGCCAACGACTGGAGGCAGCAGCCGGAGCCGTCCGGCTACCTCAAGGTGGCGACGCCCTAGCGCACCGGCGGAGAAATCCCGCCGCGGCAATAGCCGCAGCGGCGGACCGTCGGATTCCGCGGCCGCACGGGATCCTGGGATGGCAGGGCGGCGCCAGCTGGCACCGTTGGCATCAATTAACAGCGAGGAGGGGGGGGGGGGGTGGGGGGGGGGGGGGGGGGGGGCGCTTCACAGCTTCCGCCCGGCCAAGCTGGCCGAGCCGCGGCCGACCTGCACTGGCATGGCCACGCCACGATTTCTGGGTTGGGCCACGCTTAAATGGGCCGGACCCGGACCTGGGTCAGGTTGACCCAGTTCGGGCTGACCCAGGGGGTATTGGGCCGGGTCGGACCGGGCCCAATCCCCCTATTTTCGGACCAGGGTCATTAAAAACCCAAAATTTGGGCTACGGACCTCCTATCGATGCACCGTTAGTTGCGTTGGGATCCTTGGATCGATACAGTCGTTTTAGTATATTACATTCAAGATTTCAGTGAATTTTGGGTATGGATGAGTTGGTTCAAACATGAAACCAACCGGACCCTCGGAGCAGAAACACTTATAACTTGAGCTCCAGACATCCGATTGACGTGCCATCGACATTGTTGGATTCCTTTTGGTTAGAAGGATATTTTTTTATACTTTACCTAAGGTTTGGACGTAGTTGGAGTATTAATGGGTTGGATTGTACCTGAAACCCAACCGGGCCCCTGAAATGGAAAAGCCAATAACTTTCAGACAGGACGTCTGTTTGACAAACCATCCGTGGCGTTGGTAATCACATTGAGAAAAGGTCCCTATGATTATACCCTATGAGAATTAGGGGTACCGTTGAGTTATGGTGTGGTTGGTTCGTACATGAAACCAACTGGGCCACCGGGATGAAAAGGCTAATAACTCACTGACTGGGCGTCCGATCGACATGCCATCTATTACGTTGAGACCCCTATGACAAGGCGGTCCATTGCGATACTTTATTTTGGGAATTTGTGATACTTGGAGTATCTACCAGTAGCACATGGAGCGGATACTCCCAGAGATGAGAATGCGGAGTGCGGAGACATAGTTGCTATGGTCTTGACGACTGCTTGAACGATTTGACTTGGAGTGAGTCGACTAGCCTAGTGGACGGAGCGCCCGGTATCTGGCGGCATACCCATGACGGATGTAGCGCCTGGTAGTTGGCAGAAGACCCGCAGTACTCGGCAGGAGGAGTACCTCTGTAGGCTATTAGGGGAACCACTATTGTGTTTGGGTGGCAGACCCCTGGCGGGGAGCACTACTGTGTTTGGGTGCGGACCCACAGTACTCGACAGGAGGAGTACCTCAGCAGTCTAAGGATAGTGAGTAGCGGCTCAGAGTCGTGACAGGGCTACTGTACTCGATAGAGGAGGATTTCTCCAGTAGTTTTGGTTTCAGAATCTTTAATGAAAATCCTAGTCTGAGCTGAGTCGTTGACCACTGTGATTTCCTCATGATTGAGATGGGTTACTTATTAACTTAGGAATATGTATGGGAATATACCTAAGTAGTGGTTATCAGTTGATTTCATATCTGTGTGATACCTCATGATTGAGATTGGTTACTTGATAACTTAGGTATAAGTATGGGCTTATACCTATGTAAGGGTTATCTGTTAGATCTTTCTTTGTGGTTATCCTTTTTCGATTTAGTGAGACCTTGAGGGTCTCGAGGTCCCTACTAAGTATCGTTATACTCACCCCTGCACAGGCTAAGCCCGCACCTCGTTGTATTGGATGCAGACGACGGATAACGGTGACGGAGGCTAAGTGTTCGAGGACTGGATGGTACGCGGAGGTGGACCTCACGATGAGTCAGTATCCAGAGGTGGACATCATGACAAGATGTTACTCAGAGGAGGTTGACGAGTGAGAGTGTTGAGGAGGCTATCTGTACCTACCCGTCAGGTAGGATCCGTGGTAGAAGATCTAGGAGCTGCGCTATCTGTACCTACCCTTCAGGTATGATCCGAGGTGGATGACCCAGGAGCTGCTTCTATCTTTTAGTTTTTGTCTTTTCCATTGTAATTTTTTTCAGTTGTAGCTGTATCTTTTCATTTCGGTTTGTATTATGACCCATTTAATTTTTAGCACTATCTTTTGTACATAGTGTTTTACTTCCACTTGTACTCTGGTTTGATGTGTTATGTTTTATAAAGTCAATGTCTTCCCAGTTATTGGGATTTACACGTTCGGTTCTAGTCTCCAGCCCCTGACCTATGGATGGTGGTCCTGGGGTAGTCATGGCACGAGCCCCGAGGATGGTTCGTGACAATCACTAGGTTTTGAGTGATCTTCCACAAAATTACTTTCAGATAAGGAAGCCAACAAGGGATACATGCCAAAAGAAATGGCTTTAAAGAGGGTTTTGAAGGCTGGATCTTGAATAGGAGATGTGGATACGCATAAGAGAGGTGAAATATATAGTAGAGGCACCCAAAAAAAGATGGATGTGTAAGTCATGAGAGGGAGCGCAAGTACTGCATGGGCGTGCAAGTACTGGTCGCACAGGTGTACCTGTGCGACACATGGGTACTTGCGTGAATGTCAACCCTTAAGGTAATACTTGGGCTATACTTGGCTCAAGCCCTTATTACTATCCATAAGGGATTCCAGAAGGGTGGCACACAAGTTCTATTTGAAGGGGTAAGGTGGCGCGAAAGTGTGGCCATTTTCCATAAGGGCTGGCCACTTAGGTGCGCAAGTGTTGATGAGTTTCAACACTTAGGTATTCCTCCCCCTCTTTAGATCTTCCGTTCTAGGTAAGAAATTACCTTAGAAGTTTTCAGAAGCAATTGAGAAGAGACTTGGGAACTGGGAGCTCAAATCTGAGTTTCTAGAATTTTTCCCCTTGAAATACGGGGACCAGCAGGGGTATTTATAGGCTGGTGAAGACCCTGGGCGAAATTCAAAAGAGGGAACGCAAGTCACCTGCATGACCATTGGGCGGCGTAGAAGTATACGTGCACTCCCTTGGTGGAACTTGCACAACCCAAGTGCATTTGAATCTTTGTTCATGCCTTTGTAAATTTTTGATGTTTCTTCAAAGGATGAATCACTTTGGATTCAAGATATTTCCCTTTTCAATTCGTTAGACTCTGTGACGGAAAGAAGCTTCAACATATCCCAACAAAAAACATTTCTTATCTCCCTATGTGAAAGTAATCTCTAGATTAATCCGCGTATATCTAAATGAATATAAACTCTAGAGTGACACCCATATACATGGATAATGATAGACTCCAGAGTGAGAAACATCTTCCCAGATAATGAAAACTCCAGAGTGACTGACTGTGTGGATTTAAAACCAGAATCATCATAATAATTACCAAATAATCTCAATGTAGTACATGGAAATATTCCATTGATGATGAACCTCATATACATACAAATATCTCAATCAATTAAGAACCTCAAATACATACATGTGATTATAAATTCCATTCATGATAATAATTTATTTCAAATCTTGGAATAATCCATATCATACTCTGTAAATAATGAAAGATTCCTTAACATATCATAAATCTATAAGACTATCCTAGGGTAGGCAATAATCCCCCCCCAAAGGGTTATATGATCCTAACCATCCATCATCTCAACCTATGCATGTTCTTAAGCATCATTTGTCCAAATAACAAACAAATACCAGTATTTCGAAAGTAGGTCCCCTTGGATATAGAACTATTTGGTGTTTCGGGTTCCACTAAAAAATACATTAGAAACCTTTTGGAAATTGAAAACTATCATGTGGTGTGAAATCCATTGGAAACAGACGTAACTAATAATTGAATGGAATAAAGAATAAAATAAAAATTCAACTAAAATTAGGATTTTTGTTCTATAGCCTATTTGAAATGAAAATATGAAAATATTAAATTCAAATAAAAACAATCAAATTCAATGATAGTTGTATAACATTGTCCATAATTGAAAAAATTGAAAATATTAATAGGAAAAAAATATTATTTACCAAAAAACACAATTTAATAAATATTAACCACTTCAAATATGCAACACAACCTTTAAATTTTCGAAAAATTATCACCCACTTGGAATAATTATGTGATTCATAAAAACACACAATTTTAAAAAAAATTAATGTGGTTTGATGGGTTTCATTTAAGCATAGTTTAGCACATTTAAGACCCTTACCCCACACATTAAATATAATAATTTCCTCATTATTGAATTTTAATATGGTAGAAACAATTTTATTTGTTTGGTTCAGAAAGATTTAGAAATAATGGAACGAAAAATATTTTATAAGGGGTAACAAGAACAGTTAAAGAATAATTTTCAACATAATAATCCCACAAAACAATCATAGATAGAATATATCAACTTTCCTCTGCACAACAAAAACCCCAAAATATTTATTGAGGTTTCATTATTTTGGTGAGGTGAATATTTTTCTAAATAAGTTCTAAAACAAGAATGAAATTTTCACATTACTATGTTGAGAGGTAATTTGAAGAGCATAAGTGACCAAAACCGTTAAAAATATTCATCATGAAATTATATATTAACTTTAAAAATATATCATTTTAACCACAAATTAGTAGATACATAGAAGAATGATGGGTAGTGATTTTTTAATAGGAATGTTCAGGAAGATTCCTATTATTAAAAAACAAAATGACAATACAGAAAGAGAAAATGATGGGGTCATACAATAATTATGACCTCATGCCAAAAAAACCAATGTAGATCAAATACATAATCAAAATCACTTGAATCACTACAACCATTATACTAGTCAGAGTCAAAATCTGCAGGTCTATGTAACCTACTAAACATAGTTAGCATAAAATAAAAATAATATTTCCTACATCTATATTTCATGGGAAGAATAGATTGAAAATTTTCATCATACACGACAACATTTTTTCCATTTGAAAAAACCTAACTATAAAATAATTTTTTTGAGGAGTTGTCTTCAATATCATCCCACCTTCCATGAATTTCCTAGGTTTCCATTAAATTTTTAATATAATATTGAATCCTTGAATCATTTTTGTCATCAGTTAGATTTAATTTCCCTACTATAAGGCTACCCTCCTCTTCTTGGGAATGGTCACCGGTTCCAAGCACGAACATCAATGCCATATTATCTGGATCATGTATCTCTATTGTTAATTCTTTATTAGAATGTGATTTACCAACTATAACATTCACATTACATTTATGAGGAGTGGGATTTAGCACCTTGTTATGTGAATACTATTTCCTCACTTTCTTCCTAAAAGAAGATTCATGATTCCCTTTTGAAAAAAAGGGAAAATTGATTCTGTTGAAATTTATTCTTTCTATAGATTAAAAAACATTACTCCCCTATTTAAATAAGCTTTATCCATTTAAAGATATATTTTTTAACCTCCGACGAAGTAATCATAAGACAATACTTGAGTTGAAAATTAATGTACCTAGAAAATGAGTAGAATAACATGAGATAATAGAAATTAAATACATAGAGTGAATGAATAATAGAGATGTTATCATGTTTTCAACTCTAAATGTATTTTATTTACCCATAAAAAATAGATGTTTTATATGAACAAATTAATGGTAAATACACCCTTTCACGAAATAGTTTGATCTACCATGCCCTATCCTTACATGTATACTACACATCCAACAAACCTACAACATGAAAATTTCATATTGGGAACTTCAACTACCATTCCATTTTCAAAAAACATGATTTAATATGCTAACACATCACATCAAAATCTCATAAATGAATTCAGTATGAAAAAATATCAGTTTATAAACATGGTTCATACTTGTACACCTCCAAAAAAGGTATCCAATAGAAAATAAATATTGATCATTTGATACAGTCATTAATAAACATCAGTAATGAAGATGCATAAGTGGGAGTTTTTGATAATAAAACTCTTCCAAAAGGAATAATAATGACATGATCGACACAAAATATTGGAAGAGTCTTAAATTCAAATAGAAAAAACACATAAAAATTATAAAAACCATGGGTTGCCTCTAATGTCGAACTACGTTTTGAGAATTCAACATGACTTACACTCAAAAAATAGATCCATGATAATATAAAGGGTATGTACTATTTTTTACTATATCCTCATTTTTGTGTAAGAAGGTATCATATGGTCTTCCAAAGAAGTCTCCCACTATGGAAGCTAAGAAAATTTTACACATTTATTCCAAATCTGTAGTATGTAACCAACTATCCATATCTTCTTCAAGCCTGAAAACCTCTCTAAAATCTCTTTAAAAGGATATAAAATACCCATAAATATCACCTAATTGAAAAAAACCTCTCTCCGAGATTTTCCCACACGTAACATGTTAGAATAAATCATAAACATGAGTCAAACCAGCTACAACCTACTGAATAATTACTGAAAAAGATTCCAAAATTCTTTGTAAATATGAAAACATAGAAAACTTCATCATTATAATTTCAAATTAATCACTAAGAATTTATTTTTTAGATTCTATATAAGAATAAAATGAAGTGAATGTTTTGTGGATATTTTGGTAATAGTAGTCATTGTACTCACCAAAAATCATGAGATGTAAAATTTTCTTAATGAATTATATTTGTTAATAATGAAAACAGTCTAATTTCTTATCAGATCATAGACCAAAAAATTATAAAATTTCATAGAAATACAAAAATTAAACTTCAGATTTAAAATTATCATGCAGAGAGGCACATAATTAAATAAGAACAATTGGATATTTTGACTACAAATTGGGCTCTAGGGAATGAATTTCCATATACAAAGTTGATTGAGAGTGTGGTACATAAACCATAAGGGATTCTTTTAGGAGGATATAAACACTTTATTTTAGTACCTTATAAATGAAAATATCAAATATATAATATAGCATATGTTCTCAACTATCATCAACCACTAAGGTATCCATTTAAATATATTTTCATACCTCAGGTGAAGGGTGAAGAAAATTACACCTAAAATAAGCCTAAAACACATCATAAGATTCATCAATTTAGTTGTAACTATACTTTAGTTTTATTTTTAACAAATAAGAAGGTATTCGATATCAAAAATTACTTTGAGGGTCATATTTACATTTTAAAAATCAGTGTTACAACCTATAATAGATAATAGAGGTATACCTAAAATGATCGGAACTTTTTCATCACAACCCATTTCAAGGACCAGAAAATTAGGTGGAAAGATCAGAATAATTTCATTGTCTAACAAGTTATCCAGCCTTATAATGGGATGAGTGAGTGTATTAGTATTCAATTAAAGAGATATAGATGTTGGTCTCAAATCCATTATACCGTGCATTTTGAACAACGAGAATGGTAAAAGGTTAAAAATGACATGATAGTTCTATAATAAATTTAGATCCCCAATATCTCCATTTCAATAATGGATTATGAAACTTCTAATTGAGGATTAAATAGGTTCAATCATTGTGGAAATATTCCATTGGTCATTATCAATGGGTGAAATTGAAATTCACAAAGTAAATGACTATGGACATAGGACCCCTATTGCAACATTGATTCTCTATGGGAGTGGTTGCTTCTACATGGACCTTTATTTCTATGGGAACCTTGACCATAAAAATAGTGTCCCAATAATATCTTCTAGTGTGATTAAAAAATCCATATCCACTCAAAATTCATATTCACCTTACAAAAAAATTATTAATGAGTAATATATATATATGAATCATATAATGATATATGCATATGTGTGTGGAAAAAATTATAATTTTTTCTATCTTTTTAACCAATTTGGATGTTTTCTATGGAAATAAGACCTTTTATGCCAACCTATTGGCATGTTCTGGTTTATGTCATGGGTATATGCTACCTGTAAACATGGGAAGAAAATTAATGTTTTTATAGGTTCTCCCTAGATACAGACATTCTCAAACATTTCTATAGTATCATAGATATATGATAAATTTACGTTATTTTCTATTCCCTCTAGATACACAATAATGTAAATGGATTTATGAATAAATTCTTTTCTTAGAAAACATGATGTTGTAATTTTTTTACTATTTTTATTGATGCATAGTTTTCTAAAAAGAAAAGAATCAGAGACCACTCCCACATTTATCATGAAACACTCTTTCTTAAAAATTAGATTTGTGAAAATATAGAATTTTAATCTGTTACAACACTATATAATATATCTTAGAGGAATTATGGACTATTTTTTTATCTTAGATGACCTTATAATTTCTAAAAATTTCCTTAAAAAGAGAGTATATATCCCTGGATCAACTTATATGGCTCTATTTTAATGTATTTGTGACTATTTATTGTTAAAATCAACAACTTGTATATGATTGTCTCCATTTTATAGAATTAAAATTTTAAAAGGTTTTGATCACTTTGATTTATTTGAGGACCAATGGATGTGCAGCCCGAAAAGACTGTATAAACATTACAGGACATCCTGAGGTCATTCTCACTTAATTTTAAGGAACATGGGACCAATATAAACCTCTTATTTAATTTTCATTAAATAATAAATTCAATTAAAACATATAAATGGTAAATTACACATATTTGTACGAGAAAAATTTCCAACATCTTCTGACTGGTACGAAGTTAAGGAAATGAGGTTAGTTTGACAAGAACATGTTAAGGAAATAGTAGAGAACATGTGGGATATAACAACATGAATTGATATACGAATGCCCCATCTATATAGGTAGTTAAGCTAAGTGTGCTACCATAATATTTCCTCCAACATTAAAGGGGTAATTTATTAGAATGAAGAATTCATATCACACATATTTGAGTCCTTATCCTAATGGAAATCTACAACAAATAAGATATCTCAAATACATTTCAATATAACTAACAGTCCATCAATATGATAAATACAACTTGAAAAACATTGGAATAATGTGAATTCATAAGAAATTGATTTTTGTAATAATTTCCACATGATAAAAAATTAATTAAAACAAATAAATAGGTATATTAGATAGGATTATATTAAACAGATGACCAGGGGAATGAAATCACTCACTATAGAGGCCCTAGATATAATCTCCAATGGAAACTATCACCACCATGTTCCACTAAACGTAAGATCCACCAGTTAACCATCAATCAAAGTGACCTATAAACTATGTTTTATATATAAAAGAACAACATATATGAGCATGAATAACCATGATGGGGTTAGTATAAAACTACATTGTAATCTACTTCATGAAAGGGTGGAAAGGTAATAAGTTATCTCAAAAGACAAAGATAGTGGAAAATATAGAACTGTATACGAAAAGACGATTGAGATATCCAATTTCATAATTAAGACCCGCATAAATAAAAATTCAATAACTTATATCTCTTAAGTAACAAAAAATTCAAAGAAACAGTATAAGAAAAAAAAAACACATAAACTTCCAAACATCTATTATAATTTTTTATAATGATTGTAGGCGAGTCATGTGAAACTGAGGAATGAATATCAATCAAGGGGGTACCAACCCCTATGAAAGACCCTCAAAATATCTTAGAAAAAGAATTTTTATTGATTGAGTACCAAATCCATTGATAGAGGAATCATTCCCATCTTGTCGAGGGATACAAACCCTATCCATCAAATGTGGGTCCTACTTTTTATTGGGTATAAAGGATAATTTTCCCCTGTACTGAAACAAAACCCACACCCTAGAACACTAAAGGGTTAAAAAATTTATAATGTTGATAGAATTCAAACAATCTATTATAATAATGATTCTAGAACTACTAACATTGTGTCTCCTATATATTTCCTTCTCGATCCTTTCAACCACCTCCATGTTAATAAAAATGGAATAAAAAAATTCTTTCTTACGGACACTAATTGAAAATAATACCCTAACACTGTGTTCTACATGAAAAAACACTTAGTGTAGACCATTAGTTTCATTTTTTTATTCTTATGTGAGAATATACACGGAATACTAGAAAATGAAATGTAGAAAAAAATTTCTTATCATGATGTGACAAATGATTTCTAATGGGAAGCTAATATTCAAGCAGTATTTTCAATAATGAATGAATCTTTACCTAATTAAAATGGTTTATGAGAACTAAGTGTGTGTCAATTAATACTTGTGTGGACTATGTCAGGTGTCACCTCAATCCCAATGTGTATGGGTTAGTCACAAGCCATGTGCGGTTATGTAGAGATATATGAATATACTCACAAGGCCTAATCATGTAGTTTTGATAGACCATGTGTGTGGAAGAAGAGAGATATGGTGTATGATATTTACATAATTTCTGAAAACTCTATCTTCTAGAAGAAATGAGACCCTTATTGTTCTCTAAGGCAACAAAAAATATGATAATTATCCCTTTGAAAAAAAAAACCAACCAGTAGGCATTATTTTTCTATAAAAAATCTACCCACATTATCTCTTTCTATCCATTTAACACTATTCTACATCGATGAACTGTTATAGTTGTATCCATTTGTCATATATGTTTTATTTTATCTATATCCAATCCATGCTTCCTTTCCATTCATTTTTTCCCCAACCCAACTACTAACATATCATTTCAAAACACTACTCGACTAAACTAACACTTATCATAGCCATTCTAATGGCAGGGTTTTCACTCATAAATACAAATACTGAAGAAGATATATATATAACTGGATGTGATTATAGGAACAAAAATTACAATGGAAACAAAATGGATTTTATTTCATCAAATTGTAATTATTTTATAGTACACACAACACACCGTATTCCTAGAGATATAAAAACATGTTAAAAAATAATATCAAACTAAAATAGATATAAAATGTAAAAAAATTTTGTATAGTAGGTTCCACTGAAGCCTTCATTTCCAAACACATCATCCATTTAAAATATGAGGTCTTCAAGCCTTTAAATAATTAGTGAGGGTTGGTTCCCTCTATGATAAAAATAATATTATTCTTATAACAACCCCTAAACTTACTTTCCACACAAAGAATGGTTTTTTATAATATTTCTTCACATATCCGAGTAGTTGATCAAAAGGTGCAATGAATTTAATATAGTCCATTCCACCATTTTTCATGAAGCCTTTTATTATGTCGATTTTATAGTTTTCCTCATCTATAACATTCCTCCATATTTCATCGAACATTTCTTCTTCAATTTTAACAAGATCAAAATTCACCAAGAGATAATACATGTTTACATAACCCCCGATTTGTTCCTTTATATGATATATATATAAGGATTGAAAAATTTTGTGGACATATATGAGAAATTAAAAATTCAATATCATCAAATTTTGGAATAAATGGTGATGGTGTCATTGGTTATTTAATTCCTCATTCCTCTATTGGATCTTATTTATCACTTTCCTTATCTTCTTGGCTGAGTTTCCCCTCACTTTAATCATCATCTTGAACCCATTTCATTGTCTCTTTTACATCAAAGATAAAATATCTTCTAAATATAATTTTATTAGTGATGGGATAATATATGTAACATACCACTGCTCGATCATTGTATCTTATAAGGGAACACTTCACTCCATTTTTTTAGATTTTTTCCTTTTATCTCTGATATCTTAATATAAGAAATGGAACCAACAAATATAAGATGGATTATAGTAATATTATTTATACTCCATGCTTCATGTAGTTTTCATGTTTCTATTTTTTTGTTGGGAATCTATTTATTATATACACCGCACAAAAAACCTCTATAACCCATGAAGTAATGGGCACTACTTTTTCATTCATCATTCTTCATTACACTTAGAGAATAATTCATATTTTCATTTTATCTACTCTATTGAGTTGAGGTGTGTAATTTGAATTCAATAGGTACTAAATTCCATGTTTCCTAAGGTACTAATGATTGAAATTAGAGTTGAATCCCCACCTTGATTAGATCTCAATATTAGTATGTGTTGGTTTCATTGATTTTACATGAGTTATTTTAATTCCTGAAATATGAAAAATACATCTGAAATCAACTCGAGAAATTATATAAATGTATTATAGTTGTAACCATCAATAAATTTCAGAATTCATTTTCTTTCTTCCATTTTATTTTTTATTCAATACACCTCACACATAGGTATGGACAAACTCCAGTGGCACAAAATATTTTCAGTTAGCCATCGTTGCTAAGATGTTTCTTTGTGTCTTACTTTGAACATAGATATCACATATTTGATTTGAGAGTGTAATGATTTCGATCCCATTAACCATATTATTTTTTCCATCTAATAATAAAATCTAAATGTTTAAATTTATAAACATGAGATATCATAACTAGACTTTACCATCATGTACCATCATCAAACAACAAGGTGTGTTTGGTCGGATCATAAGTAGATAAATATTTTTCATTTCCAATTATAATTCTTTTACCATACTTTCTTTGTCATAAACAATCAAAATTAATTTGTTTTTTAGTTTTATGTGAAATACATATCCAAAAATTTATCGAGACTCAAGATATTAGTATTCATGTCGAGTATATAGTATGTGACATTGATGAAAGAATGAATTTTTTTTTTCTAGTAATCATATAATCAAATACTTGTAGATATATTATTGAGATATTATGAAATCAAATATATCCTACAACCCTCTCATCTAGTATCTTAAAGAAGTGCTTGTGAAATTTCATGTAGTTTATAGATCTATAGTTAAGATACCACATATATTTATTTTGTGTTAATGTTTGTTCCATCAACACATGGGGATCTATAAGAAATATCCTCCTTAAATTATATTTTCTACCTCAGTAAAATTCTATACGTGTTTCTTCCCCCAAAATTCATTACTATAATGTCAATATTTATGTAAATTATATAATGAAACATTTTTTTGTCATTCAGATACTGCTTGTTAAATCATATACCTGTTCCCTATCTATTTTCTCATGGAGTATAATTTTTACATCAATTATCTCATTAATTTGGGATTATTACACCTCATAATTATCTTCTTGGATTAGATAATTTTCTATAAAATACTATACTTCAGCCCCCTTGAAATTTAACATTGATCCTTTTTAGACTTTTTAGATATAACCTTGATTTTAGGGCATGATTTTCCCAATTGGTTTCACTATGATGATTTGGTTTTAGTTCATGGCCTTGTAAATATCCTATATTATAAGAAAAAATTATCATTAGGTATTTAGTTTCTTTTTTGGGAAATGACTATTTAATTAAATTTTTGATCTATGGTTTTTAAAATATCCTCCAAAATCCACATATTGACAATATTTTTTCAATTTATTCATATTTTTTTAATCATAACTATTACATGGGTATGATAATCATAAATGGTTTTAGAAAATTTCCTAAACTGGTATTTGAACTCACCTCAACGATATTAAAGTTGTATCCACTTTCGTTTTTCAGCAATGTTAAATTCTTTAGGGACATTTTCCGATATTTAAATTAATGATTTTGATGAAGAAATTATATCTAACATGTTCTCATCATGTCCTTGATATATTATGTATTTTTCCTTGTAGTCCCACTTACACTCCACCAGAAGAATGGCCTCACAAACATATGGAAGAGTATCCCCCAATTATTTGGATTCTTGTATTGTGTAACCAACCTTTAAAATATCCGTGAAATCATGGGTTCTACAAAGTACAAAAATTTTTATGAATAATTTTTCGTAATTTTACTTAAACATATTCTAGATCAAGTCTTTTCAAATCCTATTCTCCATTGAGTTTAAAAAATATTTTCGAATGGAAAATTGAAAATGTTGTCTTTTTTAAGTATTAATGATTGCTATATTTTTTTTCACAATTTTTGACTCTAATTTTTTCAAATGAATAGATGAAATGATTTATTTTGCATGAAAAAATTAAATACAGTTAGTTAAAGGAAATTATGTAACAGATAGGATTCTTAGTTGGGTGGAAAAGGAGATGTTAATTATTTTTAAAAATTGGATTGAGAGTGGAAAAGAGGTTATCAAATGTAAAAAATTGAGTTTTAATTTGGTTTATGGGATGGAAAAATATTGTGAGACAAAAAAAAGTACCTTTGGAATATTAGATAAATGAGAGAATTAAAAAAAATATGGGAAATGGAAAATAATTCTTTCTATGGTGGACCACATTTTTTGTTGAAAAGTGGGGAATGAAAAAAATAACATGGTAATTTAAAAATATGGAAATACCAAAATATTCTTTAGATAATTATGAATAGTTTTTTATATATTTTCTTCACTATTTTAATGTTGTAGTTTGGAAGAAGTTCATATAGAGATCTCACACAAGAAACCTAAAAACCTTAAAACATACTTTTGATACCATTGAAGGTGGATTTTCAATAATTAATACAAAGGTGGAAGAATATATTCACATCATTAAAGGTGGTCATATGAACAAAAATTGAAAAGAAAACAAACTAGATTTTTTTTCTTAAACAGGTTATTATTTTAAAATTCACACTACATGACCTATTTATAGGGATACACAAACAATGAAAGAAATCATTAAAACCAAATAGAAATAAAATTTCCCCAAATTTGTTACAATGGTGCAAGCCAAGACTTCAGTTCCAAACACATCATGTTGTTCAAATTTCATATAATATGTCACCATCACAGTAGTGAGTTTTGGTACCATACAAGAGAAAATATTTTTATTCTTCCAACACATTTATCCACCTCCCATCGTTGACCATTGCTCCATAGATCTACTCAACTAGAATCCATCATGAAGGCCTCCAACATCAACATCACATTCCACTATGTGTGAGAATGAGAGGAGATGAGTTTATATAGATTGGGTAGATTACTACCATGAGATCCAATAATATATTAGACTATATGGATCATAGAAGAAAATTATGTTGTATGAGTTAGTTAGGAGATGAGAGATGGGGGCCGACTATCTACCATCCACTATTTCTTCTTTGAAAATATGTTATTTTATGTATACATAATAGAAAATAAAAAGAATCATTTAAATAATAAATAAAAACTTATTATATGTCTATTATGAAATCCGATACCTGAATTTGAAATAAATTTCATGATGAATTTAGATTTATTATGAAGAAATGTCTTACAAAAATGGATAAATGAAAATAGATGAAGGGTTCATGATCAATCTGCGTGTGTTTCCACTTTCTGACTAACCAGATATTACAAGTTTCTATACTATTAGATTATAAAGTGTTGATGAATAATCCAATAATTATAGTATTAAAAATAAATATATAAAGGAAGAAATAAAATTCATTTTATTTTTTAATGCCACAAATTGGACCGGTTTGGAACATAAAGCCTAAACATGGAAATACATTTTATTTGAAAAGTCATCATTCTGAGCCTAGCTTGGGTGGGAAATATCCATTTACGGATTTTTTAAAATATATTAACGAATTAATAGTTCTTCAAACATATATGATAAAAGTAATTTATTTAAAATAATAATTATTTATTTTGGTGCCCATCCTGAAAAATTTTTAATGAATTTGAGAACTATTTATAAAATCATATAAAAAATATTTTAATACAAATAAAATGTATCAATATCAGTAAATAATTGTAATTGACTATAACTTTATGAATAATAGTTATCTTTTTATTTTTATCCATGGGTCATACATGGTAATACAGTAAAATATGTGTGCACTACAAAATGAAAATAAAAAACATTATTATATTAATTTACATTATAATTTTTTTCAACAATTAATGGTTGTAAAATTTATAACATTTAAAGGATAAAATAAAAAGGAAAAAATATACTAACATGAACATCAAAATTTAGATCATCTCAATCTCATTGGATTATTTCACTCCCAAAAAACACTATGAAATGGAAACTAAACATTCATAATGTAATATTGTTATTTTTATAATGAATAATACTTAATCATGATGAAAATTAATGTTATAGTTAAATTAAATAAACATGAGGAATTTCTAGGTAGTGTAAAACCTATATGAACTTTGGAAAAGAGAAACTGACCATTCGGAAAAGTAATGATAAGCTGAATTCATTTACATTATTGATATATTTATTTATTGTTTGATAATGATTTATTTAATAATACACTTGGTTTTATGTGTTCTTGATCGAATAAAGAATGAAATACATAATAGAGTAATGATGGAAAAATGGGAAAATTCATCATTACGCATAGTGAATCACAGATTTAGAATGTGTATTCCTCTTTTAGACCATCTGCTTGTTGAATTACAAGTCATGAATCACATTTACATGATGTGAACCAACTACACTATGTGAATCCCATTTAAACATCATGGAAGACTCTAATTTTATCCGTGAGGATGATATTAAAAGTGAACATCATACCTTATATGAAAATTTTGAAATCTAAATCGTATTAAAGATACAAGCAGTGAAATTTGTAAGATCCAAGATCATTTTAGAACTTTTCAATTCTAATTTTCTCAAAGATACAACCATTTAAACATCATGTATGTTTAAATATAAAATCCACCTAATGAAGTTTCATGGTGTGAATAATTTATATTTCACATTACTCTTGACCCAATAAATATTCAAGTGACCCTCATAAAAACAATACAGTTGTAAGAGTGACCAAACGTTTCCCTTTATTCTCAATTTATATTCCATTTTCATTAAAATTTATTTATATTGATTTTTTGTACTATTTTAATCGTTCCATTGTTATGAATTTCTATTCCAAGACTTTTTTTGTTTTTTTTCTGATGATTGAATCCAATATATATTTCCTTGAAAATTAAATTACTTCCATAATACTCATCGTTTCTTAATTCGATTACGTTTTTGGTTGATTTCATTTGGTTTCAATCATGGAATTTATTAAATTAATATATATTTTTATTATTAAGAGAATGTTTACTTTTTTTGGCCTTCGTTTAATATTATCATGCACAACTATTCCACCAAGGGTTAGGAGTTGAGAATAGGGGTATGTTTTTTTGTAATTAATCTATAAATCAAAACATGGTAAACCTATGGCTAGTAATTTTTTTTAAAAAACTAGTTTTTTATCTCATAATTATTCACTAACCAAACCACGGTTGATACAATAAATGGACCGTGACCTAGTTGTATTTGAGAGAGCTACGACCAATAACTTGTGATAATTTCTTCTTGGAGTATAAGATTACTGTTCCTAGTTTATTTACATTATATAGTCCAAATAATAGTTTCATCTCAGGTTGATCCAATAGGATAGACCAAGATCAATTGGTGATCTTTGCACATCTTTTCAACCCATGAAATAGGTCTATCCCATGTTAGACCTCGGATTAACCTTTTTCATAAACCCTAAAATTATCCATCATACATTATTCCTAATATAAATTAAAACCCAAACTACATAGTCTTAGTAAATGTAAACATGAAAGAGATCATGAGGGGAATTTAAAAAGGATCCTGCTACTAGGTTTTCTGCCTATCATCTATCCATGTGGGTTAAATTAGTTACTGCCACTCTTCTACAACTTTATAACTAAGTGCTGTTTTAAAAATATAAATTTTAATTTAATAAACAATAATGAATAATCAATAATGACATGTTCGATGGTTAATATTTGACACTATTCTTGGGGAATAGCTATATTTGTGCACAATGACCATAACTAAAAACCATGAATTACATCATCCCCCTTTTTCATTTCCCTATTACTTCACAGTAATTTGTATCCTATGGGCTATAACCTACATCTTTTCTTCTCATGGCTAGTTCACTTGTGAGGGACTTTTAACTCGTCCAAGGATCCTTGATTCTCAATTACTGCTATCT
The DNA here is from genome assembly GCA_963277665.1 of Viscum album. Taxonomy (NCBI): domain Eukaryota; kingdom Viridiplantae; phylum Streptophyta; class Magnoliopsida; order Santalales; family Viscaceae; genus Viscum; species Viscum album. Next base: position 778,790,910 of record OY728153.1, on the reverse strand, counting down.
TTCAATACCAAGATCATCTTATACCGATCTACACACAAATGTCTAAACACTGATGAAATCAATAATATTTCACCTCCACACCCCCAAAATCATGAACATCTCCCACCAAAACATTAGTTAGAGCAACCTATGATTCATTAAAGAAACAACATAAATTATGGCCTATCATCCATCTGTGTTGTTTGGCCAGTATCATTCCCCTTATTATTTAGGATAATCCATTCAAAATCAAACATATACTCATCCATATGATCCATAAAGTGTAATATTTTAGTTAAATAATTAACCAAGATCCCCATAAACACATTTCATATTTCTTATTTATATATGACACCTTTCACACTAAAGGATTATCATATTATGCTATCAGACTTCATGTCTTCCTTTTCTCCTCATGCAAATGATCTGAGGATTGACTTAAAATCAAAGAGCCTAGGATCATCATGGAATTGGATTAATTAGAAATTAAACACTTGGATAAATAATATTGAACCATACTAACAAAGAATCGTAATAAGTAGATCTGATACATCAACTAGGAAGATATATAGTTAGCTTCGAATTCATGAAATTTCACCAAGAAACAGGCCCAAATGTTTCAATATCAAGAAGTCAATGTGTGGCTATAATTGATAACATTTTATCAGGGAATCCAATTGGTTACACACACAATTTTGGTCTCCATTACTGATGGAAGGCTCGTGATCAAGATGTTCGAAGTTGTAAGATTCTTGTTAGATGAGATTTACTAAAATCACAATATATGGAAGAGTGATATAGGGTTTCCCATTGAAGAATACATCAGGTAGAAGATACTACCCAACTAACATCCCAAGTGGAAGCCCTCACAAAAAAACATGAAATTTTTTACCTGCATTAACCACCACCACCTCATGTACTTGTTATATAGATTTAGCCTGGTAAAAAGTCTGAAGGACCACAACCATATCAGGACTGTAGGTCATGGTTGAAAGATGCTCGAAACTAGTACTATAATTAATTGAACTAAAATAAAAAAAATCATCAATTTTAGCAGTATTAACAATACCATTATAAGTATTATAAAAAGTGGATGGCTCAATAGCCATAGAATCTTAATCAGCATTACTAAAAAATAAGAGTGTATATGAACCACCATGTATTTAGAGACCACATGGGAACCCACTATATATTACTGCTCCTCGATAGTAGCAACAACTTCAACAAAAAACTTTTTCCCCTAGAGCTATACAGTTTCTATATCCCCATCAATGGGAGTATCAAAAATTTAATCCAAGATAGAAACAATAAGACCCATCTACACAATCCCATATTAAGAACACTCTCATTACCTCCATGTATAAATTAGATCAAAGAATAAAAACCTAGGCAACTAAAATTCAAAACTAATGGGCTACCCTTTAAAACCTTGATCACTAAGTGGTGGAAATATATAAGAATTTATCAGATTTATTAATAGGTACATTGACTAGGAATAATGAGACACATATGTGAGAGGAGGAATATACTATGGTTTTTAGGTGTGGAAAAATGTTGGAAATTCTATATCCATGCTATGGTGAAGAAAAGAGGATAAAAGAACTTCATAAATATGTGCTAATAATATGTATGGTTAATGATGATTGCATAAATTATAATGTCGAAGAGAAGATTCTAGATGTAATACCAACTTATCAATCTACATGTCAAGAGAATCCTAAAAAAGAATATGTTTATATGGAACCACCACCATATAAAACCACTCTTATATTTCTAGAAAGAATAAGGGAATATAAAATAATGGGACAATAAAAAAAATTCTAGAGTTGTTTAAATTATTCCAATTAACACCCACTTTGTAGAAGTGATTTCTTAATTTCATTAATAAACCCTGTTTATTAAAGTATATCGTTCTAGGAAGGTGAAAATGGAATATCGATGAGTCATCTATATAAATGATTAATTCTCAATGGTTGTTATGTTGATGCATCCACCCATGACGTGAGACCACAGATGTTTCAATATTCCTTTCCCTATAATGACAAGAAATTTTAAAGGAAACTTATGCGATCTATGAAAAATTATCAATATCATTCCTATATGTGTCTTAAAAAAGATAGGGATTGAATAATTAAAACCAACAAGAGTTAAAATTGAACTGGCTGACCAATCATCCATGTACCCTTAAGGGATTCATGAGGAAATTTTAGAGAAAGTTGGTAAGTACATATTTCATGCTGATTTATAGATCTTGGACATGGAAGAAGAATGATATGTACCATTCATTCTAGACAGAACAATTCTGACCAATCATAAAGAATTTGTTCATGTAAACCCAGAAAGGATGATATTTAGATTCAGTGAAGAATAACTTGATTTTTAATTAGTAAATCCTATTAAGAAAATAAGTGATTCATTGGATTATAATCGCTTCAATTTTATTAATGAGAATTATGATTATTTGAAATTCATGGACAAAATAGAGACCTTATATCTTGATGAAGATGAATACACTAATCACGAGGATTCGAATTATACTAAATCTATGATTAGTTAAACCATTGCACTATTCATACCCTCTATCATTAAGAACTATTCCATGAGTTCTGTGACCTTAATATTATATTCATCTAAATCAAATCATGTCTATGTATACACAGAAATAAAAGCATTCAATAAGAGGAATATGAGGAAAAGATTAACAGTTTATATTGGATTTCAGGGTTTTCTAATAATGATAGGGATGGTTAAGTGGTGTTCTACCAAATAATATTAAAATTTATGATTTAATATTTCAAATAAAAAATATGAACAAATTTAGGTGAGGTATTTTATTTACATGACATGAAATTTTGTAGGGTCTAAAAAATAAAAGAGCACTAATTTTATGCATTTTCTAGAAAATAAATGATAATTACTCCTTAAAAAGGATTCAAAATCAATTTACCCAAGGTTAACAACACAGCCCAACCCTCATCCTCCCTAATCACATGCAAACACTCTATCGACCATAGCTCATCCTCCCCTTCACTGCTGATCACCCCTCCCTCTTCCTACTTTCTCCACTCCCACTTGATCATCTTATCCCGTACCCTTAGGACCATAATAATTGTACAAATCTATCGCGACCCACACAAAAACCATAAAAAAATGTAGTGCACGGTGGAAATCTTCCACCACCAAAGTAAATGACATTTTCACTTTCACTGACACTCGCAGTTCTTACCTCCTTACCTTATGCATCAGGTTCAACCAAACCATTAGTATCTAATTATTCTCAACCTCAATATATCCAATCACATGGTACCACCCCATTCTCTTACCTACACTAATGAATTTTTATTTCATCATAAAGCATGATATATTCATGTCCCATGTATAATAAAATCCGACAAACTTCAACAAGACTCTATACCTAGCTATTCTAGATAATATCCACATGCATGAGGAGGCCATTGATCTCCAATCCCAAATTCAATTCTCTAGAATCACTGAGGTGTTTGAGGAGACATATTGGAGTTAATTTTTATATTTATTATACATTTTGGAGATTGATGTGAAACATGTCACCTTCTACCTTAGTGGAAGAACATGGGAGACCATAGGGGGATATTTCGTTGTTGGTTTCTTTATCTACGATAATGATTTCATCACTTACCCTACTTACAATACAGTGAGACTAGAACCGAGGAAGGTGGATGAGGCCTGTAGTTGAATATTTATAGATTATTATCACCTAGATATTTCATGATTCAGTGTACGGTTAATAAAACCCAGCAACAGTATAAGGCCCCAGCCTTAAACATTACTTCATCTTGAGTTATTTTAAGAATACACATTGAGGATATTTTCAAGTTTAGAGATTTAGAGAATTAGATCATAAATCATGCATTACATTCCACATTTGAACAAGGTGGTTACATAAAACACAATATTCATTTTTCCTATCAAATGAGCCATATTCAAAATAAAGCATGGATTGTTTCTTGAAACTTCCTCGACACTATCATCACATCCTGTTCCTTTTCCTTGACCTGTGAAAAACATTTCAAAAACATGGAATGAGCATAAAAAGATCAGTAAGGGATATAAAAATACCGAAAGAAAACCTTACTCCATGTATACATAAGAATCAATGAAATCATACTTCACTCATCAAAACATATTAACTTTAACATACTTCATGAAATCATAATATTTATTAATAACTCATAGAAAACATAAGACATAAAGGTAACTTGATGCATACATAACATTATTACTTAGGGAGTAACCCTCATGGTTATGTTTGGAATACCCATCAAAGTATATTCCCTAAATCTCTTCGGAGAAACCTTAGAATTTAACTCCTTCGCATTACACAATGCATTGGAGAGCTATATCAGTCTCACCCACCATTAGCTTATCACAGAACCACCCATCTTCATAAACAATGCCCATGAACCATAACTTAATTGCATCACATAAAACATGCATAAAGGAAACATAACATTTCCACATTTCAATCACAAGATATCAATACAACAAATTGATATAATAAAAACATTATCAAAAACATCTTCAATACCAAAAAAAGTAAAACATGTTATTTTTTTTCATTTAAAAAAGTTATTGCTTGTAGAGGAAACCGAAACTCAAATAATGGTCACGGCGACAGAGAAGTCGTTGTCGCCGCATATGTACGACAAAACAATTCCCTTTTCTCATTTAGTAAAACCCTTACTATAAAAAATATTACATTTGAATAAAATTAAAAGTCAAAGGTATTTATACACCGTATAAAAGAAAGTTGTGTATAAAAAAAAATATGCCTCAATGAAAGGAGATTGAGACAAAGTCCCATACCTCGTGTCCGATTTGACTAGATCGTTATTTAATCTCCTGAATAATAAGCTATAGTTAATTTATACTTTCATAAGAACCTTTATAAAGTTTATTATTCCTTTCATATCACTTATTACCATGTTATTAACATTATGTAATTATTTATGTTAATACCAGTCCTTTTATCGATCTTTGGTATTTGAGTCAAAAATAAACTTCTTGTAATTACAAGGTGTTCATGTGGTAAAATATACATTATATACATAATTATATTCATGATTTAGATATCATATATATCATATATATCTAGTATATACATGCATTTATAATATTACATAACCTTTAGAGTTAAGAAATGAAATGCACCGTTCATGGAGACGGTAAGCCGTACGTACGCATGAACGCTACTTTCATTTCGATTTTGTATTTAATGGAGTGAAATCATAATGATATAAAGGTATATTATAATTCCAGTATAATATCATATATAATATAATTAACTCCATCCTTTATATGTCCCACATATGGAATTAACGAATGAAATCACTTTGAGGGGGTAGTAGTCCGCACTTCCTAAAATAAAGATATCTTGTTTACCCATAATGGAAACCAGAAGGTATGACATAAATGAAAAATACAGAATCATAAGGAAAACATAGAAATAATATATATCATATGTAAATAGAGTGACATCTTAATGGCCACCATCAAAGGTGTTAAAAGAAGGTTGAACAATCATCGTTTCGTGAGGCAGTGATTCGCCATCCACAGAAACGGAATGTTCTTTAACCATTAGATGGAGGTGTGTGTAGGTGTAGCTCAAATCCTTCTCATAAAAACATCATAGTATATTAAATATACCAGTTTCTTTATATAAGAAAGTAATAAAAAGAGTTTATGGGGTTATAGAAGAAAAATAAAATCAAATAACATTAGAGAATGCATTACCTTTAAATTGGGTAACTCCTCTTGGTCTGAAACAAAAGGGTTTATTGAAGAGATTTCTGCCTAAGGTAAGACTTCTAGGATAAATAGAGGGATGTGGAGAAATAATATGAGAAGATATTGGCCGAGCCAATGGCTTGAGAGGTGTGGTTAAGGTGGTAGAGGTGGGGGCCTTTTATAAGAGGGAGGAGGGGCACTCTTGGAAAGTCAAGAAATGTTACTTTATTATATAATGAGTCTCAGATGTTAAAGGTCCCAAAATTATATATTTCGAGGATAAGGTGATAAGGGTTCGAAATAAACTCATCCAAAAGGTCTTTGACAAGTTTAAGTCTTAGATTTTACATTATCGTTTCATTTTATTTAAATCGTTCATTATTTAGGTAATCACTACATCATCATGGTGTCATAAAAAATTTAATTTTTTTAATGTCTAAAAATTAAAAAAAACAATGATGTAGGAAATATTTTCAGCTTTTCAAATATTATATATAGTCTAATAGATCATTTATGTAGACAAAATTAAAATTTATTTACTTGGGTGATACATACTTTTGTTATACATTCCTTTTAAAAAACATAAAATGATAAAGTGTCACTATCACACAAAAGTGATTCCATGGGGTCCCAAAGTTTGGCACAAGGCATCCAATGGTCGGCCATGACATAGACAGTAGCATTAACACACATTTTGGGGTTATTTTTTGTTATTATGATATTATTTTATTATCCTTAACTACCCAACTACTAATTAATCACAATAATTAAAACAAAAAGCGTCTTAATTACATAATTTGGAACTTCTGATTCCAAACATTGAAACCATTTTACCAAATTCCAAACATAGAAATTTCATTAATTAATTTAAAAATAATTCCTGTTGTCAAAACAAATAGTGTGTTGTTTTGAAACAATATCTATCAAATGTTTGACACTTGTTTATGCCCAATTCCAAAGTGAAATTAATTACAATGGCCAAAATTAGATTAAATGGTAAAAATATATTTTAATTAAAATTTGAAACCAATTAAAAATTAAAATCTATCCATATAATTAAATTACATGAAAAAGGCATTTTGAAGTAAAATGTCGTATTTTTCACTATTCATTAAAAAATAAACATTGTTAGAAAAATACCAAAAATTTATCCATAGTAAATTTCAATGTCCCAATACTAAATAATAAGTTTATTTTGACAAATAAATCTTATGAAATTATCAAAAGATAGATTTAAAAATGGTTCTCCATCAAAAGGTTGTAAAACATTCTTTTAAAAATATTAGAGAATTATATGCTTAAGATTGGATTTATTCCCATTTTTAGCCTCTAAACACTATAAAATTCATAAATAGACATAGATATGAAAATCCACAATTCTATACATACTTGGGATGTTACATTATTCCCCCCTTTAGAAAATTGTGCCCAGTAATTTATTTACATATCAAATAAGTGGGGGTATTTATCCCTCATTGCATTTTCAGATTCCCATGCCGCCACTTCAGTCATGTGGTTTTCCACAAAACCATTACGTGATGAATCAACATATTCTGCAATACATGCTCCCTGTGGTCAAGAATCTGGACTGGCTATTCCTTATAAGATATATTCTCTACCACCTGAACTACCTCTGGAATCAAAACATGACATGGATCTGTCATGTACTTCCTTAACATTGAAACATGAAAAACAATGTGTACCTGAGATAAACTCGGAGGTAAAGCCACTCGGTATGTTACTGACCCAAATCTCTCTAGAATTTCATATGGTCCAATGAAACTTGGACTCAGCTTTCCTTTCTTACCAAATCTCATCACACTTTTCCATGGTGAAACTTTGAGGAAGGCATGATCACCTACCTCAAAATAGATATCCTTCCTCCTGTTGTTCGCATAAATTTTTTGCCTACTCTGAGCTGTTCTCATATGTTTCTATATCAGCTGAACTTTTTCTACCAACTCTTCTACCAATTCTGGTCCCATCAACTTCCTTTTACCCACTTCATCCCAAAAAGCTAGAGTTTGACACCACTTCCCATATAAGGCATCAAATGGTGCCATCATTATAATGGAATGAAAACTGTTATTATAATAAAACTCAACCAAAGAAAGATGTTGGTCCCAACTTCCCTAATAATCCATCGAACATGCATGTAGAATATCCTCCAAAGTCTGAATTGTTTGCTCTGCTGCCCATCTCACTGAGGATGAAAAGATATACTAAAATTTAATTCAGTACCCAACGAATTCTGAAGGCCTTTCCAAAAGTTAGAATTAAACCTGAGATCATGATCAGATACAATGGAGAGAGGAACTCCATGTAACCTGACTATCTCTTTAAGATAAAAACGAGAAAGTTGATCTAGAGAAAAATTATCTCATATAGAAAGGAAATGAGCATATTTAGTCAAGAGATCAACAATAACCTAGATTTCATTATTATTTTGAGGTGTCTTCGGTAACACCACAACAAAGTCCATGGATATATTCTCCCATTTCCACTGTGGAACTGGTAAATGCTGAAGAACCCCTATCGGTAACTTCCTCTCTACATTAACCTGTTGACAAGTCAAACACTTCACATTAAAATCAGCAATATCTCTTTTCATTCCATCCCACAAGTAATACTCCCAAAGATATCTATACATCTTAGTACAGTCAGGATTAACTGAAAACGGAGAACTATGAGCTTCACATAACAACACTCTATTCAACTGTTAATCACAAGGCACACACAATCTCTTTCCAAATCTCAAAACACTATCATTATCAATGTTGAATCAGGAAACTTACCCATCTGAACCAGCTCTACCGTTTTCTGCAACTCGCTATCTTGCTTCTATGCTTGCTTAATTCTGTCTGATAGAGAAGATTTCACTGATACGTGAAAAAAAATAGAAGAACATCCAGCACCAACAACTTCTATTCCAATGTTTATCAAATCCTTAACCAAAGGATCACGTTACAAACGTAACATGGTTAATAAAGCATTACTTTTTCGACTCAAAGCATCTGCCACTTTATTTTTTTTTCTCAGATGGTAATGAGTTGTACAATCATAATCCTTGATTAATTCTGGCCATCTCCATGTCTCATGTTCAATTATTTCTGAGTGAATATATATATTAAATTTTTTTTGATCAGTATATATTTCAGACTATACACCATAAAAACGATGCCTCAAAAAATTTAAAGTGAAAACAATTGCAACTAATTCCAAATAATGTGTAGGGTAATTTACCTCATGAGTTTTCAACTAATGTGAAGCATAAGAAATTACCTGATCATTCTGCATTAGGACGCAACCAAGTCCTCTCAATGAAGCATAACTGTAGATAACAAACTCACCATTCCTGGAGGGTAGTGCCAAAACTAGAGCATTCACAAATCTTCTTTTCAACTCCTGAAAACAATCATCACATTCTTTTTTCCAGATAAACTTAACACCCTTCCGAGTTAGCTTAGTCATTAGACTAGATAACCATGAAACATTTCTTTCAAACCTTCGGTAATAGCCTGGTAAACCAAGAAAAGCCCGAATCTCAGTTACATTTGTGGGTCTTGGACATTATTCAAAAACCATTTTTTTGCAGGATCAACACTTATTCCATCTTTAGAAACAATGTGACCAAGGAAATATATTTTTTGCAACCAAAACTCACACTTGCTGAATTTCCCATATGATTTATTTTCTTTTACGGTTTTCAAAATAACCCTTAAATGACTTTCATGCTCCTATTTAATTTTAGAAAACGCCAAAATATCATCAATGAGAACGGCCAAAAACTTATTCAAGAACTCATGGAAAATTATATTCATAAGGTCTATGAATACAAAAGTTGCATTGGTTAACCCAAAAGGCATTACTACAAATTCATAATGGCCATATCTTGTACGAAACGTGGTCTTCGAAACAACTGATTCATTTACCTTCAACTGATGGTACCCCGATCTCAGGTCAATCATTGGAAAATATTGAGCTCCCTAGAGCTAATCAAACAAATCATCAATATGAGGCAAATGATATTTGTTCTTAACAGTGATGTTATTCAAGGCTCTATAATCAATGTGAAGTCTCATAGAACCATCGCACTTTTTAACAAATAAGACATGAGCACTCCTTGGTGATGTGCTAGGTCGAATGAAACCATTCCTTAATAAATCTTACAATTGCTCCTTCTAATCTAAAAGTTCAATTTGAGCCATTCGATAAGGGTGTTTTGAAATTGGCTTAGCATCAGGAACTAAATCAGTAGTAAATTCAACTTCTTAATTTGGTATTATTCTAGGCAACTCATCATAAAAAACATAAGGATACTCATTTACCACAGGCACATTATTAATCTGAGCAGTTCCTTTGTTTTTAATAATACGTGAAATGTAACATTCATTTCCATCTTTTACAAGTTTTTCATCCTCTTGATATGTTATCAATAGTAAGGTTTCATTCTTGTACTCAAATTGAAATTCTTTCTGAAAAGAAACTTCTTTAGCTCTACAATCGATCTTTTCATGGTAAACAGAGAGCCAATCCATCCCTAAGATAACATAAAACTCTACTAGAGTTAAAACAATAAGGTTTCCAAGTAGGTTCTTTTCACAGATAAGGATAAGAAGATTCTTATGAATTCTTTTTGCCTCAACATTTCCCCCAGGTGTTTTTACCACACGTTCAGGAGTCATTTCTGGAGATGGAATTCCAAATTTACTAGAATATGTTTTAGAGATGAAAGAATGTGTAGACCCCGAATCAAACAACACATTGGAAAAATATGAAAAAACAAAAAAAGTACCTGATACCACTTCATTTGATGGCCCAACATCTGCTGAAGTAGTTTCAAAGGATTTCACCACACCTTTCTGCTTTTATTCTGACTATCTCCCATAATTTGAGCTCTTTGTCGAACACTCATTTGCATAATGGCCCATCTCATTGCACTTGAAACATTTGACTAACTGTAAATCAAATTTGGTCTTACCATCACCCTGATCTTTTTGAGTGCAATCACGAGCCGTATGTCCCATCTTACCACATCGGTAGCACTTTCCAGAATTCAGAATACATTCCCCAGCATGCCTTTTACCACATTTATCACAAACTGAAAACATAGTTTTCTTACCATCTGACCACTTTGAAGGATTCTTAATTTTCTTATGCCACCTCGGTCTCTTCTTCTATTGGTTGTTATTTAACACTTCATCATAGGAAAACTCCATTTACACCTTCTCATCACATCGAACAAGCTTTTCATAACTTTTGAACTCATGAGAAGCTAATGCCCTTCGATATTTTTTCTTTAATCCTGAGTAAAAACGATTGATTTTATTATCAAGGTCTTGGATAAAATTTGGAACATACCTTTCCAATCGAGTGAACCTTTCTTCATAACCAACCACTGAGTCATCCTCTTGCCTCAATTCCATGAATTATTTTTCCATCCTAAGTCGAACAACATTAGGAAAATATTTCTCAAGAAACATACCTTTGAATTCATCCCAGTCCAGAGCATCAATCTCATCAGCGTCCTTGATGTTTTTAACCATCGACCACCACTGATCTGCTTCACCCTCCAAACAGTAAACAACAAGACTAACCTTTTGATTTTCTGAACACCTCATGACATCGAGAATCTTCTCCATTGCTTTAATCCACCCTTCAGCTTGCATAGGGTCAGATGATCCTCTGAATGATGGGGGGTGTTGCCTCATTAAATGTTCCACCACAGACATGTTCTTATGCAGTTGATCTGGCAGATCTTGTCCATGGATACCACCACCATTTATCGCTTGAGTCAAATGTGCCATTACTACAACAAACTATTTAGTTCCAACTCCAACCATCCCAAGATGCTGATTCGGAAGGTCATTTCCTTCTGTATGCTTTCCTAGCACTGCTTCCCTGTTTCCTCTACATAAAACCATTCTGAAAAAACATGTCTTAGATAAAGCAACATGGTAATCTTAAAATTCTATATCATTCCAATTTGACTATAAAAAAATATTTTTAGATAATCATTTAATAGAATTATAACTCCTAAAGTTATCTAAACCGACCTCTGATACCAAATATAAGGCCCCATCCTTAATCATTACTTAATATTGAGTTATTTTAAGAATACACATTGAGGATCGTTTTAGGTTTAGAGTTTTAGATAATTAGATCATAAATCATGCATTAAATTCCACATTTGAACAAAGTGGTTACATAAAAGATAGTATTCATTTTTCCCATCAAAGGGGAAATATTCAAAATAATACATGGATTCTTTCTTGACACTTCCTCGACACTATCATCACATCATGTACCTTTTCCTTGACCTGTGGAAAACATTTCAAAAACCTGGGATGAGTATAAAAATCTCAGTAAGGGATATAAAAATATGGAAAGAAAACCTTAGTCCATGTATACATAAGAATCAATGAAATCATACTTCACTCATCAAAAAATAAGCACTTTGACATACCTCATGAAATCATAAGATTTATGAATAACTCATAGAAAACATAATACATAAAGGTAACTTGAGGCATTCATAACATTCTTACATAGGGAGTAACCCTCATGGTTATGTTTGGAATACCCATCACATTATATTCCCTAAATCTCTTCGGAGAAACCTTCATGTTTCACTACTTTGCATTACCCAATGCATTAGAGAGCTATATTGGGCTCACCAACCCTTATTTTATCACGGAACCACCCATCTTCATAAATAATGACCAAAAACCATAACATAATAGTGTCACATAAAACATACATAAATGAAACATAACTTTTCCACATTTCAATCACAAGATTTCAATAGAACACATTAATTTAATAAAAACATTATCAAAACCATTTTCAATACCAAAATAAATGATAAGTAAAACATGATTTTTATTTTTCATTTAAAAATTGTTATGGCTGGTAGAGGAAGCTGAAACTCAAATAATGGTCATGGAGGTAGAGAAGTCGCTGCCGCCACATACGTACGACAAAAACGTTCCCTTTTGTCGTTTAGTAAAATGATTCGTATAAAAAATATTCCTTTTGTATAAAAGTAAAATTCAAAGGGTTTTATACATCGTATAAGATAATGTTGTGTATAAAACAAAATATGCCTCAATGAAAGGGGATTGAGATGAACTCCCTTACCTCGTGTCCGATTTGACTCGATCATTCTTAAATATCCGGAATAATAAACTAGAGTTAATTTATACTTTCTTAAGAACATTTTAAAGTTAATTATTCCTTTTATATCACTAATTACCATGTTATGAACATTATGTAGTTATTTAAGTTAATAACGGTCATTTTGTCGATCTTTGGTACTTGAGTCAAAAATAAACTTCTTTATAATTACAAGTTGTTAATGTGGTAAAATATTTATTATATCCAGAATTATATTCATGATGTAGATATCATATATATCATATATATCTAGTATATACATGCATTTATAATATTACATAACATTTAGAGGTAAGAAATGAAATGCACCGTTCATGGAGACGGTAAGCCATACGTACGCATGAACGCTACTTTCATTTATATTTTGTACTTAATGGAGGGAAATCATAATGATATAAAGGTATATTATAATTCCAGTAAAAAATCATATATAATATCATAACTAAATCCTTTATATGTCCCACATATGGCATTAACAAATCAAATCACTTTGAGGGGGCGGTAGTCCGCACTTCCTAAAATAAAGATATCGCACTTACCCATAATGGAAACCATAAAGTATGCCATAAATGAAAAATACAGAATCCTAAGGAAAACATAGACATAATATATATCATATATAAATAGAGTGATATCTTAATGGACACCATGCACGGTGTTAAAATAAGATTGAACAATCATCATTTTGTGAGGCAGTAATTCACCATCTACAGAAACAGTATGTTCTTTAACCATTAGATGGAGGTGTGTGTAACTTTAGTTCGAATCCTTTTCATAAAAATATCCTAGTATATTGATGATACTGGTTTTTTTACAAAAGAAATGAATAAAAATAGTTTATGGGGTTGGAGAAGAAAAATAAAAAAAATAACATTAGAGAAGACATTACCTTTAAATCGGGTAACTCCTCTTGGATTGAACCAAAATAGTATCTTGAAGAGCTTTCTGCATAAGTTAAGGCTTCTAGGATGAAGAGAGGAATGTGGAGAGATAAAATGAGAAGATAGTGGCCGATCCAATGGCTTGAGAGGTGTGGGAATGGTGGTATAGGTGGGGGAATTTTATAAGAGGGAGGAGGGGCACTCTTGGAAAGTCAAGAAATGTTACTTTATTATATAATTAGTTTCGGATATTAAAGGTCCCAATATTATATATTTCGAGGATATGGTGATAAGGGTTAAAAATACACCCATCCAATAGGTCTTTTAGATGTTTATGTTTTATATTTTACATTATCTTTTCATTTTATTTAAATCGTTTATTAATGAGGTAATCGCTGCATCATCATGGTGTCAAAAGTTTTTTTATTTATTTAATGTCTAAAAATTATTAAAAAAATATTATGATGTAGGAAATCTTTTCATATTTCCAAATACTATTTATAGTCTAAAATATAATTTATGAAGTCAAAATTACAATTGTTTTACTTGGGTGATACATACTTTGGTTATACTTTCCTTTTAAAAAACATAAAATGATAAACTGTCACTATCACCCAAAAGTGATTCCATGTGGTCCCAATGTTTGGAACAAGGAATCCCATGGTCGGACATGACACAAACAGTAGCATTAGAACACATTTTGGGGTCATTTGTTATTATTATGATTATATTTTATTATCCTTAACTACCCGATTACTAATTAATCATGATAATTAAAGATAATTACCGTCGTTACTATTCATAATGTCCAAAAACAAGAGTAATAATTAAATAATTTAGACCTTAAAATTCCAAATATGGAATCCATTTTACCAAATTGCAAACACAGAAATTTCAGTAATTAATTTAAAAATAATTTCTGTTGTCCAAACAAATAGCGTGTTTTTTTGAAACAATATCTATCAAAAGTTTGACAGTTGTTTATGCCCAATTCCGAAGTGAAATATATTACAATGACCAAAATTTGATTAAATGGTAAAAATATATTCAAATTAAAATTTAAAACCAATTAAAAGGAAAATCTATCCATATAATAAAATTAGATGAAAAAGTAGTTTTGAAGTAAAATGCAGTATTTTCCACTATTCATTAAAAAATGAACATTGTCAGAATAATACCAAAAATTTATCCAAAGTAAATTTCAATGTCCCAATCATAAAGAATAAGTTTATTTTCACAAATAGAACTTATAAAATTGTGAAAATATATATTTAAAAATGGTTCTTCATCAAAAGGCGGTAAACCAATCTTTTAAAAATATTAGAGAATTATATGCTTAAGATTGGATTTATTCTCATTTTTGGCCTCTAAAACACTATATAATTAATAAATAGACATAGATATGAAAATACATAATTCTTTACTTACTTGGGATGTTACATACAGGGTTACTCACTATGGATTTAGCACCCCAATCTCTCCCATGACTTGTTAGATATGGGATATGTTAATTTTATAATCAGTCAGATAGAGGTAATTATCCATGATTTTTCTATAGGTGTTCCAATTGTAAAAATAGACTAAAAGTTCACACATTACTATTAGATCTTATTGTGGTTGTATCACGGTACACTAATGGAAGGAAACTTCATTACTCACCTCACTCTTGCTCTCAGCAACGTTGATTCCTCTCAGCCAATTTCTTATATTGGAGATATTGATTCAATTGAACTAATCCTGCTATAAAATATGGGGTTATTAAGAAACATCGAGGGAAACTACATGAGACCCAAATTATGTTTGAGATCCTATTGAGGCTCTAAATTAGACCACCCTATCCCTTATCCCAGTTCATGATCCCCCTACCCCTATTAACCCAGCCATAACATCTGCTTCAACATTTTCCCCACCATCCTCTGATATTCCCGCTACACCATCAACTACCAACACTTCACCTAATCTACCTATACCATTTGAAATTTACCTTTTTCTGTAGTGTATTCAAGAGAAAAAAAGAAATATTTTCTTCCACCTCTGTATTCTATTCACCGAGCAATTTTAGGTTCCAACCCACACCCACAACTGGCCACTACATTTTTCAACCTAATACCACATTTATACTCATCTTATACCTATATTACCACCTCACCTCTGGCCAAAGTCAGCATAACACTAGATATTACAACCCATACATCAATAAATATTATGTAACAGATCATTTCTGGTGGGTAAGCGTACCGCCCTTGGATCAACCTTTGAGGTGCCTCTGATTGACCCAACATATATACATTCATCCCACATTTGGATCTACACCTTCCAAAATACCTCATGATTGATCATACTTCCATTACCAAAACACATCATATGGTGTTTGATGACCCTACCTATAACTATATAGTTGATATAGATATAGTATAGAAGATCCATAGGCCTATTATTCTGTAGGGGACATATGATGCAGAGACTGATGAGTCTTCCCATAACATTTTGTTTTTCTCTTATACCACTCCTTTATTGTACTATATATCAGTCTTATTTTGGAATTACCATTGTACATTATTTTAAATTTTGGATCTTTTATCATATCTATGTATGGTATAACTTTTTTATTGCATTAATTTATTGCTTATTATCATTTTTAATGTTTTCATTATTTTAGCCATGTCTATCTTTGTAGAATCATCGTTTATTATTAATGAGTCTTTCAGGATTCCATATACCTCCTAGATTAGATATAAAATTATGTGACTTACAGACATATCCAGTATGATGAGCTCCATCTTTTTATATATACTATGCTGGAATCCCACTTACGACATGAAAAATAGTTAAAACTCCCATATTAATGTATTGGCCAACTTATTACTGAGGCGGTTAACACCACCAAACACCCCTATCAGCTTGATGACACTGGAACAAGTTGTTGCGGAAGGTATAAGAAATCTGATACAGTGGATGAAACTGGATGATCTTTTTTTCTATCTGTCTTGCAAATGAAATCCATGGTTGTTCATTGTGGGAGGAAACTAATATTTTTAATTTTTTATATTTTCATTGTGGGCTTATGACCTTTGATGTTTATTTTATATAACTTTATATTCATCATTCATCCAAAAAAATTAATTATCGACCATTTATAAATTTACTCTGAAGATCAGGAGTCAGGCACACCTGCTCCCATTAAAATATAATAAAAATTTAATGTACACAAATGAAGATCACGGAAAAAATCTATAATGTCGAGTATAAATCACTACATCATGATCCGCTAGGGAAAGGTAATTACAATACTCAGGTAAAATAAATGACCAACTCGAGCTAAAATCCAAGATTTCTCTCTGTGAGAGGTCATCCGCAATTTGAATATTCCCCTATACACGTGTGTGACTTCCAGAGATAACAGTTCCATAAGCTGAAGATAGTCACCCCAATTCGATAACATCTTCCATGGATCATTTGTGATCGTTCTTTGATAATATAGACTACAAGAGACGAGTCTGACTCAATCCATATATCATGCCAATCATATTGCACAACATACCTGACTAATTTTATCAGTTCCCCCAACTCCTCTTCAATTTCATATCCATTTCCTATATAATGAAAAAATCATCCTTTCACAAAGCCGTGGTAAGTACAAAACACACCACCACATCCAAAAGGACCCAGTGCTCCAAAAGCTGCCCCCAGAACGTTAACCATCAGCCATCATGAAATGGGTGGTATCCATCTTACAAACATCATCATCATTGGATTTTTCATCCTTACATTGACACCAAGTGATCTTAGAAAAATCAAATCAGAGACATCATTTTTCGTGGAACCAGTCTCCACTTTAAAAGCATTTTGAATTTCCTAATGCATGATTAGAACCGCAACATGAAATGATGTCTTAGAATTAATAAATATCATGTCATTTAATGCCTTCCAGTTGAATGAAATAACACTGGCATAAGCAATAAGTAGAAGTGACCAGACCTGCTCACTACATTCAGTCCTGCATATGGACTGCAAAATCCCATCAACAGATCGACAACTGAAGGAGTAGCAGAAAATATGTTGTACATATTTCCAAAACCTGTATCAAAATTTAAAAGAAACAATGGAATGTGGAATAGATTCATCCTCCTCTAAACATAGTTGGCAGACCAAGGACAGATGTATCCCAATATGCTGTAAGTGCACCTGCAGTGGAAGCCTCTACTTCAATATTTTCCAGATTAAAATAGAGTGAGCGGGAGGAAAAAATCCTTGTAGAAATCAGTGACCCAGTGAGGAGGGTTCAATGAGACACCACAAAGAATGTTATATCACTCCCTTGTGGTTAACCAACCAAGAAGGTTGGGCATACAAACCCAAATGTCACCATCATAGAAGCAATACCTTGATATTTCAAGCTAAATACTACTTGGTAGCATTCTAGTGAGATCCTGATTCTCATGAAAGGCATAAAATGGAAATGATTTTCAGTGAAGATGGAATGAGAGAATCATCAACAACAAGCTGATAAAGCCAAGGTGTAGTCCATCAGTTAATATGCGACTGTTTACACACCATCTATTTAGAACATTCCATTAGATCAGTATAAGCCTTTTAAAAGGAGTCCATACAGATGAACTGATATAATTGGGATACAATGCATGATGTTTCCCAACAAACATGCTGACAATAAAATCCAGAGAGTTATCTGGGATGGAAAGGAGTTTCCATATTAATTTTGTAATTAGAGTATCATTGAAAATTCTGATATCTTTGATTCTCAAACCACCCATACTGATAGGTATTATGCAGTCCTTCTAGGCAACAATAACAAGTTTCCTTTCATGAATTGACCTAGTCTATATAAAGTTTCTGATTTTACCATTTAAATCCTTGATAAGAGCTCTGGGCCATCTATTTAAAGAGAAAGATTACACAAACATTGACGTTATCATTGAATTGATCAGTCAAACTCTCCCAGCCCGAGACAGACTCTTCCCCTTCCATCTAGCAAGATGATTTGTAATCGTCAGTGCAATACTATCTAGGTAACATCTCTTTACCCTACCCTAGAAAAGTTGTACCCCAAGGTAATTAGAACTCAAAGATCCTCTTTTCACCCCAAGATTACAAGAAATAATGACCTACCATGATGTTGAAATTCATCCACCAAAGATGACAAATTATTTTCCCCAACTAATGACTTGAATCACAACCTCTTTATAGTGTGAGAAGATTCCCTCAATAAAAAATATGGTACCTTTATTTTCTCTCCCAAAGGGAAAGATGTCATTAGAATAGAATAAGTGGGATGTGGCACATAACTCTCTCCCCACTCGCATCCTCTGATTCCATTAAACAATTTTCAAATTAGTGAGACACCACCTCAAATAATATTCAACAATGGAAAAGAGTAGACTAAAAAGAGGATCACCTTGTATTACTCCTATGGAGCATTGGAAGAAACCCATAAGAGACCCACTAACCATAATTGATAGCCTAGCACTCTCCAAAATGGAACCAATCAGCGAAATGAATTTCTGGGAGAAACCATGCATTTTGAGAATAGTAAATAGAAGAATCCATCTAATGGTGTCAAAGGCCTTAGATATATCAATCTTCACTACCATATTAAATCTTTTAACATTCTATTCATATCATTAACACATTCATAGGAAGTGTAAAGACAGCTTTGTATATTCCTCCTTGGAACAAACCCAAACTAATTACATGAGATGAGGTCCTTGGCAATCTCACATACCCTTTTATCCATGATCTTACTAATTAGTTTTGGCATGGTATTTCCAATAGCAATATGTTTGCAATCCATTATATCAACATCATTATTCTTCTTAGTAATTAAAGCCACAAAGTTAGCATTAATTACAAAGGGCATGTATGATGACCTAAAAAATTCATTCACGACATTTACAACATCCACATAAATGATATTGCAATAAAACATGAATAACTTATTGGTGAATCCATCAAGGTCTACCACACTGTCAATGTTCCCATTTTTTAATTTATCTATGATACATTAACATACTTATCACTATGTTAACCTACCCATTTTTATACTTCTATATTCATCATCCCTTTTGTACTAATGGTTAATCTATTACAGGTGCTTTTTAATAATTGTTTTTAGGTAGCACAATTTCACAACACCATCAAACAATTTTCCCATGGAATTATATTCCTTACTTGGAGATCTAAATATTATATTTAAAATTTATAACTTTCTATTTAAAATCTAGGTTTTATTATATTTCTATCTCTCCCACATATCTTTCCATAACTGGTCATACACTATTTCATTTTATGTGTGGTTGAGTCATTATTGAAATTTATTATTTGTATAGTTCGATTTATTCATGTTATTATTAATCCTAGATAATTTTTTTATTGAAATCATGAATTAACATGAAAAATAATTACATCAATTTCATTAAAATAAAAATTTTGGTTAGAAATTGTTGAAATCCATTTTTCATTCTTATTCAGAATTTCTGCATGACTGAGTAGTTGAGGAATTGTATTGTAATATTATATTCTTGAAATTACATTTGATTGAATTATTACTGGATACTATTCCATAGTTGAATTCAAAATTTTGTATTCAAATTTCTAAAAGGATTATAGAACCAGTATTGGATAATATTTTTTGATTATATTTCTTGATAGAATCATGGGTAATATGATCCTTTTAAGACATTCATTGAAAAATTAATGATGGTATGACCAAACAAGTACATTATTAAATTGATTAAAGAAAATACATGTGGAGACCATTAACCCAAGACCCACCTGTATATCTATCCATCAATATTTTGTATTATAAATGAATAACATAGTTCGGATGTAAATATTTCAAGCCTACTATCCATTTTTACCCTACTCTTGTTGATATGCGTGATTTAATTTTGAATAACTTTGTTGGACTTTTCATCTCTTCTATACAGAAGTTTTTGATACTAAGGAGATGTACAATATAATTTTCACTAGATTTATATGGCATGGTTCAGGATTACATTGATTGTTTCCATTGTATACCTGTTTTTTTAAAAAATATTAATAATAATTAAATGTTTTGTTTTTGTATGGTAAGAAATCACCATTACTAGACTGATGAATATTATGATGGATCATTTGTGGTTAGTTGATGGATATTATATCTTTCCTAGATATGAAATTTCAAAACAAATAAAAATAAATAGTGAATATTCTTTATAATTTCTTAACATATTCATGGACTCTATTTGATCTGGTTTGATAATGGACAAATTTTTTTATAGGAGGAGTTACTTCATTACATTTTTCACAATTATATTTCATTATGATATATAAGTTACCCCCTTTTTGAGCATTATTTTTGTCATCTACCCACCTTCCCTCAGCCTCAAATACATTTGATCAATATTAAATAAGCTCATACGATTATTTAAGTATTATTATTTAATATGGGAATATGTTAGAACAAATGAAAGCCTATAATTAGGAACATTTATTTAGGGTATGACCATAACATCAATTCTATGTTTCCTTTAGTGACAAGTGATTATTTATTATGAGGTAAATTTAAAAAGGCATTTAATCATTGATGAATAATTATGAATTTTTTACATAAAAGTAGAAATAATCTATATAAAGAACATAAGTATGAGGCATGACTGAATTCATCTACCTAATTTATTCTAGAGAACTTTCATTTTTCGTTTTCCCTTTTTTTTATTTTATTGGTTGTAATATATGTTTCATGTTTATAAATGGTTTAATGTGTAATATTTTTTGAGATTATTTTTTATGGAAGATAATCTATTGATTATGTGTGGTGTAATTTTTTACATTTTATTCATGTATATATTTTGGATATATTTATTTAATTTTCTATCATTCTATATTGAATAATACATTTGGTTTTGATTTGTTATTTTTGGAATTATGAATTAAATACTCAATTGGGGAATACTGGAAAAAATGAAAAAAGTCATTATTACATGCCTTGTAATATAGATTAATGATGTATATTTCTCAAGTATTCCACATGACAACCAAATTACCAATAATGAGTCTCATTTTAATATCGTGATCCATGTAAAAAGTGTTAAATCCATTTAGACATCATGAAATAATTAATTATAAAACCTAGTGAAGATATAAAATTTTAACAATATACATGATGTGAAAAGTTCAAAACATAAATCCCATCTAAGATTCAAGAATTTAAATCCACGAGATCCACGATATTTAGAAACTTCTTAAACATTAAGCACACATCGTGAAAACCAATTACACATAATGTAAGTGTCAAATTATAATCCACTTAAAGAAGTAAGATTATGTGAATCATTTACATGTCGTGTAATGATCATCTATATAAGTTTTCGTGTGACACTCTGATAGTAATGTGAGACTAGTAGGCCAAGGTGGGGTAGGCCATGCCCACATGGGTTTGATCCCAAGCGATTTTGTTCATAAAATCCCACATATAATGCGAAAAAAAATCCAAGCCCGCCCCACCCTGCATAATCGCATGGGTTGGATCTAGGATACCAGTATTTAAAAAATACAATTAAAAATCATTTAAATATTATATTTTTTTCTCATTTTTAATTTTAGTTGTTGGGAGAAGTATGAATTTTAAATTTATTGAGTTTTAAGATATCTGATGAAACATTTTTCTATGGGTTAACGGTGTCTTGTGCTGACGCCGATGTGGTGGTGAACTATTGCAATGTAAAGTATGTGACTGATCAATGTGGGGGAAAATGATGATGTTGATTGTGTGGTGATGTGAATGTATAGACCTATTAATGAATAGTGACACTTCAAGCAATGAATGGTTTTAGAGGAGGATATTAGGGTCTTTTGAGGTCCCTTCATGTTTTCTTAATAAGAAATTAAAATTAAGTAATAGATAAAATAAATCGGTCCAAAAAAATATTATAATTATAATAATTCTTTTATAATTAAAACCAAGTGCAAGAGGGATGAGTTCTATTTTTTGAGAGGTGCGATGACACACCATGTGAATATGGTTAATAATTACTATATAAATATTATAATATCATATTAAAACAATAAAGATATACCTATTTAATATTCACATGTAAATGAATGGTAAATTTGTGTGACCATTATGGTGAGAAATCATATGTCATGGTTTAATAATTTTTAAAAAATATGAAATGAAAAATAAGATTATATTATAAAAAACAAATTATATTAGGCTCATTGGTCTGCCCGCACCCACATGGGCTCAACCTGCTTTGGCCTGTACCAACGCGTGCTCAACCCGTATTAGCCTGCGTTCTTTGCGGTAAAAATTATTAGGCCTACCCCACCCCGTATCGGCCCCATACCTACCAAGACCATGGGCCGCGGTCTAGTATTGCATCACTACCCACCGATAGATATGAGAGATGGATGAGTGGATGAAGGATCCCCTTTATTATAAATTTATATTTCTTTTTATTTCATACATATTTCTATTTCATTCACATACCATTTTAATCATTTAGTTTTTACCACTTATTGTTCAAAGACACTTTTATTGGTTGTTTGATGTTCTAATGTTTGAATCAAATTATTATTGGAATGTAACTTCATATTTTACTACTTTATTTGTGATTTATTACATTAAGATATCATTTGATTGATTTATTATTTTTTTCAATCATGGATTTCAAATATTTGAACAGTTTATTTATTATGATGACCATGTTTCCTATTTCCCTAATTTAATTTAATAATGGCACGTGTGGCTAATCCCCTTAGTGTTAGGGGTCAGGAGTGGGGGTATTTTTTAATTTAATTCATCTCTAAATAAAAACATGGTAACTGTGGATAGTAACTACTTTAATAAAAAATTATTTATCTTATTCTTTTGTATTACCCTAACAAAGGGGGATACAGTTGAAGGACCCTAACTTAGTCAGAGTTGAGTGATCTATGACCAATAACTTATGATTCATTATACCTAAAAGATAAGTTTATTGCACCAATGTTTTGGACTATATCTTGACCAAATAATAGTTTTGTCTTAGGTAGATCAAATTGGTTAGACCAATATGATTTTTTAACCTTTGGAAAACATCACAGCCTGAGCCATATGTATATCCATTTCTTGTGTTTGGAATACCCTTTTGACTAAACCAATAAATATAACCATTTCCCTTCATATAAATCTAAATAAAACCCAATATATTTAGTTTTAGTTAAAAAAAATTGAGAGAGATTGTGAAGGATCATTCAAAAAGGTTTTTACCGCAAGGTTTCCTACCTACCAGATGTCCCTATGGGGTTGACCCTACACTGCCACTATTCTTTTCCTTTGTAGATAAGTGTATACTCAGAAATATAAATTTTAATCTGGTTAACATCCAAGAGTAATCAATGACTCTCTGTGGGATGGTCATGTAACATGTCCACCAGAATAGTAACTAGACTATCAGAATAGTAAAATAATTGTTGGTTATTTTTTTGAAATAATAATAATAAAAAATTTAAAAGAAAATTAAATAAAAGTTTCGATATGATAATAAAAATGTTTTTCATGATGAAAGAATAATTTTAATTTCAGTAAAATATATATGTTCTTTTTTTATGAAAATTTATCTTAATAGCAATGTTATAAAATATAAATATAATTTATTTATATAAAATGTTACTGAAAAATACTAGCTATTTTTATATAACTTATAGTACAATATTATGATGTCCCACATAATATTTAAATGAGTCAAAAGATTGGGTTTATCATAAATTCTAGTATTATTTATTAATAATTAATTTTCATTAATATATAAATTTTCAGTATTTAGAGAAATACTTTGATAAATAGCTTTTCTTTTGGTAATTAGAATGTAGAAATTATCTTATTCTGCTTTTTTTTAAATTTTCTACAATAAATTTTTTTTGGGTGAATAGTGAAATTAAATAAAATATATGATGATAAATTATAATAAAATACATGAATAATATCAAAAGGTGTGATGTAAAAAACCATTATACTGGAATAAAATGTACATATTACTATATATAGTAACAATAACCACTTTTCATGGTATTATTGTGAAAAAATAACAAACTAATGAGTATTATATTCAAAAACCAAACTATCTTCTCTTTATAAATACTACCATTTTCCACCCCTCATCCCCTAACACTTTTGGTTCCTTAAATTAATAAATATCTTTTTAGATATCTCTCAATACCTACATCTCATTTCCATGATGTTATATTCCAACCAAAATAAAATTACAATGATACTAAAAGGGGTTATTATGTGTCAACATCCAATTTATGATATAATACATTCAACCAAAGTGTCTTAAATTACCTACACACTACAAAAAAAGTAGATTAGATGTAGTTTTTTAGAGGGGGTTATGAACCCCCTTAAATTCATTTTCTGTATAAATTATAAGGGGTTATGTGAGACTATCACATATCATAAAATTTAGAAGTAGTTTAGAACCCTCTGTAATTTTATAAATTAGAATGGGTTTTGAACCCGAAATAATTTTTTAATAATTATTTTTTGAATATTTTGTTGGATTTTGGGGGGTTTTTTTGAACCTGGTCTAATTTAAGAAAATATATGGGATTATTAACAACCTTTAATCAATGATATTAGTTGTTGTTCAAAACCCCCACTAATGTATTAAATAAGAGGGGGTTCAAAACCCCCATTAATATATTAAATTAGAGGGGGTTCAAAACGCGCTCTAATGTCTTGAATTATTGGGGGTTGAAAACCCCCTCTAATGTATTTAAATTCAAAGGGGGTTTTGAACCCCCAATATTTTAAAAAAATTCCAATATATAAATAAAATTAAAACACAACATATAATTGTATTTCAATAAATTGTATCAACTTATTATATAAAATATTTATGTGATTGTGTTTAACTATGTATATAAATATACAAAAATATAAATGTATAATATTATTTACATTAATACATATTTATTTGTTTAAATTTTATTTCTTATAATATCAAATATAAATATTATAAACCACATAGATATTATATAAATACAATTTATTAAAAAAATTCATCATATAAAAAAAATGCTTGTAGTCTTAAAAATGTATATTATAATAATAAAAACATATTTTTAAATAATATTCTTAAGCTATTATATTAAAATAAATGTAATATTATGCGATATACAATTTATAAAAATAAATATACATTAACATTCACATTATTATTCAATTTTATTTACATATATATATATATATATATATATTAATGTACATGATAATAAATATATGTTTTGAAATAAATTATATAAATATTCGTTTAAAATTTATTTCATACAATATTTATTATATATAATATATCCATTAATTATATATAATAGAATTTTTTTTCATATAATGTTAAATAAATATATTTATAAATTGTATTTTATATATATGTATTTCATATAATATTAATTATATATAATATTATAAAATTTATACCAATAAATATATATTAATTTTCATAATAATAAATATATGTATTTAAATCCATTGTAGAAATAAATTTTTAAAGTCATTATATAACATATATTAAATAAATAGGTATATATATATATTTTTAAAAAAAACATGTATAGAATATATAAATATGTATTTAAATATACAAATAATTTACATAAATATATAAATACATATGTATATAAGCAACATAAATACTATTATAAATTTTATTTACTCAAATGTATGTAAATACACAAAAAAAATATACTTTATATAAACGTATAAATTAAATTTTATTTAAATATATTACAATATAAATAAATAAATAAATAAATAAATAAATAAATAAATAATAAAAAAATGAATATATTAATTTATATAAAAATATATATAAGTAATATATTTATATGTATTTATATATTTAATGAAATATTTTTTACTAAAATAAGCTTATATATATATAAGTATAAAAATGTGTACCTAAATTTAAAAAATCAAGCTCCCTTTTGGTGGAGGTGGAGAAATTTTATCATGATGGTAATAAGTTCAAAACCAACCAATTGTAATTTTACTATTGGGCATCTTCATAGGGAATTTCAGGGGGAATTCAATGACAACGTGGGGAACATGAGGTGTAGTGTGGGTATGGGAGGTACTGCTGGTCTCGCGAGGGTAGATGTTATTGGTGGAGAGGTAGATAAATCTCAAAAAGGTACTTGAGGTAGTATAGGTGAGGCGGCTAAGGCCCTGGTTGCATGAGTACTGAAGGTGAGGTGGGTAAGGTGGGTAAGGCCAAAGGTACTGGATGGGAACTGGACACGCGCCATTGGAGATGGTGAGGGGGATTTAAGAATTATGAAACATTTTTCAAAGAAATATTATAGGCGGTTTCTGAAACCACCACTAATATTCATCTCAACTAGATTAAATTTCAAAAAACATCTCTAATATGACACATAAGACTCAAATAGAGGGGGTTTACAACCACATGTGAAATGCCTTCCACCTTAATGGTGGTCCAAGCCCCCTCCCATCTAGGATTTTCTTGTAAAATTATAGGGGGTTAAACCCCCCTTTGATATAACAGATGCAAGTTTCATGATACTTTACTAGTACATAATGGTAACCATGACTAACAAAATATGAAAGGAATATTAGTAGTGGTTATAGGTAACTATCAATTATGTTTTTAGAGGGGTTTAAAACCCATTTGAATCTAAAAATCTACCCCATCTAGTGAGGTTATTTTTTAGTGGAATATTATTCCTCATAAAATATATTATATCCATTTTTTTAAAAAATATTATTATTACAAATATTATGAGATTTTTATATTAATTTAACAGATATAATATAACATAAATTCTTCTTTTAAAAAACATGCAAATGTATCATATGATTTGGTTTGTTCACCTCTTCCCTGGAAGAAATGTTTCACTTTCTCAACCACATTCATAATAGGTAAAAAAAACTACAACTAAAGGTGATTATAATAATAATATTTTCATTTATTTCATATTTTTTATGTAATAATAATCATTTAATTAAATAAAAATAATTTATTTAATGATCTTCGTTAATGTCGTCAATGTGAACTATCTATGTAATGATAAATTTTTAATAAATGAATCATCCCCATGTCAGAACATATTAGGATATTTCAGACCATTTAAACTTCCAAAATCACATTTTTATCATCTCATTTTAATTCTGGAGTTATAGTCTAATCAGAAAAGATCTTCCATATTAATTTACTAATCGAATCGGCGTTAGAACCACAAAACAAACACCCACACGTGTATGAATAAAAAATACATAACAATAAAATGGTTTTAGATTATCATAAAAGAATAATAATAAAGAAAATATATTTTAAAATATTTATGAGTAAATTATTTAATAAATTTTTATTTATTGTTTATGAAGATAAATAATCATGTTGAAAGAGTCAAGGACCCAAGATAAGGATCTTTTGAACCAACCATATATTTTTAAGTTACACGTTTTCACTCTTTGTATCCCTTTACCACTATATTCCTCTCATTCTAAACTCATATATATTTTGTATATGTTCCTTACATATATT
Source organism: Viscum album (assembly GCA_963277665.1). NCBI lineage: Eukaryota > Viridiplantae > Streptophyta > Magnoliopsida > Santalales > Viscaceae > Viscum > Viscum album. The sequence continues at coordinate 778,762,565 of OY728153.1, read as the reverse complement.
TCAATTTTACTTGACCTTAATTTTTCAGGAATAATTTTTTTTAAAAATATCCTTTTAATACCTTATTTTATGAGAACTAATATAAATGTGAAAAAGATTAATTATTATATATTTTATGAACCACTCCATCCAATGTTTTTTTAACTAATTATTGTTTCTATGAAAACACCTTTATTTTATAGAAGTCAATTTTTTTCATATCTTGTTTATATGATATTTTTATTCCCCTACCCTCTTTATAGATTCTTTAACATTTTCTTAAAACCCTTATTAAGTGTTTCATTTCTAAAAATAATTTCCACCCATTTATATTTATTAACTTCACTTGAACATTATATCCATGACCTAGGTTTATTTATTTCTTTAATAATTACATATAATGATTTAATTATTGTTGTTCTCTCTCATTATAGGGTCTAATAATATACAATTGTGGGGTGGGGGGAATTGTAGTTTTAAAACGAACATATAATTTTAATCATCTACACGAATTATATTAATTAGTTTTAAGAATTACCAATCAGATAAAAATATATAGTAAAATAGATTTATACATTGTTAAATAAATTTATAATAATGAAACTGAATTTATCATTATTTTAATATCTACCAATTAACATATTAATACAATGGGAATTCCTAGACAAAAAAAGAGTATTTATTAAAAAACCAAACACTCCATTAAAAATGATATTATTAAAACAAAGGTTTTGAAGAAAATTTTAAGTTTCACAAGTCACCTAGATTCAATATATCCATGAATTTTTACCTATCATATGGTATTCTTGGTTTTATATCTATTGTATGGTTTTTCTAATTTTCCGAAATATCACTTGACTAAACTAATCGGTAGAAGCACTTATTTACACCCAATAATTACTTAATTTCTGTCATTTTATCCATGAAATCCCATGATCTAGATGATAAACAATTTACTCTATCTTGAAATCCCTAGAATCCCTAGATCATTATTGATTTTAAGAATAAAATTTATAATGGAAATTTCTAATTTATTTATATTCCAAACATTATAACTCTATTACATTAAATAAAAAACATATAATGAAAAGGAATTTATTGAATACATGGACTCTGAATTATAATAATGTTTCAATCCATAAAAAAACTAGTTTCTATATTATAGATTCATTTGTTCATTCTTGTACATTTTATTCTTGTGGTAAGGCATTATTAATAAGAATCATTAGAACAAAATAAAATGGTAGAATATTGTAGAACTCATTGTTGGTTGTAAATATGTAGGTTGTGTCTTATTTATCTACTGATGAAACCAATGTGAATCTTCTTCTACAAATGAGTCATGTTAGTATTAATATTGTTCATCTATGTCAGATAGATTTAATATGAAATGAATCTTATGATCGTAGAATTCTCATAATTTTTTTATCAATCAGATATTTAGGTTACCAAAAGTTCATTTTTTAAAAAATAACAACTTAAAAAACTCTAATTAAATCATTTTTATATAAATAATATAGTGATCCTAAAAATAAATAAATTAAGAAATCCTTTGAATCCATAATCCCCTCCATTTTTTTCAAAAGTAAGACACCTATGAAAATTTGAAATGAAAAGCAGAATTTTGAATGAAATCTAAATGTAGCCTTCATGATGGGAAATTTACACCCCATTATTTACAAAACCATTGAAAATGGATGAGCAAAGAGAAGAGTCATTTTTGTAAATTAACAATAGTATGTTAATAAAAAGGTAAAAAATTAGACACCAAAATTTTATTAAATTTCTCAAACATTTTGATTTTCTAAAAGAAATAAATAATTTTGGAAAACTACCACTGAACAGTATAAATTAAACTCTATTTTAGAATTAATCAGGCATATGGATTGGTTAGTTTTAATGATTATTAATCTTTTTAAATATTCAATAAAAATAATTTTATCATGTTTGATGTAATCAAATTTATATACACCAATTTTGTTTAAACTACGATTTCATATCAAAAAATATATTTATATAAAGAATAATCAATCTTAACTTCACTCTCTCCATCATTATTATATATATTATCATAAATACTCATATAATAGAAGAAATTATTATAAATTATGAAACTTTGATCTTCACATTATTCAACAATGATCAGATATTGTTGTTTGGCTACAATTGACGATCTTAATATTTTGTAAAGGAAACATTTATGCCTCATGGATGGTCTTATGAGATTCGTTATATACACAATTATTTAGAATAATTTTAATAAAGTCATTTTATCATTGAATAGTGTAGTTAAAAAAATATATATAATGATACTAGATATTTTAGTTCTTATATATGAATTTTGCATTGCTATTATCTAAAAACATGTCATTTTTACCCTTAAATGTATGACTGGATCATAAAGAGTTGAAAAAAATGAAAGCCTAAAACAAATATCACATGAATTATTTTAGAAATTAAATTTTAAAATTTCTTATAAAATTGGAACTTGAATGTTAAATTTTTTATTAGAAAAATCAATTCCACATATAAGAAGAAATTAAATTGATCTATAATTTTTCATTATCTCCCCCTATATTTAAAAATAATAGTAAGGAAATATTAAAATATATAAATAGAAAAAAATTCAAACTCCATGAAATATTCATCTAGTAATATTTGATTATATTCCTCTTTCAATTATTTTTAATTAAATTTTTTTAAATCATTTATAGTTTTTGATAAATCATTGATATTGAACAAATGATAATGTTGAAAAATTGATGATTTTGAAAAATTGGAAAACTTACCACTTTTTATGAGGGGTGTTTTTTAATGTAAGGAGATATAGGAATAAAAAAGTGGATTTAATATCTCTTAGGGTTTATTCTTACCAAATTCAATTTAATAAATAATAATATATTAAAATTTTGGGGTTTTGTAAAAATATCAAAAAGACAATATTCCATTCAGATAAAGATAAGAACAATATCCCCTTATTATGTGTAATCTATAAAAAATGGAAACATTAATCTATATTATTTGATCATTAGTGATATTTTAGATTTTTATATTAGGAAATAACACAACTATTTTCTCAAATTATTGTAGATCTTCTAAAACTAAAATAAATTATGTGATTGTGTGATGAATTAAAAACAATTTCATACAACAAACTCTTGCAACTATGAAATATTCTTCAACACAATTTTTACTAGATCAGGAGACTACCAATTCTCCTCTTACATGACATGTTCTGAAAATTTATTTTATTTCTAACATACAACATTTGAAGATAGAATAAAATTAATTTTCTAGAAAATGTCATTTTAGGAAGAATAAAACAATATAATATCATAAGTACCATTTGGGGATGTGAAAATTAATTTTATTCACTTCAAATTATATTATCCTATATTAACTAGGAATCACACACATAATGATATAAATAAAATATTTTATTTCAAAATTTTAGTAAGATAAATTAAAATTTTGATCATACTCTTATAATGATTTTTATCTTTTAATTATCAGGTTTCATCAATATTAAGATTGATACAATTTTATATTGGAGTACTAATGTTTAATTTATTTTCAAAACAATATAATTTAAGTAAATATTTAATATATATTTTTTGGAGTTAAAATATTTTTTTTTGGTTTTTGAAAATTCAAAAACCAATAATAATGTTTTGTTCTCTCAAAATGCTGATTTTAAGCTCATTTTTCATAAGTTATAAAACATTTATAAAAATATATTGATTGGTAAGACTAAAAATAACGATGTTATAATATATTTGAATAATAAAGATGTTTTTAAATAAAATATTTGAAAAGGGGCAGATCAAAACACCCTTTAATAAAATTATTTTGAAGAAGACAATGCTCCTGACTCTCAATATATTCTATTCAGGCTTGTTTAAGTTTGTATTATTATTTAATATGTATTAGTATTTCTTATGAAAATTTAATATCATTAAAATGAGAAGGTAGTTCAATATATACATGCACTTGAATAAAACCATTAAATGAAAAACATTTCACATACATTCGAAATTATTTAAAATTAAAATGATCAATAATAGAAAAAACGAGATCATGATAGATTCTAATATAGATTCCACTGTATAAATATTCATATATTCTATATCTTATTCATGATAATATTATTTATAATCAATAATAATTATTTATAATAATAATTCCATTTTCCTTACATTTTTCTCTAAAAACCCAATTTATTCTAATTAACACTAAATTTGTAGAATATCCAACAATTGTCTAGACTTAGTTCCACTCAAATTTATTATATCTTCTTCTATAAAACTTATCAATCATTCATCACTTAAATCATCACCTGCTATTTTAGGATGAAATTGGGATTGGTAGGAATGATTCACATAATTATTTCATTGGTAAATTATAGTTTTACCAATTTACTTATAACCAAAATTATATAGTCAAAAGGATGATTCCATTAAATTGGTTTATTTTAAAGTAAATTGGTATGAGGATAATTAAATAATTAATATAAATATTTTTTTGAAGTAATTTATATATATTTAAAATATAATGGTCTAAATTCTGGATGATTTACTATATATTTTTATAAATTATCTTCTAATAATGTAAAAAAATATTTTTTAATCATCATTTCTATTATGTATTTTTATTGGTTAAAAAATTAATCAGAATAAACATAATTTACAAAGACCATTTAATCAAAAAAATATTTATTTTATTAAAAACACCATAATCTTTACTATTTTTTTAATAACCAATAAAAATTTCTTCATTCGTTTTGGGATTATTTTCATCTAACTAATATTTTTTATGTATCATCAATATATTGTATCCATAAACATTAAGGCAAGAATTTTTTTCTTTATTCTTTCCCACAAATCATAAAAAAATTTATTAATAAATTTTATGAATAAAAATTGATTTATATTATAACTAGAATTATTCACAGCCTCAACCAAAAAAAATATCTTGAAAGAAAATACCATATTAGGAATGTTTGTGAAATTATCGAAAGAATTATATTAATTTGTTCAACTACACTAGTTTTCTATAGAGTTCTGGGTATAGAAAAATTAATTGTAATACCTTATCAATACAAAATGTTTAATATTATATGTAAAGAACTCACAACCATGGTAACTTAAGATAATAAAAAAGTGTATTTTTTCTCATTTTTAATAGAACCCTGAATTATTTTATAATGATTAAATAATTTATATTTTTGATTGACAAAATAACCCCAGGTAAATATTGTGAAATAATTAAACAAACCATATACACAGTATATGACAGAAATACTTATAGTTTGTGTAAGAACAAATGAATCCTTGTGAACTAAGTATAATTATTAGGTAGTATAAAATTCATGTTTATATTTAAAATAAGAAATATATTTTTTTAACAAATTAACAAGGATTACATTTTCTAGTTGAATTATTCTTATATTCTAGTAGATCTATAAAATGTATATTCCTAGAAATTTTATTCATATTACAGTATTACATTGTCCTAATATGTGATTCCATAACAAAAATAAGTCTTTTTTTACACTTAATAAAAGAAAATAATAATGAATTAATTCTTCTTTGAAAAGTGTTTTAAAATTTTCATGATGACCGATAGTTAAAATGAAACAAACATATGAACTTATAATATTCCATTTATCATTACTATAGTTTACTTGACAGAACTCATCACATAAATGAGTTTTAATGAAAATTATAGCATTGTATCAGAAAAAATTTGAAAAATTTTAAACTATTATTTTTTAATTAGAAAACAACACTCACTCCAATGATTTAACCAACTGTATTGTCTATGAATGAGACTCATTCTCTAATAAATTTATTTAAATCATAGGAGTTGATCATTCCAAAGTCATATGTCAAGAACCATCACCATCTATATATAATCATATTCTACTGTTGGTAAATAATTAATTTTATTGAAAAATATAATATATAGTTTTTTATAACTACACATGTTTGGGTCTAGCTGTGTTACAAAATAATATTCCAGGATCCTGCATCTATCCAACTATTTTATGTTGTAAAATTGTTAGATTTTAATTAATAAAATATTTTGTGGAAAACAAAATAGAGAACACTATTTAAGGAAAAAAATACTTACTCCAGTGACAGTGTCAGTGAAATGCAGTACAAAAGGGTGAAATTTATGTGAAAAATAATTTTATTGAAAATAAGGTGTGATAGTAATATAATCAATTCCATTTGATGTTATTGAGGGATGTATTTGTTTATAAATTTTATCATAATTAATTAAAATATAATTAATGTTAGAACAAAGTTTCTTTAAATAAAAATCTTCATATTTAAATTGAATAGTCAAAATACGAATATCATTATCAAGTTTCCATTTAACTAAATTCTTATCAATAAAAATTTAACATGAATTAGTTTCATAATTAAATATAGTTAGATGTAAAGAAAATTATGATTTTAATTTTGAAACTATTTTATTACCTAAATATATTTTCCTTTGGAAAACACATAGATAATATTGTTCTTTTTATTTTATTTAGTTATAATAGTAAAATATTTTTCTACTTTACCTATAATGGGTGATGTTTCTTTATCATCTGATTAATTGACTTTTTTAATATTTGATGGATTACCATTTCCATATTCCAATAAAGATGAATAAATTTTATTTTTATTAGAAGGGAATTTGGAATCTAGAATTATATTTGTAAGGGATTATGTATTAACATTTTCTATGAAATTTTTTTATTCATTGGAATACGTTAATATAAAAAACCTATTTTATGGATTTTGTATTCAATTATATTTCAGTCAACTATATAATAATGTGTCACCATATATATCACTAAATGTTTCTAAATATTTCAAATTTCTTCTCTTTGATTTTATAACAGCTTATAAAATTTATATTTTTCATCTTATGTTTTGAAAAATCATGTATGATATGACCAAAGTTCTTTATATTCATAAAAATTTACTTCCGAATTTTCATTCATGTATTTCCCTTCATTCGGATCATTCTAATGGATATTCTTGAATTTTAAACTACTAGAAATCTTATTCATTTATCTCACATTTTTTGAAATTTCATTATTACTATTATTTAAATCACTTTGATTAAAATGTATACATTTCCTACTTGAAAAAATAGACATATAAGTGGTCCTACAAGTATTAAATATATAATAATTAATAATACTTGATATATAAGAAAACATTACTCAATTCTATCCTTTTATCTTTATCAATATATCATCTAAGTATACTCTCATACAGATTTTGTGTCCCAATAGGTATTCCTTTCCAAAAAAATAACTTTTCTCAAACAACATAGTTAGTGTATAGAAACAAGTTAAGAATCAGATATTCTAATGGAAATATAGGATAATATATATGATTTTTTGTAAATATAAGAATCAATGAAAACCCCCCTTGATTTATATTATATTCCTAACGTATTATGGTTAATAAAATATAGGGTTGGGGTGAATTTACATTAAAAAAAGATAAAATTATCATCTTATAAACGTATGATACTGATTGGTTTAAAGATAATTAGTAAAAATGAAAAATCAGACTAACATAATTATAAACTATATTAAATACAATTAACATAGTGGATGTAAATTTGTTTGTATTTTAACTAATACTGATGAAAGATTTAACATAATAAGATTTTTAAAAAAGACAAAGTATTAATTAGAAACAAAAAATCTTCACTAAAATGGATATTATTAAAACCAACCTTTTAATCCAAAGTGTAAGGTTGATCTCTCAACTTGATCTATGAATCAATGAATTTAAACAATTCTTACCATATACCTTATTTTTTACCTATTAAAGGGTATTTCTTCCATTCCTTGGAAGATCTCAACTAAAACTATTGGTAGGATATCACATCATTACACTAAAAGTTGTTGATCTCTGTCTTCCTATACCAAAAAAACCTCAATCAAGATGATTTTAAGTTCAAATGGATTCCTTTCCATTAAATCCTTCAATCATAGAGAATCATAATATGAAAAATTAAAACAAGTATTTCTAAGAGAATTATAAAGAAAACCTTGCAATGGATCCTCTTAGCAGAAACATTATGACTGAAAAATAATATATTAATTAGAATCACTCTTATAATATAAGGAATATAAATGTTTCAAAAGGAACAAATTACAGAATACTAGATCCAGATGTGCATTCATGCACTTTTGACCCTAGAGGTGAGAAATGTTTTAATATAATCATTGTAACAATCATCAATTATATGATTCTACAAAATAATGAGTCATTTGTAACTCTGTCAGCACAAACTTATACATATACTAATTAAATTAGTATGATGCTTCATCAATCGATGAGTTAAATATGAATCTGTATAGTGCAATAAAATATAATGGATGAAATATTGAATGAAATTTTAGATCACTGATTTTTCATAATTGTTTTATATTTTTCTACTATTCTATTTACTAAATATTCATTTCTCATAAGGATAATGACATAAAAAACCGAAGTTGCATTATTTTTATATAGTGTTTAATAGTATTTCCAAAATAAGTATATTAAATATGTTAATGACTGAACAATTCTTTAATGTTAATCTTTACTATATTCTATTTTCTTATGATCTAAGATAATATTATGTATCTAAGTTCATTTTCATGGAATTTTCATATAATTATGACCTGTCATTGATTTCCTAATATAGAACAAATTTTTATATACTAGTCAAGAATATATATGCTTCACCCTGATAGTGATCTAATGAATTGGTTAATGTTTTCATCCAATGATATTCTAATTATGGTACATAGTTGGTTATACTAGAAAACTATGTTATATTTTCTTTAGAAGATATACTTTACTTATAATCACTATGTAATGTTTTATGTTTTTCTCACATTTCAACAATTCCATCACCCTTTTTATTGTATGATCCCTTTTCATGCTATGTGATATTATTCATTATTATAACATTTTAAGCCTCTTCTATTAGTAGTTATATTTCACTAACATGATTATTTTTTAATGATATTTATTGCTAAAAAATTTCACAATGTATGTCACCTATTTATCTTGTTCAGTATTAAAAGAACATTTTGATTTAGGATCCCCTTTTTAGATATCAAAATAATGAAGATGTGCTTATATTTATTTTTTTGTTCATCTACATAATGTTAAAATGTCACTATACCTCTAGATCCTTATTTTATGATTTATAAAAATGTGTGTTGAAAATATATAATCAAAATGGGAACAAGATTTGAATTTTTATAATTGGTATTATAGTAATTCATAGATTTACGGATTAATATAGAGAATAAATTAGTAGAAACCCAATAGGTAAGTCTAAATATAGGAAACCATTCGAAATGTTGATAAAGTATAGAGCCTGTGAATATTTATTATTACATATTTTACTAGATAATATAAATAGGGTATGGTTCTGGAATGTATGAACCTAGGATAAATCACACTAAAATATGATGGTTGAGTATTAACTCGATCTTCACATGTATCACAATGAGTTGTCCTATGACATCACACATGGTAAGAAATTTCCAAGAATATACATAGGATAATTAATATCCTATTTATAAATTATTATAATGGATTTTAATACAATGATATGTTAGATAACATAATTTTATATAAACCACATATAAATGGGAATGAAACTTAGGTATTCAAAAGTAAGTGTATACATGTCACTCTACCTTAGTTAAGTACCTTTTCATTTTTATATTCTTATTGAATCGTGTATCTTGATCGCAAAAATTTAGTTATAAATTAAAATGGATTGAAATAGAATGAATGATATAAAAAAATATGAGATGGGAAATGTGATGATTACCCTAATGAAATGCCTAACCTAATAGGCATTAGTGTTAATAACTGTTGGGAAATAAATTCTCAACTAACTTATGTTATGAGTAATAACCTAAATAATTTTGAACACCATCCTTCTCTAAATAAAGAAAAATAATTTTTTGACTCATTTTTGTGAAAAAGGTAACCAAAACTTATTAGATCTCTTAATCCTAAAATCACTAAACAATGTTTAAATTTAACTAAAAAGATTTTCTCTATTCTCCATTACTCCAAATAAGAGAAAGTCACACTGATTTTTATATTCTTTAAGAGATGTTGATAATTGGTGGATATAAAAAAAGAAATAAATCTCAAGGAAGCCAATAAATCCATGGAATGGGAAGGATTCATTAATATATTTTGCACAAAATATTTCCCTCATTCACTCCATTATAAAATAGAATGTGGGTTTTTTACACTCAAAGAAGGAGGTTGAATTTATTCGGTCATATAAGAAAACACTAAAAAGGATTAAATGATATACATCTTATTTTTTCAATGACCCAAGAAGTAAGCTAGATCATTTCCTCTATGGGTTAAATATGTGTTAATGAAAATCCTTTGATATTCAATATTTTTATATTTATGCAAAAATATTTGTTGTTTCTTAAAATTAGATATTGTTATTAGGGATTCTTAGTGGTATCGAGGAACTAGAGATATAAAGAGTATAATAAATAAAAAACTTATAAGATTATCAAATAATCCTCATAGTGGATAGAGAATCCAACATACCATGTGATATAATTATGGGAAGAAGAATCCTATAATATATCTTTAGGGGAAAACAAGTAGATCATGTGTTCTGGGAGGCATTTCAATTCTTGAGGAATTTAAACTTTTCATTTGGTGAACGAGTTGAATTTTAAATTTATATTTGGATTTTGAATCCAAGAGTTTGTATGATTTAAAGACTTATTTTCTTGTAATCAGTTGAAGGTATGAGATGTGTCTTAGTAGTTAAGGTGGTCTTTTGGGGCATTCGGAACAAAAAACATTGTCTTGGAAGAAAATGACAGAGGTGGATGTTTTGGGAATGGTTTTTACTAACAATGAGTACCAAACTGTGTAGCACATTTTCTATAGGGGAATGGGTTTATGAAACCTTCTATCCCACTGTGGGAAATTGTGTGGCCCAGTGTAGGGGATTTGAGGGTTTCATTATTAGAACCTAATATATGATATTTATAAGTTTTGAAATAAATACTTACAAGATGGTGGTGAATTATATTTTGGAATATAATAGTTTAAAAGAATTAAACTAAATAAACCCAAAAATTGTTTATGTAAAATATTAAAACCAACCCTCAGTTTAATGAAAAAAGCACCAAATAGTTATTAGATAAAATACGATTAAATCTCAGTAATAAAATAGGTATTACAATGAATCTAATTAATCATCGTATGAATTGTAAAAATAGTTAATATGATAAAAAAAATATAATATAGTAAGTTGAATATGATAAAAAAATTTAATATTTAATATGTATATTTGAAATAATTATGTAAGAAACAAAAATTGGAATAATAAATTAAGAATGACTTATAGCTATTACAATAATAATATCTTTTAACTATAAGAGTATGGTGGTCAAAAAACCTAACTAAATGTATCCCTTATTTTATACTTACAAGAACATCAAGATTTCAATAGAAAGGAAATACATTGATATGATGATCAAAATATCCACTTTACTATCCCAAGAATCCCTCAACATGATGATCAGATTTTATGTCTATATATCCTTGTTATCCATCGATCTGTCAGATTAGATTCTCTATCTATCGATCCCCACAATCCCTTGATCAATATGATGATCAGACATGATTTATAATTACAAAAATATTTTAAAGGAGACTTCTCGACAAGGTTTCCATAAAACTACTCTCTCTTTAAATAATTACAAGAGAATAATAAAATTTTATTCACTCTATGTATGATTTTGAAAAATAAAGATATAATGTAACCAAAATCCATCGGCAACTATCATCATAAAACTCATTAAATGGAGAGATATTTATAGGAAACTTCTCTAACATTCATATTGATATCCCAATACATATAGTTTTCTGAGTTTTTCGCAATGACTTGGACACCTAGAACTTGAAAGATCAAAACTACCTATAATAACTAATTGTCTGATGTTCTATAGATTTACAATGTTAATGTGTAAATGATGTTTGTTACATTATAATTATGCCTTTTGAATACTATTATAAAGCTAATTTAGTCTTATGGGCTTCCTTACAAATTTCATTATGATAATCTTTTTGAGGTTTAGATCTATATTTATTAGTAATAATATCCTTATGATTATTTAGAATTTTCTTACATAAAATACAAGATAAATAGTATAACCACATATATGATTAAGCTATGTTCTATTATTATTCTACTGAAAATCCTTATGATAATCACAATAATGAATTTATTTTTTATATTCATAATAATTTAAAACTTATTCTATATATTGAAAAAATTGATATTTTCAATAAAAACATTCTAAAATATGTTTGAAATAAAATGATATAAAAACATAATTTTTATGAAAGAATATTTGATTTGGATGAAAAAGGAATAGAAAAGTACAAAGTAAATCATCTGACTCAACAATGTCCCCATTTGGGGAAAGCATAACACCACATACTTAATTGAGAAAAGAACTTTCTAAAACTTGTTGTATATTTCTTTTAAGGACTCCGTATTCAGAATTATTCATTAATCCTTAACTTACCTAGTGTTTATTATCCATATGAATATGATAGTAGATATGAATTTGAAGAAAATAAATTCTCTGTTAGGATAAAATCATGCCTAAGGACCATCTTCTACCCCATAATCATTTAAGAGTTGGTTTCCTAGACCCGATTATTTGTACTTTGATTACATGAATAGTAAATATATCTAAATATTTAAAATCATATGACACATTTTTCCCTGTTTAGCATGACTCTAGTATAATAATGTCTTGGATTATTTGACACATTGACAATGTCATAGTAGTTCCCCGCTATGATGAGAACGTTGATGTGATATGAAAATATTCAAAAATATAGTTCTGTAGTTGGATGACATACTATAATGGGTCACACAATATACAGACTGTCAGGTGCGAGAACTTATAAGAAGATGAGACTTCATCTCATGATGTTTTCACATGGTAATCTCCATGATGGGAGATTATGAGAATAGATCCAACAGTAAGAATTCTGAATGTTATGGAGTCATCATGTATTCTTATCTGCGATTGTGTGTAATGACCCTTAGAATTTGAGAGTATCATTAATACGTGTCACAACTCATACACATTCATTTACTGACAAAAACTATCTTTAAGATAGTTGGCATGAAGTATGGTACTTTGGGTGTATCACGAGTGGCAAGTTATTAATTGATAAAACGGGGAAGGATTTTATCCTTTCATTTATGGATGTTGATATATTGGCCCTTTGATAGAAATTGAACCGTCATGTGAAATTCAATGGCCATGGTGTAATGATGTGTTTTTTCAGTTAGTCAAATAATGAATTTCAAGAACAAATGTTGATGAAAATATCACAAATCCTACTTCATGAGATATTGTGACAAATGGATTATATTACATTGTAATCATTCATAGGTGGATGTCTTTGTTGCGACTTTATGTTCATTCTCTTGGGTGCCTTAACTCTTTGCTAGACAGTACACTTGGTCTTTATGAAATCCCACATAATTCCAATAATAAATAATCGTAGAGGGTCCCACACTAAGTGTTTCGGGTGGTCACTATTAGATTCTATTATAATTTAATTAATGGAAGAAACATTACTTTCAATAAAATGGAATAATTTTATTCATATTATAATGATTTCAAGAACTAATTAAATATTCATTTCACTAGATTGTTGGAAGAATTTATTTATTTATTTATTTGACCATTTAATAAATATATACTTACAAGTTATTAAATATAATATTTATTTAAGAGAATAATTTATTTATTTATTTATTCAGGTGTTTAGTAAATGGAAGTGGAGTTCGAATGGACGAAGGCCCATCGAGTAGTAAAATAATTATTTGTAAGATGGTAAATAATTATTTAACTAGTTGGAACAAGTTAAAATAATAATAATTATTATATTATTTTATGACACAGAATGTTATTTATATTTCTTTTTCGTGCAAGTTAGTGAACCATAAATAATGAAGCATTATTATTTATAAAATTATGGGTTTTAATTAATGTTTTGAATGTATTAAATTATCATTATGCAATTATATATTGTAATAGAAGCCCCATGTCAATAAATAGACATGCACATCTATTGTGCTATCACCTAAGAATGAGAGATGTCTATTAGAGGACATCAGGTCATGTGTGGATCACCGCTAGAGGTATTCTTGTTTGGATCCTCACATGCTTAATGAGATAATCCAGAAGGGTCATTATGGACAATAAACATCATCAACAAACAAAATACCTAAGATCTAGGTATTATTTTCCATATGAAATTAATTAAATTAATTATAAAAATGATGTGAAAGATCCTCTCTATTGGGTTTTGTGCATCATCATTCTTTGTCTAAATATTTGATTCTATTATGTGGAGACTAGAATTCATCATCATATTGATCTCATAATAATCATTGATCATGGTAAAAATTAAAGTTAGGTGCGGGCCCAATGGTGCTTCCGCTACGCCTATAACCTACAAGTGGTATGAAGGGGAGGTTACATCATAGTTCATCATTATTTAAATATTTTTTTAGGATTTACAGATCTAATAATTTTGATGTTTCAATTAAATTTTATCATTCTACAAATAATAATCTTAGGATCTTTTCCTCCACATTAGTTTCTTGGTCACCATATTGAAATGATATTTTCTTTTAATTTTTATTAATATAAAATAGATGATCACATCCAGTGGTGAAAAAGGATCATGGACATACAACACTAGAACACAAAACATTTATCCAGTAGTAGAATCTATGTAGTCCAGGGTCAATGCACCAGGTCTTGTCCACCAATCAAAGTCGTGTCATTGGAGTTTGTCTAAGTCTTAATGATTATGTGTGTTCACTAGGAACAGATGGCATGGTTTTTCTGGATTACATGTCATGTGGCCCACTGCACATGGTGTGTAGTCCCTTTAGGTTAGGGCTAGACTCTATACCAAATACACAACATTCCAAGATAGAGATCAGGAAACACGGATACTACTTGGCATGTGACCCACTTGACAAGACATGTACTCCAACGATTTTTGAAGTACACTCACATGTTGTATCCCAGGGCGTATACTTCGGATTGACTGTGAACAATAGTAAATTTCATGTGGTTATATTTACACACAGTGTACTCATCCAAATCATTAAGATGTATTAAGATTTGATGTTTTATTATACAAACCCTTGATACATATACCATGGTATGGGTGTAAAGTTGAGGCATAACACATGATATGTTTTATATATTTTTGTGTTTAATTTAACATATTCATAATGTTCATTTATACTCATTGAGTAGTTACGAACAACAATTCACCAGGTTTCCTCCAAGGCACATGTTAGGTAAAAATATAATTTTAACAGAATTTATTTGTTTAAAATTATGATGGATTAGAATCTAGAAATAATTCAGAAAATGGTTTAAGATAAAATGACTGATTAATTAAGGATAACAATTAATTGATTCGAGCATTATTTATCTTAAACAAGAACGATTATATAATTGTATTCAACTTTTATTTATGCATAAATACCGTTTCATGTATGGAAGATCATGAGATCAAAAAATATTTTTTTTGGACCGTTACTTTAAATTAATTTATTTATATTAAATTTGATGGTCTGTGAGCCTTCTCATCATTAATATGTTGGGTCTGCGTGCCCACGATTTCTTTTATGTAAAACCCCCTTTTTATGCCTCACCATTTGAGTTAAAAAAGGAATTTGTAATGGATGGAACTCGCAAGCTAGTGGAGGTGGATCATGATGGATCAGAGGAAAAACCAATCCTAGGATATATAGTGCTGGACAAATGGAAAGCTGTAAAAATAAACCTAAAAGGTTCAAGGTGTTTCTCCCCTAGGATAGAGATAGTATAACAACTGATAGATAACCTAACCATTAGAAAAACTCGTGATCATGCCCTTTGATTTATTTTATTTATATCAGATGCACGGTTTATCATTACGGATTTGTTTTCAAGATAACATAATTAATGAGTTAAACAACCATGCATGATGAAACTAAAATAAACAAGTCTTATACGTAAATATTATCAATACATGGGTAATAATGTAAGTTAGTTTCATTTAACATTAACAAGCATGTGATAATGATAATAATAAATTCATGCATAAGTGATAAAAATACCTCAAATAAAATATTAAGTCAGACCAATACTTTCATTACATGATTAAGGGGAAAACTCAATAAAACTAAGTGTTTGACCAACCCTGATTGGGACACGTACTTTTGTATAGGAAGCTTTATGAAATTTTTTGGGTTGACTTAACCATATTACATAAAAAAGAGTATCCCTTTCTAGAGGTGGGGTAATATTAGAGGCAGGATTTGAGGAAATCCAAATTCAGGATTTTAGGATTGGGGAGTCCACTCAATAGATTAATGAGTTTAAAGCCTACATTTGACGAAGACCTACCTACCTAAATATCTTCAAAAATATTGACCAACCATTTTTGGGGTTATGTGAACGGGAATATGGATCCTTTCTACTAGAATTTCATTGAATCTGGACATTATCTGTACAATGGTGTGGGTCATTGGGACTTGATAAAATATGGTGAGACTTGATTTATCGTCAACAATAAAATTCAATCAAGAAATTAATAATGATCTACTCTATTAAATTGTAAAATAAAAATTAAAATCTCCTCAACCACACTATCCCTATAATCAATTATGGATAAATACAACATCCCCACCAACCGTAACTTCTAAGAATGGTATAGAAACCTTCAGGTTATCCTATTACATAAATGGAATTATTATATAATGTAGTTTTCATTTTCTCATATTCCTTCCAAAGAGGCGAGTGATGAGGATTTTCGGATCTGTGAGAAACATATGAATGACCTGGTCCATGTTTATTGCTTGATGCTATCATCAATGTCTAGAGAGCTCATGATGTCTGATGAAAACATAGATTCTTATCACATTCTCGAGCACCTCTGTGGTCTTTACTAGGAGAGAGAAAGAAAGTTATGGTTTGAGATCTCCAAGGCACTCTTTTAGAGTATTCTTGGACAAGGTTCCCCATATGAGCCTCATGTATTCAAGCGCATTGGCAACATTGAGCACATATAGATTATAGGGATTAACCACCCTAACGAATTGGGAACTAATATCATTCTCGCATCACTTCCTCAGAGCTTGTACATATATGTTGTTAATTTTAATATGAACAACATCGTGAAGTCTCAATCAAATTTTCTTATATTCATTCTCCATGTTGAAAAAGATATGAAGCCTTAAAAGCCTTCTATCCTTATGGAGAATAAGAGTAAAGGTAATAAATGATATTTAAGGCCAAATATTCTTCACTCCCTTACACGAAATGTTTGATCAAAGGGGTTGAAAGGGAACATGAAGCTTCTTTTTCACATCTAGCAAGAAGGGCCACTAGAATAAGAACTTCACCCAAACTATGAAGTATGGGGAAGCTTCATGTTCGTTTATTATAGAATGATATCAATATGTTTCTAAAAATTGGGTATTAGAAATAGCTTGGGGTGTACACATATGTATCCAAATACATGATCAAAATATATTCTGGAAGACTGGCCGGGTGGGTAGATCTACAACCAACCAACGGATCTAGACTCACTATTGTACCTGTTAGGGACTACAACCCCATGTTGGTAACTAGGATGATATTAGGGTTAAAGGGTATTTATTATGTTCCATATGTTACTAAAAACATTATTTATGTATGAATATTAGACACAAATGGATTTTTTATCAGGTTTGGAAATTAATGTTTCTTCTTTTACAAATATAGAATTTGTTTTGGTAGGGCACATTTGTACAATGGTATTTATGTATTGTATTACACAAATGAAGTAATGTAAATAAATAATAATGATACTTCGCATGACTCATACCACACCCAAATTTGGAATCACATGATGGGTCATGTAAATGAGAAACACTTGAAAAAGTTAAATCAAGATCTATATTTATATTATTTAAAACCTAAAACCACTTAGAATATGTCATGCATGATTTTAAGGCAAAATGTCCAAAGAACCATTTAGTGGGAAAGGTGAAATGGCTAAAGAGCTTCTTGAATTGGTTCATACTGATGTGTGTGGACCAATTCCAGTTGAAACAAGAGGAGGATACTCATACTTCATAACTTTTACTAATGATTTTAGTAGAAATGGGTATATCTAATTAATGAGGTATATGTTGGATTCTTTTGACGAGTTCAAAGAATACAATAATGATGACGAGAACCAGGTTGATAAGGCTATTAAGAAACCCTGCTCAGACCGAGGTTAAAATGTATTAATCAAGACAACATTGATTACTTACGAGAGTTTGGGAAACTATCCCAACTCACTTCTCTTTACACAACCTAGTGGAATTGTGTGAGAGGAAGGAGGAACCAAACCTTGATGGGCATGGTGAGATCAATGATGATCCATGTGAGTCTTCCATTATTTTTGTGTGGATGTGAATTACAAAAACTGAAACACATACTAAACCAAGTACCAACTAAATCGATAAATGGTATTCCATATGAGTTCTGGAGTAGAAATAAATCCTTGTTATTAAATGTACACGTGTGGTGGAAGCGATGCCTTTTTTAAGGCCTCCCCATGTATCAAAATTTCTCCCCAAAGAACAAAGTGTTCCTTTGTTGGACTACCAATGCAAGTAAGGGTATATTACCTATAAACCCCTTAGAAAAAATGTTATTGTGGAATGACACTCCATATTTCATGAGAGGGAGAACATATCTAAAAGAGATAGTGGGAGCGATATAGACTTCAATGAAGTCAAGGCTCAACGTGCATTTAACTTTTTATAGGAACAGATTCCACAAAGCCCCATGAAAGAAAGAACTGTTCTAGAGACTATAGAACTAAGTACCCGTATAATATTGGTTAGATAAATGGAATTATACTATTATCTAGTCATTGAGGATGGTGACTCATTATTATATGATAGTAATGATCCTCTAACCTACAAGGAAGTTGTTAGTGGAAAAAATGTTTCGGGAAAGAAGCCATGAACTATGAAATGGATTCCATATACAAAAACCAAGTCTAGATTTTGGAAGATCCTCTAGTTGATGATAATCTTCTTGGTTGCAAATGGTTATCCAAGAAGAATATAGACATATAAGGACAATATAGTATCTATAAAGCATAGCAGGATGAAAAAGGATTCAAGAAACATCAGGGAATTGAATAGGACAAAAAATTTCCACCAACTTCAATATAGAAATCCATCAATATTATATTTTCCATTTCTTCTTACAATGAGTATATGACTGGGAAAATGGTAGTCAAAATAACCTTCCTTAATAGGAACCTTCCAAAAGATGTTTACGGGATACACCCCAATGGTTTTATAACTCCAAAGTATGCCAATAAGGTATGCAAGTTTCAGAAAACCTTTTATAGATTAAAATAATCATCCAAGTCATGGAACATTCGTTTTGATGAATCCATAATGAAATTTGGTTTTATCAAGAATTAATGTAATCCTTGTGTATAAAAATGGTTTAGTGAGGGTGCAGTCATTTTACTTGCAGTATATGTTGATGAGATATTAATTATTGGACATGACATTCAAGTTTTACAGTCTATTAAAGCATTTTTTAATCAATTCATTTCTCTAAATGACTTGGGTGAGGTAGAATATATTATTGGGATCAAGATCCACCGTGATAGATCGAATAGATTTCTGGACCTAATTCCATGTACATACATTGATAATATACTGAAGAGATTCCGTATGGAACAATATATGAGGGAATTTTTTCTAGTGTCACATGGAATTTAAGCATTCGAAGAAAATGTTTCCTTAGAACCATGAGGAAAAAAAGACAATGTAAATAAATCTATACACATCAGAGACTGTGTTAGCCATGTATGACATGATATGAACTTGGTTGGATGTCGCCTATGCATTGAGTGTAGTAGGAAAATATCAACCTGACCAAGGTGACCGCCATTGGATGGTATTCAAAACTATCCTAAATTATCTAAGGTGTACTCATGATATGTTTCTAATTTATAGAGGACATGTGGAACTAGTCATCAGAGGATATGTATATTCCAGTTTCGAGACTGATCAAGATGACATGAAATTGAAAACCAGATACATCTTCACTTTGAACTAAGGTGTTCTGAGCTAGAAGAGCTCAAAGAAGAGTGTAGTCATATATTCTACAGTAGTGTCTATGTATATCACTGTTTTAGTTATATATAATGTATTAGTTTGGATGCGTAGCTTCGTCGAGGAGTTATATGTGATACCTAGCAGTAAAGATCCAAATCACACTATATTGTGATAATACTGCAGCGGTGGCTCATTAAAAATATTCAAGGTCACATCAGTGGATAAGGAACATACATTAAAAGTATCATATCTTGAAGCATCTTTCTTATATAGGTGATGGTGAAGTGGTTTGTATTTCCACAGAAGAAAAAGTGGCGGACCCCTTGACTAAATCCATGACATAGTAGAAACATGAGCATCATACGAGGTATAGTGGACTAAAAGTCGTAGGTAAATAGCTCTAGTACAAGTGGGAGTTTGTAAGATTGAGTAAAATAGAACCAACTATTTTTACTTTGATTATATGAATATTTAATATATTTAAATATTAAATATCTTATTACATATTTTTCATTGTTCTGCATGACTATAGTGTAATATTGTCCAAGAGTATTTGTCACATTTACAAGGTCACAATAGTTCCCCTCTATGATGAGAACCTTGAAGTGCTATGACAATACTCTTAAATATAGTTCTGTGTTTGGATGAAACACTCTAATGGGACACATAGTATACAAAACATTATGTGCGAGGACTCATAAGAAGATGAGACTTCTTCACATGAAGTTCACACTTTGTAATCTCCAAGATGGGAGATTATAAGAACAAACCCACCAGAATGAAATACATCTGTTTTGTAGTCATTGGATATTCCTATATGCAAGCATGTGTAATGATCCTTAGACTTTTATATTATCATTAATATGTGTAACGACTCAAGCACATTTATTTATTGTTGAAAACCGTCTTGCATACAATTCGCCGGAATTAGGGTATGTTCAGTTCATCACAAGTGGAATGTTAGTAATGGATAATTTGTAGAAGGATTTGTACGATCAATTTATAGAAGTTGATATCTCATCATTATTTTTGAAATAGATACATCACACAAAATTCCATGGCCCTAGTGTAATGACAAGTTTATTTCAGGTATTCAAAGATTGACATATCAAGCAAAAAGGTTGATGACACTATCAAGAAACCTACTTGAAGAGTTACTGAGACAATGTGATTATATGACAAAGTGAGAATTCCTATGTGGATGTTGTTGTTATAATGTTAATTTCTTTCCCATGGGTTCCATGAATGATTTCTGGATTGTAATCTCAGACTTTTGGAAAACCCATATAATGTTAATGAGAAATAATTATAGAGGTTCAAACAAAAAGTGTTTTTGGTGGTCTCTGTTAAATTATATTTTAATTTAATTAATGGAATAAGTAGTATTCTAAAGATAGTGGAGTAATTTTATTCAAGTTAAAATTATTTCATAAATTTAATAATTATTTATTCCCTAGATTGTAGGTAAAATATATTTATTTATTTTATTTAACATTTAATAAATATTTATTTACTAGTTTGTAAATAAAATATTTATTTAAGAGAAAAAATTATTTATTTATTTATTCAAGAGTTCAATAAATAGAAGTGGAATTAGAGCAGACTAAGGTTGGTCCAGTTATAAAATAATTATTTATAATACGAGAAATAATTATTTAACTAGTTGGAAAAAGTTAAAATAAAAATACCACTGCTATTATTTTGTGATGTGGAATTTTATTTATAATTCTATTTTGTAAAAGTTGGCGGACTATAAATAATGACACGATATAATTATTAAAATCATAGGTTTATTCTAAGGTTATGAATGAATTTAATTTCTATTATATAATTGTATATTGTAACTGTAGCAACATATTTATAAATAGACTTCCATGTCTACTATGCAATGTACAGAATTACATGCCCAGTGAATTGAGAATTGTGGAGCTAAAAAATTTCTCTCTCTAATCCTCTTCCTTCCCTTCTCATGAATGATAGAAATTTCTCACAGCTGAAGAACAGGAGATCAATAACCACAGATACAAGACATTCGCTTCACCGCGCTAGCTCCCAGAGAACGAGAGGTTTCGATCGTAGGAAATCGAAGCACGTGTGGTTCACTACTAGAGGGATTCTTTTTTGGACCTTCTCAAGTGAAATAGTCTAATTCAAAAGTGTTATTCTATAAAATCAACATCATCGAAAAAGAAAATACCAAATATCCTGGTATTCATTTCATTATGAAATTAATTAAATTAATTATAAACATGATGTGAAAGATCCTCTATAAAGGTTTCAGAATTATTCCTTATTAATCAAAATATTTGAATCTATTCCATGGCTACTAGAAATCATCATTATATTGATGCTGTAAAAACCATTGATCATGGAAAAATTAGTGTTTGGTGTTGGCCCAACCGTGATTTTGGTGTTCCAGGAACCTAGAAATAAAACATTCCCCCTTTGTATAGAAACATTTTTTGGGTAACAATTTTTCATTTTTAAGAATTTCTCAATTATATAATGAGTTATTTGTCTTAAAAAAACTTCTCCCCCCATTTTTTTCAAAAATAAAGGGGAATGTCTTAAATTTACTAAAATGTTTGATAATGGAACAATATACGAAACAATACATTGAATTAACTAAACATCCAAATAAAATTATGAAATAACATTCAACTAATTAGAATTCATAAAGATTTAGAAAAATAATATGGGGATGAATATTAATTTCATCAAATATTACAAATAATTATAATATTTTCACAAAAAATAAAAAGAGATAAAAAAATAAATTAATAGTTCTTCATCAATGTATTTATGAAATATATCAACTTCTTAAACTCTTTTCTACCGTATTATAGCTTTTCTAATCATTCATTTTGAGTCCAAATATTCTCAGTCATCTATTCTTTGTCATTCATCGGTACATTTATTTTTTCATGAAAATATTTGTATCTAGAAAACTCCATCTTCAGCTATAGAATTTTTTCCTTCAAAGTTTTTATTTCTTAAAACTGATCAAAAATTAAATCTCTAGATCATTCAAAAAACATTACTATATCAACCATGTATTTTTTAAATTGTTTATAGTATTCGGGGGATTCACTAAAAATATAACTCACGTCTTCAATTTTTCATCATATAACTTGATGTCAATAAAATCTTTATTTTACGACTTTAATATTTGATTACAAGACTTTATGTGTGTCTGAAAACATTCATGATGAGTTTTTAATTGATGTTCCATCCGAATTAATTTTTCTATTAACATCAGTATTGGATCAAATTTATTATAAAAACCATATTATATGAAATTACATCTGGATTGAAGGTTTGTAAAATTAGGGATTGTATCTTAAATACTATTAAAACCACCGAAAATATAATCCAATCCTTAAAATTAAATAGTTATAACAAAATCTCTTTTTTCAAGATGTATTCATTATGATTTGATTTGGGTAGTTCTGGTTTCCACATCCTTCCCATTTCCTTTATATTTCTTGGAATTTTTTTTCAAGATTATCAAGTTCCTTGATCTCATCATACATTTCATTTGATATGTCACATATCTCCACATCCTTATCAGTATCAACTTTTTATCATATTTAGTTATTTAATCCTTGTAAATATTGTTCTTAGATAATGAATCACCCTCTTAGTTTGACGATTATTTTTCAGAAATTATTGAATTTTATACTTTATCAATTTTGTATGGTAAATGTGATGAATATGCATCTGTTTATTTTTCAGATTGTGTTTTTACCATTTTTCATTTTTTCTCTTTATTCCAATCCTTCACATTCTATTTATCTTAATTGATTTTCTGATTCCCACAATATTCCTATTCTTCACTAATAAACTATTCAATTTCTTCTAATTAATTACCTTCTACTTCACCATTTACTTTTTCTTATTTATATTTTCCTTCTTCATCTTTATAAAATTTTTATCAATTCCTACAACATATTCATCAATTGGCATAGGAAACTCGTCGTCAAGTCGCTTTGATGACCTCAAATCACCTTCATCATTAGGTTCTGATGTAATTTCTTATGATACTGGAACTAATTCCACATCAATAACTTTTCCTTTTCAATTTAATGCAATAATGGTAATTTAAGATTGTACACATTCTGTATCTTGAAAAATGAACCATGCATCTGGGTTCACTTGATCTGTGTGGGAGGTTTGAGGAACTATATTCATGGAAACTCTATCAACTCCCTTAAAAAGAAATTTAAAATTAACAGAATTAGTGAAATTCTATTCTTTCGTTATCTTATTTTCTAATTTATATAATTTATCGACAGTAGAAATTTCCAAGGACTTTTCCTCATCCGTGAAAATTCCTATAATCAGATCTTTTTGTTTTCTTTTCAGATTTCTTCTTCCTCAACTCATCATAAAATTCATGTTGTAATTTCTTTTGATTCTTTTCATTATTTAGATGAGGATATTTAGATGTCATTTTTTTCATCTTTTAACAATTATATTATTTCTTTGACATCTTTTTCTTCGAAAGTGGAACCACCATCCTTCTCAACAAATTTCTTTGATGTTTCATCAAAGAAAAACAGCATCCAATTTATTGAATCATAACTGAAAGAAATATTCTCCCTTATTAGATTTGATTTAACAATAATTATTAAAGAAATTTGATTCAATGATGATTTCATTAATGAAATTGAGAAACATGATGATATAATAAATTATAGAAATGGTATTTACTTTATCAATTATAATGAATATGAATCCAAAAAAAATTATCTTACTTTTATTGACAATAAAATCAAATATGGAAACATCAGAAACATTTAGAATGTCACAATATCCATATATTGATATTAGAGAACATTAAATTCAATGGGATAAAACACTATTAACCATAGTATGTTGTTAAACGTTTTTGAATTTTTCATAATGATCAAAAAATGAATCTTTTTCCCTTATTCTTTTAAAATGTCCATGATCATCTGGTAATTTATAAGATAGAAAATAATATTATCCTTATGAAAATATTCATAAAAATATTGTAGGTTTCATATAATACATAATATATCCTTTTCAATATATCAAAAATACTTTATTCCCATCCATCATGAAAAAAATATTAATGTATTGAAATCACAAACAAGATCTGGATATGGAAAATCAGAATCATTTTTTTGTTTTATATAAATAAACCAGTACCGAACCTTGAAATTGTATAATATTCTTCAAAGAGGAATCATATTTTCAATAAATATCTCATTTAAATAACCATTATCTATATGAAAAACCAATTAATGTAATTTTTAGTCAATTTAATCAGATTTGTAAATGAATTTGAAAAGTTTTTGACTGGAGCATTTTAGAGGTGCAACAAGTTATGGGTAAAAAGACTAAAATATCCATTGTGGGAGATGAGGGATGTCCCTAATTATATTGGAACTTGGGTGACTGTAGTAATTCCATATCATTTTCAATGTTTTAGATGAAAAACATTCTTATTTGATTATTGGTAATCATTATAAGAAAAATTATGTAATTTTAATTCTTGAGGTATTAAAAATAGTATCATATTAATAATGAATATGATATTTGAAAAATTATAAAAAGGTAAATTTTTCATAAATATAATAATATAAAAAAACAATTATAAACTAACCATAATTAAATATTTAAAAAATTTAGATTAATATAGATGTACCATTTAGAGTGATGAGGTCTATCAGTATGAATAATCTATTTTTATTTTTAAAAAATTAAAAACTATATTATAATAGTTTTGATTACAAAATATCAGTAATAATAATAATAATAAATTTTATAAATGTTATTAGGAAATAAAATTTATAATTTTTTTTAGAAAATTAATTATAAATGTTTTATTATAAAAAAATATGATGATTTTCACATCTAAAGAATTTTTAACAAAACTGACATTGGATATTTTTATAATGTTTTCAATGGTT
Organism: Viscum album; assembly: GCA_963277665.1. Classification (NCBI taxonomy): domain Eukaryota; kingdom Viridiplantae; phylum Streptophyta; class Magnoliopsida; order Santalales; family Viscaceae; genus Viscum; species Viscum album. The sequence continues at coordinate 778,736,412 of OY728153.1, read as the reverse complement.
GTTAATAACTTCAAGAATATTGATTCCATGAAATTTATATATAAAATATGAGTCAGATAAACACATTATGAAAACCTTTTTTAATAAAATTTAAATTTTAATAGACTAAATGTTTTTGAAAAACATAAAACTTATATAAACCCCATACGGAAAGGGGTAACATAGTGTAATGAGAAGTGTAAACATGAAATATATATTAATAATTAATTTATATTGATCATTACTAAACTATAGTTAATGTATTAAAATATATATAAAGTAATAGGTTTTGTAAAAGTATTAGTACATTGATCTTGCATTTTGATGAATTATATAATTATATCTCTATTAAGTGTGTGATCTATAAGGAAATGGTGAATTTAAAATACTTTTTTTATCATGTGAGCGATGTTATATATTTTTTATTATATCAATGGAACTTTTTTTATGAAATTGTAATTAAGTTTTTGTAAAACTCATTCCATAATCTGTGATTTTGTGTTGCATCTAAAACAATTGATCACAACAACTTTTAACTGCAACAAATTCAGCTTCATCAATGGAAAGTGATTATATGTGTTGTTTCAAAAGAGACCATGAAAACAAATAATCTACTATTAATTTACATGTTTCTTATGTAAATTTTATACCCATTCCCTAAACAAAAAACAAATATTTGAAAAAATTTAGTTTAAAAACATTTTCAGAAGAACAAAAAATTCTAAATCAATAGTTCCCTTACGATAACAAAAAATTAGTTTACAGTTTTTAATGGGATTCATTTGGATTTACTTGATATCACACACATAAGAATATAGATAACATTAAATTTTGGTGACTAAATGTTATTTAAGGTAAATATACTACCATAACTATAATTGTATTTTGATCATATGGTTGTCCTTCTTTATCAAGATCAAGGGAATTTGAGGTATCGATGAGAGTAGGAATATTTTTAGTATTATTATATCCAAAATTGTTAAAAATATATTTTAAATACATTTGTTGAGATATAAAATTTATTTCTGGTTATTATGAATTTTGAAAAAAAATAAAAAAACTAACTCACCCATTATACTCATTTCGAACTCAAATTTTCTAAGATATTAAAATTAATCTATTAAATATTGTTGAGTTGAGAAAAATATGAATTCATAAAAATAAATTCGTACGATCATTATTTTTTAATAACTTATTTTATTAAATTTTCTGGATCTTTATCTCTATTAAAAAATATGTTTTATAACAAAAATGTCGTTGATCTATCATACTAGGAACAAGGAACTTGTTTAAGTCCATATAATTCTATGGTATTTTTATGAATTTATTTAGGTTGTTTTGAATTTTCAACAAAAACCTCATTATAAACACAACAATTAATAAAGGCACACTTCACATCGATTTGAAATGGACTAAAATTAAAGAATACAACAAAGGTTATTAGAATACAAATAACTTCAAGACTAGATATCAATGCAATGGATTTTTCTTAGACTTTCACGTCTTTTTGATTATAGAATTTTTAAAAATTCGATCATTATTTTTAATAACAATTCTATTTTCATCACATTTGATTCTAAAACCCCATTTCTATCAAATTATAGAATTTTCTCCAGGGTTTGCAACCAGTGAAAATACATTATCAATCAGAAATTCATTGATACCATATTCCATTTCTTTAAACAAATCCTCATCACCCAAAGCCTCATTAGTATTCTTAGGTTAAAATTGAGAAAGTAAATCTATTTTTCAATTTCATTCCTTAAGGAACTTCTTTTCCAAATTGGTTGATCTATATCCAAAATGATACTCTCATTAGGATGGTTCTATAGAAATAATTGACATTATGGAATTTGAAAAGTTTTTTCTTCAATGTAATAATCAAAATATTCCCAATAAATAACATCATAATCAATTTATTCCAATAAATACTTATGAGAGTATGTTTCTAACATGGGTTGAAAATCAGTTTTTGAAATCTCTTCTGATGATTTTGGTTTGGGCTCTTTGAATGAAAATGGGTATGTTTCATCAAACATAACACATTCTTTTTCTTCAATGTAATGTAATTTTTATTAAAAAAAACTATATCTCTTAGAGGTAGTGTAATACCCAAGAAATATTTCGTCATCAAATTTTGGTGTAATTGTTTTGTAATTTATCTTTAGTATTCAAAAAGAAATCATTAAAACAAAATACTATGAAGTATTAATATTTTGGTTTTATATTTGTCCCTAACTCAAAAAGGCTTTTTTATGAAATAGTCTAATTAAAAAACAATTTATTTTATATCAGGAAGTACTAACCTATTTAGTCTATTTTTTTGCAGTTTAGTATTCACTCAAAAAAGGATCTAGTTATTTCTTGAAGAATTCTATCTATTCTTTCAACTATACAATTTTTCGGGGGTGTTCGTAGAGATAAACATTTATATTCTATACCATTCTTACTATAAAAAAGGTTCAAAATCAAAATTTACAAATTATTCTCCATGATCTCATTGAATAGTTATCAAGGGAAGGTTTTTATCAATTTTAACGTGGCTACAAAAGTTTATAAAAACCTAACAGCTTATGATTTCTTTGTGAGGAAATAAACCCATGAATATCAAGTTTAATCATCTATCATGATATATACAATGAATTCTCAACAAATAATTCCAGTTTTTATGAATCAATTAGTCAATGTTCACTAAATATAACACATTATAAGTTAAAAATTCACTAATAGACTTAACTCGTGACTTATGTTACTTACCATATTTCCAAGCATCATGGACATTTGAAAAATATAATTTACGTTCTATTAGATCACTAAAAATTATTTTCTTAGTAAACATATAAAGGTTACATAGATTATATTATCCTATCCTTTTATACCGTAAATGTGATCAATTTTCCATTTCACTATAGAAATGTATGTCATGGATAATAATATCTTCTATGTTAATAGTGTAACCATTCTCAGGCCGATTGGAACAAAGAAAAAATTAATCCTTCAAAAAATGTACTAAAAACCTATGATTTATAATTTTCACAAGGTAACCTTCATCCCATTATTTAATTATTCTTATATGGTTGTTCTAACATTCTATAAAAAAATTCATTTTAAATTAAGGCTTTACCAAGAAGAAAAATATTATATATACTAATAATCTCTAATTGAGAATTATCTCCTAAAGTTAGTTTCCAACCTTTCATGTTGATAATATTTTCAAAAAGTCACTATTACCAAAAATATTCCTAGAACATACAATATCTATATACCATGTATTTCTATTGATGGTATATTATTTGTTTTTCTTAAAATAAAAAAACAAACTTTCGATACCCAAACATTCTGGGGTTCGATAATGTTAGAATAAAAAATATTAGAAATCCACATTTTTATGAAAATAAAATATTGTTAAATCCAAAGGATTAATATATTTTTAATGAAAAATTATTTTTATGATGTCTAGTACCTTCACACGTGGTGAAAATGGTGGTCTTTTCGGAATAAGGAAATTGATACTAAAAACTAATATTTTATAGGTATAATCCATTCTAAAACCATTACATTGAGATAGAATATTTTAATAAATTTTATAAAAACATTCCTTTCTAGGGGTATTGTTTAAAAAAATATTTCATAGACTTGATATTTCAGATTTAAGTTTACCAACTAAATCTTTATCCTTAAAAGGGCATGTTTTATAATTATGTTTAGTTTCTCAAACATTTTTATCAAAAACTAATTTTTCAAAATCATTTTAAATAATATTATTTTCAAAATTAGTCTTATAAATATATATTTAGAAATAAATGATATTTTATTTGTTAAAACATCAACTCTTGAATAATGTATGGGAGTATTTTCTTTACAATTATCCAGTTTTTTTAAAACTTTTATAGTTTACTTTTCTAAATTTTTATCAAAATTAGAAACATCAACATAGGATGGTAAAGTATTATCATCACTCGATAATGAAATTTCTTCATATTAAAATTTTGAATCTTTATCATCAGGATATTTTTCATTAAGATAAATATTTTTAATATTCTCACCTCTTAATACCTTTACCATGAAAAAATAATTTTATTGTGGTACATTAGAAAAAAACCTAAAATAATTTATATAAACATACATTATTAGATGAATTTTCACTTAAATCACCTCCATCAACACTCCAAGTGATAAAAACCTTTAAAACCATCAATACCTTTGATTTTTAATATCTATTGTCATTCATTTTTAAATTTTTAACTTTCAAAAGTATTCTCTTCATATTTGGACAATCTAGTATGATATTCCCAACATTCTTGTATTCATAACAAGTACAATAATATTATTTTCCCTTAAATCCTTATTACCATTATTATATCAAATTTTAAAATATTTATTACCCAAAATATTAATCATAATTCTAGAGATATTTTTTTATTCATTTTTATAATTGTTTAAAGTACAAGAATTTTATTGAGAAATAACACTGTATTTTTTTGAATATTTAACAACATTCTTAGAATATTAAACTTTAGGAGGTAAGGTAGTAGTGGAAAAATAAACTCTTCCATTTTTTCATTTTTTATGTCTGAACATCTCTTTTTAATATTTTTTTATACTACATAACTGTACTAATAAAATAATAAAATGTAAGATTTATTAAGTTTCTTGTATCATAAACTGCTGTTCTATTTGATACACATTCATTAGGCATGATGTCAATAATTTTTTCAATAAGGACTTTGTCACAAAGATATTTTTTCTACAATAGATTGTAAACTGCTAATAATAGTAATAAAATTTTTATGTGTCTTCACAATAGATTCTCCTGGTATGAATTATAAATAATTTTTTTTATTCTGTTCACATAGATATTTTAGTTTCATAAAACTTTGATGTTCTAAAATGAGTTATTTCAAGATTTTCCAAAATATTTTTTTCATCTTCACAAGGTAATATTCTACTACTAATTCTTTTTTTAATAGAACATAACAAAGCATTATTTAATCTATAATTTACCTAATATTCATAATTATGTTGATTTTTAAATTTAGTAACATCCTTATTGGGAATCTTATAATTTCCAGAAAACATAAAAAATTGTCAAATCCTATGTTGATAAAAAAAAAATTTCTTCCTATCCCTCTATTACTCATAATCAGAAAAATAAAGAATTGATGGTCAGTTGGGATTCATAATTTCCATGGATCCAAAAACTATTCCTTCCATATTAATAGAAATAATTTATTTACTAAAATAATATTATTATATCAAATTTTAAAAATATAATTTTTATGTCAAAACATTAAAGAACATAGATATGATAAAATAAGTAAAACCCAAAAAACAAATATAATTGATGGGTAAGAAAATTAATAAACTTTATTTAGTTGGATTTGATACCAATTGTATGATCATATTATATAAGTTTTATAGCTTGTTGATGATATTAGTAAATTAGGGGGTGACTTATAGTTTATAAAATAATAGTTAAAATGAAATAAACAAAACAAACAAAAAATCCTTTTTAAGTAAAATGTTGCACTTCGCCCTCAGTCCGAGGAATAATTTCCCAAAATCTTAATAATATATGATACGATTAAATAAGATTAAATAATTGGTATATTAATGCGTTCGATTAATTGGTGTATGAATCGTAAACAAAGTTAATACAATAATACAAATATAATATAGTATGCTGAATATGATAATTATCTTTATTATTTAATATGAATTGTGGAAAATAAACATATAAGATGCAAAATATATATATAATAAAGTAATAATGACTTTTAGCTATTAAATAAATAATCTATGTTACCCCTAAGAGTAGGGTATTCACTAACCCTAGCTAAAGGTATACCATGATTTACAATTATAAGAATGTTTTTCTTTCCATACAATGAAATCCTTCGATACGCGGATTGGAATCTCAGTATTACAATATCTAGAATCCTTTGACATGATGATCTGAATCTTTATCGACCAAGGTATATTATCCATCGATCTGATGAATAGGATTCCCGGTCTTCCTATTTTCGAAATCCCTCAATCAATACGATGATCAAACAAAATTTAACATTAAAAAGATGTTCTAAATGGAACAATCTATGATCTTGATAATTAGTGAAGGTGTTTTCCTTGTTAAATGTTTTGTTTACACTATATAATATGGAAAATGAGTGTTTTAGGAGTGTTTGTTGAGTTATGTAAGTGTTTAAGGGGTGTGCGACATGAAAATAAGAGAAAAGTGGACCACAATGCATATCACATGGTTGGTGCATAGTTATTGTAAACTGTGTGCCTCAATCAATAATCCATGTGGAAGGTAAACCATTTTGGATAGAGGGATAGTGCATGATTACCACATGGTCTTCTAAAACATTCAAGTTCCCCTATAAAACAGTGAGGCATTTTTCTTCTTGTATAAATGGAACCACACAGTTGTCAAATTGTTTGTAAACTGTGCAGACAAACCATACTACCCTTAAAAATTGGTAAATTCTGATTATTTCCTTACCGATCTATTTAATTATCCATTTTATTCACCATATTATATTAAATTATCTTCGGTGATGAATTGAACCCTCAAATACTTATAATATGCAGTTCTCTTTCTATGTATAGGTTTTGGGAGCATGTTTAGGTTTAAATCAATGATCTGGGTGAGTCAAATATTCGTATTTTTTATATTTTCTCAATTATGGCTAGTAGAATTTATTTTCTTCATCTTAAATCATAAAACATTCACTGTTCTGTTTATTTTAGGATTGGTCTTAATAAGGTGTTTAATTTTTAATTGAATTTGGATATTTTGAAATCATTTAACAACTACCATGAGGTAGGTGGTCTTAAATATGATTCCCACAGTCTTGATGTGTTATATGTATATGTTGTTGTTTTTCTCAATCTTATATTGAATCTATAAGTATTAGGTTACAATAAGAGATTTGGGCTACATATTTAAGTGCAATAAACCTCACAGACGCTATTGGGTTTGTCAATGATGTGATACTGAATCTAGGGCTTTGAGTGGGGTAAACCACACCCTTTTAATTGGTGAAAAAACATGTAAACCATGAGATAGCGGTATTATGAGAATGAATGGGTAATGATAATAAAATTGATATGTAGGTAATGTTAATGGATATATTGAAAAAATTTATAAGTTCAATTTTGTAAATGATTGAAGGGATATGAAATTATTTGGTGGTACATTTGGGACACTGACCATATTTTTGATTTATTTATGAAAATTCATTTTTGAAATGAGAATTTTTTTGAAAGGAGGTTTTAACATCAAACTATTTCTAAAAGGTATTTTCTAAAATATTTAAAATGGTTTTTGAAATATGAAAAAATTCCCCTTTTGTTGAAATGGTTTAATGGATGTCTTGAGTGGCTGATAATAGAAACAACCCTTGGGGAATGTTTTTGTTATTCAAAATGGGAAAACCCATGTTTTAAAGAAATGTTGAAAATTATTTCAATGAGTATTTCAAGATATATTTATTTCCATAATGTAGTTTACAGAGGTCCTATGGGAACATGGAAATTTAAGGGATGTAAGGGTTCGTGATATGAACCCCTAACAATTAAGTTGGCATGTTAACATTATTATGAAATGAACTAATTGATTAATGGGATTAGATGATGATATATCATAAGTGGGTGTTTTTAATGATGTAAAAATGGGTTAAATGGGATTAATGATAATGTGAACATTGGATTTTGAACTATACATGAAATGAATTAGTGTTTAATAAATGGGAAATGATGAATTAGTTATGTCAATTAACATTTGGAAATTGTTTAACACGTTAAATTGGATTGTTTATTATGAATAGTGAATATGATTAATGAGATTAGGAATAAGGAATGTGATTTGGGAAAAATAGTTATGTAATATAAATTTAAAATGCAGTAATGGGTTATGGAATAATATTAATTCCCATGTTGATGGTTATCGATTATGATTGTTATTTATTTTGGCTGTGTTCTGTTGAGAAATAGTTATTTTGGTTAATCGTTAAAGAAGTATGTACACATGGAATAATTGTGTGGGGTATTAACCTGGGGTTCTATGACCATGGTTCAAGTTAGATTGAGTCTCTATTCTCCACCACATAATGCATGAGTTAGAAAAAAGGAATGTAGACCTATTACACTAATGGTTTCATTCCACCCAGACTGAGACTTCATGATGAGGATAATGGTTTGGTGTGTTATTTTAGTGTTTGTGAGATAGGTATTTGGTTTATTCTCTTATCCATTGTAATTAACTAGGTTGGGCCATAATGTACATGTTATAAATATCTATCCCATGGGTCATGAGATTAAAATGAATTTAGTAATAAAGATAGAATAAGGGGTGAAATGGAAAAAATGATTAAAATATATTAAATGAATATTATATAATTAACTGAATTTTCTCATCATTTCCCTACTAGTCTACTTCACATGAAACTTGCATACACTTTTGTACATACTTTCTATTTCTTTAGACACTACTGGTGGTGGCCTACTGAGTTGTAATCACACCCTTCATAGGATTCCATGGATCATGGGTATATAAGTAGATGATATCTATTTTTAGGTACATGTTCAGTGAAGGGAACTAGATATTGTTATGCTTGAGATGATGGGTTGGTGCATGGGGTCCATGAATGGGTTGGAACTCTAGTCTGGGTCTAGATTCTCTTTTTGGTTCTAGTCCTACTTTATATTGTATGAATTTTTGGAATATAGGTTATTTACTTGATATTGTCCTAACATGTGTACTTTGTTACTAATTGATTTTGGTTGCATGCTATCAATTTATTGTTCTTTTGGTTGGTTATATATTTATGTAACTTTGATTGTGGATTCACTCTGATAAGTTGGTATAGTGTCCCCATATTACTCTATGTACATGCACTACTATTTAGAAGCCTCTATCTAATGGGTCGGTATACATTATTTCATGTGACTACCCATATCGGGGTACTAGTTATAGTTACTCATGGGCCGGGGAGGTTGAAATGTGGTATTAGAGAATGTAGTTATTTGTTTTACTATTTGGGAATGGTATATAAGAGACTAGGATCTTGTCAGGACTTGGTGATAAATCATGACTGGGTGCTTGTGGCCCCATATAACGAAGGAAAATCCTTGTTTCCAGGTGTGAGAAAATGATGTTCTATTTTTTTATAGTTGTCTTATATTTCCAACTCTGGTGGCATACATAGATGTGATGTTATTGATTTATGTAGTTTCATCTCTTGGACCGGTGTGAAAAAAGAGGGTGTGTGGCTTCATGTAACATTATAGGAACAATATAAATATATATATATTATCTGTATATTTCTTGTGATTTACATGTCGATGACATAATGATGAACCAAAGTGGTATAGAAAGTAATGGTTAATAAAATAATGGGTGTTGAAAATTTGATTAAAAAGGGTTTTGAGAAATGTAAATCCTTGAATTTGTAAAGAGGAAATGTTTTGAAGTGAAACTGTGAATAAAATTGATGTTTTTGAAATGTTTGGTTAACAAAATGATTTTTGAAATTGTATGTGCTTGGGTTTTGAAAATGAATTATTTTGAAAAGTAAAATCATTGGATGAAATGGTAAGTTCTAATTAATAAGGGAAATGGGAAAATAATTGATATTTTAGGGACATTGTTTTTTTGTTATTCCTTGTCTTTTTTAGACCCTGATGTACGTGTGGTTTGAGGAGTGTGAGTGACTTAGTGTTGAGATAAAATATTGCGGGATGTGAGATATTTTTGATTTGGGTGTGCCTTTTAATGGGGTGTTTTTTATTTCACTCTTGGCAAGATTGTGACCGTAATGTTATACAATGGTGTTTTTTAATGTGAATATTGAAACTCTTAGGGATTGTTTCTTTGAGAGTTGTGTTTAGGACTATATACTGGGTGTTTGTTCATGGTACCAATGTACGTGTGCGAGTATTATTGGTGTGGGATGTAGAGTAATTGGTTATTGGAGTATTTGAAGCAATGTGCTTGGAAAATGGGTTGGATTACCATCATATGATGCCAGATGATTGAGGGGTGGTGTGTATAGATTATAGAGAGATGCAATGACCTTTGCTTAGTGTGTATCCTGTTAAGAAGTTTCTATCGAGGGGAACATGATAATGACCTATTATAGGGAGGTCGAGCAAGGTGTTGGCTCTATTGGGTGTGTGTTGCACATGTAGACGTTTGAACATTAGTAGTGGTATGCATAGACTGTATCCTATTTCAGGATTAATCTAGTGGGATATGTGGAAAGGTCAATGGTAAAGGGATATGTGAATTTTGTCGTGTGTATGATTTAAGAACCTTGATAAATCAAGGGTATCCTTGAGGGATGTTGACCTAGTGTTGCAGGTGACATAGAATATGAATAAAATGTCGTTTCTTCATTAATGAAATTGATGCATGGTGGGTGACACTGGGATTTGGTAAAAGTGCATAGTTATCCCATAGAGTCACCTCATGGAAGAACAGTGGTGCTTACATTTGGTTGTAATAGTAGTTGTGAAGGGTAGGATTGTTGAGATTCCTGAACCTAGGGATTTTTTGGGTAAAGATAAATAAGGAAATGTCTTTTGATAATAGATTGAGATATGTACGAATCATGCTAGCTAAAAATGGGTTTCTTATTTGGTCGTAGGAGAGTACAAGACCAAGATAGATTTGATGAGTATCCTGTGGTAGTAAAGTGTTAGAGATATATATTATCATTTGGATATGAGCCCAGGTGGGATGGAGGTAAGAGTACATGCTTTCCATGACATCTATGTGGGGAGGCCCTGGTAGTATGAGAAACCAGTTGGTTTTTGACCAGTTGAATGGATCGTTGAATATCTATTATGATTAATAGGATTTTAAGAGAATAACTTGAGTAAGATTATAATAACGGTTTCAAAAGGTAATGGTGGGTCACAAACACTTGGTAGAGGGTCATGATGTGGATGTGAGTTTGGTTGGAAACACCATTTGGGTTGTGGTGTTCTAGTGTGGACAAGACATCAATAGGAAAGGAATCTTGATACCATCGATAGGTTGAGGTTTCCCCTTATATAAAAAGATATGATATTGTTGAATAGCTATGGTGGTTTTCATCAATGACTTAATTGAGTAATTTCAACCAGTTATGATCATGCTCAATATCTTGATATTTTTTGGGGAGTTGAGAAAGCTATGGCTTTATGCCAGGAAGATTGAGAATATATTGGTAAGATATGAACTCCCTATAGGATATGGTAATGAACCACAATGTGTGTGGGGTATGTATAGTGGGAGAGTATACCATAAATCAGTTATGAGAGAGGTCCTATGCATGGACCATATACTGAAAAATTCTATTGGTGATGCTTTCGGATGCTGAGAATGAGTAGCGGGTAACATTTGTTTTGTTTTTGTAAGAAAGGCTTCACAACCAAATTCAAGTTCAAGGATTATCTTGTGATCTATGAATGAGATTCGGTGGTTTAAAAGGATTTTGAAAAACCATGATAATGATAGTCCAATGGTGGGGAGCATCATGTGAAGTCAGGGATGTGTGGAAAATGATTTGAAGTGGATGTGGCGGCATTGAGATGCCAATGAAAAACCATTTAAGTGTATGTTCATGTCAGACTTGGGTGTGTTGGTCAGTTGGGACAAGCACTAACTATAGGCTCTAGAAAGATTTAAATATAATCAAAGTGGTCACATCAGATATGTGTTGAGGGTTGCAGAATAGAGCTAAAATAGTTTAATGATAAGTGACGGCTGAGAAAGTGGTTTATTATCAAACGTTAGGGATGACATTGGTAGGTGTGTGAAAATGATGGTGGTATGTCTCATGTAAAAAGGTGTCAAATCCATGTAAAGTGGGAATGTACCCATAGTGGATGTTAGGAATCAATTTAATTTATTGATAGAGGGAAATAAATGTGGTGGGCTATGATCCACCATTGGAATATTTTTGAAGGAAATGTGTGTTTCGGTATATGGGATGGGTTGTGAGGGAGAACTAAGTTACACTCAAATGAATATAAATAATCGTGGTGTCCAATCTAGGCGGTCTCAATGAGAGGGATGAATTGTAATGTGGGAATGTTCTCTTTTGGATGTTCTAGTGCAGAGAGTTGGGAAACTCACCATATAAGTTTTGAGTTTCATTTTTGTGCATTAGTTTTGTTGTTGGAACTTTCTTGAATATTGACTGGTTGAGTACCTCTAGATGAAGAGTATATTTGTGTTATTATATTTGAATGGTTGAGAATTAATAATATTATTATTACATTAGTTGTAGATCATGTTAGTTTGTTAAATTTGGATGAAATTGAGACATTTACTCCATTGATGTCGGGCTTGGATCACCTTTAGTGCTTTGAAATAATTTGGGGGAGATGGGAACATGTTTTTAATGTGGACAAAACCTAGAGTATACCAGTTGGTTATTCTAAGATAATATAGTTCCTAGCCATTATCCTTCGGTGTGGTGGTTAATTGGTTTAAAACGGACATCCCTGTTGTGCTTTGAGTTGGTAATGGTGACATGAGGTGAATGTTTCTTCAAGGATAATCTGATTGTGAGCATGGAACATGGTGAGTGAAATTCTCTCATGATAAGAATTTTTCCTTTAGCTGAGCATAGTCATGAAACTATTGAGTTCTGGAAAAAACTAAGAAGGTGATGGTGGAATGTTTTGTCCATTTTCTATCCATTTTGGTCATGATGTCTTGGAAATTCTCAGGGTGGTGCTTGAGGATGATCCAATATAAGGCGTGGAGGTAGTAAGATCTCAATATTTAGTAAAGTTGTGGCCTTGTTATATTATTTTTATAAACTCTATTTTATGATTAATTATTTTTTTGAGTGTTTGAGGTTCTTTGGAATTGTTTCAAGGGAACGAGACCCAAAAAGAGGAGAAAAGTGGAAAACAATTAAAAGCGTACTGTTGGTGTACGGTTAGTGTAAACCAAGTGCCTAGCCTAAGAAAATGTGTTGTATGGGAACCATTTTGGATAGAGGCATAAGACACTATTACCACATGATTTTCCAAACCATGTTGGTTCCTCTAAGAACCCTTGTGGCATGTCTCCTTGTGGAAAGAGGGAACCACATGATTGGGGCACGGTTTGTAAACTGTGTTAAAAACCATGAGACCCACAAAAGGTGGTAAATTACTATTTTTACATACCAACATATTTATTTGTCCACAGATATTTTACCATTTTCATCCTCCAATATCTTGTTTGATGAACCAAACCACCCAAATATTCCATGATTTGATTTCCTTTCGGTTATTTTGGTTCTTGGAGCATGTTTGGGTGAGAATAAAAGATATAGGTGAGTCTATCGCTCCTCTTTTTTCAATTTTTCAGATTAGAGCATGTAGAATCTCTTATATTCTTAATAAAATATAAAAAATAACTTATTCAGTGGATTTAAGGTTTGGTGTATGCAGCTGTTTGAGTTCTAATCAATGGTGAGGATTAAGAAAGTGTTCGATAACATCCATGAGGTAGGTGGTCTTAATGATTTCCACACAGTCTCGAAGGGTTATATGTGCATGTAGTTTTTATATTTCACCAATATGTTGTGGCTTAATCTCATGGGATGCATAAATGGATTTTAATCTTATATTAAGATGTCATAACCTTCACAAACAACATTGGGTTTGTCAATAATGGGAGACTAGACCTAGGGCTACCCATGGGGTAAACCAACTTCTTGTAATTAATGAAAAATATAATAAAACATGAGATATGGGTATTATGAGATATCATGAGCTATGAAAATAAAATTGATGAATGTGTTAATATAATGGATTGATTGAAACAATTTATATGTTTAATTTTATAAATGATTGATGAGTTTGAAATGAGTTTTATGGTACATTTGGGGCCATGGAATATTTTTTTAGATTTATTGATTAAAAATTATGTTTGAATGTGAGAAATATGTTGATATGAGGTTTTGAACTCAAAGTGTTTCAAAAGGATATTTAATAAACGATTTAAAATGGTTCTTGAAATGGTAACATGGTACCCTTTTTTGAAAATGGTACAATGGTTGTCTTGAGTTGTTGAAAATGGAAATAAATGACTTAGGGAATGTTTTATTTTTTTAAAAGGGGAAATCATTTGTTAATTGTGTATTAAATGTGATTTACAACAGTATATTGAGATTTATTTATTTCCATGATATAGTTAATAAAGTTATAATGGGACCATGGATATTTAATGGATGTAAGGGTTAGTGAGATAGAACCCATAACAACTATGTTGGAAAGTTAGCATGATTAAGAAGTGAAATAATTGATGAATGAGATAAGTTAATGATATATCGTATGGGTTGTTTGTTATGATGAGAAAATTGGTTAAAAGGGATTAATTTGAATGTGCCCAATGCATTATGAATTGAACTTGAAAATAATATGTTGTTAATACCTGGAGAATGATTAATGGGATAAGTTAATTAACATATAGAAATTATTAAATATGTTAAATGGGATAATTTATGGTGACTAGTGAAAATTCTTAATGGGATTATAAATAAAGAATGGGAATTGGGCTTTATGGATATTTGATATAAATGGAAAATGTGTTATTGGGTTATAGAAAAATATTTATTCTTATGTTAATGGTTGTGGATTGTGATTTCTATTTTTATTGGTTGTGTTTTGGTAGAGAAATGGTATATGTGGTAAATGATTAAAGAAGCATGTGCACATGGATTGGTAGTGTGGGGTATTTACATGAGGTTCTATTCCAATGGCACAAGTTAGACATAGGCTCTAAATTTTGACAAATAATATATGGGCTAGAGAAATATGGTTTGGGATCTATTCACCCAGTAGTTTAATTCCACTCAGAAAGAGGCTTTGAGTTGAGGATAATGTGATGTTTTGATATGGTTACCTCTAGTGAGATAAAGAATTGGTTTGTTCCTGTATGAATTGAAATTGACCATATTGATCCACAATGTTAATGATGTAAATCTATAACCAATGGAACATGAGATAAAAAATGAATTTAGGAATGAAGATATCCTAAGGGGTGAAGTGGAAAAAAGAATTATATTTCATAAATTAATATTAGAGAATTACATAAATGTTATCCTCATTTCCTTATTTTTTTTTATTTCACATGATACATGCATACACATTTTATAGGCTGGATATTTATTTAGACATTGTAGGAGGTCACCAACTGAGTTGTACTCACACATTGCTAGGGCTGCTATGGAATGTGGGTGCCTGAGAAAATGCTACTTGGTTTAAGATATTGTTTCAGTTCAATGACCTAGATTTTGGTTTTTCTTACTATTACGGCTTGGACCATAGAGGTTAAAATGGGGGTGGGACTTAAGTCTAGGTCTAGTGTCTTTTTTTTGTTTCTGGACGTGGTTTATATTTTATGAATTCTTGCAATGTATGTTATTCACTATATTTTTTCTTACCATGTGTACTTGGTTAACTTATTTGTTTTGGTTTCATGTTTTACATTTATTATTCCTATGGTTTTATTAACTAATTATGTTACTTTTGTTTTTTCTTTACTATGATAATCAAGAATAATCACCCAATATTACTCTTTGTAATCGTACTGCCATTCGACAGCCTCTGGTTTACATGGAGGCATGGATATGGTCAAGTGATGACCCATCTCGGTGCACCTGTTATAGTTGCTTTAGGGTCAGGGATGTTAAAGTAAAACATAAAATATTTTCTTATAATGCCAATATCTAAATAATTACAAGAGACAAAGAAAAATATGTTCACACTATGAAATCATTAAAAAATCAAGAGATAATGTTACCAGTAGTGAGAAGAAACTTTCATCTTCAAACTCATAAAATGATTGGATATTTACCAGAAACCTATCTAATGGTTCTATGGATCTCCCGAAGATCATATTTCTTTGATTTTTTCACAATGAATTAGGCACCTAGTTCTTGATAGCTCATAATGATCTGGTATAACTAATATCCCGAAGTTGTATTGATTTATACTCGTAAATTTTAAATGATGTTTCTTAAATTATACTTAAATCATCTAAATATGATTATATACTAATGTGAATTTAATGGAATTCCATAAAATTGTCATTATGATAATCTTATTGAGGGTTAGAGCAATTTTTATCAATACTAGTATCCTTATAATAGTTAAGGCATTATCAGTATGAAAGACAGAACCAGAAGCTTAATGATAGTTCTAATAAAGGTGAGTGTGATTTTTTCATACTCATACTAAGTATGATAATTATAATTAAAAATTTATTGTTTATAATTGTAATACTTTAGAAAATATTCTATGTATGGTATAACAGAGTTTTTTATAAAATACAATATAAATCACATTGGGCCTAAAAATTTAGTAAAAAAATTTTAGGAAATAATTTTTTATTTCCCAAAAAAAGATTGAAAAAAAAACAAAGTAAATATTCTGAATCGACAGCCCCATAGTTTGTCAAACCAAGCACCCAAGGCTGCATGAATATGTAAGGTAATTATATAAATTTGTAGAGGTAGGTCACATTGTCTACACAAAGTTTTTCTAACCATGCACTAGCCACTTGAGGTGTGGGTTCCTCAAGAGAGTGTAACCTCATGGTTGGAATACGGTTTTAAAAATCATGTGGCCAAAAAATTTGGATCATTTAAATGAAAAATGGTTGTTTTTTCCTCCTCCCTTAAATGGGATTTTCCCCATTTTTCTCCAACTTTTATCTAAGAGGCCACCCACATGTTCACCCTTCCTGTTCCTCTTCACATGATTGTTCTCACTCATTCATGCTTTGGTTCATGCATTGTATGGTGCTTTTCAAGAATATTGGTAATTCTTAGACTCCCCATTACTCTTTTATTCATTTATCTCACTATACTTAATGCTAAGTCCATGAAAGTTAATTTACCATATTTTTATGGATTTTATTGAATTATTTAATTTCTCTCATTTTAGCTTGAATGAAGGATTGATATTGGATGAGGGAATAGTTCTAAACACAAGTAGGTGGTCTATATTCCCTTATCTTTAATTTTCATCATTTATAAAATATTGTAATTATTTAGGCTGCTATAATTTTCACATGAGTCTCATAAATCATGAAATACCTTAAATTAAATTTCTAGACCATGAGATATATACCATCGTAAAACCATTTCATAAATAGAAGTCATGGATCTATTTAAAACAATATTTAAATTGGGTTCATTTTAATGTTAATAGTTTATCATTTCATGCATGCATTTGATAAACCATTGGGTGTTTGAGACATGGTGTTTTCTAATGAATCATTCCAATGATGTTAATAAATTGTTCAAGATATGTATTTGAAAAGTCAAGAAAACACTTGGACATGAAAAGATATTAAATATGATTTAGTACTGTTAAATGGATCCTTGGAATATATATATATTAAAATTTTAAAAGGTCTGGTTAAACCATTGAGACGTTTTAGGATTCCTTCTAATTCCTCGAGTTAGACACAATTTTTAGTTTATATGTTATATAGAATTAAAGGATGTATGTAAATGTAATATCTAGATTCCATGGACAATCTATATTATTAAAAGGAATATAACTATTAGAAATCTGACCAACCACCTTTGAGGTGCGATGTCCTATTGAAAAAAGTAGAAAACCAAATGTAGCTAATTGAAATTATAAATGGAATGGACCAACCCATGGACATCATACTTTATAAAATTAAATGGACCAAATTGTATTAATGGAAATTAATATATCATTCTTTATATCATGGAATATTTATGTTATAACATTATGATTCATGGTCATGGCATAACTGGGCATGGAGTCCCTTATATTAGGAAACATTGTCAGGGTTTCTTTAGGAATGTAGTCCATTTTATAATGATACTCAGGCATGGAGTCCAAGGGTGTGGAAACCCTTATATGAAGATAATAATACACGGTTTCCTTGGCATGACATTCCATATATAATGATAATTGGGAATATATCCTATTAGATTATGAGACTCATGTATGAAATCCATTATATTATAATTCATTGGTATGGAATCTGGATGAACACTTTTCATGGGGCATGGAAATAGAATATTTTTTATTACATAAGTATATATTAGTGGATAACCCTTGGTAGTCTCCAAATATATGTGAACACAATATAGTTTTCCGCTTTTTAGTTAGAGTAAAAATATATATTGTTCGGAATTTTTTGATTTTGAATAAACGAAATCAATAATAATATTATTCAAATGAAATTACAAATTCTATTTATTGAGAATAATGATATGATAATGGTGATTATTTTGCGGCAAGATTTCTATTTTCAATTCTATACTTATTTTATTTTATTCAATATTTACATGTTATGTTTCTTCAATGGAGATTCCACAATTATTTCCTATCACTCCCTTCGTTAAATAGCGATGTGGAGAGTAAAAATTACAATAAAATATGTTTTGTCAAGTTTCCTTCCATGTGAAATATAGTTTCAATTAATTTTCTAAAATGATATGGGAAATACCTAATCATGTATTTTTTATCCCAAATAATCAAGAACATCCACTACCCCTTTCACATTTATTGATGACCGTCGAGTAATTCTCCACTACGACCTGGTCTATTCAATAGAATATAAACAAAAACCTAGTGTAGGGTTATAATTATCATTAAAAAAATCAATAATGGACTGAAAAACCAAATATGATTGCATTTTATAATAAAATATGATATATGAAATGGAAAAATATGTCATAAAATAGATAAAGTGAATTCTTTCAATCATGTCCAAGGACTCAAGCATTCAGTAATATAAAAAACAACCCCCAATAAATCAAATGATTTCCCCTAAATAGAGAGGATAATCGAGATGAATGGGTAAAAATAAAGAATTATGAAACTAAGAAGAAGAAAAGAGATAAAAGAAAAGAAATTTTTTTTCTGAGCATAATATTTTATCTAAATATGTTCTCCTACTTAGTACAAATTATATTTGAATAAGCCAAATGTCCCTTATAATAAGGTATTTTAAATTCAAATTCATGTGTGAACTCCAAATATCATATTAACTTGATATTCCTAAAAGAATTTATGGAATTATTATTTATTAAGACTTCTTCTAGATGAATATTGATGAAATCATCTTTCAATTTATTTCATTTAAAGGCCACATAGATGATTTCGTAACTGCATGAAATTAATTTTCTAAGGATTAAAAAATTCTTCATTAGTTTTCGTGTTTAATCACTTTAATTGGAGGTGTCTTGATCGAGTTTTGCTTTAGTTACAGAGGCAAGGTCCACACTATCCTCCTAAACACTTTTTCCACTTCACAGATTTCTTCATGCCTCAAGATGGTCAAATCAGCTGTAGAATGAGAATATATAGTTGAATAAAATAATTAAAATAATCATAAAAAATATTCAATAAAATTTCAATATTAATATAAATTTTATATCCAAAATACCATTGTGATTAAATTTTTTTAAAATTCCAGAATTAATAAATTTTCATATTTTTGTTCAAAACACACCCTAAATCAATAATTTGTCCAAATAAGATCTAATTAATAAATTTTTAGGTTTAATATAATTGAAATTTATATATAAAATAATTCATATATTATCTCTATAAATTCCCCCACACTTATACTCTGATTTTCCTCAAGCATAAATCTCAACAAGGAAATTATAAGACACCAATGTTACCAATCTTAAAATTATGAAGTAATAAAATCAAAAAAATGTCAAATAGAACATTAAAATATCAAAATTTAATATAAATTTAATTTCACAATTTTTATTTAGACATTAAATTAATTTATTTTACTTTTACTCTTTGAAAAATTATGGAACAAATCCATTAATTAATTCAAGATTCTCAATTTATTAATATTAACATGACACATAATGATTTACCTAACCTTTAAATGTTATCTCTAATAACTCATGATAATATTAAATTGGAGTTAGTCTTATATCATAAAAACAAGTTATTGATCCATAGAAATGTAGATGAACTACTTTATATACTTTGTAAATGAAAAAGTTATATAAAATCATGAGTAATTTCAATGAAGGTTTAAATGACTTTGAGGAATAAGGATAGTAGGATTTCATGCATTAAAAATTATTTCTCAAGGACGCAGTTTATTTCTTAATTACAATGAATGATATAAAAAAGAAATGTGCTATTAAATTCTCCCCTTTAACATGGAATCTCCCACATCCACAAACTCAAAGTATGGTTATCATCAATGTTAAACATAATGAATGATTTGTGTACCATCTTAAATTTCATTTTACATTTATAATTATTTTATTTTTCAGTGAACCTTTAATTTAATTTCTTATTTTTTAAAATTTAGTCTTTAAAATACACATCACATCCACCTCCATACAACGTTTGATAAAAATCATAGGTCTAGTAATGGTAATATTTATATTTCCAAAATCACAACCCATTTTTACCATTTTGGTTTCCTTTATCTGTTTCATTTTTTATTCAAGAGGGGGAAAAATATAGTACAATTAATGATTCCACAACATTTTATAATTTCTATAATAAGAACCGATATACTTATTCCTTACATTGTAAATCATTTCATTTACCATGATTCCCTTTAACCCACACATTAACATTAAAATATCATGAAAACACCAATAGTATAGTAGGAGTGGATATAAGTGGATTGAAACCTAGATCATCCATATAAATGTCATTCATGTTCTCTACATTATGAATGAAAATTGATTTAACAGTGTTATTGTATGGAAAATTGGTTTATCAAAAGACTGCTCAATCATTTTAAATGTGCTTTTGTGTGGTCATATCATTGACAATTTCAAATTCATGTTTTGTTTGGAGACATGTCCCAAGATACCTCAATAAACATGTTCAACATAAAATAATAATTATTTGGTCTAGAAATCCTAATAGGAATGAGACATATGATTTCGGAAGTCACTGAAGGGATGTTTAAAAATAACAAATAAATTTACATGAATTATAGAAAACAAAATCATGATAAATGGTTGGGAAATATTATTTACATCAATCAATCATTTCCCTAAAATCATGAGTTATTATTTAAATATATATTATTCAATTTAAACATTAAATTATCTATTTTAGTCATTCAATATAATTAAAATTGAAATTTTAAACTTATAATTACCAGATTCCAAGTAATATCATGTCTATAGGATAAGTTAAGTGAAGCATAATTCAACTATGGGCCTGAAATTTCTAGTTTAATGCTCAAATAGTAATCTCAAAAAATATTAATGATTTTAAAATATAAATAATAAAATTGAACTGCCTTTTTAAATGAATATTTCTTATCCCCCTTTACTTTTTTGGGCTTACTTGTACCATCATGAACCTACAAAAAAATAACCTATTAAGAACATGGATCATGTCATTAAAGCTAAAAAAGATAAGAGGGAGTTGGATGCATTCTAGAATAATCCTAAAATTAAATTGAAATATAAATTCTAAAGATTGAAATTGAAACTACTAGATGGTAGGAAAAAGAAAACCAATGGTATGATCCCCTAATCGACTACTTGGTTTTGACTGACTCTATATGGGAAGTTCTATTTGGTTTCCCCCAATCTGATGGTGGGTTATATTTCTTTTTAAATAACCAACAAAAATTAATCATTATAGCAATAACTTCTTCTTTTTTGGTGAGGACTACATAGATATAGTTTTACATATACACAACCATGGGAATGAAACAAAACGTTTATAGAGGAGGTAGTATAATGAATGTTTCATCCTATTTCATAATTTCCACTTTTATAATTTCTTCTTCATTCAATAGTTCTTCTTAAAGGTATGTTTCATCAATAGAATATTCAAAGGTAATGTCATATTTTAATTCTATTTGAAAATAATTAAATCATGAAGAGGCAATATCAAATTGTTCCATTTTAACATGAGGATTATACATCTATTTTCACTCAAGAAAACCCACTATGGTATCATCATAAAATACCTCCAATAAGTGTTTAACAAGTTGAGGTAGCTCCAAATTTTCATCATCAGGTGAATCAATTGTTTTCTTCCATATTTACCAATAAAGTTGATGTGTTGACCGAATAAAAATATTAAAAGCAATTTGAGGTGATACTCAATTAATATTCAATAAAATTAGACTATAATGAGTTCATGAGAAGATAAAGTCCCTGAGTTTGTTAGTCATCAGTAACTTCTTAGATGGAAATAACCTCTTGGATTAGAGTAGTAAAAGTTATAGGTAGGTATTCAGTCTCCTCCAATTCATGGATCAGATTAGAAAAATTTGGGAATACTAAAGGGTGATATACATGACCTTGGAAACTTCATAAAATTCTAGAAAGTAATAGGGTAACTCAGTTAGCTCCTTGGCCATCTCTTCAAAAAAATTTCTGTTCATGACCTTCCTCAGGCGATCTATGAATTCTTTGAATGATTGCTCTCAGTTATTTGATTTACAATATAACCTCTCCTATCTAAAAATATTTGAAGTACCACTCTCCCTAGAAATGTGTGAGTCAATAATTGTTTCTTTCATATACTAATAATTATTACATGGATCAATGAAATAATCATTTAAAATAGCATCACAAAATAGTTTTTTTATTTTTTTATTTTTAAATAATTTAAATAATTAAAATTGTATTATACAAATGCCTCCCAAGAAATAGTTCCATGTTTGAATCATACTTATAATAGATTTTGTAAAAAAATATTTAATGTTATCTAAATATAGTATAGTGGTTAACTATTTGTATTTTATGCAATGAAGTGTGCAGAAAAAATGGCTCGTAACTTATAATAAGAGTAAAAACTTAATATTTTCAGAATTTTTCTGTTTTGAATAAATGAAATCAAGAATAAGAATATTAAAATTAAATTTAAAAATCTATTGATTGAGAAAAATGATATGAGAAGTGTGATCAGGCTGTGGTCGATTTTCTATTTGCAATGCAATCCATGTTTTATTTTATTCAATATTCATATGTTAGGTTGATTAATGTATGATACCATTATCTTTCCTTACTACTCCCAGTCAATAGTAATGTTGATAGGAAAACATAAAAAGATATTATATTTTTCTACTCTCCATCCTTGTGAAAAATGATTTATAAGAAATATTCTCAAATGACCTAGGGAAAACCCGATCGAGTCTTGTTTATCTTAAACTATGATGAACATCCACTACGCCTTTCACATGTACTGATGATCATTGTGGGCATCACCACTAAGTCTTGTTGTATTCCATCATATATAAATCATAACATAGTGGAGGGAAATAATTATAATTGACTAAAACAAAAATGGATTATGGAATCAAAAACCAAATATGGTCTAACATGATAATAAAAACCACTATATGCGATTAAAAACAACATCGTAGATTGGTGAAAGAGAATTTATTCAATTACATAAATGAACTCAAGAATCAAAAAAATAGAAAACCAAAAATTAACCACTAAATCATATTTTTACCCCCATGGTATGTGTCAAAAAGATAAGTGGGGAATAAAAAGACATTAAAAAACTAAGAAGAAGAAAAGGGTGAAAAGAAAAGAAGAAAAGTTGTTGAGCAGAATCTATTATCCAAATGATTTCTTTTGTTTGGCACAACATATGTTCAAATAATCCCATGTTCCCTTATTATATAATGTTTTAAATAAAATTTACATTGTTTACTAAAATTTCACATTAATTTTATATGCCTAGATTGAAACCTCCCAAGTAAGTAATGGATAATGGATTTTCATATCTATATCTATTAATAAATTAGACAGTGTTTTAAGAGGCTTAAAATGAGTATAATTCCAATCTTATGCATAGAATTCTCTAATATTTTTAAAAGAATATTTTACTTCTTTTGATGGAAAAAATTTTTAAATCAAAGTTTTGACAATTTTGTAAGCTATATTGTTCAAAATAAACTTATTCATTAGAATTGGGACATTTAAATTTACTCTGGATAAATTTTTGGTATTTTTCTGACAATGTTCATTTCTTAATGAGTAGTGAAAAATACTGCATTTTACTTCAAAACTGTTTTTTCATCTAATTTAATTATATACATAGATTATCATTTTAATTGGTTTAAAGGTGTAAATATAATTTTTTTTACCATTTAATCCAATGTTGGTAATTGGGATTAATTTCACTTTGAAATTGGATATAAACAATTGTCAACCTTTTGATAGAAATTGTTTCCAAAAAACACACTATTTGTTTTGACAACGAGAATCATTTTTAAATTAATTATTGTAATTTTTGGTTTTGGAATTTGGTAAAATGGATTCAATATTTAGAATAAGGATCTCCAAATTATGTAATTAAGACTCTTTTGTTTTTGGACATTATGAATAGTAACGATAGTAATTATCATTAATTATCGTGATTAATTAGTAATCGGGTAGTTGTGGATAATAAAATAATATCATAATAATAACAAATGACCCAAAAATGTGTTATAATGTTACTGGTTGTGTCATTTCCACCCATGGTATTCCTTGTACCAAACTTTGGGACCCCATGGAATCACTTTTGGGTGATAGTGACACTTTATCATTTTATTTTTTAAGAAAGGATAATATCACAAAAGAATGTAACACCTAAGTAAAACAATTTTAATTTTCTCTAAATAAATGATATCATGGTCTATAAATAGTAATTATAAAGCTAAAAATATTTCCTACATCAGAGAAGTTTTTTTATAATTTTTAGACATTAAATAAATTAAATTTTTCATTACACCATGATGATGTAGTGATTACCTCATTAATGAACGATTTAAATAAAATGAATGGATAATGTAAAATCTAATACTTAGACTTGTCAAAAACCTATTGGATGACTATATTTCGAACCTTTATCACCTTAGACACGAAATATATCAATATGGGACCTTTAAAATCCTAAACGTATTTTAATATAAAGTAACATTTCTTGACTTTCTAAGAGTTCCCCTCCTCCCTCTTATAAAAGGCCCCCACCTCTACCTCATTAACCACACCACTCAAGCCATTGGCTTGGCCAAGATCTGCTCATTTTATCTCTAAAAATCTCTCTCTTAATCCTAGAAGCCTTACCTTAGGCAAAAATCTCTTCAAGAAACCCTTTGGGTTCAAAGTAAGATGAGTTACCCGATTTAAAGGTAATGTCTTCACTTGGGTTCTTTTGTTTTATTTTGCTTCTCCAACCCCCTACTCTTTTTATTCTTTTATTTTGTAACAACACCATTATATAAAATATAATAGGATGTTTTTATGAGAATTATTTTATTTACACTTACACACTCCACCATCTAATGGTTAATGAACATACTGTTTCTGTGGTTGGTCAATTTCTGCCTCATGAAACGATGATTGTTCAATCATCTTTCAACACCTGTCATAGTGGCCATTAAGATGTAACTATATTTATATATGATATAAATTATGTTTATGGTTTCCTTAGGCTTCTATTTATTTCATTTATGGCATACCTTTATGGTTTCCCTTATGGGTAAACGTGATATCTTCATTTTAGGAAGTGCGGACTACCACCCCCTCAAAATGATTTGATTCATTAATGCCTTATGTGGGATGTATAGAGGATGGAGTTAATGATATTATATATGATATTATACTATAATTATAATATACCTTTATATCACTGTGATTTTATTCCTTAAAATATGAAATAGAAATGAAAGTAGCGTTCATGTGTACATATGGCTTACCGTCTCCCTGAACGGTGCATTTCATTTCTTTCCACTAAATTTTATGTAATATTATAAATTCATGTATATACTGGATATATATGATATATCTGATATCTACATCATGAATATAATTCTGGATATAATGGATATTTTACCACAAGAACAACTTGTAATTATAAGGAGTTTATTTTTGACTCATGTACGAATGATCGACAAAACGACCGTTATTAACTTAAATAATTAAAAAGTCTTCATAACATGGTAATAAGTGATATAAAAGGAATAATGAACTTGAAAAAGGTTCTTAAGAAAGTATAAATTAACTCAAGTGTATTATTCAGGAGATTAAAGAATGAACGAGTCAAGTCGGACGCAAGGTAAGGTAATTCGTCTCAATCTGCATTCATTGAGGAATATTTTGTTTTATACACATCATTATTTTATATGGTGTATAAACCCCTTTGACTTTTATGTTTATTCAAAAGGAATCTTTTTTATACGACAAGTTTTACTAAACAAAAAAATGGAATGTTTTTGTCGTACGTATGCAGAGACAACGACTTCTCCACCGCCGTGACCAATTTTTGAGTTTTGGCGTCCTCTACAAGCCATAACTTTTTTAAAAAAATAAAAATAAATACCATGGTTTAATTTTCATTCATTTTGGTGTTGAAAATGGTTTTTATAATGTTTTTATCAATGTGTTATTGATATATTGTGATTGAAATGTGGAAAATGTTATGTTTCTTTTAGCATGTTTTATGTGATACGATTATGTTATGGTTCCTGGGAATTGTTTAAGAAGATGGGTGCTTCTGTGATAAACTAAAGGCGGTTGAGCCCAATATAGATCTCTAATGCATTGGGTAACGTTAAGGAGTTAAAAGCTAAGGTTTCTACAAAGAGATTTATGGAATATAATGTGATGGGTATTCCAAATGTAACCATGATGGTTACTCCCTACGTAAGAATGTTATGAATGCCTCACGTTACCTTTATGTCTTATGTTTTATATGAGTTATTCATAAAACTTATGGTTTCATGAGGTTGGTTTAAGTTCTTATGTTTATGTGTAAATTATGTTTTCAATGATTCTTATGTATACATGGACTAAGGCTTTCTTTCTGTATTTTCATATCCTTTACTGAGCTTTTTATGCTCATCCCATGTTTTTGAAATGTTTTTCACAGGTCAAGGGAAAGGTACATGATGTGATGATAGTGTCTAGGAAGTCTCAAGAAGGAATCCATGTTTTATTTTAAATATGTCTCCTTTGATGGGAAAAAATAATACTATCTTTTATGTAACCACCTTGTTGAAATGTGGAATGTAATGCATGATTTATGATACAATTCTCTAAAAATCTAAACCTCAAAAGATCCTCAATGTGTATTCTTGAAATAACTCAATATTAAGTGAAGTTTATGGCTGGGGCCTTATAGTTGGTATCAGAGGTCATTTTAGATAACGTTTGGATTTTAAATTAT
Source organism: Viscum album (assembly GCA_963277665.1). Classification (NCBI taxonomy): domain Eukaryota; kingdom Viridiplantae; phylum Streptophyta; class Magnoliopsida; order Santalales; family Viscaceae; genus Viscum; species Viscum album. Next base: position 778,709,265 of record OY728153.1, on the reverse strand, counting down.
ATTAAATGATTATCCAAAAATATTTTTTATCATCAAATTGAAATGATATAGCATTTGAAGATTACCATGTTGCTTCATCTAAGACATGTTTGTTCAGAATGGTTTTCCACATAGGAAATAGGGAAGCAGTTCTAGGAAGGAATATTGAACGAAATGACCTTCCGAATCAGCATCCTAAGATGGCCAGAATTGGAACTGAACAGTTTGTTGTAGTAATGACACAGTTGACTCAAGCGATAAATGGTGGTGGTATCCATGCACGAGATCAGCCAGATCAAACATAGAGGAACATATCAGCGGTGGAACATTTCATTAGGCAACACCCCCCATCATTCAGAAGATCATCTAACCCTGTTCTAGCTGAAGGGTAGATGAAAGCACTAGAGAATATTTTTGATGTCATGGGGTTTTTAGAAAATCAAAAGGTTAGTCTTGGAATTTACCATTTGGAGGGTGAAGCAGATCAGTGGTGGTTGATGGTTATAAATATCAGGGATGCTGATGAGATTGATGCTCTCGACTAGGATGAATTCAATGGTATGTTTCATGAAAAGTATTTTCCTAAGGCTGTTCGAATTAAGATGAGAAAACAATTCATGGAATTGAGACAAGAGGACGACTCAGTGGATGATTATGAAGAAAGGTTCACTCAATTTGCAAGGAATACTCCAAATTTTATTTGAGACCTGATAGTAAAATCAATCCTTTTTACTCGGTATTAAGGCAAAAATATCAAAGGGCTTTAGCTTCTTGTGAGTTCAAGAGTTATGAAGATCTTGTTCGATGTGCTGAGAAGGTGGAAATGGAGTTTTCTGATGATCAAGTGTTCTATAAAAACCAACAGAAGAAGAGACCAAGGTGGCAGGAGAAAGGAAAGAATCCTTCAAAAAGGTCTGATGGTAAGAAAACTATGTTATGAGTTTGTGATAAATGTGGTAAAAGGCATGCTGGGGAATGCCTTCTGAATTCTGGAAAGTGCTACCGATGTGGTAAGATGGGACATAAGGCTCGTGATTGCATTGAAAACGATCAGGGTGATGCTGAGACCAAATTTGATTTACAGTTAGTGAAATGTTTCAAGTGAAATGAGATGGGTCATTATGAAATGAGTGTCCGAAAATAAGCTTGAATGATGGGAAGCAGTCAGACTACAAGAAGAAAGGTGTGGTTAAATCCTTTTCAACTACTTCAGCAGATGTTGGGACATCAAATGAAGTGGTATCAGGTACTTTGTTTTTTCTTAGATTATGCCAATGTGTTGTTTGATTCGGGGTCTACACATTCTTTCATCTCTGAAAAATTTTCTAGTATATTGGGAATTCCATCTCAAGAAATGACTCCTAATATTGTGGTAAAAAAACCTAGGGGAAATGTTGAGGCAAAAAGAATTTATAAGAGTCTTCTTATCCTTATCTGTGGAAAGAACCTACTTCAAAACCATATTGTTTTACCTCTAGTAGAGTTTGATGTTATCATGGGTATGGATTTTCTCTCTATTTACCATGTTAATATTGATTTTAGAGGTAAATAAGTATCTTTTCAGAAGGACATTCATTTTGTGTACAATAATAAACCCTTACTCTTGGTAACATATCAAGAGGATCAGAAACATGTAAAAGATGGAAATGAATGTTACCTTCCACATATTGTTGAAAACAAATGAACTGTTCAGATTAATGATGTGCCAGTGGTAAATGAGTATCCTGATGTTTTTCCTGATCAGTTTCCTAGAATAATACTAGATCGGTAAGTTGAATTTACTGTTGAATTAGTTTCTGATGCTAAGCCAATTTCAAAACCCCCTTATCAAATGGCTCAAATTGAACTTTTAGAGTTGAATGGGAAATTGCAAGATTTATTAGAGAAATGTTTCATTCTACCTAGCACGTCACCATGGGGTGATCCTATCTTATTTGTTAAAAAGAAAGATGGTTCTATGAGACTTTTCATTGATTATAGAGCCGTGAATAACAACACTGTTACGAACAAATGTCATTTGCCTCATATCGATGATTTGTTTGATCAGCTCCTGAGAGTTCAGAATTTTTCAATGACTGACCTGAGATTAGGGTACCATCAGTTGAAGGTAAAGGAAAAAGATATTTTGAAGATCATGTTTCTTACAAGATATGGCCATTATGAATATTTAGTAATGCCTTTTGGGCTAACCAATCCTCCTGCTGTATTCATGGACCTTATGAATAGAATTTTCAATGGGTTCTTGGATACATTTGAGGATGTTTTCATTGATGATATATTGGTGTTTTCTAAAAGTAAATAGGAGCATGAAAGTCATTTAAGGGTTATTTTTCAAGCCATAAATAAAATAAATTGTATTGGAAATTCAGAAAGTGTGAGTTTTGGTTGAAAAAAATTTATTTCCTTGGTCATATTGTTTCTAAAGATGAGATAACTGTTGATCATACAAAAACAAGGGTTGTTGAAGAATGTCCAAGACCCACAAATGTAACTGAGATTCGTAGTTTTCTTGGTTTGGCAGGCTATTACAGAAGGTTTGTTAGAAATGTTTCATGGTTATTTAGTCCAATGACTAAGCTAACTCAGAAGGGTGTTAAATTTATCTGGACAAAATAATGTGATGATTGTTTTCAAGAATTGAAAAGAAGATTGGTGAATGATCTAATTTTGGCACTACCTTCCATGAATGGTGAGTTTTCTATCCATAGTGATGCTTCATTGAATGGACTTGGTTGAATCCTTGTTAAGTCCACTATGCCGAGTACCCTGAGAGGGGAGCTGAATCAGGATATGACTAATTCAAAATTAAATCCCATTCTGATCTTGTTTCACTGTTAAGAAAAACACTATTCTCTCACTTTACTATTGCACAATATAAATAGAAGGTAAAGCATGCACATGAAACAACAATTTTTACTTGGTTCACCGCTAAGGGATACATCCAAGGAACATACGCCGACAAGTTTCCGGTCGTACCAAATTAAAATATTCTTCACTATATGTGGATTACAAGGTTCAGGCATAGTCACTATGTCCCAGGCTCACTGCCTTTACAAGGTTTAGGGTCAGCTCACTGCTTTCCCAAGGGTCACTCCCTGTTTCTCTCTCTCTGGATCACTGCCGGTGGGGAGTATCAACTTCTTCCTCTTCCGTTGCTCACTGCATCGGAAAGGATCCACTCACAGTTTATAGACTTGTAGGTCTCTTCATTTGCATGAAGGAATGCATCTTCCTCCGTAAGTAGATGCTCTTTTGAAGCCCAATTTTCACCCGTAGATGAATCTATCTTTACAGCAAAGGTATCGGGAAAACTTACAGCTTCCACGCAGCCCAAAAATCACTGCTGGAAGTAAACCTTACTTGGCGCGCAAGTCAATCTCGGCACGCAAGTATCGGCGCGCAAGTCACAACTGGCATGCAAGTCCTTCTCAGACACTTGCGCGACACAAGCTTCCCCAACTCCAAACTTTCGCGACTCTCTTACTTTTACGCCCAAACCAATATTGGTGCGCAACTGCCAACCGGCACACAACTTCTCACACTAGTGTGCAACTCCTCACACTGGCGCACAAATCCACCTGCACGATCACACACCACTTGGACGACTACCACACCTGCATGATGGGAGCAATGATTTTTCAAAGTGTTTAAGTCCGGTACTGAATGGATAGGGGTGTTCCAGTATTTATAGGCAAATTGACCGACCTGCGCGATGGCGCGCAAGTCACCTGCGCGACCCAGTCTCGGCGCACAAGTCTTCTATCCTCCTAGACACTTGCGCGACCAACTCCCAAACTTGCGTGAACTTGTATCCTTTTCCATATTTTGATCTTCTGATATTGAAAAACATATGGAGCTCACGTTTCCTATACTCCAAGTACTTGGCGTGCAAGTCACTTTTTCAAAAATACATTTCTCCATTTGTTGATTTTCAGGCCCAAAATTTTGGAAAACACTGGAAAATGGTGCCACCTTGTGTCTGTTCTTTTTGTACCGCCTCCCGATCATCCATTACATTATCAACGTTCTTGAATCAAAAATTGATCGTTGACCATAGATCTTGAACTCAACATTCCACCATGAAACCCCCTTTTTCAACAAATTTGTATATCATGGTTTGTATTTTCAACAATCACAACACATATGTTCACTTTGTAAAGAAACACAATAACCTCAAAAATAATTCAATGATTCCTTGAGGTATTTTTTTTCCAACAATCTCCCCCTTTGGGTTTGTTGAAAACTCTTCCATAAATATATGCATCATTAATTCTTCAGCCACCATTCGCCTTTTTTGGTTCTGATTGCAATCAAGGATTTACTCAACACATACTCTAAGCCCACATGAGCAATGCTCAGCGTGAGAAACAAGAGTAAATGAAAAATTCATCAATGAATCACTTCATATCTTACTCCCACTGTTGACACTAAACTGATACCAATTTGTACTAAACTGATACCAATTGTTGAAGGACTTGTTGGAAGACCAATGTTTGGTTTGGAAATATTCTTACCACTCTCCAACACCACTCTTCTGCTTTTTTGATGATCATAAACTGTTGTGATATCTATGCTTTGATCGATCACTTCTAGAATCATCGGATTTTAATACTCTTCCCCTTTAGCATTTCTCCCCCTATCTGGCTGCTCCACTGGTCACCTTCTCCCCGTATCTATCATGATTTATCAAATGGCCCACACTGTCTCCCCCTTGAACAATCACTATTTTCTCCTCCATTATCAATGAACCCAAAGGACACTCCTTTGTAGTCTGTAACAGAGTACATAACACATATCAGTACATTAGGGAAAAGCACATCATACTGAGGGGAGAGGGGGTGTCACATCCATATGATTCTAAGTGAAGGGAATTGACTGAACTCCCAGAGTTAGTCGATGACTTTCGAATTATTCCTTGGGTAATGACTTTTTTAGAATATCTACAACCTGTAACTCTGTAGGAACATACTCCAACTTCACAAGCCCTTTCTCCACTTTCTCCTTGATAAAATGATATTTGATCTAAATGTGCTTTTTCCTAGAGTGATGAATTTTATTTTTGATAAGATTGATAGCACTTGAGTTATCACACTGGATTCCAATCGGAGACTTCACTTCAACTCCCATATCATCAAGCTTTTGTTTCATCCAAAATAACTGTGTGCATGCTTCAGTGGCTGCAATATACTCAGCTTCTACGGTGCTTAATGAAATGCAATCCCGCTTCTTACTTAACCATGCAATACATAGTCCTCCAAGATAGAATGCACCTCCAGATGTTGATTTCCTGTCATCCACTGAACCGGCCCAGTCTGCATCAGTATATCCCAATAACTCTGTCTGAGATTTGTCATTATATGTCAAGACGAAGTCCACTGTTCCCTTTATATACCAAAGTATTCTTTTCACTGCAAGCATGTGGCTTTCCTTGGGATTGATCTGATATCTTGCTGCTTTGCATGTGACGAAAACAATATCGGGCCTTGTTCCAGTCAAGTAAAACAAACTTCCAATAATTTTCTTGTATTCTGTGATATTAACTGCCTTTCCATCATCATCTTTTGATAATTTCATCTGGGTAGCAACCGGAGTCTTCATCTCCTTGGAATTATCCATTACAAACCTTCTTAGAACCTCCTTGGAATATTTGGATTGAGAAATGAAAGTGCCATTACTTACTTGTGTCACCTATAAACCAAGGAAAAATGTTATCTCTCCAATAATAGACATTTAAAACTCATTTATCATGAATTTGGAGAAGTGTCTGCACTGAGATTCATCTGATCTTGAAAATATTATGTCATCAACATAAACTAGCACCATCACCCTTTGATTACTGTCGTTATTGAAATAAAGATTTTAATCAACTCCCCCACGCTGGAAACCAAGCTTCTTCAAGTACTGATCGAGCCTTGAGTACCATGATCTCACTGCTTGTTTCATCCCATACAATGCCTTATTCAACATGCAAAAATTGTTCTAATCCTCTTGAATGAGAAAACCATCTAGCTGTTCAATATACTCCTCCTCTTCTAGAACACCATTCAATAATGCATATTTGACATCCATCTCAAACACTTTGAACTTTCATTGCACTGTTATGGCAAAAAATAATCTGATTTTCTCCAGCCTTGCAACAGGTGAAAATGTCTCATCAACATCTATACCCTCTATCTGGGAGTATCCCTTTCACACTAGTCATGCTTTGTTCTAAATCACTATACCATCTTCATTCATCTTGTTGTGATAGACCTATTTAGTCCCAAGGACATTCTTATCTGCTAGCCTCAAAACAATCTCCCATGTCTGGTTCTTATCAATATGATCAAGCTCTTAATTCATAGCCTGAACCTAGTTTTCATCTACAGCTACATCAGAAAAACATTTTGGCTCCACCTGAGACAAAAATGATGTTTAATGTAACGATGTCATTCTTCAAGTCTGAACTTGAGCTGTCTGATCCCAAATGATATTTTGCCTATCAATCTCATCTCGACTCTTTGGCTTCCTTGCAGACACAGACATGACACTTTCTTATTCATTATCAGTATCTTCTTCTGAGTCAGCCTTTGCCACTTCTGCTCCCCCTGTGTTGCTTACCTGATCATCACATTCATCCAGGAACTATTCACTAGGTCGTTGAGTATTCTGTTCATTTTCAACTATAGTGACATCATTTCTCTCAACAATTTTTTCCAACCTTTTGTTGAAACATTTATATGCATTTCTTTTCACTGAGTAGCCAAGGAATATCCCCTCATCTCCTCGTGCCTCAAACATCCTGTGATTTTATTTGTTGAGAATGAAACACTTACTTCTAAAGATTCGAAAGTACTTCAACGTTGGATTCTTTCCGTACCACAATTCATACGGATTCTTACCTTGCTTCAGACACAACAGAGACCTGTTTGAAACATAGACCGATTCCAAAACTACTTCCTTCCAAAATTTATCTGGTAGGTCTTTATCAACAAGCATCATTCTGGCCATGTTGTTGATGATCCGATTTCTCCTTTCAAGCACTCCATTATTGTTGGGGAGTTCTTACTGATGAAACATGATTCCTGATCCCATGTTTCTTGAGATAGTTTTCAACTTGACTATTTGTGAATTCCGTACCATTATTAGTACGGAACTTCCGAATTTTCTTCCCAATCATCTTTTCTGATTCCCTCCTATACTGCTTTATGCAACTGAACACCTCTGTCTTATGGGTAATGATGAATACCCAGGCCATTATACTATAATCATCAATGAAAAGAACATAGTACCTTTTCCCATTTATATCTCGTGGTGAAATAGGTCCACATACATCAGCATGTACCAATTCGAGCACTCTGGATGATTTCTGTAACGCCCCGACCCCAGCTACCCAGAGCCGGTGCGTTACTTCGTAACATTGGCATGATCACAAAAGATCAAGTCTCGAAAGACCGATTAGTTTAGTAGCCTTGGAAACACTAGATACATTCATAAGTCTTACATTACATCATAAAGTGAAAAACTAATAACAAAGTCTTCATAGTCCACACACATATCCTCTTCTGACTATCCCTGCAGGTCATTCATAAAATACTTCTTCACATCCTAGAAAATATTAAAACATTGAAAGGGGTGATCTCAGATGCTCAGTAAGGAAAACAATATTGCGGAAGCTTTCATAAATAGACATAAAAATTTAAGGCAATGTATAACTAAAACAAAAGCCTTTTAAACTTGAACATCAATATAATATGGCAAAAGTAAAATGAGATAATGCCATTCACTTCTTCACATGGATATTCTACTGGTCGAATAATCACATGCAATATCAATAACCACTTTCATAATGATGGAATGCATAATGCCAGACAATCATAACCACGTAGTCAAGGCCTCGTGCCAAGACCACAAATAAGATTTGGTCAAGGCCTCGTGCCAAGACACTAGTTTGTCTCATGAGACCTGCCGATGCATCGAGGAGCTATAGCGGGCTCCACCCGTCACTTATTAAGTCCAATGCATTCCTCATATGAATAGGTTTAAACATATCATAAACCATAACATAATCGTATCACATAAAACATGCATAAAGGAAACATAACATTTCCACATTTCAATCACAAGATATCAATACGACACATTGATATAATAAAAATGATTTCAAAACCATTTTCAATACCAAAATAAAAAAAAGTTAAAACTTTGTATTTATTTTTTATTAAAAAAAATGATGGATTGTAGAGGAAGTTGAAACTCAAATAATGGTCACGGCGGCGGAGAAGTCGTTGTCGCCGCATAAGTACGGAAATAAAAACATTCCCTTTTGTCGTTTAGCAAAATGCTTTGTATAAAAAGATTCCTTTTGAATAACCGTAAAAGTCAAAGGGGTTTATACACCGTATAAAAGAAAATTGTGTATAAAACCAAATATGCCTCAATGAAAGGGGATTGAGACGAAGTCCTTAAAAGATCATTTTTAAAATAAAATAGATCTATTATGTGTATTCACTATAGGTACACATAAAGAATGTAAAAATACAAAATAGGACATAATAATATCATGACATAATTTGAAAGTAAAAGATTAACCCAAAGAATGGAAGTTGGGTTAAGAAATTCCCTTACCTTGTGTCCGACTTGACTCAACCGTTCTTTAACCTCCTGAATAATAAACTAGAGTTAATATCTACCTTATTAAGAACCATTTTAAATTTCATTATCCTTTTTATATCACTTATTACAATTTTATGAACATTATGTAATTATTTAAGTTAATAACGGTCGTTTTGTCGATCTTTGGTAACTTGAGTCAACAATAAACTTCTTATAATTACAAGTTGTTCATGTGGTAGAATATCCATTATATCCAGAATTATATTCATGATTTAGATGTCATATATATCTTATATATCCATTATATACATTCATTTATAATATTACGTAACATTTAGAGGTAAGAAATGAAATGCACCGTTCATGGAGACGGTAAGCCGTACGTACGCATGAACGCTACTTTCATTTCAATTTCATATTTAATGGAACTAAATCATAATGATATAAATGTATAATATAATTCCAGTATAATATAGTATATAATACCATTTTCTTCATTCTTTATACATCCCACATATGGAATTAACGATTCAAATCACTTTGAGGGGGCGGTAATCCACACTTCCTAAAATGAAATTATCGCGTTTTACCCATAATGGAAATCATGAAGTATGCCATAAATGAGAAATTCAGAAGCATAAGTAAAACATAAACATATTATATATCATATATAAAAATAGTAACATCTTAATGGCCACCTTTGAAGGTGTTATATGAGTGTTTAACAATCACCGTTTCGTGAGGCAGAAATTCGCCATCCACAGAAACTGTATGTTCTTTAACCATTAGATGTAGGTGTGTGTAAGTGTATGTCGAATACTTCTTATAACAACATCCTACTATATTGAGGATACTGGTGTTGTTACAAAAGAAATGAATAAAAAGAGTTTAGGGGGTTGGAGAAGAAACATAAAACAAAACAACATTAGAGAAGACATTACCTCAAAATCGGGTAACTCTTTTTGATTTGAGCCAAAGGCTTCCTTGGGAATAGTTCTGACCAAAGTGAGGCTTCTAGGAGTAATAGGGTAAAGTTGGGAGAGTATTTGGGCAGTGTTTGGACGATCCAAATGGCTTGAAAGTGTAAATGAGGTGGGAGAGTTGGGGGCCTTTTATAAGTGGAGAGGAGGGGTACTTTTGGAAAGATTGAAATGTTACATTATTTCACAATGATTTTCGGATTCTAAAGGTCCCAAACATATATAATTCGAGGCTAAGGTGATAAGGTTTCGAAATATCTTCATCCAATTGGCTTTGGACAAGTGTATGCCTTGGATTTTGCATTATCATCTCATTTTATTTAAATCGTTAATTAATGAGGTCATCGCTGCATCATAATAATGTCATAAATAATTTAATTTTTTTAATGTCTAAAAATTATAAAAAAAATACTATTATGTAGGAAATCTTTTTAGCTTTCTAATGAATATTTATAGTCAAAATGTGGACTTCTGTAACCCCACTTAAAAACTGTTTTAGTAAAACAACTCATGTTTGTGTCAATTTAATTTTAACATTAAATAAATATATATTAATGTCATTTTCCAACTAAAGTGGCTTCATGGGGTCCCCAAGTTGACCCATGGGTTGTCTTGGTCGGCCATGACTCATCCAATAGAAGTAGGACAAGTGTCATTCTCATCTCATATTATTAAAACATTATTTGTACCTTAAACTACACTAATTACCTCTAATCGCGATTAAGAACTTAAAAGTTACTATTCACCAAAAAATTATTTTGATCTCATTGAACCACATTTTACTTCTTAATGACAACCATTTATGTCGGATTTTTGAAAATAAAATCACAGAAGTGGTAATATTTCATTTAAACGAAAAATCAGTTATTTAACTACCACTTAGTGGTTTCACTATTCATCAAAAATTGAAGTTTTTCAGAACAAGGCCAAAATTTCACCCTAAGCTATAATTGATATTCCGAATTCAAAAATAATGTCTATTTTAAGAAATTACAAACATATAAGTTGCATTAATTAATTTTATAATTAATTCCCGCTGTTACGAGAAATAGCGTGTTTTTAAGAAACAATTTATATCAAAAGATTGGCAATTGTTTATGTCCAATTTCAATGTTAAATTAATTCTAATGACCACCATTGGATAAAATGGTAAAAATATATTCTAATTATACCTTAAAACCACTAAATAGTATAACTTATCACTATAAATTATTTTGATTAAAAAAGTTGTTTTAAGTATTTTTCACTATTCATACAAATTTGGAAGTTCTCGGAAAATTACAAAAAATTCAACATAGGCTAATTTCAATATTAGGAATACAAAAATGAAGTCCATTTTGAAATATAAAATTTCTATAAATTTAAAAGGTGGTTATTACTATTCATAACGGCTACTTTGATTAGTTGCAGTGTGTTAGAACTCGAACTTGCGTACAATGCAAGCTATTGCATTATTGAAAGAGAGGCGTATCGTGGAAGCTCGGGGTGTTACATTCTCCCCTCCTTCAATAAATTGTGTCCTCGCAATTTGAAATTTTTCTTTGAAAATAAAAGGTTGAAAAGAGAAAATACCTTTGAGGAAAACCCACATCGGAAATAAGGTTAATAAATAAATAACATTAAAAGAAAGCAGGATAAGTATAAAGGTCACCCGATATAGCCCATTCTAGGATTATATGAAAATATGGATATGGAGGAGAAACAAACCATCAAGGTCTGATGGAGAGTTATAGAAAACAGGATTAGGAGAAAGTTTAACCACAAAAAAATCACAAACTTGTGATTGGTTAAATGGTCATTGAATCCCCAGTTGGAAAAGTTAACCGACAACATTTTTTTTAAGTTACCTTTTATAATGTTGAGGAATTTATTTAGGAGATTTACTAAGAACTTAAGGGAATATAAATACTTGTTATGTATAATTTCATTCATTAATAAATTTTTACCACAAACCCAACTTTTACTCCAAATGGTAACGGAACTCAAAAATATTCTATTTATCCTAATTGTATAAGGTTCAAAATGTTAACACATACCATTTAGATTAGTAAAACTATTTTTTAATAACCAGGGACTTCCTGTAGGCTAGTGGTAGGAAATAAAGGCTTGTCGCACTATGGTTGTGGGTTCGATTCCTGCAGCTTTGTCCGACGTGACGGGTTATTCCCCACCCTGCAGGTTGTCCTTTTTCCTAAAACTATAGAATTATAATATTCCAAAAATAATCTTCAGAAATTCTTTAACCTTAAACAATACTATACATGGTTCAACATAATCCATTCCAACCTTAATAGTTATCCAAAATACCTCCGCCCAGACATTCTCTAAAAGGTCTCTAAATTCCAAAATCAATTGTAACATCAGATTCCACAAACAAAGAAAAGTTTCTGTTATTTTCACATACTAAAAATATGATTACCTTAATCATATTAAAACCTTAATGAAATCAAAAAGTACTGCAGTACAATCTTTATATATATCACATTATTCTTATAACAAGAATATAATCCTTGAGTCCAAAAGCACCAATACATTAATTATTCCGCTTCAACTGTAGTCACAACATAAGATTTGCCTTGATCCCTTGGCCTTTTCTGAGGTAAGTTTCCTTGACGCTTAGGACATTCATTTGCATAATGCCCCATTTCCCTACAATTGTAGCATTCAACATTGACAGCCTCATTCTTTCCCTTGCAATCACGAGCCTGGTGACCCTTTTCTCCACATTTATAACAAACTCCCATTCCTTTTAGGCAAGTATCAGGGTGATTATTTCCACAATTATCACATAATGGAAAATGCTTCTTTCCCTTTTTCCCTTTATCTGTCTCTTGTTCCACCATTCTCTTCTTCTCTTGCTTTACTTTGTTGTCATAAGACTTAGAGAATTCCTTTTCTGTCTTGATAGCACACGAGACAATATCTTCGTATGATGAGAAGGATTGTGATACTAAAGCTCGACGGAGAAATGATTTTAACCCATCAAAGAAACGATCAATCTTACTCCTTGGGTTACGTATATAATCGACAGCATGCCTCGCTAACCTTGTAAAGTTAGCCTCATACTTTGCGACATTCTCATCCTCCTTCTGCCTCAAACTCAGAAATTGCCTTTCCATATCTGCTCGATGGTCACGAGGAAAATATTTTTCTAAGAAAAGCTCTTTGAACTCCCTCCATTCCATATTCGATACGTCATCATCTTCCTTTGTGAATCAGCGACCACCACTGATCGGCATCTCTAGTGAGGCGGTAAACTGCCATGACAACCTTCTCCCTTTCACTACTCCCCAAGGCATGGAATATTTTCTCTAAGGAATTTATCTATTGCTCAGCTACTGTAGGATTTGTACTCCCCTTGAAGGTTGGTGGTTGTTGCCTCATGAAACGGTCTAGCATTGATCCTCCACGTTGCGGATCAGGGTGCTCCATACGAGTATGGTTATTATTCATAACCTGCGTGAGTTGTCCCAGTACGGTGAGAAGCTAATCAGCACCAGTTATATCTCCAGATCCACAATAATTATCTTGAGCAGGAGGGAAATCCCTACATGGAGTTCATGCATTGATACGGTTTCCATTCCTTCCTCTAGGCGCCATTTCTAAACAATGGCATAAACTAGATTAGTTTATGAATCAAAATACATAATTCCATACTTGTTAAACACTTTACATAAATTGAACTATTTATGGATATAATCCATAATCATAAAAAGAAACGTTTTCTTTGAGGAAGTATGTACTCATAACCCTTCATAATGGTTTGTAAATAAAATGAGAATTATCCTAAGCATATCCCCCGGGAGTGTCGTAACCAAGAGTGCAGCAAGGCCCGTTGTCATGCACCAGTTCCCGTTCGAGTCTAGCTCAAAGCGGTGTTTTCGGGTTTTACCCCTAGGTACATCTGTGCCAGAGCCGCCTCTACCTGCTCGTATCCAGACAGGGATGTATTGCTCGGAAAACTCATAACATCTCTATAATACCAAAATTCTATGAAGTTCTTCTATACTAATCCTCAAAGTCTATCTTTGGGCTATGTGCTCTAATCAGAGTTTATCTAAATCTAGCATCCAAGGTTAGTACTAAACTGCCTCTGATACCAGCTGTAACGCCCCGACCCCAGCTACCCAGAGCCGGTGCGTTACTTCGTAACATTGGCATGATCACAAAAGATCAAGTCTCGAAAGACCGATTAGTTTAGTAGCCTTGGAAACACTAGATACATTCATAAGTCTTACATTACATCATAAAGTGAAAAACTAATAACAAAGTCTTAATAGTCCACACTCATATCCTCTTCTGACTATCCCTGCAGGTTATTCATAAAATACTTCTTCACATCCTGGAAAATATTAAAACATTGAAAGGGGTGAGCTCAGATGCTCAGTAAGGAAAACAATATTGCGGAAGCTTTCATAAATAAACATAAAAATTTAAGGCAATGTATAACTAAAACAAAAGCCTTTTAAACTTGAACATCAACATAATATGGCAAAAGTAAAATGAGATAATGCCATTCACTTCTTCACATGGATATTCTACTGGTCGAATAATCACATGCAATATCAATAACCACTTTCATAATGATGGAATGCATAATGCCAGACTATCACAACCACGTAGTCAAGGCCTCGTGCCAAGACCACAAATATGATTTGGTCAAGGCCTCGTGCCAAGACACTAGTTTATCTCATGAGACCTGCCGATGCATCGAGGAGCTATAGCGGGCTCCACCCGTCACTTATTAAGTCCAATGCATTCCTTATATGAATAGGTTTAAACATATCATAAAACATAACATAATCGTATCACATAAAACATGCATAAAGGAAACATAAAATTTCCACATTTCAATCACAAGATATCAATACAACACATTGATATAATAAAAATGCTTTCAAAACCATTTTCAATACCAAAATAAAAGAAAGTTAAAACTTTGTATTTATTTTTCATTAAAAAAATGATGGCTTGTAGAGGAAGCCGAAACTCAAATAATGGTCAAGGCGGCGGAGAAGTCGTTGTCGCTGCATAAGTACGGAAAGAAAAACATTCCCTTTTGTCGTTTAGAAAAATGCTTTGCATAAAAAGATTCCTTTTGAATAACCATAAAAGTCAAAGGGGTTTATACACCGTATAAAAGAAAATTGTGTATAAAACCAAATATGCCTCAATGAAAGGGGATTGAGACGAAGTCCTTAAAAGATAATTTTTAAAATAAAATAGATCTATTATGTGTATTCAATATAGGTACACCTAAAGAATGTAAAAATACAAAATAGGACATAATAATATCATGACATAATTTGAATGTAAAAGATTATCCCAAAGAATGGAAGTTGGGTTAAGAAATTCCCTTACCTTGTGTCCGACTTGACTCAACCGTTCTTTAACCTCCTGAATAATAAAATAGAGTTAATATCTACCTTATTAAGAACCATTTTAAATTTCATTATCCTTTTTATATCACTTATTACAATGTTATGAACATTATGTAATTATTTAAGTTAATAACGGTCGTTTTGTCGATCTTTGGTAACTTGAGTCAACAATAAACTTCTTATAATTACAAGTTGTTCATGTGGTAGAATATCCATTATATCCGGAATTATATTCATGATTTAGATGTCATATATATATTATATATCCATTATATACATTCATTTATAATATTACGTAACATTTAGAGGTAAGAAATGAAATGCACCGTTCATGGAGACGGTAAGTCGTACGTACGCATGAACGCTACTTTCATTTCAATTTCATATTTAATGGAACTAAATCATAATGATATAAATTTATAATATAATTCCAGTATAATATAGTATATAATACCATTTTCTTCATCCTTTATACATCCCACATATGGCATTAACGATTCAAATCACTTTGAGGGGGCGGTAGTCCGCACTTTCTAAAATGAAATTATCGCGTTTTACCCATAATGGAAATCATAAAGTATGCCATACATGAGAAATACAGAAGCATAAGTAAAACATAAACATATTATATATCATATATAAAAATAGTGACATCTTAATGGCCACCTTTGAAGGTGTTATATGAGTGTTGAACAATCATCGTTTCGTGAGGCAGAAATTCACCATCCACAGAAACCGTATGTTCTTTAACCATTAGATGTAGGTGTGTGTAAGTGTAGCTCGAATACTTCTTATAAAAACATCCTACTATATTGAGGATACTGGTTTTGTTACAAAATAAATGAATAAAAAGAGTTTAGGGGGTTGGAGAAGAAAAATAAAACAAAACAACATTAGAGAAGACATTACCTCAAAATCGGGTAACTCTTTTTGATTTGAGCCAAAGGATTCCTTGGGAAGAGTTCTGCCCAAAGTGAGGCTTCTAGGAGTAAGAGGGTAAAGTTGGGAGAGTATATGGGAAGAGGTTGGCCGAGCCAAATGGCTTGAAAGTGTAGATGAGGTGGGATAGGTGGGGGCCTTTTATA
This sequence comes from Viscum album, assembly GCA_963277665.1. NCBI lineage: Eukaryota > Viridiplantae > Streptophyta > Magnoliopsida > Santalales > Viscaceae > Viscum > Viscum album. The sequence continues at coordinate 778,693,245 of OY728153.1, read as the reverse complement.
AGTGGAGAGGAGGGGCACTTTTGAAAAGATTGAAATGTTACATTATTTCACAATGCTTTTCGGATTCTAAAGGTCCCACACTTATATAATTCGAGGCTAAGGTGATAAGGTTTCTAAATCTCCTCATCCAATTGGCTTTGGACTAGTGTAGGCCTTGGATTTTGCATTATCTTCTCATTTTATTTAAATCGTTAATTAATGAGGTCATCGCTAAATCATAATGATGTCATAAATAATTTAATTTATTTAATGTCTAAAAATTATAAAAAAAATACTATGATGTAGGAAATCTTTTTAGATTTCTAATTAATATTTATAGTCAAAATTTGGACTTCTGTAACCCCACTTAAAAACTATTTTAGTAAAACAACTCATGTTTGTGTCAATTTATTTTTAACATTAAATAAATATATATTAATGTCATTTTCCAACTAAAGTGGCTCCATGGGGTCCCCAAGTTGACCCATGGGTTGTCTTGGTCGGCAATGAATCATCCAATAGGAGTAGGACAAGTGTAATTCTCATCTCATATTATTAAAACATTATTTGTACCTTAAACTACACTAATTACCTCTAATCGCGATTAAGAACTTAAAAGTTACTATTCACCAAAAAATTATTTTGATCTCATTGAACCACATTTTACTTCTTAATGACAACCATTTATGTCAGATTTTTGAAAATAAAATCACAGAAGTGGTAATATTTCATTTAAACGAAAAATCAGTTATTTAACTACCACTTAGTGGTTTCACTATTCATCAAAAATTGATGTTTTTCAGAACAAGGCCAAAATTTTACCCTAAGCTATAATTGATATTCCGAATTCAAAAATAATTCCTATTTTACAAAATTCGAAACATATAAGTTGCATTAATTAATTTTATAATTAATTCCCGTTGTTACGACAAATAGCGTGTTTTTAAGAAACAATTTATATCAAAAGATTGGCAATTGTTTATGTCTAATTTCAATGTTAAATTAATTCTAATGACCACCATTGGATAAAATGGTAAAAATATATTCTAATTATACCTTAAAACCACTAAATAGTATAACTTATCACTATAAATTATTTTGATTAAAAAAGTTGTTTTAAGTATTTTTCACTATTCATAAAAATTTGGAAGTTCTCGGAAAATTACAAAAAATTCAACATAGGCTAATTTCAATATTAGGAATACAAAAATGAATTCCATTTTGAAATATAAAATTTCTATAAATTTAGAAGGTGGTTATTACTATTCATAACGGCTACTTTGATTAGTTGCGGTGTGTTAGAACTCGAACTTGCATACAATGCAAGCTATTGCATTATTGAAAGAGAGGCGTATCGTGGAAGCTCGGGGTGTTACAATTTCTGTTCCTTTGGCATGTATGTTTTTCTTATGATCATTCCTTATTGACAATCATCACTTGTATGAGCATGATCATGTGATATTTTGGTAAGGTCTCTAGCAGCATCACACTTTACCAGATCTTCCATAGATGGTTGCATAGATGACCAAGTCATTTATGCCACAACTCGTTTTCTTCTTCTCTGGATAAAAAGCACGAATCTTATTCTCCACCTACTAGGTAAAGATTTCCCATTGTTCGTTTTCCCTGTAGAATGGCTGCTCCATCATTTCCTTAAACAATACACATCTTCTTGGTAAATTGGATAGAGTGCCCAAAGTCACATAGTTGACTGACACTGAGCAAGTTATGATTGAGACCCTCTACTAACAAGACATCAACATGTCTGATTTCTTTTCCCCCAAACGTGTCTTTCCCTAAGCCAACAATCTTCATGCCTTCATCTTTTCCAAATTTGTCAACTTCTTCTTTGTTATATTTTATGCTTGAAAGAATATCCTTATTACCCATCATGTGAGATGTGAAACCACCATCAAGGATCCACACACCAGAGCGATCTGATGCTTTAAGGGGTATTTCAGCAACTACTGCCTTCTCTTCTCTCTTCTTCTTCATCCATATTTTTTTCTCCATACTCGGTATAGATTGAGACTCATGATCATTCTCAGAGTACGATGGACGAGCTTCATCTTATAGAGCTACAAATCTGTTCTGAACTTTTAACTCACTTGTCGGTTTATTGATCTGCTGGTTGTGAACATTTTGATTCTGCTTTGGCACATTTCTCCGAATGATCAAAGTGCAGTACCTAGCCATGTGCCCAAACCCTCAGCACCAAAAACAATGTCCTTCAAAATATGTTCTGGAAAATTGTTCTCTGTTTTGATGCCACCTTTATTCATATTCCCTTCTATATCTCTTGGCTATGGAACACACATATTGTGAATGTCCCATCTTCCCACAACAATAACACCTGATATAGGGTGCATTCCTTCATGTTACTTCAGCACTACAATTTTCCCTTTGTGATCTCTGAATATTCTGATTCCGTTTTGTGCCCAAATCAACCATCAATTTCGGGATGGGTGCTTACGGTCTGACATCAACTACCACAGATTTTTGTTTCTTATCATGCCCTAAATTAACCTTAGAATTTGATCTTTCTTGTTGCTTCACTCCTGCTGAACTACGAGCCTCCTCTTTCATCCTCTCTGTCTTTGGAATGACCTGCTTTTTTGATATCACATTGGGGGTCAAGAGTTTTTCTTGATCCTTCATTTTTCATCGCAGACTGATCACTTCTTTTTCAACCTCTTTGATACGTCTAACCTGATCCTTTACAGTGTTAGTCAATCAATCAATTTTCTTCTTTTGTTCCCCAATTTTAAGCTTATTCTCAACAAAATTTTCTAAGCTCTCTGGTGTTGAGTATTTTAGTCTTTCAATTTCTTCTAGCAACTATGACTTTTCTTCATCCTGTTGTTGCATATAGAGTTTGGAATCATGAACCACTTTATTGTATTTCTTCGTTTTGGAACTCCAAAAATCTATCTTCCGAAGAGCTGCTTCTAGTTCAGCTTCCATATCAACTCTCCCTTCAGTTTATTCTTCTTCCATAGCGTCAGCTTCTTCCTTTTTCTGAGAACTACCAACAATCGCCACCAATTCATTTACCCCACGATCATTGAAATTTTCTATCTCCTCAACCTCTTCATCCTCATACTCATCTGAACTTTCATGTTCTTACGAAAGAGGATTCTTCTTCTTGAAGAAATTTCTCTTGAATTGTTTTCTCCCTTTCACAAACACTGATGTCTTCTTCTTGGGAATTTCAACTTCATCATCTTCATTATCGTTATCATGAATATTCTTGGGGCATATTACCACAAGATGACCAACCATTCCACATCGAAAGCATGTTAGGGAAGTTTCCCATTAAACTTTCCTCTTCCTCTTTGCGGATTTGATGAAAAAAATGACATCACCTCATCTGTCTCTACTTATTCTTCAGAATCTTCAATGGTGAGCTTCTTCATGGCCTTGAATGCCACTTCTTTGGATTTTCCTTTTCCCACAGCCTTGTTGTCATCATTCCTCATCTCATATGCAACCAAGGTACTGTGCAAGTTGTCCAGTGCCAGCTCTTTGGGATCTTTATCTTCTAGTACAAAAACATTCAGATTGAACCGAGGTGGAAGCTTTCTCAAGATGCACTTTACGATCTTTATGTTTTCAATGACTTCACAAAGACCTCGCATATCTTCCACAATAATATTTACCCTGTCAAAAAATGCATCCACAGACTCATTCGGGTTTATCTTCAGATCTTCATACTTATTCCACAACACTTGAAGCTTTTCCCCTCTGACCTTTGTATCTCCTTTATATATATTCAATATTTTTTCCCACATGGAACATGACGTTTTGAATGACATCACCTTTGTATAGATAAGATTGGATATGGCTCACCCTAAGGCATTAATTGATTTGGCATCTGCATTCAACTCTCTACGTTCAGCTCCTGATAATGAGCCACTATTAATATCAGCTGTTATGCCATGCATTGCAGCTGTGAATACATCCATTCCCAAAGATCGGAAGTAGTGTTGCATCTGATTCTTCCATAGATGAAAGTTAATCCCGTCGAAGATCATAATACCTTTATGATTGGTGACCTCCATTGAAAGAAGAACTAATATCAACCTTTCGCTCAGATAGAAATTGTTAGGTCTACTAGGCTGAGTACCCTAGGAGGGGGGTGAATCAGGTTATGAATTATTCAAAATTAAATCTCTTTATGATCTTGATTCGATTTTAACCAAAACAGTCTTCTCTCACTTTCCTGTTTCACAATATAAACAGAAGGTAAAGCATGCACATGACACATAAATTTTTACTTGGTTCACCACTAAGGGCTTCGTCCAAGGAGCATACGCTGACAAGTTTCCGGTCGTACCAAATTCCACTATTCTTCACAAGATGTGGATTACAGGGTTCGGGAACAGTCACTCTGTCCTAGGCTCAATGCATTTACAAGGTTTAGGGTTAGATCACTGCTTTCCCAAGGGTCACTCCCTGTTTCTCCCTCTATGGCTCACTGCCGGTGGAGAGGACCACCTTCTTCCTCTTCCTTTTCTCACTGCGTCGGAAAGGATACACTCATAGTTTATAGACCTGTAGGTATCTTCATTTTTATGAAGGAATGATTCATCCTCTAAAAGTAGATGCTTTATTGAAGCCCAATTTTCACCCGTAGATGAATCTCTCTTTGTAACAAAGGTATCGGGCAATCTTCCAGCTTCCATTCAGCCCGAAAATCACTGTTGGAAATAAACCTTACTTGGTGCGCAAGTCAATCTCGGCGGGCAAGTATCAGCATGCAAGTCACAACTGGCGCGCAAGTACTTCTCAGACACTTGCACGACACAAGCTTCCCCAACTCCAAACTTGCGCGACTCTCTTCCTTTTACACCCAAACCAATATTGGTGCACAATTGCCAACCGTCACGAAACTTCTCACACTAGCGCGCAACTCCTCACACTAGCGTGCAACTCCACATGCGTGATCACACACCACTTTCACGACCACCACACCTGCGCGACGAGAGTTCTTATTTGGCAAAGTGTTGAACTCCGGTACTGAATGAAGAGGGGTGGTACAGTATTTATAGGAAAATTTACCACCCCTCACGACGACGCGTATGTCACCTACGCGACCCTGTCTCAGCCTGCAAGTCTTCTGTCCTCCTAGACACTTGCACGACCAACTCCCAAACTTGCGCGAACCTATTTCCATTTCCATATTTTGATCTTCTGATCGTGAAAAACATATGGCACGGAAATTTCCTATACTCCAAGTCCTTGGCACGCAAGTCCCTTTTCCAAAAACACTTTTCTTCATTTGTCGATTTTCAGGCCCAAAAATTTGGCAAACACAAGAAAACAGTGCCACCATGTATCTGTTCTTTTTTTACTGCCTCCAGATCATCCATTCCATTATCGACATTCTTGAATCAAACGTGGATTGTTGACCACATCTCTTTAACTCAACATTCCACCATGAAACCCCATTTGTCATCAAATTTGTATGTCATGGTTTGCATTGTCAAAAATCACAACACAGATGTTCACTTTTTCAACAAAAAACAATCACCTCAAAAATACTTCAATGATGCCTTAAGGGATTTTTTCCCAATAGTCCTAATGCAGAATGATTAGGTAATTGCTTATGCATCACGTCAGTTGAAAACTCATGACGTAAATTACCATACATATGTTTTGGAATTAGCTGCTGTTGTTTTCGCTTTAAAACTATGGAGGCGTCATTTGTATGGTGTAAAGATTGAAATATATATTGATCACAAAATTTTAAAGTATATATTAATTCAGAATGAATTGAACATGAGATAGAGAAGATTTCTAGAATTAATCAATGATTATGATTGTAAAATTCATTACTATCCGGGAAAAGAAAATAAAGTTGCTGATGGTTTGAGTGGAAAATGTAATGCCTCATTAACCATGTTATGTTTGGAACGTTATCCTTTGGTTAAGGATTTCATGAACTTTGGAATAGAAGTTTTTGGTGCAGTGTGTTCTTCTGTTTTGTTCCAATTATCTATGAAATATTCTCTATCAGACAGAATTATGCAAGAACAGAAGCAAGATAGTGAGTTTCAGAAAACGGTAGAGCTATTTTAGAAGGGTAAGTTTCATGAATTCAACATTGATAATGATTGTGTTTTTAGATTTGGGAAGATATTTTGTGTTCCATGTGATTCACAGTTGAAGAGAGAGTTGTTATGTGAAGGTCATAGTTCTCCATTTTCAGTTCATCCAGGAAGTACTAAGATGTATAGAGATCTTCGATAGTATTACTGGTAGGATGGAATGAAAAGAGATATTTCTAATTTTACAGTGAAGTGTTTGACTTGTAAACAGGTTAAAGTAGAGCAGAAGTTACCAAAGGGGATGTTTCAGCCTTTACCAGTACCAGAGTGGAAATGGGAGAATATATCCAAGGAATTCATTGTGGGATTGCTGATGACACCTCAAGGTAATAATGCAATATGGGTTATTGTTGATCGCTTGACTAAATCTGCTCATTTATTTGATATACGAGATAATTTTTCCCAAGATCAACTGGATCAGTTGTATGTTAGAGAGATAGTCAGGTTTCATGGAGTTCCCCTCTCCATTGTATCTGATCGTGATCCCAGGTTCACTTCTAACTTTTGGAAATGCCTTCAAAAGTCGTTGGGTAATGAATTAAATTTTAGCACAGCTTTTCATCTTCAATCAGAAGGGCAGTCAGAATGAACAATTCAGTCTTTGGAGGATATGATACGTGCTTGTTCGATGGATTACCATGGAAGTTGGGACCAACATCTTACTTTGGTTAAGTTTTCTTATAATAACAATTTTCATTCTAGTATACAGATGGCACCATTTGAGGCATTATATGGGAAGCAGTGTCGAACTCCAGCTTTTTGGGATGATGTGGGTGAAAGGAAGTTGATTGGACCAGAATTGGTAGAAGAGTTGGAAAAATAAGTTTAGCTAATACAGAGACACATGATAACAGCTCAGAGCAGGGGGAAAAGTTATGCGGGGAACAGGATGAAGGATCTCTATTTTTAGGTAGGTGATCATGTCTTACTCAATGTTTCACCATGGGAAAGTGTGATGCAATTTAGTAAGAAATGAATGCTGAGTCCAAGTTTCATTGGACCATATAAAATTATGGAGAGTGTTGGATCAGTTGCATACTGAGTGGATTTACCTTTGAGTTTATCTCGGGTACACAATGTTTTTCATGTTTCAATGTTAAGTAAGTACATTCCAAATCCATCTCATGTTTTGAGTCCAGTGGTAGTTCAGTTGGAAGAGAACCTATCTTATGAGGAAAAATCTATCCAGATTCTTGACCATAGGGAGCATGTATTACAGAATAAGGTGATTCATCAAGTAAAGGTTTTGTGAAAAAACCACATGATTGAAGAAGCAACATGGGAATCTGAAAATTCAATGAGGGATAAATACCCCCACTTATTCGATAAGTAAATAAATTGTGGGGATGCAATTTTCTAAAGGGGGGAAGGATGTAACATCCCAAGTAAGTAATGAATAATGTATTTTCATATCCATGTCTATTTATAAATTAGATAGTGTTTTAAGAGGCTTAAAATGAGAATAAATCCAATCTTAAGCATAAAATTCTCTAATATTTTTAAAAGATTGTTTTACAGCCTTTTGATGGAAAACCATTTTTAAATAAAAATTTTGACAATTTTATAAGATCTGTTTTTCAAAATAAACTTATTCATTAGAATTGGGACATTAAAATTTACTTTGGATAATTTTTTGGTATTTTTCTTATAATGTTCATTTCTAAATGAATAGTGAAAAATAATGCATTTTACTTCAAAACTGCATTTTCATCAAATTTAATTATATGGATAGATTATATTTTTAATTTGTTTTAAAGTGTAAATAGAATAAATTTTTACCATTTAATACAATGGTGGTCATTGGGATTAATTTCACTTTGAAATTGGACATTAATAATTGTCAATCTTTTGATATAAATTGTTTCAAAAAAACCCGCTATTTGTTTTGACAACGGGAATAATTTTTAAATTAATTACTGTAATTTTTGTGTCTGGAATTTGGTAAAATGGATTCCATATTTTGAATCAGTATGTCCAAATTATGTAGTTAATACTCTTTTGTTTTTGGACATTATGAATTGTAATGACTGTAATTATCTTTAATTATCGTGATTAATTGGTAATCGAGTAGTTTAGGATAATAAAATAACATCATAATAATCACAAATGACCCCAAAATGAGTCCTAATGTTACTTTTTGTGTCATGGCCATCCATGGAATGCCTTGTTCCAAACATTGGGACCCCATGGAATCACTTTTGGGTGATAGTGACACTTTATCATTTTATTTTTAAAGAAATACGAATATCACAAAATTATGTAACACCTAAGTAAAATAATTTTTATTTTGGATAAATAAATGATATCTTGGAAAATAAATAGACATTGGAAATATGAAAAGATTTCAGACATCAAAGTATTTTTTTTTATAATTTTTAGACATTAAATAAATTAAATTTTTTAGGACACCATGATGATGTAGTGATTACGTCATTAATGAACGATTTAAATAAAATGAAAAGATAATGTAAAATCTAAGACTTAAACTCGTGAAAAACCTATTTGATGAGTATATTTCGAACCCTTATAACCTTATCCTCGAAATATATCAATTTGGGACCTTTAAAATCCAAAACTCATTTTAATATAAAGTAACATTTTTTGACTTTCCTAGAGTGCCCCTCCTCCCTCTTATAAAAGGCCCCCACCTCTACCACCTTACCCGCACCTCTCAAGCCATTGGCTCAGCCAAGATCTACTAATTTTATCTCTCCACATCACTATCTTAATCCTATAAGCCTTACCTTCTTCATAAAGCTCTTCAAAAAACCCTTTTGGTTCAAACCAAGAGGAGTTGCCCGATTTAAAGGTAATGTCTTCAATTGTGTTCTTTTGTTTTATTTTTCTTCTCCAACCCCCTAAAAACTTTTTATTCTTTTCTTTTGTAATAAAAACAGTATATAAAATATAATAGGATTTTGTTATGATATGTATTTAATTTACACTTACACACACCTCCATCTAATGGTTAAAGAACATACTGTTTCTGTGGTTGGTGAATTTCTGCCTCACGAAACGATGATTGTTCAATATTCTTTTAACGCCTTTCATGGTGGACAATAAGATGTCACTATATTTATATATGATATATATTATGTTTATGTTTTCTTTATGCTTCCTTATTTTTCGTTTATGGCACACTTTTATGGTTTTCATTATGGGTAAACGCGATATCTTCATTTTAGAAAGTGCGGACTACCGCCCCCTCAAAGTGATTTGATTCATTAATGCCATATGTGAGACGTATAAAGGATGAAGTTAATGATATTATATATTATATTATACTGGAATTATAATACACCTTTAAATAATTGCGATTTCATTCCATTAAATATGAAATAGAAATGGAAGTAGCATTCACGCATACGTATGGCTTACCGTCTCCATGAACGGTGCAAATTCATTTCTTACCTCTAAATGTTATGTAATATTATAAATTCATGTATATACTGTATATATATGATATCTAAATCATGAATATAATTCTGAATATAATGGATATTTTACCACATGATCAACTTGTAATTATAAATAGTTTATTTTTGACTCATGTACCAATGATCGACAAAACGACCATTATAAACTTAAATCATTACATAGTGTTCATAAGAAGGTAATAAGTGATATAAAAGGAATAATGAACTTGAAAAAGGTTATTAAGCAAGTAGAAATTAACACAAGTTTATTATTCAGGAGATTAAAGAATGATCGAGTCAAGTCGGACACAAGGTAAGGGAATTATTCTAAATCTGCTTTCGTTGAGGCAAATTTTTCTTTTTACACAACTTTCTTTTATACGGTGTATAAACCCCTTTAACTATTACATTTATTCAAAAGGAATATTTTTTATATGAAGAGTTTTACTAAATGGAAAAATGGAATGTTTTTGTCGTACATATGCGGCGGCAACGACTTCTCCACTGCCATGACCATTATTTGAGTTTTGGCTTCCTCTACAAGCCATAACTTTTTTTAAATGAAAAATAAATACCATGTTTTAAATTTCTTTCATTTTGGTGTTGAAAATGGTTTTGATAAAGTTTTTATCAATGTTTTATTGATATCTTGTGATTGAAATGTGGAAATGTTATGTTTCCTTTATGCATGTTTTATGTGATATGATTATGTTATGGTTCTTAGGAATTGTTTATGAATACGGGTGGTTCTGTGATAAACTAAGGGTGGGTGAGCCCTATATAGCTCTCCAATGAATTGGGTAATGAGAAGGAGTTAAATGCTAAGGTTTCTCCGAATAGACTAAGGGAATATACTGTGATGGGTATTCCAAACGTTTCCACAAGGGTTAATCCCTACGTAAGAATGTTATGAATGCCTCAAGTTACCTTTATGTGTTATGTTTTCTATGAGTTATTAACAAAACTTATGATTTCATGATATATGATTAAGTTCTTATGTTTATGAGTAATTTATGTTTTCAATGATTCTTATGTATACATGGACTAAGGTTTTATTTCCGTATTTTCATATCCCTTACTGATCTTTTTATGCTCATCCCATGTTTTTGAAATGTTTTTCAGAGGTCAAGGGAAAGGTACATGATGTGATGATAGTGTTAAGGAAGTGTTAAGAAATAATCCATGTTTTATTTTAAAAATTTATCCATTGATGGGAAAAAATAATATTGTATTTTATGTAACCACCTTGTTGAAATGTGGAATGTAATGCATGATTTATGATCTAATTATCAAAAATTATAAACCTGAAAAGATCCTCAATGTGTATTCTTGAAATAACTCAAGATAAAGTAATGTTTGAGGCTGGGGCCTTATATAGATGACGTCCAGTAATTTTTATTGACTATGATTTTTTATGGATGAAGATTCCATGAAGATTTATTCAATGTATTTCATTAAAAGGCCCCACCGTGAGGATTTTATAAATTGATTAAATTTATTGGTTGAATGTTTAAAGGAATATTAAAGTCTTTAAAATTATAATCACTTCAATTACAGGTGTGTGCATCGATTTGTGCTTCAGTTACGGAGGCAGGGTCCATGTTGTTCACCCAAGAACCTTTTCAACTTCACTAATTTTTTGGGCCTCAGGAAGGTAGAATATTCTATTTATAAAGAATGAAATATTTAATAAAATAATTAAACGAAACATATAAAATAAAAACTCAAATTTTTATCATAATTTAAAAGTTATTCCAAAAATATCTTTGTGATTAGAATCTGTTAAAATTTCAGAATTAAGAAATTTTCACATTTTTTTTCAAAACACATTATAAATCCAAAATTGATCCAAATAAGATCAAATTAATAAAATTTTTTGGTTATAATAATTGATATATATATATATATATATATAATGTCTAAAATATGAGCTCAATCATATCCTTAGGTATGGAATCCCTTATTATCATCCATCTTAAATCATTAGGCATGATTTACTCTATTAAAAATTGAAACTTATTATATTATCATCATGTGGATGTTTGATCTCTATGCAATGGGTCCTCTCTAGTTCATGTTTATTATTGAAGACATCAGTTTCTATATATATTTATATATTTAAATATGTTAACTTATTGATTTAATTTTTAGATCTGGCCAATGTAGGTGTGGTCGGATAGTTTCCCTTGAGGAACCTGATCCAATTGGTTTTCATTTACATTTACTAATTTTCTTTCATTGATATATCCGTACACTATTTTCCTTTATATTCATGGATTTTATTTCCTTGGAAACCATTGGTGGTGGCCTATTGAGAATATCTAACACCCTGTTCAGGCCACCATTGTATTGGTGTACGTGAATATAACTCATGGTTGTAGGTTAGGTATCTGGATTGTGCTCTTTAATATTTTCATTATAGACTAGGATGGGATAAGGGAGCTCAAAATTAGTTCTTGAACATATACACTAGATTCCTTCTGGAGTTTGAATCTTTTATTTTTTTTATTCCTGATATCCTTGCCCAATACCTTTCATTACGCACTTTATTTAGGTTGTTGTATATTAAATCTTATTCATGCTTGATCACTCATTTGTAAATTATTGATGACCAGTTATTATTATATTATTATTCCTATATATATCATTACTTACAATATTATTATTTTTGATCCATTGGCTATAATATCCCCAACATACAACCTTTAGACCCTTGATGGTAGTAGGAAGCCTTTGGCATATATGGAGGCATGCATGACATCATGTCGAGAACCAACACTGGGCATTATTTCTGAGTTTCATGGGTTGGGACATTACATGTGCTATCTGATATAATTTTTCCTTTTGAAATATTGTTTATTTATGATATACATGAGACTAAGAATGTGTCATCACTACGTAAATTGTTTATGTCTGTGTCCAACCAACCCAGGAATAGGGGAAAGAAAGAGTTTCTTAGGAAGAGACTATTGTTTTATATTACAGTTATTGTTATTTCACATAGGGAGATTATTGTAATTCCACTAATTATTGAGTTTTGATTTATGAAATTTACCATTGGCCTGATATGGAATGGAATTTTATTTACGTGAATCATTATTGACACATCGAGATTCCCATTTCATCAATATTCCAGGTTGTGTGTGTTTTAATTTACATTTCCTAATGCATGATGATATGAATTCCTTCATAGGTGATTACTTATCAAGGTCAATTTTATTACATGGTTGTGTAATTTGTTAGAATTAATGTTTATTTATCACGTTACCATGATTTTTATCATGTTGTCCTATATTATCTGATTTTTGATATTATGCCTTGTAGTAATTATGATATATCGATATTTAAATTAATTGTCTATGTCAACCTTAATGTTTTTTCCCATATAACACAATGGTGTAATTCTACTTAATTTAATTATTGTGACGTGTTTAATCCATGTGTTATTGGTCACATGCACTAAAACAAAATGATTACAGTTTAGTGAGAGACAATTGTTCACAATATATAGTGCATGAGGCCTTATAAATTAGAGTATGGTGACTAAAATATTTGAACCATCATTCCTGAATTTCAATATTTTGATACTAATGCTAAAAACCTAGTTGCAATTACATGTATTACAAATACAACTTATAAATGCAAGTACCTTTATAATTTGGAAATTTTAATACATCAATTTGAACGTTGTGTAAATTAAAATTATAAAGGCTTCTACCTCTATTACATGGGCATGAAAACCAATTTTACTAAATCCCATAATGCACTACTATATTTAGGTAGGTAATTTGGGGCATGTTTCTTAATATATAAACCCACAACAGATGTTTTATATTATAATAATTTAATTATTATGGGTTAAACACTACTAAACCATATTGGCATAATGGGAACCTCATAGGTCACCTTTACTTATTATATGAAATGGAATTTAAACCCATGGGTGTATGATTTTAATAAATGATATGTTTATTTAAAGTGTATGAAACATATTATATGGTGCTAAATGTAAATTTATGGTAACATCTTACCTAATAGATCTCCATTAAATGCTAAAAAATTGTTTGTTTACTTTTGAGCATTATTTTTATGAGGCATCAATTAGTTAATATTCCAATTACAACCTATGGAGTGTTTTCCTCTATATATTGAAAATTTTATTTAATTTAATAGGTATTAATTATGACAAAAAATTTTCAAAATGAATTTTTTAAAAATAATTGTAGATGAAATGGGTTAATAGTTAAATTCTAAGATAATTTTCTTATAATGTATTGTAGTGCTAGCTAAATTAAAATATTATTATAGTTTTTCTTTAATACATTTAAATGATATCCCATAACTCATGAGAAACTGAAAAAATGTTGTAATATATAACAATTATTTTAATTCCTTGAAATGACAAATTTTTTATGTTTTTTGTTTAAACCCTCAAGATTGGATTTGTTTTAAAAATATTTCCCTAGGGTTAGAATGTGATCATTACCCTTAGACCTTAATTGGCCTCTTCTCTTATTTCTAAAACCTAATGGTAATGTGGTAGAGCTTTGTGACCTCCATGGTGTGACTCTAGTTCAATATTTGATGACTTATGTTAATGTGAGGAGTTAACCATTTTGGTATCTCCCAAATGAGTTAATGAATTTGTAAATTATTATAAAGATTTCTAGTTTGAGGTGTCATTGATGTATTATTGTCACAAGTAATAATGTTTGATGATAAAGTCACACTATTTGGTATGCATTTTGTTGTATGATAAGTTTTACCTTATGTGGGTATTAAAATATACGGATACCTGGATAGTATTAATTATTATCCTCTCACCCTAATATAGTGAAAACTATTGGTCTATGTTGCCCTCCCAATTTTAGTTTAACCTACTTTAAAAGAGTTGATATTTATGATAGATTCTATGTAACCAATAACCATAGGTGGGGTATGGGTATTTTATGGGAGACCATAGGGATGGGTGGGTTGTCCTATTAATCCTATATGAGACTTGAGCTATTGGGCTAGGTGAGAACCTAGTTTCCATCAAGATTTACCTCGACAGTAGTGTGCCAAAAAAATTTCCATCTGACTAGGAAAACATATTATATAGGTTAGCCTGAGTTTATGAATTCTCTAAAGGAAATGATCTTCCTTTTATACCTATTATGATACTGATCAACAAGAGGTTCCCTAATTTTAAAATATAAGAATATTGATTCCTTCACATCCTGGAAATCACCTAGGGTATGGAATATAATACTTCCTTGGATGGGTTGGAACATTCGGATGTCGGTCCCAGATTACCAGTAGTTGGGTTGTTGATAATTTATTTTGAATTAATGGCATGAGGATAATAATCAATTGATAAATAAGTGTACATTTGATGTGTTGATTTTTAAAAGTAAATAGAATGGAACTCAAGGATAAATAAATACTAACACATCATATAGTATGATATATATGACCTTGTTTATGGGTGGCTCATGGGATCGTGAGACTAGTTTTTAAATGGGTGGTATTGCGTTTAAACCGAATGTGTAAGAACTGTTTTCTTTCACTAGTTGTTTGTGGATAATTTTTATAATTTTTTAAGTTTCTTTCATAGTGTAAGACAAGGACTGATGGTTTAAATAATGTGACACTTTCCCTCATAGTGACATAGTGTTTTGTGTGAATTTAATGGAATTTAAGGATAATGATAGATAAATTAGAATAAACTCGGTAGAGGGGAACAGTTGACCCATAGTTGGACCATGCCATGCATAGTTGGGAGAGGTGGTTTTAGGGGTTGGTAAATGAAAATATGTCATTTTTAATGGAAATCGATTAGTATGAGCTATACATGACTATTTTTATAATATTAGTGTACTTATTATTTATTGATGATCATGCTACCTATCGTGACATAATCATGAGTTTGTTAAGAGAGAGTGTTGGATATACACTAAGAAAGAAATTTAAATTACTTATTTTGTTTGATAGAGAGACTCTTTGGGATATATTATCAAGGAGAAGACTAATGGTGAGATAGGTGGTGCGAATTATACAATTGAAAATTTTAGGGTGGTGATCCTCATTTTAATATTAATATTGGTGAGCCACGTGAGGTTAGTTCGTTGATGTAATAATGGGATATGGTTGAAATTTAATCTGGCTCTTAATATGAGTGGGATTTAAGACGTGAATTTTGTTTTGTCTAAGGATATTCAAGGCATAGGTTGTGGGTATTAGTCTATATTTTCCATAGGGAGAATACAAGGATACATATAAGGTGTCGAGTAAAATTTAGGTCTTTAGAAGGAAAACACCATTTCTTATGGTTCATGGAATCTTAACGATTGTTATTGGATGTTCATTTTTGTACACATATTCCATTTAATATATGGATAAATTTAAACTATAATCCTTAGTAAATTCCATGTATGAGCTCTATGATTGATTTTGGGGAATTCTTGATGTGGAAATTAAGCAAGGAGTATCTTATAACTTTAAATGAATACTAGATCGGGATAGTGTCATTGTTGTTGGTATAACACGATGAATTGTTGGATTTAGGTGTTGGTCCCCATTGGGGATGCATTAAAAAATATAAATAACCTCCAGTAAGTCTTATAAGAACAATCATAATATTCCTTGTGATAAGGCTTCCGAATCCTGTTTTTATGATGTGTAGGCCGATGGAGCCTACTACTTTTGAAATAATCAACCAAAAGTGGTTAAACATGTTTTATATAAAATAAATGGATGTGGTTATGGATGAAATTTTATAGGGAACACTGTTAGGATGAGACAGGTTTAGCAAAAAGTGTTGACCAAGCCTTTTCATGGAAATGGCTGTGTGACTAGCTTGTGATTTGTCAATTTGAGGTCGACAATTTCGACCAGATATGGGTCCAAGGGTGGTTTTATTTATGTGTATTTTTATAATTGTGTCTAGAGTATTTCTATAATCCCATGGATGTGTTTTAGTATGAAATTTCTATGGTGGGAGTAACCTAACATAAAATTTTCCTTTTAATACTAAAACATTAGATGCAGAGATCTAGAGGATTGATGAAGTAAGAAACAATGAATCAATTATTTGTTGAGTTTGATGGAATTGGGAAATATCTATCTGAATGTTTTGACTGTGGTTTCGAGCAATTAATCGAGATACAGAGGCTTATATACCACATTTTGAAAATGACACTTATAGGTGAATTGGAAATTTGGAAATGAAAAATGGATATTTTTATAGTGTAATTATTGAACCTAATATGTTGGGTTTTTTTATTATTACCTATGGTTTTGGGGGAAGATAAGTTCTAATGTGGGGATATTTTAATATCAGGTGTTTTTGGATTGGGTGAAATTCCAAGAGAACATAAAATTTTCAATTGGTGGATGGACTGAATTTGATACCAAGCATTAGAATGTAAATCTGAGTGTTTGGATGCCTAAATGTGTTGTTTTAGAATTTGTATAAAGGATAGAGAGGTGTCTTAAGATTTTGGGTCAGTTTCGTGGTGTTTGGCAGAGAAATCCTATCACACCCGCTATATTTTGATTATTTATTTTTTTAAATATATTTACATAGGTAGTTCAGGTTGATGCCCAAATATGAAAATTTTGTGTGCTTATATAAGAACAGATGTTTTGGCCTTGACAGCATCTGGCGCACTTCAGTAAAATTCGCGCATCCTTGTTGGGATGTCGTGAGACCGCGCCCAGATCACCGTACACCTTTTCAATGTTCAATTAATTAAATAGAATGAATTAATAGAGAAACAAAAAATAATAATAACTTTAATAAAAAAATTAAATTAATGTACACTTTTAATGATAATAATGATAATAATTTTATTATTATTATTATTTGTTTTGTAAATGTTTTAATTGAGTTATTAGTAATATTGTTATCATTACAATCTCTTTTTATTTTTTATTTTTTATTGTTTTTATTTTTTTTTCTTGGGGTTAGGGTTTCACAAACCCATTTTGGTGTCTCCCCCACTCTCCTTTCCCCTTCCATATCGTGTGGTGCTTCTCCACCTCTTCCCCTAGTTTTTTCATGCCTAACCCCTTCCTTTCCCTTGGCCTCTCCTCATAGACAGCTCCGAACCACTACTCCAATAATAGTTTCCCAATAACATCCCACCTCTGTTATTTTCATGCAAATCACCCCCAGCTCACCGGACGCACTCCCATCCGGACACCCCCCTCGTGCCCATCGCACCGACCTCCCAGCCCCTACCACCAATATCACAATACACCTCTCCCATGTCGCACCATCGTGCCCTCCCAGTCAGCCCCACTCATTATGGAATCCCACTCCTCTATCTAACGATACACACCACCTCCCTCACATAGCGCCACTCCCTTGTATAGCCACCAGACCACCCTCCCTCTCTCATCCATCCCCGTTACAGTGCCTCCCTCCTAGGCGACCAACTTAGGGATTGCCTTCCTCCTCCTATAGGCCTCTCAGCCGTCCCCTCTCATTCCATCTAGCGACCTTGATGCCACCCCGCCTTGCACCACCCTTCCTTGTCGTCCTGATATTCGGTGTGGATCACCTCTAGTGGATCTCAAACAAGAATGCCACATGTCCCTCTGGGGACATACATGACAGACGCCCCTCATGTCACCTCGTGCTACTTCATACAGTTGCACACCACTTTTTTTCTCGTGAGACTTACCTCTGGAACCCCCCCTCTCACTCAGACAACTTCTCAAACCCTAGAAGTAACATCTTACTCTTCTCCACAAGTACGGAAGACTCGGGTAACCTTCCATCCTTCTCCTTAGATTTTTTACTATGGTTCTATTGTTTTTGATGTTCAATTTTCATTGTTTTTGTCTGAATTCATGTTCTGGGTCTACTTTGTTTTTCTTATGGTGTGTTTGGCGAGAAATTGGGGTTGTACAACAAACATTCAGAGGATTCTTCAACCGAGGTAGGCAGTTCCACATCTAAGAATTATTTAATGAATTATTTTCATTCTTAATTAATTTTTATTTTTCTTTGATTAAATCTTTTTGCATGTGGATTTTGTTTTCATGATGTTTTCTATGTGTTATATTTGTTTGGAAGAATGTTCTTGGGGTGTGGGTGCGTTCTTTGGCTGAAAACATGTATTTAGTCAGTTTTAAGTGTTTAATAATCCATGGAGTTTTTTCTTCTTCTTTGAAAGTGATGTTAATCATGTTTTCCATATGGTGTTCCATGTACGTGGTCATAAGTGAAGGTGTTGAGTGGGTTGAGTAGGTTGTTTTAGTGAAATCCTATGTTGATCTCTTTACTAGTTTTTTATTAATTTTTTTTTATTTTTTGGAAATGTGAAAAGTGAACAGTTTATGTTTTGGTATAGTGTTCATGTTAATTTTTTTTTAAAAATAGGATTTGATTGGGCCTTTGATGTTTAATGTTACGTGTCAAATTCTGAAATTTCTTAATAAAACATCTAGTGTTTTTTTTAACTGGGATAATGGTCTTTTATCTGTATAGTTGGTTTTTTAAATTATGTATGTGGTGAATCATGTGTTCTTGATGCGGTGTTTGGTGCGTTTGGTCATGAAAGGGGGTTGGGGTGGTTGTTTGTGTTAATTTGGGTTATGTTTCTTTTTAGAGAAATTTTTGACAATAATTAAATATATTTTAATAAATAATTATTAATTATAAAAAAAAAATTTAATTGAGTTGTATCATGTCTTTTGGTGTGCGTACTTTCCCGAATGGATTTTGTGTCTGTGAATATGTGGAATTGGGTTTAGGTAACACCGTTTTTGTTTTATTCATTTGAGTTTGACATGAAATGTGAAATTGGAACATCTTGAGAAAAAGGGGAAGCCTGGGTACTAGGTGGATGAACTAGATCTATCATCTTAGTGATACAGAAGCAGCTCTGCCCTGATTTCACTTAGCTATTTTGATGATAACAACAATAACTAAACATTTAATGATGATTGGAGACCACTAAGTCATGTATTTGTTGCCCTAGTAGTGTCTCGTGCACGAGAATGTATATTCATGTGATTCTTATACTACTTTTCATAGATACAAAATATTCTCGGTTCCCATTTGATGCCAGTACGTGTAGGAACTCTCCCACATTTGCTTCTCCTAGACTACATTACACCCACATTTGGCATAAAGTGTAACATTGGGGTTTTTCTTTAATGTTTGGTTTTTCTTAAAGGAAAGGATTTTTTTTATTTATGTTTTTTTCTTTGATTTTTAATTATATAAATCATTTTTTTTAAATTGTTCATGCTTTGGTGTCCTTTAATTTATTTATCATGCAAATGTAGTTTTCATTTATTGTTTATATGTGGAAACTTTTTATTGGGTGGTATCCTAATTGGATATTGGCTCACACCCAATATAAACATTTGGGTGTATGTAGACCATTTTCATTGTGCATTCCAGGTTTCTAGTGGAATTATCATGCAAGTTAGTGTTGGTGGCCTATGGTTGTGGCCTCTCTTGTTGCTTGGTGGATAGAGTTACAATTTTAGTTTTATGTGTTGTCGTTTATTTTTGGATGTTGCTTCCAGATATATACCTTTAAATATGAAATGTGTTAAGGGATTATTTGGTTTTTTCATCTTCTGTTTATTTACCTTGTTTGTTGTTTTTCTATCTCTTATTTCAGGTAAATTTTTACCACATGGTACTCTAGATACCCGACCACTTGTGCCATCCCCTGGGAATCTAGAACACCCTTTGGGCCATGTCGTGGACCAGGTCAGGCGTCATGTCAGATTACGACTCATCTTAGTTCATGAAAAAATGGTATCAGAGTAGGTTTTATCTCTTGAGTCATGTTCCTTTGGGATAGTGTTAGGTAGACCAATGTTACAGGTGTTGGAACCTGGGGTTCTATCTCTGAGCCAATTTCCTAGCCAAACATCTCGTAGCGAGACTTGAGTTACCAGAGTATGTTGTGGTTTGTCTGTGTCGTTGGTCTTTGTGGTTAATCTTGTTTTTTAGAAATGAAAATGGAGTAGGGTTAGTGGTCTCAGTGAGCTCGCAGGGTCTGGAAATCCATGTGGTGCTGGGAATGCTACCCCAGAATACCGTCTCTGGTGGTGGCATGATTGGCATATGGCCGCAACCATATGTTCTAGTCACCTGCTCACACTAGTTTCCTCTTTCATCATTCCTTATCTCTATGGTTTGGATTATTGGAAATATGGGTTTTATGTAAAAATTATTTGTTCTTGGAAAAATGTTTTGAAATGAAGCGCTTGAAAAAAACGGGTTAAATTTTCTGGTTTGGGAAAATGGGATGGTCTGGTTTTGATCGCTGGTTTTATCATGGAAAACCACATGTATGGTTATATATGGAAAGGGAAATGGTTAATTGTATGATTGGATGAGTTCCTGGTTGGAAATGGGGTGGGAGCTAGTGTGGCACAACACAATGCATGTGTGAGGCCCGTGGGACACCATTGGTTTTTATACAAACCACCAGCTTAGATTATTTTCAAATTGTTTTGGCAAAGGAAAATTTTCTGTTTTAATAACCAGTGAGTGTGTGATGTGTCCTTGTGTTTTGGAAGTGTTGGATGTGAGGTGTTTCAAGCTGATAATCCTTTTTTACTGATTTGTGTCTTGAGTTTGAATTCATATTTACAAGTTGGTGTGGAAGCACATGGTTAGATTTTCTATTGAAATGTTCTTCAGGAAGCCCTTACAGTGGTTCCCCCTACACATTTACAATTCAGTTGTGGTATGTCAGGGCCATTAGGACATTTTGATTAGGTCCATGGTTTTCTTTCTTGACTGGTGCGTGCCCCTATAAATCATTAACATGCAATTGAACCGCAGCCACAAGTAATCCTCCATTGGATGACCCTCAATTTGATTAATGTAAGGAATATCCATTTGGAGTGACAATGCAAATTCTATCACTTATTTCTTTCGGTTTAGAGTATCCTCTCAAAGCGGGATGACAGAAAAAGGGGATTTTAAGGGTGTTTTGGTCTCTTAGAGTCATCCGAGTCATTGGGTGTGATGTTCGACACTGTTGAATTAAAGGATCCCCCTAGAAGTAGTGAAAGGAATTCATGTAAGGAAGGGTGAAGGCGGTTCAGAGTTATTTGTGATGACCAAAGTTTGAAAGGCTTGTAGTGCTTTCATTGACTATAAGTGTCTGTTTTGGTGAAGTCTTGTTGTGGGAGTTCTCTTCAAAATAAAAACATGTATATCATGAAACCCTCTGAGAATACATGTTTTCATTTGCGTGTGTCTTCATCTTAGGGAGTTCTATTTTATTTGATCACAGAGGAGGGTTTTTTCACACATCTTTCGGTTTTATGTTTCTCAGATAAGGTGACGAGGTGATGTATGCGCATAATATAAATGCCTATTTTGGTTGATATTCCAAGAGTGAGTAGTTGAATGTCTTGGTGTATGGTGTTTGTTTGTGTTTTCTCGGTTGCAGTGTGGTTGTGTGTAGCACCAAAAGGAGAATCATTATTTGGGAGTTTTTAATGCCTGACTGCGAGTCATGTTGTTCTTCAAATATTAGGGCTCCATCCATAGGCCTCATATTAAAGCTGGCACATAGTCTGGAACCCTAGGAGTGTATGGGACACCAAATTTATTTCTGTCATTAGTATTGAAGGTTAAGCCAGTTTAAATTGATTTTTGTGGTTATTCCATTCCAAATGAGATGTTTTGGTGAGTGAGGTTTCCTTTGTCTATGGGGTTGCATGTTCATATCATACCTCAAATTCCTAGTGTATTCTTCCCACTAGAATTATTCTTTTTTGTTATTCATTAAGTGGCATATTTGGGTAAATCAATCTCAAGTTTGAAAAGTGCTAGTCCAGGGATGTGGAGATGTTAGTTTATCTTCTTCCATGGCTTTGATGTTGATTGATGGGCTCGAACCTCCTCTCACCTTGTGGTATGGTTTTTGGTCACATTTGGTAAATCTTCATTATTACTATATCTTTCATCAGTTCTAATGGTTGGGAGTCCACTCGGGCCTCCTTATGTTAGTTTTCCAGTCTCTTCCCGGGCATTGGTAGGTTTCTAATGGTGGGGTGCCCCATCAGGCTTTCTGAGGTTAGATTTTGGTTCTATTTTTAGATATGACTTGGTGGTAGATTATGATAGTGTTCTGTGGGCGTGGTTGGTCATGTATGATCATTTTAGTCAAATGGTGTGGTTTTCATTTAATGGTGATTGAGGTGATTTAGTTTGTGATGTTGGGTTTTCAGGGTGAAAGAGTTAATATTCATGATTAATGAACTGGAGGTGTTCTAGCGCTCTGGGGTGGGTTATAGTTACTGAAAATTCATTTTACATGTTTCATGGGGTTTTCATTTCAGTCGCCTTCTCTGAGAATGACGTGTTTTCCTATTTTCACTTACTTTTTGTGGGGATGTTTTTTGAACCATAAGGGGGTGCCATTTTCTACTTTGGGGTTCAATCGTAGTTGTGGCCTTTCAGGGGTATAAAGCATTATGTTGGGGATACTTGTCACACTCGCCATCTTTGAATTATTTATTTTATTAATTTGTTTCACATCGGGTAGTTCTGGTTGATGCCCAAAATAAATTTTTTTTGAGTAATTATTTAATAACGCGTGTTTTAGCATTGACTGTGTCCAGTGCTCCCCTATCAAAGCCATGCGGCCTTACCAAGGTCGCCATGTGATCTCAACTGGATCACTATATGCCCTTTCTATGTTCAATTAATTAAATAAAACTAATTAATAGGGAAACAAAATAAAAATAATAAGTTTAATAAAAAATAAATCAATGGATTTTTTTAATAATAATAATTATTATTATTACAATAAAATTATCCATTTTGTTAATGTTTTAATTTAGTTATTAGTAATATAATTAAAATCATTATTATAGTTGGTATTCTATTATGTTATCATCATTTTTATTATAATTAGGTTTAATTATTATCAATTATTATGAATAGGATTTATTTTTATTTTTTTATTATTTTATTTTATTTTTAATTTATTTGTGTTATGTTTTCAACCACCATTTTGATGCCTCCCACACTCTCTTTACCCCTCACCGTTGTGTGGTGCTTCTCCCCCTCTTCCTCCTGTTTCGTTGCGCCTACCCCCTTTCTCTCCCTTGGAATCTCCTCACCGGTGGTTCCCAACCACAGCTCCTCTGATAGTTTCCCAAGATCGGCACACCACTGATGTTTGTGCACAAACCCCCTAGCTCAGTGGCTATGCATTTGTCTGGAGACCTCCCATAAGCCCACCGCCCTGACCTCCCAGCCTGCCCCACCACTATCGCACTACACCTATCCCATGCCACACTTCCTTTCCCTTTTGGCCAACCCCACTTTCCATCATCTCCCACTCCTCTGTCTGATGATCTGCACCACCTTTCTCGAATAGCACAACACCTATTTTTAGCCTCCGGATCACCCTCCCTCTCTCGGCCAGCCCCACTGTAGTGACTCTCTCTCGGTAAACCAACTCATTCCATGACCTTATCCCCCTACATATTTCTCACCCCCTCACCTTCCATTTTCCTAGCATCACGCCACCCCGTCTTGCACTGGCCTACCTTCTCTTCTGGATCTCTAGTGTAGATCACCACTGATGGCCCTCAAACCAGCACGTTGTAACTCCCTCTGGTGACATACCCGATCGATGCACCAAACCACCTCTCAATAGTTCATATAATCACACACCACTTTTTTTCATCGTGACTCACCTCCAGACCCCCTATCACTTGAATAGCCTCCCAAACCCTCACAATGGTCTCCTGTCCCCTTTGCCTCAATTATGGAACACTCGTGTAACCTACCATCCCCTTACATTGGATTTATTGTTAGGGTATATTTTGTTTGAGGTTTGATTTTAATGTTTTTTTTTCCTGAATTCTTGTTTTAATTGATGCATGTTTAACGAAAAATTGGAGTTGTGCACTGAACTTTCAGAGGTATCTTCAACCCAGTTATGTGGTTCCACATTTATGCATTACAAGATAAAATATTTTATAGCTTAATTAATATCTAATTTTCTTTGATTTATTATTTTTGGGTGTGGATTAGGATTTATTGATGTTTTCTATGTGTTATATTTGTTTGGAAGCATTTTTATGTGCTGTGGGTGTATTCTTTGGCTGAAAACTTGTATTTAGTCACTTATTGGTGTTTTAATAATATGTGTAGTTATTTTTTCATCTGTACAAGTTGTGCTAATAATTTTTTCAACATGGAATTTATTGTGCTTGGTTATAAGTGAAGGTGTTGTGTGGGTTGAGTAGGTTGTCATTGTGAAAAACCACATTCAACTGTTTACTAGTGTTTTATAAATTTTTTTTGTGAAAATTTTAAAATTGCAAAGTTTATGTTTTCGTGTAGCGGTCATGGGTATATTTCCCAAAAATAGGGTTTTAGTGGGACTTTGGTGTTTAAAGTCATGTGTCAAATTATGAAATTTCTTAATAAAATTTCTAGTGTCATTTTTAACAGGAAAAATGGTGTTTTAACTGTGTAGTTAGATTTTTTAAATGATGTAAGGGGTGTAGCTTGTGTTCATGACACAGCATTGGGTGTGTTTGTTCATGAAAGAGGAATATGTTGGTTTTGTATGTTAATCCATGTTATGTTTATTTTTAAAGAATTTTTTACAAGAATTCAATATATTTTAATAAATAATTATTAACAACGCAAAAACATGTTTTAATTGAGTTGTGTAATTTCTTTTAGTGTGTGTACTATTTAAAATTCATTTCTTTTATGTGGAAGTGTGGTGTTTTGTTTAGGTTTCACCTTGTTTGTTTTATTCATTTGTGTTTCACATGAATTGTCAAATTTGGAACATCTTGAGCACAAAAGGGGAAGTCTGGGTACCAGGTGGGTGGACTAGATCTAGTGTTCTAGTGATAGATATATGGAAATGGACAGGTTTCAATTAATTAGATTAATGATTAAAACACTAACTAAACATTGGATGATGATTGGAGACCACTAGGTTATGGATGTGTTTACCTACTAGTGGATCGTTCATGAGAATATATATTGTTATCATTCCAATACTACTGTTCCCTGAGCCACGATGTTCTAGGGTCCCAATTCTTGCAATTACATGTATGGCCTCTCCCACTTTTGGTTCTCTTGGACTAAATTACACTCATTTCTGGCATAAGGTGTAACAATTGGGTTTTCTTGAACATTTGGGTTTTCTTTCAGGCAAGGGTGTTTTTTTAATTTATTTTTGTTTCATTAAATTTTTTTATAGATATTGTTTCATTAAAATCATTCAAGCATTGGTGTCCATTCCTTTATTTAGACTGAAAAAGTTTTTTTCATTAATGTTTATACATGGAACCTTTTTATTGGGTAGCATCCTACTGGGATCTTGGATCACACTGTACATAAACCTTTAGGTGTATGTAGAGCTCATTCTTTGGGTATTACAGGTTGATACATCATGCGTAGTGATGGTTGTATAGGTTGCTGGTTGTCTTCCCATACCGGTGATTGTTGGTGGCCTGGGTTTGTGGCATCTCCTATTTCTTAGAAGTTTGAGTTACAGTTTTAGTTTTCCTTGTTGTCATTTCATTTAAGATGTGGGTTCATGTTATAAGACATTAAATCTAAAATGATCTATGTTTTTTTTCGGTTTTGTTTTCTAGATTTTGTTTATTTAACTTGTTTGTTGTTTTCCTATCTCTTATTCCAGGTAAACTGTTCCCATGTGTTACTCTTGATACCCGGGAACTTGTGCCATCCCATGGGGAACAAGACCACCCTTCGGGACATGTCACCGACTGGGTTGGGTGCCATGTCGGATGAAGACCCATCTTGGTTCGTGAAAAATTCCCATTTCAAGATTAACATACAAAGGGGAAAATTTTCCATGCAGATAGTACTATTTGTTCATCACAAAATTTGAAAATTATATTATATAGGTGAATATGTTATTTAAATCATGCGACCCTCTATGGAAAGCATTTCACCAAGTCTCCGTGCCTACTGGCTTCCACATTGTTTGTAAAATCATGAATTTAAGGATGTATAATCATGGAAGGGGTCTGAAAATAGTTGTAGATGTTGATTTCATAGGCTACACATGGATTTTCTAACCTTGTGCTAGTCGTAAAATACTATAAAAAGGTATTTAACTCTGCCAGAAATGACCTTTATTGGTGCTAGAAAACCACTAACTACATGAGAATGGTTAAAATCAATGGTCTTTTATCAGTGCTGAAAAAGTGTTGATAAATGTGTGCTTTATCGGCATTTTAATTTAGCACTAATAAATGGGACATTTATCATCACTTTCAGCAGCACTGATAAAAGAACCATTTATCAGTGCCTTAATTTAGTTCCACTGAAGGAACTATTTATCAATTATTATAAATAATCTAATAAAAAATAATATTATGTGTTATAATAGTACATTACATTACTACTACAGTGTGTTGTAACAGTACACCACAACACCAGAAACACACTAAATACCAACAAAAACAAGTCCAAATATAGGATATAAATGAAATGAAATTTACAATTGAAACAAAATAATAAACACTATATTATAGAAATTTCATGCATTGGTTTATACAATTACATAAATACCAATTATTACACACATTCAAAAATATGAAGGATCCTTTTTATTTTAATTCAAAAAAAACTCATTCTATAAGTGAACAAGTCACCCCAGATCAAGAAAAATAAAGAACCATTGTAATAAAATAACTCTTATGTTAGAGAAAATATATAGAAATAAATCAATAGAAAGTGTTAATTTTCTAAAATTGATGTCAATTTTAAATAAAAAGATGCACTTGAAGTCATATATATCACCCTGTACTTCAGATTGAGGTGTGAGTTATGCCAAAACGTCTCAAATGACATGAGGATCATTTTCTTAAAGTATCAAAATAGTCTGAATTTGTTTACTCAGTTTAGAGTATGCCAGTTTTCTTTTTTACTAAAATGTCATTTTAAACTGGAAACATAAAATTTTGACTCATTTCGATCACATTGTGTATCTATTTGACAAGAAATAGATTCGTACACATCACAAGTGACTAATGAATCATTTTCCAAAATTATCAATAAAATTTGAGTTTGTTTGATCAGTTTTCATTGAGTGACACTTTTTGAATTAGAATGTTGATTTTAAACTGATAACTAACACATTGAGTCATAATGGGCACATTTTGTATCAAATTATGGTGCATATAATTCTTACAAATAAGAAATTGCTTATGGATCATTTTCGTAAAAGTATCAAAACATTATGAATGTGTTTTCTTAATTTTGAGAAGGATAATTAGCCATTTTACTGAAATTGATGAAAATTTTAAATAAAAAACACACTTGAGTCATACCAGTAACACCATGCATCAGATAAAGTTGAGGCTAATCGATACACATACCAAATAAATTATGTATCATTTTCATAAGGTATAAAAACAATTCGAATGTGTTTGATTTATTTTGAGTACATCACCTCTCAATTTTATTAAAATGAATGCTTAAAATATAATCATGCACTATGACTCATACTAGTCACATCATGTATCAGATTGAGGTGCAACTAATTCCTAAAATTCAAAATTGGAATATGGATCATTTTCATATTGTATCAAAAAAATCCCAATGTTTTTCTCATTTTTGAGTAGGCTAGATGGCCTATTTACTAAAACAAATGAAAATTTTATATAAAAAGATGCACTTTATGTCATACCGGTCACACCATACGTCGGATTGAGGTGAAGATGATTCTTACAAAATAAAAATGACTTATGGTTTTTTTCCCTAAGTATCAAATTAATATGAATTTGTTTTTTTGGCGTTGTGTATGTCACTTTTCTTTTTTTACTAAAATGTAATTTTAAAATTGAAACATATACTTTGACCTATACCGATCACATTGTGTGTCATATATAGGTGAGGTCGATTCGTACAAATAAAAAATTACTTAAGGATTGTTTTTTATTAAGTATTAAAACAATTCAAATGCATTTTATCTATTATGAGTAGTCAATTTTTCGTTTTTACTAAATTTGATGAAAATTTTGAATAAAAACACACACTTGGAGTCATATCTGTTACACCAAGTGTCAGATTGAGGTGCGACTAATTCATGCATGTCTCAAATCACATATGAATCATTTTATTAATGTAACAAATTAATATTAATGTTTATTTTTGGGTTTTTATATGCATATGATTATTGAAAAATTATGGCACATTGAGTTATAGCAGTTACACCAATCCTGGAATTGCGGTGTTGATGATTTCTACACATCTCAATTGACTTATAGAATGTTTCCATAATTTTGAAGAAAGTAAATGCCTACATAGAAATATTTTTTAAAAAATATAAAACCTTATATGTTTTTAAATAATAAAACAAAAGATCTTGAACCGAATAACAATCCTGCACAAAAGGTACGAAGGTTAATTTCCACAAAAATAGACATATCAAAATAGGCATGATTGAAAGAGGGGATCTAATTCCTAAAAGGAAAACCATTTAAAGGTTATCATTTAAAAAATAAAAACCATTTTAACTATAGAATAATGATGACATATGAATTTTATAATGAAATATGAACTTACAACGGCCACAAAACAAAAATTAAAAATCTTCGATCATCTTCACCCCAACACGGGAGACAAAAACTGAGCCAATGTGATGTATTATTCCTTAAAAAACTAATCCCAAAAAAGTAATCCACCAAATTCTCAAAATACTTATCCTTGGAGAAGAGAACGTACTCTTCGATCCTTGTATGGAGACCCTCAGTGAAAAGATATTATCTTAACAGATCATAAGATACCACCTATAGAGAAAAGGAAACTTGCTCTTTGAAGTGTTCAATATAAGTCTTCATCATCCACTGACCTTACTGGACACTCATGTGATCATCCCTTTTCTTCATATTCACATCCTCTGTTATAAAACATCAGACAAATAATACATAAAAACATCCCACACCATACCATCTTTAATTTTTGGTCGGGAAAACAACTCCCATTCTTCCAAAGATGACCCCCCCAAGAAGACCAAGAATGTCACAAAAGCTAACAGATTAGGGAGTTCCCAAAACTCTGATGACATGTTCAACATCCTAAATCAACTAAAATGACTATAAAAATCATCTATTTCCATATAATATGGGAAGAAACTGAGGAGAACAATAAATAGGGAGAGAAACACTAAAAATATTAGGGAAAACACTGAGTGGTATATTCTGAATAACACAAAAAGCGTAAAATTATGTTCAAAATCAATTCCTCGCATACCTACACATATAAAAATGATCATAAATTAAACTGAGGGACACACATACCACTTTATGACCAAACCCAATGATTTACCAAATTTACATCCCAAAATATTTTTATTTAAAACCAATTATTCCCCTATCCAAGTCTTTTTGAAAGAAATCATTTTAATTTTGATGATTGTTTTACTTTTAAAAACATACGCACAAAAATAGAGACCAAAACAAGACCTAATTATTGATAAACCACTATAATAAAGAACTATTAGTCATGATTAACCCGATGAAATAGTATTAGGACATAGTTTACATATTATATGAGTTTTCAATGATTAATAAGATCAACAACCACAAATACTAATAAAATAAAAAAAGTACAACCATATACATAATACTAGGCCACTGGGATATTGGCTCTGTTAATAGTGGCCCTACTTACACTAGCCTATCAAAAGGTACCTTGTTCCATTCCATTAGGTACTAAAAGAATACTGAAAATAGGTGCCACTATCTCTTCACCACTCTCTCCCATCAAATCCTTGAACCGCACTATTAACACCCTTTAAACACAAAATAAACCCAAAATTATACTATAATACTATAATTAAATAGTATTACATGGTTAGATCAGATACGGAATTTAAAACCTCTATATCCTAAATCATTTCATACTGAATAAGATCTAACTATATCATTAAGGGAATATATTCAACCATTGGGTTTTCATATAAGGCCCACTATTAATAAACACTTTATACTTTTCCATTAATTTTAAAATGTTTGATGTATTCTGAGTATAATTTCCTCTTCTTTATAGTTTTTTAGGAAATAAATCATAGGGAAACATTAACAAACACATTATCCTTAAATTTAAATTACAAGTGTCACCTCAAATAATTATATTAGAATATTGGTTGACTTTGAGTAGAATCAAATTTTTTAAAATTAAAATCACTCAGTTTATTATTTCTTAGATATGAATATGTATATTCATAGGATTTTATTCTATCTTTATCCATCATATTAGATTTTAAAAATATATTTTATATAATTCATCATTAGGTCCATATGGATGAGTGATTAATAATAGTTTTATATGAAAATTCAACCACAGAAAGTTAATCCCTATAGGAGAAACATAAATCAATAATTAAGGATCAATGAATATACATGAATATAAAGATATCATGATTATAATTATCATTAGTATGTGGAGTAATGGAGGTATCACATTTCACAAACAACCTCATTGATCATTAATGTACTTGTTATAACCAATATAAAAATAGAACATCCCAATTAGATACAACTCCAGATAGGAGACCTAGAAGCATTATTATCTATTTGAAATATAATTAATTGATTTAATCGAAGGATAATACTCTTCAATATGTAATATGTTTTTATCTTAGTTATCTGATCCACTATAACACACACTACATTTTTCTTGTTTATATGATCTTGATAAACTAGTCAATAAATACATCATTATTTTATCCCATTTTCAAATAGGAAAAGAAACTATTGAATGTATAATTATTGGTTTTTTGTATTCTTCCCTCAATGTATTATAGTAAAAAAATTTAGTAAGAAATACTACAATTCATTTCATCATTATAGGAGTTGCGCTGATAGCAAAGGAGTTCTGGAAGAGATTTAGAATCACAATTGGTTGAGTACATGTTAGGGTTCTTTTAAGTTGATCAGGAAAACCTTTAACAACATTATCAGAAAATAAGGGATAAATATACCTTTTATCAGAATTATATAGATATGAACTGATAAAAGGAATATTTATTAGTGCTAAAAAAAGGCTCTTAAAAAACTACTATTTCAGCAATAATATTATTATCGCTGAAAAAAATTATTTTTAATTGATACTTTTTTAGTCCTCATGAAGTATTTATTTAAATAAATTTTTTATAATTTTAAAATTGTTAAATATATATAAATATTTATTTATAATTATATAAATACTCATTCAAAATATAATAATTATTATTTTTATAATAATTAATATATACATTTATAAATATAGTAAATAAACATTTATAAGAATGTTTATTTATACATATATATTTAAAAATAAATTTTTAACATTATTAGTGTATGTATAACCTTAAATACATACATTTTAAAAATTCATGGAATTGAATAATTTAAAATGATTATACTTTAAAAATATTGAAAAAATGGATAAGTTTTATTTGATAAATATAAAATATTAAAAAAATATCGATATATGTATATACTGAAGTAATATGAATTCAAATTTAAAATACAAATACCTAACCCCGGTTTCCCAGAGGTGGTGCCTTATTTTATTAAATTTTAATATAAATAGGGAATATTCATCACAAAGGAAACAATAGTTTTGTTTATTTGGAAACATGATACTAACATAAGTTAATCATTACATCTTGAAATTAAAAACCACATAAAAGTTTCAGTGGTAATATCCACTACTCTAAGATTATACCTGAAATTCAATCATAATATAACTCTTCTTGTCCTAGGAGAAATGAAACATAAGAAGGGGTGAGAACAGATAGTCAGTAAGGATATGCAATATTTTGTAAGATATCATAAACATAAACATTAGACATGGTGATTAATTAAAATCACATGCCTCAACAAATAATAAACTTGAACACATTATGGTAGGAATATTAGTTGAGTAAAAAATTCCATAATAAAACATAATCATGTGTATTCTACTAGTTGAATAACATCATGAACTATTCATTTCTAGATTCATATTGAGGGAAATGAATATATCAGATATTCTAAAACATACCGTCAAGGCCTCAGCTAAGAATTCTAAAAATGATTAATGCCGCATCGAAAACCATATATAAAAATGGTCAAGGTCTCGACCAAGTCTATATCTATTTGTATCTTGAGACCTAATGATGCATCGAGGGGCTATAACAGGCCCTAACCATCACATATTAAGTCCAATTCATTGCACATATTAATGATTATAAACATAAACAACACATACATTTATATTGGAACTAACATTGAAATGTAAATAACTTTCCACAAACATTAAGCATAAACACTAACCATTTGGGGTAAAATTGTGAATGATTTTATGATAAACCATCCACAGTAAAACTAATAATAAAACATTCAATTAAATATGGTATATGATATAATAAATATTAATCATAATAATCAATATTAGTGTTAAAATATAAGATTATACTCTTACAAAATCATTGAGTAATTCTTTTGATAAATACTCTTTTACATTGAAGATTAGAGTTATTTTGGAAAATTGGTTGTATAAAACCAAATATGAATTAATATATTATTTTCATAATAAAATAAGTGATTTTTTAAAAATAATGGATCCTTAAAACAAATTATATATTACCCTTGAAAATAGGTATTAATTCGAGAAATTCCTTTGAAACAGGAATGTATTTTAGGAAGAAATTTTGAATGATCATTTTAAAACATATAACTCCACATAAATGGATGTATGAATCTGGATAAATCACATAATTATAATGTTCACACAGAAATTTTGAGGAGTACATATGGATGACTAATAATTTAATTGAGTTAAGTAGGTAATAAAAGCAACCCGAATGAAAATGAAGGTTTTTATGGAAAACCCTTACCCTATGTCCGAAGGTGTTTCCCACATGATCTTAATAGCCTGAATAATAAATTATAGGTTCATAAATAAATTATTTTTGAACATCCAATACCTTTATTTTATTTATTATAACAATTTTAGGTTCATTCAAGGCCTTTTAATGGGTTAATAGATTCAATTTAATTATTTTGGAGCGTTTTATTCCTTGGTTTTAATGAACTGTTTACTTATATTCATGTATGGATAAGCATGTAGAATGAGAATGGATTTACAGAATATATGTTTTATGTTAATAGTGAACAACTATAAGACTACATGTTTATAAAATTAATTTGTTTAATGGGAGTGAGGATGAGTCATTATATAAAACATTAATGACAATTGTTTGGATTAATTGGAGGGTTTTTATCACAAGGAACTCACTTTGATTTATAAATTAATATCATGTGAACAAAATGCTCCCAAAACCTTAAATAAGGTATAATACATATATTATTGTCTTTTTAACTCTCATAATGGTTTCATGACCATAATTGCAGATGGTAATAGATATTGAAGACCCATCGTCTTTGAATGTGACAAATTAACACATCTCAGATGGTGTTTTCATTTCAAGTATAAAAGAAGTGGAAAAGAGAGATAAAAAATAATTATTCATTTTTAATAAAAAAAATTAAAGTAAATTTAAGGCACTGGATTCATCACATTATTTGTATTAAAGTATTTGAGGAAATAAAATGAAAACAATCTAGCATGAAATAAAAGAAATGAAAATAGGAATTTACCTCTTGCACTAATCTTCCTTTAGAGCCTCTTTAGGGGAGATGTTTGGGTATTTTCATGAGACCAAGGGCTTTTGGATGTTGGGAGGATATTGGCAGGATATTTGAGCATAATTTAGATAAGGAAAAAGGCTTTAGAGGAGTTAAGACAAGAGGGAGTGAGGGGGTGTTATAGTGGAGAAAAGGAGGGTTTTCCCATTATTTTACTCATTATGTTATTATTTTTCCAAAGACGGCCCATAGTATTTAATATTGTTACCAATAATAGTAATAACTACATATGAGTTCAAACCTAGTCGAATTAAATCATCCTTACATCAGTTATGATTAAATAAATCATGTATATAACATTTATTGTAAATTATCATATTTGTCTATTCATCCAAAATTCAAGTATTTTAGAAAAATCTGAAAAAATCACCCTGACCATTAATAAAGTGTATAATTAAAAAATGAAATTAATTTTTTCAAAATATTTTTCCAAATATTTTTAATTTAATATTTAAATAAAATAAAAACTTATTTAATAATTAACACATTTAAAACTTTAATTCGTCTTATATCTCCTTGAAAAATAAACAATGATCTCATTATATTATTAACTTAAGATAATAAAATAATAATATGATTTAATATTCATAAGGTTCATATTTATATAAATATTACTATTGATAAGGGTATCTAACTGTTCACCAAAATTATGTTTGTCTTGTTAGACCCTAAATAACTTACAAAACACAATTGTGTATGTCGGTTTTTCGAAATTGAAATCAAAGAGGTGGAAAAATTTTGTTTACTAACTAGGTTATAACACAGTGGTGTATTTATTGACTCATTATTTCATGCATTAAATACTAAATTTATTTTCAGAATCATGGGGTGTTACAGAATATACTAAAACATAGAAAATAAATAAATATAAATAAATCATAGAAAATAGTGAAATTCATAAATAAAATAATAAAATACTAAAATACTAAAATTGAAGCCCCAACTATAAAAGTATTACAAATAAATAAATAAAATTTACTGAATAAAACTATGATATATAAAATATATCATTTTAAAATGAAACTCTAAAATATACTAAAATTTGAATAAATTACACAAATATTAGGTGTGTGTGTTTCTATATATTTCATAAATATATTTGTAGATAATTTTTATATAAAACATCATTATATATATATATACGTGAAATCAATGTAACACATGTCATTTGATATATGTTAAATTGAAAAAACAAACAACATTAAAAATGAATAATACATGAATATGTTTTTAATTAACATTTTATTAAATTTATATATTTATATTTAATATATATTATTTATTACTGTTTATAAATAATACACACATATATTATACTTATTCATTTTTATTAATAATTAATAAATTTTTTAAAAATGATATAATTTATTTTTTTTACATCTTTTAATTCTATATTAATTTATATATCAACATTTAATATATATTGTTTATCAATATTTATAATCTATATATATGTATAATAAATATAATAATTTTTAGAAATAATTATTTAATTAATAAAATGATTAATATTTTTCCAAATTTACTCATTTTAAATTTTTATTTTTTTAATTATTACATTTTTTATTTTACAAATATTTTTATATTTAATATATACTATTAATTAATTTTTAAAAATCATATATATATATATATTTATTCAATTTAGTCATTTTTTAACAATAATTATTTGATTAATTAATTTATTAAAAAAATTAATTTTATTTTTCTAAATATTTCATTTTATTATGGACCTTTATCAGTGATAAAAATAAAGCACTGATAAAGGGTAACCTTTATCTTGCTAAAAAACACTACTAATGGTGACCTCTTTTTAGCCCTAAAAAAATGCTGATAAAGGGTTCCTTTTATTAGCGCTTTTATTTAGCATTGATAAATGTCCAACTTTATCGGTGCTTATTTTAGCACCGTTAAAGATGGAATTTCTCAACATATTTCTCTAGCACTGATAAATACCATCACTATTAAAGGCACGTTTTGTAGAAGTGGTATGAAGTTTAGGTGTCATTGGAATGTGGCACTTCAATGTGGGTGCATAATTTTCATAACTATGTGGCGAAACTATATAGATCATTTAAAATGGGAACATTATTATTTTCCCCCTATATCCTAAAATGGGTTCTGCCCTATTTCACTTCCAGTTCAAACTATGTGGCCACCTACACAAGCACCCCCCTCCTACACTTCATATAATGGTTCTACCTCATTCATGTGCTGATTTAAGATAATTGTGTGTTTTAGAATGATATTGGTTAGTACAAGACTCATCATGCCTCTTTTCATCATTTATGTGTCCATATAGAATGATAAATCTATGAATCCTAATTTACCATATTCTTAAGGATATTTCTAAGTTCCTTAATTTCATTCATTTCGACTTCAATAATTTAAAGACATTGGATGAGTGAGTCATCCTAATAGTGAGTTAATATAAGGCCCCAGCCTTAAACATTACTTAATGTTGAGTTATTTCACCAATACACAATGAGGATCTTTTCAGGTTTAGAGTTTTAGAGAATTAGATCATAAATCATGCATTACATTCCACATTTGAACTAGGTGGCTACATAAAAGACAATATTCATTTTTCCCATCAAAGGATCCATATTCAAAATAAAACATGGATTCTTTCTTGACACTTCCACAACACGGTCATGACATCATGTACCTTTTCCTTGACCTGTGAATTTTTTTTCAAAAACTTGTGATGAGCATAAAAAGCTCAGTAAGGGAGATAAAAATACAGAAAGAAAACTTTAGTCCATGTATACATAATAATCAATGAAGTCATACTTCACTCATAAAAACATAATCACTTTAACGTACCTCATGAAATCCTAAGATTTATGAATAACTCATAGAAACATATGAAATAAAGGTAACTTGAGGAATTTATAATATTCTTACGTTGGGAGTGACCCTCATGGTTATGTTTGGAATACCCATCATAGTATATTCCCTAAATATCTTCGTAGAAACATTACAGTTTAACTCCTTCACGTTACCCAATTCATTGGAGAGATATATCAGGCTCACCCACCCTTAGTTTATCACGGAACCACCCGTCTTCTTAAAAAATGCCCAAGAACCATAACATAATTGTATCACATAAAACATAAATAAAGGAAACAAAACATTTCCACATTTCAATCACAAGATATCTATAAAACACATTGATATAACAAAAACATTATCAAAACCATTTTCAATACCAAAATACATGAAAATTAAAACATGGTATTTATTTTTCATTTAAAAAAATTATGGCTTGTAAAGGACATCGAAACTCAAATAATGGTCACAACGGCGAAGAAGTCATTGTCACCACATACGTACAACAAAAACATTCCCTTTTGTCATTTAGTAAAACACTTCATATACAAAATATTCCATTTGAATAAATGTAAAATTCAAACGGGTTTATACACCGTATAAAATAAAGTTGTGTAT
Organism: Viscum album; assembly: GCA_963277665.1. Taxonomy (NCBI): domain Eukaryota; kingdom Viridiplantae; phylum Streptophyta; class Magnoliopsida; order Santalales; family Viscaceae; genus Viscum; species Viscum album. The sequence continues at coordinate 778,655,624 of OY728153.1, read as the reverse complement.
ATTACAAAATACCCCTCAATGAAAGGAGATTGAGACGAAGTCTCTTACCTCATGTCCAATTTCACTCGATCATTCTTTAATAACCTGAAAAATAAACTATAGTTAATTTCTACTTTCTTATGAACCTTTTCAAGTTTATTATTGCTTTTATATCACTTATTACTATGTTATGAACATTATGTAATTATTTAAGTTAATAACTGTCGTTTTGTCGATCTTTGGTACTTTATTCAAAAATAAACATCTTTTAATTAGAAGATGTTCATATAGTAAACTATCCATTATATCCAGAATTATATTCATGATGTAGATATCATATATATCATATATATCCAGTATATACATGCATTTATAATATTACATAACATTTAGAGGTAAGAAATGAAAAGCACCATTCATGGAGATGGTAAGTCGTACGTACACATTAACGCTACTTTCATTTCTATTTCATACTTAATGGAGTTAAATCAAAATGATATAAAGGTATATTATAATTCCAGTATAATATCATATATAATATCATTAACTCCATCCTTTATACATCCCGCATATGGCATGAACGAATCAAATCACTTTGAGGGGGCGGTAGTCCGCATTTTCTAAAATGAAGATATCGCGTTTAACAATAATGGAAACCATATTGTATGTCATAAATAAAAAATACAGAATCATAAGGAAAACATAGATATAATATATATCATATATAAATAGTGTGACATCTTAATGGCCACTATGAAAGGTGTTCAAAGAAGATTGAACAATCATCGTTTCGTGAGGCAGTAATTCTCCATCCACAGAAATAGTATGTTCTTTAACCATTATATGGCGGTGTGTGTATGTGTAGCTAGAATCCTTCTCATAACAATAACCTAGTATATTGAAGATACTAGTTTTGTTACAAAATAAAGGAATAAAAATAGTTTAGGGGGTTGTAGAATCAAAATAAAACAAAAGAACAATAGAGAAGACATTACCTTTAAATCCGGTAACTCCTCTTGGTTTGAATCAAAAGGGTTTCTTAAAGAGATTTATGCCTAATGTCAGGCTTCTATGATTAAGATAGATATGTATAGAGATAAAATGATCATAGATTGGCCGATCCATTATCTTGAGAGGTGTGGGTAAGGTGGTAGAGGCGGGGGCCTTTTATAAGAGGGAGGAGGGGCACTATTAGAAAGTCAAGAAATCTTACTTTATTATATAATGCGTTTCAGATTTTGAAGGACCCAAAATTATATATTTCAAGGATAAGGTGGTAAGGGTTCTAAATTCACGCATCCAATAGGTCTTTTACAAGTTTATGTATTATATTTTACCTTATATTTTTATTTTATTTAAATCGTTCATTAATGAGGTAATCGCTGCATCATCACGGTGTCATAAAAATTTTAATTTATTTAATGTCTAAAAATTATAAAAAAAATAATATGATGTAGGAAATATTTTTATCTTTCCAAAAACTATTTATAGTCCAATATATAATTTATGTAGATAAATTTAAAATTGTTTTACTTGGGTGATACATACGTTAGTTATACTTTCCTTTTAAAAACATAAAATGATAAAGTGTCACTATCACCCAAAAGTGATTCCATGGGGTACCAAAGTTTGGCACAAGGAATCCCATGGTCGTCCATGAAACAAAAAGTATCATTAGGACACATGTTGGGGTCATTTTTTAATATTATGATTTTATTTCATTATCCTTAACTACCCGATTACTAATTAATCATGATAATTAAAGATAATTACCGTCGTTACTATTCATAATGTCCAAAAACAAGAGTCTTAATTACATAATTTGGATCTTATGATTTCAAATATGGAATCCATTTTGACAAAATCTAAACATAGAAATTTCAGTAATTAATTTAAAAATAATTCCTGTTGTCAAAACAAATAGCGTGTTTTTTTGAAACAATATCTATCAAAAGTTTGACACTTGTTTATGCCTAATTCCAACGTGAAAATAATTACAAAGACCAAAATTGGATTAAATGGTAAAAATATATTCTAATTAAAATTTAAAACCAATTAAAATAACAATCTATCCATAATATTAAATTATATGAAAACGTATTTTTGAAGTAAAATGCAGTATTTTTTACTATTCATTAAAAAATGAACACTATGAGAAAAATACCAAAAAAATTTCCAAAGTAAATTTCAATGTCCCAATCCTAAATAAAAAGTTTCTTTTGACAAATAGATCTTATAAAATTGTCAAAATATATACTTAAAAATGGTTCACCATCAAAAGGCGGTAAAACAATCTTTTAAAAATATTAGAGAATTCTATGCTTAAGATTGGATTTATTCTCATCTTTATCCTCTAAAACACTATATAATTCATAAATAGACCTAGATATGAAAATCCATAATTCATTACTTACATGGGATGTTACATCCTTCCCCCCTTTATAAAATTGTGTCCCCACAATTTATTTACTTATTGAATAAGTGGGGGTATTTATCCCTCTTTTCATTTTCAGTTTCCCATGTTACCTCTTCAATCATGTGGTTTTTCCACAAAAACCTTACTTGATGAATCACCTTATTCTACAATACTTTATCCCTGTGGTCAATAATCTAGACCGAATGTTCCTCATAAGATAGATTCACTTCCAGATGAACAACCTCTGGACTCAAAACATGAGATGGATCTGGCATATACTTCCTTAACATTGAAACATGAAAAACATTGTGTACCGGAGATAAACTCAGAGGTAAATCCACTCGGTATGCAACTGACCCAACTCTCTCCAGAATTTTATATGGTTCAATGAACCTTGGACTCAACATTCCTTTCTTACCAAATCGCATCACACATTTCCATGGTGAAAATTTGAGGAAGACATGATCACCTACCTCAAAAGAGAGATCCATTCTCCTGTTGTCCACATAACTCTTCTGCATGCTCTGAGATATTCTAATGTGTTTCTGTATCAGTTGAACTTTTTCTGCCAACTCTTCTACCAATTATGGTCCAATCAACTTCCTTTCACCCACTTCATCCCAAAAACCTGGAGTTCGACACCGCTTCCCATATAATACCTCAAATGGCGCCATCTGTATACTGGAATGAAAACTGTTATTATAAGAAAACTCAACCAAAAAATGATGTTGGTCCTAACATCCCTGATAATCCATCTAACAAGAATGTAGCATATCCTCCAAAGTCTGAATTTTTCATTCTGACTACCCATCTGACTGAGAATGAAAAGCTGTACTACTATTTAATTCAGTACCCACGACTTCTGAAGGCCTTTCCAAAAGGTAGAAGTAAACCTGGGATCATGATAAGATACAATGGAAAGGGGAACTCCATGTATCCTGACTATCCCTTTAAGATACAAATGAGAATGTTGATCTAGATAAAAAGTATCTCGTATAGAAATGAAATGAGCATATTTAGTCAAGCAATCAACAATAACCCAGATTGCATTATTACCTCAAGGTGTCTTTGGCAACCCCACAACGAAGTCCATGGATATATTCTCCCATTTCCACATTGGCACTGGTAAAGGATGAAACACCCCTTTCGGTAACTGCCGCTCTACTTTAAATTTTTGACATGTCAAACACTTCATAGAAAAATCCGCAATATCTCTTTTCATTCCATCCCTCCAGTAATACTCCTGAAGATCTCTATACATCTTAGTACTGCCAGGATGAACTGAAAACAGAGAACTATGAGCCTCACATAAAAACTCTCTCTTCAACTAGGAATCACAAGAAACAGAAAATCTCTTTCCAAATATCAAAACACAATCATTATCAATGTTGAATTCATGAAAATTACCCTTCTGAACCAGCTCTACCTTTTTCTGTAACTCACTGTCTTGCTTCTGTGATTGCTTAATTCTATCTGATAGAGAAGATTTCACTAATACCTGAAACAAAATAGAAGAACATCCTGCACCAACTACTTTTATGAAAATGTTTATCAAATCCTTAACCAAATGATCACATTCCAAACATAACATGGTTAATGATGCATTACTTTTTTGACTAAAAGAATCAGCCACTTTATTTGCTTTTCCCGGATGGTAATGAATTGTACAATCATAATCCTTGATTAATTATAACCATCTCCTCTATCTCAGGTTCAATTAATTCTGAGTTAATATATAATTTAAACTTTTGTGATCATTATATATTTTACACTTTACATGATACAAATGATGCCTCCAAATTTTTAAAGTGAAAACAACAATAACTAATTAAAAATCATGTGTAGGGTAATTTACCTCATGAGTTTTCAACTGAGGAGAAGCATAAGAAATTACTTGATCATTCTGCATTAGGACGCAACTAATTACTTTCAATGAAGCATCGTTGTAGATAACAAACTCACCATTCTTGGAAGGTAGTGCCAAAACTGGAGCATTCACCAATCTTCTTTTCAACTTTTGAAAACAATCATCATATTCTTTTGTCCAGATAATTATAACACCCTTCTAAGTTAGCTTATTCATTAGACTAGATAACCATTTAATATTTCAAACAATCTTTCGGTAATAGCCTACCAAACCAAGAAAACTACGAATCGTAGTTACATTTGTGGGGCTTGGCCATTCTTCAACAACCTTTGTTTTTGCAGGATCAATAGTTATTCCATCTTTAGAGAAAATGTTACCAAGGAAATAAATTTTTTGCAACCAAAAATCACACTTTCTAAATTTCCCATATAATTTATTTTCTTTTAAGGTTTTCAAAATAACCCTTAAATGACTTTCATGATCCTCTTTACTTTTACAAAACACCAAAATATAATCAATGAAAACAACCAAAAACTTATCCAGTAACTCATGGAAATTTCTATTCATAAGGTCCATGAATACAGTAGGTGCATTGGTTAACCCAAAAGGAATTAATAAAAATTAATAATGGATATATCTTGTATGAAACACTGTCTTTGGAACATCTCCTTCCCTTACCTTCAACTGATGGTACCCCGATCTCAGGTCAATCTTTGAAAAATACTGAGCTCCCTAGAGCTGATCAAACAAATCATTGATATGAGGTAAAGGATATTTTTTCTTAACAGTGATGTTATCCAAGGATCTATAATCAATTAAAGTCTCATAGAACCATATTTATTTTTAACAAAAAAGACGGGAGCACCCGATGGTGATGTACTAGGTCGAATTAAACCTTTCTCTAGTAAATCATGAAATTCTCTTTCAACTCTAAAAGTTCAATTTGAGCCATTCGATAAGGGGGTTTTGAAATTAGCTTAGCATCAGGAACTAAGTCAACAGTAAATTCAACTTCCTGATCTATTATTATTCCAGGAAACATGTTAGAAAAAACATTAGGATACTCATTTACCACTACCACATCATTAATATGAACAGTTTCTCTGTTTTCAACAATATGTGCAATGTAACATTCATTTCCATCTTTTACAAGTTTCTCATCCTGTTGATATGTTATCAACAATAAGGGTTCATTATTGTACACAAACTGAAAGTATTTATGAAAAATAACTTCTTTATCTCTACAATCAATAATAGCATGGTAAACAGAGAGACAATCCATACCCAGGATAACATCAAACTCTACTAGAGGTAAAATGATATGGTTTTCAAGTAGGTTATTTCCACGTATAAGGATAGGAAGACTCTTATGAATTCTTTTTGCCTAAAAATTTCCCCCAGGTGTTTTTACCACAAGGTAAGGAGTCATTTCTTGATATGGAATTCCCAATTTACTAGAAAAGTTTTGAAAGATGAAAGAATGTGTAGACCCCGTACCAAACAACACATTGGCATAATCTAAAAAAACAAACAAAGCACACGATACCACTTCATTTGATGAACCAACATCTACTAAAGTATTTTAAAAAAAATTTCCCACACCTTTCTGCATGTAGTCTGACTGCTTCTCATAATTTGTGCTCTTTGTCGAACACTCATTTTCATAATGACCCATCTCATTGCACTTGAAACATTTCACTAACTGTAAATCAAATTTTGTCTTACCATCAACCAGATCATTTTCAGTGAAATAATGAGCCTTATGTCCCATCTTACCACATCGGTTGCACTTTTCAGAATTCAAAAGACTTTCCCTAGCATGCCTTTTACCACATTTATCAGAAACTAAAAAGTTAGTTTTCTTACCATCTGACCTCTTTGAAGGAGTATTCCCTCTCTCCTGCCACCCCGGTCTCTTCTTCTGTTGGTTGTTATAGAAAACTTGATCATTGGAAAACTCCATTACCACTTTCTCAGCACATCGAAAAAGCTTTTCATAACTTTTGAACTCATGAGAATCTAATGCTCTATGATATTTTGTATTTAATCCTGAGTAAAAACGATTTATTTTACTATCAAGGTCTCAGATAAAATTCTTAGCATACCTTGCCAATCGAGTGAACCATTCTTCATAAACAGCCACTGAGTCCTCCACTTGCCTCAATTCCAAGAATTTTTTTTCAATCCTATGTCGAACAACCTTAGGAAAACATTTCTCAAGAAACATACCTTTGAATTAATCCCATTCAAGAGAATAAATCTCATCAGCATCCCTGATATTTTTAACCATCGACCACCATTTATCTGCTTCACCCTCCAAACGGTAAACAACAAGACTAACCTTTTGATTTTCTGAACACCCCATGACATCAAGAATCTTCTCTAGTTCTTTAATCCTCCCTTCTGCTAGCACAGGGTCATATGATCCTCTGAATGATGGGGGATGTCACCTCATGAAATTTTCCACCACTAACATGTTCCTATGTGGTTGATCTGGATGATCTAATCCATGTATACCACCACCATTTATCGCTTGAGTAAACTGTTTCATTACTGCAAAAAACTCTTCAGTTCCAATTCTGACCATCTCAGGATGCTGATTCAGAAGGTCATTCCCTTCTGTATGCCTTCCTAGCACTGCTTCCATATTTCCTATGTGGAAACACATTATGAACAAACATGTCTTAGATGAAGTAACATGATAATCTTCAAATGCTATATCATTTCAATTTGACCATAAAAATATTTTTAGATGATGATTTAAAAGAATTATAACTCCTAAAGTTATCTAAACCAACCATTGATACCAACTATTATAAGGCCCCAGCCTTAAACCTTACTTAATCTTGAGTTATTACAAGATTACACATTGAGGATCTTTTCGGGTTTAGAGTTTTAGAGAATTAGATCATAAAACATGCATTACATTCCACATATAAACAAAGTGGTTACATAAAGATAGTATTCTTCATTCCCATCAATGGAAACACATTTAAAATAAAACATGGATTATTTCTTGACACATCCTTGACTCTATCATCTTATCATGTACCTTTCCCTTGACCTGTGAAAAACATTTCAAAAACTTGGGATGAGCATAAAAACTCAGTAAGGGTTATAAAAAAAACATGGAAAGGAAACATGAGTTCATATATACATAAGAATGAAATCATACTTTACCCATAAAACATAGGCACTTTAACATACTTCATAAAATCATGAATAAATCATAGAAATCATAAGACATAAAGGTAACTTGAGGCATTCATAACATTCTTACGTAGGGAGTAACCCTCTTGGTTACGTTTGGAATACCCATCACAGTATATTCCCTAAAATCTCTTCGGAGAAACCTTAACGTTTCACTCCTTCGCGTTACCCAATGCATTGGAGAGCTATAACAGGCTCACCCGCCCTTAGTTTATCACGGAACCACCCGTCTTCATAATAATGCCCAAGAACCATAACATAATCATATCACATTAAACATGCATAAAGGAAACATAAAATTTCCACATTTCAATCACGAGATATCAATACAACACATTGATATAAAAACATTATGAAAACAATTTTCAATACTAAAATAAAAGAAAAGTAAAACATGGTATTTGTTTTTCTTTTAAAAAAGAAGGTATGGCTTGTAGAGGAAGCCGAAACTCAAATAACGGTCACGACGGCGGAGAAGTCGTTGTCGCCGCATACGTACAACAAAACATTCCCTTCTGTCATTTAGTAAATGCTTCGTATAAAAAATATTCCTTTTGAATAAACATAAAAGTCAAAGGGGTTTATACACCGTATAAAAGAAAGTTGTGTATAAAATATAATATGCCTCAATGAAAGGATATTGAGACGAAGTCCCATACCTCGTATCCGACTTGACCCGACCGTTCTTTAATCTCCTGAATAATAAACTTGAGTTAATCTCTACTTTTTTATGAATCTTTTTCAAGTTAATTATTCCTTTTATACCATGTTATGAACATCATGTAATCAGTTAAGTTAATAATGTTCATTTTGTCGGTATTTGGTTCTTAAGTCAAAAATAGACTTCTTACACTTACATGTTGTTAATTTGGTCAAAGGTTCATTATATCCAGAATGATATTAATGATTTGGATAACATATATATCATATATATTCATCATATACATGTATTTATAATATTACATCACATTTAGAGGTAAGAAATGAAATGCACCGTTCATGGAGACGGTAAGCCGTACGTACGCATGAACGCTACTTTCATTTCTATTTCGTATTTTATAGAATGGAATCATAATGATATAAAGGTATATTATAATTCCAGTATAATATCATATATAATATCATAGTTCCATCCTTTATATGTCCCACATATGCTATTTAACGAATCAAATCACTTTGAGGGGGCGGTAGTCCGCACTTCCTAAAATGAAGATATCGTGTTTACCCTTAATAGAAACCATAAAGGTATGCCCAAAATGAAAAAAAACAGAATCTTAAGGAAAATATAAACATATTATATATCATATATTAAAATAGTGACATCATAATGGCCACCTTTGAAGGTGTTAAATGAGTGTTGAACAATCATCATTTCGGGAGGCAGAATTTCGCCATCCACGGAAACCGTATGTTCTTTAACCATTTGATGTAGTTTTGTGAGAGTGTAGCTCAAATAAATCTTATAAAAACATCTTAGTATATTGAAGATACTGGTGTTGTTACAAAATAAGTAAATAAAAAGAGTTTAGGGGGTTGGAGAAGCAAAATAAAACAAATGAACATGAGAGAATGAATTACCTTTAAAAGTGTAACTCTTTTTGATTTGAGTCTAAAGGCTTCCTTTGAAAGGATTCTGCCCAAAGGGAATACTCTAGGATGATGAGAGGGATGTGGAGAGAGTAAATGGGCAGGGGTTGGCCGAGCCAAAGGCTTGAGGAGTGTGTGAAATGAGGTAGAGGTGGGGGCCTTTTATAAGAGGAGAGGAGGGGCACTTGTGGAAAGTACAAAAATATTACTTTATTTGAAATTGTGTTTCGGTTTCAAAAGGTCCCACATTGATATAATTCGTGGATAAGATGATAAGGTTTCGAAATCCACTCATCCAATTGGTTTTGGCCATGTGTAGTTCATATATTTTACATTATCGTTCCATTTTATTTAAATCGTCAAACAATGATGTCATCGCTGCATCATTATTATGTCATAAATAATTTAATTTATTTAATGTCTAAAAATAATAAAAAAATACTATGATGTAGGAAATATTTATAGATTTCCAATTAATATTTATAATCAAATATCTGATCTTTATAACCCCATGTAAAATTGTTTTCGTAAAACATCTCTTGTTTGTGTCATTTTTACTTTAACATTTAATAAAAAGTTATTTATGTCATTTCCAAAGCAAAGTGTCTCCATGGGGTCCCCAAGTTGACCCATGGCTTTTCTTGGTCGGCCATGACACAACCAATAAGGTTGGGACATGTTTCTAGGTCATTTCCTATTATTAAAGCATTATTTATACCTTAAACTACCATAATTACCACTAATCGCGATTAAGAACTTAATAAGTTACTATTCACCAAAAAATTATTTTAATCTCAGTGAACCACATTTTACTTCTTAATGACAAACATATATGTCGGATTTTCAAAATTCAATACACATTAGTGGTAAAATTTCATTGAACTGAAAAATCAGTTTGCTTGATTACCACTTAGTGGTTTCACTATTCATCAAAAATTGAAGTTTTTCAGAAAATTACCAAAAATTCACCCTAAGTTATATTTGATATTCCAAATTCAAAAATGAAGTCCATTTTACAAAATTCAAATCATATAAGTCACATTAATTAATTTAATAATTAATTCCTGCTGCCAGAGCAAATAGCGTGTTTTTACAAAACAATAAGTATCAAAAGATTGACACCAATTTAAGTCTAATTTCAAAGTGAAATTGATTCCAATGACCACCATTGGATAAAATGGTAAAAATATATTCATATTACACATTAAGACCAATTCAAAAGATAATATAATCATATAAATAAATTAGATTAAAAAGCAGTTTTGATGTAAAATGCAGTATTTTTCACTATTCATTAAAAAATGAATATTGTCAGAAAAATACCAAAAATTCACACAAGGTAAATTTTGATGTCCCAATAATAAAGAATAAGTTTATTTTGACAAACATAGTTTATCAAATTGTCAAAATATAGATTCAAAAATAGTTTTCCATCAAAAGGCAGTAAAACAATCTTTTAAGAATATTAGTGTATTTCATGCATAAGATTGTATTTATTTTCATTTTAAGCCTCTACAACACTATCTTAATCATTAATAGACATAGATAAAAATATCTATTATTCATTACTTACTTGGGGTGTTACATCCATCCCCCCTTTAGAAAATTGCATCCCCGCAATTTATTTACTTATCGAATAAATGGGGGTACTTATCCCTCATTGCATTTTCAGATTCCCATGTTGCCTCTTCAATCATGTGGTTTTTTCACAAAACCTTTACCTGCTTAATCACCTTATTCCGTAACACTTGCTCCCTATGGTCAAGAATCTGGACCGGTTGTTCCTCATAAGATAGGTTCTCTTCCAGCTGAACTACCTCTGGACTCAAAACATGAGATGGATCTGGCATATACTTTCTCAACATCGAAATGTGAAAAACATTGTGTACCTGAGATAAAATCGGAGGTAAAGCCACTTGGTATGCAACTGATCCAACTCTCTCCAGAATTTCGTATGGTCCAATAAACCTTGGACTCAGCTTTCCTTTCTTACCAAATCTCATCACACTTTTCCAAGGAGAAACCTTGAGAAAAACATGATCACCTACCTCGAAAGATAGATCCTTCCTCCGGTTATCCGCATAATTCTTCTGCCTGCTCTGAGATGTTCTCATGTCTTTCTGAATCAGCAGAACTTTTTCTGCCATCTCTTCTACCAATTCTGGTCCCATCAACTTCCTTTCACCCACTTCATCCCAGAAAGCTGGAGTTCGACACCGCTTCCCATATAATGCCTGAAATGGTGCCATCTGTATACTGGAATGGAAACTGTTATTATATGAAAATTCAACCAAAGAAAGATGTTGGTCCCAACTTCCCTGATAATCCATAGAACAAGCTCGTAGCATATCCTCCAAGGTCTGAATTGTTCGTTCTGACTGCCCATCTGATTGAGGATGAAAAGCTGTACTAAAATTTAATTCAGTACCCAACGACTTCTGAAGGCCTTTCCAAAAGTTAGAAGTAAACCTGGGATCACGATCCGATACAATGGAGAGAGGAACTCCATGTAACCTGACTATCTCTTTAAGATACAAACGGGAAAGTTGATCAAGAGAGAAAGTATCTCGTATAGCAAGGAAATGAGCAGATTTGGTCAAGTGATCAACAATAACCCAGATTGAATTATTACCTCGAGATGTCTTCGGTAATCCAACAACAAATTCCATGGATATATTCTCCCATTTCCACTCTGGCACTGGTAAAGGATGAAGCATCCCTTTTGGAAACTGCCACTCTGCTTTAACCTGTTGACATGTCAAACACTTCACAGTAAAATCAGCAATATCTCTTTTCATTCCATCCCACCAGTAATACTCCCGCAGATCTTTATACATCTTAGTACTGCCCGGATGAACTGAAAACGGAGAACTATGAGCTTCACATAACAACTCTGTCTTCAGCTGTGAATCACAAGGCACACACAATCTCTTCCCAAATCTCAAAACGCAATCATTATCAATGTTGAATTCAGGAAACGTACCTTTCTGAACCAGCTCTACCTTTTTCTGTAACTCACTGTCTTGCTTCTGTGCTTGCTTGATTCTATCTGATAGAGATGATCTCACTGATACCTGAAACAAAACAGAAGGACTTCCTGCACCAACAACTTCTATGCCAAATTTCATCAAATCGTCAACCAAAGTATCACGTTCCAAATGCAACATTGTTAATGAAGCATTACTTTTTCGACTCAAAGCATCAGCCACTTTATTTGCTTTTCCCGGATGGTAATGAATTGTACAATCATAATCCTTGATTAATTCCAGCCATCTCCTTTGTCTCATGTTTAACTCTTTCTGAGTGAATATATACTTTAAACTTTTGTGATCGGTATATATTTCACACTTTACTCCATACAAATGATTCCTCAAATTTTTTAAAGCAAAAACAACAGCAGCTAATTCCAAATCATGTGTAGGGTAATTTACCTCATGAGTTTTCAACTGTCGTGAAGCATAAGCAATTACCTGATCATTCTGCATTAGGACGCAACCAAGTCCTTTCAATGAAGCATCACTGTATGTAACAAACTCACCATTCCTGGAAGGTAGTGCCAAAACTGGAGCATTCACCAATCTTATTTTCAATTCCTGAAAACAATCATCACATTCTTTTGTCCAGATAAACTTAACACCCTTCCGAGTTAGCTTAGTCATTGGACTAGATAACCGTGAAAAATTTCTAACAAACCTTCGGTAATAGCCTGCCAAACCAAGGAAGCTACGAATCTCAGTAACATTTGTGGGTCTTGGCCATTATTCTACAACTTTTGTTTTTGCAGGATCAACAGTTATTCCATCTTTAGAAACAATGTGACCAAGGAAAGAAATTTGTTGCAACCAAAACTCACACTTGCTGAATTTCCCATACAGTTTCTTTTCTTTTAAGGTTTTCAAGATAACCCTTAAATGTTTTTCATGATCCTCTTTAGTTTTAGAAAACACCAAAATATCATCAATGAAAACCAGCACAAACTTATCCATGAACTCATGGAAAATTCTATTCATTATGTCCATGAATACATCAGGTGCATTGGTTAGCCCAAAAGGCATTACTACAAATTCATAATGGCCATATCTCGTATGAAACGCGGTCTTCGGAATATCTTCCTCCTTTACCTTCAGCTGATGGTACCCCGATCTCAAGTCAATCTTTGAAAAAAACTGAGCTCCCTGGAGCTGATCAAACAAATCATCGATATGGGGAAAAGGATATTTGTTCTTAACAGTGATATTATTCACGGCTCTATAATCAATGCAAAGTCTAATAGAACCATCTTTATTTTTAACAAATAAAACAGGAGCACCCCATGGTGATGTGCTAGGTCTAATGAAACCTTTCTCTAATAAATCTTGCAATTGCTCCTTCAACTCTAAAAGTTCAATATGTGCCATTTGATAAGGGGGTTTTGAAATTGGCTTAGCATCAGGAACTAAGTCAACAGTAAACTCAACTTCCCGATCTGGTATTATTCCAGGAAACTCATCAGGAAAAACATCAGGATACTCATTTACCACCGGCACGTCATTAATCTGAACAGTTCCTTTATTTTCAAGGACGTGTGCAAGGTAACATTCATTTCCATCTTTTACAAGTTTCTCGGCCTCTTGATATGTTATCAAAAGTAAGGGTTCATTCTTGTAAACAAACTGAAAGTCTTTCTGAAAAGAAACTTCTTTAGCTCTACAGTCAATCTTAGCATGGTAGATAGAGATCCAATCCATACCCAGGATAACATCAAACTCTACTAGAGGTAGAACAATAAGGTTTGCAAGTAGGTTCATTCCACAGATAAGGATAGGAAGATTCTTATAAATTCTTTTTGCCTCCACATTCCCCCCAGGTGTTTTTACCAAAAGTTCAGGAGTCATTTCTTAAGATGGTATTCCCATTTTACTAGAAAAGGTTTCAGAGATGAAAGAATGTGTAGACCCCGAAGCAAACAACACAGTGGCATAATCTGAAAAAACAAACAAAGTACCTGATACCACTTCATTTGATGGCCCGACATCTGCTGAAGTAGTTGCAAAGGATTTCACCACCCCTTTCTGCTTGTAGTCTAACTGCTTCCCATCACTCAAGCTCCTTGTCAGACACTCGTTTTCATAGTGACCCATCTCATTGCACCTATAACATTTCACTAACTGTAAATCAAATTTGTTCTTACCTTCACCTTGATCATTTTCAGTGCAATCACGTGCCTTATGTCCCATCTTACCACATTGGTAGCACTTTCCAGAATTTAGAAGACATTCCCCAGCATGCCTTTTGCCACATTTATCACAAACTGGAAACTTAGTTCTCTTACCATCAGACTTTTTTGAAGAATTCTTACCTTTCTCCTGCCACCTCGGTCTCTTCTTCTGCTGGTTGTTATAGAAAACTTGGTCATCGACAAACTCCATTTACACCTTCTCAGCACATCGAACAAGATTTTCCTAACTTTTAAACTCACGAGAATATAATGCCCTTCGATACTTTGGCTTTAATCCTGAGTAAAAAACGATTGATTTTTCTATCAAGGTCCCAGATAAAATTTGGAGCATACCTTGCCAATCGAGTGAACCTTTCTTCATAAGCAGCCACTGAGTCTTCCTCTTTCCTCAATTCCAAGAATTGCTTTTCCATCCTAAGTCGAACAGACTTAAGAAAATACTTCTCAAGAAACATACCTTTGAATTCATCCCAGTCAAGAGCATCAATCTCATCGGCGCCCCTGATATTTTTAACCATAGACCACCACTGATCTGCTTCACCCTCCAAACGGTAAATAGTAAGACTAACCTTTTGATTGTCTGAACACCCCATGACATCAAAAAACTTCTCCAGTGCTTTAATCCACCCTTCAGCTAGCACAGGGTCAGATGATCCTCTGAATGATGGTGGATGTTGCCTCATGAAATGTTCCACCACTGACATGTTCCTCTGTGGTTGATCTGGCTGATCTCGTTCATGGATACCACCGCCATTTATCGCTTGAGTCAACTACGCCATTACTACAAAAAACTGTTCAGTTCCAATTCCGACCATTTCAGGATGCTGATTCGGAAGGTTATTCCCTTCTTGTATGCCTTCCTAGCACTACTTCCCAGTTTCCTCTGCGGAAAACCATTCTGAACAAACATGTCTTAGATGAAGCAACATGGTAATCTTTAAATGCTATATCATTTCGAAAAAAAAATATTTTTCGATAATCATTTAACAAAATTCTAACTCCTAAAGTTATCTAAACCGACCTTTGATACCAACTATAAGGCCCCAACACTAAACCTTACTTATTCTTGAGTTATTACAAGATTACACATTGAGGATCTTTTCAGGTTTAGAGTTTTAGAGAATTATATCATAAAACATGCATTACATTCCACATATAAACAAAGTGGTTACATAAAGATAATATTCTTCATTCCCATCAATGGAAATACATTTAAAATAAAACATGGATTATTTCTTGACACATCCTTGACTCTATCATCTTATCATGTACCTTTCCCTTGACCTGTGAAAAACATTTCAAAAACATGGGATGAGCATAAAAACTCAGTAAGGGTTATAAAAAAAACATGGAAAGGAAACATGAGTTCATATATACATAAGAATGAAATCATACTTTACCCATAAAACATAGGCACTTTAACATACCTCATAAAATCATGAATCAATCATAGAAATCATAAGACAAAAAGGTAACTTGAGGCATTCATAACATTCTTACATAGGGAGTAACCCTCTTGGTTACGTTTGGAATACCCATCATAGTATATTCCCTAAAATATCTTCGGAGAAACCTTAACGTTTCACTCCTTCGCGTTACCCAATGAATTGGAGAGCTATAACGGGCTCACCCGCCCTTAGATTATCACGGAACCACCTGTCTTCATAATAATGCCCAAGAACCATAACATAATCATATCACATAAAACATGCATAAAGGAAACATAAAATTTCCACATTTCAATCACGAGATATCAATACAACACATTGATATAAAAACATTATGAAAACAATTTTCAATACTAAAATAAAAGTAAGTAAAACATGGTATTTGTTTTTCTTTTAAAAAAGAAGGTATGGCTTGTAGAGGAAGCCGAAACTCAAATAACGGTCACGACGGCGGAGAAGACGTTGTCGCCACATACGTACAACAAAACATTCCCTTCTGTCATTTAGTAAACGCTTCGGATAAAAAATATTCCTTTTGAATAAACGTAAAAGTCAAAGGGGTTTATACACCGTATAAAAGAAAGTTGTGTATAAAATAAAATATGCCTCAACGAAAGGAGATTGAGATGAAGTCCCATACCTCGTATCCGACTTGACCCGACCGTTCTTTAATCTCCTGAATAATAAACTTGAGTTAATCTCTACCTGATTATGAATCTTTTTCAAGTTCATTATTCCTTTTATACCATGTTATGAACATCATGTAATCAGTTAAGTTAGTAATGTTCATTTTGTCGGTATTTGGTTCTTAAGTCAAAAATAGACTTCTTACACTTACATGTTGTTAATTTGGTCAAAGGATCATTATATCCAGAATGATATTAATGATTTGGATAACATATATATCATATATATTCATCATATACATGTATTTATAATATTACATCACATTTAGAGGTAAGAAATGAAATGCACCGTTCATGGAGACGGTAAGCCGTACGTACGCATGAACGCTACTTTCATTTCTATTTCGTATTTTATAGAATGGAATCATAATGATATAAAGGTACATTATAATTAAAGTATAATATCATATATAATATCATAGTTCCATCCTTTATATTTCCCACATATGGTATTTAACGAATCAAATCACTTTGAGGGGGCGGTAGTCCGCACTTCCTAAAATGAAGATATAGTGTTTACCCATAATGGAAACCATAAAGGTATGCCCAAAATGAAAAAAAAACAGAAGATTAAGGAAAACATAAACATATTATATATCATATATAAAAATAGTGACATCATAATGGCCACCTTTGAAGGTGTTAAATGAGTGTTGAACAATCATCGTTTCGGGAGGCAGAATTTCGCCATCCACGGAAACCGTATGTTCTTTAACCATTTGATATAGTTGTGTGAGAGTGTAGCCCAAATAAATCTTATAACAACATCCTAGTATATTGAAGATACTGGTTTTGTTACAAAATAAGTAAATAAAAAGAGTTTAGGGGTTGGAGAAGCAAAATAAAACAAATGAACATGAGAGAATGAATTACCTTTAAAAGTGTAACTCCTTTTTATTTGAGTCTAAAGGCTTCCTTTGAAAGGATTCTGCCCAAAGGGAATACTATAGGATGAGGAGAGGGATGTGGAGAGAGTAAATGGGCAGGGTTTGGCCGAGCCAAAGGATTGAGGAGTGTGTGAAATGAGGTAGAGGTGGGGGCCTTTTATAAGAGGAGAGGAGGGGCACTTTTGGAAAGTAAAGAAATATTACTTTATTTGAAAATGTGTTTAGGTTTAAAAAGGTCCCACATTGATATAATTCGTGGATAAGGTGATAAGGGTTCGAAATACACTCATCCAATTGGTTTTGGCCATGTGTAGTTCATATATTTTACATTATCATTCCATTTTATTTAAATCGTCAAATAATGATGTCATCGCTGCATCATTATTATGTCATAACTAATTTAATTTATTTAATGTCTAAAAATCATAAAAAAATTACTATGATGTAGTAAATCTTTTTAGCCTTCCAATGACTATTTATAATCAAATATCTGATCTTTATAACCCCATGTAAAAATTGTTTTCGTAAAACAATTCTTGTTGGTGTCATTTTTACTTTAACATTTAATAAAAAGTTATTTATGTCATTTCCAAACCAAAGTGTCTCCATGGGGTCCCCAAGTTGACCCATGGCTTGTATTGGTCGGCCATGACACAACCAATAAGTTTGGGACATGTGTCTAGGTCATTTCCTATTATTAAAGCATTACTTATACCTTAAACTACCCTAATTACCACTAATCGCGATTAAGAACTTAATAAGTTACTATTCACCAAAAAATTATTTTAATCTCATTGAACCACATTTTACTTCTTAATGACAACCATGTATGTCGGATTTTCAAAATTCAATACACATTAGTGGTAAACTTTCATTTAACTGAAAAATCAGTTTGCTTGATTACCACTTAGTGGTTTCACTATTCATCAAAAATTGAAGTTTTTCAGAAAATTACCAAAAATTCACCCTAAGCTATATTTGATATTCCGAATTCAAAAATGAAGTCCATTTTACAAAATTCAAATCATTTAAGTCACATTAATTAATTTAATAATTAATTTCCCGCTGCCAGAGCAAATAGTGTGTTTTTACAAAACAATAAGTATCAAAAGATTGACATCAGTTTAAGTCTAATTTCAAAGTGAAATTGATTCCCATGACCACCATTGGATAAAATGGTAAAAATATATTCATATTACACATTAAGACCAATTCAAAAGATAATATAATCATATAAATAAATTACATTAAAAATCATTTTTGATGTAAAATGCAGTATTTTTCACTATTCATTAAAAAATGAATATTTTCAGAAAAATACCAAAAATTCACACAAGGTAAATTTTGATGTCCCAATCATAAAGAATAAGTTTATTTTGACAAAAATAGTTTATCAAATTGTCAAAATATAGATTCAAAAATGGTTTTCCATCAAAAGGCAGTAAAACAATCTTTTAAGAATATTAGTGTATTCCATGCATAAGATTGTATTTATTTTCCTTTTAAGCCTCTACAACAATATCTTAATCATTAATAGACATAGATAAAAATATCTATTATTCATTACATACTTGGGGTGTTACATCCTTCCCCCCTTTAGAAAATTGCGTCCCCGAAATTTATTTACTTATCGAATAAATGGGGGTACTTATCCCTCATTGCATTTTCAGATTCCCGTGTTGCCTCTTCAATCATGTGGTTTTTCCACAAAACCTTTACCTGCTTAATCACCTTATTCCGTAACACTTGCTCCCTGTGGTCAAGAATCTGGACCGGTTGTTCCTCATAAGATAGGTTCTCTTCCAGCTGAACTACCTATGGACTCAAAACATGAGATGGATCTGGCATATACTTTCTCAACATCGAAACGTGAAAAACATTTTGTACCTGAGATAAACTCGGAGGTAAATCCACTCGGTATGCAACTGATCCAACTCTCTCCAGAATTTCGTATGGTCCAATAAACCTAGGACTCAGCTTTCCTTTCTTACCAAATCTCATCACACTTTTCCAAGGAGAAACCTTGAGAAAAAC
Organism: Viscum album; assembly: GCA_963277665.1. Taxonomy (NCBI): domain Eukaryota; kingdom Viridiplantae; phylum Streptophyta; class Magnoliopsida; order Santalales; family Viscaceae; genus Viscum; species Viscum album. The sequence goes on along the minus strand of OY728153.1, from coordinate 778,636,292 downwards.
ATGATCACCTACCTCGAATGATAGATCCTTCCTCCGGTTATCCGCATAACTCTTCTGCCTGCTCTGAGCTGTTCTCATGTGTTTCTGAATCAGCTGAACTTTTTCTACCATCTCTTCTACCAATTCTGGTCCCATCAACTTCCTTTCACCCACTTCATCCTAGAAAGCTGGAGTTCGACACCGCTTCCCATATAATACCTGAAATGGTGCCATCTGTATACTGGAATGGAAACTGTTATTATATGAAAATTCAACCAAAGAAAGATGTTGGTCCCAACTTCCCTGATAATCCATAGAACAAGCTCGTAGCATATCCTCCAAGGTCTGAATTGTTCGTTCTGACTGCCCATCTGATTGAGGATGAAAATCTATACTAAAATTTAATTCAGTACCCAACGACTTCTGAAGGCCTTTCCAAAAGTTAAAAGTATACCTGGGATCACGATCCGATACAATGGAGAGAGGAACTCCATGAAACCTAACTATCTTTTTAAGATACAAACGGGAAAGTTGATCAAGAGATAAAGTATCTCGTATAGAAAGGAAATGAGCAGATTTGGTCAAGCGATCAACAATAACCCAGATTGCATTATTACCTCGAGATGTCTTCGGTAATCCAACAACAAAGTCCATGGATATATTCTCCCATTTCCACTCTGGCACTGGTAAAGGCTGAAGCATCCCTTTTGGTAACTGCCGCTCTGCTTTAACCTGTTGACATGTCAAACACTTCACAGTAAAATAAGCAATATCTCTTTTCATTCCATCCCACCAGTAATACTCCCGTAGATCTCTATACATCTTAGTACTGCCCAGATGAACTGAAAACGGAGAACTATGAGCTTCACATAACAACTCTCTCTTAAACTGTGAATCACAAGGAACACACAATCTCTTCCCAAATCTCAAAACGCAATCATTATCACTGTTGAATTCAGGCAACTTACCTTTCTGAACCAGCTCTACCTTTTTCTGCAACTCACTATCTTGCTTTTGTGCTTGCTTGATTCTATCTGATAGAGATGATCTCACTGATACCTGAAACAAAACAGAAGGACTTCCTGCACCAACAACTTCTATGCCAAATTTCATCAAATCGTTAACCAAAGTATCACGTTCCAAACGCAACATTGTTAATGAAGCATTACTTTTTCGACTCAAAGCATCAGCCACTTTATTTGCTTTTTCCCGGATGGTAATGAATTGTACAATCATAATCCTTGATTAATTCCAGCCATCTCCTTTGTCTCATGTTTAACTCTTTCTGAGTGAATATATACTTTAAACTTTTGTGATCGGTATATATTTCACACTTTACTCCATACAAATGATGCCTCCAAATTTTTAAAGCAAAAACAACAGAAGCTAATTCCAAATCATGTGTAGGGTAATTTACCTCATGAGTTTTCAACTATCGTGAAGCATAAGCAATTACCTGATCATTCTGCATTAGGACGCAACCAAGTCCTTTCAATGAAGCATCACTGTATATAACAAAATCACCATTCCTGGAAGGTAGTGCCAAAACTGGAGCATTCACCAATCTTCTTTTCAATTCCTGAAAACAATCATCACATTCTTTTGTCCAGATAAACTTAACACCCTTCCGAGTTATCTTAGTCATTGGACTAGATAACCGTGAAAAATTTCTAACAAACCTTCGGTAATAGCCTGCCAAACCAAGGAAGCTACGAATCTCGGTTACATTTGTGGGTCTTGGCCATTCTTCTACAACTTTTGTTTTTGCAGGATCAATAGTTATTCCATCTTTAGAAACAATGTGACCAAGGAAAGAAATTTGTTGCAACCAAAAATCAAACTTGCTGAATTTCCCATATAGTTTCTTTTCTTTTAAGGTTTGCAAGATAACCCTTAAATGTTTTTCATGCTCCTCTTTACTTTTAGAAAACACCAAAATATCATCAATGAAAACCACCACAAACTTATCCAAGAACTCATGGAAAATTCTATTCATTAAGTCCATGAATACAGCAGGTGCATTGGTTAGCCCAAAAGGCATTACTACAAATTCATAATGGCCATATCTCGTACGGAACACGGTCTTCGGAATATCTGCCTCCTTTACCTTCAGCTGATGGTACCCCGATCTCAAGTCAATCTTTGAAAAAAACTGAGCTCCCTGGAGCTGATCAAACAAATCATCGATACAGGGCAAAGGATATTTGTTCTTAACAGTGATATTATTCAAGGCTCTATAATCAATTCAATGTCTCATAGAACCATATTTCTTTTTAACAAATAAAAGAGGAGCACCCCATGGTGATGTGCTAGGTCTAATGAAACCTTTCTCTAATAAATCTTGCAATTTCTCCTTCAACTCTAAAAGTTCAATTTGTGCCATTCGATAAGGGGGTTTTGAAATTGGCTTAGCATCAGGAACTAAGTCAACAGTAAACTCAACTTTCCGATCTGGTATTATTCCAGGCAACTCATCAGGAAAAACATCAGGATACTCATTTAGCACTGGCACATCATTAATCTGAACAGTTCCTTTATTTTCAACGACGTGTGCAAGGTAACATTCATTTCCATCTTTTACAAGTTTCTCGGCCTCTTGATATGTAATCAAAAGTAAGGGTTCATTCTTGTAAACAAACTGAAAGTCTTTCTGAAAAGAAACTTCTTTAGCTCTACAGTCAATCTTAGCATGGTAGATAGAGATCCAATCCATACCCAGGATAACATCAAACTCTAGTAGAGGCAGAACAATAAGGTTTGCAAGTAGGTTCTTTCCACAGATAAGGATAGGAAGATTCTTATAAATTCTTTTTGCCTCAACATTACCCCCAGGTGTTTTTACCAAAAGTTCAGGAGTCATTTCTTGAGATGGTATTCCCATTTTACTAGAAAAGGTTTCAGAGATGAAAGAATGTGTAGGCCCTGAATCAAACAACACACTGGCATAATCTGAAAAAACAAACAAAGTACCTGATACCACTTCATTTGATGGCCCGACATCTGCTGAAGTAGTTGCAAAGGATTTCACCACCCATTTCTGCTTGTAGTCTAACTGCTTCCCATCACTCAAGCTCCTTTTCGGACACTCGTTTGAATAGTGACCCATCTCATTGCACTTATAACATTTCACTAACTATAAATCAAATTTGTTCTTACCTTCACCTTGATCCTTTTCAGTGCAATCACGAGCCTTATGTCCCATCTTACCACATCGGTAGCACACTTCAGAATTTAGAAGACATTCCCCAGCATGCCTTTTGCCACATTTATCACAAACTGGAAACTTAGTTCTCTTACCATCATACTTTTTTGAAGAATTGTTACCTTTCTCCTGCCACCTCGGTCTCTTCTTATGCTGGTTGTTATAGAAAACTTGGTCATCGGAAAACTCCATTTCCACCTTCTCAGCACATCAAACAAGCTTTTCATAACTTTTAAACTCACGAGAAGCTAATTCCCTTCGATACTTTGGCTGTAATCCTGAGTAAAAACGATTGATTTTACTATCAAGGTCCCGGATAAAATTTGGAGCATACCTTGCCAATCGAGTGAACCTTTCTTCATAAGCAGCCACTGAGTCTTCCTCTTGCCTCAATTCCAAGAATTGATTTTCCATCCTAAGTCGAACTGCCTTAGGAAAATACTTCTCAAGAAACATACCTTTGAATTCATCCCAGTCAAGAGCATCAATCTCATCGGCGCCCCTGATATTTTTAACCATAGACCACCACTGATCTGCTTCACCCTCCAAACGGTAAATAGCAAGACTAACCATTTGATTGTCTGAACACCCCATGACATCAAAAATCTTCTCTAGTGATTTAATCCACCCTTCAGCTAGAACAGGGTCAGATGATCCTCTGAATGATGGTGGATGTTGCCTCATGAAATGTTCCACCACTGACATGTTCCTCTGCGGTTGATCTGGCTGATCTCGTGCATGGATACCACCGCCATTTATCGCTTGAGTCAACTGTGCCATTACTGCAACAAATTGTTCAGTTCCAATTCCGACCATTTCTGGATGCTGATTCGGAAGGTTATTTCCTTCTGTATGCCTTCCTAGCACTACTTCCCTGTTTCCTCTACGGAAAACCATTCTGAACAAACATGTCTTAGATGAAGCAACATGGTAATCTTTAAATGCTATATCATTTCGAAAAAAAAATATTTTTTGGATAATCATTTAATAGAATTCTAACTCCTAAAGTTATCTAAACCGACCTTTGATACCAACTATCAGGCCCCAGCCTTAAACCTTACTTAATCTTGAGTTATTACAAGATTACACATTGAGGATCTTTTTGGGTTTAGAGTTTTAGAGAATTAGATCATAAAACATGCATTACATTCCACATATAAACAAAGTGGTTACATAAAGATAGTATTCTTCATTCCCATCAATGGAAACACATTTAAAATAAAACATGGATTATTTATTGACACATCCTTGACTCTATCATCTTATCATGTACCTTTCCCTTGACCTGTGAAAAACATTTCAAAAACTTGGGATGAACATAAAAACTCAGTAAGGGTTATAAAAAAAACATGGAAAGGAAACATGAGTTCATATATACATAAGAATGAAATCATACATTACCCATAAAACATAGGCACTTTAACATACCTCATAAAATCATGAATAAATCATAGAAATCATAAGACATAAAGGTTACTTGAGGCATTCATAACATTCTTACGTAGGGAGTAACCCTCTTGGTTACGTTTGGAATACCCATCACAGTATATTCCCTAAAATCTCTTCGGAGAAACCTTAACGTTTCACTCCTTCGCGTTACCCAATGCATTGGAGAGCTATAAAGGGCTCACCCACCCTTAGTTTATCACGGAACCACCCGTCTTCATAATAATGCCCAAGAACCATAACATAATCATATCACATAAAACATGCATAAAGGAAACATAAAATTTCCACATTTCAATCACGAGATATCAATACAACACATTGATATAAAAAAATTATGAAAACCATTTTCAATACTAAAATAAAAGAAAAGTAAAACATGGTATTTGTTTTTCTTTTAAAAAAGAAGGTATGGCTTGTAGAGGAAGCCGAAACTCAAATTACGGTCACGACGACAGAGAAGTCGTTGTCGCCGCATACGTACAACAAAACATTCCCTTCTGTCATTTAGTAAACGCTTCGTATAAAAAATATTCCTTTTGAATAAACGTAAAAGTCAAAGGGGTTTATACACCGTATAAAAGAAAGTTGTGTATAAAATAAAATATGCCTCAACGAAAGGAGATTGAGACGAAGTCCCATACCTCGTATCCGACTTGACCCGACCGTTATTTAATCTCCTAAATAATAAACTTGAGTTAATCTCTACTTGCTTATGAATCTTTTTCAAATTCATTATTCCTTTTAAACCATGTTATGAACATCATGTAATCAGTTAAGTTAATAATGTTCATTTTGTCGGTATTTGGTTCTTAAGTCAAAAATAGACTTCTTACACTTACATGTTGTTAATTTGGTCAAAGGTTCATTATATCCAGAATGATATTAATGATTTGGATAACATATATATCATATATATTCATCATATACATGTATTTATAATATTACATCACATTTAGAGGTAAGAAATGAAATGCACCGTTCATGGAGACGGTAAGCCGTACGTACGCATGAACACTACTTTCATTTCTATTTCGTATTTTATAGAATGGAATCATAATGATATAAAGGTATATTATAATTCCCGTATAATATCATATATAATATCATAGTTCCATCCTTTATATGTCCCACATATGGTATTTAACGAATCAAATCACTTTGAGGGGGCGGTAGTCCGCACTTCCTAAAATGAAGATATCGTGTTTACCCATAATGGAAAACATAAAGGTATGCCCAAAATGAAAAAAAACAGAAGCTTAAGGAAAACATAAACATATTATATATCATATATAAAAATAGTGACATCATAATGGCCACCTTTGAAGGTGTTAAATGAGTGTTGAACAATCATCGTTTCGGGAGGCAGAATTTCGCCAACCACGGAAACCGTATGTTCTTTAACCATTTGATGTAGTTGTGTGAGAGTGTAGCTCAAATAAATCTTATAACAACATCCTAGTATATTTAAGATACTTTTGTTGTTACAAATGAAGTAAATAAAAAGAGTTTAGGGGGTTGGAGAAGCAAAATAAAACAAATGAACATGAGAGAATGAATTACCTTTAAAAGTGTAACTCCTTTTGATTTGAGTCTAAAGGCTTCCTTTGAAAGGATTCTGCCCAAAGGGAATACTCTAGGATGAGGAGAGGGATGTAGAGAGAGTAAATGGGTAGGGGTTGGCCGAGCCAAAGGCTTGAGGAGTGTGTGAAATGAGGTAGAGGTGGGGGCCTTTTATAAGAGGAGAGGAGGGGCACTTTTGGAAAGTAATGAAATATTACTTTATTTGAAAATGTTTTTCGGTTTTAAAAGGTCCCACATTGATATAATTCGTGGATAAGGTTATGGGGTTCGAAATCCACTCATCCAATTGGTTTTGGCCATGTTTAGTTCATATATTTTACATTATCTTTCCATTTTATTTAAATCGTCAAATAATGATGTCATCGCTGCATCATTATTATGTCATAAATAATTTAATTTATTTAATGTCTAAAAATCATAAAACAAATACTATGATGTAGGAAATCTTTTTATCTTTCCAATGACTATTTATAATCAAATATCTGATCTTTATAACCCCATGTAAAAATTGTTTTCGTAAAACATCTCTTGTTTGTGTCATTTTTACTTTAACATTTAATAAAAAGTTATTTATGTCATTTCCAATCCAAAGTGTCTCCATGGGATCCCCAAGTTGACCCCTGGCTTGTCTGGGTCGTCCATGACACAACCAATAAGGTTGGGACATGTGTCTAGGTCATTTCCTATTATTAAAGCATTATTTATACCTTAAACTACCCTAATTACCACTAATCGCGAATAAGAACCTAATAAGTTACTATTCACCAAAAAATTATTTTAATCTCATCGAACCACATTTTACTTCTTAATGACAACCATGTATGTCGGATTTTCAAAATTCAATACACATTAGTGGTAAACTTTCATTTAACTGAAAAATCAGTTTGCTTGATTACCACTTAGTGGTTTCACTATTCATCAAAAATTGAAGTTTTTCAGAAAATTACCAAAAATTCACCCTAAGCTATATTTGATATTCCGAATTCAAAAATGAAGTCCATTTTACAAAATTCAAATCATATAAGTCACATTAATTAATTTAATAATTAATTCCCGCTTCCAGAGCAAATAGCGTGTTTTTACAAAACAATAAGTATCCAAAGATTGACACCAGTTTAAGTCTAATTTCAAAGTGAAATTGATTCCAATGACCACCACTGGATAAAATGGTAAAAATATATTCATATTATACATTGAGACCAATTCAAAAGATAATATAATCATATAAATAAATTAGATTAAAAATCAGTTTTGATGTAAGATGCAGTATTTTTCACTATTCATTAAAAAATGAATATTGTCAGAAAAATACCAAAAATTCACAAAAGGTAAATTTTGATGTCCCAATCATAAAGAATAAGATTATTTTGACAAAAATAGTTTATAAAATTTCAAAATATAGATTCAAAAATGGTTTGCCATCAAAAGGCAGTAAAACAATCTTTTAAGAATATTAGTGTATTCCATGCATAAGATTGTATTTATTTTCATTTTAAGCCTCTACAACATTATCTTAATCATTAATAGACATAGATAAAAATATCTATTATTCATTACATACTTGGGGTGTTACAACTATAAGGCCCCAACCTTAAACATAACTTATTCTTGAGTTATTTCAAGAATACACCTTCAGGATCTTTTCAGGTTTATAGTTTTAGATAATTAGATCATAAATCATACATTGCATTCCACATTTTAACAAGGTGGTTACATAAAAGACAGTATTCATTTTTCCCATCAAAGTATCAATATTCATAATAAAACATGGATTCATTCTTGACATTTCCTCGAAACTATCATCACATCATGTACCTTTTCCTTGACCTGTGAAAAACATTTCAAAAACATGGGATGAGCATAAAAATCTCAGTAAGCGATATAAAAATATGGAAAGAAAACCTTATTACATGTATACATAAGAATCAATGAAGTCATACTTCACTCATAAAAAAATAATCACTTTAACAAACCTCATGAAATCACATGATTTATGAATAAATCATTGAAAACATAAGACATAAAGGTAACTTGAGGCATTCATAACATTCTTACGTAGGGAGTAACCCTCATGGTTACGTTTGGAATACCCATCACAGTATATTCCCTAAATCTCTTCAAAGAAACCTTAGCATTTAACTCCTTCATTTTACCCAATACATTGGAGTGCTATATCAGGCTCACCCGCCATTAGTTTATCATGGAACCACCCATCTTCATAAAGAATGCCCAAGAACCATAACATAATCGTATCACATAAAACATGCATAAAGGAAACATAACATTTCCATATTTCAATCCCATGATATCAATACAACAAATTAATAGAATAAAAACATTATCAAAACCATTTTCAATTCCAAAATAAATGAAAAGTAAAACATTGTATTTATTTTTCATTTAAAATAATGTTATGGCTTGTAGAGGAAGCCGAAACTCAAATAATGGTCACGGCGGTGGAAAAGTCGTTGTCATCGCATACATGTGACAAAAAAATTCCCTTTTGTCGTTTATTATAATGATTCGTATAAAAAATCCCTTTTGAATAAAATTAAATGTCAAAGGGGTTTATACAGTGTATAAAACCAAATATGCCTCAATAAAAGGAGATTGAGACGAAGTCCCTTACCTCATGTCCTATTTGATTCAATCATTTTTAATATCCTGAAAAATAAACTAGAGATAATTTCTACTTTCTTAAGAACCTTTTTCAAGTTCATTATTTATTTTATATCACTTATTACCATGTTATGAACATTATGTAATTGTTTATGTTAATAATGATCGTTTTGTCGATCTTTGGTAGTTGAGTCAAAAATAAACTTCTTATAATTACATGTTGTCCATGTGGTAAAATATCCATTATATACAGAATTATATTCAGGATGTAGATATCATATATATCATATATATCCATTATATACATGATTAATAATATTACATAACATTTAGAGGTAAGAAACGAAATGCATCATTCATGGAGATAGTATTCCGTATGTATGCATGAACACTACATTCATTTCTGATTCATACTTAATGGAGTAAAAACATAATGATAGAAATGTATATTATAATTTCATTATAATATCATATATAATATCATTAAATCTATCCTTTATACATCCCACATATGGAATTAACGAATCAAATCACTTTGAGGGGGCTGTAGTCCGTACTTCCTAAAATGAAGATATCGTGTTTACCCATAATTGAAACCATAAGATATGCCATAAATGAAAAATAAAGAATCATAATGAAAACATAGACATAATATATATCATATATAAAGAGAGTGACATCTTAATGGCCACCATGAAAGGTGTTAAAAGAATATTGAGCAATCATCGTTTCGTGAGGCTGTAATTCGCTATCCACAGAAACAATATGTTCTTTCACCATTAGATGGATGTGTGTGTATGTGTAGCTCGAATCCTTATCATAACAACATCCAAGTATATTGAAGATACCAGTTTCGTTACAAAAAAATGAATAAAAAGAGTTTAGGGGGTTGGAGAAGCAAAATAATACAAAAGAACATTAGAGAATACATAACCTATAAATCAGGTAACTCTTCTTGGTTTGAACCAAAAGGGTTTCTTGAAGAGCTTTCTGCCTAAGGTAAGGCTTCTAGGATAAAGAGAGGGATGTGGATAGATAAAATCAGAAGATCTTGGCCGATCCAATGGCTTGAGAGGTGTGGGTAATGTGGTAGAGCTGGGGGCCTTTTCTAAGAGAGAGGATGGGCACTCTTGGAAAGTCAAGAAATGTTACTTTATTATATAATGAGTTTTGGATTTTAAAGATCCTATAATTATATATTTCGAGGATAAGGTTATATGTTTTTCAAATCCACCCATCGAATAGGTCTTTGACAAGTGTAAGGCTTAGATTTTATATTATCTTTTCATTTTATTTAAATCATTCATTAATGAGGTAATCGCTGCATTATCATGGTGTCATAAAAAATTTAATTTATTTAATTTATAAAAACAAAAAAAATACTATGATATAGGAAATATTTTTAGATTTCTAAACACTCTTTATAGTCTAACGGATCATTTATGTAGACAAAATTAAAATTGTTTTACTTGGGTGATACAAACATTGGTTATACTTTCCTTTTAAAAAACATAAAATGATAAAGTGTCACTATCACCCAAAAGTGATTCCATGGGTTCCCATTTATTGGCACAAGGCATCCCATGGTCAGCCATGACACAACCAGTAGCATCAAGACACATTCTTGGGTCCTTTTTTTATTATTTTGATATTATTGTATTATCCTTAACAACCTGATTACTAATTAATCACGATAATTAATGATAATTACCGTCGTTAATATTCATAATGTCCAAAAACAAAAGCGTCTTAATAACATAATTTGGACCTTCTGATTCCAAATATGTAATACATTTTACCAATTTACAAACACAGAAATTACATTAATTAATTTAAGAATAATTCCCATTGTCAAAACAAATAGCGTGTCTGTTTGAAATAATATCTATCAAAAGTTTGACACTTGTTATTGCCCAATTCCAAAGTGAAATTAATTACAATGACCAAAAAAGGATTAAATAGTAAAAATATATTCTAATTAAAATATAAAACCAATTAAAAGAAAAATCAATCCATATAATTAAATTAGATGAAAAAGTAGTTTTGAAGTAAAATACAGTTGTTTTCACTATTCATTAAAAAATGAACATTGTCATAAAAATGCCAAAAATTTATCCAAATTAAATTTCAATGTCCCAATACTAAATAATATGTTTATTTTGACAAATATAGGTATAAAATTATCAAAAGTTATATTTAAAAATTATTCTCCATCAAAAGGCAGTAAAACAATCTTTTAAAAATATTAGAGAATTATATGCTTAAGATTGGTTTTATTCTCATTTTTAGCCTCTACAACACTATCTAATTCATAAATATACATAGATATGAAAATCAATAATTCTTTACTTACTTGGGATGTTACAGTTATGTTTTATGTTTTCCCTTCTAATAATGATTCATCATTTATACAATATTTTCAGTGTGCTGCACAATATACATTCTTCACATTTTTCATAAATCCAGAAATGACATAAATTAAGTTTCCTTACCATGAAATAGATCCCTTCTTAGAAAAATTTCATAAATAGACGCTTTATCCTAATTCAGACCACCATTTAAGTTGGGTTTGATTTAATGTTAATATTTTATCATTTACACCTTATGTTTGGCCACCCCATGAGTGTGATGGACATGATGTTTGCTAATGAAGCATTCAGATGGTGTAAAAAACTTATTTAATAAAATTTTTTCACAGAACACGGAGTACACTGGGCCACAACAAGATATTAAATATAAGCATTTAATCTAAAATTTATTGTTGTAATATATATATATATATTCCAATATTAAAAAATTGAACTATTTGGTGAACCCACATGGACCCCGATTTCTTCCTTCTTATTGTTTGTGTTAACCACTATTTTTAATTTATGTGGTTAATATAATTAATTGAAGTCATGAAATGGAATGGATAGATTCCATGTAAAATTAATTTTATAAAATTGAATGTTCTTATTGATTATGAGACCAACCAAATTTGAGGTACGTTGTCTTATTGAATAAATAGGGGTGGTCAAATGTATATAACGTAAGTGAAAAATGTCATGGAACTCTGCAAGGAATTATTAGTGATGAAATTGCAATGGACCAAATTGTAAACCTACGTATTAATATGGCATTCTTACTAACATGTGATATTTTTATTTTTAAATTATTATTAATTGGGATGGGTTCCCTTATGTTATCATACTCGTCTATTCAATCCATGGGAAAGGCATTCCATATTTTATGATACTCAGGATGATGTACCTGGTTATGAAATCCTTTATATTTTGATACTCAGGTGTGACATACTAGGGAATAGAGTTTCTTATATCATAATACATAGTAATATAATCCCTGCGCACGGTGTCCAATATATTATGATAGAAAATCATAGAATATATGGTCTCGGTGTCCATTAAATTATGATTTATAAGAAACGATTCCATATTTATGGAATCCATTATCTTTAATCATCATAAATAATTTGGCATGTTTTCCAATTTTAAAAATATAATCTTATTATATTATCATTATATGGGTGCCTAGGTGTTAATCCATGTTTCATTGTCAATGAATTTATATCTATGTAAATATTAGTGTCTATGTATATTAATAGGTTCACATGATGATACTTGTGATGATAAATTTCCACCTCAGGCCGGAGTAGGTATGGTCGTCAAGGTTTCCCCTTGGATCCTGAGCAGAATGTGTTTTTTTTATATTTACTTTACCACTTACTTTATATACCATCAAACGTATTTATTTTATATTCAATTATTTTATTTCATTAAAAATCATCCAGGATTGGATATTGAGCATATATAACTTCACGTTCAGGATGACATTGAACTAGTTTACCCAAATAGACCTTATGGTTAATGGTTTGGTGTTTGGACTTTTCTCTCTTCTATTTTCTCTATGGACTATGATAGGATATGGGATCTTGAGAGAAGGGGATGATCTTATAATCAACTAGGATTTTGGATTTAGAGTATTTTATTTATTTATTCTTGATATTCTATCCTTGTAAATTGTATTACCTACTATATATTTATTATTTTATATTGTAGCATGTTCATACACGATAAATGATTCATTTATTATTGATGAGTAGTTGTTATTATATTCTACTACCTTTATTTATCATTTTTCCACTATATTTATTTATGAAACAGAGGGTAGAGTCTCCCTGCTTTACCACCACAAAACCCACACTATTTGTTTGCATCCTCTGGCTTATGTGTAGGCGCACTTGTGGATATGCGGCACACCATCTCGAAGAACAATTTTAGTTGATCCAGGGTCAGGATGTTACAATAAAGAAGTGTCTCTGGTGGAGAATAAAAGGGTATCAAGGTAACATATTTTCTAGGAAAATGAAGAAACTCAGAAATGTGATGGAATAAAAAAACATTCCAATCATTACTCATCCTTCGGTCAAATGTATCAACTATAATGAAGATGAAAACTTTTAAAAACATTGTAGGACACCAATATTTTTCAAATAAATGTAATAAAAATAAACTATAAGGTTAAGAGAGCAGTGACATGATTATGTTGTTATAACTACATTAGTGGATCCTTCAAATGATTTAGTGGCATGTATGTCAGTTATTCATTCAAGATTAGAGAATGAACTATCATATTAGGATTCTATTAAGTGTTTCATATGAAGCATATTTTTTGGTACTATTCTCACGCCACCGCAAAATGAATGACATTTATACCATAACTTGTGGATCTCTATGTTTGAATCAAGGATATCAATGGTCATTTTCTTATTATGTTCTCTAACCTATCATTGTATTAAAAATATTTATAATGGTTTATGAAGATAATGTAAATTATCTTGAACTTTAATAACTAGAGAATAATATTCAAGATAATCATGAAAAGATTTTGAAATTCAAAATTTCTTCACCATGGGTATCACAAGTCCTCCAATTCAACAAGAAAGATATAAAAATGTATTTATTAGTTAATTATCTTGAACTCCAGAAAATAAAAATAAAGATAAAGTGTCTTCTACCACCAATTAATGGCTTGTTTGTTCAGATAAAAAATTACCATCATTGAGGGTATCATCAAATAAATGTGGGGATAGAGGATATACCCAAAAAACCTTTGATAAAATGTACAACACTATGAGTTCATAGAAATGACCCTTAGACTCACTAATGCTATAATAATATTTATGGACATGGTGAATAAAGTCTTTAAAGGTGAAATTGAAAAAAAAATAAACACTATAGATTATATTATCATATACTCAAAATTCATAGAGGAATTTTATGAGTATTTGAGTATTATGATAAATAAATTGAGAAAGTAGAAAACGTATTCCATGTTCAAAAAGATTGAATTTTGGAAAAACAATTATCGTTCTTGGGTCATGAAATCCCAAGTGCGGGTATCTATACGGATGATTAAAAAATAGAGTTGTTTGAAGAATATCCCATACAAAAATATTTAAGAGAGATCCATACATTGATCAAATTAACCAGGAATAATTTGTTATTTGTGAGAAAATTTTCAAATTTTTCCAACCTACTAACCAAGATAACATAAAAGGGAGTGAATTTTTCATTAATATTTGAATTTAAACAAAAAATAAAAATATAACAAAAAGGATAATAGCTACAATTTTACTCACCCATACCATATATGGATAATGATTTATAATATATAGTGATTATTTAAAGAATAGATTTCGTTGTTCCCCATGAAAAATTATAATGTGATATCCTATTCATCTTGATATTTGATGAATCATGAGAATGATAATCCAATGTATGATATTTATTTTTCTACAATAATATGCACATTTAAGATCAGGTTGAATTATCTATATTATTTACAATGTGACATATACATGTATAATAAGAGATCCAACAATATATTAAAAAAAAGATCTCAACATTCACCAATGAAGGCAGTTACCACTAAGAAATGATATTTATTGTTTATTCCATTATTATAATGGTAAACATTAATATTAAACCATTATTTTTATAAATATATATTAAATCTTAATAAATTAATATAATTAGGTAAAATTATGGTATATTCTAGTACCATAGTGGATTAGTGTATTTAGAGACTAGATACGTAAACAATTAGTATATAAAAAATCATCTTGGTATCATGATTTGTTCTAAAATTCTATCACCCTTTTAAGAAAAACCATACTTAAAAACTTTCTTCATAACCTGGGGAACTGAAATATAAGAAAGTGTGAGCTTATATTGTCAGTAAGGGAAAAAAGTAGATACCAATGATCACATAAACATAAAATTAGAATAAGGGCGTGATAACATCAAATTAACATTTTAAAGCCATACCATAGATATGAATGATCAAAATATTAATTCATGGAATAATTCATTGCAGTTCATGAGACATGAATCCCAAAGAAATTAATATTCACGAGACATGGGGGTATAAAGATTTCCCAAGACATAATATTTTAGAATACACGTAATAATAGAATATCATTTCCTTAGTCAAGTACCACATAGAATAATATCATAGTTCATTGGGTTCACACCCCATTCCATCATATACATAGTAAATGATTACTTTCAATATTTTCATAGTCTAAAGAGTTCCTTACTACTTTGGGTTCACTCAAAATGAAAACCCTTATTTTCTCATGAGATATCAATCATTACCCATTAAATTAGACCGATATATAACTATTCATGTAACCATTATAAAATGAATACCATAAATATGTGTTTATAAATATAATAAAAATTTAATCATTTATCATAATCCATGGAATGTAAATGGTTCACAATAAAACATTCCACAGTTTATCAGAACACAAATAGTAGATAATAAAACGGTTTTATAAACATATAATCATCATAATCATAATCCATAAAGGGAATCAATAAATATGGTATTATTGTATCATATCCATTGCAATGTATAAATAACATAAAATTTGTCATATTAGAGGGAAATTACCTCAAAGGACCACTTTTAATAGTTCATTAAAAAAATAAAATTTTTATTTTGGAAATCAATTCTATATAATATAAAAATTTACAAAATATTTAGGAGAAAATTTTATTGGAAAGTTAACATGTAATTTTATAAATTTTAATCCAATGTAATGAGAGTTCATGATTATAGGAAACTCCCTTCATGTCATGTACGTTAAAAAATGATTCATGATACATTTTTTGTAAAAAAAAGGTACCTCATTGGGAAATTGAAAAGAAGATTTATTTTAAAAATTTACATAAAACATAACCCATGGTTGAAAATGAATCTAAAATAAATTTATAAATAAAATAAAATCTTGAAATATTTTTTAATAGAGATACATGTACATGGATGAAAAAATATTCTCAACTAAATTGATCAATAATTTCATATATATTTAAATACTTTCTATCAGTCTCTTGAGAACGTAAAGTACTGAAAAATGAATAGAAAAAATTTAATATCAAGCATTTTACAACGTATAAAAACATCATAATATTATTTTTATAAAGATATTAAATTTCATCATGGAAGACCTAATCGATACCAATCATAATAAATAATGAGATTGTAACGTAAATCCATCACATCGAGTGTCAATTTCTTTAAGAGAACTCCAAAGACATGATTAATAAACTTGAATTTATTATAAATCAATAAAATGGTCATATATATATTAATTATAACATATTTTATCATATTATAACATTTATACACCCATTTTTAAATAATCCATTGTTAAAATTGTGGTTTTTGGTTGTTAACTATTTCGATTTTCATGAGAGTTTCAGTTTGGATACTCCTGCCTTTGAACTGTCTTCATGGATACATAAACTACATATTGTTAATAATTATATAAATACCACACACACATATATATATATATATTAATAATATACAGGGAGATATATTGACCAATAATAACTAGGGATAGAAAAATAATGTACACCATTCATGGAGACGACATGCCTTACAAACAAACGAACCGTGTTTTCTTTTTTTGATGGATGGAATGAATGAAAGGTTAATAATAATTCAAAATTAAATAATCCTAATAATATCATATATAATATATATATTCATTAAATATATAATAAATTACATCCATATAAATTTGTTGTGGAAAAAAATCACATCACTTCATGGAAGTGGTAGTCCACATGTATGCATGAAGGACACTATCAATTTTCATTGGATAGACAGAAAGAGGATAACCATTGTTACATCATCATCATAAAAATAATGAATATTTAATATGATAAATAAATTATATTATAGTGTATACCATATATCTATTGGAATCATTATAATAAAAATACTGATAAAGGATGGGTATGACAATTACCCCTACTATGGTAGGCCTTTTTTATATTCCTTCTTAAGGACACATGGAATGGCATTTTAATAACAAAATAAACAATAATTCATGAATAGGGATGTTTAATAAAGAATACATAGGGTTTTATCAATACAGAAATCCCAAACATTATGAATAATTAAAGATATGAGGTTCCATTTTATAAGTGAATGGAGGGATACACTTGTAATTATATAATGTATGAAGTTAATGTTAATTAATTTTCCTAAAAAATGACACCGAATTCATATAATTATAAAATATGATTTCAATTAGTTTAAATAAACAAATAAAACAAAATCTTGAAAATTTTAGGTTATGTTTCAACCCTTATAACATTGTTTTAACCCCCCCCCACCATTATCCCTTTTGACAATGATCGCAATATCACAGTTTTCCACTCTTCAAGGTTTATGAGTGTTACCAAAAATAGAAATGTGAATCATAAATAGATTTAAGTTGATAATTTTAACCAAATACCAAAATATTGATCAATTATAGGATATTATGAATTTAAAACATTTAATAATATATTATTTATTATAAAATAATGGCAATCTTATTTTTATTTTTATTCAATTAACATGACTTTGAAAATAACCCGAATGAAAATTTATTTGAATATAAAACTTTCATACATACCTAAAATGTAATATTTATCTATAAAATTCATGAATTACAAATACTTATTCAATAAAATAATTTTAGGGTTTTTAAAATCATTTACTTGATTTTTATAATTCTTATAGAAGCACCATGTCATAGTTGCGTATGCATTTAATGTAATTTTATCATCACTAAAAACTAAAAATAAATTATCATGGAGAAAATCATTTAAATTTAAAACAATAATTTATAATAAAACAGTATACATTTTTATCCCCTCCAAATAATATTATTAATATTAGAGTTGTAGTAATGAAAATTTTTATTTTACATTTCAAATAAATATCATAAATGTAAAAATAAATATTAAATTGAAAAAATGGTAATATTTTTAATTTTGTTTGATTTTGGGATAACTAATATCATCTATTAAAATAAATTAATGTGTTTGAATTAATTCTAATCCTTATCACAATAGTTTTTATCATAACTAAACAATAATACCTTTATTAGGGCAACAAAAATTTACTATGGTTACTATTCACCTAGATCAAAAATAAAATAGACATAATTCAAAAATTTAGACCTCATAAATTAAATTATGAAATAAATTTCTCATGATTCAATTTATTATAGTGTAAAAAATAAATTTATGATAAAAAACACAAAACCAATAAAAAATAGTTTTCAGAAAAAATACCTCTTTAGAGTATCAAAAGAATTTTATAAAATATTCCACTAAAAAAAATTATTGAAATTAAATTAATTATAATTTTAATTATATTATATAAAGAAGTTGAATTTAGATCCATTTTAAAACATGATTTATCATTTTCAATTCTTCAAACAAAAATATATTTTTAAAAAAAAAATCAGTATTTTTTACTATTAATCAAATAACAATAAAATTCTAAAAGTAACTGAAAATTATATATATGTTAATATTGTATATAGGATTCAAAAAATGAAATTGATTTTTTATATTAATTTTATAAAACCTGAAAAAATTAATTATTTTTTCATAAAAATCAGTAAAACCAATTTTTAAGAAACATGTATTTTGAAAGAATATAATGATTTTACTAAAACATGAGTACTTATTTATCAACATATTTCCATTATATTAAAATAGTATATATAATTTTAAAAATGATTTTATTACTATTCAATCTTCCAATTTAAAATCACGGTTAGAAAGATGTATTATATTATGGTCAATTTAGACTCATGTTTTCATGTATCAAAAACTATCATACGAATTAAATTTATTAAAAGAGAAATATGTTAAAAATTTCTATTTGTTAAATTTTACCCACCTTAAAATGAATATCTCTCATGAAATTTTGTCACTCAAAAATAAAAAATGTGTATATCTCTATTTCAACACATCTTCATGTTACTAAGTTGATTTTTATATTTTTTTCTCTTGGTAACTTTAACCAGGTGAGCATTCTTATCCCATAAACATTATCTATATGATCATTTAATTACACAAGTTATTATACATATTAATGTTTTTTTTCTTGTAACATAACATATGAGTTTATTATATGTTATGGATTATGAATATACTTCCTTAGGATAGATACAAGGAGAATATGTTGAACTTGAGAGAGGTTTAGTGGAAGCAATATGAGATTAGTAACTATCCCTAACTAATAAAGAATCTATATGGGTATGATATAAATAGTTTTTATGTTTCACTGATTTTGGAATATTATATCTTTATTCTATTGATAAATTCCCTAAAATACGTTCTCAGTATCATTGTATTCCAAATTTTACCAAAAAGTTCATCATCATTTTTCTGATGACATTGGGTTGCCATTACATGTTGTGGGATGTATATAACATTATTATCCATTTCATAAACTAAATTGTATCACAATAGAATACTTTATCCTCCATCATCCCAGATCATTGGATTTATACCCTTATTTATGGTTAGGGATTCATAGTTTTCCATCTGTGTGATTTTCTAAAATCTACTATTGTAAGAGAAGTTTATTACTGGAAGGCGTTAAACTCAACCACCTATGGAATAAATAGATAATTATCTAGAAATAACCTATAGGGTTTTAATAGTTCTATCAGACTAAAAATATTTTTAAGAATGATAATTATTACTAAAACACTCCTCAAAATCTAGATCTTATTAAATAATTTTCCAAAAACATTTAGAAAACCCCATATCGCAATTTGATATAATATTATGTGGTACTCCATGGAATCATACCCCTTTAGTGATGTATATATAGGATTATTCATCAGGATATTGATACTATATAATAGTATTATAGTTATATCTCTTTATAAGAAAATCCAATACAAGAAAAATAACATTATATCCCTTAGATGTTTTGGGGTCCTGGTGAGAAAATACTTGGTGATGTTTTCCCATTTATATTTTGGTATGAGTAATAGTTGAAACATTGAATTATAATTTTATCTCTCATATCTTATTGAAATAAAATTCATCAATATAGAAACTATGTAATATCTCTTTTATTTCTTCATGCAATAAAAACTATTTTAGATCTTTATAAATCTCTGTACTTCCATGATGAATACAGATGTGTAATCAATGAGATCCCTCCAATAACACCTTCTTAAAAAATGGGTTGGATGGAACACGTACGTGGTTCTTGAATCCTATTTTCCCATGAAAATGAATGTTGAATTGGGAAAAATTTATAACCTCATTTTTTCAACTCTACAAAGTTATTATATACCTCTTTTATCATCACGTGGATGGATGGATGAACACTCCATTAAGAAATATAATATTATTTCCCTTACATCATGATTTCATGATCTATTCTTTTCAAATATAAAAATATTGAATATTATAAGATCCTGATAATAGATAAGATAGAATGATCCTTTAAACTCAATGCAATGATCACCATGTTTCCATTCCCATGACTGTAATGTATTGATCCATCATATTCATTAATCAACTCAATAAATATTCTATGGAACATATTAGACCTTTTATGAGTGAATATGTACATTACAATTTTATGATCAGTATATATTTAATAATTTTATCAATAAATATAATGCCTCTATATCTTCAATGAAAAATTTCTATGGATAACTCCAAATCAAAAGTTGGGTAATTTTCTCCTGAAACATCATTTTTTATTAAGCATAATCCATCACTATATCATTTTTCATAAATTTTCATCCCATTAAATTATTAGTTTCATTACTAAAGATAAAAAACAGTGTCTATTAAATAGAAGTGTAATAATAGGTTTACTTACTAACGTTATCATTAGTTTCACAATTTCTTCTTCTGGTTCATCCAACCAATAGAACTTGGCTCCCTTCCGATTTAACGTGTTGAGTGGGTTTGAGAACTATGATATAGATTCCATAAAGCAAAGATAATATCTATCCAAACCAAGAAAAATATGGATCTTATTTATATATATTTGTTTGGGACAATTTTTAATAATTTTCATGTTTTATGGATCCATAGACATACCCTTTATTGGGATTATATGTCTCAAAAATCAAACATTTTCTATCCAATATTAAATAATTGTAGTTTTTCATAAAACCAATCATTTTTAGGGTATTTAGTTTAATCCTAAAGTGATTATTATTGTCTTAATTAATATTGGAATTTATAATAATATAATCTATAAATATTACAACAAATAGATAAAAGTAATCTCTTGATACTCGGTTCATCAAATCAGTGTAGATAATTAAGGAATTAGAGAGGAAAAATGGAATCACTATAAATTCATAGTGTCCCCTCCAAGTATGAAATGATATCATTATCATGTATTCTCTTATAAAACTCAACCAATATTAATTAGATCTAATATTTATATTGTAAAAATATCTATCTTTATACAATTTATCAAACAAATAATCAATATGTGTTAGATGACACTTATTATAAATTATGACCATGATATGTTCTATATAATCAGTAAAGAGTCATATCAATCCATTGTTCTTCATCAAAAAAATTATATGTTCACCCCAAGGTTATGTAATTGGTTGAATGAATCCATTTTCAAGATTCAATAAGAGTTTCTTATTCAATTCATACAACTCAATTGAGTCTATTCTATAAAGAGTAATTGAAATTGTTGTAGAACCGGGTATGCAACCAATTAAACAGTAATCTTTATGATTTGATGGAGGAATTTGAAAATATTTCAAAAAAACATCAAAAAATTCCCATACAATAGGAATATATTTTAAACTAAGATAATGTAAAACCAAATTATATAAACACCCCATAGAATACGAATCAAGACTCATGTTATGGGTGTTGTTTTCATTGAATGTTAATTTTTATCATTTCATAAATAGAATAGCATAAGATTGTTTGGAAGAGAAAAAATGAATTCCTGTCCTTGGAAATTGATGTTGGATTTATATAAATAAATGAAATTCTTGCCTAAAATAACATCAAACTCCACTATATTGAGAATAATGAGATTTTTAAGAAACACATTCCAAAAAACATCACCCTAAGTGGAATAGTATACTAGATATGTGATCATCATACCATTAGTTGTTTTAACTATTAATTCAAGTTAAAATCATTGAGTTGGTACCATGATACGCTAATAAATTTTTAATATAAAAAATAATGGGTATTTCTTAAATCAAGTACAAAAATTGAAATTTTAGAATGGTTTGTAAGTGTGACACCCAACTCATTTCTATAATACCTCACATTGATAATAACTGTTAGATGAGATTTAAATTTACATCTACCACGATGAAGTTATCGACATTGATCATCAATAATAATCTATAGATTTGATAACAAGTTAGAATAACTCATATACTTCTTACATTAGAAACTTTAGAGATTGGGTAGTAAATTCTAGCGTTCTTCCTCTCTAGGGATAGAAAAATATTCTTCACATAACATTGATATTCTATCACCTAGTGAGCTTCAATTATATACATAAAACATTAACTAGTTCACTTTAAAAAATATTCTCCATGTTTACCCCTACAGTTTGAACATAAATTAAATCCCATCTTCTTCTATACATGTTTTACAGCATTTTTATTGAATCCCATATTGTTTTTCTTATCAAGACCATGATATTTATGTGAAACTCTAATCTATATTTTCTCTTTGATAGTTCATCAGTCGATTTATTCATATAATTTAATATAAATTATGGCTAATGATATATATAAACATAGTTTTAATCCATTGAATAATCGATCAAATTTTCATTCAGTTTGGATGATAGTACCAGAAGTCCACCCTATAAGTCTTTTAAAATTTTCATCATATGTACCAATGGACTCATCATCATTCTAGTTTTGCTCAAATAATTACTTATTAATTTTCTTATGATGTATATATATGAAATAAATTATTTATAAATAATTTATCAAACTCATTCAAATCAAAGGAAACAAAATCTTTTTTTTATTTGTGTTCCTGATAATAATCCACCAATGATCTTCTTCACCTTTAAAAAGAAAAAAAGAAAAAAATCATGTTCCAAGAACTAATGAATGGAAAATAGTTTTTCAATGGTGCTAATCCATTTTTTAGAAACTATTGGATTAGTTTTCCCAGTAAAATAATGTGGATATTTATTCATGAAGTCTCAATAGAATATGGTTCCCTCATTTTCTCGTATAGAATATCAGCATGGTTTACAGATTGAGAATGATTCATACGCCTTACAATAATATTTTTTATTCTATATCCGTTTAATTTTTGTTCCTTAGGACTAAAAATATTACATTTTTCATCACATCAAGCATTAACCGGGTTCTTTTTGGGTATAACAGTTGATTAAAACCCAAAAAAAATAGTTTGAGCAATAATCATCGTAGTTGAAAACCACATAATCTCCAACTTATCCAAATTATAGTATTTTATACGATTACTATGATTATCTATAGAATTTTCACCGTTTTTTATAATCCTAATATTAAAATATTATCTAAGCCCTACTCTTACACAAATTAATGTGACCCATGCTTTTTCATACATAGAAATCACATAATAACAGATGAATATTAATTAAAAAATCATATGATTAATTCCATAAAAGTATACTTTTAATATAGTTATAGATTAGATATATAAATAACTAGTTCATAAAATATCTACACCATCTCACAATTATTTCTTCATAGTTATTACCCTTTTTAGACATAACTAACTAAAAAAATTTTCTATCACTAGGTTAAGTGAATCATAAAAAATGGTGATCTGATAAGCATAGTAAGGGTAAAAATGGGAGATATCAATTATCACATCAACGTAACATGAGAATTAGTCTAGAGAGAATGATTGAAAAATTTGATAATAATACCCATAATATCAAAGACCATAATATTTTTTCATGGAATAGATATTTGAAGTTAATATGACATGAATCATAAAGAAAAAAAAACATGAACCATGAGAGTATAATTTTAGAATAATAATTTTTTTTGGGCATACATATAGTTATAAAAAATAATTTTTTTTAGTCATGGAATCATTCTATGAATAATAGAGTATACTGGGTTCACTCTCCATTCCAACTTGTCATTAGTAATTGTATACTTCAAAGACCATCACAGTAGACATAGTCCCTTACTATACTCAGTTCACATCACATTTTTTTCTTTATAATCTCATGAGATATCCATATTTACAAGATGTATTACAGATTCAGATTATTTTAGTACCACCTACCACATAATTAAACCCAAATATATTTTTTCCACAAGATCCAAAACAATTCAACATATATGATAACCCTTGGAAAGGAAATTAATTTATTAAACATTTGAAAATTTCATCAAAACATATCCCATTGTAAATAAAATGGTTTCTTAAATATATCATCAACATAACCTAAAACCATACTGATGAATAATAATTATCAAATCATTACATAATATCTATATAAAATTATTATTAATATTAAAGAATTTATTAATTGATTAAAATTTATTTAAAATATAATTTTAGATATTTATTGAGGAAAATATCATTTTTAGTTTTAGAATCTATTGATTAAAATATAAAATATTTTAAAGTATTATAGGAAATAATTTGAATGAAATGATCCATGGAAACATGAAATGTAAGATTAAAATTTTTTAGTGTCCACGACTAATGGTAATTTAGTTCCTACTGTATATTTTTAAAAAATACTCCTTTTACATTTTGGTAAAAAATAAAAAGTATCACATTAAGAAATCCAAAATAATAATATTACTAAATAATATTTAAAATGGGAAAAATTGGTGAAGATGAATTTATATATCAATAGGTAATAGTAAAAAAATTACTTAAACCCTTTTTTCTAGAAAAACAATAAAATAGAAGAGAAAGGGTTTTCGAACGGTGAGAAAAATAAATTCAGGTTTCCTTAAAAATATTTTTCCAGTCTCTTGAACACATAATGTGAAGAAAATGAAAGGAAAATATTTTATTTATAGACATAAATAGATGTTTCTTATTATTATTGGAAATTATAACATAAAATTCCATTATCATAAACTAAATCATAAACAATACCAGTAAATAATGATATTGAAACATAATGCCTTAACCTAAAATTTATATTTATTCATAAGCACTATATCCTCTTATATAAAATTTTCAAATTTATTATAATTATATAAAAAATAATATATATATTTATGATATCATATATTATCCATTATTAACATTTATACACCCATTAATATGTTATTAATGGTTAAAATTGTCATTTATGGATATAAATTGTTTCGTTTTTTTGGATAGTTTCATTTAGAGACACCCAGTCCTTTAACATTTACCGTGGTTCCACAAAAGTAGTAAGGTTACTAATGATTTAAATCTAATATATATATATATATATATATACATATTCATTATATATATATATATATATATTTCCATTTATCTATAAAATTAAAGGATAGAAAAATAAATTACAGCATTTATAGGGATGGTAGGTTTTACATATGCATGATAATTTCATTCAATTTATGAAAAATGCAATTAAATAAAGATAAATACTGATTGAAATTTGATGAATAATTATTATAAAATAAATAAAATATATATTTATTAAATATATCCTTATTACCATCCATGTTATGAGTAAGTGAAAAACTAATCACTTCCCTTCATGGAGGTGGTAGTCCACACAAACATACAAGTGATGTCATAGATTTCAAATGGATTGAAAGAAAGTGTGATGTCATTGTTATATCACCATATTAAAAATTTAGTATATTAATGATGCTGAATTATTTATTTTATAAGGACATGATAGAGTTATTGGAGTTATATAAAGAAATAAATTAAAATATATCGAGTACGATGCTTTTTTATTCTTTTATAGAACTCCATTATAAGGATCAAACGTTATAAATAAAGAAGGGGAGGAGGTTCTATTTTATATGTGTTGAGAGAGGAACTCTTGGAATTATAAAAATTATTAAATTAATATATATTAATTTTCATTGAAAATTGTCTCTAAATTTATTTAATTACATGATATTATGATAATTAATAAAAAACCTCTAAGAAAAAAATTGGAAATGTGTATATGATGTTTTCACCCTTATGAATTCACGTTAACCCCATTAACCCTTTGTCAATTACCCAAATATCAATGTTTTCAAATATTTAATGGTTATAAATGCTACCATAAAAGGAAAAGTGAATCATAAATGGAACATAATAGATATGTTATACTATATTACATTAACTATGTTAAATAAATCATATTTATGGATTTGAAATCATTTAATAAAATAAATTCTTTACAAAATAAAATTAATTTATTTTTTAGAACTATTAATTTAATTTTACATTTAAAATAACATGAAAATAAATTAATTATAATATAAACATTTAACATGTCTCTAATATGATATTTTTTCTATAATTTTCTTTTGGAAAGAATAATCTCTCAAAAAATATTACTATTTGTTTTTAAAAAATATTTTACATTATTTTTTACATCTAGCACAAGAACATTATTATTGTTGTTTATGCATTTAAGAAAATTATTTAATAACTAAAAAATTAATTAAATTACCATGATAAAAAAATTCAACTATCTTAAAAATAAAATATTATATAAAAACATTCTTTTATCCTTGTGAATAAATAATATAGATATTAAAAGAAAAAAAGATAAATTTTTGACTTTTTCTTTTATAGTAAAATCATAAAGGCTTAAAACATTAAACGTAAAAGGTCATATTTTTTAATTTTTAAAGATTATTTATGTAACAGACTCGTAAAATTTAATAAATTAATGTGATTTAAATAATTTTACACCTTATTATGTGAGTTTTAACCTTAACTACCTCATTTTACCTTTAACATGGTAAATAGAATTTAAAACGTTTCTATTCATATTAACCAAAAAATAAAAGGAAATATTTACGAAATTTAGTCATCATGATTCCAAATATATAATATTTTATAAGGATTCAATTTATATAAGTGGTAGAATTAATTTAAGATAAAATGTAATATGTAATGAAATTTATTTTTTGAAAAATATCTTTTTAGTATAAAAATATTGTTTTAGTAAAAATAATCTATAAAATTCATAAAAATTATCTTAATTGGGTTATTCATAGTATATAAAAAATAATTTTACTTTAAACCATTCCAAAATAATAAATAACTCTTTCAATGCTATAAAAAATATATTTTTTTTAAAAAATAAGTATATTCAATATTCATTGAAAACTCAATCTTTTCAAGAAATTCCTAAAAATCAACATAATCTAATTTTTACACGAGGATATCAAAAATAAACTTCATTTAAGAAAACATATTTTATAAAATTAAATAATAAATATTTTCTTATTAAAATCAATAAAACCCATTTTTTTAGAAAAATTATTTTGTGAAGCATATAATGAATTTTCTAATAACTGAGTACTTATTAATCAATCTATTTTATTTATCTACAAATATATATATACTTATCAGAATATTGTTATTATTATTAACTCTTCCAAGTTAATGGCTAGTTTATAATGATATACTATGTTATGGTTTATTTAAAATTGGGTTTCCATCGATCATAATCTATTGAAAAAATTAAATTGATCTGAAGATAAATATATTATAAAATCTCAGGGTGTTATAATAATAAATTAGAAGATGACTCAAGTAGAAATAATCATATAAATTTATCCAAGATTAGGACTAATAGGAATCATATTTTATTGTACATGGAATGGATAGACATGGAAATCATAAATGAAATAATTTCATCATACTTTGATCAAATAATTACTCAACAATCGCTCTTAGAGATGATTATTGATAATAAAAGGAATGATTTGAAGATAAATAATATGGTGGATGATGTGAGGAAAGTGAAATACTTATAATTATTTTCAGTGAATATGGATTTGTGACATTTTGGATGTTACTATTCATTCAATTCAAGGTTGAGATAATGAAGGAGTTGTTTAATAATGAGCACAACTCAACATTCTCCATCTACCCTATAAGGACAGAAGTATAGAGATATCTAAGAAAAATATTTTAAAGATAATATGAAGATGGAGATTTCAAAATATACATTATATTTCCTAGATCATCGTAAGGTGAATTTATAATTGAAAATATCCAATGGGATGATGAAACCATTTCTCATACTAACATAGAAACAGGAAAAAACACGATGTATTGTGTCATGGGAATCCAAAATACAACCCATGAAAACAATTCCATAAATTATGTGGTTGAAAATATTATAAATAATAATTATTTTAATAACATTCAAGGTGAATTGATTCTTTATCAACTTTAATGTATTGGAAATAGGGAATTAGTGAGGGTTTATAGAACACCACTATGTTTTATATAACATCGAGATATAAAATTCACCTAAAAATTATAGAAAAGAATCCAACATTCTTTAAATATTGTGTTGAACTTTAGTATGGTTTATCACACTTACATGGATGTCTAAAATTTATGTACTATGTCTAAACATCATGAATGCTTGGTAAAATGCTCAGTGGAATTAAAAAGAGATAGGGATCACATCTACATTGGATTAGTACTCAGACAATATTAGATTTAACTAAAGAATTTAGATAGATACTTATAATGTCTTAAATTAAAAATAATTCATTAATCAAATATATTATGATAATGTTAGAGAATAGAAACTATTGGTACTCAAACTGGTATAATATATGATTGAGAAGGTCATGAACATTTAGAAACACATCAGAACTGCAAAAAGTTAGTAGAAAAGTTATGTTGGTAACCATTGATGAGACATAAAGAATAATTTTAGAGAAAATATAACAACCCCAAAATTTAAAAAATACATATAAAATTGTAATTGATGAATATTCATTACATAATAAAATTATCCATGCCTAAATCATATGGGTTTAGTGCCTTTAAAAATTGGAAACATAAAAAACTAATTTATATGGGAACTACATAAAATCCCACTAAGTGTTTCATAACTAGAACACTTTATAGACATATAATGTATAAAAAATTACATCAAACCCTAGGGATAAAAATTATAATAAAGGGTAATATCGGATAATGATTAATTTTAAGCAATGGAGATATCAATGATCACATAATAATAACATAGGAATAATGGCATTAGAGCATGATAATAACAGTTTAAAACCATACCCTGCATATCAAAGATCATAATGTTGGGTTATGAAAAAAAACATGGCAGTGTTGAATACATGAATCAATGAACATGATCCAATAGAGCTTAAATTATACCAACAACATAGATTTTTGGCATACAAAGAAGCATATAATGTCATTTCCATATTAGTCAAGGATTATTTCCAAGGAAATAAATGTGGAATGGGTTCAATCCTAAAACCATCATAGTAGTCATGGATCAATCCTCACACTATCATAAAAGAAAATTTATATTACTAAACCATGTTCACTCATGATTACAATATAATTTATCCCACGATATATCAATCCATACCCAATGTATTGGCAGGATATATTGGCCCCACCCTTCAAATAATGAAAATCCTAAATATATGTTCCAAAATATTATAAAATATTCATCATATTAGAAATTATGAAAAGAAATGTATTTCATAAAAATTTCATCATGGGACAACATATGAAAATAAAATAGGTTTCATAAAAATTTCAACATTTCATCATATCATAATCTGTGGAGAATAAATAGATTTCATAAGCATTTTATTCCTTCATAATGGAATAAATCATGTAAAATGAATTGGTTTCGTAAACATCCTTTAATCATAAGAATAAATCACAAATAAAAAGAATAATGATGGAATCACCATATCATGTAACATGTAATTATTAAGTAACATCAAAGGATATCATCTTATATAAAACAAGGTTACGAAAGATAACAAGTAACGTTTCTTGAGGAAAATATTCATAACACATTGAAAAAAGTTTAATAAAACAATAAAATTTTGTAAATAATAGAATTTTTTATTAAAACCCTTGTATATATATAAAAAAATAATTAAATCCTTGAGTTTTCATGGTGGTGTAAAATACTATTTAGTTCTTTTTGTGTTAAAAAGTTTTTATTCAAATGTTAGTAAAAAGTAAAATTCTCCAGATAAATAAAAAACAAGAATATTCAATTAATTTTTTCAAAAAAAATTAAAAAGTGGTAAAATAATTCTTTAAAAAATCATTTGATAATTTTTAAAATTTTCATGAATTCTTTTTATAAAACAAGGATATTCAAGAAAAAGTTTTTTCGAACAATGGGAGAAATAAACTCGATTTCCAAAAAAATATTTTCAGTATATTGAACACCAAAAGATGGAAAATCAAATGGAAAATATTATTCCAAATAAATAACCAATGGAAAATAATTTTTACAATTTTTTTTCGACATATATCATTATAATAAATCATCATATACTTAATCATAAACAATGAGGTTATTACATATAACCTTTTTCACTTTGGAAACTTTTGAATCGTAATCCCCATGATAGAAATAAAGTTATATGGATATATATATCTCCATTATCTTCATTATAAGAATAGAAAAATAAATTCATGGGTAGTGTATACACTATAAAAAACATGTTGTGTATAAAGAATGTGTCCCATAATATTAAAAGTAAGAGGAAAAACCATTATCTCAGGTCTTGATTTTATTTATACACATTAAAACATCCAATGTAATATAAAAACATTATATAAATATATTATAAAACCATAATAATATATATCATACCATATGTGATTTACATGTGACTTTTTATTAATTATTTAAGAACTATCCATTGTAAAAACCATGTTTCGGTTAATAACTGCTTCTATTTTCATGTATGTTTTGGTTAAGTAGTTTTGGACCTTGTATTATTTTTTTGTTCCATTATATATATAATTTTAATAATGATATAAATATAATATATAACAATTATATATAAGTTTATTGTCATCCATAAATGTTATATATTGGAAAATTATTTACACCGTTCATGGAGATGGTATGACATAAAAAAGCATGAATGTTGTTTCCATTTGTTTGATAGATGGTAAACAATAATGATGAATATTATTTATCCTTTAAATAAAAACATTTAAATCATATATATCAAAAATATTACTCAAATATACACTTTTTAACATCCATTTAAAAACAAAATGAATAAAATTTTACATCACATTATGGATATGGTAGTCCACATATATGCACGAGCGACATTATCATTTTTAAAAGGATTTGAAGGTAAAAAGGTACATGAGATATTAAAATTAATGAAGAATAATCAATTCATAAATATAATATATACCTGCTTTAAATCCATCATTATTTCTATTTATTTGATGTGGTGATGGAAAATGGACTACATTAGTTCCTAGGGGCAGTAGTCCACCATACACACGATAGACAGATTTGATGGAAGAAGAGAAAGAAGTAGGTAATTCCAATGAAATAATACCATATATGTATTTTATATATACTTTTTATTATAAAATTATATACTATGATTATTTTAAGGTTTTTTTATAATAAATATTCTAGACATTCTCTGTTCAGAGTGATATATCTTCTTCAAAATACGTCCTTTGGGTAGAAAAAAAATCTTTATTAGGAAGGTTTATTAATAAAAATAACATATCTAGAAATTGTGGAGGGAATTGGGGAAGGATTTATTGTAGGTATTTTATTTCCTAAAATTCATTCGATGTATAATGTTGGGAGGAGATGTGATGCCCATTTATAAGTGGGGGAGAGGACAAACATAATTTTTTTAAAAACATTAAACATTATATCGGCATTCTAAACATGAAAATACTCTAAAATGGATAATTTTTACCCTTATATTATATAATTTTAATATATGTCCATAAAACTATAATTGGGTATGTTTTTATGTCATTTAACACTTATACTTTTAGGTTAACCCCCCAATAAACTCATTTTAACCTAAATTGAAATAATTATTTCTAACTATTTTTACTATTAAATATGACCATAAATTAAGAGAAAAATATTAAATAATATCAATTTTTCTAATTAGAAATATTTAGTCCCTTTTCCAAAATTAAATTCATATTATCTTTAAAATTTAATTTTAAAGCAAGCACACAGATTTGATGAAAATGCATTTTTCCAAAGAGAACATTTTATTATGTTTTAATATATATTAATATAAAACTATAATATAATATTTACTATAGTGACCTAAATTATAATATATTTAAAAAAATTTACTATTTTTTATTTTAAATAACTTTTAAAAAAAATCATTTTTAAATTCTATAAATGAAAATAAAAGTTTCAATAAAAATCGGTATGTTTTCACTATTTAGTGAAAAATAGATCAATTTAAAAAATTTTAAAAAAAATAACCATAATGTAATTGATATATTTGGATTTCAACAATTAAGTTTAAATTGTAATTTTTTTTATAAAATTGGAAAAAATTAATTTCATTTTTTTGAAAAAATGTAAGGAAAATTATTTTGGAGTAAAAATGTATTTTCAATATATATAATGAATTTACCAAACTATAATTACTTATTTATAAATATATTTTATTTTTATAAATAAAATTTATTTAATTATAAAAATTAGGTAACTCATATTCATAAAACGATGTTAAATATCTAGTTTATGACAATCATGTTTAAATAATAATATTAATTGTATGTTGTTGTTTTTTAAAACTATGTGTTTAATGTAGTGCATGGTTTCAATGAAATTAAATTTATTTGAGAAATATTATTTAATAAACACTAAATGTGTTCAATTATAACCCACATAAAATTAATTATACCGTAAAAAGATTTTCACCCTTATACAGACAACTTACTATATTTCTTCCTCATCATATGCTCATGTTCCCATGTTTCTCTTTCATGTTTTAGCTTTTCCAAAAAACCATAAGTAGGTGTGTTTTCTGGTTTTATTGATATTTTTCAATATGAATTAAAATTTATAAATGTTTTTCGTCATAGGAAGGATGGGGATCTATTGGTTTTAATTTTCAGTTCATTACATGGAAGGATCACATATTAACTTTCTCAAGAGTGATACATGGAACATATCTTGGGCTTGAGATGGGTTTGAGGAAAGCACCAAATGATATGCCACATTCCCAACTCAATCAATAATTTTTGTGGGGTCAATATACCATGGTATTATCCTCGATTTCTCTTGTAATATGACAACCTTCTTCCATAGTAGATATTCATAGAAAAAACTCCTCAATAACATTAAACTCCATATCATGTTAATGATTTCCAGGATATAATTCATATCAATTTTTTTTCCTTTACGTTTTGATAAATAAAACTAAACATCTCATCAATTTCATCAACTGAATCCAATCCCAATATATTTATTTCTCTATCGTCATTGGAACACATTTTAGTTTTACACTTCTTTCCATAGAGTGATTTATGAGGATCCAACTGAATTCATATATTAAATCAATTAGTGTAGGGAAACTCGACTAGTGGAAGGTGATAATCCTAAACACCTTTTAAATCCATAGAAAAATACTCAAATAAATCTTATAGTGTTTTAATTGTTCTCTTAAACTAACCATATTGCTGATGATGACACACAGAGCGAAAACAGAATTTTTTATCAAGATTATATTGTTGACTTTACTTGAGAATTGAGGTAAATTTAGACCCCAATAATATTTAATTGAAAGTGGTACAACATAAAACCATAACCAAAATATAATGTAAATACATGATATATAATATTGAGGGAAATTTTTTTTGATATCAATGATGTTTGTTTAATTTGTAGGTATATTGACTACCACCCATTAAACATTATTCCATTTAGATGTTTTGGTGAGTTTGATAACAAAATCCATATTGACATTTCCCCATTTTCATTCTAGTATGGGAAATTCCTATAAAATCCCCTTAAAATATTTTCTTTTGTCATTAACATTATGATATAGAAAGAACCATGATATAAACTCTACAATATCACTCTTTATTCTATCCCTCAATAAATACTATTTTAGAAAACTATACATCATTGTACTTTTAGAATGATTAGATAATGAAGAATTAGGATGTTCCTATAAAAACTCAATCTTCAAATATTGTTTGTATAGAACAGATAAATGGTTCTTGAACCTTATAATTATAGCATAATCATGGTTAAACTCTAGTATATTTCACACCTTATTCTTCATCTCAATATATTACATTTTTGAACAATTAATCTTGACCTGCATTGATGGATTAACACTTATTTGATAAGGTTAATATTTCTCCACATCCTTCAATATATCTATATTTATAATTTTAAAATCCAAAACTATTACATCTTTTATGATCTTTATAATAGATAATATAGCATGATCATTTTGACTCAATGAATCAGGCACCTCGTTTTCCTTCCTAGGGTGATAATGTTTTGATCATTTTTAATCATTAATCAGCTCTTCCTATCTTATCTAGTAAATATTCATGTCCATATATGTCAATAATAACATTAAAAAATTATTATTTGTATACATGTCACACCATTCTCAATAAATATAATTCCTCTATATCTCTATTAAAAAATACCACAGATAACTCTAAATCGTGACTTTTGTCATTTTTCTCATGAACATTCAATTTTCATGTGGAATAATCTATCACCATATCATTCTATATGAGGGATTATAAATACCCCTTCATTTATGAATATCTATAGATTACTTAACCCTCTCTTCTATAGTTTAGTGTAATCCCAAGTGAACTAACTAATATTCCAATATCTTCCATGAAATTTTACTTGAATTCATGTATCTATAAAATCATGGATCCTTTTCGAGTTAACATGATTACTCTATTACATAACCGTGATAAATTATCCAAAAATAAATGATAATATCTTGAAAAACCATGAAAAATTTGGATCTCAATCATAGTTTTTAGTTAAGGATAAATATCAATATCCCTAATATTTTATGGATCTACCAATAAACCCTCTCTTGATATTATATGACCCAAATGTGAAAACTATTTCTATCAAAATTCACACTTTCTAAATTATGCATAAATTTTCTCATCCCTTAGTGACATTAGCATTATTATCAAGTGGTATTCAAGATCTCAATTTCTATATGAATATAAAATAATATTATCTATGAAGTCTACCACAAACTAATCAATCTAATCGCTAAAGACTCTATTCATTAACTCAAAGAATGCAGTGAGGGATTCAGTAATATAAAATGGAATCACCCTACATTAATAGTTCCCATAACTTATATGAAATACTTTCTTGGGTATATCCATCTTTTTAAACATCAAATAATGATATCTTGAACATAGTTAAATCATTGAAATGTATTGAGTTCTGTGTATCTACTCAATGAACTCATCAAATATGGGGTATATGGTACTTGTTATTTATTGTAATATTATTTTGTTCTAGATAACCAATTAAGTGTCACATCGATCCATATTTTTTCATAAAAAATGACATGGGGACATAATGGTGAAATAAATTGTTGATTGAATACATTGTTAAGATTATCCAAGGGTTTTTTCTTTATTTATAGAAACTCTATGGGGATCATCCTATATGGAGTCTATGAAATACGTGTATCACCGTGTAGGAGTTATATCGAGAAATATAAATTGAGATTTGGTGGAAGCTGTGAAAACTCATATAGAAATCCATCAACAAACCCCCTCAAAATACTTATATTATTCTTTTTATCATTCAACATGATAATCTAAGAATAACACCCCTTTTGAAAAGGAATGAAGACTCATATAATGTATTTGATTTCTATTGAAATATTATATTTATCATCACATTGATAGATGATCATAATTTGGTTTTTAATATCAAATGTGACTACCCTTCTTCAATATTTCATGTGGGGTTTATGAATAGAAAGCTAATCCATACCTATGATGTCAAAAAATTCAACTAGAGTGAGAATAAAAAGATTTTTAGGATTCAAAATACCACATACATCAACTGGAAAAGAATTGTAAACCTATGATGTGATCACCATGTCATTAGTGGTCTTCACTAATAATTCAACATCTAATTTTTAGGGTGAAACTTTGATACCCTTAAAAAATTATTCAAATATAAAATAATGGGTATATCTATAGTTAATAAAGAAATTGGCAGTTCTACAGGTGAGGGTATGTTTATTGTTCACCACATCATTATCATACACCTATCCATAAATAGTGATTACATGATATTTCCCTTTATTTATCGGCTTGAGAAGTTTCTGAAATCAATCATCATCTATACAAATGGAATTTGAGAAGAGATTATCATAATTTACATTCCCCTATAATTATAAACAAAAGAGTGTGGGGGCCAAATTTATTAGAGATTCACTATTTTTACATCATTACATATCTTATTCCCACAACATCATCATTATATTACCTTATTTCATTTCTTTACAAACATAATAATTTTATCAATACCTTTAATAAAATCTCCATAGGGTTTCCTTCCATAATGTAAGCATAAGGGAATTCTTATTTTCTTGTTTTAATGATGGTTAAAATTTTCTTTAAATTAGTTATTTCATTTCATTCCAATACCATGAGATCAATGTTTAACTCAAATCTTAGTTACCTCCTTCTTAGAACTCTCAATTATTTATTCATCATTATAGAAGTCCCTTATAGATAAGTCCCATCAAAGGATTTTTTAAGCAACTATGGAATTGTTAAATATTACATTTCAGTTGGATGATTATATCATAAGAATACTTTATATGTTTCAGGAAATTATCCTCATAAGTACTAACATATTCAACATCCTTCTGATTAATCTTAAAAAAATTCCATCTCATTTATTGTATGAAGAATACATGGAAATTACTTATTGTGGAATTAGAACTTATATTTATCCCACTTCATTGATTTAAATTCTTCTTTTGCCTCATATTGTTATTAAGATTCCACAATTGATTTGAATCACCTTTTAAATGATAGACAACAATATAACCTTTTATAGTTCTAGATAATTTATAATGGAAAATATATTTGTAGTGAAACTAATCTATTTCTTAGAAATTTGTGGATCATTAGACCAAATAAATTATGTTGGTTGTTTCTTTATGAGGGAGTCTATAAAACATCATTACATACTATTATTATTTGGAAGCTCATTATGATTCATAACATGATAATCTTTTGTGATCATAACAACAAGATTATTCATTCAATAAACCATAACAATTTGGTACTCTAGGTAAATATAATTACATTTTCCAATACAGACAATATTAACACAATAACTATTGGTTCTAGGAAAACACGAAAATAAATTAAATCTATGAAACATTAATCATCTTATAAAACCATAAAATCGTGAAAAAGAAATTATAATAATACTAAACAATGACACTTTTTTTCAATATTTGAATCCTTAGGTTTTACCTAGTTAATTCATGATCATTATATTTTTAAATAGTTATTGATAGTGAATAATTTGATTGTTTTTTAATTTTCTAATAATATCTCCATGGAGTTTTAAACCAAGTGTTCTGCAAGGACATCTGTCATGCACTAGGTGGTTATTAAAGACCAATGTGCCCTTTTTAATAGTTATTAACTATAGGTGAAATTTACACAGATCCACATCAATTGTAGTATACATATATGAATGTAATTTCTTGTAAATAACATTATCTATCCTAAATAAATTCTAGTCCATTTTTCTAAACACATAATTTGTATTAGACTTCTTAGTAGTGTCCTTAATAAGGAATTATGACCCTTTTTTTCCAAAGGATAAAGAATTATTTATCTAATACCAAATATATGAACCCAAATTTTTCATTCAGAGATATCACATCTTAATATTTGAAAAATCATTACCTAAAAAAATTATCCATACTATAATTATTTATGTCTAGTTCCTTTGAAAACATTTAAATATAAATAAAAAATTTATAGGTGAACTACATCATCTCACAAATAGTTTTCATAAACTAGACAACATCATTGACATATCATAAATAAAACCTTTTTTCATACCCATGAGAGTAAATATATAAAAAAGGGTGTGATATGATACTCAGTAAGGTTAAACAAGAGAGATATCAATGGTCACAAAATAATAACATGAGAATAAGGCTATGAGAACATGAGCATAACATTTGACAACTATACCCTACATATCTTAGATCATAACCTTGAGTCATGAAATAAATTATGACAGTTTATAAGACATGAATTATAAATGAATCGGAAGATATTATTCACGAGAACATAACATAGGCATAATACATTTATTATTAATGAACTCATAATCATATAAAATCATTTATTTATTAATTAAGTATCATTTCCAATGCTATCCCATTGGAATGGGTTCACCCACCAAACAATCATTGCAGTCAAGGTTCACTCCCAAGACTATCATAGTTTCAAAATTACGATATGAAAAGTGTTCACTCCCCATTACATACATCTATATATGATAAGATATAAATCATTACCCAATGAATTTGAGGGAGATATAGCTACACTTTTTCAAACAATGAAAATCATACATATGTGTGCCAACAGATCATGAAACATTTATCATATTAGAACCAATGAAAAAAATTGTGTTTATAAATATTTCATCATGGTGTATACAACTGAAAATAAATATGTTTTGTAAAAATTAAATATTTTCATCACAACATTAGCCATGGAATGAAACTAAGTTTTATAAAATTTTAATCTTTGCATCAATGTATAACATTGGAAAAGTAATGAATTTTTTCAGGCCTTTTATCATTATAAACATAAACCATCCATTTAATAAATAATTATTCTATCATTGGATCATATCCAAAATTAGTAATTAGAAACATCAATGTATTTTATATTAGACTGAAAATGATTTCTAATTACACTTGGATCATTTAATGAGGAAACTATCCTTTAGATTTGAAAAAATAACCTAAAACATTATAATTTATTCAGTAAAAAATAATAAATTTCTTTCAAAATTACCTTGTAATATTTTTATATAATAAGTTAATAATTAATTGGTCATGAAGATGGAAAATATCATCCATTCCATACACATTAGAACAAATATTTCTTTCATATTTTCTGTAAAAAAAACATCCATATCTGTAAGGTAGAAATAATATTTCTTGTAAGAATTTATTTTCAGGGGTTTTTCATCTGAAAAAATAATTTAAAAAAATAACAATAATTTTAAAAATATTCATGAAAGCATTTTCTGAAAAAATGGATATGGAAGAAAAAAATCATCCAAAGAGAGAAATAAAATTTATTTTCATTAAAAAAATATTTTCAACCTCTTGAGTAGTTAAATAGATTAAAATGAAATAAACAAATGTAATATGAAAACCCATAAGAGAATATATTTAATGATTTTAAATATATATATGTCATAATATTTCATCATCTGAAACTCAATCAAAAATAATCTCTATAAACATTGAGATTGTAAAATAAAACAATTTTCACTTTAATAAATTTTGATTCATAATACCCATGAAGTAAATAACCATATATGGATATGATTATACAAATAATTTTATTGATACTAATAATAAACAAAAATATTATTTAGTATATACCCCACAAAAAAATAAATAAGTGGTGTATAAGGAATGTGACCCACAAAAAGAAACCATGATGAAAATTCATTACCTCAACTCTTGAATTTATTCATACAAGTTAAAAATTTATATATAATAAATATATGTTTGTTATAAATCTATTATATAACTAAAATCATATATATCAAACCATATATGATTTAATTATAGCCTTTTATTAAAAATTTATAATCAATTCCTTATTTAAATGACATTTGGGTAATTAGATATTCATTTTTCATATATGTTCTGGTTTTGTAAATTTTGGCCTTGCAATTTTATTTTGGAAACATAGTTTTTCATATTTTATTCATGATATAAATATAATATTTAATAATTTTATACATGTTTATATTTATCCACAAAAGTTGGAGATAGGAAAATTATTTTCATTGTTCATGGAGACAGTAGACCACATGTACACATAAAAACTATTTCCATTTCCAAGACAGATATAAAAAATAAATGTAAATATTAATTCAATATTAAATAATCATAATTTTATCATATATATCAGAAAAAATCCTCAAATACGTCCTTATTTCCTTCATTGATAAAAAATTATGATTAACATATCACATCAATTTTTAGAGGTTGTAGTCCACACGTACACATAAGAAATTTTGTCATTTTTAATGGATTGAATAATAATAAGGTAGATGTGATATTATAATTACATAGGTATAATTATTTTATAAATATAATATATAAAATTTAACTCCATCATTATATCTATTTGTGTGATGCAGATATGGAAAACAAATTTCATTTGTTCGTGAGGATGTAGTAGGTCGTACACTTGATTGATGATCTCATTCACCATTTGATTAAAGAGGATATGGATTAGGGTAATTAAAAAAATATTACATATCATTATTTGAGATATAACTTTGTTAGTATATCATAATATTTTATGATTATTTTAAGGGGTTCTAGGAATAAATAACATAAAAATACTCACTGAAGAATGATACCTCTTCAGCGAACATAATCTTTTGGTTAACACCAAAAGCCATCAAAAAGGGGACTAATAATAAAAGATATGATATTATGATAATTTTATGGTAGTAAGGAAGTTATTTTATAAGGATATAGTAGAACCTAAATACAGTATAATTGTAAATAGGAGAGGATATGGGGTTCCTTATAATATGTTGGGGAGAGGACACACTTGGACACTTTGAAAAGCAAATTTTATTCAACGATTTAAACATGAAACGATGCAGAAAAATGGATTATTATATGAGATCAAATTCAATTTGGTTTATATATGTCTGTAAAATATTAATTGGGTATGATTCTATTTGTTTTTAACCATTATATTTTTAGTTTAACCACTGTAAACCTGTTTTAACCTTAATTATGGTGATTAATTGTTAATTTTTTAGTATTAATTTTCACCAAATATTAACATGAACAAAATATATAAAATTAATTTTGATAAATAAAAATAAGTAATCCATTTATCCAAATTGAATTTATATAATTGGTAGAATTTAATTAAACAATAATCCCACAAATCGAATAAAAAAAGGTTTTCCAAAGAGAAAAATTTCATAAGTATAAAACTTTTTAAAATCAAAAGTAAATATTAAATATATAATAATTACCTAAATTGGATTACATGTAATATTATTTATCTTTTTTCAGTTTGAAACAAACTGTAACTTTGTAAAAAATTTAAACTAAAAGGGAATTTAAAATAAAAATAATTATTTTTCACTATATACTAAAAAATTAATCTTCATTGAAAAATTAAAATGTAAACCTAAGATAATTCTGATTTCCAGATTCCGAATTTTTTTAATTTTTTAGATATATATTTATTTAAAAAATATAATGTTTTTTAATGATTTACTCATAAATGAAATGAGAATTATTTTTGTAGAAAAATTAATTTTTAAAGTATATAAAAAATTTATGAAAAATTAATTACATATTTAAAAATATATTGTATTTATCTAAAACCATTATATTTAATTTTTAAAAAATTATTAATCCTATTAATACCTTAAATTTTAATTACTAGGTTATCATGATCTTGTTTAAATAAAAATATTAACATTATATCACGTTTCATTAAAACTCAGTGTTGCGTGTAAGACCAGCCACATAGAAATTAAATTTAATTACAAAATAATTCAAAAAATATAAGGATGCTAAAGATAAAGTGGTTCTTTTATATATAATTTATTAAATTGATGATGTTTGGTAATTAGAGAAACCTATTTCTTGAATACATTACCCCATTGAGATTCTTGGTTATATTAAAGTAGAATACTATCGACTGGAACTACCACAAAACATTTCTCAAGGGCATGATTTGTTTGATATATCTATATTGATAAAGTAGATATGAGTTCCCGTAAATGTGAAAAATATTTAGGTCTTATCATTAGATAATAATCTTTTATATGAGGAGCATCTATTGAAGATCTGGGATCATAGAGACAAACTTCTATGAATCAAAAAAAAATCACTATATCATTATAAAGAGGAAAAACTACAATATTGATGTAGTAACTTGGTAACCTTAAGAATAGATGAAATGGATGCACCCAAATTTATTTTATGCAATAAAATGAAATTTTTATGTATAATTTTCTGTATGGTGGAAGAATGTAATGATGTAGAATTTTATATATTAAATTTCTATTTTGATTTTTTTCAATAGTAATAGTTTTTAATATATTATAATACACAAGAAACATATAATAAAAATTTTAAAAAATATATTATATGAGTTCCTATGATGAGATGATGGAGACGATGATGTGATGATGGCGGTGACGTGTGGTCATGATGTGACTTACCTCGATGTAGGGTTCCTCAGACTAATAATTATATTTTAGGGATCTTTTTGATGTGATATTTCAGTGAAAAACATTTTGTTTTTGAATTTTATTATTGAATGTTGAATTTAATGTTTTACTAGTAAATTATATGGGATGCTATATTTTTTGTGGTTTTGTGCTGTACATGTTCCCACTGTAACCCAAAATGTTATTTTATGATAATTTTTATAAATGACTTGTAGAGAGAAATAAAAACAGAAAAAATAGAAAAACAAATGATGAAAATTACTAAAATAATAATGTTTATATCATCTTGATATCCTAGGATTAACACACTCACAAATAACACTATAAAAATGAATCAAAAGTTTAATAATGGAATATTTTTATTAAGAATAAAAAATAATGAACCTTGATTGAAATTGATGTAAAAGATGAATGAAGTAGATTAAATGTATTTATAGAGAGCATAGTTACAATAGAGTTGTTGGAACATAACCATTGGAATAGTAAAACAATCCATTATAAATAGTAATCTGATCTTTAGAATAGTATCCAGACTATTGAAAATGTAAAATAATTGTTGGGTATTGTAGAAAATTAAAAATTATGAAATTTTTATCACAATAGAATTAGATAATAGTGTTAATGAGATAGAAAATTTCCAGAAAAATGAAATAATAATATTAATTTTTATAAAATATATATGTTTTTTTCATAAAAAAATGAATAATAAATTTAAAATTTGAGATCAAATTTATTTTCAAAAAATTTTATGATAACACAATTACAACTTTGATATAAATTATAATGTGATTTTAAAAGTATTAAATAAAATTTAAATGGGTGGAAATATTAGTTTATTCATAAAATCTAGTATTTATTTTGAAATAAATTGTTTAATTAAAAATTAATGTTATCTTATTTAAAAAGTTATTTAGAAAAAATAGATTTACTTTTTTTTGAAATGAAACATAAAAATTATATTAGTGTTAACATTTGGTATTTTTCATAAACATGTGTAATTATTCATGGAAATTGAAATATAGGAAAAATATAGGATTATACATTATAATTAAATAAATGATTAATTGTATAATGGGTGATTTAATAACCATTAGATCAACCTATTATGCACATTAGTTTTTATAAATTTACATTAATTACCCCAATTGGTAGTCTTGAGATAAAATTATAGTCTAATAAGTATTATATTCACAACCCTCTCTCCTCCGCTGATAAATACCACCAATTTTCTCCACACACATTAAGATTAAAAAATATTCAAACATCTTCTAAA
This sequence comes from Viscum album, assembly GCA_963277665.1. Lineage (NCBI taxonomy): Eukaryota > Viridiplantae > Streptophyta > Magnoliopsida > Santalales > Viscaceae > Viscum > Viscum album. The sequence continues at coordinate 778,592,355 of OY728153.1, read as the reverse complement.
TTATCTCCCTATCCATTCTTCTTTTATACAAGGAGTTTTGGTCCTACCAATATACCATTATTAGGATCTATAAGGTGTATCCTATGAGTCATCATCCAAAGGAATATGTAATAATTTGAATCAAGGTATCTTAAATTCATTTATTTTTATACCCCATAAAATCTGTTCTATATAGGTATTCATAATAACATAAATATTATCAATAAAATTATTTTCTATTTTATTAATGAAATATGGATAATCTAACCTCCATTTATCTTTTTAAAAATGAAAAGTCCTCACATTTTCTGGTTTTTTCTCCGTCTTTGTAGACTACATGTTATTTCAGCACCATGATCATGGAAGGTTATTGAAAAAATATTATGATTAAAAATGATTATAATAATTATATTATAAATTATTTCAAATTATATAATGTATTAATAATCATTAATTTAAATAAAAATAATCTATTTCATTATGGTCAGTAATATTCTGAAATGATGTAACCACGTGACAATAACATTTATACTAAATGAATCATCATGTTTTCTTAAAATATATTGCTATTTGTGAAAAAATTAACTTTTTGAATTATATTAATATAAATTAATTTAAATTATGGAGTGTTAACCCAATTTTTCAAGAACTTCCATAATATTCCACAAAATGAACCGTTTTTTGAAGCATAAAATGAACACCATCAAGAATTGGAATAACCATGTTTTCTTAATAAAATAGTTTTAATCTAACATAAAATAATTCTAATGAATCAAAAATATTTTAATTTTTTTCTCAATATAGATTTTAATAAGATTAACATTATTTATCAGAAAATTGTACAATCATATTGAATAATTTAATGAGCATTTGTAAGGGATTTTCCAAACCACCCTCCCAGTTTTGTGTTACAAGTTCTATTTATTTTTATGATTTTACATCTATATTATTATCTTCCAAATCAATCATATTTCATTTAAAAATTCAAAAGATATATAAATAGTCTAATTTGATATCATATTTGGGGATACCACATGTTATTTTGCTTCCCTTGTAATTTATTTTTGTTATGGAATCCCGTTTTAAAGTGATGAAATATAATTCTTTTCTATTTTATTCATCACCCAATAAAATGAACTTTATCATTATACGGTTTCTAAAAGTACTCATTTATTTTATATAAAATCATTTGGTTTCATTAATTGTTTTAATGAAATTATTATGATTTAACCCTCTTTAATGATTATATATAATTTTCTTAAAACAAGGATTTAGTGGTTTGTCACCAAACCTAATATACCACCTTTTTATATGTCTTCACTTCTCCCGGACACAATTTTAATCAATAAGACTTATTTATTAATTCATAAATGTACAAAAATATTTAATACATTCTTTTATATGATTATTTATGATATTCAATTTTATTATTCTCTATAGAATGATTATGTGACCCATTTTCTTTTCTTGGGAATTTCTTATGATTATGCCATAAATTTGGTTACATTATAAAACAACAATATGTATGTAAATGTTATGAATATGAAATATGCACGATGATATTTCTTCAATGCATTGGTTAATGTTTTAATCTCATAAGGTACTAAGTAAATTTCTCAGGCCATTATCCTAGCACCTTTTGTTATATTGTCTTCGTATTAATCATTGAAATATCCTTATGATGTAATGTTTTATAATGTTGAATCATTTTTATAATTAAATTATCCTTTTTATTCTATACTTTCATTTGATTTTATATAATCTTCCTCTTTATGAGATAATTTTATTCTTCTATTCTCAGTAGTTATATTTCACTAACCTGATTATTCCTTCAATGGGATTTTTATTTCACCACTTTCCTTACTTATATCTCAAGGATATCTAGTGAATTATTAGAATTTAATTGGGGTTTAGGATCTATTTTTATAGATAAATATAACGAATATATAATTATGTTTATGTTTTTATCTCTATGTTCCTAGTCATATAAATAAACTATCAATCTCATTCATTGGTCTGTATTTTATACAACTATATTTTGAAAATAATGAAATAATATGGGTATAGAACTCATGTTTATATAAATATCTATAAATTTTTTATTTCCATCTAAAAATTAAAAAGTAAATCAATGAGGTGAGGGTAATGATATCACATTTGATTCTGTTACTCCCAATATCTCCTTGGTACATTCTCATTCCACCCCCATATATAAAATAATTTTAAAACATATACTTATGAAGTGTTGTCTTATATATATTAAATAAAAATTTGGTACACAATATAAGTGGTATATTCCTCAATTTCCAGCCTACTCTAGTTGGTAATGTTTGATTAGTCATGCACATACCACCTTATCCACGACATGTGAATGATGTTATGAACCCAATCCAATAGTTGGGTAACAAAAGGCAGTTAGTTTCCTTTCCCACATTATATAGAATATGGAATGTCCCAATAAACATTAGGGATAAGTTTCATCATGAATCAGATCTCCTCATGATATTTCATAATAATAATTTTAGGAAAAAATTATTTTCAATATCAAACGTTAATGGTCTCCATCATCAGCATGTCTAGAAATTTTCCTAGCTCTAATATGTCGTCATCTATTTCTGGATCACCTAATCATTCTCCATATTCAACCAAAATATTTTTGGACCCATAAGTGATGAACTAGTAATAAATAATGATCAAATCGATAAACTACATGGTCTCCTATAAGAGGTTTATAAAAGTCCAATTTCAAAAGTGGAGTGGTACGAGTTGTTGAATGAAATGTCTACTAATTGTTTTGGATCTTCTTTAGTACTTCAGAAATCAGGCATTATATCAGAAAACATATCTTCAATAACTAGGATTCACTTATCTATCATTTTATATATATATATATATGTGTGTGTAATATTGTTTTGAAACACAAGTTAGTACTAAAATCTTATTATGAGATCCTCCAAAATCATGATTTTTATTAAGAATCATGATTTTAGAAAATCATTTTTCAGACAATATAAAAATATATAATCTAATCCATTTAATTGTTACCCATTATCGATTTTAAACTCCCATATTTTTATTTTGGAAGTAGTTTGATGATTTGGTTAGTTTGTTAATAATGAATCTGACAATATCATGACCCTTCACTATACATGAAAATTTAACTATTTTTTCCGTCTATATATATTACCAATATCTCACTATATCCATGAGTGACTAGAAAAAATATGATGTGCCATAGTTCTCTACATACCCCCATTGGATATTGAGTTATATAAACAGGATTTATTCAACATTATTATTCATGGTTATCCCTAAAATATTGATACTTGTGATCTTGGTACTTCTTCATCACACCAGGATGTTCCACCATAGGGTATGTGTGAATGTCCCTCAACACCTCCTCACATAACCTACATGAATTCATTTATCACCAATGAAACTGGTTGAGGTGCTCCACTCCATTAGAGAATCTATCTAGCGAATTTTATGAGAATATATAGACATGAAATTCCAAAAAAATCATCTCTTAAATCTTGTGATGCATCATTATATGAAGAATATGGGGGCCCACATCCATTTATAGTGGGAAATCATTGTCTCCTTATTCCATGATGACTAAATACGTCAAGGATAACTACTTAGATTCAGTCTATATGAGTTATACATTATGTTCTCTTATAAGGGATTAATCAACAACAGTTTCATTCCTAGGGTGATAGAACATCTCATGGTGGAAATACAATAGGAAATATAACCATTTTTGATACCTCATGTTATGATTATGATTATAGATAACATTACCTAGACTCTTATGATCAGTGTAAGAAATTAATTTCCAAGTTAGAAGGTTGTGTATCTAGCTATATAATGTAAACACTATAAATGTGATCCCCATTTTATGGGTTAAGGACATAGTTTCCTATACCCATAAGAAGTCACATCAATCTTATTAATTAGACAAAGAAAAATCTTGATCCAATAGGCATCCTATAAAAACAGTAAACCAATTCTATCCTATATATCACAAAAAACTAGAGTGTATGAAAACCTACAATTCTGATTCTCAAAATTAATATGATATAACTCAAACTAGATAAAATGGAACCTCTTTTTAAGAATGGTATTCATGCGCAAAAAATCTGGGATAATTCTTCTATGAATATTTAATAATATATATATATATATATCACAAAAAGCTAAAAATTGTGAACACACCCTTGGGTGGATTCAAATCCACATCAACCTTAATATTCATGGGTTTATCTACTACTCAAACCTCTATGATGACATGACCAAGGTTGGTGACTTTTTTAATATAGAATTTATTTTTCTAAATAATACTATACAACTAGTTCCCTAAAATAAATTATAGTGAAATCCTTATATGTTTATAATGTTCATCATATAACTTGGAATATATAGGATAGAATCTATGAAACCCACTGTGAATCGGCCTCAATGTTCTTAGAGGATATGATTCATGATTTCATTGAACATGACCACTATGTTTTTCACTCAATATTATATCTCTTGTAAATTTCGGTGTTTTTACTAATAACTAAATATTTCCATCATCATATGCTTCTCATAAACCTAAATTTATAGTTTTTTGAATTTGAGGTTGATCTTATAAAATAAGTTTTCTTACTTTGTTTGGTAGATCAGGAAATATATCCTTACATGATTATATTATTACTTTAATATCACCCAATATAAGAAGTGAATTTCTATAGAAATACTTTTTATACAATTTACATTATTAGGAAATAGAAACAGATAATCCAGGGGGGAAAAAGAAGGTCTAATGAACCCTTTCTATAAGAGGTGTTCTTATTTTACTTTCAACTCCCTATGAACATTTCAAGTAATATAAAGATACATAGATGATATTAGTGCAGTTCTAGGATGAAATGTGATGCATAAATTGATCTCCCACTGAGGTTGAGACCTAGGAACTTCCATTATAATAAAAATACATATAATCTATTGTGATAATACAAATTTGGTCTTATGAAACATCTGTAGATCAAATGACCAAACTCACCAACTAATGGGTAATTCACTAAACTATTTTTAGTGAAAGCCCTTCCTTACCTACATGAATTTCCAAAGCACATATGAATGTTATTATTTACTTATATTTATAACTAAATATAACTCTATGATAATTAAAATACACTCAATCCTTGAATTAAATAAAAATTCCCTTTTATATATAACGTCACCGGGTCTTATCCCCACTATGATGAGTTCCCATAAAAATATTTCTTAGCTGAAGTATTTTAAATTAATATAAAATTTGGGTGTGGTTGTTATACCCACTAATAATTTTATCTGCCTTAGGTGAAAAAGGTAGGGGCACCACTAGAATTCAAAACACATATACTATTGATGTTGAAACAAAATGTTGACCGATTTTGGTGTTGACATATACAATTTAAAATATAGAAAATACATAAATATTACATAAAATCTTGATATGTAATTCCTAAAGGAATCCCTCCAAAGAATGTATCAATTTATGACCATGGCCACCAAATCCCAAATCCATTCATATATCACCTAGTGGTTGGGGTGTTAGAAGTGGAGTAGAGAAATATCCTCTTACATCTTCTTTGATTTCCCAACCAGAACATCTATTGCTGAAAAATCCAAGAGGGAAATATTTTTTCACCATGGGTAGGAACCTAATTAAAAACATCCTTTGAAATGAAGGATCCTCTATAGTACTTCCATTTCATCACCCATTTTCTCTCCCAGTAAGAAAATATTAAGTAATTTGTTCTCTACCACTTTAAAAGTGGAAATCCTAGATTCTATGTCGATTGAGACCCAATAATGATATATATAAACCATCAATCCATTAGAACAAGATCATGATTTACCCTCCTATAATGATGGGATCCATATGTATTATATATATTGGCTCCTTATAATGATTATGCCTCTGGAAAACTAGAACCTACCTTAGCCCCTCAATGCATCCATCATTGGAAACTCTCAATTACAGGGGTAATCGTGATAACTCAGGAATAATTGGGGTTTAATGGAGGTATATCCCAACCTAGAATCACTCCTTATAGATATTAATTTAACACCAAAGATTCCAATTACCCATCAAAAATCGTTTATAGGGGGTACATCATGTGGTCATTCAATCTCAATAAATAATCAGTTGTGGTCATGCTACCCTCCTTATGTTCTAATAGATTCTAAAACTGTACCATCCTTATCAACACTAGATATTACTCCACAATAAATTTGTGATAACAAATTATGAAATTTTTCAGTAGTCTCACTAGAAGGATGTGTAGTTAATTTATAACCATGTCATTTAATTCTATTAAAGAGACTTGATAGAATAATAGAAATATGGGTTGGAGCTTATTAAACTAGATGAAAATTATGATTTAATAACTCTATAAAATATTATACATCATGAGGAACTAGTTTTCCATAAATAAAAGGTTTCCATTGACTCTAAAAATCACATATCACACTCTGCCTACATCAAGTCTCATCTTTCCTAATTAAAAATACCATATGTATAATGGATGAAGAGTCTTAAATTTGTATAATACATAGAGTATTTTTCCGCAGATCATTGAGAAATGATAATTATACATTATTTCGTTAAATAATTTCCTTATTTGCCAACTAATTAACCATAATAAGCTCTAGAACTAACACAAACCCATCTTAAACATTCCATTAAATCATGTATAGTTGATTATATGGTGAAATATTATATTCAAAAAGATGAGCCCAATGGAATTAAAGCATATCTAGGCGAGATAACTCAATAAGGAAATGGATAATCAAAACTAAAATCCCATATTATGTTTGTATATTTTTTATACCAAATAAATGATTCCAAAATGTTATGAGTAGACTAAAAAATTATTTGATCCTTGGTGAATGGACACATGTCCTCTTCTAACTATTACATATTATATTGTCTGATAATATAACTCAAGAAAATATGAAATTTTTCCCCTTGGTTTCCAAAACCTAGCACCATAAGTCCATTAAATCAAAACTACATCCCTAACATGACCAAAATCTATTACCACTCTGTCACATCCCAATATATTGGTCCCCAATATGGACCGATATATTGGTACAGTGTGCCTATCCATTTTCTCTACCAATAGTTCAAGGGATAGTGACTAACACCAAGAAGGAATATAATATATATGGATGAACTTATCATATTGATAACCTACAAAAAGTATCATATCTATAAAAAAATTCCAATAAAACAAATAGTTCGATGATATCAAAAATATGAATTACAAACTATGGCCTAATGTGAAAGGATGATAAGCTGACTATCCAAGAACATTTATAGATATGAAAAATCTTAAAAAAATACATTAGAATAATTTGGAAAGGTATAACCAATTTATAACAAAGTTGGGATACCCTATTTCTATAATGTCTCTAGATAAAATATCAAATACTAACAGTCACTACCATGAACAATTAAGAATAGGTTCCACCAAATTCACATCCATTTAATCCACATAAAAAATATTAATTATATACAATGTAATAATACATGAAAGCATAATATCCCATGTAATGGAGAGTATAATGACACCGATAATATTTAACCAAAATGGGGGGATACGTAACATGTCGTCTTTAAAATACATGACTAAAAAAAGTCCCATATATCCATAAAAGATTTAGGAATCCAATTACTTCACACATTTCTAATTTGTATTAAATACTGAATTTGGTTCTTATAAATACAAAACATTAAAAGACCTATAACCCCCAAAACTAAAAACATATTCATTAACATTCAGGGCACTACATTATAACTACATTGGGGATCCCACTCCTCAAAAAGGAATTCATGAGTGTCTAGAGGGAATCAATTCTTATGAAGGATCCTAAAAAATTGAATAAAATGAATATCAATCAAGGTATTTCTAACACCATGGATGGATAACCCACACCGCATATGATAATGGTTTAATGAATCTGTCAGTCATATGAGGGACCTTTTAATTATCAGGATGATGTGGGTACTGAATCCTTGAAAAAATAATTAAATGGTAAAAATGAATTTCTTGGTGGATAACCATTAAATATATTGGGTAGAGGACCCATGCATGGGAATGGTAATGTCTCAAGGTGGGTTTATAACCCTATGTCTACTCTAAATTCATTTTCAAAATTGTATATACATATTTGTACAGAAAATATATGTCAAGGATAAAATAACCCATGAAAGGGATCTATAATGGTTATTTGGATCCTACAATCACATTATTCATGTAATAATGAATTTAGTAAACCATTCATTTTTCTATTTCTAACATGTGTTGGTGAATATATATGATACACAATAAAAGAAAAAGAACTCGATATATACTTTTTTTATAATATATAATCTTCTTGAGGAGTTATTGGGAAATTATCATGGTAATAAAATCATATTATTTATCATATACAAAATTATTACCCTTAAGGGAAATATTTTTAGAGACTCAAGGGGTAGATAGGATATTCTGCTAAGAATCTGGTCACATGTTTCCTCATACGTAACTTGTGTGATTTGGTCATACACCTTGTGGGATCAAATAAAAATCTATATGTGTAATCTCATGATCTAGTCATGTACTTTTGATAGTCATTTTATATACCTCAATGGTTACATTTCATATTATATTTAAATCATTTTTATTAAAATAATAATTGAATATAATGTGAAAACAATTTTTATCAATGGATACATGTCACAAGGTAATTAACTTTTTCCATAAAATTAAAACTAATAGGTTCAATCATTCTATTTTTGGTCTCATCACATTCACCTCTGTGGATTTATTTTTATATTTCCATCTAATAGGAAAATAAATGTTTTTATTGTCTCGTTCAAAGGAAATACTAGATCCATATTTAGGAAATTTAATATCTTCATTCAACATGGTTTTACCCTCACCACTAGCGTATATTCTCCAATACATGAACTCAGCTGAGCCTTTTCTTGACCTAACTATATAGAAAACACAAAAATTTGACAACTAAAACATGATCCACCCTATTATATCTATATACTCTTTACATCTAGACATGATAGGTCTGGTGACCGTGATGTCTCCATCCACTATGTGAGATAAAGTGGGAAGAGATGGGCCTCTCCAAAATTGGGTAAACTACCTTAGATGATTCTAATGGATAACTTTGATGGCCATGTATTGTGAGACCTTTTGACAATGATCATGATAGGGAAGAGATATGGTGTCTAAAAAACATCTATCCACCTATTCAAATTCTTAAATTAATTCTTTGATGAATTTACAAATATTGTATTACGAGACCATCAAGAGAATAAATAAAAAATTAATGAAAGTACATTATAAAACTGAAAGAAATATTGTAAATCAAATATCATCAAGAATGATTATTGAATTTTAAAAAAAAGTGTGACCTTGATGGTAAAATCCTGATGATTCAGGGGTTTATCCTCAATTAATGATTTTTCACACTTTATAAAGACAGAGATATCCAAATCTATAATATATCAATGTATTTATGTGGTTTATGTATTATCCACTAAATGTATGGTTATAATTTCATGGAATTATTATTAATGTCCTCAAATGTCCTAGACCGAAGTCCCAAAATGAAAAAAATTAAATTCACCTTTACTAGTAATACCACCATTATATGAATAACTAGAGTGTATAAAATTTAATTTAGGGGTATATTCGTGATATATTTATGATTTAAACCATTAAAATATTTGGGATAAAATTAGTATATTAAAAATAATAAATATTTATTTGGTATCTGATGATGCAAACTGAATATAAACTAACTGCATGGCCAATTCAAAAAACATTATTAAAACATTTAAAATTATTCATTTAAAATCATAAGCCGATACATATATAAAATCCAATCAAGATGAAATAATGAAGGTAAAAAATATATAACTCTAATTAATAGAAGTTATTTTTGTTTCAGATAATGGACCACCTCTTTTGAATGGTATCACAAGGAAAGGGGGTTATATGGTATGTATTAGGGTGTAATACTATGTGAAAGAAACATTGTCCATTTTTTATTTCTAAAAAGAATTGGAGATATAAATTTTTATCTAGTTATGACATCAATTCTCTATAAATAATATAAAGTCTTCTATGAGTCGTTGTTATGACATTTCATGCATCATTTAAATTACGTACCCCCTGTTGATGAAATATAGTAAGAGCATGACCTATCATTTGACAATGATCCTACCCAGACAATGAAACTACAAAGAAATAATTAGAGAATCATAAATATATTGGTAATGGTACTACTGATGAATCGTTAATTGTAGTAAGAGATGTGGGATCCTAGGGTTGAAATGTGGTATAATTGACCAAAGTTATTCATGGAATGATATATATTATAGATTTTAAAGAAGCATTTATTTTAGAGGGGGTGTAATCCCTGATATTCTAAAACAATAAATAAAAACATTATTAAAAAATCCATAAAAATACAAGCCATTTTATATTATCATAGTAGTACAACACAAACTATAGTGATATATTCACATAAAAAATTATAACTAGTGTTAATAAATAAATAAAAGTGTTGATAAACCATGACTTGAACCACATAAGATCATTATACATAAAAATGAATAAAACAATATACATTTCTAATATAATGAAACCATAAGAAATTGAATATGGATGATAGATAATAGAAAAATATGAAAGATTTTATAAATTTTAATTATGTGTATATCTAATTGGTAATATGACCATTGAAATGGTGGAGAGGCAGTTGATATAGTAACATGATACGAATTCCATTTTAATAATAATTGGATAATCATGTCTAATATAAAAGTGTGAAATAAAATATATAGCACCATTTAGTAATAATATAATTAATAAATATAAAAAATGTCTATTAATTAATAATATATATATATGTCTTTGAATAAGAACTACTTATTGAAATACTATATTTTATATTTTGGTACAAAATAATTGATCATAAATTAAATTTAGTATTTTATTTAATAATTAAATTTTACATGAACATAAAATTATTATCATTAAAAATAATTTAAATTTATAATCAATATATAGATATTATCCAATGGTTAATTATTGGGAATTTTCATTGACAATTAAATTTTTACATGAATAATAAAGTACGATATTCGTATAAAATATGTATAATGACTTCATTTTAATATAATAATGATATAATAAAATAATATTAATAAATACATGAAATAAAAAACAGTTTTTCATTAGATAAATTTATTTTAAGAATAATAAAATAAATTTACAAAAAAAAATTAATATTCCAAAGTATAAAATGAATTTATTGTATAAAAAAATTTTAATGTAGAAATAAAATTTCATTGATTGAAATATTATAAATAAAGGTAATTTTTCCTTTTACAACAAAAATTCCAAAAACCATGTCATAAGTGTTAAATAAAAATATATATAATAATGGGTAAACCATTGGAATTAATTTTTCAACAACCAAGTTTTCTGTGGCCCATATCAGAAAATTATTATAAAATATCCGTAGTTCTCTATTAATATACTTCTATAAACACATTAATATTAACTCAAAAAACTTTTTTCTTTGTTATTCATTTAATTTATCTACCAGGACTACTTCAAATACTATATTTTTGTTTTAATGGGTAATGGGATTAATAATTTCAAAATTATGTAAGTCTCCTTCATCAACATCTATAGATAAGAATTTTACATAGTTATAATGAATTTACTACCTGAATACTGCCTATCCTAAGAACCAAACTAATGAAAACCATCAGTAAAAAAGACCCAATCACATGTTCTAGTTTTCTAAAGAAAATTCCGAATACAATCGGTCCAATGTCTTCCATGAATCACCATCAAATGGTTGATTCAATATTTTACCTATTGGAATCTCGGTTTTGTTCCATGACATCATTGTTGTTGTGTTATGTGGCAAAAATAAATTCTACAAAATTGGGGTATATAGTAAAAATCTTAGCTATTTTATAGGAATCAATCCAGACTTCCCCAATTGGGATTCATTATACCTCGATTTTCCACATGTGGGACAACTTTCCAATGACTCATTTTCACCATAATATAAGATGAAATCAATTTTATATGCAAGAATATTATTATAACTAAGTCCCATATTACAAACCATCATCTTGTTATCATAGTAAATTACCAGAAACACATTTCTTTTAGGTAATTATCTTTGAACCAAAGAAAACATCTAATCAACAAAGTTGTTTGAAATTACATTATCTGATTTAATAGCCACAAATTTTGCAACTGTTTCTAATTTTCTTATCTAGAAACCAGGAAATAATGCATCCTCAGTAGACCACAATAACTCATAAAATTCTGATGGTACCAAATCAAGAGTTAAATCAATATCATCCTGAGTTTCAGTTTCTTGAACAGATTGTCCTAAAACATCATGTCCAAAATTTTAAATTTGTGATGGATCCAAAATAAAATTATTAGTATATTCTCTAGATCTACGTTCACCGTATTGAAACCAAAAAACATAATCTATTTGGAAACCAAAATGCAAGATATGTTCACCGTCATTTTAAAATTTGTTAAAAGATCATAGAGAACATTTTTTATAAGGAAACATAATTGTGCAATCTAAAAAAAATTCGTGTTTTAATGATGAAACTGATAAAAACCATTGAACACCCTCATTATATAGAGGATTTAAACTAGAATCATTTGTATTTATATGTTGATTTATCTAGGCACGATCATCTAATAATGACTATTTTCGACATTCTTATTCCATATTTTTCTACAAAATATAAAATCATTAATGTTTTTGAATAATTTTAAATAATAAAAACACTATCCAAAATAGAATATAAATAAATATAGATGCTTCTTAATAATTACCACTAATTATAGGCGACACTATTTCCAGTCGATTGGCGGCTTCTCTTTCGTCTGAAGGCTCATTTAGTTGCAACATTCTCACACTGAAAACACAATGAATAATCTTTTCATAGGTATGCATATCCAATACCATGCATACGAGAATGAATAAGCCGACCTATGACCAGATTCTTCATTGTGATTTCAGTGTGAGAAATATGAAAGTAAATGAGTCATTGGACAAAAGAGCCCACTTTTAGTCGATGAATCATCTTCTTGCAACTATCACCACCTGAAAAAATTATGAAAAAATTTGGTCTTATGAATGCATATCGAGTCTCGCGCATACGAGATTGAATATGCATATGTAGAAGCCCATTTTTTATAAAGTTTTGAGTTGGTGAGAGTTAAAAGGAGAAGAGTCATTGGCCCAATGGTTTTCCACTAATCCATTTGAAATTATGCAAAGTTCTAACAATTTATTACAGTTAACCCTAGTTACTGATAATTATTTCCAATTATTGCTAACAATTTATAATTATTTATTATCATTGCTAATTATTGATAATTATTTCTAATTTATAGAAATTATTGCTAATTATTGCTAATTATTGCTCTTTATTACTATTTATTTATGATTAATACAAATAACCAATAATTAATACTAATTAATACTAATTAATACCAATTGATACTAATTAATAATAATTAAAAATAATTAATACGAATTAATACTAATTAATTATTATTATTATTTATTAGTTTGTATTAGTATTTATTAGTATTTATTAGTATTTATTGGTATTTATTAATATTTATTTCAAATTATTTCTAATTATTGCTAATTATCGCTAATTATAGATAATTGTTGTTTATTATTGTTAATTATTTCAAATTATACTAATTAATTCTAATTATTTCTAATTAATTCTAATCAATGCTAATTAATACTACTTAATGCTAATTAATGCTAATTAATTCTATTTAACAATAATTAACACTAATTAATACTACTTAATACCAATTAATACTAATTAATACTAATTATTATTATTTATTACTAGTTATTACTATTTATTACTATTTATTAGTAATTTTTAGTAATTATTATAATTTACTAGTATTTCTTAGTACTTATTTCTATGTATTAGTATTTACTAGTATTTATTACTAATTAGTAGTATTTATTAATATTTATTACTAACTTTTAGCACTTATTACAATTATTTACTAATCATTACTATTTATTCCTAATTATGACTAATTATAGATAATTATTACTATTTAATGTTACTTACTACTAATTACTGCATATTGCCACAAATTACAGTAATTAATTACTATTTCCTCTAATTATCTATATTCATTACTAATTATCGGTAAGAATTTCTAATTACTACTATTTTTTTAATAATTAGTACTAATAATTTCATTTTATAATTACAAATAAAAACTGATGGTAAAAACAATATAAATCTAATTTAATTACAATTATTTAATAGTAATTAAAATTATCATAAAAATTGAAATAAATATTAAATTAAATAAAACACCAATACCTTTAAATACGATCTTTTATAGGTGTGGATGGCTTCAAAACATGTTCCTAAAAAACCACAACTCATAGAAATTTGAACTCTAAAATTAGATGTTAGAGAGAAAAATAATATACGAATTGAGAAGAAGAATGAAAAAAATGAAGGGGTATAAATAGGATTGATTATTTGCGATGATACTATTTGAAACGAGTCCTGTCACAAATACCTTTAGCCATATTAATTATTTTTTTCCATTAAAAGGGTATTTGCGATGGGTCCTATTACAAATAGTGACCTGCTGACACGCTATTTGCAATGGGGGAAGATCCCATCGCAAATAGAATTTACCACTGCTTGGTATTTGAGAAATTAATGCCTCCCCGCCATCAATAGTAATTATAACTGCCAAGTATTTAGTACGGAGAGCCCCCCCCCCCCGACCCAAATACCCTTCCCGTAGTTTGGTGCACAATCCGTGCCACATAGTGCCAAATCTTTTGTGAGGGGACCCCTAATCCCATTGCAAGAAACTAAATATTTGCGATGGGATTAGGGCCCGTTACAAATAATCACTTCGACAGACTATTTTTGACAAGAATAGATATCGTCATAAATAACCCATTAAAAAAGGAAATTTTTCTCATAATGGATAAACATTAAATTCTCACTGATTTCAATGTCATAAATATCCTCCATATTTCGGTAGTTTGAGTTAGGGTTGTTATAATAATATTTTGTAGTGATAATTAATTATATAGTCATAATTGATCACTTTTATTTATTGATAACTACTTATTTATTCCTTTGATAAACTACTCATTATATGGATTACAAATCATGAAAATAGTGATTATTGGCTGAACCATTTCCCTAATCCATGAAATCATCACTAAAACTAATTGTATTACATCATAGAACCATGCATTCCTTAAATTTATTAAATATCACAATTTTTATTAATAACACTAAGTAATTAAAAAAGTAACAACACATAATCAATGGAATTCTACCCCTAGCTCATTATAGTCAATTTTTTTGTAACTCCCCAAAATTTCATAGTAATTTATTTTCATTAATGTAATTCAATAACTTGTGCTACACGAAACACAGAGTTCAAGCACACCACAACTTACCAAACTAGCCATTCAAAAAGCTTTTATGAAGTGTATTTACTATAATATTTATTTTATATACTCCATATAAATTTATAATCCTTATTATGTGTTTCTTAGACATAATATATGAACAAATTCATTTATTCAGATAAAAAAGTATTTTTGAAAAAATGCAATTTCAAAACCATTTATTGATAAAAAATTAAAACCAATATTTGACAATTTAATATATTTAATTTAATTAAATTAAATTATTCTTTAGAATCATGCCATAAAAATTTTTTTGGGTAAATTTTTGGTACTTTTCTGATAACTTTCATATTTTGATGAATACTGAAAAATACTAAATTTTAATTGAAAACAACATTTTTAATTGAAATAATTTATAGTGTCAAATTACACATTTTAATGGATTGGAAGTATAATTATATTTTATTTTTACCATTTAAAACAATATAGGTCATTTTATGTAATTTCACATTTAAATTTGACATAAACACAAGTTAATATTTTGATAATGTCTATTTCTTAAAGACACGCTTTTTGGTTTTGACAATGGAAATTAATTTTAAATTAATCAATAAAACTTCTATTTTTTAATTTGGTAAAATAGAATTCATTTTTTAATTCGGAATATCAAAATTCTATTAGGGTGGATTTTTTGTATTTTTCAGAAAACATTCATTTTTTGTTTAATAGTGGAAAACACTACGTTATTGTTTAAAACCAACTTTTTATTAAGAAAATTATTTATATTAGTTAAATTTATTTTAAGTTAAAAAATATATATAATAACTATATATGTTCAATTTAATTCATTGGTGACATTTAATAATAAGTTGAGATATATAAAAAAAATTTGAACTTATTACCGTCTTTTACCAACCTTCTAGGAGAATTTGAAAATTTGCATAAAAATTAATTTTACATCTTCTTTGAGTTGAATTTCAAAAATCTGAGAGACACAGTTTACATAATAAGTAAAACGTGGTTCAATAATATGAAAATAATTTTTGGTGAATAGTAACTTTTGACTTTTATTTACCATGATTAAAAGTAAATATAGTAATTAAAGGTAAAAAATATATTATAATTACCCTAAGACATGTACTAATTATATTGGATAGGTGTAATTCTCTCGAAAACAAACTTAGTAATAAAATATTTTTCTCTTTGTTCCACTTGGATTAGATTGGGACATTTATTTATTTTTATTTAAAGAATAGTTAAAATTGTTAAATTCAATGTTTAAAAACTAAACCATTTTTACTATAGGGTTATTCATAAGATATATTCTACTATAAATGTTAATTAAAAAGCTAATAAGATTTCCTACATAATGGTATTTTATTTATAATTTTTATACATTAAATAATTTATTTTTATTATGACACAATGATGATGTCGTAATTACCTTATTAATGAAATATTAAAATAATTGATATTATAAATATTAAAATAAATGTAAATTGAAACTTATGATAAATTTCACTAATTTTATAGGTTAATATGACAAATTAGGGTTGATTAAATAAACTTTATACGAAGAGATAATGTTTTTATGGCTTTCAAAAACAAATACTATATTATTAATTGATATAATATTTATAAAAATAAAAAATTCAGCCAAAGGAAATAGATAAGGTTATATATATTAATAATTAAATACTTTAGGTTCTCTTGTCTTGTTATTGTATGTTTATTAACCAAGAATATAAAAGTACACAGAGACATGGTAAATGTCAAACTATTTTACTAAGAGATAAATCTAAATGATAAGGTTAATATGGTGACTGAAACCTATAAAAAACCTATATTTTGAGAGGTTTTCATCCCATTCCAACTTTATCCTCTAAATAAATTATTTTGGAGCCATTAGAAACTGAAAATTATTGTATTATAAAATAATATTTCATGCTTTTCTTAAATTGCCCCTCACCCCTCTTATAAAAGTGCACTTCCCCTTCTCTCAAAATCACACCTCCAAATACATTTGGCTCAGCTAACCCCAACCTAACTATCCTCCCAACTTCCTTCACATCAACCTAGTTTCCTTAAATTGATCAGAAATCCAACCTATTGAACCCTTTTCATTAACTCAAAAGTAAACACCAAAAGAAGAGGTAATAATTTCACCACCCTATATCAAGTTCTTTTCTTCTTCCACTTCCTATTTATTTTTTGTTTCCATAAAAAAATAATATATCGAACAATGTCTGTATACTATGATGTTATTATAAATATGGTACAACCATATTCATTATTCTATCCATCCTATATATGACAAAGTCACCATATGTGCGTACGTACGGCTTACCATCTCCACGTTGTGGTGTTTTTTGTTATTCAAACACTTTATTATTTGGATGAGTATAAATAATTTAAATAATAAATATAACATGTTAATGATTATTTATATATTATACACCATCCAATTACAAACTATTTAACCATTAATAAAATGATATTTTAACTCATGTGTACGTATGAATTACCGTCTCCATGAACGCGATGAGATTCATCACCCATCGTAATAATTCAAGAGTACTTTTAATTTTATGATTGAAAATAATTTTTAAGAACTTTATATCATTCTGGATATGAATAAAATATAGCCTATACAAAACAAATATGAATTACTTAACAAAACATATAAAGGAAAACTAATCGGTTAACAACAAAAAAATGATACTAATGAAATATCATTAACAAAGAAATATTGGAATATCATATATGATATCATATTTATGTATTTGGTTATTGTATAATTTAATAAAAATGATTTCACCATTAAACATAAGGTTAAACCTACACTATACTAAGGAAAAGTACAAGGTAAGGGGTTTTCATCTCACTTTTATTCCCGTGAGATTCATGCAATATTGGCCACTGTTACCTTTTGTGTGGTGTATGTACTACCCATGATTGTATTTTTTCATAATATAATTTAATTTATGGTTATTTATAGAATCATTGGATGATCCTAATTTTAAGGGGTTTATGTTTCATAAGTTACCATATCGGTAAGTGAATTTCAATTTTCAATTTCCACTCATTCGGTTTTATCCAAACTACGTTGATTACTTTACTGCAAGATTATGTGTGAAATCAATATTTATTTAATTATGTAGTAATTTAAACTACCCTTTGTGTAGATATAATTTTCATACACATAATCACACCATTAATAAATTCTCAAGTCATCGATATAAACTTGATAAGAGTAATTTTAACTCAATTTATATTCATTGACTTAAACATCCAAGTCATTGGTGTTGATTTTACAAGAATATGTTTGAGTGTCCTATGATTTATTTATGCTGAATATAAAATCATATTGATTGTATTTATATTTTTCACACATAATTTTTTCATTGATTTATCCCTAACTTAAGGATACTGTCTTTATAAATCAATTTATCTCAACTTACATTCCATTGAGACTTCTTTTTTGTTACGCGCCAATTCACTTTTATTTGGTGTATATAACGTAATTTGAAATAGTATATCCTGAATCTATTTATTCTAATGATATTATAAATTTTTTATTACCTCAATTATTTGTATTCAAGCATCTCTCTTTGTTTATGAAATCTAATTAAAATGTCATTTTAAATGTTTTACAATTTTATTCTTCTAAATATTTCTCATTTATTAACATGTTTTAAAACTGGTTTTGAGGTTTTATTTATATGGACATTAATGTTTTAAAATTGAAATTCCTTTTAAAAGTTTCAAAGTGGTATGGGAAACTTTTATTTAAAAATATTTTTTAAATAGCTTCTTTATAAATAGTGATACTTTTAATTATTTTCATGAAAAAGGGATATTTATCTCAGTTATTTTTACTGATCATTTTCAACTATATCAAAATCCTTTACATGATATTATTCTTGATAGAGGATGATTTATTATGTTACAAATCCTTCATATTGTCTTGAAGGTTTTGTGCTATTTTGACTATGGATGTGTTATTTTTTTTACCATTTATGGTTTATGGATAAGGTAATGACATTTCGTATGAAAGTTTTAATATGAATGTTTATGTTATGTTTAAACCTTTTAATTTGAGTAATTAATTGGAAATTGTAAGTGATTTTTGGAGCCTACTATAGCTTCTAGATGAATCAGTAGGTCTAATGAGACAAACTAGTTTCTTGGAACAAGGCCTTGACAAACTTTTATTTGTAGTCTTGGCACAATACCTTTACTATATTGTTATGAAGTCAAGAATTATGCATTCTATCTTTATGAAATTGGCTGTTGATATTAGATGGGATTATTGGACTATTAGAATATCCATGTGAATAAACAAATGGAATTATTTTATTTATCTTTGTCATATTATGCTGATGTTTAAGTTTAAATGGCTTGTGTTCTAGTATTATACATTGCCTTAAATGTTTATTTTTATTTGTAACAGTTTTCGCTATATTGTTATCTTTACTGATCGTCTGAGCTCACCCATTTCTTTTTTTTTCCTGGGATACAATGAAGTATATTACGATTAACATATAGGAATAGGTTAAGGGATATAAGAGTGTTCAAAGGGGACATAATGTTGTTTTTTTATTTCATGATTTAATGTAAAACTTATGTATGTATCTAGTACTTAAAAGGATACTAAACTGATAGGTCTTTAGGGACATGATTCCTTGTATCATGCCAATGTTATTTAATAATGCACTGATTCTAGACAACTGAGGTCAAGGAGTTACAGTTGGTATCAGAGAAAGTTTAGTAGAAACCTTGAAAGCTATATTTAGAAAAAATAGTGATTAGGAAACACTACCCAAAGATAGAAATTGAGTATTAGTATAGAAGAACATCCAAAAAATTTGGTAATATAAATATTATGTGTGTTTTACATGCAATACATCCCTGTTTTGATATTAGCAGGTAGATGCAGCTCTGGCACAGATTTACATAGGAGTGAAAACTCCGACAAGGAGTTTCGGGCTTGACTAGGGGCATCCTGGTACACTACAACAGAGCTTGCTTCACTCTTGTTTACAACACTCCCAGGGGGTTATACTTAGGATTATTCACCTTTTCATTACAAACCGATTTAATGGATTTTAATATAAGATGACAATAAATAAACTTTGTTAATCATATGGTGTTTTAGATTTAAAATAAGGTGTTATGATATTATCTAAAAGATTTTTTGACTCGCACTATGCATTCTTGTGTTAATCAGTTGTTGGATTCCAAGGAAGTCATAGTAACATTAAACATAATGAACATGGTTGGAACTATGGTGGAAATGTGCAAAGAAATTCAATGTTGATAGGTGTCAATGATATCGTGTTAATTCCAAATAATTTTTCCAAAAATATGATCAACAACATAAATATTAACCAACTCCCGGACTCAAGAAATAATATAAAGGTGGTGAACGATAAGAGCTCCCGCAGTGGCTCCCATGGAGAAAAGATAGATCAATTTTCATTATGCAAGAAATGTGGAAGAAGACGCCTAGGGAAGTGTCTCAATGGAACAAATAAATTCTTTATGTGTGGGAAGGAAGGACATAAATTAAAGAATTTCTAGGAAAAAAATGAAGAGTAATATGGAAGAAAATAAAAATGATCTCAAGAATTAATTTACAGTCATTTTTTGTAAATGTAGGGGACCCAGCCATTACCCGGTTGAATGCCCTATTCTATAGGATATCCTCTTGGTTAAGGAAGAAACTATGTGGAAATAAATGGATTGTGAAATGTTTAAAAGTATTAGTTCTCTTTATTGATGGGATTACTTTTTAAGGATTTTCTCTTATATGTGTACCCCTGCAGTTTATTAGGTGAAAATTCTATTTTAGGAAGAATTATCTTTTCTATTGTTGTTATAGTTTTTAATAACCATTTGTGTTTATATGATCCTTTAATTTGAGGTAATTACAAGTTATTATATTTTGGGATGAAAATGTTAGGTATGAGATCTCATTTGTGGTGAAATTATGTTATGGTTATATTGATGAATTTATCTCATTTTTTGAATGTAATAAAATATAGTTTTTGAAAAAGGACAACACGTAGACCGTGTGACAGCCCGTCACGTCAGACAAAGCTGTGGGAATAAAACCCACAACTATAGTGCGATTAGGATTTATCGTCTACCACTGGACTACGTGAAGTCCCATGTTAGTGTGACTAATTATTTTTAGATATATTATTTTATTGATCAATAATAAGTTGATTTGGGATCTTATGTCTTATCAAATGAATATAATTAGTATAGGAAAATGATTTGGTGACTAAGTAAAAAATGATGTTTAGGAAGATGTTCTCTATGTTGGGAACACTATATGCCTATAAATAATTGAATACTATGGGGTTTCATTTGAGGAGTAATGATGAATTTTTATCTATGTTTTTATTGTGGATTTAGAGCGATTTGGGTTATTTATAGAAACGATTAACATATCATAGGGAATATGTGATAGGGTTAATTATTTTTAAGTATGTGACTTTAAGAGTAGTAAATGTTATTTGGAGATACAAATAAATGTTGAAGACTATGTAATCAAATTATTCTATGTTTTGGGTTTCAATATTAGTTTGGATTATATTTAAGTATTTTAAGGGATGTTTTTTTATTGAATGGTATTTGTTGAACTTTTAGTATTTTTGGTTAAATTTTATAAATTAAAATTTGTATTTAATTCTCTAATGGATTATCCTTTTTGGGGATCATCTGATCTTGTACTAACCATTTTTGTTTTGGTTAATCTCAAATGACAAGGTATATATATAGTTTATCATTTTTTGGATTATGTGATTCCATAGAAGTTGATTCTAACACATCAGGTGTGACCAAGCCATCTTGAATACTCATCATTTGAAAAAAAAAGATGAGTTAATGGATGAAATTTATTAAAGGATGAAACTATACATAAAAGGTAAGTATATGTCTTTATGTTCTTAGTCAATCTCATAAATAAATTCCTCATCTTTATAAAATTGAACATAAAATAGAAAATGTTGACAATTTACTTTTCCTACTGGGAAACTAATGATTGTTTATCTCATCACATTTATGTGGTTTTCATGTCGTTAACTTTCTCCTGTTCATTTTTTCTATCACTCTCCATCAGAACATGACCCTTACATTATCTTCCATATCCATGTTTTCCTGCATGGAATCCTGTTATGGGTTTTCTCGGGTGACCTTTGTACTTATCTTTCATTCTTTTAATGTGATTGTCTTATTGACACTTTTTCCAATGTTGGACTTCGAATGAAGTTACCAAGAACAATTTTAAAATTATAGGATGTAGTTTCCAAAATTGGGAAATAATGTAACACCCCAATATTTCATAGTATGTTATTTTCTTTAATGTAATTCAATAGCTTGCACTACACACAACACTAAGTTTTAGCACACGACGACTTACCAAACTAGCCATTCAAAAAGAGGTTATGAATACAATTAAATGGATTTTTAATATCAAATAATATATATAATTTATAATCCATATTATGTGTTTATTAGGAATAATATAAAAACAAATTCATTTGTTAAGATAAAATATATTTTTTTTCAAAAAAATGAAAATTTACCTCCTTTTATTGGAAATCCATTTTTAAAAAAAATATTTGACACTATTATATATTCAATTAATTGAAATTAAATTATGTTTTACAATCGGGTCATAAATATTTAATTTGGATAAATTTTTGGTAATTTTATGATAACTTTCATATTTGATGAATACTAAAAAATACAAAATTTTAGTTGAAAACATCTATTTAAATTGAGATAATTCATAGTTTTAAATTATTCATTTGAATGGTTTGGAATTATAATTATCTTATACATTTATCATATAAAACAATTTAGTTCATTATATGTATTTTCACATTTACATTTATTATAAACACTTTCCAATCTTTTGATTGTTTTAACTTTTTAAAAATCCTCCCTTTTGGTTTTGACAACTTGAATTAATTTTAAATTTATTAATGAAACTTATATGTTTTTAAATTGGTAAAATATAATTCATTTTTTAATTCTGAATATCATAATTACCTTAGGGTGATTTTTTGGTATTTTTCTAAAAACATTGAATTTTTGATGAATATTGAAAAATACTTCGTTATTGTTTGAAACCGAGTTTTTATATAAATAATTTTCTATTTATTTAAATTTATTTTATGTAAAAATATATAAATAATACCTATATATGTTCAATGTTATTCATTGGATTCACTTTATAATAAGTTTATATATATATAATTTTATTGATGTTTTTATCGTCTTTTACCCACCTTCTAGGTGCATTTTAAAATTTTCATTAAACATAATTTTACTGCTTCTATTAGTTTAATTTCAAAACTAAAAGAGACATTGTTAACATCAGTAAGTAAAATGAGGTTCAATAATATGAAAATAATATTTTGGTGAATAGTAACCGTTGACTTTTATTTACCTCCGTAAAAATAAATAGGGTAATTAAGTTTAAAAATGATATAATAATTACCCTAACATGTGTTCTAATTCTATTGGATAAGTGTAATTCGACCAAAAGAACCTTAGTAATAAAATATTATCCTCTTTGGTCCCCATGTATTTGATTAGGACAATTATTATTATTTTATTTAAAGAATAGTAAAAAGTGTTACATTCAATGTTTAATAACTAAACCATTTTTAATATAGTCTTACACATAAGGTATATTCAACTATAAATATTAATTATAAAGATAAAAATATTTCCTACATATTGGTATATTATTAGTAATTTTTAGACATTTAATAATCTAATTTATTTATGACACAATGATGAAGAAGTAATTACCTTATTAATGAAATATTAAAATAACTGATATTACAAAAATACAAATAAATCTAAATTGATACTTTTGATGAATTCAACTAATATTATAGGTTAATATATATATTTTTGGATGATTATATAAATTAAATTTGATGGGATAATGTATTTATTGATTTCGAGAAAATCAAATACTAAATAGTGTCAAAATTGACATAATTGAGTTTTGGAAACAAATACTATTTTATTAATTGATATAATATTCCTAAAATTATGTTCTTCGGACAAAAAGCATATATAAAATTATATATATTAATAATTAACCACTTGGGGTTCTCTTGGATTGTTATAGTAAGTTAATTAACCATATAATATAAAATTAAAAAGAGAAATGGTAAATGTAAAACTATTTAACTACGAGTTAAATCTAAAGGATATGGATAATATGATGACCTAAACATTAATAAATCAATTTTTTTGAAGGGTTTTCGACCCATCCCAAACATATCCTCTAAATAATTCATTTTGGAGCCATTAGAAACAAAAAATATTTTATTATAAAACAATATTTCAAACATTTCATGAACTGCCCCTCTCACTTCTTATAAAAGGGCACTTCCTCTTCTCTCGATATCCCTCCTCCAAATCCATTTGTATCGGAAAAAACCTGCCCACATATCCTCCCAACAACCATCACATCAACCTATAGTCATTAATTTGGTCATAATTCTATCCTATGGAGCCCTTTTTATCCGCTCAAAAAGAAACACCCAAAGAAGAGGTAATAATTTCACCAACCTCTTTCAAGTTCTTTTCTTCTTCCACTTCCTCTTTCATTTTTTTTGTTTCCATAAAAAAATAATAAATCCATTACCTTATAAATACTGTGATGTTATTATACATATGGTACAACCATATTCGTTATTCTGTCCATCCTATAAATGATAAAGTCACCATACGTGCGTACGCACGGCTTACTGTCTCTACGTCATGGTGTAATTTGTTATTCAAACAATTCATTATTGGTATGGGTATAATAATGAGTATAAATAATGTAAATAATAAATATAACATGTTAGTGATTATTTTTAAATGATATACCATTCAATTACATGCTATTTCACCATCAATATAATGATATTGTCTTTCGTTCATAAGTACGACTTACCCTCTCCATGAACGCGATGAAATTCATTCCTCATGGTAATTATTCAAGAATAATTTTTATTTTATGATTAAAAATAACGTTTAATAACTTAATATCATTCTAGATATGAATAAAACACATCTTATACATAAAAACATCACTTACTTAACAAAACATATATGGGAAAACAAATGAGTTAATAACCAAAACAATGATACTTCTGAAATATCATTAACGAAGAAATATTAGAAGATCATATATGATATAATATTTATGTATTCGGTTCTTATATAATTTAATAATAGTGGATTTACCATTATACAAGAGGTTAACTTACCCTATACTACGGAAAATTACAAGGTAAGGGGTTTTCATCTCACTTTTATTCCCCTGAGATTCATGCTGTATTTTCCACTATTACCTTTTGTGTGCTGTATGTATTGACCATGATTTTATTGTTTCTGTATTATAAATTAATTTACGGGTATTTACATCATCATTAGATGATTTTACTTTCAGGAGTTGTATTTTTCGTAAGTTACCAAATCGGTAAGGGAATTTGAAATATCAATTTTCACTCATTCAGTTTTACGAAAACATCATTGATTACATTACTCAAAGATTATGTGTGAAATCACTATTTATTTACTTATGTAGTAATTTTCACTCCCCTTTGTGTGGATATAATTTTGATACACATAATCAATTCATTGAAATATTCTCATGTCATCGATATAAACTTGATAAGAGTAATTTTAACTCAATTTATATTCTTTGAGTTAAACATCCAAGCCATTGGTGTTGTATTTACAAGAATATGAGTGAACTTCCTTGGATTGATTTACACTTAATATACCATAATATTGAGTGTATTTATATTTTTCAGACATAATTATGTAATTGATTTATCTTTAACCTAATGATACGGTCTTTATAAAGTAATTCATCTCAACTTACATTCCATTGAGACTTCTTTGTTGTTATACGTCAATTCACATTTATTTGGTGTTTATACAATACTATGAAATAGTATATCTTGAATCCTTTTATTATCATGATATTATAATGTATTGATTACCTCAATTATTTGTATTCAAGCATCTTTCATTTTGTTAGTAACTCTAACTAAAATATCATTTTAAATGTTTTAAAATTTTAATCATCTAAATCATTCCCATTAATGTCCTTTTTTTAAAAATGGGTTTAATGTTTTTTTTATAAGGACATTAATGTTTTAAAATTGAAATTACTTTTAAATGTTGCAATGTGGTATGGGAAACATTGATTCAAAAAACTATTTTAAACAATTTCTTGACAAATAGTGATACATTTAAATGTTTTCATGAAAATGGTATATTTTTCTCAAATATTCATACTGATCAATTTCAACTATGTAAACATCATTTAAGGGATATTATTATTGATCGAGGATGATTTATTATGATAAAAATATTTCATACTATATTGATGGTTTTGTGATTTGTTTTACTCTGGATTTTTTATTTTTATACCATTAATGGTTTATGGATAATGTATTGACATTTCTTATGATAGTTTTAATATGAATTTTTATGTTATGTTTAAGCCTTTTTATATGGGGAATGCATTGAACTTATTAAGTGATAGGTGGAGCCGATTATAACTCCTCGATTCATCGGTATGTCTCAAGATACAAACAACTGTCTTGGCACAAGGCCTTGAGAAAATCTTATATATAGTCTAGGCACAAGGCCTTGATTATTTGGTTGTGTAGTCTGGAATTATGAATTCTATAATTATGAAATTGTTTATTGATATTACATGTGATTATTCGACAAGTAGAATATAATTGTGAATAAGTAAATGGAATTATGTGATTTATCTTTACCATATTATACTGATCTTTATGTTTAAAAGGCTTGTTTTCTAGTCATATACATTGCCTTAAATGTTTATTTCTATTTAGTACAGTTTCCCCTATATTTTTATCCTTACTGAGCATCTAATCTCACCCCTTTATAATGTTTTATTTTTCGTAGGATGTAAAGATGTATATTACGATTAACCTATAGGAATAGGCTAAGGGGTATAAGTGTGTTCAAAGGGGAGAAAATGTTGTTTTTTTATTTCATGATTTAATGTAAAACTTATATATGTATCTAGTACTTCTAAGGGTACTAAACGAATCGGTCTTTCAGTAAAATATTCCTTGTATCATCTCAATGTTATGTAATAATGCACCGATTCTGGGTAAATAAGGTCTAGGCGTTACAAGTTTTCACTAGTTAATGCATTCACATAAACTTTCCATGCTTTTAAGTGAGGGAAAATAAAAATAGTAATATTAACTACCACTACTAAATTAATAATAAACATTATTTAAATTTCAATATTAACTATTATTCTTGGAAAAAAATATTCCATAAATGGATAAAAGGTTTTCCAATCAAGATATTTTTACTTTTTTGTGAAATAAACTATCATTAAGTTCTTATATATTATATGTATAGTAATTCCTCCATCAATTATTTTTTAAAATGATTGACATTAAATCTAGGAACCATACCCACAAATATAAAGTGTATAGTCCTAAATATGTGCATATAACAATTATGTATTGTTATAACACATACAAAAACAACTATCAAAATACAGAATTACTCGAACTTTTCTAGAAAATTGAAATACTCATTATAATTTTGATCACACACCCTTACTTACCAATGGTCACAATGATGAACTATAATGTAATAATGGTGAAATAATTATCCCAGTTTTCTTCTTGGAAATATTTATATAAATTGATATATCTTGAAAATGACAAGACATAACTTCTCCTGAAAATCATTCTTTACCTCAGACCAAAGAAAATTCTCCATGAAATTAAAAATTACATCTCATAAAACAAAACAAAAATCATAATTATCATACCTCAATGAATAAATAATTTCTTGTGAGGAAGTTCAAATATTCTTTTAAAGAACATTCAATATTATCTTGATTGTAGATGATTATTGTTTATAACCATTATAAAAAATTTAATGTAATAGTGTTCTAAAACTGAAACTATTATATGATTATATCATTACTATGGAAACAAAAATTGAATAATATTATTTAGATAAACACCATCATATTTCAACATAATAAATCAACAATGAAATGGTATCAAATATGAACACTTCACACAATGTAATAAAAAAATATCTATTTCTGCCATCAAAAAAAATATATTTAAAATGGGCATAGTTGCTAGTTCCTCTCACTTATACAGATAAAAAAATACATACTATGGTAATTTCAACCACCAATGGTACAATAATTTGATAAAATTTACTATTCAAAACTCACAAATTTAATTTCAATAAATTTCAAAATATTATATTTAAAAAATTAAAAAATTCAATCAATCCATAACTTATATGAGAGTAACCATGCATGATATCATAGAATCTATTAAATATTCATAGTTATGCACTACAAAAAGTAACTTTAATATAAATATATTTATCATATGAAAAGAATCATGACATGAATAAATTTTATTCGTGGTTTATTTTAACGGTACCCTACAACTAATTTTTAGAGTACATAAGTAAGTTATTTTCATATTAGATTCCATTCATATGAATGAATTGGCCTCCAAACCCTATTATATAATTCATCAGTCATACTGAATATACTATTATTCGGTAATAGTGGTATATATATTATAATGAAAAATCATCACATGATTGTAAATACATTCTATAACCAAATAATCCAATTCCAATTTATCATATCACAACATTGTAGTTAGTGAACTCATACTGGATTACTTCAAATCAGCCATGGACTACAAACACGAACTGAATATTCCATATAAAAAATTAAGATGCAAGATTTTTATTAATAACCTATGTCATACTAAACATGAAACCAAGACAAAGATATATTATATATATAAATATTCTGAAGGTAAACATTAATCCCGAATATATTTTTAAATTATTTATATTATAATATAAGGAAAAATAAACAAATAGATTCTATATAAAATAAACACATCACAAACATATTTAATGAATCATAAAACTAAATATGAATCAAACCTATTTGGTTTCATAATGTGGACTCAGAACCATACCATTATATATCTCCCTGTTCTTTTCCAACATATTTAAAGATATCCCAACTATAATTATTAATCTTCGTACACATAGTTGATGAATTTCCTGAGTGCACCATAATGTGGGATTATTAATACACTTCATAATCATTTTGACATTGGCTGGTATCCCATAAACTGGTATTGTTATTATGAATTGATAATATATATTTAATAGATCTAAACAACTAATAAATTTCATCAGAGAGAGCAGATTAATATTAAATATTAGTTTCATATCAAGAGAAACTATTGTTCACTACATTCATTCACACTTTATAATGATTTATTTATAACATATAATTTAAAATACATTAATAAGAACAACCTTAATACAATATGTCTTAGAATTGGCCCCTATCAACATAGGACTTCAGGGAATGCATATAGATTTTCCTTAACTACTCATATGGGGTTTATAGTTATAACTATCTAGCCATCTGGTGATACACTACATAATCATCATCTTAAAGGATATTGGAACTCATCATCGACATAAGTTAATGGTAGTCACATAAATGAGATTAATTAAAACTAAATAAAAAACATAAAATAATTGTATCATATCTCATATCCCATCATAAATCTCATTCTAAATGAATCTCCAAACATTCATCAATATCCAATATGGATATGTACCTATATGGATTGTAAACACTTTACTCTGTGATTTGGGGGAGTAAGGAAGAAATAATCTATTCATCATTATACTCTTCAATCATTGTGATGTCAGAGATAATGTGTTCATAAACTTGTATAAGTCATTATCTACCTCAATCCCATTTTAAAAATTAAAAAAATAGAATATATATTTAAGTGAATCATTAAAAATATATTATATTGTTCAATGGGTAAAATGATAATATATACATGAATGTGTCATATTTATCTCTAACCTATGTATACTAGTGAAATGAGAAAGGCTAATTATATAAAATTAACATCACTATTCCCTATTTATTAGATTGATAAAAACATATATGAAAATTATATGGCTATAAAAATCATTCTAACGATACATAATAAATCACTAAATCAAATAGATATTTGACGTAATAACCAGGAGATATCGTAATGTCCTATAAGATTCCCTTTAATTTTATCAGATTAAATTATAATGTTTCATTAATGTTATTAAAGAATTATCTATGAAAAACCAAGTAGTTATAATGAGATAATCAAAATACACATCATGCAATAATATTGGCATCATTATCAATTATCAATAAAATTGTAAAGATAATCTCATGTCTACCCTAAAACATATCTATAATTTCATCAAGTATATTCTACTCAGTATCATGAATTTGAATTCATATTTTCATTGCATACTATTTTTATAAGATATTTATCATGACTCTCTAATTTGGATCATATTATTACTACCCCACAACCACCGCTATATGCTAAGGGCTGGAGACAAGCACTGAAAGGAATAACTAACATGGGGGACTTCTCCTAATGTAACTGTACGCATGTACCCCACCGTCTCATTAGAGAAGTGAATAGGAATAAAATAAATGATATTAACATCTAGGGTAATAATCATTATTGTATCAACCTCTATGGAAATACCAGATTACGAATACATAATCTAAATTGGAAAAGGATTAAAATAAAATCCCAACTACAAAGATGTCCCAACATGAAAAAATAGGCTTGTAAAACCTAATAAATATTAACTCCATATATCCATGTCTCAACCATCATACATGGTCAAATACACTAGGGTATCTCTATGCTCATCTATAATCATTGTCGTCTTTTCAGACATCTATATAAGACATGAAACATGAAGGAAAAACCCATGCTGTTGTGAGTATATACATACCTAGATTGATTCCACTAAAGATGAAGTCGAAAAATTATAGAGATAATAGAAATATAAATCTCAACATATTAAAATAGAGAAACAAAATCCTACAACAAGGATACATATATATTTTCATTATAGAAACCCAAACAAGAGATAAATGGGATCTCCTTCTCCTAGCCTGAATTAGGAAATAAGTCTTCAATTAGTTCTATGAGGTCAATCAATGATGCCCAACATCTCACATGTCTTTCCAAAGAATCATCCATGTAAAGCCACAACTCCCCACTGTGATGCACAATCATGGGGACATAATCCCAAGGTATAGACCCCATACACTGGTACAATAGGAGGGTTCCATACAATGGATTTGGAACCCATTCCCTGATCTAATAGGACTGTTCCACACTAACGGTAGAGGACCCATGCTCTGACTCTATAAGAGGTTCCACTATTATATTATAGGATCCATTCCTTAAATCCCCAAGAGTGTTCTACTATGAGAGTAGTGGGCCCATTCCTTGAATCTACTGATGGGTTCCACTTTGATGGTAGGGTACCCACACCATAGCTCTGTGGGAGGGATCCACTATATTATTTCAGAACCCATGCCATCACTCTACAAGATGGTTCCACTTAGATAGAAGATATACCATTCCCTAAATTTGTATGAGGGTTTCACTTAGATGTTTGATAGAGGACCCATAACCTATCCCAGTAGATAGGTGTTCCTATTTGGATGGATAAAGGACCCATTCCCTAATTCTACAGGTCGGTGGAACTATGATAGATAGATAGCGGACCCATGCCATGACATTGTAGAAGTTTGACACTTTGATATATAGATAGAGGACCTATGCCCTGTCATAGAAGGAGGGTTACACTTAGATCCCTATGGTGATTCATCCCAATCACTTCCATTATCAAGCACCACATAAAGAAACATCATTCTTGTAACATATCACATCATATATAAAAATTCACTATGAATGAAACAATTGTGTTCTATGTGAAAAAATACATAGGAAAAGAAAAAATTTGAGTCTAAATTAAAAGATATATAAGAGGTATTATTTTCTTAAAAAGGAGTTACATAATGTGTTGGGAGTCAACAAATATGTATTACCCACTCTTCTTATTGGTATTGTCTTATCTAGTACAAAACATAGTAGCCATAAATCCCTACATGGAGTTTAAGGAGACCAAATGTCATATCTCATCCACTTGAGACCATTCTATTTCCTCCTAGTCGTTCATGTGTCCATCGAACCGGTCTATGTACCCTTGCTGTGTGTTTCGCTGTGTCCATGTTTTTATACTCCAAGGGTAATTTGGGGACTCTATAAGTAATTCATGTGGATTTTGGGTGTCCCACATTATGCGTGATATTTAACTCACTTGGAAACCCTAGTCACTAAATCCATGATACTACACATTGTGTGTTCGTTAGACAACATGACCATTGGGTTTCCTGTAGAAATTTAGATCTTCTATGAAGACCCCAAATCCACCATTGAGGTTTCTAATTCCGCTTTATGATCATATAAAATCAATGTATAGAGCCTTCATTCATTGATTTAGGCCCTATGGTATGGAAAAATGGATTTCTATTGGTTCGTTCGAATCCCACAAGCACGTCACGTGCCTCCCTCCACCTTATAAGATCTCAAAGTATATGGTTTATTCACCTGAAACTTAAAAATAATCTCAATGATCATCTAATCATTGATACATTTATATCACATGAATCATCCAGAATCTAGGGGTCTGATTTTGTTCCCACCAACAATTTCGAACTTTGGACCCTATAAATCATTGGTGATAAATGTAAAGAATGATGGTGGAAAATTAGAAGAAAACTATGAAACAATTATAGGCCAATAGTCCATAGATAATTAATATATATCAGGATATTTGGGCTGATATATATTTAATAATTGGAATTAATTGTATAGTCATTTTGAAAACCAATACATCGGCGCATTCAAAGGATTTGGATAAACACAAATCAAAGAAAATAAATTGATCATGCCAAATCAATTAATCATAAGGGGTCTAATACACAAATTACGAGTCATGCCATGTGATTGGATAACATGTTGGTGAAAACACTAATTTCAATGGAGGAGAAGATTCAATACATTCAATGCGACTTGATTTACCTAGTCCTGGAAACATGTCTCCGCCTCTCTCAATCTACAAATGAGGAACTTTGGATTCCTCCTCCAAATTTTCAAAGGGTTTATGTAGCTGACCATGGTGATTATATACCTCATTGTATTTATAGATAATTCTACCTTATTATTTTTAATTAATAAATGAATTAATGAGTTAATTAATTCACTTCAAACACCCTCCTATGACCTCTTTCTCTTTACATCCCATTCTTACCAACTTTAGGTTGTTCTTAGGGTAAAATGCCAATATAGATTCATCCATGGTCTCATATTTCTATTTTAGACTATTTAAAATAAATTCATTATTTGTGAAAACACTTGTGTTCCAGTTGTAATATATATTTTAAAAAAAATTCTGGGCACACCTGGCCTCTCAATCAAATGTCATCTCTACACCTAAATCTAAAAAACATTGTTATATTTTAATGTATTAAAAGGAAATTATGACTCTTATTTATTCCCTAATTTATTATTTTCATTCTATAAAGTCAAATTACTACAAAAATTATAGGGATAATGACCGTGCATCTAGATCACCCTCTAATAGGATCTCTCCTTCATGTTCCCATGCTGGCATGACACACACACCAAGAGAATAGTCCATCCATAATATGTCCTTATATGTCAATCCTTGATCGCTACTGGGTGATCAGAAAATGTTTCTCAACCCTCAACTTCTATATTTCCCCAGTCAATGATATCTGTGCGGTTATTCTCTTATATCTACAGCTATGAAACACGGAAGACATCATACACCGAGGAAATAAGCATCCACATAAACCCTCTGCAACATCTTGTGTGTCCAGATGAACCTCAGGGAATACACACCTCCAAGGAAAATTTTATGAAATCCTCATCATGGGTAAAATCTAGGGAAAACATGGAATCCCTACATTAATTCCATGTTCCTTTTAAATAGATCTATATCTGATTTTTTCCTTCTTTGACCAATCCTTATATACTCACAGATAACCTGGACCATCTCCATCATCGCCTAAAACATATGTGGTCCAAAAAATGATTCCTGACTGACCTCAGTTTAGTATATGGGTGACTAGTAGTTTCTCCTATAATGGGCCCCAAAATTTACCATGCTGATAGTAGAGTGTAATATTTTGTTATAAGAATACTTTCGTAAGGAAATGTGATCATGCTACCATTGGAAAAACTCTAACATTCAAGTCCCATTTATATCCTCAAGCACTGAGATAGTGTGCTAGGCCTGGACATCTATTTGGGGATGAAAGGCTATAGTCATAAAAAAATTGTTCCAAAATACCTCCTACAGGACTCCCCACAACTGTGAAGTGAACTTCATATCATGGTCGTAGACAATAATTAAGGGACACCCATAAAGGAAGAGGGTCTCTTTTAAATAAAAATTCACCAAAATCTCCAACGAACTCTACTATCTAATAACAAGGAAGTGTGTCAACATCAAAAGTTGGTTAACTATCACCCATATGGAATCATTTAATGTCACTTTCTACCGATTTCTTATGTAAAATTCCATGAATTTTCAATCCCATTTACACTTCAAGATCTCCAATGGCTGCAAATATCCTACTAGATTTGTGTCCTTAGCCTTTACATACTGACATGTGGGACCCCGAGAGATGGACTCGACCAATATGCACCCCATGAAATCCCACCAAAACTACTATTGGAGGTATCTATACATATTCCTCACATTGGGATGTATAAGAAAATGGTAAGTGTTAAACTCTCTTATCACCTCCCCTCACATCATGAATGGGACAATTGTCTGTCCCTTAAAAAGGATAATGTGATTCCATATTTCAAAAAATAAATATGGTTAATTTCCTAAAAATATATGGCAACATAAAACTCATTGTCAATATTTTTCCAACTACGGCACTCACATGCTGGAGAAGTAGAGCATCCAAAACCATGGAATGAAGAAAATATACACCCTCTCATTCAACATAGGTCAAAAGCATAGAGTATTACTATTTGAATACATCCATCACCAAATGAGCCTTAGAATTTCTGCTAAGGAAATATTCCACCATTTTTAACTTCCCGTGAGTGTAGACTATCATAAAGTCATAGTCATAATATAACTATAACTAGTGAATCTATCTCAAATTTAGGTATCTCTGTGTGATGAAAAAACTGACACTCTGATGGTATGAGTAAACAAAAAAGTGATCTCCAAGAATATAATGGCTTGACATACTTAGAGAGAATACTACAAATTCCATCATTATGTCATGAGTCACATGGTTTGGCTAGTGGGGTATCAACTTCACAGACCCATTTGTGATCACTACCTACCTTTTCATCAACAAACATATGTGCCTAGATCCAGTGGAATCAGAATAACTACATACTGTATAACCTCCACTAGTAGCCTCAAAATAAGAGCATTCACCATCATTGGATCCATCATCAGATCCAACTACTCGAAGGATCTCTGGAACATCTTAGTCCAAGTAAACAATTTACCTTTCTATGTTAGGGTGGTAAAAAGGGCATCAATCTGAGATAGTTCTTACACAAACCTATTACATTACAATGGAAATACAAGAAAACTCTGAGCCATTGACACACACATGGGTGTATCTCAATAATAAACAACAGTTATCTTCACTATGTCCATACCTAATCCATGATAAAAACTAACATGCCCCATAATGTGAACCTTGTGGTTCTAGAACTAGAACATCGAGAGCCAACCGTAATACCAGTTCTCTTAAAACTAGTGTAGGATCATCCTTAAGTGCTTTCCATGCTCAAACTATGACTCAAAGTACACGAGCATTTCATCAATCAAGAAAGGAACATATCAGTCCAAGTATGGGTGGAAAATCATCAAACCCATAAGAAATGTGTGGTCATTTATCACATCAAAATTAAACCCCAATAACTCATATTTTATGTAGTTATATTAGAATTAAAGCTTCATAATATTGAACTCACGTAATCTAAACTGGTTGAAATTGGATCTGAGAATGATATTAAAGAACAATATATCACATGAAAAATTATATAATCGGTCCTCATTCCTCGAAAGTGGTACTAGTTCTTTATCATGGCATAGATCATGTGATGATTGTACACAAAAAACAACATGATCCTCTCGACCTTTTTCCCAAGAAAAATTAGAGATTCCCATGTGGATATAACGAGTATGATAAAAACCTTCTCCCGATGGTCCTCCATCTACAATAGTATCTCCCAGATCCTAGTAGGGCCATATGATATGACATAGAAGATATTTACGTGATATCGAGGAAATATTAAATGAAATCCACCATCTCCTAACATAGAGGTACTCCTGAAACATCCTCATGAAATACATATATATAAAATCATCAAGTATTAAATTAATCTAGATGGTTGAAGTGTATACTATGCCAAGGGATACACTCTAAAACTAATGGGTGATGGGTTATATACTCCTTGAAAACACAACTATATTTTAAAGAGATATCTCTCACCCACAAAAGAGAAACTTGTACCATTAGTGTGAATACATTTGAATCTTTTGTGTTGACAGACAATATAGGCTTGGACCATAGGAAACCAGTTTATAACCAAGATTATATCGTAATTATTGATCATGAAAACCCCTTAGTACCATGAAAAAATGTCTCCACCAATAGATAGGTTACACTATTAGTATATTAAATATATCAATAAAACATTCTTTGTAGGAAACTAAATTTAAAATAGATAGGAAAATATTTAAAATGGGGGATGTAGGAATCACACAAAGAGTAATGAGATGATGGAATGGCTCACACCCATGTATTCCAGCAATAAATAAATATTATAATAAACATATATCATACCACATATCATCACGTGATCATCCAGGTCATATTCCACTATTCCCAGAATTTTCTTATGGCCCTGACTGCTAGCTCCCTCAGTCTGACATGGGCCACCAAATGTTGGGGGTTCAAATAAATTATAAGTTTTTCCTCAACCAACAACACCTCCTCCTAGTGCCCCTCCTATTACTTTTCCAGCTCTACCTCCCTAGGGTAACTATTACTTTACTTGGGAGATCCATGATTATTGTGTTTCCTCTTTCCTGGCAGCTCATCTGCAATTTTCATCCCTCCTCATCACATCATATTGGGAAATATCATTCAATGTGACCTCACCCATATCATGAATAATATCACCCCTATCTAGGATTCCATATTCTCTTGGGAAATCACTATTTCACATGATCACATTTAGGTGTCTAATCCTATGAATATCTCCTACACTGAGATACTATCATCTAACATATATTAGCTACGGTAGATGCCTAATACCTATAAAAATAAATTCTAGATCTTGATGAATGTAATCCCTCTGAAATGATCCTCTGCCTCACCAACACCCTCTCCAATACTCTAACATAAGTGGTAATGCATCCGGGAACAACAATGAACTATATCTTTAAGTGGTGACCTTTCTCAAACATTTTCACCAAGAAGTAGACATCCTATATCATGTTTAGGGAGTACCTTATGAAGAATTTAAACATCACAACACAATTATAAATAGTTATACATCCCTGTTGTAGGTTTAGTTTCTCTAGAAATATATTTGAGCACATTAATGAGGGGTATTACTCCTCATGTCATAGTTTCTTGATGTATGACCATTAGAGTGTTGACTCTTCATGAATATCCACAGCTAGAGTCCAACCAGGCACAAAAAATACAAAGAAAAGATTGGATTCTAGTGAAATCACCTTATCAGTCAATTTTCAAATAATATTGACAAATTATTTCATTGAATCTATCCAATAATACATCTCCTAGGGAACTGGCTCACATCGGAACTTCAATGGACTCTACAACTAGAACATATAGAGTGAAATATTCCTATATACATCATCAAATTGATATTCTCATACTATATACTACCTAATGGATGGGGATGCTTCTACCTACCATTGTAGAGGAAAGGTCTCACACGATGGAATGTGAAATGAGGTATCATTACTCATTATATCAACATCATGATCCTGGATCGGTAACCTAGATAGCTATCCTGATGGAGGTATCAAGAAATCTTATACAATACATACAATGGAAATATGAAAATACATATATGGATAGCTAAATCATGACGGATAGTGAAAAACTTAATCTTGTATGATGCTTGTACCAATGTTACCTATAATGAATTTATTTGCATATTGAGTTGACATTAAGGTAGTATGAGTCATGGTGAATAGATAGGTCAACCACTGCACTAACACATGGTTCCCTATCATGAAATTCACACTTTAGAAACATTGAAACTATTTCCATAAACACCAATCAAATTCTCATAATGGGAAAAATCTGAACACTATACGAAGGACCAAACTACTCTGATACCAATCTATATTGACTAGTACCAATGGTGATAGATCCAAAACTACCCCAAATCGTAGCTCAATAGGCCAGGGGATAGTGAAAATCACCAAATTGAATAACTTATATTTGATAAATTTATACAGATGACCTATATGAAACCCCAAATCTTCTACATACATAAATTAATAGGAATCAAAGAAAAGGAAATAAAATATGGAGTATCAATATTGTAGGTAATATAATCTATAGAAATACAAGTGTTCAAAAATGTAATATAAAATAAAAAAGGGGAAAAATTATTTCCCAACTAGAAATATGTGCTAACCTAAAAAAACTGGGCATGTAAAATATCGGATATCATGGTTCTAGATCTCTATGCCCTGACCACTGTATGTAGTAAAGTGAACCAGAGTGTCTCTATACTCCTTAGTAATCCTAACTTACCTATATATTGTTTTCACAAGACATGAAATGTGTTTTAAGAGAAAATTTATGGATGAGAATATACATATATAGTAGGATTCTCAGAAGGAGAAAGGGGAAACAATATTAAACATGAGCGAAATTGACATCCCATCAAGCAACGGGATATAAATGAGATATAAAAACAAGTAAACATATATATTATCTTAAAAGAAACCCATAATAAATAGAAATTAGATCACTATATAATATCATATATAAAAATTATTCTCTCATTGGTTCTTGTAGTTTCATAAATAATTCCCAGAATCTCATGTGTTTTTTCCGAAGAAGCATCGATGTCAAGACACACGTTAACATTATGCCTCATAGTCAATGGACATAATCTCTAGTTATATGAATGGTGATTTTTTATAATATATGGGTTCCACTCAATAGATAAAGGACTCATTCCTTCACCCAATAGAAGGGTGCTAGTTTGATGGTTGGGGACACCTGGGTTGCCTTTGTCGGAGGGTGACACTCTGAAAGTATACAGAGGAAGAATTCTATATCCCTATATGAATGTTCCACTTTGATGGTACGTGACCTTTTCCCTGAATCAATTAATGGGTACCACTCTTATTGTTGAGGAAACATGACCTCAGTCTATTGGATGATATGACTCTAATAGTAGAGGAACCACGACCTGCACTATAAGAGGGTTACACTCTGATAGTAGATGACACATACCCTGACTCTGTTAGATGGGGACACTCAGATATTAGAAGACACATCCCCTAACTCCAATTTAGGGTGCCACTTTGACAGACAGAAGACCCATGCCCTGAATTTGTATGATGGGGAAACTCAAAAGTTCAATATAGGACCTGTACCATATTCCAATAGGATGGTTCCACTTTATGAACAGATAGAGGACCAGTTACATGACTCTATATGATGGTGGAACTCTAATAGATAGATATAGGACCCACACCCTGACCCTGTAAGTGGATTCCATTATAATAGATATATAGAGGTCCCTTGCAATGTCCCTATAAGGCCTCGAACATAAACCTTACTTAATCATGAAATAAATTGAATAATTTACACTGGGGATCTTTTCAGGTTTAGAGTTTTAGAGAATTAGGACCTAGCTATTAAATCTCAAAGATTAAAAAGTAGACAAATATACTTAGTTGCCATTTTTTCCACAAAATAAAAACTCTTGAACAAAAGTGTCAGGTCTAGTTCCTTGTTTTAGACAGCCTGACATTTTCTTGATCCCATCCTTGACCCTATTCAACTTTATGTCCTGTGAAAACATTTAAAAAACATGGGATGATCATAAAAAGCTTAGTAAGGGATACACAAAGAAGGAAAACTGTTAGTTTTTAAAAACAACAAGTAAACCATGAATACATTACTAAACTAATACTTTTCACCTTTATGAAGTAGTAATAACTCTTCACTGAATAAAAGACCATTACTTGCCCTTTTGTAACCAAAAGATTACCATAGAACCCATATAAATAACACATAACATATAAAGGTAACATGGGAAATAAATATTTATAAATGGAATAACCATACGGTCGACTTCCACACATACTTAATGGAATATCCATACGGCCGACTTCCATACCCAATGTATTGGAGGTTATAACGTAACCAGTCGTCTTGGTATTCACGGCACCACCCGTCATATTGTTTATCACATAACCACCAATAAAATGTCCAAGTACCATCATTACACATAAAATATTTCAAATATAAACATTTAAATAACAACATTTCATTTTCAATCACAATAACTAATTCCAAGATATTGAATTAATCAATCCGTTTTCAAAAACCATTTGAAAGAGATTTTTGAATCAAAGTGTCCCATACCACATTGAAGCTTTTAATGGAATTATAATTTTAAAACATTAATGTCCATATAAATAAATACTGAAAATCATTTTGAAAACATGGACATTAAAGATAACGATTTAGAATAATAAATCTTTAAAACATTTAAAATGATATTTTTGTTAAAGAGTTTTTAACAAAATGAGAGACTCTTGAATACAAATAATTACAGAATAAAATTTAATCAGAACATTATAATATCATGAGAATACAGTAATTCATGATATAATATGTCAAAGTACAGTATATACACCATATAAGAATGAATTGGTGCATAACAACAATGAAGTCTCAATGGAAATGTAAATTGAGATGAAATCCATTATAAAGATGGTATCCTTAAATTAAGGATAAATCTATCACATAATTATGTGTGAAAAATATAAATACACCCAATATAAGTGAATATCAAGTGTGAAATAATCAGAGGTAATCCACACATATTCATTGGATGACATGTTCAAGAAGTACAAGTTGAACCCAAAGAAATTGAAATTGGGTTAAGATGTTCCCTTGTAAAAATTCGACAGCCTAACGACGTCACTTTAAAATTCAGAAAATGAGTTGATGAGACAAAAAGGGTATATCATCACTTGGAAATAAATTTTACATCAATAAGGATATATAACAACATATCCCAACAGAATAATATGTAAATTAAAAGACAAAACAAAAATAAGACTTTTAAAAAGAGGAGGGTCAAAGGTTCCCTTACCAACTTGGGTAACTTTCAAAACGTACACCCCATGAAAGAAGGACTATAAAAAATTGATGTAAATACTACTAAACGGAAGTATATTACACAAAGATTAGAATAATGGGTAGTACAAACACCACTCAAAGGAAATGGTGGCAAATTTAGCATAAATATCACGAGAATAAAAGTGAGATGAAAAATAACTTACGAAAACTCGGCAGCCTAACGGCGCCACAATAAAACATCCAAAAATGGATTTATGAGATAAAATAGGGTCTATCATAATATGAACATAAAAATTACAGAACGAGGAATATTTAAGAACATCCCCAAACATAAAAAATATGAGTTTAAAAGAAATGACATAAAAGGGAGTACTTAAAAAGAAAGAGAGAGGTAGGATCCCTTACAAAAATTCGGCAGCCTAACGGCGCCACTCAAAACATCCAAAATGGGTTGATGAGATAAGATATGGTCTCTCATCATATGTAAATAAAATTTACAGAAAGAGGAATATAAAATAACTTCCCCCAATATAACACATAGGATCTTAAAATAAGTGACATAACAAGAGTACTTAAAAATAAAGAGAGAGGTAGGATCCCTTACCTCAAGTCTGACTTGTCTTGCTTGTTTCTTAATATTCCTAAATAATAAACATTGTTCAATTTATAATTGCTTACTTACCTCTTTTAAATATTATTATTCAGTTCATATGAAATATTATAATTTTATAATAATTGGTTAATAATGTGAGTTCATATCAGACGTTTTTTCGATGTTTGGTACAAGAGTCAAAAATGAACATGCTTGAAAATGATTTTCCATGTATTTAAAGTAAATAATATCCATAACAGTATTAATTATTTAAATATCATATATATCCAGTACATATTCATTTTATACAACTCCATAACATTTGGAGATAAAAATAAATGAAGTGCACCGTTCATGGAGACGGTAGGCCGTACGTATGCATGAACACAATTTTAATTTATTTGTCATATTAATGGATTTAAAAATAATTGAGACATATATATATTAATTCCAGTATAGTATATATTTTATATAGGTCACATATTTTCATTAATTTCATTATTTATACATTCCATGTATTGCATGAACGAGTCACATCACTTGAGGTGGCGGTAGTCCACACTTCATCGTATGAAATTATCGCATTTGCACAACATGAAAATCATAAAGGCATGTTCTAAATATAAAATTCAAAATCATATAGAAAACATAAAGACCATATATATCATATATAAAATATAGTGACATCATAATGGACACCATGAAAGGTCTTAATAGAATATTGAACAATCATCATTTTGTGAGGCCGAAATTCGCCATCCACAGAAACAATATATTTTTTAACCATTAGACGAAGGTGTGTGTAAGTGTATCTTGAATACTTCAGAAAACAACATCCTATTATATTTAATATACATGTTTTGTAACAAAATAAACGAATAAAAAGAGTTTAGGGGTTTGGAGAAGCAAAATAAAACAAAAGAACACAAGGGAAAACATAACCTTTAAATCAGGTAACTTTTTTTATTTGAGCTCAAAGCCTTCCTTGGAAAAAATTCTTCCCAATGGTGAGGCTACAATGATGAATATAGGGATGTGGATAGATGAAATGGGCAGGTTTTGGATGATCTAAAGTCTTTATAGGTGTGGGAAATGTTGTAGAGGTGGGGGCCTTTTATAAGAGGAGAGGATGGGAACTCTTGGAAAGTTATAAAATATTACTTTATTATAAAATGATTTTTCGGATTTTAAATGTCCAAAAAGGATATATTTAAAGGATAAGCTGATAGGGTTTCTAAATACACCCTTCCAATAGTTTTTTGACAATTATAGGTCTTAAATTGTACATTTTCATTTCATTTTATTTAAAACGTTAAATAATGAGGTAATCGTTGCATCATCATGGTGTTATAAATAATTTAATTTATTTAGTGTCTGTAGACCCCGGAAAATGCATCCCCAAAATATTCCAAATGCTTCCATAAATGATCCAATATCGTAGTCCATTTCACAATCTTCGGTTTGGTAGGTCGTAGGGCCCGAATGGAGTTAAGGATTAGGAGTTATGGACGTTTGAAGTTGGGCCGGAAATCTGGTTCACAAAGCCCATTCGCGAAGCCCCCTCAATGATCGCGGAGCGCCGCTGCGAAGCAATGAGGCGAGAGGCTCCGCGGACCCATTTCACATTTGTGATGCACCGCGAAGACCCCTCGCGAAGACCCCTCGCGAAGCACTAATGCGAAGCACCAATGCGAAGCACCAGTGCAGCGCGGTCCCAAGAAGCTCCAGAGGTGGTAACTCTCCGCGAACACATTTGACGTTCGCAAGCCCGCCGCGAAGCTCCGGAGGCGGTACCTCTCCGCGAATGAATTTGACGTTCGCGAGCGTGCCGCGAAGCTCCTGAGGCGGCGCGGGAGTTCTGCTTCGCGGCGCCCCTTCCTATAAATACCCAGCTCACCCCTTCTCCAGGAGGACGGCCACAGCCACTTCGCCCCTTGGGCGGCCGAGCGGAGCTCCGCATTGCGGCTCCGTGAAGCCATGCTCCACGAGCAGCTTCCTTCATGTTGATGCTCTGTGAGCCGAGACTCCAGGAGTCCATGCTCCGCGAGCCTATGCTCCGCGATGCTGCTCCGCGAGACCATGCTCCGCGAGAGCCCTTTGCTCAGCGAGCCCTTGCTCCGCGATGCTGCTCCGCGAGACCAAGCTCCGCGAGCCCTTGCTCCGCAATGCTGCTCCGCGATGCTGCTTCGCGAGACCAAGCTCCGCGAGACCCCTTTGCTCCGCGAGAGCCCTTTGCTCTGCGAGGCCATGCTCCGCGAAGCTGCTTCGCGAAGACCTATCCTTTGCAAGGATCCTACCTTCGCGCCCATCGGTCCATACCGCGGGGGATACGCCCCCGGACCCCCACTCGGGGTCAGTGCCGGCCTGCGGTCCCGGCCCTCTAGGCTGGTACCTTCGCAACCATCATAGACCACCATGAAAAATGGAGAGTCGCACCGCAACCTTTTCGGGTCGGGATGTC
This sequence comes from Viscum album, assembly GCA_963277665.1. Lineage (NCBI taxonomy): Eukaryota > Viridiplantae > Streptophyta > Magnoliopsida > Santalales > Viscaceae > Viscum > Viscum album. The sequence goes on along the minus strand of OY728153.1, from coordinate 778,547,382 downwards.
GGGATTTTCCATTGCGCACCTTTGCACTCCCACCTTCCACCTATGGAATACCATGATTAGAGATACTCCTCCACACACCATGAAACAACTTGAGTTGACATATTCCTCTAGGTTTCATTCCATGTCGTGAGTTGAGATTCTCATCATCAATCCCCCGAGTATCTTGAGTCAAACCATTCCTCAGGAAACTCCTCCAAATCCAATCACTTGGCTCCTATGCCAGGTTGAACCAGAAAGGGCCGCCCTTGTGTAAGTCCCAACACCAACCATTTCTAGGCACCTTCTTCCAACAGTCCTACCTACATGACTCTAAACTGTAGTATTATCCCTATGATCCGCACATAGGATGCCTCTTGCCCTGTACGGGAGATGCCTTATGCTCCTAGCATGAGATGCCAATAGTCCTACCTATATGACTCTAAACTGTAGTATTATCCTTATGTTCCAAACATCGGATGCCCCTTGCTCCAAGCAAGAGATGCCTTATGCTCCTAGCATGAGATGCCAACAGTCCTACCTGGATGACTCTAAACTGTAGTAATCTTTATGTTCCAAACATAGGATTCCCCTTGCTTCAAAAAAGATATGCCTTATGCTCCTAGCATGAGATGCCAATAGTCCTATCTACATGGCTATAAACTGTAGTAATCCCTATGTTCCAAACATAGGATGCCTCTTGCCCTATACGAGAGAGCCTTATGCTCCAAGCATGAGATTCCAACATTCCTACCTACATGACTCTAAACTGTAGTATTCTCCCTATGATCCACACATAGGATGCCTCTTTCCCTATACGAGAGATGCCTTATGCTCCTAGCATGAGATGCCAATAGTCCTTTCTACATGACTCTAAACTGTAGTAATCCTTATGTTCCAAACATAGGATGCCCCTTGCTCCAAGCAAGAGATGCCTTATGCTCCTAGCATGAGACGCCAACAGTCCTACCTACATGACTCTAAACTGTAGTATTCTCGCTATGATCCACACATAGGATGCCTCTTGCCCTATACGAGAGATTCCTTATGCTCCAAGCATGAGATGCCAACAGTCCTATCTACATGACTCTAAACTGTAGTTCCCCCTGTCTAACAAATGATAGGATGCCTTGTGCTCCAAGCATGAGATGCTAACAGTCCTATCTACATGACTTTAAACTATAGTAATCACTATGTTCCAAACATAGGATGCCTCTTCCATTAAACAAGAGATGCCTTATGCTCCAAGCATAAGACGCCTAACGCCATGACTATAGTGGCATGATTCCAATGCCCCTTGGCGCTGTCCCGCTTGTGCACAAATGCATAGGTGGAGGCCCCAACCCACCAGTGAGTTGGGATGCCCTCATGGCCTGACATAAGGAAGACATTACGGGTAGCTTCTTGCATAAGCCCCATTCACCATTGCTGCTCCATAATGGCACCCGGGCAGCATCCTTTCATAAGACCCATTCACCAGTGCCGCTCCTTAGCGCCACCCAGGCAGCTCCTTGCGTAAGCCCCATTCACCATTTCCGCTCCATAGCGGCACCCGGGCAGCACCTTACGTAAGCCCCATTCACCAGTGTCGCTCCTTAGCGGCACCCGGGCTGCTCCTAGCATAAGCCCCATTCACCAGTGTCGCTCCTTAGCGGCACTCGGGTAGCTTTCTAGCGTAAGCCCCATCCACTATTGTCGCTCCTTAGTGGCACCCGGGCAGCTTTCTAGCGTAAGCCCCATCCACTATTGTCGCTCTTTAGCGGCACCTGGGCAGCTTCCTAGCATAAGCCCCATCCACTATTGTCACTCCATTTAACGGTAATCCATTGTGACCCAATCTAGTGGTTTAGCCATTGTGACCCAATCCAGTGGTAAGTCGTTGCGACCCCATTTAGCGGTAAGCCATTCTGGGCCTCCATCATGAAGTAAGTCCCAACTCCATGGGCCGCCTAACGCGTAAGCCCCTCATCGCTTCTCACGGACGCATCCTTCGCGACGTGATCTCCAGGTCCTTGCAACCTCTTGTTTCTCACACCGAGCATGACTCACGTGGGCATAGAGTGAGCACCGACCCTGACACCCCATTCCATAGCGAACTACGAGGGCTTTGATCCATGCCAAGGCATGGTACGTAGGAAGCCTCCCTGAGGTTCAAGCCCACCATTCATTTCACGTCGGGTCCCATTCCCATCCAGCACAACGTTAAACTGCATTCCGGTCCAATGGCAAGTCGTTGCGACTCATCCCATTTGAACTACGAGGACTTTGATCCATGTCAAGGCCTGGTATGTCGGAAACCTTCCCAATGTTCAAGCCCACCACTAGTGGACTCACGGGTCTACTTTCATGTTGGGTCACACCCGCGTCCTGCATGACATTAAACTGCACACTCCCGTCCAGCATGACGTTAAACTGTATGTCTACTTGTCCTGCATGACATTAAACTGCACACCCATTCCCTAGTGAACTACGAGGACTTTGATCCATGTCAAGGCATGGTACATAGGAAACCTTCCCAAGGTTCAAGTCCACCACTAGTGGACTCACGGGTCTACTTTCACGTCAGGTCACACCCGCGTCCTGCATGACATTAAACTGCACACTCCCGTCCAGCATGACGTTAAACTGTATGTCTCCTTGTCCTGCATGACATTAAACTGCACACCCATTCCCTAGTGAACTACGAGGACTTTGATCCATGTCAAGGCATGGTACGTAGGAAACCTTCCCAAGGTTCAAGCCCACCACAAGTGGACCAAGGTCCACCTTCACATCGGTTCGCCGACAAAGCCCCATTTGAACTACGAGGTCTTTGATCCATGTCAAGGCGTGGTACGTAGGAAGCCTCCACAAGGTTCAAGCCCACCCATCATCCAATACACGTCGAGTTCTACCTACGTCCAGCATGACGTTAAACTACAATTCCAGTTCGATGGCAATCCGTTGTGACTAACCCGAACTACGAGGTCTTTGATCCATGTCAAGGCATGGTACATAGGAAGCCTCTACGAGGTTCAAACCCACCATCTGATCGTTCCGACCTCATTCACGTCGGTTCACCCCCGTCCCGCATGACGTTAAACTGTATTCCACCTGAACTACGAGGTCTTTGATCCATGTCAAGGCATGGTATGTAGGAAACCTTCTCGAGGTTCAAGCCCAACAATCATTGGCCCAAACCGTCTCCTTGTCGGTGTGCCAAACTCCCATCTCCCTCGTCTCCGCAAGACGTTAAACTCGCAGCCTACCTTGTGATAAACATGAGATGCCTGAGGAAAACCTCACATGGAACGCCTTTGGTGTAACCGTCTCTGCTAGACGTTAATCTTGCAACATACCATGTGTTAAACACGGGAAGCTGAGGAAAACCTCAGATACATGCCTTGGGTTCTGCACCCTTGAGATGCCCTCTTATGAGGAAGAATACAGGTTCCCCTATGTCTGCGCACCCAGAGATGCCCCGACACGCCTGATGTTGTTATCTACTCCGACCGAAGGTCACTACCATGTCAAGACCCTATGGAAAGTCTTGATGGAAGTAGTGTAATTAACCGGCGTCCATGAAGATATGGCATCGGTAATGAGATTCACGAACAACGTATTAAATCTATGAGGGAGACCCGAACTAGGTAATGAGCTCCGAGGAAGAATCCACGGAAGGAAGAACCGACATCCCATCATCCCATTTCGATCAAGGAGAAGACGTACCTGAACAAGGAACGAATGCCGCCCGCCTTTGGAAAGTGGGAATGCGAGGCAACAAGCAGCGCGTCCTCCACAGAAGGATGCGCGCGCCTCGGCGAAAGCGTCGGAAACACAAATGGTGAACCCTGACGTGAATCTCTTCTCCTTCAATAGCGAGTCGACCAAATGTGTCGGGAAACTCGAGGCATCATCCATGTGAATTCCCCCTCCATTATAAGTGAGAGGATGAGTAACATTAGGTGTTTGAAGACTATGGTCCATCGGCTCCTCGCCGATTCCGCCACCTCAAGAGGCCGCGCAGGTGGCTCCGCCACCCTTCTCCATCGGCTCCTCGCCGAATCTGCCACCTCAAGAGGCTGCGCAGGTGGCTCCGCCACCCATCTCCATCGGCTCCTCGCCGACTTCGCCACCTTAGGAGGCCGAGCAGGTGGCTCCGCCACCCGTCTCCATCGGCTCCTCTCCGACTCCCGCCGCCTCAAGAGGCCGCGCAGGTGGCTCCGCCACCCATCTCAATCGGCTCCTCGCCGACTCCGCTGCCTCAAGAGGCCGCGCAGGTGGCTCCGACACCCATCTCCATCGGCTCCTTGCCGACTCCGCCGCCTCAAAAGGCTGCGCAGGTGGCTCCGCCACCCGACTCCATCGGCTCCTCGCTGACTCCATCGCCTCAAGAGGCCGCGCAGGTGGCTCCGCCACCCGTCTCCATCGGCTCCTCACCGACATCCGCCGCCTCAAGAGGCCACGCAGGTGGCTCCGCCACCTGTCTCCATGGGCTCCTCACCGACTCCGCCGCCTCAAGAGGCCATGCAGGTGGCTCCGCCACCCGTCTCCATCGGCTCCTCGCCGACTCCGCCGCCTCAAGAGGCCGTGCAGGTGGCTCCGCCACCCGTCTCCATCGGCTCCTCGCCGACTCCCGCCGCCTCAAGAGGCCGCGTAGGTGGCTCCGCCACTCGTCTCCATCGGCTCCTCAGCGACTCCGCCGCCTCAAGAGGCCGCGCAGGTGGCTCCGCCACCCGACTCCATCGGCTCCTCGCCGACTCCGCCGCCTCAAGAGGCCGCGCATGTGGCTCCGCCACCCGTCTCCATAGTCTCCTCGCCGACTCCGCCGCCTCAAGAGGCCGCACAGGTGGCTCTGCCACCTGTCTCCATCGGCTCATCGCCGACTCTGCCGCCTCAACAGGCCGCACAGGTGGCTCCGCCACCCGTCTCCATCGGCTCCTCGCCGACTCCGCCGCCTCAAGAGGCCGCGCAGGTGGCTCCGACACCCGTCTCCATCGGCTCCTCGCCGATTCCGCCGCCTCAAGAGGCCGCACAGGTGGCTCCGCCACCCGACTCCATCGACTCCTCGCCAACTCTGCCGCCTCAAGAGGCCACGCAGGTGGCTCCGCCACCCGTCTCCATCGGCTCCTCGCCGACTCCGCCACCTCAAGAGGCCGTGCATGTGGCCCCACCACTCGTCTCCATCGGCTCTTCACCGACTCTGCCGCCTCAAGACGCCGCACAGGTGGCTCCGCCACCCGTCTCCATCGGCTCCTCGCCGACTCCGCCGCCTCAAGAGGCCGCGCAGGTGGCTCCGCCACCCGTCTCCATTGGCTCCTCGCCGACTCCGCCGCCTCAAGAGGCCGCGCAGGTGGCTCCGCCACCCGTCTCCATCAGCTCCTCGCCGACTCCGCCACCCGTCTCCATCGGCTCCTCGCCGACTTCCGCCGCCTCAAGAGGCCATGCAGGTGGCTCCTCCACTCGTCTCCATAGGCTCCTCACCGACTCCGCCGCCTCAAGAGGCCGCGCAGGTCGCTCCGCCACCCGTCTCCATCGGCTCCTCTAGGACTCCGCCGCCTCAAGAGGCCGCGCAGGTGGCTCCACCACCCGTCTCCATCGGCTCCTCGCCGACTCCCGCTGACTCAAGAGGCCGCGCAGGTGGCTCCGCCACCCGACTCCATCAGCTTCTCGCCGACTCCCGCCGCCTCAAGAGGCCGCGCAGGTGGCTCTGCCACCCGTCTCCATCGGCTCCTCGCCGACTCCGCCGCCTCAAGAGGCCACGCATGTGGCTCTGCCACCCGTCTCCATGAGCTCCTCGCTGACTCCGCCGCCTCAAGAGGCCGTGCAGGTGGCTCCGCCACCCGTCTCCATCGGCACCTCGCCGACTACCGCCCCCTCAAGAGGCCGCGCAGGTGGCTCCGCCACCCCTCTTCATCGGCTCCTCGCCGACTCCTGCTGCCTCAAGAGGCCGCGCAGGTGGCTCCACCACCCGTCTCCATCGTCTCCTCGCCGACTCCGCCGACTCAAGAGGTCGCGCAGGTGGCTCCGCCACCCGTCTCCATCGGCTCCTCGCCGACTCTGCCGCCTCAATAGGCCGCGCAGGTGGCTCCGCCACCCATCTCCATCGGCTCCTCGCCGACTCCGCCACCTCAAGAGGCTGCGCAGGTGGCTCTGCCACCCGTCTCCATGGGCTCCTCGCCGACTCCGCCGCCTCAAGAGGCCGCGCAGGTGGCTCCACCACCCGTATCCATCGGCTCCTCCCCAACTCTGTCGCCTCATGAGGCCGCGCAGGTGGCTCTGCCACCCGTCTCCATCGGCTCCTCGCCGACTCCGCCGCCTCAAGAGGCTGCGCAGGTGGCTCCACCACCTTTCTCCATCGGCTCCTCGCCGACTCTGCCGCCTCAAGAGGCCGCGCAGGTGGCTCCGCCACCCGACTCCATCGGCTCCTCGCCGACTCCGCCCCCTCAAGAGGCCGCGCAGGTGGCTCCGCCACCCGACTCCATCGGCTCCTTGCCGACTCCGCCGCCTCAAGAGGCCGCGCAGGTGGCTCCGCCACCCATCTCCATCGGCTCCTCGCCGACTCTCGCCGCCTCAAGAGGCGGCGCAGGTGGTTCTGCCACCCGTCTCCATCGGCTCCTCGCCGACTCCGCCGCCTCAAGAGGCCGCGCAGGTGGCTCCGCCACCCGTCTCCATCGGCTCCTTGCCAACTCCTCCGCCTCAAGAGGCCGCGCAGGTGGCTCCGCCACCATTCTCCATCGGCTCCTCGCCGACTCCGCCGCCTCAAGAGGCCGCGCAGGTGGCTCCGCCACCTGACTCAATCAGCTCCTCGCCGACTCCGCCACCTCAAGAGGTCCCGCAGGTGGCTCCGCCACCCGACTCTATCAGCTCCTCGCCGACTCCCTCCGCCTCAAGAGGCCATGCAGGTGGCTCGGCCACCCGTCTCCATCGGCTCCTCGCCGACTCCGCCGCCTCAAGAGGCCGCGCAGGTGGCTCCGCCACCCGTCTCCATCGGCTCCTTGCCGACTCCGCCGCCTCAAGAGGTCGCGCAGGTGGCTCCGCCACCCGTCTCCATCGGCTCCTCGCCGACTCTCGCCCCCTCAATAGGCCGCGCAGGTGGCTCCGCCACCCGTCTCCATCGGCTCCTCGCCGACTCCGCCGCCTCAAGAGGCCACGCAGGTGGCTCCGCCACCCAGCTCCATCAGCTCCTCGCCGATTCTGCCGCCTCAAGAGGCTGCACAGGTGGCTCCGCCACCCGACTACATCGGCTCCTCGCCGACTCCGCCGCCTCAAGAGGCCGCGCAGGTGGCTCCGCCACCCAACTCCATCGGCTCCTCGCCGACTCCGCCGCCTCAAGAGGCCGCGCAGGTGGCTCTGCCACCTGTCTCGATCGGCTCGTCGCCGACTCCCGCAGCCTCAAGAGGCCGCGCAGGTGGCTCCGCCACCCGTCTCCATTGGCTCCTCACTGACTATTCCGCCTCAAGAGGCCACCCAGGTGGCTCCGCCACCCATCTCCATTGGCTCTTCGCCGAGTCCGCCGCCTCAAGAGGTCGCGCAGGTGGCTCCGCCACCCGTCTCCATTGGCTCCCCGCCGACTCCCGCCGCCTCAAGAGGCCGCGCAGGTGGCTCCGCCACCCCTCTCCATCAGCTCCTCACCGACTCCCGCCGCCTCAAGAGGCCGCGCAGGTGGCTCCGCCACCCTTCTCCATCGGCTCCTCGCTGACTCCGCCGCCTCAAGAGGCCGTGCAGGTGGCTCCGCCACCCGTCTCCATCGGCTCCTCACAGACTCCGCCGCCTCAAGAGGCCGCGCAGTGGGAATCCTTCCCCAACTTTATCGGCACTTTGTCGACCCTGCTATATTTTCACCAGAAACTACGGAGGTGCTCCGTACTACCGCCGTTCGACACGAAGGCTTCAATGCCTTCCGGGATCCATCGCCTCGTCGTGCCGAAGTCCAGGCTTCCACGCCTTCCGGGCACTTTCGCCCTCGTCGTGCCGAAGTCCAGGCCTCCATGCCTTCTGGTCTCCTTCACCCACATTGCGCTGAAGTCCATTCTTCCACGCCTTCTGGGCTCCTTCTCCCACGTCGCGCCGAAGTCCAGGCATCCACGCATTCTGGGATCCTTCTCCCTGTTGTACCGACATCTAGGCTTCCATGCCTTCTGGGCTCCATCGCCCCATCGTACCGACGTCTAGGCTTCCACGCCTTCTGGGCTCCTTCGCCGCGTCGTACCGACATCTAGGCTTCCACACCTTGTGGGCTCCATCGCCCCGTCGTACCGACGCTCCTGGCTTCTTCACCCTTCCAGATCGAGGTAATGTAGTCATCCCTGCTACTCTTGTGACACTTTGTGTCATCAACCACAGTTGTCCTCCATGTGGCCTTGAAACCAGTTCGTGGAAGGATCATCATGATCAGGGAATTTTAGGGAATTCCCATCATATAGATCCCCCCTCATCCCAAACCACAAAAATGGGGTAGAGATGACCATTCCTCTACCGAAACAATTCGTGTGGTTTACCGTCCCAGTTGCATGACGTTAAACTGCGTAACAACCATGTCCTAGTTGGACGACATTAAACTGCATAACAATCATCGTCCGTCATGACGTAAAACTGGTCATTATCGTCCTGCATGACATTAAACTGCATCATTGTCCTACATGACGTTAACCTGTTCATCTTCGTCCGTCATGACGTAAAACTGATCATTATCATCCTGCATGACATTAAACTGCATCATCATCCTACATGATGTTAAACTGTTCATCTTCGTCTGTCATGACGTAAAACTGATCATTATCGTCCTGCATGACATTAAACTGCATCAGCGTCCTACATGACGTTAAACTGTTCATATTCGTCCTTCATGACGTAAAACTGATCATTATCGTCCTGCATGACATTAAACTGCACAATCATCCTGCATGACGTTAAACTGTTCATCTTCGTCCTTCATGACGTAAAACTGATCATTATCGTCCGTCATGACGTAAAACTGATCACCATCGTCTTGCATGACGTTAAACTGCTCATCTTCGTCCGTCATGACGTAAAACTGCTCATCTTCGTCCGTCATGACGTAAAACTGATCACCATCGTCCTGCATGACGTTAAACTGCTCATCTTCGTCCGTCATGACGTAAAACTGATCATTATCGTCCTGCACGACATTAAACTGCATCATCATCCTGCATGACGTTAAACTGTTCATCTTCGTCCGTCATGACGTAAAACTGATCATTATCATCCTGCAGGACATTAAACTGCATCATCGTCCTTCATGACGTTAAGCTGTTCATCTTCATCCGTCATGACGTAAAACTGATCATCATCGTCCTGCATGACGTTAAACTGTTCATCTTCGTCCGTCATGACGTAAAACTGATCATTATCATCCTACACGACATTAAACTGCACCATCGTCCTGCATGACGTTAAACTGCTCATCTTCGTCTGTCATGACGTAAAACTAATCATTATCGTCCAGCAAGACTTTAAACTGCACCTTGGTCCTACACGACCCTAAACTGCGACATGGTCCCGCACGACCTTAAACTGCATCCCTGTCCTTACTGAAATACGTTAAACTGCAAGCCAGTCAGGCCTTCCTGACCGAGGCTAAGCCTCAGGCCCCTTGGCCTCCTTGATCCCGCACGACCCTAAACTGCATCTCCGTCCTCACTGCAAGACGTTAAACTGCAAGCCAGTCAGGCCTTCCTGGCCGAGGCTCAGCCTCAGGCCCCTTGGCCTCCTTGGGCCCCTGGCCCCCGTCTTCACCGTGAGACGTTAAACCACAAGCTGGTCAGGTCTCCCTGACCGCGGTCTGGCCCCAGGCCCCCTCGTTTTTCCCCGACATACCCTTTTACGGGATCGTACGATGTGGTGTAGGACTACGTCCTCATTCAAGTTGGATTACTTGCCGCACCGTACACATCCCCGAATGAGATGCCCCTCGTCCCGCATGATGTTAAACTGCATGTCAAGAACTATGTGTGTCTTGATTCCCATATTCATGGGATACGTAGGAACGCTCAGACGCCTCCTCTTGAGCCCAGCCCCAAGAATTTCTCTTCCACTACCCCCCCTGGGGGTAGTTTCCTTGGAGAATCTTTGTGCAGCAGGAGTAAGCTTTTTAGCCCCACTCATACAACCCCGCTTGCACAAGGATTGTAAGGGTCACACCATGTGCCCACTCCCGTTCTTCTATCCTCCCACGTCCTCACCGCACGACGCTAAACTGCATGGCCTTGAAGAACTACGTATGGCTAGATTCTCATCCTCATGAGATGCGTAGGAACGCCCGGGCATTTCATCCGTTGGCCCAACCCAAATTCCAAGATCTTCCCCTCCGGTTAAGATATGGAAGGGCGCACACTTTTTCCCCAATTCACATAGAGCAAGCCTCGACCCGATTGCACATCCCCCTGGAGATGTTTTCCTCTTTCATGGATTGATACAACCATGTTTCATCCACTCCTTGACTGGGATTCCATCGTCTTTCACACCCAGAGGGACCCCCAAGAATGGCCTGGATACAACGTCCAAGGGCTCTCCTACCGTTATGGGCCAACACCCCCTAGGGTTTTCAAGCAACAAGCCGATAAAAGTCCCTCGTTGTGAATTTGGTCAGAGGTCGATGCTCACTTGTTGCTCCCATATCAGGTTACCATAGGAACGCTGTGTTTCAAACATTGTCAACAGTGTCCTGGATCTTCGGGTCCACCCCGAGATGTCCCAGCCATCGAGTGCAGTGATTCATTCTGCCCCATCCCGAGGTGACAGACTTCCCCTGGGGCGGTGCTTACAATCGGGCCCACGGCCCTGATTCCCCATAGGGGTATACGGTGTGGTGTAGGACTACGTCCTCATTCACATCGGGATCATGTACCATGCCGTATTCCCTCCCTTATGAGGCCCAGCCTCAGGCCCCTTGGCCTCCTCGGGCCCATGGCCCCCCGTCCTTACTACAAGATGTTAAACTGCAACCCAGTCAGGCCTACCGGACTGACGCCTGACCATAGGCCCCTTGGCCTTCTCGGGCCCCTCCGCCCAATCTTTCACCCGGGGAGTACGGTGTGGTGTGGGACTATGTCTTCATTCACGTTGGGATCATGTACTATTCCGTACGCCCTCCTTTATGAGGCCCAGCCTTAGGCCCCTTGGCCTTCTCGGGTCCCCGACCCCCGTCCTCATGTAAGATGTTAAACTGCAAACCAGTCAGGTCTTCCTGACTGATGCCTGACCTTAGGCCCCAATGCCTTCTCGGGCCCCTCGGCCCAGGTCCCCTCTTACCCGGGGTGTACGGTGCGGTGTAGTACTATGTCCTCATTCACATCGGGATCATGTACCATGCCGTACGCCTTCCCTTCTGAGTCCCAGCCTCAGGCCCCTTGGCCTCCTCGGGTCCCCGACCATTGTCCTCTTTGCAAGACGTTAAACTGCAAGCAGGTCAGGCCTTCCTGACCAATGCCTAACTATCAGGCCCTTTGGCTTTTCCGGGCCCCGGCCCAGGTCCTCTCTTATAGGGGTGTACGGTGTGGTGTGGGACTATGTCCTCATTCACGTTGGGATCATGTACTATGCCGTAAGCCCTCCTTTATGAGGCCCAGCCTCAGGCCCCTTGGCCTTCTCGGGTCCCCGACCCTCGTCCTCATTGCAAGATGTTAAAATGAAAGCAGGTCAGGACTTCCTGACCAGTTCCTAACAATTAGCCCCCTTGGCCTTTCCGGGCCACGACCCAAGTCCTCCCTTATAGGATTGTATAGTGTGGTGTAGGACTATGTCCTCATTCACGACGGCTTCTTCGTCGTACCGTACACCTCCCTTGTTTAGGGGTATATTACTCCTCTTCTCGTCCAGTATGACGTTAAACTACATCTAGAGAACTACGTGTGGCTTGATTCCCATCCTTATGGGATACGTAGGACCACCTGAACGTCTAGGCTTCGGGTCCAGCCCCATCCCTCGGGAATCTTCATCCCATCTTGGCCCCTTGGCCTACCCTTCCTTCATGAGAGGATTATATCGTGTGGTGTAGGACTACGTCCTTATTCACGTCGGTCTCATAATTACCACGCCATGTACCTCTCCCTACTGAGCTGTTTCTTCGATCCCTTTTCGGCGGTCCACCAATGTGCCTAAGAGTACTCTGTTTTATTACCTGGAATGCCAAGCTTTACTCGGACACGTCTGCACCCGCTTTCCAGGATTTGTGTATACCTGCATCAGGGCTTTCATCATATTTCACACCCGGAGGGACCCCCAAGAACGTCCTGGATACTACGCCCAAGGGCTCTCCTACCGTTACGGGCCAACGCCCCCGAGGGGTTTTGACAACAAATCGATAAAATCCCGCGTTGCGGATATGGTCAGCGGTCGATGCTCGTTTTTTATTCCCACCTCAGGCTAATGCGATGGATGTTGCGTTTCCACCATGGATAACAGTTTTCCTTTCTCGCCACGCCGACCCATAAGGCTCAAAATGCCAGGTGCACAATTCACACCCCTCATCACTTCACTGTGTCCAAGTAGAGTCTCAGAACTTTTGGTACTTTTCTTCCGTGCACATCTGCGTGTTGGGGAAACAAGCCATGTCAAAAGGTGTCCTTCGGGGCACTTTGCCGACTCCCCTTTGATGGACACCCCATGTATTGCGATAAGGATTCCCCCCATGTTTCCCACACCGAGTTTAACTTACGAGGGCTTAGGGATCGGGTTGACATCTGTGCTTACTCGGGAAGTTGTCACCATCCACGGTCCAAGCTCTAAGACAATAAACTAAGATTCTCATTTGGAACTACGTTCAGCGTGATTCCCATATTAATGGGATACATAGGAATGCCCGGACCCCTTGTCTTTGGGTCGAGCTTGAGTTTAGAAAATTCACCTCTCTGGTCTTGCCTTCAGGACCTCGATTACGGGACCACGTGGCGTGGTGCGGGATTATGTCCTCATTCACGTCGGGTTTGCAATAGCTTCACCACGCACGCCCCCATTCTGACGTTCAGTCCTCATATTCCTTGTCCCGAATGACATTAAAAGGCACCCTTCAGAACTACGTGTGGCTTGATTCCCATCCTCATGGGATACGTAGGACCACATGAATGTCTAGGCTTTGGGTCGAGCCCCCATCTCTTGGTTACCCTCATGTTGAGTCTCTTGACCCCTTGCAGTGGTTCACCCATGTGTTAAGAGTACTCTGGTCTAGGGCCAAGAGTGTCAGATTCAACTTGATCAAGTTCCATCCACTTGTCAAGCTTCGTGTTCCCCTCCATTCGGGCTTTCATAACCTTTCACACCCGGAGGGACCCCCAATAACGGCCTTGATACTACGCCCAAGGGCTCTCCTACCGATACGGGCCAATGCCCCCAAGGGTTTTGGACAACAAATCGATAAAATCCCACGTTGCGAATACGGTCAGCGGTCGATGCTCATTTGTTTGTCCCCATTTCAGGTTAATGCGACAGGATGCGGTGTTGCGAACATGGTCAGCAGTAATCTTTTGTCGTCACGCCAGCCCCTTCGGTCCTCGAATGTTGGTTTCATGATTCACATCATCTTCCACCTCATCATGTCCATGTAGAATCTCGAAACTTTTGGCGCTATCCCTCAGTGCACCTTTGCATGTTAGGGAGATAAAGCTGCAATATCGCGTCCTTGGGGGTTCCCATAGTCCGAGCACTAAGACCATAAACTAAGATCCATCTAGAACTATGTCCAACTTGATTCCCATCCTGATGGGATGTGTAGGACCGCCCAGACGCCTTTTCGGGTCCAGCCCATTTGGGGAGCTAGTCTCCCCCCATGTTTCACCTCTTACCTCTATATAGGCCCCTCGGACTGATGTCTCCCTCTTGGAGTGGCACATAGTGTGATGTGGGATCATGTCTCCATCGGTTGTCTCATGACACTACACACATTCCCCGCCTAGCATCTCCTCTGCTACGTCTGCGCTGCATGATGATAAATTGCATGCTTGGTCCTGCACGACCCTAAACTGTGACATTATCGTCCTGGCTGCACGACGAAAAATGGCACTGTATTGTGGTGACCTCATTGTAGAGGACATCACATTGGGTATTGGTCACATGCCGTGCCATTTGTCAACGCCCATCACGGCTTGATCCTTGTGGCGACATCACGACCTACTATTCTAGGTCTGTCGCTTCATAAAAAAAACCATTCAACTTAAAGGACAAACAAGATTTATCAAATTATGCTTCTTTTAGTGCAAGGGCCATGCCCACACATCCCTTTTCCCCTGGCACTGGTACCTTACCGTGCCACCCTCCAGAACTACGTATGGCTTGATTCTCATCTTTATGAGATACGTAGGAGCACCCAGAGACTTTCCCGCGGGCCCAGCCTAGCCTTCGTGTTCGGTCCCTCGACTCGAGCACTTCCCCAGAGAATGCATGGTAAGTAGGGATTAGGTCCTCATTCATGTCAGGTTTTGTAACCACCTTTCCATGTATCCCATGCTCCCCTTACCCATCCATGGTCCGAGTTCTACGACCCTAAACTAAGATCTCCCCATGGGAAAGGAATCTGCTCCCCCTATCTAATACGTCTCGTTGCCGTATTTAGATGTGTTTCGACAAAGAGTTCGAAGTGTGGGATTTTCATGGGGACATTCCCCTCATCCCATGACCAAGCTTCGTGAGCTCGCTATTTGGATCCTCATCCTCTTCCACATCCAAAAGGACCCTCGGATGACATGGATACTAGGCTTAAGGGCTCTCCATGAATGCTGGACCTAAGGGCCCTCCAATCGTTTCGGGCCAACGTCCCTACGGATATTTGACAGCATTTGCGAAATGGTCCCGTGATTTGAACATGGTCAACGGTCAACCCTCATTTGTCTGTCCCAATTCTAGGCTAACGCGACAGGATGCTATGTTGCGAACATGGTCAGCAGTTATCCTCCATCGTCACGCCTCCATCATCGTGATCTGAATCTCGAGCGCCATGATTCACACATTTCCACTTCCTCATGTTCAAGTGGAATTCCATCATACTCGACTCTTTCTCTTCGTGCATCTAGGTGCGCTAAATGATCGTGTTAGTGTCATTGGGATGGTATTCACCGAGCGTCCCTTTGCCCTAACCTGCCCCTTTTTGTGTCGGGAAATTCCCACCACTACTTCTTGTTTCCCACACCAAGCACGAATCACGTGGGCTTAGTAGTTTTGGCAGGATGTGCACCAACACGTCCAGGCTTTTCATCGTCCCGCATGATGTTAAAATGCGCTTTCAGAACAAAGTTCGTCTTGATTCCCATCCTCATGGGGTACGTAGGAATGCCCGACCACTCTGCTTTGGGCTCAACTTAATCCTCACTCTTGGTCCCTCAACCTGAAGAGTTTCCTCCGGGGGTACGTGTTGTGATTTGGACTCCAAGTCCTCATTCACGTCGGTTTCATATCTACCGCACCACAAGCTCCCTGGGATCTTCCCTTTTATTCCGCGTCCTATCGTATGACGTTAAACTACAGGAGTCCATATGTCCTCAACGCACGACACTAAACTGCGGTTCTACCCTGAACAAGTTCAGGATGCCCCATGTTAATCATGGGATGCACCAGAGCCTCCACCAGAGGGGATTTCCCCTACCAGTGTCGGTCTATGACTACACTGTGATTTCAGAACTACGTATGGATTGATTCACATCATCATGGGATACATAGAGACACCCAGGCATTTCACCTAGGGTTTAGCCCTAGGAATCGCAAAATCCTGTTCCTCCCCATTTACGGCCCTCTAGCCTGACCGCTTGGGGGGAACTATGTAGCTGCAATTTTTCCCCTGAACAAGTTTAGGATGACCCAAGGTCCCATTGGGAAGCGGCAGGCCCCCTCTCTAGCAAGGCCCTACCCCAAATAAGGAATGATCCATGATCAAACCAATGCGCCCATATGGCGTACTCCCACCATGGTGGTGTAATTACATGAGTGTTGGATTCTGTTCAGACAAACCATCACTCCATATTCCACGCATTGCGTGCCCCTTATTCGAACACTCTTCCTCTTTCATGCTTAGAGGAACCCCCTAACGGCCTGGTCTCATGCCGCATCGGCTCACCTACCATCTTGGGCCGACGTTTCGGAAGACGGTTCATGTCTGGAAGGACCCCCTAACAGTATGGATGTCTGAGCTATGGTCCGCCTACTGTCCTGGGCCAACGTCACAAAAGATTGATCGAGAAAAATTGATAAAATCTCGTGTTGCGAATACGGTCAGCGGTCGATGCACATTTGTTGTCCCTATTTTAGGCTAACGGAGTAAGGATACCATTTCTCCACCACGGCTAACAGTTGTCCTTTATTGTCACACCGCCTCCATAGTGTTCCGGATTTTGGGTATCGTGATTCACACCTCCCACTTCCCTCTGTTTGGATTGATTCTAACGCCCCTAGCATTACCCCGCTCGTGCACTAGAGAAGGGTGGGAAAAGCAGGTCGGATGTTCTGAGAGACATGCTCTCCAGCCGTGACCCCTCTCTCTTTCAGGATTCCCCCAAATGGTGATTGATGTCCCATGTCGATCCCCTCGCACCTTCTGTTGTTTTACACTCTCGTACAGGAGCTCCTATTATCTCTTGTTTCCTGCACCGAGTATATCTCACGCAGGCTTAGATATTTAGTTGATTTTATCCTCAATGCGATCGAGGTACAATGGACCCCAATGCACGCATTTTCCTCAGTCTTTTCCTCAGAACGTGGTCTGCCTCGCCCTTCTCGTACTCGTGGGACCCCGTTCTTAGGGGTGGCTTTTGTAGACCCCGGAAAACGCATCCCCAAAATTTTCCATATGCTTCCATACATGATCCAAGATCGTAGTCCATTTCGCAAGCTCGATTTGGTAGGTCGTAGGGCCCAAACGGAGTTACAGATTAGGAGTTATGGACGTTTGATGTTGGGCCGGAAATCTGGTTCGCAAAGCCCATTCGTGAAGCCCCCTCCGTGATCGCAGAGCGCCGCCGCGAAGTAATGAGGTGAGAGGCTCCGCGAACCCGTTTGACATTTTTGATGCGCCGTGAAGACCCCTCGCGAAGCACTGATGCGAAGCACCAATGCGAAGCACCCGTGCAGCGCGGTCCCACGAAGCTCCGGAGGCGGTAACTCACCATGAAGGCATTTGACGTTCACGAGCCCGCCGCGAAGCTCCGGAGGCGGTACCTCTCCGCGAACGAATTTGACGTTCACGAGCGCACCACGAATCTCCTGAGGTGGCGCGAGAGTTCTGCTTTGCGGCGCCCCTTCCTATAAATACACAGCTCACCTCCTTCTCGAGGAGGACGGCCACGACCACTTCGCCCCATGGGCGGCCGAGCGGAGCTCCGCATTTCGGCTCCACGAATCCATGCTCCACGAGAAGCTTCCTTAGCATTACTGCTCCACGAGCCGAGACTCTAGGAGTCCATGCTCTGTGAGCCTATGCTCCGCGATGCTGCTCCGCGAGACCAAGCTCCGCGAGAGCCCTTTGCTCCGCGAGCCCTTGCTCCGCGATGCTGCTCCGCAAGACCAAGCTCTGTGAGCCCTTGCTCTGCGATGCTGCTTCGTGATGCTACTTCGAGAGACCAAGCTCTGCGAGACCCCTTTACTCCGTGAGAGCCCTTTGCTCCGCGAGGCCATGCTCCGCGAAGCTGCTTCGCGAAGACCTAGATTTGCAAGGATCCTACCTTCACGCCACCTGGTCCATACCGCGGGGGCTGCGCCCCCGGACCCCCGCTCGGGGTCAGTGCCGGGCTGCGGTCCTGGCCCTCCGGGCTGGTCCCTTCACAACCATCACAGACCCCCATGAAAATTGGAGAGTCGCACCACGACCTTTTCGGGCCGGGATGTCGGGATTTTACATTATGCACCTTTGCGCTCCCACCTTCCACCTATGGAATACCATGATTAGAGATACTCCTCCACACACCATGAAACACCTTGAGTTGACATATTCCTCTAGGTTTCATTCCATGTCGTGAGTTGAGATTCTCATCATCAATCCCACGAGTATCTTGAGTCGAACCATTCCTCAGGAAACTCCTCCAAATCCTATCACTTGGCTCCTATGACAGGTTGAACCAGAAAGGGCCGCCCTTGTGTAAGTCCAAACACCAACCATTTCTAGGCGCCTTCTTCCAACAGTCCTACCTACATGACTCTAAACTGTAGTATTCTCCCTATGATCCACACATAGGATGCCTCTTTCCCTGTACGAGAGATGCCTTATGCTCCTAGCATGAGATGCCAATAGTCCTACCTACATGACTCTAAACTGTAGTATTATCCTTATGTTCCAAACATAGGATTCCCCTTGCTCCAAGGAAGTGATTCCTTATGCTCCTAGCATGAGACGCCAACAGTCCTACCTGCATGACTCTAAACTGTAGTAATCCTTATGTTCCAAACATAGGATGCCCCTTGCTCCAAGCAAGAGATGCCTTATGCTCCTAGCATGAGACGCCAATAGACTTATCTACATGGCTATAAACTGTCGTAATCCCTATGTTCCAAACATAAGATGCCTCTTGCCCTATATGAGAGATGCCTTATGCTCCAAGCAAGAGATTCCAACAGTCCTACCTACATGACTCTAAACTGTAGTATTCTCTCTATGATCCACACATAGGATGCCTCTTTCCCTATACGAGAGATGCCTTATGCTCCTAGCATGAGATGCCAATAGTCCTTTCAACATGACTCTAAACTGTAGTAATCCTTATGTTCCAAACATAGGATGCCCCTTGCTACAAGCAAGAGATGCCTTATGCTCCTAGCATGAGACGCCAAGAGTCCTACCAACATGACTCTAAACTGTACTATTCTCCCTTTGATCCACACATAGGATGCCTCTTGCCCTATATGAGAGATTCCTTATGCTCCAAGCATGAGATGCCAACAGTCCTATCTACATGACTCTAAACTGTAGTTCCCCCTGTCTAACAAATGATAGGATGCCTTGTGCTCCAAGCATGAGATGCTAACAGTCCTATCTACATGACTTTAAACTGTAGTAATCCCTATGTTCCAAATATAGGATTCCTCTTCCATTAAACAATAGATTCCTTATTCTCCAAGCATAAGATGCCTAACGCCATGAATATAGTGGAATGATTCCAACTCCCCTTGGAGCTATCCCGCTTGTGCACTAACACATAGGTGAAGGCCCTAACCCACCAGTGAGTTGGGATGCCCTCATGGCCTGACATGAGGAAGACATTTTGGGCAGCTTCTTGCATAAGCCCCATTCACCATTGACGCTCCATAACGGCACCCGGGCAGCATCCTTGCGTAAGCCCCATTCACCAGTGCCGCTCCTTAGCGGCACCCAGGAAGCTCCTTGTGTAAGCCCCTTTCACCATTGCCGCTCCATAGCGGCACTCGGGCAGCTCGTTGTGTAATCCCCATTCACCAGTGCCGCTCCTTAGCGGCACCCGGCCAGCTCCTAGCATAAGCCCCATTCACCAGTGTCGCTCCTTAGCGGCACCCTGGTAGCTTTCTAGCGTAAGCCCCTTTCACTATTGTCGCTCCTTAACGGCACCTGGGCAGCTTGCTAGCGTAAGCCCCATCCACTATTGTCGCTCCTTAGCGGCACCCAGGCAGCTTCCTAGCGTAAGCCCCATCCACTATTGTCACTCTATTTAATGGTAAGCCATTGTGACCCAATCCAGTGGTTAGCCGTTGTGACCCAATCCAGCAGTAAGCCGTTTCCACCCCATTTAGCGGTAAGCCGTTCTGGGCCTCCATCCTGGAGTAAGTCCCAACACCATGGGCCGCCTAACACGTAAGCCCCTCTTCGCTTCTCACAGACGCATCCTTCGCGACGTGATCGTCAGGTCCTTGCAACCTCTTGTTTCTCACACCGAGCATGAATCACGTGGGCTTAGAGTGAGCACCGACCCTGACACCCCATTCCATAGCGAACTACGAGGACTTTGATCCATGCCAAGGCATGGTACGTAGGAAGACTCCCTGAGGTTCAAGCCCACCCGTCATTTCCCGTCGGGTCCCATTCCCATCCATCACGACGTTAAACTGTATTCCGGTCCAATGGAAAGCCGTTGCGACTCATCCGATTTGAACTACGAGGACTTTGATCCATGTCAAGGCATGGTATGTAGGAAACCTTCCCAAGGTTCAAGACCACCACTAGTGGACTCACGGGTCTACTTTCACGTCAGGTCACACCCGCGTCCTGCATGACATTAAACTGCTCACTCCCGTCCAGCATGATGTTAAACTGTATGTGTCCTTGTCCTGCATGACATTAAACTGCACACCCATTCCCTAGTGAACTACGAGGACTTTGATCCATGTCAAGGCATGGTACGTAGGAAACCTTCCCAAGGTTCAAGCCCACCACAAGTGGACCAAGGTCCACCTTCACGTCGGTTCGCCGACAAAGCCCCATTTGAACTACGAGGTATTTGATCCATGTCAAGGTGTGGTACGTAGGAAGCCTCTACGAGGTTCAAGCCCACGCATCATCCAATTCACGTCGAGTTCTACCTACGTCCAGCACGACGTTAAACTGCAATTCTAGTTCGACGGCAAGCCGTTGTGACTAACCCGAACTACGAGGTCTTTGATCCATGTCAAGGCATGGTACGTAGGAAGCCTCTACGAGGTTCAAACCCACCATACGGTCGTTCCGACCTCATTCACATCGTTTCACCCCCGTCCCGCATGACGTTAAACTGTATTTCACCTGAACTACGAGGTCTTTGATCCATGTCAAGGCATGGTACGTAGGAAACCTTCTCGAGGTTCAAGCCCAAAAATCATTGGCCCAAACTGTCTCCTTGTCGGTGTGCCAAACTCCCATCTCCCTCGTCTCCGTAAGATGTTAAACTCGCGACCTACCTTGTGATAAACATGACATGCCTGAGGAAAACCTCTGATGGAAAGCCTTTGGTGTAACCGTCTCTACTAGACGTTAATCTTGCAACATACCCTGTGTTAAACACGGGAAGCTGAGGAAAACCTCAGATACATGCCTTGGGTTCTGCACCCTTGAGATGCCCTCTTATGAAGAAGAATATAGGTTCCCCTATGTCCGTGCACCCAGAGATGCCCCGACATGCCTGATGTTGTTATCTACTCCGACCGAAGGTCGCTACCATGTCAAGACCCTATAGAAAGTCTTGATGGAAGTAGTGTAATTAACCGGCGTCCATGAAGATATGGCACCAGGAATGAGATTCACGAACAACGTATTAAATCTATGAGGGAGACCCGGACTAGGTAATGAGCTCCGAGGAAGAATCCACGGAAGGAAGAACCGACATCCTATCATCTTGTTTTGATCAAGGAGCAGACGTACCTGAACAAGGAACGAATGCCGCCCACCTTTGGAAAGAGGGAATGCGGGGCAACAAGCAGCGCTTCCTCCACAGACGGATGCGCGCGCCCCGGCGAAAGCATCAGAAATAGTGTCTAAAAATTATAAAACAAATATCATGATGTATTTATTCTTTTTATATTTCTAATGAATATTTATAGTCAAAAATATGACTTCTATAACCCCATGTAAAAATTGTTTTAGTAAATCAACACATGTTTGTGACATTTTAACTTTATCTTTAAATTAAAATGTATTAATGTCATTTTCCTACCAAAGTGGATCCATGGGGTCCCCAAGTTTCCCCATGGATTGTCTTGGTCGGCCATGACTCATACAATAAGGGTAGGACATGTGTAATGGACATTTAATATTATTAAAACATTATTTTTACCTTAAATTACACTAATTACCTCTAATCGCGATTGAAAAAATAAAAGTTACTATTCACCAAAAAATTATTTTAACCACATTATACCACATTTTACATCCTAATGAAAACCATGTATGTCGGATTTTTGAAATTCAAATCACAGAAGTGGTAAAGTTTCATTTAAATGAAAAATCAGTTTTTAAACTACCACTTAGTGGTTTCACTATTCATCGAAAATTGATGTTTTTCAGAAAAATACCAAAAATTCACCCTATGCTATATTTGATATTATTAAGTCAAAAATGGTTTCTATTTTACAAAATTCAAAACATATATGTTGCATTAATTAATTTAATAATTAATTTCCGCTGTCAAAACAAATAGCGTGTTTTTAAGAAACAATATCTATTAAAAGATTGACACTAGTTTAAGTCCAATTTCAAAGAGAAATTAATTCCAATGACCACTATTGGATTAAAGGGTAAAAATATATTCTAATTTCACTCTAAAACCAATTCAAAAGATAATATAATAATATAAATAAATTAGATTAAAAAGAGGTTTTGAATTAAAATACAACATTTTTCACTATTCATTAAAAAAATGAACTTTATCGGAAAAATACCAAAAAATTACACAAAGTAAATTATGATGTCCTGATTGTAAATAAGAATTTTATTTTGTCAAATATAACACATAAAATTGTCAAAAAGTGGATTTAATATTGGTTCTCCATCAAAAGGTGGTTAATCGACCTTTTAAAGAATATTAGAATGCTTACGTTTAAAATTGGATTCATTCGCATTTTTAATCCTCTAAAATTTATTTTAAAAATTAAAAATATTTGACAAACATATATAATCATTTTGTAGTTAGTTACAGTTATTACAATTTCTAGGTGTTAACTATCATTTAAAATAAAATTATTTTATTATTAGAGTGCAACGTAAGATTCCCAAAAAACTCGTTGTAGCGTATTGGGTACGCCATCGAGCATAGCGTTCCCTTTAAATTAATATTAATATTTTATTCACAAATATGGAAAATATGAAAATTTCATATTATTTATTTACCTGGGGTGTTACATCCTTCCCCCCTTTTGGGAATTGTGTCCTCACAATTTTAAAATTAGGCTTGGAAACTTCTTTGGAAATCCCACATCAGAACAAGAGTCAGTAAAACTATCACTCTAAAATAATGAAAGAGAAGTAAAAAAGGTCACCCGAGTTAACCAATATTAGGATTCCATGTTGGAAAACATGGAAATGGAGGAAAAAGCAAAGGGTCACGTTCTGAGGGAGAGTGATAGGAAACATGTTTAGGAGAAAGCTAACCACAAGAAAATCACAAACTTGTGGTGGGTTAAACGGTATTCGATTCCCAAGTATGAAAAGTTAATAGACAACATTTTTTTAAGTTTCTTTTCAATGAGGAATTTATTTTCGATCTTAAGGAAACATACTTACTTGTCATGTTGACATTCAACTTTTACTAGATTTCTTACACAAACTCATAGTTTCCCCAAATGATGAGTATTTAGGTAGACTTGTTTACATTAAGATAGCTATAATCACCTTCTAGAGAATCACCTAATCAAAAAAAGAGAGCTATATAATTCACATGTCTTTAGAATTTAAGAAAAACTAAAACCAAAAAGGTTAGTATAAGATCAGATAATCCAGAAAAGGATAACACTTTATAAAAAGAAAATCTATTCTTAATCTCCAACATTGTCCAACAAAACCCAAAGTTCAACGAAGACCATTCGATAATCAATTTGTCCATAAAATTCTTCAAAGTAAACCAAAATAAGATTGAAAACCAAATATTTGATGGATTTAATCACATAGTATTCCACGTTACAAATTAACACTTATATCCAAATAACATCAGTTGCTCTTAAAGTATCATATTGAAAAGTATATAACCTATTCACATATCGTCCATGATAGGTTAACAATTTCCATAGATAACCCAAAATCAATTTATTCTAGATTAATAAGATCATCTAACTAAATTAATTAGTCAAACTAACGAGGTACTTCACGTAGTCCAGTGGTAGGAGATAAATACCAGTCGCACATTGGTTGTGGGTTTGATTCCCACAGCTCTTTCTGACGTGACGGGTTGTCACACGGTCTGCATGTTGTCCTTTTTCCAAACTATATAATTCCCAAATCATTCCCCAAAAAGAGATAAAATATTCAAAAATAATCATAACATATTTTAACCGCAATTTTATCTCATGACTTTCATTTTCCATCATAACATATAGTAACCCATAATTACCTCAAAAGTAAGGATAATATAAACTCTAAGGGTTACCTGAACTTCCACATCGAGTTGGTTCTCTCGTACAAGATGCATTATAGAACTCGCCAAGTTTTAAGTGGTTGATCATGACTCATGATAGTTGGTTTAGAATAACCACGAGATTTCTCACTGAATCCCCCACTTCATCCAGTCTCTTAATCAGAGAACCACCATAGTTTCTTTCAAACCCATTGTCACTTTGGTGCCTGCTAGATCCATCCATTTACTAAAGATAGAAATTTCTGTGTGAGTATATCAACCAAACCATCATGTACTAATGTGGAAGATGAAAACTAAGATATAATTACTCATTCACTTTATCTAAAAACTATGACTCTTTCTGAAATCCTAGCCATTATGGTAATGTAACTTATGCTTAAAGAATACCCGAACCTCTAAAGTTATCAAAACCGACCTTTGATACCAACAATAAGTCCCCGGTCTTAAACCTTACTTAATCTTGAATTAAATTGAATAATTCACATTGAGGATCTTTTCAAGTTTAGAGTTTTAGAGAATTAGGATCTAGATATTACATCTTAAAGATTACAAAGTAGACAAATCTACATAGTTGCCATTTTTTTCCACAAAATAAAAACTCTTGAAAAAAAGAGTCATGTCTAGTTCCTTGTCTTAGACAGCCTGACATTTCCTTGATCCCATCCTTGACCCTATTCAACTTTATGTCCTGTGAGAACATTTAAAAAACTTGGGAAGAGCATAAATAGCTCAGTAAAGGATACACAAAGAAGGAAAACTGTTAGTTTTTCAAAACAACAAGTAAACCATGAATACTTTACCAAAGTAATACTTTTCACCTTAATGAAGTAATAAAAACTCATCACTGAATAAAAGGCCATTACTTCCACTTTTGAAAAAAAAAACGATTACAATAAAACCCATATAAAGAACAAAAAACATATAAAGGTAACTTGGGACATAAACATACTTAAATGGAATAACGATACAGTCAACTTCCACACATACTTAATGGAATATCCATACGGCTGACTTCCATACCCAACGCATTGGAGGTTATAACGTAACCACCCATCATTGTATTCACAGCACAACCCGTCATATGGTTTATCACCTAACCACCCGTAAAATTTCCAAGTACCATCATTACACATAAAATATTTCAAATATAAACATTCCAATAACAACATTTCATTTTCAATCACAATAAGTAATTACAAGATATTAAATTAATCAATCCATTTTCAAAAACCATTTAAAAGTGATTTTTGAATAAAAGTGTCCCATACCAATTTGAAGCTTTTAATGGAATTATAATTTTAAAACATTAATGTCCATATAAATAAATACTGAACAACATTTTGAAAAAATGGACATTAAATATAAAGATATAGAATAATAAATCTTTAAAACATTTAAAATGATATTTTTGTTAAAGAGTTTTTAACAAAATGAGAGACTCCTGAATACAAATAATTGCAGAATAACATTTAATCATAACTTTATAATATCGTGAGAATAAAGAAATTCATTATATAATATTTGAAATGATATTATAAACACCATATAAGAGTGAATTGGTGCATAAAAACAATGAAGCCTCAATGAAAATGTAAATTGAGATGAAATCCATTATAAAGATGGTATCTTTAAATTAAGGATAAATCTATCACATAATTATGTGCGATAAATATAAATGCATCCAATATAAGTGTATATCAAGTGTGAAACAATCAGAGGTCATTCACACATATTAATTTTATTACATGTTCAAGAAGTACTAGTTGAACCCAAAGAAATCGAAATTGGGTTAAGATGTTCCCTTGTAAGAATTCGACAGCGTAACGGCGTCACTTTAAAATTTAGAAAATGAGTTGATGAGAAAAAAGGGTATCTCATCACATGGAAATAAATTTTACATCAATAAGGATATATATGAAAATATCCCAACATAATAAGATGTAAATTAAAAGACATAAAAAAAATAAGTCATTTACACAAAGATTAGAATAATGGGCAGTACATACACCACTCAAAGGAAATGGTGGAAAATGTAGCAAAAATCTCACAAGAATAAAAGTGAGATGAAAAATCCATTACGAAAACTCGGCATCCTAACGACGCCACTTAAAACATTCAAAAATGGATTTATGAGATAAACTAGGGTCTCTCGTAATATGAACATAAAAATTACAGAATGATTAATATAAAAGAACATCCCCAAACATAATAAAGATGAGGTTAAAAGAAATGAAATAAAAGGGAGTACTTAAAAAGAAAGAGAGAGGTAGGATCCCTTACAAAAATTCGGCAGCCTAACGACGCCACTCAAAAAATCCAAAATGGATTGATGAGATCAAATTGGGTCTCTCATCATATGAAAATAAAATTTACAGAAAGAGGAATATAAAAGAACATCCCCCAATGTAACAAATAGGAGCTTAAAATAAGTGACATAACAAGAGTACTTTAAAATAAAGAGAGAGGTAGGATCCCTTACCTCAAGTCCGACTTGTCTTTCTTGTTTCATTATATTCCTGAATAATAAACTTTGGTCAATTTATAATTGATTACTTACCTCTTTTAAAGATTATTATTCAGTTCATATCACATATTATAATGTTATAATAATTGGTTAATAATGTGAGTTCATATCAGACATTTTTGTCGATGTTTGGTACATGAGTCAAAAATGAACTTGTTTGAAAACGATTGTCCATGTAGTTATAAGTAAATCATCTCCAGAATAGTATTAATGATTTAAATATCATATATATCCAGTAAATATTCATTTTATACTACTCCATGACATTTATAGATAAAAAGAAATGAAATGCACCGTTCATGGAGACAGTAGGCCGTACGTACACATGAATGCTACTTTCATTTCTTTGTCATATTAATGAAATTAAAAATAATTGAGAGATATATATATTATAATTCCAGTATAATATATATTTTATATAGGTCACATATGTTCATTAATTTCATTCTTTATACATTCCATGTATTGCATGAATGACTCACATCACTTGAGGGGGCTGTAGTCCACACTTCCTCGTATGAAATTATCGCATCTCCACAACATGAAAAGTATAAAGGAATGTTCTAAATATAAAATTCAGAATCATATAGAAAAAATAAATACCATATATATCATATATAAAATATAGTGACATCATAATGGCCACCATTAAAGGTGTTAAGAGAAGATTGAACAATCATCGTTTCGTGAGGCAAAAATTCTCCATCCACAGAAACAGTATGTTCTTTAACCATTAGACGAAGGTGTGTGTAAGTTTTGCTCGAATACTTCACATAAAAACATCCTTGTATATTTAATATACTGTTGTGGCTACAAAATAAAGGAATAAAAAGAGTTTAGGGGTTTGGAGAATCAAAATAAAACATAAGGACAAAAGGGAAGACATTACATTTAAATCGGGTAACTCTTTTTTATTTGCGATCAAAGGCTTCCTTGTAAAGGATTTTGTCTAGAGGTGAGGCTTAAATGATGAAGAGAGGGATGTGGAGAGATTAAATGGTAATGGGTTGTCAGAGACAATGAATTTAGATGTGTGGGTAAGGTGGTAGGGGTGGGGGCCTTTTTTAAGAGGAGAGGAGGGGCACTCTTGGAAAGTTATAAAATATTACTTTATTAGAAAATGATTTTCGGATTTTAAAGGTCCCAAAAGGATAAATTTCTAGGATAAGGTGATAAGGTTTAGAAATACACCCATACAATAGGTTTTTGACAAGTGTAGGTCTTATATTTTACATTATAATTTCATTTTATTTTAATCGGTAAATAATGAGGTAATCGCTGCATCATCATGGTGTCAAAAATAATTTAATTTATTTAGTGTATAAAAATTATAAAACAAATATCATGATGTAGGAAATATTTTTAGATTTCTAATTAATATTTATAGTAAAAAATATGACTTGAATAACCCCATGTAAAAATTGTTTTAGTAAAACAAAACATGTTTGTGACATTTTAACATTAACTTTAAATAAAAAGGTAGTAATGTCATTTTCCAACCAAAGTGGCTCCATGGGGTCCCCATGTTTCCCCATGTATTTTATTGGTAGGTAATGACTCATGAAATAAGGGTAGGACATGTTTCATGGTCATTTAATATTATTACAAGTTTATTTTTACCTTAAATTACAATAATTACCTCTAATCGCGATTAAAAACTTAAAAGGTACTATTCACCAAAAAATTATTTTAATCCCATTGAACCACATTTTACATCCTAATGACAACCATGTATGTCAGATTTTTGAAATTCAAATCAAATAAGTTGTAATGTTTCATTTAAATGAAAAATCAGTTTTTAAACTACCACTTAGTGGTTTCACTATTCATCAAAAATTGATGTTTTTCAGAAAAATACCAAAAATTCACCCTAAGATATATTTGATATTCCGAATTCAAAAATTATTTCTATTTTACAAAATTAAAAACATATCAGTTTCATTAATTAATTTAATAATTAATTCACGCTGTCAAAACAAATAGCATGTTTTTAAGAAACAATATCTATTAAAAGATTGACACTAGTTTAAGTCCAATTTCAAAGTGAAATTAATTCCAACGACCAATATTGGATTAAAGGGTAAAAATATATTCTAGTTTAACATTAATGCCAATTCAAATGATAATATAATCATAGAAATAAATTATATTAAAAAGAGATTTTGAATTAAAATACAACATTTTTCACTATTCATTAAAAAAATAAACTTTATCGGAAAAATACCAAAAAATTACACAAAGTAAATTTTGATGTCCCGATTGAAAAGAAGAATTTTATTTTGTCAAATAAAACACATAAAATTGTCAAAAAGTGGATTTAAAAGAGGTTCTCCATCAAAAGATGGTTAATCAACCTTATAATGAATATTAGAATGTTTACGTTTAAAAATGGATTCATTCGCATTTTTAATCCTCTAACATTTATTTTAAAAAGTAAAAATATTTGAAAAACATATATAATAATTTTGTAGTTAGTTCCCCTTATTACGACGGCTAGGTGTTAACTACCATTTAAAATAAAATTATTTTATTATTAGAGTGCAACGTAAGATTCCCAAAAAAGTCATTGTTGCGTATTGGGTACGCCATCGAGCATAGTGTTCCCTTTAAATTAATATTAATATTTTATTCACAAATATGGATAAATATGAAAATTTCATGTTCTTTATTTACCTGGGGTGTTACAGTCCCAACATATGGGTGCCACTTGGTTTCCTCTGATAATGCTTCTCGATAACTATTATCATTGAGAACCACCTAAATAAGTGACATGTTTATAACATCTTGGGTCATATATTGGAAGACACTATGAAGGCCACCATATAATTCTATATGAATAAACACTTTGGATAGGCTACTTGGGCGGTCAAAATTAGAGTATAAAAAAAGTTATATGAGAGGTATATGTTTCCTAAAATGAAGGCAAATATCGTGTAAGGGACCCACTTGGAATGTGGTCCCACTCTGCTGGACAACCGTGTACTCACAAATGAATGGCTCACATTCCATGTATCCATGCCCAACATTTAAGGGAAATACATGCATGTCTCAGCCACCATGAGATTACTTGTTTCCACCTTGTCATGTCCTTGTACTATGGATTGTGTCCATGTAACCATGTTTTGTATGTATCTGTGTTCACACAATGTACACACCAGTCACTAACATTTATTAACATGGTTTTTGGGGGTACCACAAGGCATGTGATATTTATCACACATGGAAAACCTAGTCGTTGCATCCCGAGGACTATATGATGTGTATTGTTTAGAATAAACGGTGTGTAGTAGGGAATTATGTAGAAATACAGATATCTTCAATGGATCCCAAATTAGTCATTCCAGCTACTAAT
The DNA here is from genome assembly GCA_963277665.1 of Viscum album. Lineage (NCBI taxonomy): Eukaryota > Viridiplantae > Streptophyta > Magnoliopsida > Santalales > Viscaceae > Viscum > Viscum album. The sequence goes on along the minus strand of OY728153.1, from coordinate 778,517,549 downwards.
TCTTCCTAAAACACCCCTAAAATTTAAGGAAATTTTCTTTTTTCATCAATTCTATCCATCTGTTTACTAGAAAATAGAATTCTATTGGTTGGTTCAAATCCCGCATGAGCCCCGCACTCCTCCCGCTGCCTCAGAGGATCGTAGAATCCATAGTTGAATCACATAATATATAATAATAATCTTTATTAGAACTATAAATTATAATTTTTTTCATCAAATGTGAATCATCTGCAAATTCTAGGATCTGGTCGGACTCGATCCAGCTCATCAATGTGGAACCGCAGTCTCTGTTGGCCAACGGTGAAGAACACAAAGGATGACGGGGGAAAAAAAGAAAAAAAACCCAATCATTTCCTAAGATTTCATGGAAAATATATATTGAATTGTATAACCATAGTTATAAACCAATCAAAATTGGGATTAATTGAATAATCAAATGTATATTGATACACACGACCATATAAATGATCATTTAAATCACAGATCAAAGAAGAGAATTTACCATGATAAAAAATTAATCTAAATAGGCAGAAACCATAAATTAATATTCATAACTATATATTGGATCATTCATTGGTGAGGAAAATTTCTCTCAATAGAGGATATGATTCGTATCATTCATTATGCATCGATTTTCCAGGATCCAGAAGCTTGTCATCATTAATCTAAATCATCAAATGATGAGTGTTGGATTCTTCATCTCAATGGTCCCAGGGTTATACAAAAAATTTCAAATATTATCCATAAGAACATATTTATGGGGGATTATACTTTAGGACATCTAATTAATTAATTAATTAATTGAATTCACCAACCAATGGCTGCTTTATCTGAATATCCTATACACAAAAAATTGAGATTGTACCTTGGGTAATCCTCACTTTCCGGATTCAACTTGGTTCTTAGATTTAAATTTTCATAATTTTTATAGGATATATCCCATTATTTTATAAAATCCATTCACATGTGGTATAAATTATATTTCATATTTTTATAGAATTAATTTTGGGAACACCTGTGCTTGAAATCAGGCTATGTTTCTTGGGCTTGGATCCCAAAATATTATTTGATATATTTCCAATTCATACATGAAAGAAACAATGTATCTACAATATCTACACAATTAAAAATAATTCTCAGTAGGTCACAATATCAGCAGATAATCCAAATTAGTCTTTATAGGTTCCTATTTTTCAATTTTTTAATGAAATGTTTATACCAACCCTGAGAAATACATATCTTCTATCTATTGTCATAAGCTATCATCTTATTTATGTTTTAATAGTATGTGATACATGGAATTAAAATGCATTATATGTCACCGTCAGTATAAATACACTTTAACCTATGAATTATTCATAATATAATAAAAAATTATTATTGTAATTGATATAATTAATTCTTTCCATCACAAGAGGCTACAAATTTAAATAAGTAACCTACATTCTCTTAAAATAATAAATGTTTTATAAAATAGCCTCACATGATGATATTTTCTATTTAATAAATAATTCTCTTATTTTAATCAATAACTAGTCATGTCATCAAGGATAGAATTCACCTATAGAGTGATATTTAAAGGTTAACATAATAGAAGTTGACATAATATTGCACCAACACCAGCTTAATACTTTTGTTATTTTTAATTCCTCAAATTGGATTATTAAACATAATTAAAATGATTACAACATCGATTTATTAGATACATCGGTGTTAAAATATATAAAATAAAGTTGTCATATAGAGAATAGATCCAACATGGGACCCTATGTGCCTTCCCCCATTCTACCAGCCATGGAGTACAATGTGCCACCCCCTCATGCCTCATATATATGCATTGATTATTAAGATCACCTCCCATGGACAATATAATCCACTTTCATTCAATTTTTAGAATCCATTTACTGTATAAAAAATGTTCATAAGGACCAACTCAACCAATGAACTCTATATAGTTCCCCTCTAGTCATCTAATCACATTTATTAGAAAACCAAATCACATCCATGCAGTTTCACATTGAGAATTAATCATGTCAAATATATAATTCTATACAATCGTCCTTTTTATTTATGATAAAGGGACATTTATCCTAGGTTATTCCACCATATCATTATATCATTTCTAGTACCTATTAGAAAGAAATTTTAGAAATTGTAATATTTGTATATATTCATATTGAATAATTTATTACACATTTCAAAAAAATTATTCTCTTCACGTGTATAAAAATGTAAATTTCATTAGAGGAATAAAATATTAAGCACGTGAAATAACATAGTAATGATATATTCCTAATTAATTTTTCTCTGTAATATCTCCCAATGCATATGTGTCATCACCATGTAGATATCCTGATTAATTTATTTCATAATGTTCTAAATATTTATATATTATGTTCAATATGTATCAACACAAATGTAATTATTAATATTTTATAATTATATATAAAAAAAACATATTTGATTGATATTATTGAAACTATATTTTATAAGTTAACATAAATTATATCAATAGAATCATATCAAAATATTTATTTAAAAAATATATCCATGAAAAGTGAATTTTATTTGATGTCCTATAAATCCTAGATAAATATATATATATATATGTCTGTATTTCATATTCCTATAATTATAACCTCAATCCCTATATTAGATTTATTTCATATAATTGTTAATATTTTATCTATGGTATGATTATAATAATTTTTGAAAATCATGTTATATTTATAATCTTGGATGAGGGTATGAATGATTTTATATAAAAGTCATTAATGATCACACAATACATCTTATATCAAAGAACCACAACATTCATTCTAATGGTTTTATGATATCCATTAAATTCCATAATATTCAATTGATACCTCTATTGAGATAGAATTTTAGAGCTATGGTTCATGTTAATTTTCTCTAAAATATGGTTATATATATATTAATATTAGAATACACTGATTTATTGTAATATCATGTTTATTAAAAACATTAATAACACTTGAAATTTCCATACTGTTAAATCAACACCAAAACAACATATAATTGATATTAACTATTACATACACAATGGATAAGTATATTTACCAATACTACACATTGTTAAAAAGGAAATTACATCACCACTATTTTGAACCTAGAATTACCATTTTCTTTCAAAACATCAAATTTTACGGCTTCCATCTATAATTTATATTATTTTAAAATATAATAAAAATAACTAATTATATAAAATTGAAAAAACATTCAAATTAGGAGTATATGATAATTTATTTATATATGGAAACCAAAATACATCCAAGGAAACAAACAAAATAAACCAAAATAAGAATAAAAAGAGAGAATGTTCTTTATGCAATGAATGAAACAAATTTTCATCCTTAAATATCTAATAAATATATACTATAAAAATTAATCCATGGTAGGTGATGTTGATTCAAAACTATCAAATATTGAAAATATTGTTATTTTTTATAGTTTTTTATTTTCATATATGGTAAAAAATAATTTTTTTTCAAGGCATTCAAATATATGATGGGGGTGATGAAAATTTTAAAATAATAGCTCATTGAAAGATAAATGTAATACAAATAAAAATAAATTGAGAAGAAAATATACCAAAATTATGTTATAATCATTGATGTGCTGATACATATTTAATTTAGTGTAATTAAATTGTGTGATATATAGAAAGAGTTTATATTTAAGAAAGTGTTATCTTTCATTAAAAGTATAAACTATGAGTATAACACCCCAGCTCTAGTACCTCAAATCTAGTTGTTATTTTACTATATATGGATTGAATAAATATATAATGATACATTACTCCTAATAAATTTTTTGTCTCATAAATATAGACATATAAATGATTACTATAATACATTTGAAACATATTATTCATCATTTGAATACATGAAAAAGTAATTATTTCTCATTTAAATTCTATCCATCATGCATAATAATAAACACTGTTTCATACGAAAATGGGATACAGTATAAAGTGGTGTGTTTAGATTCACAGTAATGGGTAGTGTTTGATAGAAGCTAACATATAATAGACATGGATTAAATAATATGAATGCAGTAAAAAAATTGTAGAATGGAATAAATGTAAATAATATACCCAAAATTAAAAATAATAATAAATAAACACAATAATATTAATAATTAATCTCACAATGATGGATGAATAGTTTCTAATAACATAATCTTATTTTTAATTCACTATAACCTGAAATTTTACATAAAAGTATAGTTATACACCAATTTCAAAATAATATGACATTTAAATTTTAATATAAAGAATAATTATCATTGGAATGATAATAATAATTTAATTATGATAACTTTCATGGTGTAGAGATATCAGTAAGAAATAAACCTTTATTATTGTTAATAATGTTCTTTTGATTCATCCAACCGAGTATTTCAATTCTAGGAAACTACACATAATATACATTAACAAAAAATTTAGATGTTTTAATGATATGATTATGTTTGTGTATTATAAAAGATAAGGAAGGTTGTATAATGTGAGGGAATGGTGATATATCTTTGATGATATATTAAGAAATTTATATCAAAAAATAATTATAAGGTATAACATCAAGAAGTAAAATAAATGGAAATATGTCAAAAGTAGATCAAAGGAACACTTACGTTAATAAAATAACATCTTGGAAAAATTATATAGTATGAACGAGGAAGTAATCTCACAATACATATATATGAAGTGGATTATATAGCCATATAATTATAAAAATTTATGAATGTGAAAAATAATTTTTACTGAAAAAATTAAAAAATAAATTTAATTGAAAAGGAATGTGGAATATTGGAAACCCTTACTTGCATGGTACATTCATGAAGTTCGATAAGATTTTCCTAGAACCATAAAAAAACCATGGATAGAATATTCTAATTAATAATGATAGGAATATAATTCAAAATAGATTTTTAGTGGATTTGAATGTGAGAATGGATAGAATTGAGCTCCTTATATAAGAAAAAATGGGGGATATTATCTTGTAAAATAAAGTTAGGTGAAGTGTAAAGATAGATTACCATAAGATTTAGGTGAGTTCATTAATTGAATATTTGGGTTACATGAGGGATCTTTTTTACTGCATAAATTTTTTATTTTTAAGTATCTCTATAAAAATAAAAAATTAAATCCACTATACATTACCCTATTTATCCTCATTAAACTTGTCTAAATATTTATCATGGAAATTATTCTTTTACAAAAATTTTAAAATCACTCATGTTACCAAATTTTAAATTTATCGTTATTCATATGTAATTTATGATATCTAAATAAATTTATTAATGTGAGAATCATAATTTTTAAATTAATTAATATATATATATATATTGTTTTGTTGAAAAATATATTTCATACATTAGGAAGTTTTTTTCTTATTTATGATGAATTACAAATTAAAAATTTATTAATGTAAATATATTTTTATATTAGATCCATAATTTGAATGATATAATTTAATATTTTTATATAAAATACCGAACACTTAAATAAACAATTCCTTGAAAATTAAATATATTAAAAAAATCCATAAAATAACCAAAAGATAATTTATCAATTTAAAATCTAAAAATAATGCATATTTTCTAAAACTCAAATTATATAATTTATATATATTATTCTTAAATATAAATTATTATAAAATATTTTCATCTAGAACTATATTAAAATGTTAATATAATGTGCATTGTGAAATAGTTTTTTGGATTTATTATTTAATAGCTATAGAAGAATCCAGGGATATACATTCCCCCTATTTAAATAATTTGATACTAAAAATTTGTGATATATTCTTGATTAGGAACAAATATTTGTGGTTAATAATTTCTTATCTAGGTTCCCTTGTTTCTTCCTTAAAAATGGGATTCCTATAGTGTAATTTCACAAGTCAAGTTATCCAATTATGCAATTCATACTCTATAGAATAAGGAATCTAGAAAATATCCTCATTATAAGGTAATTTAGGTTCAAGCACTATTTCCATGGGGGTTAGTACATGTATAGGGTTTGGAATGTAATTCCATAACATTGAGACATGGAAGAATGCATGCACTTTATAGAGGATGTGTGGAAAATCTAAATTATAATTCACGAAGTAAATTCTATATATAATTTAAAATGGCCCATTGTACCTAAGACAAAGATATAACTTCTTACTAAACCATATAAACCCCTTCCATGAATATTAATTTTTGAATAAATTATCATATACATGAAATTACACGTCCTTCCTCCTATTATCAGTATAGTTTGTTATCTATAATGAGCTAGGATGATATTCTCTAGATACCTTTCACTATCTCAATTGTCTCCATAATTAATTTTTGACCAACTCTCCTCGTATCTTCAAATTCATCCCATTCGGTTAGTGTATAACATCATTTCTTATAAAAGGCCTCATAATTTTTTATTTTCATACTCAAATGGATGCTATTTATATTTGTATGTACCACTATAGGAAATTGCATATCCCATATTCCTTGGAATTCAATTGAGCATGACCTCAGCATATTCAATAATGTTTTGATATTTCTCATTCACTGCGCATATATTTTGGGTGTGCAATGTAGTAATTAATTATATCAATTAATTCTTATCCTTTTAAATAATACTCCCAAATTTACCTGGGAAAGGAGGATCATAATTATATATAATTGATGCAGTTTTTCCCAAAATCCTTATATCATTATTTATATAGAGTCATTTAAGATGTTCAAGGGGATTATCCATATTTATTTCTAGGAGGTGTGCATACATGTTGAGTCATTCCACAATTTATTATAACACATAATTCATCTTATAATTCTTGGGATATCCAGTAATAAATCCAATTGTTATATTATCCCACTTCTATATTGGGATATAGAGGGGTTTCATCATACCATTTTGAGTTATCTCTCAACTTTTTCTTACTAGTACACCATGCATCATAATAAAATGTTATTAATGTCCCACATAAGGATTTCCCACGAGAGGTATGGCCATAAGTTTTTTTTCATCGTGGTGATACAGATATGATGGATAATTTTTTTATATGAGCTCCATCTAGAAATCCCCTCCTCAATTTAGTTGATGATTTTTCACATAGTCACTTTCTAAATTTAAAAACACTATATTTATTGGTAAAGTTTATCAATATCTCATATTCCATGGGATTATTCATATTTTTGAAACCCTTTTCCTATTTTGAGAATTTCTAATTTTTTTAAGCAATGATGTTTGGGAAATTACAAGGAAGATGAATGATGTTTCATCTAACATCCCAGGTAAATAAAGAATATGAAATTTTTCATATTTATTTATATTTTTAAATTAAATATTAATTATTTTTTAAAATGTAATGTTGTGATCGATGGAATACCTGATACACAATAATGGGTTTCTTTGTAAAATTATTTCTGCACACACTATTGAGTTATACCGAAAAATAATATAATAATATTATTAATTTAAATGGTACTAAATGCCTAGTCCTTGTTAGAGGGGGAATGAATATAACTAACTAAAATATTATTATATATATTTTTTAAATGTTTTTTTCATTTATCCAATAAATTTTAGAGGTTTAAAATATGAATGAATCCATTTTTATCATAAATAGTCTAATATTCTTTAAAAGGTTGATTTACAGCATTTTAATGATGAAACCATTATAAACAGAATTTTTTTCACTTTTATATGTTAAATTGGATGAAATAAAATTCTTCTTTAGAATAGGAAGATTAGAATTATCTTTGGGTAATTTTTTTTATTTTTCTAATAAAGTTCATTTTTTTAATGAATACTTAAAATACTGAATTTTATTTCCAAACAACCTTTTAATATAATTTATTTATATAGATATATTATCTTTTTAAATGGTTTTAGAGTGTAATTAAGTTATATTTTTACCATTTAATCCAATTATGGTAATTGGAAGTAATTTCACTTTGAATTTGGACATAAACATGTGGCAATCTTTTGGTAGTTAATATTTGTTAAAAAACACATTTTTTGTTTTGACATCGGGAATTAATTTTAAATTAATTAATGCAACCTCTATGTTTTTAATCTGTTAAAATAGAAATAATTTTTTTATTCATATTATAAAATATATCTTAGGATATATTTTTGGTATTTTTCTGAAAAACATCAATTAAGATGAATTGTGAAAAAACTGAGTAATAGTTAAAAAACCGACATTTTCATTTAAATGAATTTTTACCTTTTCTGTGAATTGACATTCAAAAATCAGACATAAATTGTTGTTATTTTTAAATAAAATTTGTTTCAATAAGATGAAAATAATTTGGGGTGAGTATTAACTTTTGACTTTTATTTACCGTGGTTAATGGTAGATAGCGCAATTCAAAGTAAAAATAATATTATAATAATATTAATTTACAATAACATGTGTAATAATACTATTGGTTGATACATGTCCGACCATGGTCCTTCTTGGGTTTATTTGGGGACCCCATGGATCCACTTTAAATTGATAATGACACTTTATATAAATTAATTTAAAGTAATGAAAAAATGGCATAAGCATATATCTTTTAGTTAATAAATTTTTACATGGTGTTTTATTAGTTATATATTTGAATATAAATATTAATTTGAATTATAAAAATATTTCCTAAAACAAATATTTTTTTAAAATTTTTAGACATTTAATAAATAAAATTATTAATGACACAATAATGATGCAGTGTTTACTTCATTAATAAATGATTTAAATATATAAGATTATAAAAATTAAAAAAATATCCAAAACATAACCAATTCTTATTGGATGACTTTTTTCTAAAAATAGTCATCTTATCTTAGTATTTAATGGGTTTTAGACTTTAGAAACAGAAAATCATTATATAAAAAAAATAATATATTCAAACTTTCTTAAAGAGCCCCTCCTCTCCCTTATAAAAAGTCCTCACCTCTAACCCATTACTCAAACCTATCAAGTCCCCTGTATTATCCAAACTTTGGACAAAAATGCTCTCAATATCTCTCTATTACACCTAAAATCCATTCCATGGTCACAATGCACTTCAGGACATCATTTTGGATCAAACCAAAGGGAGTTACATGATTTTAAGGTAACCTCTTCTCTTATGTTCTTTTATTTTATTTTTATTCTCCAACTTATTAACAATTTTTATTACTTTATTTCATAAAAACAATAGTATCCACAATATACAAGGTTGTTTTTATGTGATGTATTTTAACTACAATTACACACACCTCCATCTAATGGGTAATGAACATATTGTTTCTGTGGACGGCGAACTACTGTCTAACGAAACAATGATTGTTCAATATTCTCCTACCACCTCTTATAGTAGCCATCATGATGGAACTGTATTTATATGTGATACATATTATATTTTTATTTTCTCTTTACTTCTTTATTTTGTATTTATATCATACCTTTATAGTTTCAATAATGGTTAAGAACAATAGTTTCATTTGAGGAAGTGCAGACTACCGCCCCCTCAAAGTGATATAACTCGTTCATGCCAAACGTGGGACGTATAAAGTATGGAGTTAATGAAATTATATATTATATTATACTAGAATTATAATATAACTATGTATAATTAATTTTTAAATCCATTAAAATACTAAATATATATTAATGTAGCGTTCATGTGTAGGTACGACTTACCGTCTCCATGAACGATGCATTTTATTTCTTATCTCCAAATGTTATGTACTATTATAAATACACATATACTAGATATATATGATATATGTGATATTTAAATAATTAATGTGATTCTGGAGATAATATAATTTTGACCACATGGAAAATTTATAATTATAAGAAGTTCATTTTTGACTCAAGTTCCGAACATCGACAAAATGTCCGATATGAACTCTAATAATTAACTAATTACTATAGAAACATAATAAGTGATATTAAAGAATAATATAACCTGAAAAAATTTATTAAGACAGTATAAATTGACTTAAGCTTATTATTCAGGATGAACAAGGAAAATTCAAGACCAGCCGGACTTGAGGTCAGGGGTTTCTTATCTCACTTTTAATTCTGTGAGATTTACATTTTTTGCCACTTATTTACTGCATGTGGTGTATTTTGTACATACATTTGATATATATTATCATGATTATATTTATATTCATTGTATTTTGTGATTAATTTTGTGTTTATTAACTGTTTTCCACACAACTCGATTGATTATGACATGGTAATGTGTTTTAATCTCCATTTTTATTTTTGTTAGATTCATGCTATATTTCCACTATTTCCTTTTGTGTGGTGTATTTAAATCCCATGATTGTATTAATTGTGTAATATAACATAATTTATGGGAAATTAAATCTTCATTTTGTGATCCTTCTTCCATGTGGTGTATGTTTCATATGTTACCAAATCGATAAGGGAACATTTCACCCTCCTCTTTTTAAAAGACTTCTTTTTGTTACGTATTTTAATTTACATATTATAATGTTGGGATACATTCTTCTATATCCTTAATCCTGTAAATTTTATGTTCTTGGAATGAGATACAATTTTTCCTCTCATGAAATTATTTTCTGAATTTTAATGTGACACCGTTAGGCTGTCGAATTTCTGTAAGGGTACTTCTTAACCCAATTTCAATTCTTCGGGTTAAACTTATACATATTGATTATGCCATTATATAAAAATGTGTGAATGACCTATTGTTGTTTCACACTTAAAATCCACATATATTGAGTGTATTAATATTATTCAGACATAATAATATAATCGATTTATCATTAATCTAAGGATACCATCTTTGTAAGGGAATTCGTCCCAATCTCATTTCATTGGGGCATACATTTATTTATACATGAATTTTTTATACGATATATAATAAACACTTTCGACATTAAATTTCATTCAATGGGAATCATTTCTCTACGAAGCATTTTATTAAATGAAAAAATGATTATTTTTTACGTTTTCAGCAACAATGACCACTCCGCCTCCATAATAGTTTGTTGGATTACTCTATAAGCCGTACTATTTTTAAAATGAAAAAGAAACCCATAATTTTGTTTTTTGGGTGATTGGGAATTTAAAATATTTTTTGAGATCTATTTATTATTTCAATATCTTGAAATTATTTACTTTTATTTTAAATGAAATGTTATTAGTGAAATATTTATATTTTCAAAATTTTGGGTGTTATGATTTAATAATGGAACTTGAACATTTGACCGGTGATTACCTGATAAATTAAATGACAGGTGGTGCCTTAATAAACCAAGACAGGTAGTTACATTATAACATCCAATGAATTTGGTATGGAAGTCAGACGAATGGATATTCCATTTAGTGATATGTGTGAAAGTCGACCGTATGGTTATTCCATTTATGTATGTTTAGGTCCCTAGTTACCTATATATGTTATTTGTGCATTCTATGTGGTTTATGGTAATATTTTGGTTACAAAAGTCTAAGAAGAGATCTTTTATTCAGGGAAGAGTATTTATTATTACATAAAGGTGAAAAGTATTACTTATGATAAAATATTCATGGTTTACCTGTTTTTTAAAAAAAATATTAGTTTCCCTTCATTATGTATCCCTTATTGAGGTTTTTTCCCATCCCATGTTTTTGAAATGTTTTTCACAGGACATAAAATTGAATAGGGTCATGGATGGGATAAAATAAAAGTCATGTTGTCTAAAACATGGTACTATACATGTTTCTTTTTAAGTGTTTTTATTTTATGAAAAATGGATACTAAGTAGTAGTGTCTTATTGTAATTTTCAAGTTGATATTTAATAGTTATGACCTAATTCTATAAAACTCTAAACCCAAAAGATCCTCGATGTGAATTCATGATTTAAATCATGATTATATAATGTTTTACAGTTGGGGCCTTATATTTCATATTCCTTAATAATTTCTATAGACAACTTTATTTAAACTGTTAATATATCCAATTTACAGTCTTCAAAATGTAAAATACACCAATATTGTTTTTTCACAATTCATATGTTACATTATTTCCTTCTGATGATGGTAGTGTCTTGCATGGTCATAACATTTTAGAAATAATGACCATCCTTTTTTCTCATCTGAAACTATTTCAATGTGAATATATATATATATATATATATATATATGAAAATTTTTCAATCGGTATATTTGTATAATATTTCACTATAAAGATAGCTTGTTCTCATTGTCAATAAAAAAATTATGTTTACCATCTCAAGATCTTAAGATGGATTGTATTTCTTATGGGTTTCCAATTTAATTGATTTATAAGAGACATGTATATAATTTATTATAAGGAAACACCGTAGTCAATTCAATAATTCGTCATTGTATATAACATAATTTTTCTTTATCAATTAAAAGGTTAATAATATTGAATTGATAAATCTCATTTTTTGTTCCTCAAATGTTTCATCGCATTCCATTGAACAAGTGAATTTGGACATTTTACATGTCAACATGGATAATGATTATCTAGTCGAGAAAAATATTTAACAGGCCCTTGATATTAACTATCAAGAAGTAGAAAAATATGATTTTCAGTTATAATAATTTTAGTAGACCATTATTTAACAACCATTTCCTATTCATGGTCATATATTTTTCTATATTTAGAGAAAATTTATCATGGAAAACGAATATTCTATAGCAAGAACATCCCAATTATTAAATTTAAAATATTTCTCATTCTTCCATAGAGTGTCATGTATTATTTTTAAATGTTATTTATACTATTTAAAACGCTTAGAATTTATCAAGATAAAATTAATGAATACAATTACAAATTTATCAATATAATCCTTAAATATTCTATTCATTAACTCCATGGGAACCATGGGTGAATTATTTAACCAAAATGTAATTATTATGAACTCATACTTTCAACACCATGTGAATAAATCCATAATTTTTATTCCATATTCGTGAATTTAAAATTTTTACAACTGGAATAGAGATAAATATTTATGGTGTGTTAATATATTTATAGTTTTTCATGTAGATCACTAATGTGATTTGATGAATACTTTTCATTATATAAATTTAATTAAATTATCTATAATCAATGAATATCCTCATAGATCAATTATTCTTTTTCAAAAATAAGATTGGTGATCACCAAGGATAAACACTAAGGCATATGAATCCCTTATCGCACAAATATTGTACATGTTTCACTAATTCCCATCATTCTATTGGATCCATTCTATAAGAAATATTAGATATTGGTTTTGAATTAGTGATAAGATCAAAAGTGATTTAACTGTCATGATCATGTGATGATCCAACTAATTACATGGAGAACAAAATAATATAATTTCAAAGAATAAAATTATCTATTATTATACAAAAAACTTTTTCATTCATTGATCTATCTTCTCCACAAAATTCATTTATATGGGACACATGAGGTGGTTACATAAATGGATCATTATATGAAGTCTCTCTTTAAAAAATATGGGATTGTATCCATGAAAAAAATACTAAAATATATCTCTAAGAATAAGAAATTATTCTATTATATATTTAAAGAGACTATATCCTTAATATTATATCAAATTAATCCCTCAATATAATAACTATTTTTCAAATAATAACATCTATTTATTTTAATTGAGATCAACTAATATACTTTAATTTCTATAATATGAACACTTTGAGTTTTAACTAGATATTATTTCCATTATAAACAAGTGAATGATTCAATATTCATTGAAAACATGATGAATATAAATGAGTCCATAGATAAAGAAAAAATATATGTTAGATAGTTTTTTTTTCTGATCAAATTACTTACTATGGAATTATTTGGTACTATGAATTTTTTGTGATTGTATAGAATGATACATTCTACATTGGAATCTCTGGAGGTAAATTACCTTAATACTATGAGAAATTAATTGAATATTTACAAATACCTTTGAAATTAAAGCATAGAGCATTTGTGGCATCTTACTTTTCTTTCACTCATGAGATTAATGAGCATTATCATGACATTGGTAAAAATAACTCCCATTTCCTTCAATAAAAGCTCTAGGAATTTCTCTTCATAGTTTTTTCATGATTTTAATTGTACTTTTCCTTATACCCATTAATAAATTCCATTCAACAAGGAACTAATCTAATTTTTATTCTCTTCCTTCTGTTTAAAAATAAATTAGTAAAACAATTCCTTCTCTGTCTTGATGGAACATTTCAAAATCACATCATAATAAGATAATTATTGAGAAACTAATTACACTATATGAATAGGATTTACTCAATAAAATATGATATCAATCATTATTTTTGGTTTCAGTATATAATACATAGAATGCCTTTTTAATCCTATAATGTGAGCCTCATATTCAACTACAGCTTCCACATACTTCTATAATAAATAATGAAATTTATGTTATATGCCCACACATTTTTCATGAGATAAATATTTATCTATTAAGGATACTTTAAATAGATTTTATTCCATTCCTCTAATCCCATCATCCTTTATGGAGTTTTGAGTCAAATATCACCATTCCTCACCATAACCCTTTTGTTGGTGAGAATTATAGATATCCTTTTACCTTTCAGAATACCCCAAATAATGAATTTTATTTACTAAAACTATGATCCATTAATCAATAACTAATGGTTAAAATCGAGAGGGAAATTAATACACAAATTAAAAATGTTCACATGTATAATCCTTCAATTTGGTCTTATTTATAAAAAATGACTTATGGATAATTAATAATTTGAATTATAAATAATAGTATTTATATAATATGAAATTATTAGTAGTTAATATAATGTCATCTATAAATACTTATAGATCATCCTATGTATTTTTTTCTAGTGTGATGTTGTTAACTATGTTATTCCAAATATTGTTTTTTAAGAGTTCAATTAATGTTGTTCTGATACCAATTATGACTAACCAAATTGGATACCCCAAACTTTGAATTTTTTAGGAATATTTGTATTCAACATATCAATCACAATACATATGATCTAATAATATAGTGGTCCTAGAAAATTAGATACATAAATAAACATTACATAAATATGAAAACATTTGATTCATTCATTGAATGCATGAATACTACATTTTTTTTGAAATTTCGTTTATAAAAATATTAATCTTCATGGTTTCCTTGGGAATCAAAAACTATATAAATGAGTTTTCTTAGATAATGAATATTGTATGGGAGATACCATATCATAATGATGTAATTAAAAATATAGAATTATTTAACAATTTTTATAATGATATTATTAATCATAATATATCCAAGACTAACATAATGATAAATAAACACATAGTTATCAATAACTAAAATCATAGTTATGGGATACATAATGTTGGATATATTAACCTTAATATCATTAAATCATTATAAGAAATCATACATAAACAGGAAAGGAACACACCCAATTACACAAGCTGGTTTTTCTTATTTGTCATATTGATTCATCAAGGAGATATATAATCTCTGCCCCCACCCATCACTAATTATGTTCAATGTTAAATAAAATAAAGGAATTAATAAATTATAAATAATATAATTTTCAGTATGGAAACTTGTACATTAATCATGGGGAAGAATTCATTAGTTTTCTTCATAAGAATAGGGATATATGAGATTTCAATAATTCTCCATCAAATGGAACAATATGGTAATCTAGCTCAATACTCCACAATCAGCATAGGAATAATTCAATATTAAAAATGTAAAAAAATCGGTTATCAATGGATTGGTAACATGGAATTAGTTTTGAGTACCTACATTGATTATGGATATAAATATTAAATAATTCTTCCCTAGGTTTCATAATTATTATGTCAGTTATTCAATTCATACCACAAGGGGTGTGAAATAAATTGTCTAGTTTGTCGCACTGTGTTTTGGAAATGGGAGAAGGTCGATTCTATACAAATTGTTTTTGAGTTGTTAACCCTAGTTAAATATATATAAATCATTTATCCAAATGTTTTGATTTAAAATATGAAAAAAAATATTGGAGATAATTTTGTAAATTATCTTCTTAATTATTGAGAAGATCACCTTATAACCTTACAAACTCATTAAAGATACTATGTAGAGGTAAAATGATGGGTAATTTTTTCTAAATAGTTTTCTAGCGGTGAGGAGTAATGCCTCGACCTATGTTACCAAAAATCGGTGCATTGATACATAACATTGGCATGATACAAGGAGTCATTTCTAGAAAGAACAATTAGTTTAGTAGCCTTGGAAGCACTAGATACATATATTAGTTTTACATTACATTATGTAATAAAAAACATCATTGTGTCCTCATTGAAAACTCTTATATCACTTATCCTATTCTTGTAGGTTAATCGTAATATATTTCTTTACATCCTCGGAAAAATAAAACACAATAAAGGGGTGAGCTCAAATTCTTAGTAAGGATAACAATATAGAGAAAACTATTATAAATAAGAATAAACATTAAAGTCAATGTATAAGACTAAAACACAAGCCTTTAAAACTTAAAATGTAGTATAATATGGAAGAGATAATTAAAATAATGTCTTTTACTTATTCACATGGATATTCTGCTCATCGAATAATCACATGTAATATCAATATCCAATTTCATAATGATAGAATGCATAATTCCAGACTTCATAACCACATAGTCAAGACCTTGTGGAAAGACTACAAATAAAATTTTGTCAAGGCCTTATTTCAAGACACTACTTTATCTCATGAGACATAACGATGCATAGAGGAGTAATAGTGGGATACACCCATCACATACTAAGTCCAATGAATTCTTCATATGAAAAGGTTTAAATATAACATAAACATTCATATTAAAACTAGCATATGAAATTTCAATACTTTATCCATAAAACATGAGTGGTATACAAATAACACATCCACAATCGAAAATATCACAAAACAATCAATATAGTATGACAGATTTGTATAATTATAAATAAACCTCGATCAAGAATAATATCCTATAAAGGATTCTGACATAGTTGAAAATGATCAGTTAAAATCAATGAGATAAATATCACTTTTTCATGAAAACATTTAAACATCTTACTATTTATCAAGAACCTGGTTAAAATAGATCTTATAATAAAACATTCCCACAACCCTTAGAATCTTTTAGAAGGAATGTCAATTTTGAATCATAAATGTCACTATAAATAAAACCATAAAACTATTTTTAAAACATGGACATTAATGAGAAATATTTAAAATAATAGAGTTTTAAAATATTTTAAAGGATATTTTAGATAGAGTTCCTACAGAAATGAGAGATGCATGAATAAAAATAATTGAGGTAATAAAAACATTATAATATCATGAGAATAAAGGGATTCATGATATAATATGTCAAAGTACATTATATACACTATATAAAAGTGAATTAGTGCATAACTACAACGAAGTCTCAATGGAATGTATGTTGAGATGAATTCCTTTATAAAGACTATATCCTTAGGTTGAGGATAAATCAATGACATAATTATGTGTGAAAAATATTAATACACTCAATATTATTGGATATTTAGTGTAAATCAATTAGAGTACATTCATACATTTCATGTAAAAACAACACCAAAGACTTGGATGTTTAACTCATTGAATTGAAATTGAGTTAAAATTACTCATATCAAGTTTATATCAATGACATGAGAAATTATCAATAGAGTTATAAAGCATTTAATAATTATATCCACACAATGTAGAGTGTAAATTACTACATATGTAAATAAATAGTGATTTCCCACGTAAACATGGAGTAATGTAATCATTGAAGTTTGTGTAAAACTGAAGGAGTGGAAATTGAAATTTTAAATTCCCTTACTGATTTGGTAACTTATGAAATATACACCCCATGAACGAAGGATCCTCCAATGATGATGTAAATACCAATAAATTAAATTATATTATGCAAACAATACAATCATGGGCCATACATACACAACACAAAAGGTAATAGTGGTAAATATAGCTTGAATCTCACGAGAATAAAAGTGACATGAAAACCCCTTACCCTGCATGTTTCCTTAGTATAGGGTAGATTAAACTAATGTATAATGGTAAAATATATTTTATTAAATTATGCATGAACAGAATACATAAATATGTTATCATATATGATCTTCTAATATTTCCTTGCTAATGATATTTCAGTTGTATCATTGTTTTGGTTATTAACTGATTAGTTTTACTTTATATATTTTGTTACGTAAGTCATGTTTTTTATGTATAGGCTGTATTTTATTCATATATAGAATGATATTAAATACATAAAAAAAATTAATCATAAAAAGAATATTATTCTTGAATGATTATGATGGAGAATGAATCTCATCGCGTTCGTGGAGACGGTAAGCCATACGTATGCATGAGAGACAATATCATTATATTGATGGTGAAATAGTACATAGATGGATGGTACTTTATATATAAATAATCATTAACATGTTATATTTATTATTTAAATCTATTATACACATTATTATACCCATCCAAATAATGAAGTGTTTGAATAACAAACTACACCATGACGTTGAGATGGTTTGCCATAAGTACGCACGTATGGTGACTTTGTCATTTATACGATGGATAGAATAAAGAATATGTTTATAACATATTTATAATAATATCATAGAATTTATAAGGTATTGGATTTATTATTTTGGTATGGAAACAAAAAAGAAAGTGGAAGTGGAAGAAGAAAAGAACTTGACAGAGGGTGGTGAAATTATTACCTCTTCATTGGGTGTTTCATTTTGAGATGATCAAAAGGGATCCTTTGGTTGGATTTATGATCAATTTATGGACTATAGTTATATTTGAGGGATGTTTTTAGGATATTGGGATAGGGGTTGGCAGAGCCAAATGGATTTGGATGTGTGATTTTGAGAGAATGGGATGTTCGCTTTTATATGAGTGTTGATGGGCACTTTAGGAAAAGCATGAAATATTGTTTTATAATAAAATAATTTTCAGTTTCCAATGGCTCCAAAATAATTTATATTGAGGATAATGTGGTTTTGGGTTGAAAATCACTCAACCAATAGGTTTTAGATTGGTTTAGGTCACTATATTAACCTTATCTTTTATATTTAACTCTTAGTTAAATTGTTTGACATTTAAAATGTCTCTTTTTATTTATATATTATATGGTTAATAAACATACTATAATAGTCCAAGAGAAACCCAAGTGGTTAATTATTAATATATATAACCCTATCTATGTCATTTGGGAAATCCATAGATTTTTTGGAATATTTTATCAATGAATAATATAGTATTTTTCTAAACTCAATTATGTCAATTATGAGACTATTTAGTATTTGATTTTTTTTCAAAAGACAAAAAAACTTTATAACATCCAAAAAAATTTATTTAATCAACACTAACATGTAATATTAACCTATAAAATTAGTGGAATTAATCAAAAGTCTCAATTTACATTTATTTAGATATTTATTATATCAAATATTTTAAAATATCATTAATAAGGTAATTACTGTGTCATCATTGTATCATTAATAAATTAAATTAAATAATGTATAAATTTTATAAATAAAATACCATTTTATATTAAATAGTTTGATCATTCTAATTAATTTTTTTAGTATAATTTATCTTATGTGTATCCCTATATTAAAATTGGGTTAGTTATGAAACATTGTATTAAACTCTTTTTACTCTTCATTAAATAAAATAATAATAATTTTCCTAATATAATCAAAGTGAAAAAAGGATCATATTGTAATCCTAAGGTTTTTTTGGTCGAATTACACTTATCCAATAGAGTTAAGATATTTTTAGGGTAATTATAATATCATTTTTACCCTTACTTACCCTATTTATTTTTAATCGTGGTAAATAAAAGTCTAAATTTAAAATTCACTAAAAAATTATTTTCATCTTATTAACCCAAATTTTAATTACTTATTTTATCCATGTCTCTCAGAATTTTGGAATTCAAATCAACGAATCGGTAAAATTAAGTTTTATGCAAATTTTCAAATGCTTTTTAAAGGTGGCTAAAAGACAGTAAAAAGTTCAATAAAATTTTATATATCTAAAATTATTATAAAATGACTTCATTGAATTACATTGAAAATATAAAGATATTATGTATCTATTTTTAATTAAAATATATTTAAATAAAATAAATATTTATTTAAATAAAAAGTTGGTTTTTAAAAATAACGTAGTGTTTTTCACTATTAATAAAAAATTTGAATGTTTTCAAAAAAATACCAAAAACTAAACTAAAGCTAATTTTGATATTCCAAATTCAAAAATGAATTCTATTTTACAAAATTAAAAACATATAAGATGAATTAATTAATTTAAAATTAATTCCCGTTGTTAGAACCAAAAAGCGGGTTTTTTAAAAACTGAAAACAATCAAACGATTGACATGTGTTTATGTAAAATTTAAATATGAAATTACTTATAATGACCTACATAGTATTAAATGATAAAAATATAATCTAATTATACTTTCAAACCCTTCAATTGCACAATTTTACATTATAAATTATTTCGATTAAAAATGTTGTTTTCAATAAACATTTAGTATTTGTTAGTATTCATCAAAATATGGATTTTATCAAAAAAGTAACAAAAAGTTATCCAATATATATTTTTATGTCCTGATTATAAAGAAGAATTTAATTTCATTAAATTAAATATATAAAAGTGTCCAATATTGATCTTAAAAAGGGGTTTCCATTAAAATGTGGTAAAATTGAATTTTTTTAAAAATACATCTGTTATATGAAAAAATGAATTACATCTTATATTATGTATAAGAAACACATAATATGGATTCTAAAATTATATGGAGTATATAAAATTTAAAATTCAGTTAATACTATTCATAACTGCTTTTTGAACAACTAGTTTGGAAAGTTGTGGTGCACTCAAACTTGGTGTTGCGTGTAGCGCAACCAATTGAATTACATTAAAGAAAATAGCATTCTATGAAATATTGGTGTGTTATATTCTTCCACCCATTTGGAAATTGAATCCTCTCTATTTTAAAATTGGGCTTGAGAACTTCATTGAAAGTCCCACATCTAAAAAAGAGTCAAAAAAACTATCACATTAAATGAAATAAATAGAATTAAAAAGGTCACCTGAGATAACCTATACTAGGATTCCATGTAGGAATACATGGATATGTAAGATAAACTAAGTTAAAAGTTCTGACAGATAGTGATTGCAAACATGATCAGGAGAAACATAACAATAATAAAAACCACAAACTTCTGATTAGATAAACAGTCATTAGTTTCCTTGTAGGAAAAGTAAATGGACAACCTTTTTTGTTTTAAGTTAAATTTCATAAACTTGAGGAATTTATTTATGATATTGACTATGAAAATAAAGATATATACTTACTTTTTAACTATAGTTTTATCCTTTAATAAATTTATACCACTAACTCAACTTTTTTTTCAATCAATGTGTATTCAAGATGACTTCTTCACACCTGAAGCTGTAGAATAAACTTCTATAGAATCACATAATCCACAAAGAATAAAATATATATTTTCCTTATCTTTAGAGATTAACCAAAACCAAAGTGGCCAGTACAAGATAAGATGATCCCAAAAATGGATATTCTTTTAGAGAAAGAAATATTAATATTAATTTGCAATGTTAAACCAACAATACCTAAAGTTTACTAAATAACCTTAATTATATTATTGTCTATAAAATCCTTCAATATAATCCAATCTAATATAGAAACAAAAAACATAGAAGAATTTGATTACGCAGTCTTCCATATTAAATTGTATCTCTAGATAACATCGACTACTCTTAAAGTCACATAATTAAACGTAATTAACCTAATCACATATTATCTATGATAGGTCAATCATTTATATAAATAACACAAATCTCTATATATCTACAATAAAAACATAGACAAAAATCCACCATTAATACTCAAATTAATTCCCATAGTATTCTATTTTCCTTATGAATATAGTGTTCCCAATAGAGCGAACAACATCAAAAATTACATTTATCACTTAATCACCAATTCATTTTCCTATACAAAGTATATCCATTTGATAAAACATTATATCCCAAATAAACTTATTGTTGATCAATGAAATCATTTAACTAAAAAAATTTAGTCACACAAACCAGGGACTTCACATAGTCTAGTGATAGGCGGTAAATTTCAATCACACTCTGGTTGTGGGTTAGATTCTTATAGATTTGTCTGATGCGATGGGTTGTCACATGTTCTGAGTATTTTCCATTTTTCAAAAAAATTATTTTATAAAATTACTTAAAAGAGATAAAGTCTAAAAAATAACCATAATATAATTTCACCACAAATGTTATCTCATACCTCATATTTTCATCCAAAAATTTAATAACATATAATTGCCTCAAATTTAAGGATCATATAAACCCAAATGGTTTTTTATAACTATATCAACAATTGAAGAGATAATTCTTCCTAAAATAGCATATTCACATAACAAATTGTAGTGTTAGACAGACAAGAGAAAATTCTTCCAATGTACTCCCATAAAAAAATAGCACAAATACTTTTAAAAATTTCACCGACCAATTATTTCAACAAAGGAACTTACATGAAAAAGAGGCTATCTTATAGAATAGGGAATTCACTCGGGTAATTCCTAGGTTCCCTATATTTACAGGAAATGAATGTAAATGGATTCTTGGGGCCATTTTTATTTTCTTCCATAGTACTCTTCATTTTTCCTCTGCAATAATTTACTTTATTTCCTTTTTTACCACAGAAAAATAATTCCTTTATTTTATTGATACACTTTCTTTTCTGTCTCCTTCCACACTTGCTGGATGATGGAAATTGAGATTTCATTTTTCCATGGCCTCCACTGTGGGAGCTCTTATCATTCACCGCCTTCCTCTTCTTTGTTGAGTCCGGGAGTTGGTTAATATATATGATGTTGTTCATATTTTTTGTAAATTTATTCGATATAAACACGATATATTTTACACCTATAAACATTCCATTTCGTTGCTCATTTCCACCACCAATCCCACTTTATACATCATGTTCAATGGTACTATGATTATCTATGGAATGCAGCCATTGAATAACACCAAAAAGTTGAGTGTGAGTCATAAAATCATTTAGAGAACATCATAAAACCTTATTTTCAATCTAATCCACATTAGGATTAACCAATTTTATTTATTCTCATCTTAAATTAAAATCCTTTAAATAATTTTGTAATGAAAATTTGAATTATTCTAAGCATATACCCCGTGAGTGTCGTAACCAAGAGTGCAGTAAGGCTCGTTTTCATGTTTCCAAGATACCCCGGGTAAAGCACACAACTCCAATCCTTTGAAGATAGATTTTAAAAAATCTATGATTAGAATCACTACATTAAGAGAGAAAAAGAGGTCTTTGCTTTGATTTAATAATAAAAATGAGGTTTCGGCCCCAACCTTTTTATAAAAAATAAAAAATAAAAAATAAAAAACATTGTGTCCCCTCTGAACACTCTTATATCCCATAGCATATTTCTATAGGTTAATAGTAATATAATTCTTTGCATCCTGTGAAAAATAAAACATAAAAAAAGGGTGAGCTCAGATTCTCAGTAAGGATAAAAATATAGCAGAAACTATCATAAATAAGAATGAACATTTAAGGAAATGTATAAGACTAGAACACAAGACATTTTAACTTAAATCACAGAATAATATGGAAAGGATAAATCAAATAATTTCATTTACTTATTCACATGGATATTTTAATAGTTGAATAATCACATGTAATATCAATAGAAAACTTTATATTGATAGAATGCACAATTCCAGACTTCATAACTAAATTTTTAAGGCCTTATGAAAAGACTAGAAATAAGATTTTATCAAGGCCTTGTGCCAGCACAATAATTTGTCTCATGAGACCTACCGATGCATCGAGGAGCTATATCAGGATCTACCTATCACGTCCTAATTCCAATGCATTCCTTATATGAAAATGTTTAAACATAACATACATATTCATATTAAAACTATCATAGTAAATGTCAATACAATATATATACACCATAAATGGTATAAAAATAACACACCCATAGTCAAACATATCACAAAACATTTAATACAATATGAGATATTTGTATCATAATAAATCAACCTCGATCAAGAATAATATCCTATAAAGGATGTTTACATAGTTGAAAATGACCAGTAAAAGTCTTTGAGAGAAATATCCCTTTTCCATGAAAACATATAAAAGTCTCACTATTTATCAAGAAGCAGTTTAAAATAGATTTTTGAATAAAAGTGTCACATACCGATTTAAAACATTTAAAAGGAATTTCTATTTTAAAACATTAATGTCTGTATAAATAATACCTTAATACCATTTTTAAAACATGGACATTAATGAGAATAATTTATAAGAATAAATATTTAAAACATTTAAAATGATATTTTAGTTATAGTTCCTAACAAAATGAGAGATTCTTGAATACAAATAATTATGGCAACCAAATCAATATAATATCTGAGAATATAGGGATTCATTATATTCTATGTCAAAGTACAATATATACACAAAAAAAAAGTGAATTTGGCGCATAACAACAAAGCAGTCTCAATGGAATGTAAGTTGAGATGAATTCCTTTATAAAGACCATATCCTTAGGTTAAGGATAAATAAATGACATAATTATGTGTTAAAAAAATAAGTACACTTATTATTATTGGATATACAGTGTAAATCAATGATAGGAAATTCACACATATTCTTGTAAAAACAACACAAATGGCTTGGATGTTCACCACAATGAATAGAAATTGAGTTAAAATTACTATATTCAAGTTTATATTGATGACATGAGAATTTATCAATGGAGTGATAATGTTTATCAAAATATATCCACAAAAAGGAGAGTGTAAATTACTACATAAGTAAATTAATAGTGATTTCACACCTAATCATAGAGTAAACCAATCAATGAAGTTTGCGTAAAACCGAATGAGTGGAAATTGAAAATTAAAAATTTCTTACCGATTTGGTAACATATGAAACAAATAGGCCATGAAAGAAGGATCATCCAATGATGATGTAAGTAAACATAAATTAATTTATATTACACAAAAAATACAATCATGGGAAGTACATACACCCCACAAAATGTAATAGTGTCAAATATTGCATGAATCTCATGAGAATAAAAGTGAGATGAAAACCCCTTACCCTGTACTTTTACTTAGTATAGGGTTAGTTAACCTCATGTATAATGGTAAAATAATTTTTATTAAATAATACATGAACCAAATACATAAATTTGATATCATATTTGATCTTCTAATATTCCTTTGAACATGACATTGCAGTTGTATCATTGTTTTGGATGTTAACTGATTCATTTTCCTTTATATGTTTTGTTAAGTAAGTCATGTTTTTTATGTATGGGCAGTATTCGATTTATATCTATAATGATATTAAGCTCTTAAAATTATTTTTAATCATAAAATTAACATTATTTTTGAATAATTGCGATGGGGAATTAATCTCATCTCGTTCGTGGAGACGGTATGTCGTACCTACGCATGAGCGACAATATTATTATAATAGTGGTAAAATATTATGTAATTAGATGTTATATCATATATATAGAATAATTAAAATGTTATATTTATTATTTAAATTATTTATACTCATTTTTATACCCATACAAATAATGAAGAGTTTGAATAACAAACTACATCATGACTTGGAGACGGTAGGCCGTACGTATGCACGTATGGTGACTTAGTCATTTATCGGATCGATAGAATAACGAATATAATTGTACCATATTTATAATAAAATAAAAGTATCTAAAAGGTATTGTAATTATTATACTGTTATGGAAAAAAAATAAATAGGAATTGGAAGTGGAAAGGGACGTGAAAGATGGTGGTGAAATTGTTACATCTTCTTTGGGTGTTTTCTTCTGAGTTGATCAAAATTTCTCCATAGGTTGGATTTATAATCAAATTATGGACTCTATGTTGATTTGAAGAATGTTGTGAGGATAATTTTTGTGGTTTTTTCCCATCTAAATGGCTATGGAGTTTTGATTTTGAGAGAAGGGAGAGTTCCCTTTTATAAGAGGGGTAATGGGAACTTTAGGAAAAGATTGAAAATATTATATTGTAATAAAATTATTTTTTGTTTATAATGGATCAAAAATAATTTATTTAGAGGATAAGGTTGGTTTGGGTCGAAAACCTCTTAACCAATAAGTTTTAGATATGTTTAGGTCACCATATTAACTTTATATTTTAGATTTAACTCTTAGTTAAATAGTTGTACATTTTCCATATCTCTTTCTAGTTTTATATTATATGGTTAATAGACATACTATAATAAGTCTAGAGAACCCCAAATGGTTCATTATTAATATATACAACCTTATATATGTTTTTTTTCTGATCCATATATTTTTAGGAATATTATATCAATTAATAATATAGTATTTTTTTTAAACTGAATTATGTCAATATTGACACATTAATATTTTATTTTTCTGAAATCCATAAAAATTTTATCACATCGAATGAAATTTATTTAATAAACCATAAAAAGTCATATTAACCTATAATATTAGTGTAATTCATCATAAGTGTCGATTTACATTTATTTTGATATTTATAATATCAATTATTTTAATATTTTATTTATATGGTAATTACTAAATCATCATTGTATCATAAATAAATTAAATTATTTAATGTATAAAAATCATTAATAAATCACCATTATATAGGAAATAATTTTATATCTCTGAGGAATATTTATAGTCAAATTTATCTTGTTTTTAACCATATATAAATAATGGTATAGTAATTATACTTTGAATTTAACACTTTTAACTCTTCTTTAAATAAAATAATAAAAAAATTTCCTAATCTAATCTATGTTGACCAAAGAGGATACTATTTTTTTCCTAGGGTATTTTTTGGTCTAATTAAACATATCCAATAAAATTAGTACATGTGTTATGGTTATTATAATATCATTTTTACCCTTAATTACAATATTTACTTTTATCCGTGGTAAATAAAAGTCAAAAGATACTATTCACCAAATATTATTTTTATCTTATTGAACCACATTTTACATACTGATGTTAACCTTGTATCTTGAATTTTTGAAATTCGACTCATAGAAATAGTGAAATTATGTTTTATTTAAATTTTCAAATGCTCATAAAAGGTGGGTAAAAGACAGTAAAAGGATCAATAACATTTTATATATCTAACCTTATTATAAAATGACTCCAATTAATTAAATTGTACATTTATAGTTTTTATGTATCTATTTTTAAATAAAATAAAAATAAATAAAATAAATAATTATTTAATAAAAATCATTTTTAAACAATAATGCATTGTTTTTGACTATTCATAAAACATTGAATGTTTTTAGAAAAATACCAAATATTCATCCAAAGACAATCTTGATATTTAAAATTAAAAAATGAATTCTATTTCACTAAATTAAAAACATATATGTTTCATTAATTAATTTAAAATTAAATCCCGTTGTCAAAACTAAAAATCTGGTTTTTTAAAAAGTAAAAACTATCTAAATATTGATATGTGTTTATGTCATATTTAAATGTGATATTAATTATAATGACATAAAATTTATTAAATGAAAAAAATACAATCTAATTATACTTCAAAACCATTAAAATGAATAATTTCATATGACAAATTATTTTGATGAAAAATTTTGTTTTCAATTATAATTTAGTATTTTTTAGTATTCTTTAAAATTTGAAAATTATCAGAAAATTACGAAAATTTTATCCAAAATAATTTTTTATGTCTCAATTATAAAAAAGAATTTAATTTCAATAAACTGAATATATAAATGTACAAATATTTATTTTAAGAAGAGTTTCCCATTAAAATGTGGAAAATTTGCATATTTTGAAAAATACTTCTTTTTTAAAAAAATGAATTTGTTCTTATGTTATGTATATTAAACACAAAATAAGGATTCCAAAATAATATGGAGTATATAAAATTCAAAATTCAGTTAATATTATTCATAACAACCTTTTGAATGGCTAATTTGGTAAGTCGTGGTGAGCTCGAACTTAGTATTGTGTGCAGCACAAAGTATTGAATTAGTTTGAAGAATATAACTTACTATAAAATCATGAGGCGTTATAAGAGGTGTGATAGGATGGTTGGAAGGGATATATTTTTATAATTTAAAATGATGAAAATTTCCTTGAAAACTAAATTTAGGTGAAGTAAAATGATATAATCACATGGGAGTTTGGTAAGTAAGGATAGTATATATTAGTGAGACATGAAGGATTGACATTACCATATAATAATGGACTAAAAAAATGTGTATATATCATTTTAATCACCAATAGTTTTAGTTATATTACATATTTTACCCACATTAACATTGATTAATTATTTACCATCAAAATAATTCTTTTATTATAACTATAATATCACCAATCTTACCAAATTACATTACAATGATGTGAAATTTTGAATCCATTTAATATAAATCAATTCCACAATATGTTAAAATTTAAATTTAAATTATAACATATGATATAAAGAAATGAATATTTTGTTGAAAAATGTATTTTTATTCATTATAAATTTGTGTTCTTATTTATTACAAGTTACTAATAAAATGATTGTTATTTTTTCTTTTTAGATTTATATTTTATAATATATAATTTATTTTATTTTGATAAAATACACAACACTTAAATGAATACTTCCTTGAAAATATAGTTTTTTTAAAAAAAATACCAAAAATTATCCTTAATCTTTTTTGGATATTTAAAATCATAAAATGTATGTATATTTTTTCAAAATTTTATTTTAATATTTTTAAAAATAACAATTTTAATATATTTATGTATAAAATTTTTATCGAAAACTATAAAATTGAAACACCATAATATTTTAAAAGTGGAACATCATGTTTAGTATTATATGTTACACTCAACAATAATATTATAAGAAAATGTAACACCATAATAATTTATAATATATTTATTTTTAAATAAACTCAATATCATAAAAGTCATCTAATATAGGAAACAACCGGTTTGAATGAAAAAAGATACTGAGTTAAAATATTATTATTTTACTATTACTATTATAACCCAAATGCATTGTTGTTTCATATAAATAGTTATAAATATTATATGAATTTTTGTATAATTTACACATGTATAAAATAAATTCAATGGTTATCTGTTGATTATAAATAAAATAATAATGATTTAATAGAGAAATATAAATTTCTAAATATAATTATTTTTGAATGGGGGATTTGTCGGTCATTATTCATATAATTTAAAATTTATTTTCACAAAATTTATTAGTTTAATTTTTTTTAAAAAATCTTATTTTATTTATTCTTAATATGAAAATTATTTTTTACTGAATTTTTGTGTTTCTACTAAAAAAATCATTTTTTATGAGTAGTAAAAAATACAGAATTGAAATTGAATACTGCATTTTAATTTAATATATTTATAAATTAAAATTATATTTTAAATTGTTTTTATAGTTTAATTTGTTGAATTAAATACCTATTTATCTCATTTAGGTCCAATGAATCATTTTTATGTTAAATGTTTATACAAAAATTGTAAACATTTAATCATTTTTTGTTTGAAAACTCAGTTTCGCATTGCGTCTACATTATTAATTAAAAATTAATGTTTTCAAATAATATGAATGTATATTGTAAAATGTATTAAATATTTTAAACAATCATAATTTATATTATTTAATATTTTTTACATAATAGTTTTTCCATAATGAATTGTGAAAAAATCAAACATTAATTAACTTTGTTAAGCTTAAAATGGGTTTACTATGGCATTAATCTAGAAAGATAAAATATATAATGACCAAAAAACTTGTATAAAAACTATTTGTTGAATATATTTATTACCATTAATGTAGAAGGATTTATAATACTAATTGTTTTTTATCATTTTGTCATCTAAAAAAAATTTGTATACCATTTTTTTAAAAACATTCAATTCTGCCACTCACGTCACTTATAAAATATGACCCTCTCCTATCCTCTTAACACATTAAAACAATTTTGGTTCATCCAGGAACTACCCAAATCACCTGAAAAATACCTTCCCCTCATCTTATAATCATTTGTCCATAAATCAATCCTTCTAATTCTTTAGGTATAATCCTAAAGAGGTGGTAAGAGAATATTTAAAATTCTTAACTATGAATTTTAGTTTTATTTATTATTCCAACATCATCAAATTTTATTTTATGTGGTGAATATATTGAATTTTTCTATATTCGATGATGATTTCATTTATATTAATAATATTTAATACGTCATTGAATGTTATTTTTCTCATGAGTCTTATGATTCTAATGTTATGAATGTGGTAAGGGTTTATTTCACAATATCATTATTATATGGGAATACTTTTGTTTAAGTCTCCATTAGGGATTTTTTTAATTTATACCATTAATAATTATATTTTACTCTACTATAGTTATTCATGAAAATTTTCATGTCATAGTACCATATTTCGTCTCTTTTTTACTTATAATAACTTAACAAATGTTTTTAAGAAAATCATACATTATTTTCCTCTTCGGTAAAAAATATTTTATTCATATAAAACCATGTTTTCTACGAAAATTCAAAACTATTCAAGAATTATCCAACTTATTTAACAAATAACATTTTAACCAGGTTTTAATTTTTAAAAAATTGTTTTATAAAGAATATTCTTTCCATTTTCTAAATGCGATACTTTTCATTCTTTTTTAGAGTGAAAAAGGAATGTTATTTTTAACTTATATGACAAGTACATAATTAACCTCCATCATGACTATCAATTTATTGAATCTTATTTTTTATGTTTACCATGTAATTTTTATATATTTCATTCACTAATACTCTTTAAATACTTAGTTTTTAAATTATTTTTTCCATGAAATGTATTTTGACAATATTTTTTGATTTATTTAGTTTTAATATAAAAAGGACGATATTCAATGAAAAGTAGTTTTCCTCAGACAATATTCATAGGGATCATGAAAAATAATTTTACATCTAAGAAGACAATATTTTATATCACTTATTATATCAGGGGGATAAAACACAATGATACCATCCTCACGATTTATCCTAATTATTTATGATTAGTTTGATTGAGTATATAACATGTTTATATAATTCATTTTACTCCAGATGTTTTATGATAATGTTTAATAATTAGGGATATAATTTATATTTCATATTCTAATTCAAATACAAATGTTTATGTGAATTATGTTTCACCACTTTCATATGAGGAATTCATTAGACTTATTAAAGGATGTACATGGTCTGTTATATCCCCATGATGCATCTGTAGGTCTAAATAAGACAAAATAGATTATTATTTTGGATGAGATGTGACCCATTTATATAGATGTCTTTGCACAAGGCCAATATGGAATTTAGATGTCTGGGGACAACACCAAGATGGTATATTCCATATCTTTAGCATTAAGAATTTGATTATTATGATTTCATTTATTGATATTCCATCTATTATTAGATGTTTTTGAATTTCCAGGGTTATGTTTTCAAGATAAGTTGATTATTTTGGTGGTATTATTTATCACAATTTATTACGAACATATTATTATCAGTTTATTGATTAAATGACACATGTTTCTGTTATTTAACTTTCAATATTTATTTTATCTTATTTATTCATATCCTACACTATAGGCTTACCCTTACTGAGCATTTTATGTCATCCGTTACAAAGGATTTAATTTATCTAGGATACATTGATGTATTTTTTAATTGATATGTAGGGATATGTTAAGTCGAATAAAAAAATTCTCAATGGAATTTTTTTTGTATTTTATATATTAAAATGTAATGTGAATATCACACATGTATCTAGTTTACCCAAACAACTAAAATATTTAGCCATTTAGGAAGCAATTCCATGTGTCTTATGATAATGTAATACATTAGATACTGACTCTGTGATACTGGGGTCTAGGTTACTATAATAACAAAGTTGTAATAGAGTTTTCATTATGTAATAATATTAGATATTTATTGTTTTCCCCAAAATAGAAAAATAATTAATCTTAAAATTAAAGGATATTAATATTTAGGTAAAAACATATCATTGGGTGTTAATTGATGTCATGAACCTTCCTATTTCGAATCTAAATCGATCACCTGAACAGGTCTGCGACAAGTCCCGAGGGGCGTTCCCGATCACCTTGGGATGGAAACTAGTGTCGATCATCAAAACATACAAGTGAAAATTATTTAATCCCAAAACAAAAAACTTGGACAATAAGAAAAAATAAACAGACCAAAAATACATTAAACTAAACAACTGGATCTTAATAAATATATAATAGTATTAAATACATGAAACAATCAAACAAAACCTGAACAAAGAAAATGAACCTAACACACTAGAAGCCTTAGTGTGGCCTTGTGGGTCACTCTCCATTCCCCATCCCACCATCGCCACTGTGACCATACCAAAACCAGATCTTGCAATAGAAACTAAAATCAAGAAACACTATCAGCAAGATTATAAATAGTAAGTAGTCCTAGCTAATTCTATTCCCAGTGCCCATCCATTAAATAAAGGAAACATTGATTAGTAGGTTTGAACTATAGTATAAAAATATATTATTTTTCACAGATTGTATTTTAAAAACAAACATGCATAATCCATAGCCCTCTTAATTTGAAATAAGACTCAAAGTAAAGAGTAAATGAAAACTAAAAATGTAAAGACTTATTTTTCTAACACTAAAAAAGGTATGGATTATTATTCATTTTAAAACTTTTTCTTAAAAATATTTTAACATAATCACAAGTTTACAATACACTAAAAAGGGGTACCAAAACCAAACATGCAATCACAGTTCCACATAGTGAGGTTAATGTCACTAAGGGTAGTATTTTTTTAGGAAAACATGAACACCTATGAACTCAGAGAAAGACAAGAAAATACTATAAAAGTTAATCATCTCGAAGGCATGCCTACTCTCGATGATGTTATAATGCCCTAAAACCAAACCATCAACCTACCTATCCTAGTTGAGGAGCCCAATCCCATAGAAATAATAACAAAATATCCCCTAATATTGGCCACTATTAGTACATAATCTAACTAGTGAAACAATATTTCTCAGTAACCCACCTTTATATGTTAGGTTCCCATGTTTCTTTCATAAAGGGGTGTGCC
Organism: Viscum album; assembly: GCA_963277665.1. Lineage (NCBI taxonomy): Eukaryota > Viridiplantae > Streptophyta > Magnoliopsida > Santalales > Viscaceae > Viscum > Viscum album. The sequence continues at coordinate 778,484,251 of OY728153.1, read as the reverse complement.
TTACAATTCAAGAAACATGTCACACACATATATATACAACCACACACACTAAAATATCAGGAACCACTCCATCCACACCTTGGGTAGCCCCTTTACTTAAATAACTATCAGACAAGGGAGGTCTCATACTGAGGACACTCTCATATCTTAATCTCCCAATGAGTCTAGTAACCCACTCCTGAGAGGATTTTCAAAAACTCACCATTTGATAACATTCAAAAAGTGCCTCACAAGATTTTCACAGGACAAACAATTTCTTATAGAATCTCACGCACACAAAACCATTTCCAATGTACCAAATAATCACCACTTCTTATTTCCAAAAAATTTGGATCCACATTTAAGGAATGTATTTTAGAAACCCACACACATTAACTAACCCATACATTATTTACAAAAAAAAATTATTAAAAAGGCCAACCTATCAATTTGATAAACAATTCGTATTCCCATGGAATAAAACAATTGCATTCAATTCAAATACAAAGATAATATTACATTATTTAACATAAAATGTTTATTTTAAAATCCATATATCACTAACTATCATTAAATAAAGATGTGAAAATATTGAAATAAATAATTCTTAAATTTAATCGATGATGCAAAGGGATCGTACCTCAATGTAGAAACCATCCTGAACCATATAATTCAAACCAACACTTGATCACGTACACACACCTCCACAAAAGAATTCTTGAAAATGATATTTATCACCCCACCTTAATATAAGAATTCAACAACCGATGTCTGTGTAGAGAGGATTATCACACAACCAATTAAATATCAAGGACTCAAAGATATATACCCGTCGCAAAAAATAAAGTGCACAACAAAACATCAGATGAAGACCATCACATCGGATGGTGGCCATGATCTTGAAAATGTGGTAAAGAAAGATAGCATATCAAATAATTATCCACACTAAAAATAAAATGCAATGAATTCAAAACACAATAACGAAATTAAATTAAATGTTCACGTGATAATAAAACTATCACATTGAATGGTTGTGGTGAACCAAAACATGCGACAATACCAAACACACCCTATGAATAATGGTGGATTGCCCAAAGTGATCCAAACTACTTCGCCATTGCCGACAGTGGGGGGAATGCTGTTCGACATGACCCAGTACACCTTATGCAAACCATGGGATGAGTTTTATTTCCATGTCAACGAAAGGAAGAGGTGTTGTGAAATGGATTTTGGGTTTACACCAGAAGACCGATGGGAAGGGGGTGGCACTGAAAGTGGTAGTCTGGAAAGAAAGATGAAGGTCACTGGTCACGATAAAGGGGGCCGACCGGACGGTGATGGTGATGAGGCGGCAAAGTGGGGGTGCATCGGCTACAATGGGGCGGACGGTGATGGTGTGATGGGATACTGGGAGGTGGGTGCTGACAGAATAGAAGTGGGGAGTGGGAGGTGCGATGGGGGTCAGTCATCAGCGATGAGGCATAGGTGGAGGATGGGAAGAAACCATATGGTGTAGGGGAGGAGGATTCATGGTGGGTGGTGGGAAGACGACACAGGGGAAAAAAGAAGGGAGGTGGGTGACTGAGCACGAGGAAACTAGGAGTGGGGGTGGTGGTTGTCGCATGACAGAAGAAGGGGGGGCTATGTTTTAATAATAAAATAATAATAATTGTAATTAAAATAATATTAATAATAAGAAAAAAAATTATATTTATAATAACAAAAAAATAACTATATTAAAAATTATTTCATGCCTTAGATTTTAAATGACAATAGCCTTAATAACACATTTAATATTAATAACCTAACTAATTTATTAATAATATTATTATTATTATTATTAACATTATTATTACTATTATTATTATTAATATTATGAAAACAACACTAAAATAATTTTATTTTTCTCATTTATTTCAGCGTTCACTTCAAATTTCCATTTTGGTAAATAATTAACTGATCCCACACCGAGCAGGCCGCACGATGGTCTGGGGAAGCCAAACGGCTTCGACTGTGCCCTACATGTGTGCCAAATATTGTTAAACTGAAACACTCTTTTATTAAAAAAAGTGCATAGACTCAAGTAGGTCATAGCCTGCACCTCAATGAGACATTTTTAAAGTCGAGAAAAGTTTTAAAATAAAAATTATTAACAAATTAATTAATAATATTATTATTATCCCTGGAATATTATTATTATTATTATTATTATTTATACATTAACCTTTTTTTTGTTATAAAATATCATTTAGAATTATTTTTAAATCAGTTTAATTTATTCATCTAATTTTATTATTTATTTGAACGATCGTGCAACCGTGCTTTCACTAGGATCGAACACACGGTCGCCATTAGTGGTGTGGTGACCGCGCACCAGCCCTAGTCCCACCAGAATCATCCAACATAGAGAATTTAAAATAGCGACCAAACTAAAAATCATTAAGAAGATGAAATACTGAGAAAAGAATAAAATAAATGGGTGTATGAGGATAGGGTGTGACAATTCTCCCCACCATAGACATTCTCAGCCCTCAGAAAGACACCAAGGCCAATGATTACCATGAATTGAATAGTAGACCGAACATGGATAGAAGAAACAAGGAGTTTAGCTTAGAAAATGTATACCCCAAGTCACACCTATCAAACCTAGAAGAAACTTCCCATAATGAAAGGGAAGAAGACAAGGGGTTCTCCCTTCCACAAAGATCCACTAGCAAGAAAAGAAAAAAACAAACATACCACACCAGAGGGGGGGAGCACGCAGAAACATCCAAAAGAGCCAATCAATCCTCAATAGAACAATTAAAACAGTTTCACCATATGAACTAGGATCTTGAAGTATTACAGTGCTAAGAGATACATCAGGATAGTCGGACAGAGGATTCCCCTCCCCCCACAGAACCGAACCACACAGGTGGAAAACCCAAAGAGGTGACCAAACTCTGAAAGATCCCAGAGACAACACCCATTGATTTCACGGAACATAATCATTATGAACACAACCTATACCAAAATCAATATTAAAATAGATCCTTTTATCCTTGGGCCCCACACCGTTCAAGTAATCTGAAAAATCATGAAACCAGACTAAGATAAAATATGTCCACTTAGATTTCTATCAAACGAGCTCATCAAGCCACCACAATGAGGATGAGCTTATGAAGGTGATAAGAATGAGACAATAAATCCTTGGATATTTCCATACGATGTTGAAACATGATCTAATCCAAGGTTCCATAGACCCTCGACTACTCCTATCATTGCACATGCTTCACCCCGAGACCAGTGGCAGGGGCCCTGATGGCTGAAGCATCCCCTGCCTCATAGACATGCATTTCTATCCTCCAGTACCCAATATCTTCTTCCTGTTATAGATTCAAATGAATATTTTTCAAAATGATGAAACATTATGGCTTATAATTCCCTAACTGGACATACTGGTGGGGCACAAGAAAACAGTCTAACAAACTGGGTGACAACAATGATGGATATGGTTTCTTGGATATAGGTTCCACCAGAAGAACTCCTTTCTAGATGGGGAACCTTCAAGAATTACAACCACCATTAACCACACCCAAAACTCCAATGAGGATGAGACATCCCTCCATAAATAGTCCATAACTGAACCCACAAATAACAATAGGACGATATAAACATTAACATGCATGGGAGTTTCCAACAACTAGAATAACCACTCTAATTCCACAAACCAAACAACTACCTTTAACGTACATTGATTACATCGTTAGATATGCGACACACAAAAGAACCAAAAACTGGGCATGACTCAATGGAAACCTTAGAGACCTTTCTGGGAAACATACTCAGAACAAAAAGAAAAACCCAATTGTGATCAGAATGATGCCAAATATCAATCGAATCAATAACCCAAGCAAGTGGAAACAAGCACATAAGACAAACATAAAAAAACCTAAGTAAACTTTTCTTTTTCAAAAAACCTCCATTTCATTTAAATTTGTCAAACTCACCTATAGAACCTTATGAACTATCACATGTTTGTTCATTCCATCCCACTAACATAATCTGCAAGCATATTCCCCCACAAACTCTCTGTATATATGCACAAACATGTGACCCTCCATAAATAATACCACGGTTCAAAAACATCTTTCCCTTTTCAAATCAAAACACACACCAAAATTTTCTAAATCAACACACTTTCACATTGAAAACTCACTTCACTAATTTCAAAACAATTTAAAAGAATCACTTTACCAGTTCTCAAACCAATTTAATTTTTAACACCCGTGCACATCAACTAAGATCAATACGAAACACAACTAGCAACAACCCACTGGAATGCATAACTAGTGAATATGCCTAACACAACGACATGGTGGTGGGCCATACCCCATGTAAGGCATACCACTAAGAGGACCATGAGTCGGGAACTTAGACTTCACAAGGGTCAGCACCCCATGTGAGGTTTCAATGTGAACTGATTCACCTCCATTGTCATACCTTAATCAAAAAAAACAAATGAAAAAAGAATCAAAAGCTAGACTACCCCTATTAACTGAAGTATCATCAAGATCAGTGGTGATCTAGAACTGGCCTATAACCTACCTCATGATACTCTAAAATCCTAATCTCCATCAACCAGAAGTCCCAAATATCAAGGGCCACCTCTGATACTATTTTTTTCAGGAACTATCCCTAGTCGACCCTGAACCTATCAACTGAGCTGGTATGAAGAATGTCCTGGGGGTGTTCCAGATCCCCCCCGTAGGACAGAAATTAGTGACGGTCATGAACATATACAAATGGGAATGATTTTATCCCAAAAAAAACCAGAACCATATGAACAAATAAATAGACAAAAAATGTAGCAAACTGAAAAACTAGATCTCAATAAATAAATAACCCGATCAGATACATGAAACAAATAAAAAATACCAGAATAAGAAAAATAAACCTGAACCTCAAGGTTCCTCTATGGGGCCCCTTAGGTCACTCTCTAATTCACATCAAACCATCTCCAAGGCGACCATAACATGACTAAACCTGCAATGGAAACTTAAAACAAGAATCACTATAGGCATAAGTATTAAAACCTAGTAGGTAGGCCCGCCAAATTCTATTCTTAGTGAAAATACCTTAAATAAAGAAAAAATTAATTATAATGGTTGAACTAAAATATAAAAATATTGATTTGTTAAAACTTTTTATTTTAAAAACAAACTCGCATTATCAATTACCCTCTTAATTTACAATAAGAATCAAAGGAAGGATTAAAAGAAAACCATAAATGTAAATACATGTTTTTCTAACATTGAAAACGGAAAATATGATTATTCATTTAAAAAATTTTAATAAACAAATATTTTAACATAAACAGAAGTTCACAATTTCATAAAAAGTGGTACCAGAACCAAACAAGAGATCATGGTTTCACATAGTGAGTGTAATGGCACTAAGGGTACAAGTATAAGAGGAACACGAGAACACCTAGGAACTGAGAGGAAGACAAGAACATACCATACATGAGACCTATTCTAAAGACATTCTAGCTCTTGATGACATCATACTGTGCTACCATCTCCCTACATGGTTTGGTTGAGGGGCCCAATCCCATAGAAATAATAAAAAAAATTTCCCCTGCTATGGGCCACTAGGTGTGTGTAATCTATATAGTGTAGAAATAGTTCTATGTAACCGTCTTTGACATTCTCTCTTCCCATGTATATTTTAAAAAGGGCCGTGCCTTACCATAAAAACATCAAGTTGCATATATAAATAAAACCACACATAATGTACAATCAGGGACCACCGTGGCCACTACATGGGTAGTCCCCTACCTTAAATAACATTCACCCAATGAAGGTCCTATGTTGAGGAGACTCCAATTTCTTAATCTCCCAATATGAAAAGTAACCCAGCTCTAAGAGGATTTTCCAATAGAAGCAATTTGATAATATTCCAATGGGCCTCACATGATTTCCACATGCCAAACAATTTATTATTGAATCTAATGCACACAAAATCACTTCTATGGAACCAAATAAACATCACATCCAATTTAAAAAAAATTGGATCACCATTTAAGGAATTTATTTGAGCAACCCACACAGATTTACAACTCCATATATTCTTTATAAACAATAATTTACCTACAAAGGAAAACTGAGAAACTTGAAAAACACTTGGCATGCAAATGGAATAAAATAGTTTCATGCAATTCAAATTCAAATAGGATCTTACTTTATTTCACATCACACTATTATTATAAAAACAAAATATCACAAACTATCATTAAATAATGATTTGAAAAGCATGAAATCAATAATTATTAATTTTAATGGATGATGCAAAGGGATCATACATCAAAGGAAAACTTAGTTGGACCATTCAATTCAAACTGACACCTGCTTATGTATACACACTTCTACTAAAGTGTGCGTGCACATGGAATTTATCACCACAACTTAGAAACAACATTTGGAAACCATTATTATTGTGGCGAGGACCAGCATAGAAGCAATTAAATACCAAGGACTAAAAGATATAAACATGACACAAAAATAAAGTGTGCAACAAATCAGCGGATGAAGAACATCACCTCCTACATTGGTGGTAATCATGAAAAAACAACATGTCAAGATTTCATACCAAATAATTATATGCAATAAAACAAAATAGAAGGACTTAAAAATACATAATTAAAATAAATTAAATGTGTTCATGATAATAAAACTCCCACATTGAATGGTGGGGGAAAACCAAAACTTGAAAAAAGATCTAACACACCGAGCAAATAATGGTGGGCAGTCTGAAGTTATCCGAAATAGTTTGCCTTCGATGGAAGTGGACAGAACATGGTCCTAAATGACCTGAGACACCTTCCGAAAACCCATTGAGGGGATTCACAGCAACACCATAGAAAGGAAGAGGCGCTGCACAATGGTGTTTGGGATTGCGCTAGATGACCACCGGACAAGGGGTGGCATAGGAAGAGGCTATCTGGAAAGGGAGGTGGAGGACATGGGTCACTAGAAAGGGGGATTGTTGGACTACAGTGTTGAGGTGGAGGCACGACGGGTGTGCTTCGGCCATGATCAGGGCCATCTGTTGTAGCACAACGAGAGTCTAGGAGGTGGGCGATGGCCAGATGGCAATGATGAGATGGAGGCGTAACAGGTGTTGGATGGTAAAGATGAGGTGGTTGCGCAGTAGTGGTTAGACGGTATAGACAAGGCCGAGGTGGAGGCCGAGAGGTGGATGGACGACACATGGGAGGAGGATCTATAGTAGGCGACAGTTGGACGATATCAGGGAGAATGCTGGGAGGTGGGTGGCTACGCCTGAGGAAACCAAGAGGGGGGGGGGGGCTATCTCATGACATCTAAGTAACGCACGGACTAGGGTTTAACAACAAAAAATAACAAGAATAATAATAATAATAATAATAATAATAATAATTAAAATATAAATAATGATGATAACATCATATATTTATATATTTATAATAACAAAAAAATTATTATAATAAAAATTATTTCAAAACATTCATTTTAAATCATAATGGCCTTAATAAAAAAATTTAATATTAATTAACGAATTAAGTTATTAATGAAAATAGTAATAATTATTATAATCATAACATTATTATTATTATTATTATTAAAAAAACACTAAAATAATTTTATTTTCCACATTTGTTTTAGCGTTCACTTCAACTATCCATTTGGTTAAATAATGTACTCACCGTTCACCAAGCAGGATGCATGGTGATCTGGCAAAGCCACACGACTTCGATTGTGCCCTATGTGTGTGATAGACATTGTTAAACCAAAACACTCATTTATTGATAGAAGCAAATAGACTAAAGTCATACCCAACATAATCCTCAATGAGGTATTTTAAATGCTTGGTAAAATTATAAAAAATAAATTATTAACCAATTAGATAATAATATTATTATTATATGCATAATAATAATATTATTATTATTATAATTTATAGGTTATCCTTTCTTATTGTTATAAAATATCATTTTGATTTATTTCTCAGTCAACTTAATTTATTTATCTAATTTTATTATTTGTTTGAATGATCGAGCAACCACACATTCAACTAGAGCAAACACACAATCACCTCTAGTGGAGAAGTGACTACGCAACAGAACGAGACCCACCAAAGACATCAAACATCGAAAATTTTAAAACTGGGACCAAAATAAACCTCATCCAAACAATACGAGATAGAGAAATGAATAAAATAAATGGCTATCTGAGGCCGGGGTGTGACCATTGAAGATTTAAAAAAACACAATATTTAAAACCCATCATATTTTTAATATATTGGAAGTACTACCTCTTAGATAACCAAAAAAATCAAATTAATATTAAATAAATTTTTATTAAAAAGATGATTAGTATCTCAATTATCAATAAAAGTAATAACTAATTAAAAAATAAATTAAAATAATTTTATCAAATTTTATTAAAAGAATAAAAATTGAGTTAATTAATAACATGGATGATGATTTATCAACAACGTAATTCTAAATGATATTATTAGAATATACCATTTTAAAACAAATACAATCATGAACATATAGAAGTTTCAAGGTATCCTTGACTATAAACTAATCTAATGGTATCTTTTTCATAAACTATGATGTTATAATCTTTCTTAATTAACATAAAATCTCTCAAATAAATAGATTTATAAATCTCATCTAATAAAACTGGTAGCTCAGTAAACCTTCTTCAATGATTAATATCTTAGTATATCTTTTACAACAACAAGTTGTTTAGTATACCTTCTACTATGACCCATAGCTCTGTAAACTAACAACTATGACTTGTACATTGGTAAAAATTAATATAAAAAGAAATGATAGAATATTTTACAATGAAACCTATCATGTGTAGGCTACAAATTACACTTGAAAAGAAGAAAATAAATATTTACACTAGTTTATAAAAAATTATGAATTTAATAGATCAAATCTTTTAGGGAATTATTTTTTTGTCCAAAAATTACTTATGTATAAGATTTTGTTTGATCCATGAGGTAATTATCTATTTTTAGATGATCCTACAATGACCATATTATGCACATCTTGGTGTTAGTTGTAATAAAATTGAGTCAATATTATTATTCATTTCTTGATAGACTCGACATATCATCACATGTACAAATTAAGTAATTCAATACAACTATAATTAGCAGGTGACTAATGTAAAAAATATGATCTATATATTCAGATAATAAAATATTAGACCATATCTATTTTAAAATTCTGTTGGCCATTGGATATTAAATAATTCTCAGAAAATCAAAATTTTCTAAAACATCAACATAACATTGTACTACGTAAATGGTGTTATGGAAACAATTTAAACAACAGACTCAAGTTAATTCATATATTTTCCCAAGTGTATTTTAATTTCATGAAAAATATCAATGTTTGATATTGAATCAACAATATTCTCCCTTTTGAAAACATAAAAACCTATGAAAAAATTATTTCTTTTGGAAGATAGAAAAAAATTCTCAAATATTTACAACGATTATGATTAAGATAAGGAAAGAGTGTTTTATCTCTCACTAAATAATTACCTTACTCTATAATACAAATTCAAAATATAGTTAATATTTTTTTTATGAAAATATATAAAAATTTCTCCCAAAACATCACCAAATTGAGATATACATAAATAATTAAAAATATGGTTTATGCCATGAAATAAAAATCCAGTGAAAACATTAATTATGAAAAATATACGCATAAAGATAATTCATCATGTAATGAAAAAATGTTTCAGATAATAATTACATGAAAACATAAATTTTAAAATCAGAATTTCATGTTTTTTGTCTCAATATTGGGATCCAGATTATTAATATTTTTATGTTTCTCAACCAATATCTCAATATATGCATTAAACATATGAAAAAAAATTAGTTTCCATTTTATAATACTTAACTTCTCAATAAATTAAAAAATATCCTTCTCAATAACTATTTTATAGGGAAAAATAATCAATTCAAAATGTTCTTTTTTCTATTTATCCTCATGAAACATTAAATTTTGATCAAATATAATTTAATTTTGAACTAATTATATATGTTTAAACCATTCAAAAAATTTTTAAATCTCATAAATTTTATTTTCAAGATCATTAACAACTTCTTTAAAAAAATATTATTATTTTCAATGAATATCTATAATTAGATGGAAATAAGAGGTATTATCATCAAAATAATTGATGTCCTTTTCATGAAATGTTATGTACATATTAATGTAATTAAATATGTAGCCATGGAAATAATTTAATTCTCTGAATAGGTTAATATAGCCCTTCAATCTAGATATATATTCTATAAACTATTTTTTTCAATTTTAATTTCAATCAAGATTCATTTGATTTTGAACCACACATAACTTTTAATATTGTTATGTTATCATAATAATGATATTATTCATTTTATAATTCATATTTGTAACTAATTAATGCATTTCATATAAATATAAAGATTTAACAGATGTTCATGATAAATATAAATTGATAGATATATTGACGTTTCTCTTTTTTTTCTCTTAGACTGATAGGTTGGAATATAAGTGAATTAAATTTTATTATCGAAGAGTCTTCGATATAAACAGGTTTTCATTAACTAAATTTCTTTCATGTATAGTCATATTGGGTTATTCTAAAGAATAATAGTGTGATATTAATATATATTTAATTTATCATATTTTTAGATGACCATTTTGATTGATTTGAAGTTTCAACAGTAGAAGTATTAATAGAATAATCTATAATAGATATATCTTTAATAGATTTTTTTTATGATATCGAATTCGTAAATATATTTAATTAGTTCCACAAAAATATTTTTTTTTGAAACCAATTTTTATGATTGAACAAAAAATTTAGTGGGATAAAGGGGAATAATTTGCATAGGATTCATAAGAAAAAACAATCGATATACGAACATTAGTTGAAATTTATTTTTTATTGATTACACCATTATTATAAAAAAAATTATAGTAACCGAAATAAGATATTGATTAAGGGTAAAATGTTATGAATATTTCTGATAATCTTTTGGTGCATTTTTTACATCTTTTGATTCAATGTATTACTTCCAATTTATTGGTTGTTCTCTTAAAAGATATTATCAAAAAATAAATATTATTATAATATATATAAATTTTTTTAATTTTTTTGTCCATAAAAAATATATTTATATTATATTTTTTTATTTTTTAGTTTAATTTTTTTCTTAATTCGTTTTACGCGGTCTTTTCAAGATGGAAATACAGTCTTATAATAGCTCTATCTTCTTTCTTCATTTGGATATCATCAATTTCATCGTTATAAAATAATCTATGGACATCGATAATTTTTCTAAATTGTTAATATAAAGTAATTTTACCCATATTTCATGTATGAGCTATATTTTTATCTTTTTATTCATTATATATTCAATTTATATTATTTTTTTATGATTCATTCAACTAAAATAAGTGAATTGAGATTCTTTTTCTTCTCCTTCAATGACATAATTCCTTTTTTTGTGTCAATATTCTCCACTATTTTTAACGTATTGTTTTTAGTGGAATTATCAGTGTTAGCGGAATCTAAAGAAATTCTATTCTAAAAAACATTTAAATAATTTTAGAATCTTACAATGTAAATAATCTTCCAAATTCAGTCGGTGTAGCTACAAAACACATTTTTTTACAAAGGTCTTATTTTTAATAAAATATCTTAATATCATCACAGAGATAGTTTCCAAATTTATTAGTGTTTCATTAAGTCTTTTAATATGGGTTTGATTTTCTATATTCTATTCTTTCTATAATTTAATAAGGTCACTGTTTTGAGTTTGTCATTATATCTAATCATTTATCATAACTAAACCATTTCAGATAGATTTTATATAACACCAAGTGAACTTTGAAATGATAAGAATCCTAAAATTCACCAAATAATTTAGAAAATATACATATTAATATTAATTGTATCTTTATGAACTTTTATTGGTTGTCGAAAATAATAAATACATAATTAAAAATTGAGGCTTCTTGTGATACAAAAATTGTTTTTTTAACTTTTTCATTTACCAAAACCATATTATTCTCAGTTTCAACATTATAAATATTTCTATAATACACTTTTATTTTCTGTGAACCAAATGATATTATTCAACTAATAGTACATCACGAAATTCACAAATCTTCTCTAATGTTTGGTTAAATTTATTAATGAAAAGAAAAATAGATATCATTTTGACTACAATATATTTAAAAATATATATGATCCTTATAATTATAGGATTAATTGTTCATGAGTTTTATTTATTGAAATTTAATTTCTCCAATATGGATGGTCAGTAGTATCTTTTAACATGAAATAATACTTAATGAAAATTAAACATTCTAGAATTATTTCTCTAACAATCTACCTTGAAGTATTTTCTTTTAAGGATAACTTTGTTGAAATGGTACATGAATAAAACCATATATAAACAACATGTTCTCCACAAACAATAACAATGAAAGCATCCAAAAAACATTATGTCCACCTATTTATACAATAATTGGTAAGAATGAATGTTCATTATAGATTAATAGGTTCTAATGACATTGATTCAATACCACCAACCATCATGATAATATATTAAAAATTGAAGGAGTAAATAATATAAAACTTCTTGATGCATTATGATATTAATTAAAACAATTAATTTCAATTAAATAATCTATTATAAAAAAATAATATTAATTCAAAAAATTTTGCATCAAAAAATATATGTTATATTTCATTTAAGAATAATTGGATCTTATTATTTAAATTATGTTTCAACAAATATTTGGTATTGTGAGTTATGCACATTACAAAAAGAAAAGTATTATTTTCAATAATCATCCAAATATATTGAACAAAACACCGCTAAAATAAATGTAATTAATGAAACATATTTTCAAAAATAGAAATGTTTTGAATCTAATTAGAAAATAAAACATATTCATAATATTATTTTTACTAAATGTAAAATAGAATACTTGGGGAAAATGTTATTGGTGTTCAACTGCCGATGTGTAGGATTAGAGACATAGAATCAATTATTTGGAAGATCAAAATCATCCCGTTATGAAATTTTAGAAGATAATATTTTTGAATTCATATTTTAGTAACATTCTTATGTTCATATAAATAAAATTATGGTAAAATAAAGAGTCTAGATATTACAAATTATTGGAATTATTTTTAAGAACCACTTAACTTCCAATGTTCTCCCTATTGACATATTGTTCAGAATAGTCCTTTTCTAGTTACAATGTAATCTATTTTTTGAGATAAACTTCTAGTGGTTACACGACCCAAATTTGAATTATTTTTTATATATCTAGGAATTTTGTAAAATTATTTCGTATATATATTAAACATAGTTATTAGCTTCATTATTATTTCAATATCATATCTTAGATATAAACATTTAGTCACATATTGGGAAAATTCATTGTATTTTACCTCTCCTCAATATTCTCATTTATTTGGTCATATTGTTAAATATAAACACTTGTTGTTTTAGATATTAATTTTCCTTTTAGATTGGTACTGAGTTTTGGAACATTTTCTTTTAACTTGTTTAATTAAAAAAATCATTTCAATCCCTTTTTTCACATTAGTAATATTATTCTATTATTTAATAACTCTACATTTTTATTTAATGGAATCATCCTTAAGATCAATATATCTTCCAAATATTTTTATAAATATATTTTAACATTCTATATAATAATATTTCATTTCTTAGAGAGATTCAAGAATTCTGTCTTCATCATCTGAACTAGATAATTTCATACCATAAAAATATTTTTCAGGGGTATGAAAAAGTATTTGAATTTAGATATAGTTTTAAGAGAATATATAGTTATTTTCTCCATAGAATATTTCATTAATTTTCATTGAATCTAGTAATTATTATTTTATTATCAATTTCACATGATGAACTATTTGTATAGTTTCTCTTTAACTTGCACTCCATTTATCGATATACATGAAAGTCTTCCTAATTTTTCTTATAATATCTTTTATAGAAATTTATATCTTTTCGCTTTATATTAAGGAAATGATTTCATATATGAACTAATTTACAAAATTATTAGGTAGTAGGTTTAGTGAAATATTTCTTTTAAAACTTATTATTTATGTCCCACTTTATTTTGTATAAATTATTTTAAATTTATTACCATAAGACATCCTCTTTTATAGATTTTTTAGTTCATATTAAGTATAATTTCATTTTGTAGTATTAAATTTATTGATGAATCCCTCAATATGGACATATTTTATAGTTCCTCGAAATTAAAATTCTATTTGATAAAAAATACACACCATTATTTTTTATGCATCTTTATTTAGATAACTCTCATACTATATTACTGTTATGATTAGATCATGTAAAATATATATAGTGGTATGATTTATATTATCAATAGTTACTGTTTTAGATTCCCACTCCTTAATAAAAATATCAATGACTTTATCAATAAACTGATTGTGTGACCATTCTTTTTCTGAATGAGATTGAATGATGTTAACTATAGTCATGGATATTTGATTTTTATCTTCAAATGATTTTTTAGGATGAAGATTAAAATTCTACTAATTTTATATTAGAATAAATTTTTTAGTGCCTATAATTTTTTATGTTCGAAAAAGATAAGATTTAGAAATTTTCCATGTTCCTCATAATGTTAAACAAGAATAAAAGTGATTGTATTCATTTTTCTTAAAATGACTAAAAATATATTTACATCTCTTAAATTTAGTTGAAATTAATTATTTTTTACTCTAATAAAATTTCAACTTTCTAGGGAATTTTCAATCACTATAATGAATATAGTAATTTTTTACAAAAATGTTAAAAAAAATGTTTTTATCTGATCATTATCTAGAATTTTCATAGTCATTTCCATGAAAGATACATAGTCTAATTAGATTGATATTTTAAATTGTAGTAACATATATACATACCTTTCTAAAAAAATTTACAACACACCATTAGGTGAATGGAAAATAAATATATAAATCTAATATAGTAACTATAAATTGGAAAGTAAATATATTTGGATCTATTTTAAAATTAAAAACAACCTTTGATACCAAATATATGATCATAATGTCTTTGTAAAAACCTGAAATTTGGTTGGGTGTGAATTTTAATTTGAAAATCTTAGGTCTACTAGGTTAGATAACCTGAGGGGGGGGGGAGAATCAGGGTATGAAAGATTAAAACAACATCCCCTATTGATCTTGTTACTCTTTTATAAAAAACTCTCTTCTCTAAATTTCCTGTGAAAAAATATATACAGAAATTAAATCATGAACATGACACATCGATTTTTACATGGTTCATCATCAATGGGCTACATCTATGGAGTATACACCAGCGATGTGCTGATGTACCAAATTCACTAAAATTGCACTGCTATTTACAAAGTTTGAAGCGGAATCATTGTCCCTTCTGGTTTACAACCACTAATAATATGAAAGCTCACTGCTCTCTCAACAGAAGTGTGTTCACTACTTTTTCATAAGATCCACTCACAGTTTAAATACGTACATGTACCTTCATTATCAAAAATGAATGCATCTTCTTCTGTATGTAGATGCACTGTTGAAGTTCCACTTTCATCCATAGATGAATTCAACTTTACCCTAGATGTACCAGGAAATATTCCAACTTTAGCACAACCCTAGAATGACAGGTTCACTACTCTATTATTTTCATTCTTCTTTAATTCCTAGCACGCTTCTTCAAGACTGGCGCGCATGTGTCACCAAACCCTTGCATGAAACCCCATTCTACAATTCTATACTTGGTCAACTCATACCCTTTTACGCCCAAACCAATATTGGCATGAAATTGTCAACTGGAATGGAATTTCATAGTATCATTATACTTTCGTGACCAAACCACAACTTGCACGACTGAACAACATGCATGACCGAAGTTCTAATTTTATTTAAGTGTTTAACTCTGTTGAAAATGAGGAGATGAATCCCTATATTTATTTTCATTTTGGGTACCCTAAGCACCAGCATGCAAGTCTCCTCTTGGCATACAAGTCCAGCCGCCTGATTCTCTGTCGCCATAGTCACTTGCATGACCAAACCAATACTTGGGTGCCCCTCATTACTTTGCAATATTTTGAGGTTCTGATCTTGAATAACATATGGCATGCAAGTTCCAAGCCTCCAATACATCGGCATGCCACCTTGAATATGCTCTTTTTAAACCACATCCAGATTATCCATTCAATTGTCGAGGTTCTTCAATCAATCGTGGATTATTGGCAACATCTCTGGAACTCGAAAAGTCATCATGTAAACCCCCTTTGTCATAAAATTTATACATTGTGGTATAATTTTTCAAAAAAAAACATAGGCCCACTTTTTCAACAAACACAATCACCTAAAAAAAATTTCAAGGAGGCCTTGAAGGACTTTTTACCAACTAAAATGTAAATGAAAATTTTAATCCTTCTTATATATTAAATAAACAAGAAATTAAGCTTTTGAATTACCCAAGAAAATAATCATAATAATATAAATATATTGGATACTAAAAAGAAAACATGTCATTCAATTTTTAATAAATCAAATAACACAATAGAAAATAGAAATATAGAATCTTTAGAACACATTTAAAAGAAATGGAAAAAAGTAATATAAAAAACATAGAGATTGGTTTACCAACTAATTAAAACTAAATAATATTATGAGAATTTATACACTAACCAAAATATGAAGGGTAAAAATCTACCAGTTTCAAGGTAAACTCAACTGATGTTTTTTAAAAATGAATCATTTACTTAAAGCAAAAATAATGCACCTATCTTCATTAACCTAGAATCCCATTATGATATAGCTTGGTAAATCCTTACTATTATAAATGGTTTCTCAGTAAGCCTACTAAATGATCAAAATCTCGATAATTATACTATAAAAATTGACCACATAGTATAATAAATAATATGATCAGTAGTTTGATAATCCTACTATTATGAACATTATCTTGGTAAAAAATATTACAATAAGAAATTATAGAATATTTTAAAATCAAACTTCGAAAGCATTAGCTCTTGAAAACAATCAAGAATAAAAACAATCTTAATAAAAAGTACCAAATATGAAGGGTAAAACATCAAGAAATTATAGATATAATATTATTATATTCTCCATATCACACACTTATATATGAATGATTATTTACTAATCTATGTGGGGAATTTTAATTTATATACAATCCATTAATGTTTGGATTCCATACAACTCAGAGTAAATTGAAATTTCATATGTAGATTCTTATTAATCATATTTTAATGGAAATGGCATCCCACAACATTTATCGATGAATTTCTTCATTAACAAAACATTTTACCCTGGAATAATTAAAAAAAATTATTTATATTTCCAAATTATGAAATCTTATACAATTTTTATTTTTAAATTCATGAGATCATGAGAATTTCCTAAATTATTGTATTGTCGGTATTTCATAAAACCTCAGGTTATTGGTATTAAAAATCAATGGTTTTATAGAAAATCATGAAACTATAAACTCAAGTTAAATTATAAAATTATTTAAATGTATTGATATTTTAGAAAAAAATAGCAAACTGAATCATTGGGTAAGTTATAATGACATAAAAAAATTTCGAGGATAGTGATAATATTTTTCAAAAAAATGTTGTCTGAAATTATAGTTTCATCAATAAAAAAAGTATGAAATGAGTTATCAACCCAAATACATGGTTATTTGGTCAAAAAACATAATTATACTCATTCATTATAATTCCATGAAAAATATTTCAAATCATATTTGGGAAATAAGAATCTATTATTATGATTATCATCATGGGAATATGGGAAAGAATTAATAAAACATTAGAGATGATAAGAAATAGGCCACTAAGAGTCTTAAATTTAGACATGTATGACCCTATGAGTCTAAATAAACTAAAATAGATAATTAATTCAATATTTTCATTTTTTTTCTACTACTATTACTTATATATCATTTATTTTTAGTCAATAAAATGATTTATAAAATATTAAAAACTATTGAAGAGGATGTGGGAAGAATGAATTATGTGTTGTCAATATGTTTTGACGTGAAAATGAATCATAATATTTAAAATTTTAATTATACGCCTATTTGTAAAGTTATAGATTATAGAATGAATATATATCTCTATACATGATGATGAAATATTAATTATTTGTGTGTTAAAGATATTGTTTTATTAAAATTAGATAATCCATATTATTGGTGAATGTAAAATCAAAATTTTTTTGTTGAAATTCCACAATATCAACTATATATATTCCAAATAAATGATTTTATAGATCAAATTAAATAAAAAAACCTTTTGGGTTTAGTTTCTAGTGAAATAAAAAAATTATGTTTCGGTAGAGTTGGTAAAACCTTGATATGTTAAAATTAATGGAATTAATTTCTGTAAATTTGATAAATGAATCGATGAGAATATTTTTGTTGGTCAAATGACTAGTGAAATAATTTATATTTATTACCAAATTAATCTCAAGATGATATTGGATATGATTGATGTTATTATTCTTGTAGTGCATGAATATTTATAAAAACATTGATTCTTTTTGTTGAGATTAAATATACTCTTGGAGAATTTATATATTACGATGGAAATATATCAATTTATTTAATAAATTTTCATTATTAATAATATGATTAAATGATTTTAGGTGATGTGAAAAGATTTAATTCATCTTCATATGTGTATTAATTATATAAAAACTTATGGATCTTGAAATTTTTTTTGGGTTCACAAGTTAGAGACCAAAAACAAATTAATTTTTGGGTTATGATTCATAGAATCTTAAATTGTGTAGTTAAACAATTTTTTAAGAAAAAAATATGAACACATTCATTTGAATATTTTTTTATGATTAAATTAATTGTTTGAATAATTAAGTCAAATTTCATAAATAATTTCATACCTATATAAAAAAATTGAAAACAATCTTATCTAACAATGCTTTATATATTTATTGAAGATCCCTTGATAGTATTAAAGAAATATTATGAGTATTAAAGACATGGTCAAATTATAGTTTCTCTTTATACTATGATATATAATTATATTACAAATATTACTCTATTTAGTTATGTGTTATATGGATGACATTCACATTATAAGAGAAATATTATTTTGATTTAGGATTTATAAGTTTTTATATATAAATAAATTGTAATTTATTTTTATTTTATTTATATCAGTTATATGTGAAGAAAAATTGAACAAAATATATAATTTAACATTATTCAAATTCCTTTAATTAATTTATTTGTTAATTTTTTATTCCAAAAATAGAAAATAATGAATCCAATTCCAAAATATTTTCTAGATTAAACTATTATTAATTCCATGAATTTTATGAATGTGTTCTAGATACATTAAATAAATTCTTAATAATTGAATACGTTTTGAGGAAATTTATCTTAACCAACATTAGGACACAATCAAAACATAATTTCAATAAACACTTTTTTGTTTGGATGAAAGTATCATTATTTCATTAGATTGGTTTTTTGATGAAATTAGAGAATATACAATAGTTGAGGAGTGACATAATTTAATTTTTATCATTATTAACTAGACCAATTATAATGAACCATATTTTAATATATTATTGGGACATGGAAATAAAAATATTGTTGTTATTTGAATTTAAGAATGAAAAAACACATGTATAACCGTAGGTTTTAAGATGCATTTTATTTACAAAAATTATATGTGTATCATCCATATATATATATATTACATTTTTAAAATAGAGAAAAAAATTAGTTATATAAGATGTGCATTAAATTAATAACACATTATAAATTTATAATGGAAGATAAAAAAATGATTAAGATAAATCAATTTCATACCATATATTACATTCGATGATTATATTCCATAAAAATTCCGAAATTAAAATAGGACAAAAATATAAATGAATAATATCATTCCAACTAGGAAATATTTTATATCACCTTCCCCCTAGATAATAACCATTAATAGAAATAAACATATAGTGAAAAGTAAATATCATGAATGGGAAAATCCTGAGATGAAATCTAAAAAGAATACTATATGAATTTGGGGTGTGAATTTTGAAAATATAGTCGGATGAATTTATATGATTTAATTGCAGAAATATTTCTTTTATATTCCAATTATAAATATTTATATTGTTATTAGGTATAACAATATTAAACATGTATTTAGTTTAGAATTATCATTGAGTATCTTATATACTTAAATGTTTATTTCTATAAAAAATGATTTTATATATAAAAAAATTCTTTAATAGTAATTTGTTTTAATATAACGAACTGATACTAATTTATTTTTGAATTTCCTATCGATTATAGGGAAACCGTTTCAATAAATTATATTTATTTTTTAATCTTTTACAATTAATTAATTATATCAATAAAGTACAGGGATAATATTCGAGTAATAATTAGGAATATAACATAATAATATCCAATTAGTAATTATAGAACTATAATGAACACCAATTTATGTATTCATGAATAGATAATGTTTTGATTGAAAACATTTTTTAAAATATATTATATATTTAATGTAAAAGATATATTTCTCACAACTGAACAATAAAATCTAATGAAATTTATATTTTATATTATAAAGTTAATATTTATTCATTCCTTAATCTTTTATTATTTACTAAATTTTATTTAATAATTTAATTATAAAAAACGTTTGTCTTAGGTAATTATATTATATGTGTGGTGTTTTTTATTTTAAAAAATTAAATTAATAAAGTATAAATAATAAATTTTATTAAAATAATTTTTAAAATATATAATATAAAAATTTATTCATATCTTTATTATTATATCACATGTCGAAAAATGTATTCATTTTTGGCTTTAAATGCATTTTTTCAAAAAAACTATTTTCTCATTATGGGTTTTTGCACTAAACTTATTTTTAATAACTTAAAAAAAATTAAAATAAAATTGGTTTTCATATTTTGAATAATCATATTATAATTACAAAATTAAGAAAATTCCCTTTTTATGCATGAAAATAATTTCCTCATGTAAAAATTCAAAAACCATTGTAAACATAAAATGAGGAAAAATGGTTTCAATAAGTGGCTATTAATGATATTTTAATAAAAATTATATAAAATATATTTAAATGATTTTATGAAATAAACATATCCTATATTTTACACTTTCTAAATTTTTTTAATTAAATATTTATACATAAAGTAGTGGTAATATAGGAAAATTGCTCTCAAAACTCACCAATAAAAAGAACATTCCTATACAAATAAAATTCCTTTTTACATATATTATATCTTAAATAACTAAAAATATATCCTTTCCTAAATCCTCATTATCCTTTATCACACTTCATATTCCCAGAAAGAGGCATAAATCCTTCTTCCATAAGGAATCCATTTCATGAAAGATAAAATTCACCAAAGTACCTAGTTCTTTAGCATTTTTTTCAATTTTATTATCATATGAACTATTTTTAGATCTGATTTACCACATCAATAATATTATATAAACCTAATTATGGTTTTGAGAAAATTAAATTACTGTTATATAACACTATACTCTTAATCATACATTAGTATAACATGTTCATGTTTCTTTAAGTTAAATCAACATGAAGAAAAATTAAATGATAACATAATCATTTCAACAATGAATAGGTATAATGGAATTTATTATATTGATATATAATGTTAATATGTAATATATTTTATGAATATTTTCTTTTAATGTTGAAAAAATGAATGATCCTTATAATGTAACTTTGTTTTATTAGTCAATTACCTAAAAAATATTTGTTATCCAATATATTCCTAGGAACCATACACACACCTTCAATAAAAATAATATGGGAATGATTAAATAATTTAGAAAAATTATCCAACCACCATTACTAATTTGGGTATGATGATATTAGTATCAATGAACATGGATCAACATTTCCTTTACAAGAACTGTATGAAATAATTAATACAACTAATATCAGTTGATTAAAATAAAAAATAACTAACTAACATGTTCATAATGAGTAATTTTAATTCAATTTTATAATAGTTAATATATATAAGTTAAGATCTAAAATAATTTATTAACATTATTATGTTAGTTATGATGATGGTTAAATCAATTTTATGGAAATTGCGAATAAATAAAATGTTTTCATATCTAACATTTGTTTTATTGAGATATACTTAATATTCACTAGTTTTTTCCTATTGGGTGGTCTATATATTTCAACAAAATATATTATATAATAAATTTAATTTAATCCAAGGTAATTAATATTCTATCTAGTCTTCTTTCTCACTACTTTAAAATTGTTACTAAAAATTCTAAATGGAAATACCTATATCAATATTATGCACTTCTATTTTCATAAGTCCACATAATTATAACTGCATAGTTAATGATTATTTTCTTTGACTAGTTTTATTATTGTTGTCCTTCTCAAATGTTTTCCATGGTGGGTGTTAATGAAAATAAATCATAATGAAAGAACGTGTGTTAGCCTATGGGGATAATCACTAGTCTACTAAGTGACCCATATAGTTAAACGATTGTGGTGTGTTGGGAAAATAACAAAGGAATTACAGGATACCCATTAGGTTAGATGGATAGGATCATATCCCAAGGTTTTCAAGTCATTAAATATAGGTTTAAATCCAATACCACGTCTAAAGTGTTTTAGAACTGCAAGGGTTTAGGGTTCAATACACATCGTTAGGGCATTGTTCATTAAAGGTAATGTGATCATAACAACACTGGAATAGATAGACATAAATTAGTAAATTTATCTACCCATTTTAATAAAGTAAAACTTTATTTTTAGGTGCCTACCTAATTAGAACTCTATTTTAAGCATTGTTATCTTTGAGTTATGCTATGATGGGTCTCCCACTCGGATTGTTTCTATGAAGATTATGAGTGAGGACAGAGGAAACTATAACAATATATGTTGTACTATAAAGAAATTCATTAGTCTATTAATTGACCATAATGGGTAAAATATTATGGAGTGATGGGAAGGAAAATAAGGTATTGTTCTAGGCATATCGGTTAGGATGACTTGGTAAATGGCCTGAGAAAGTTGAGTGAGGAAATTATCACAAATTGACCCTAACATCATGAGTATATTTTTGTTAAATCCATTTCCAAAAATTTAATTTCATTGTAGGGGTTTCTGGGGATGTGATAAATATATTGTTTAGACTGTATAATATCACACCATGACCTATGATATTGATGAGATGATGTATAAGAGTCACTCCATTACCACCCAAATTATAGTTTCTATGATTTTATGGAGGAAATTATATCACTCCATGACACCATAAATAATATCACGACTTTTCTTAGGGTATTTTATTTGGGTTTTTAGTGGAATCATCCATACTATGACATATGTTTTAAGGCCACTACACACTTCTCCGAAATGATACCAAAATTTTTTGTGGAGTTTGTCACATTTTGATATAAGGTTTCATGATGTGATGGGTCCAAGGAAATTTTTTATAATTATTTAATGACCTTTAAATACTATTTTAATTGAAACCAATTTCCCCCATAAAATCATTTCATTTGATAAATGGGATCCTCTATGATCCCTTAGAATATTTCCCCTTATTCATCCGTGGATTTTGAGCACTTCCCCCATGATTGTATGTGAAATATTCAAAGTTTGAACCCCTTTTGTATTTTTTAATTACTTTAATTCTTTATTTTTTTTTTCTTATTTCTATAAAGGGTTGTGTCAAATTAAACCTATGTGTATTTTTTTGTAAATTTATGTGTTTTTTGTTTCAAGTGTGTGTATAATCTTCTTTGGGATTTCATTTAGATTCATGAATTTCACTTTGATCATTCTTGACCTTGGTGGGTGTTTCTAGGGTTTTCTATTATTCCTAGGAATCCAATTCTTTGTTAGGATTGATAAAATTTTTAATAATGAATTATATGTTATATAAGTTAAAAAATTAAATAAATACTTTTCTAAATCGATATGATAATTCAAAAGGGGTGTTTTCAATTTATAATGTTTTTACATGTAGAATTCGAAGATTTAGAGGGGCATAATTTACAAAATCCTTTCAATGGACTTATATGTGTAAAATGAGTTTCTAATTATGTTAATATTTGATTATACATTATAATATAATTGATTTATTTATTTTAACTTGACTTTCTTTTTTCATTTATATTTTAATATATTAAATAGTTATAATGTTGTTTTCTCACTAGGATACAATGAGTTTTTGAAATTCCACTTGGTTTAAAATTTGAAAAAGTTATTTTAAAGTTAAATTTATAAAATGTGATCTAAATGATAGTTATATACCTTGAAAATGGTGTATGTTCAGTAACATTAGTTTTGAATGATTTCCAAAATATGGTTTCCATATTGTTATATAAGATTAAAATCCAAGGCCTAATAGGGATCTTATATGAATGGTATTCCACTCCAAAATGAAATATAACCTTAACATATAGCTAATGGATTCTATTTTAAATGTATTTTTCATTTAAATGTTATTATTTGTTATGCGTGTGTTATTAAATATGGGGGATTTAGTGATATAGGTGTATAAGTGTTTATTGTTGTCTATTATCGGCATAGTTTCCCACATGTTTTATTATCTTTCTGTGTTTGACATGAATCACGAACAGTCCCACCCTTTTCTACTACAATCATTGGGATCATAGGAATTTTAATTTGATATTAATAGATAGTTATTATACTTATCTTGCTGAGACAAATTCATATACCCTAGTTGTGTTTCATGACCCCTACTAAAGGTGTGACACAACTATGGCTAGTTTGATCTAGGTAAGTGGATATTGTAAAGGAATATTATCAATTACATAGATGGATGGTTTGACACATGTAATTATTATATTATCTCACTGGATGTTTTATATTTTACCATTATTTTATACATCATATGCAGAAGTATTTATTATTATACATGATTATTTGTATTCTTTATTACTTTAATAATTTTTGTATCATGTTATTCCCTTAATTGTTTACTCATTTATGGATAATTTAAGTGAATAATTTATTTTTATGTCATTTTTGGTAGTAATATATTATTTATAATTTATATTATCTTGAGTCATCCATTTATTCTTTCACTTATATTTTTATTGGAATGTTTTATTTATTTAGTTGATTTTTATTTTTGGGTGCTGAACTCTTCTATCTCATTTTATAATGGTGTTATAAAAAGGTTTTAGAAAATAATTTTCAAATATATTTTAAT
The DNA here is from genome assembly GCA_963277665.1 of Viscum album. Classification (NCBI taxonomy): domain Eukaryota; kingdom Viridiplantae; phylum Streptophyta; class Magnoliopsida; order Santalales; family Viscaceae; genus Viscum; species Viscum album. The sequence goes on along the minus strand of OY728153.1, from coordinate 778,458,893 downwards.
AGAAATGTTATTTATTTTGTTTTGATCATTTTTTGGAGTCAAAAAAGAGGTTATAAATATATTCTAATGGTATTATAATCTTTAAAATATCAAAAATCATATTTTAAAAATAATTTATTTCAAAAAGTTGTTTTTAGAATGTTTTCAAAGTGAAAAAACATGGAAGAATTAGTGAAATATTTTTTAAAAAATATGGTTACATACTTATGTCACCACGAGGGTTCTATAGTCAATGTGGCTCACATTTATGTTAATGTTTTATTTTTTGGGATACTCTGGATTAGTGGAAAAGAAGGTTCGGGTCCAGCCTATTCCTGGAACCCCCCAAAATTTATTAAACAAAAAGACACAAACACTGCAGACAAGGGAGGGGAGGGGTCAATCAACCCACACCCGAAAACCCCTTACAACGCACGCAAAAAGAAAATCAAAAAATAAATCAAAAGCAAAAGGCACACACAACAATACAGCAACCACCAGTATCCAGCATTAACCAGCCTCCAGCATCTCACAACTTCCCAACAACCACCATCCAAACTCAGAATGACCAGCATCCAGCACCAGCATCCAGCATCTCACAGCTTCCCAACAACCAGCATCCAAACTCAGAACGACCAGCATCCAACACCAGCATCCAGCAGCACCACATCCAATCTTCATAGCAACACAGCAGCATCAATATATCCAAACCAACCAGCCCCAGCAACCAACATCACCAAATCCAGCATCACAGCCAAACACACCCAGCAACCTCACACCACAACACAAGTGAAACCGAATGCAGCAATCACCACTTTCCATCAAACAGCAACCATCAACTAGCAGCACAACAACATAATCATCCACTAGAGTACTGAAAACCAAATAACCACACCTCATCCAGCATTCACCACCATCCAGCAACTCATAACCAACCAACGGCCCACATCCAGTCATACAAGGTCCAGTACCCAGCACCTTCTCACCAAGAAGGTCCCTCTCCAGCAGAATAGAACCATCAGCAGAAACATAACAAAAACCAGCACCACCCAACAGAACGGATATACAACATCCAGATCGAAACAAAAATACAATACAAAACCCACTAAGCAGAAACAGAAATTAAAAGCTAGGCCAGCCACCAGTAAACCACACGTAGACCAGCAGATCAAAGCAAACATAGCAACGTTGGATCATACCTTCGTCAGCAGCAAGGTCAAACAAGGTACCCCAGATTTGAGTTATCGTCATAGATGAAACCTGACCCTGAGGCAGCATCTTGTGTCACCGAAGCAACCATCTCCGCTGTTGGAGCCCCCTGTGCCACTGACCCATCCATGGAAGCCTCCGATCAACATGCGCAACTCCGATCGACGCCTGAAGCTCATAAAAATCAGCCGCCAAGTAGCTATCTGCAATGTCCCAGATGCCCACAGAGCCTCCAAACACACCAAAGCCCGAACACACAGAAATCCTCCAGAATCGGGGCACCATCAGGGACGAAACCAAGAAGCGAAGCAGCAAGACAAAGCAAATACGTCGGAATTCCAGATCTGGAGCCAAGGTTGACTTCAACGTCAACCTCGCAGACTTTACCCAAGCCACAGGGAAACCATCAATGCCACCACCACGGAGCAACAATGACAGCATGTAAGGAAAAGGAAGGTCTAGATCTAACAGATCTTCTCCAAACCAGACCAACACATCATCGCCTTTCCTAGCCACGACCCGCCAAATCCCTCTGCCAGCAAGCATCTTCCTCGTCTTCCACCATCGCACCAGGGAAGAAGACCTCTGAGCTCTATCCGCATCACAAATCGTGGTCTGGAAGCGATCCATGAAACCATAGAGAAGGATTCCGAGTGGGAACCTTGAAGATCGCTGCGTCGAGCGGGAGAGACCAGGAGAGATCGGCGACATCCTCTCCTAGATCCCTTTTGGGATTTTTCTCTCTGGATTAGTGGACTTACACTTTTTAAAATTAATATGAAGATATCCTTTTATTTTTTTGGACCGATGGTTGCCTATATTCACTTGTTTATCTTGTCTTATATTTAGTCATTGTGTTTTCTATATCATTTTTATATCATCCTTTGAACCTCGATTTTATTCGAGATTCTTTCAGGTTTATTTATTTTTAGTCAGATTTTCTTTATTAGTTAATCCTTGTTTTTTTCTTTTAAAGAAAAACTATTTTTCTTTTTAATTAGTTATCCATTATATGTAAACTTTATTATAGTTTCTTAATGTCATTATACTATTTTTTTAATTTCATTATCTAATAAAATCATTACTATTGTTTATATTTTGATGCTTTGGAACTTGTTTCCTAAATATGGGAATCAAGAATGCACTTTGGGACTGTCTATGAAGTAAAAAAAGTGCTCAAATTTAGAGTGGCCTTGGTTGGTTCAATATGATATAGTATCAGGGTGTCATTTCTATTAGGGTTATCTGATAAATGCGAGATGAAACCATCATATCATAAGTGGTTTGTCTAGAGTATGTGTCTGATCACCACTACATGTGAGAAAACATATGTTTTCAAGAATTATAGGTTTTTTAGACATGAATTTTGACTTTTTTTTACTTATTTGTGTTACATTTTGACATTAACTGATGATTTTTAAACATTATTAAATTTATTTATGTTATTTAGTTATTTTTATGATTTTAGGGTTAAAATAAAAGTTATATTAGAGGTTCATGGTTAACTTTTGCAGTTTAGAAAATTGTATGGTGATCATTCATATGGTTTTCATAATACCTTAGTAGTTTTTTTATGGTATGATTACAGAAAACAATGCCTTGTGGACACACCTTATATAGCCACTAACCCATTTTAAAATTTTGTTTTGATTTTCATTTCTTTTAAATAAAACTGGCTTAACATTATTATCATTTAATTTATATTAGGGAGTGTATTTTGCTGTGTAATTTATATTTGGGTTTTTTATTTATAAATAATTGTTCAATGTTTGATTTAAAATATTGAAGACTCAATGTTGAAAAAAAATAGAACTTTATTTGGATTTTTTTAATTATTTACAATTTTAAATTATAAAATATGTTCAACGATGAATGTGTAATGAAAAAAATAATTAATTATAAATTACATGATTTTGTAAAAAAAATTAAAGAATAGTTTCAGGATATTATTTAATTTTTTTAAGATTGTTTTCTATTTTATTTATTCGGTTTTTTAATTTGATTGAAATGGTATTTGAAAGTTTCCAATGGAATCTTCTGATTTGTTTTTTATTTAGTTCATTCCTTCGACAATAATCTTGATAGATCATGGAATGCCTATATAACTGAGTGTCCCTTAACTGGGTGTCTCTATGGGATTCTCGTTGGTTTTTCCAAATTTGGACCATTCCATGACTCTATGTGTTGTGTTTGATCCAACTACATAGATTTCACTCATATTATATGACGATAAAAGTTATTGATATGATACGTAGTGGTTAAATAAGATTTTAGGAGTCTTTAAATCACTGAAAAATAAAATTTCCTTGAGTTAAAACCATATCTATTTTTTTGATATACTCATTCTAGAATAGTAGAGGGCTACCATTTGGAGGTAACATCACAGTATAATGTCTTGGGTTTTCATTATAACAACAATTATAAAGTGGATTGTTTTTGAAAGTGAAATTAAAAAGGGTGATAGATATTATGAAACACTAGAAAGGTGATTAGTTAGTGAATTATTATATCCAACGTTTTAATTATATGATTTCATTCATCTTGAGTTTTCCTTCAAGGACACACTAGATGTATCACTTTTTTTCATAGTTATCTATCCATACCTCTTCTCTATAATACCTCTATGATTTTATTTTCCTAAAGGATTCGATAATTTTTTCCATGATGTTGTAGTTGATCTGTAGAGGCTAACCCTTATGGTGTGGTGATCATATGCCTTTATATATTAGTTATTATTTAGTATCATTCAAAGAGAATAATTATTATTGAGTCAATATAAGAAATAAGGATGGGTTGACAAATCTCCATACTCTATTTCCATTCCATTGGTGAAGATATAATCTCCCATATGATACCAAAGTGGTTACACTGAGCACTAAAAAACCTCCAATTCAGGATCCATGAAGATCCAATATCATGGGTGTCTGTTGGGTTTTATTAATAATTTCTATAGGTTCGTGCATGAGTAGACAAAAAATAATTGACATATATTGGATCATAATTATAGTCCAATATATTTCATTCAATATACATCCATTGTTTTCCCTTTTTTCTATAATCTATCATGGTTTCTTAGTCTGTATTTGTGTTCTTGAGTTATTATTATGTTCTTTCTATTTTGGATAGAATTTTATTATTTTTATGAAATTATGAGTTGGGTATTTGTTTATTGATATGGGTTTGGTTTCCTCGGTCAAATTGATGGGCAATGGTTTGTGGTGTTTTAATTTGGAATGTTTGCCTTGTTTAATCGAACATGATTAGTAAAAACCTTATATAGTTGGGAGATTAGTTATTGGTCTCATTTTTATTTAACCCCCCTTATATGTTTTTATTTATTTATTATATTTATATTTCGATTGGGTCTTAGGGATATTCTTGGATTAAAAGATATATAAATATTTTTCTAGTTCAATTTGTTCTAAAGGAGTTGATAGTTATTTAAGAGAGATGTCCATTCCTCTAAGGATGATTTTCCTTATAGATATTTTATTCGACTCACTAATTATGTTGGGGTATAATGTTGTATCGTGGGAATAACTCCCATACATCAACCACACACTCATGAATATTTTTTTATTTCAATATTTATACCATTTTATCCATCATTTATTAGTAGTTTCAGGGATTAGGGGACCTGGTAAAACATTAATCTATATTATTGCAGGTGATGTGAGGAATTAGTATGGTCATAATGTGTCCAGCCACATTGAAGTTCCTATGGATTTATATATGCATTTGTGTCATACCTGATGTCGAGCATCCTACCATGGAATTCCATAGAGAAGTGATTACTAGTTTTTTATGGATTATATCATGATGTGACTAATAGTTTCATGTCGTGATATACATCATAATAGTGACACAATGGATTATGGTGTGGTCTATGACACTATGACATAGGGTAGGATTCCAAAATTGGTTATGGGAATTTTTTAATGTTTATAAAATAACCATTATATACTTTTTGATGTAAACCATTTATCACACTTCTTTCTCCCCATTTCTATGAGTCCATCCCTAGGGCACGTTTAGTGAATTTATCCATTTCTCATATTTTTATTTTATGCACTCTTCCATTTATTTCAACTGAAATCTCCAAGGATTCGTACCATTTACTATCTTCTATACTTCCATAATTAATTATTTCTTTTCCTATAATAGTGTGTGATATTGTGGGTCAAACATTAGTAGGGTTTCTATGCTAAAACAGTATGGTTTAAATTTTAGGGTATATGTAGTGGAATTTGGGTCTTCCTATATTTGGATTATAGAATTTCACTTTGACCACATTTTACCTAGATGCTTGTTTCCATGATATTCCATTATAATTTTCATTCCATTCCATTCATTGGTTTTTTGGACTCCTTTCCTTAAAAATTATGTGTTATATGTATTAAATTGAATTCCAAAAAGTGCATTTATAATTGAAATGGTATTATTAAAAGTCCATTTTCAATATATATTGGATATACATAGTTAATTAATGGGGTTTAGGGGTTATAGTTTTGGTTTTTCCATTCAATGGTCTTATATGTGTTCTTTTTGTATGTTTATATGTTGACAACCGATTTCACCTATTTATGGTGTTATTCTAATTGTTTTATATTGGTTTTCCATTTTTATGTTTCTTGGTTATTTGTAATTTAAAATTTTAAATTGGTATTATCCATAAAATTCATTGAGTTCTCAAAAGCTACTTGATTAAAATAATTATGTAAAAAATAATTTTAAAGTTTAATTTAAGAAGTTTGTTATAAATACTCAATTTTTTACCTTGAAAATGGGAATTTATCATAAAAATTTTCTTTTAATGATTTCTAAAAGAATATTTTGAAAATGTAATACTATATTAAAACTAAAGGCCCACTTGGAAACCTATATAAAAAGTACATTTTTAATTAATGATATAAAAACATAAATTATCCCACATGGTTTCTATTTTAAATTTATTTCTTTGTTGAATGTGATCATTATTGACGATTATGTGATTTAAACTTGGGAATTTACTGAGAAGGGTGTATGATGGTTGGTTTAGGTATGCTATTGGATTGTTTTTCCATATGTTTTTAATTGGATTCATCCTGATATGGAACAAATCAATCCTCACACTCTATTACAAATATCATAGGGATCCTAGGAACTTTTTTTTGAGAAATTGAGACTTTTTGTAAATAATTTTACTGATTTAATATACATGTATCTTCTAGTGGTATGCTACAAAACATATAAGTGTTTTCCACTAGTAAATTTAGTCATATGAAGATGATTAGATATTTTTTAAGAGCTTCATCGATTAAGATGGTAGATGGTTCTACCTAATTAAATCAAGGATAACCTCAGTAGTTGTTTTGGAGTATCACATGATTATATACATCTTACTATGGAATGATTATTAAAATAATTCATTATACATATAATTTTTTCCTTTACTTATTATTTTAGCATGTTTTATGAAATTGTTCATTAACTCATTTACAACTATTATAATTAACCATTTTTTAGTAGTTCGTTATTGATACATGAATCTAGTATATAATTGCATTGATGTTAATTTACCTGGTTACTTATTTCTATTGTGTAACTTTAATATAGTTGTGTTTACTTATTTGGTGTCTATTTGACTGTGTTGAACCCTTCTATCAAATTCTCGAAAGGTGGGTTGATTTTTTTGAATGTATTTTTTCAAATCTATTTTAATTGAAATATTACTTATTTTTTAGTCATTATTTAAACTTAATTTTATTTGAATTATATTATGATGGGGTGATTTTTCAAATGTGTTACAAAAAAAATTATAAAATATTTCATTTCAAAAATTTTTATATAGAATGTTTTGAAAAATTAAAACCATGGAATCTTTGGTGAAATATTTTTGGGTTTCTATAATCACATCCTATATTCAGCACTGAGTTTTTGTAGAAATATTAACTCTCATACAATTTATGTTTTTCGGTTTTGGGAATCTCTGTCCTAGAGGAATCTTACATCTAGGATCCTTATGGAGTGATTATGTTGGTATTGTGGATGGGTGGTGACTTGGAGTCACAAATAGATCAGTTTAGAAATTTTGTTTTTTAGGGTTCCAAAAACATTTGTTTTTTATCCAAGATAAAATTATTTGTACTATTAATTCATTCCTATTATTTATTTATATTTGGGTTGGTCGTTCATTAATAGTTATGCCTTTTTTTGATTTTTTATGATTTCTTGTTCAAATTTACATGAAATTTTTAGGTATAGACAATTTATTCAAAATTAAAATAGGATTTTCTAAATGATTAATGTTATTTATTTCTGTGGAACAATTAAAATGGTGTTTATTTTGAGGCACTGAAAATTTCTTATATCCCATTGGAATCAAGACTACCCTTCAAACCATTCCATTATCTACCTTGGGTTCCTAAATTAGGGGTGGAAAAAGTTGGTTCCTAAAAGGATTTATCGTTCAGTGGGTTTTGATTTAAAACATACCTAATCTATAATGATTTTTATTTTCAATCACACATTGTGTCAAATTTTATTTATGACTAAATTCCCATCATGGAAATTTTTTTAATGAACTATGATTTTAGATACTTTAAACTAGTATTATATTCAATAGTTTGTGTCACACACAACACCAAACTAACAAGAGAACAGGAAAAAATGTAATATCCGAATCATAGGAAAAAAATAATCAAAAATATATAAAAATATAATAATCAATTAAAATAATTATTTATAATTATTTTTATTTGATTAAATTATTTCTAAGGATGGGCTAAAAAGGACCATTTTTAAAGAAGATATTTTTTTCATTGTGATAAAATAATATTATAACATTTTAAATTTTATTACAGTAGTAAATATTTATATTTATAAAGTAACATATAAACATCAAATTATTTATACATTTATATTAAAAATTATTGATGACACTTGAAGGTTTAAAGTGTATTTTAATAAGTTCACATTTTCTTTTGTATATTGAATTTGATGTTAAATTTGTTTTATATATTTTATAATTTGAATTCCCAAAAAAAATTATTTTTTGTGAAACATTTCAATGATAGGGTTGTATGAAATTCTTATATTTTTTCTAAATTTATTGATTTTTAGGTGAATAGTGAAATATTTTTGATTTATCTAATACCATGAATTTTTTGAAGTGTCTTAGAAGTCATTTTTATATGAAATAAAAAATTATAAATCATTTAAAAAAACTAAATTAAATGTATTGTATATGTGTTGGACATTTTATAAACTTATGTAATATTTTACTCTAAAAACTATCTTCAATGAATTATATTACAAATTAGTTTTTATCACATATAGAGATGAAATCTATTAAAATAAATTCCATATCAAATATAAATTTTTTTATATTATTAAATAAGGTAAATATGATTTTTAGGCAGAAAATTGGGATTACTACAGTTAATGTTAATTACCATAGTTGTTGAGAAAGAGTTACTTTCAATGGATTTGTTATTAATGTTGTGTAAATTTTGTCTAATAAATTAAATTGATTAATTTTATATAACTAATTTTAATTAGATTATATATATATATTATAAATCATTCAACCAATAATAAGTACTAAATAATATTAATGGAAACATAATGGAAAAAATATTTTCTACAAAAAACATTCTCTATATATTAAATTTCATAATTTAAAATTTATTTATATAATATTTAATAATTTAATTATACTATATGGATACAAAATTTTGATATAGAACATTACTATTTTGTTATAATGGTTATATTGTATTTTTTATAAAATATAGTCAACTAGGGTAAAAACTACTTGACAATGTAAAAACCAAAATGTTAAATTATAATAAAACAAGTGGTAAAAATCTTGAATCATGTTTCAAACATATGGTAATATAGGTGGGGGACTATTTCTCCACATGATATCTTCTCAAATTCCATTATCACTAAAATTACTACCATATACCCATGAATAGTTTCATTTTATCATTGATAAATAATTTGAGTTAAAAATTTCTATTTTCTTCACTTATAAAAAGGGATCACTTATAACCACAAAATTATTCACGTAACATTCAAAATTTCAATAAAAAACTACATATTTTTCATTTAATTATATTAAATTTACTACTTTATATCCCTTTATCACCATAAGTTACTACATTCCATTCATTTCCAATGAGACTTTCAAGATAATTGTTAAGGTAACAGTATGAGTGTTACTTAATCCTTATCCTTGTATTCTTAATATTTATCTGCCAAAACTAACCATTTCATATAAATATAATGACCCAAGAATCATTAGTAAACTAAAATTTAACTATATCCATTGAAAAAATTTATTTATTACTTCCCAACAACATAAAAAATAAAAGAATATCAATCATGTGTTTGTGTAAACTACAATATCGACAATGCATCAGGATTTGTTTCTAATCACCATCAAATTATATAAATTTTAAAATTTATTTAAGGTAAAAAAATTAGGGAAAATAATAAGATATAATTTTTTTAATTATATAAGTGATATTAATGATAAATGATCAAAGTAACTTAAAAAAATGAATATTCAGAGTAACTTTAATTATATTAGTCCATTTCATAAAATCCTGTATAACTACATAAATTATTTATGAAATAAAAATAAATTAAATAAAACCAGAAAATTAAGAAAATTATGACTTTATTTGGAAACACATTTTACAATGATCAAAATACCAAATGGGTTACATAAAAATCAACTAAACAACCTCAAAATAACCAAAATAATAAAAATACTATCTAATTAATTTATAAGATAAAATAATAAATAGTCCCTATGAAATTAAATATAAATGATTATTCTTATTAATAAGGTTTTATATAAGCTTAATTTTATTATTCATGAAGTTGGTTTCAGGGTCATTAGGAATAAGGAACACAGTAAGTGTTTCTTTTCTAAATTTTCACCCCTTGGGACATGTTATAAATTACACACCATATTTTATTTAGAATGGTGTATCTACTAATGTTTTAGTATATTTTATCATCAAACTATCATTATTAAAATTATTTAATATTTTGTAAATAATATCCATGTGGTTTTTTTATTTGAATGATTTGTATATCTAATGTGTTTGTGCTAACTCATTTTTCTTCCATTGAGTTACCAAATTTTATATTGAACCCAATTTTTTCATGTTTGATTTATCTTTCCTAATGAAATAATTATATTTTATTTACTTCTTATTTTCTAGGTTTCTAAATTATTCCTTATAAACTCATTGTAAAATGATTCTTTCATCAAATTTTATGTTACTGTAATGTGTTTCTCGACCTAAATTCTTATTTCATAATACACACTTATTGTAACTAATGAATATAGATTTATGTACTTCATATACCACTTATTTGTTATATTATATCATGAATTATATTTCATTCTTAGTATTTTTATATCATTATAAATATCTTTGTACATCATGGATTTCACTTAAATGATACATTAACCATAAGGATAATTTTCCATCCTCCTTTTCAAATTAAAATTTATCAAATGTTATAATCCCTATGTGAAATTTTAGTAATGTTTAATTCCAGAATCATAATTATTTTTATTATCCTCTTTTTATACATACTCATTTTTTTCTATTTTTTAATTTTAACAAATTCTAATATTTTAAAATGATATTGTTTCAATAAAATTTCGTTAATAATATAATAAAATTGAATTTGTTACTGTGCTCATATTTTATCTCTAACTCCAATTTTTTGGATATTGATATATTTATTTAAAATATTGATAATTGTAATTTTCAACTACCGTAACTGTCTTGAAAAATGCTTTAATATAAAATAAATTTATTTTTCTATGAATTTGGTTTTAAGTAAGAAAAACTATATTTTACGATTTCTATATGAGTAGATATTCCATAAATCAATGTCATTTTAAAGAAAACTATCTCCCTACATTTTTATGGTTTATAAAATAATCATTTCTACCAATTATTATAAAATAATTGTTTTAAATGATATTAAATAAGTAGGATATTTCATATTTCTAATGTTATTTTTTATAAAACTCATAAAAATTAATTTTCATCTCAATCACTGCCTTTTGATATATCTTATTATTGATCATGGTTATTCTTCAAATGATATCGTCCATACTCATTATTTGTATGGATTATGAAATATTGGATTATATTATAGAAATGATCCATCAATACCTTTTTCATTACTAAATATTAATAGTTTATTAAAATATTTTTTTGAATGATATTTCTTTTTTTATACCAAGTTTCCCATTATTGGGATTGAAGGGTGTTCACCTAGATTATATTAAATGATTTACTGAGGAAATTAATGAATAATCCATATACCCTTAATATATATGACATGAATACCATGAATACAATGAAATGGTATCTACAATAAATTGTATTTATTATGATTGGATGCCCATTTTTAGTCCACAAGATTATTATTATTGATGGAGTTGTGAATATTTTTAATATATGATTTTATTTAAAAGTTGTATGAAACATATTTTCAATTTATGGGTGATTTATGATATGATTGATTTATTATGAGACACATATATAAGGATAATGATAGAAGGAATCCTATATCACCCTTTAATGCATTGGTTTAAGTTTATATCTCATTACATAGTTGGCCTTGGGAAAAATTGATTTTCCAACATTTTCAATCATGGATATAATGTGTTTGTCCACAAAGGTATGATCAAAATGAGTTTACTCACAAGGTTTTTATTATTATTGGGATTATCCCATATAAACATATTTTCATTCCTGTTATGTGACATTTATAGGTATCCATTATTTTCAGGCTATTTTATTACTCATGTTTATGCCACTTTTCTTAGATATTATGATATTTTATGTTATTAAATTTCTTATTCAATTATTGGTGATCAATTATTTATTGGGTATAAATTTATTATGTATCTTGATTATACAAATATGGTCATTCAATTCTTATTTATAATATTTTATTATTATCAATTTATTTCATCCTTAATAAACCTTTGAACTCATACCTTAATTATGTTTCCATTTGTTTATGTTATTATAAAAACAAATACACATGGTGTATCCAGAAGAGTGCCTTGTATAGGGATTTGTGGGAAATGTTGAATAGTTGTTTTGTATTCTGAATTATTTTATGTAATGAGATATATTGGCATTATTTGAAAATGATAGGGGTTTAATTATTTACTATTTATTTAATTTTCTATAATACTATAATCTTAAAAGTTCTTAGGAATGTATCCAAATAAAAATTTCTTTTAGGACATGTTATTGGGATGTTTATCTCTGTGGGATGTCATAGTTTCTACTAGACAAGGGTTTAGATAATGATAGAGTATAGGATGTTGTTTGAGGATATTATAAGGGTCAATAACCTATGGTTGATCATAATATCTAAGGGATGGATAACCCATTTGGTTATTAGATGTAATAATGAATATTTATAGTGCTAGGATATGCCAACATTATTTAAATAGCATGTATAAAACTGATAGATATAATTTATTATAGGATGACATCTATAAATTTTGTTAAAGTAGAGATGATGTAATTCTACAAGAAATTAGAACCCCATTTCGATACTATAGGTCTATACAGGGACATCCATATATATATCATGGGTTAATAACTCTCAAAAGGGGTTGATTTCGTATTAACTCGGTCATCACCTAGTGCACATAAAATATTTCTAACTACAGTCATAGTTTGATAAAAATGGGGGATATATTATGGTTAATTAACTTTATCTCTAATGAAACAATATAATTGACTTTATTAGGTTTTTAATTAATTAAGTTAGAGAAACTATTGAAAAAATTACTATGGATAACCAATGATTTAAAAGGGTCATAGGATTAAAAATAAATGTGATATAGGGGAATATTACTTCATATTTGTCTTTTCATATTCATATTTTGGATGTTATCAAAATATTTACAGTTTTAGTATTCGATTTAAATAGGATCATGAAAATTAAGATGAGAAAGTGATGTAACTAGAAACCACTATGTCTTATAACCAAATAAGATATAATAAGTAAATGGATAAGTATCATATTATATTCTTATTATGATAACAATTGTGAGTTTTCCAGTATTACATAATTTAGTGATGGTTATATCTCAACAGATTTTTAAACATGATACTCTTATAAATTTTCACTACTGAGTGATATTTATCGATGATATAGTACTATATTTTAAAACCTATAAGGATTATGGAAATCATATAAAGGTATTTATTCCATAGTTTTTCTTTAATGTTATGGGGACATATATTTAATGGTATCCACAATCCATAGAAGTAATTTTTTTACATAGTTAGTTATTTTATTAGTTCATTTTGAACAAAACCTAACTGAGGGATAGATAACCCTTAATTTTAATAGGAAAATAAATTTTTATAAATGTGAGATATATACAATTGATAAATGTGAAATTAATTAATACATTACTAAAAAAATTCAGTGATATTTTTTAGAATGTTCCATACATTTTTAGATTACAATATATATTGACTATTGTGTGTTTCATAGAACATTCCGCCCAAATTGTGTCCCCCTATATTTGGAAATGAAATATGGAGATAGTGATATCGCAATTATTCCCACCAGTTGTTCCTGGGATGATGATTTTCCTAGAGGGTATATTATGAAAAAAATGGAGGCATTACCCTCTATGAGAAACCTGGTGAATGAAGATACATAAGATATATACAATAATTAACACCATCTCATGAAGATAAATAAAATCCAATGATCATAAATTTTAAATTGATACAGTAAAAAAATAAACATGAATGTTAACAACAAGTATGAATATATAAACTAGTTAGTAAGAAAAAATACCAGACAACTCCTCTAAAAATAAGAACTAGTAATATCCCATCCAATCTTCCTCATACTACTACTGACCTGAAAATAGTTTGTATATATATAGGGCTATCCTAACAGTATACTCAGTCGGATCATCCCTCGAGCCTCGTATAAAAAAGTTAATGGAACAATACTAAAGATAAGTGAACCAAAAATTGAAACAAACTCATCACCTAAGCATGTATACTAGGTTACAAGAGACACCATATGTAACTCTAAAAAATAATTACCTACAATAGATCATATATTGTAATAATAAATAAACAAGTGTACCCTACTTCCACATCCCCACTAGTTTACCACTTTTCCCCAACATTGCATGTCTAGAGCCATATCTCCCCTAAAGAATATTGTATGAGGAAAACTTGGATAATTATAACAAAATAATCTACATAAATCACATCATTACATCATCCCATATACATATGCATATATAGTAACAGAGTATTCTGCACGATCCAACATAACCTGAACGACATGTATTGTAGCTCGAGAATTATACCTATAGCCATGAAAACCTGTACACTGAGTGTAGTACCTCAAGTCATCATAGACTATACACATGATGCCTATAATAACCATTTGATACTATAACAAAAAATACACTCTTTTCAAATAAAAAAACCATTACAATACAGTAAACATATAGATGGGGAAAACTAACCACCATACAAGCCATAAAAAATAATACAAAGAGAAGAGAGTTGGTCCATAAGGGGTTTTCTTTCATCCATCCTCAACATAATTATTTTGGAGAGCACCTGCCTAGAGTAAATAATGTGTTAGTCTTCCTACTAAAATTGATAAGGTATCTAATAAAATCAAAAAAAAATATTGGATATAATATAGCTAACAACAAAAATATTATAATAACCATGTATTATGATCAATATTTGTTATCATGTAATGTACTAACTGAGTAACCACTAAACTGGTGCATTGAGCTGGTTTTTTTCAGAAGACCTCAAGTGTACCTCCTCATATTTTAGATGTTGACAACTATCAGTGAGGGTTTAATGGATGAATTTTTAAGATAATGTAACACTATACCAGAGTACCCAACCAGAAGTGAATAAATATTCACATATGAAATAGAGAAATAATAAAAATAAATAAACTGAAACTAATCATACTATAATAAAATGAAGCAATAATAAAAGACCAAGCAACCATGTCATACATCAAACCACCATCACCCATGGGGCCGATCCCATAAAAAATAATAAATGACTAAAAATAAATAAAACATTCCTTATTTACAAATTCATGCCGTACCACATACCCAGTCTCCAATACCGTGTCATGCCACTCATGACAGACTAGTTCACCCCACATGAGTATCCCAATCAACCATGAAATCCATGGACTCCACCCTATCCATCCTTAATAAATGCTCAACCTAAAAGCATATAGAAGGTTTGTATGCACAACTAGGTTCTCATATAAGGGGTGACAAATAAATATTAGTAGGCCACCCCCAATGGTAAACCTATAAACTTCTACAATAAGTGAATGCTAATGAAATTTTCTCAAACTAGTCAATTCACAACTGAAAAATAATTATAAATAAAGCATTAATTGATCTATAGTTCTAAGACCTCTATTGACCATAACTTCTTTGGCCTAAGATAGAGTGTCTATGAGAACATAATAGTAAGTATGAATTCTAACTAACTTGTAGGCTCCATACCCATGACAACAACAACAAACCCAGAAAAACTAGGGACACATCCTATGGTGGTCCAATCATCTGGTATCCTATAGTAATCCGTCCAATAATATATCCTCATAACCAAAAATTGTATCAGACTAGGAACATTGACACATTGGTCCCAAAACAACCCAGAAGTACTACCAAACCCAAAAAAAATAGTTTGACATATATCTCATGTATCATTACCATAGATAATGGAGAAACCTTCCCTCATATAAACCATGTGTATCAAAAAAACCATGCTTGGAGAATCAGTCCTACATCTTAACCATAGATGTAAAACGTCAATCAAATATCTATCCTGGCTAGTACACCATGAGTTCCCAAAGCCCATGTCTGGAACACTATCCCTGAAATATACTATCAATGTAAAGAGCCTCATTTTGACACAATATCAGAAGTATACTTCATGTTTTTGGCACCTCATTCTAGCAGCTGTACCATCAGTGTACCCCATAGTATCATTCTAGCCCAAACCCAAGTAGAAGGATCCTCAACCAAATAACCCATATCACATGGCATATAGTCAATGCCTAGATCCTAATTTTTTCACACTTTCCATGCGTTATACTATATGTTTCTAGATCCGCAATCTTTCACCCTCTCAATAGTATACTTCTAGTGTCCAAAACCTCAGTCCAACACCAAACCAAAGACACATTACTTCACATACTCAATAATATATCATAGTGTGTCCAAAACCACAATCCAACACCATAACCAGAAACAAACTATCTCTATAAATACCAATCCCCAATCCAAGAATCTCAATTATAGAAATTTGAAACCATACATGGGCATCATATTTCCATATCTCTCTACCATCACTACCCGTACCAAACACCTGATTTCAAAAACATGGTAACCCGACCATATAAATTTTTTTAATGGGGGGCATCCAACTCTCAACCTTAATGAACTAAAAAATAACAACCACTGGATATAGGTCCATCTGAGCTATTAATATATTACAACCATAATCTCATAAATCATCTTATCTCCCAAGGAATACCCTTAAATAAACTACATAATAACATGCACTCGGTCGGGGTCATCATATCAATATGGCCAGCACCTGAACCTATAGATCCACACATAGAAAAACATTTCTCCTTAGGTCCTAAGAAATAATAATAATGTAATGGAATCCTCTCTAAACCCTATTAACCACTAAAATCATGGGACAATCCCAATGAAATGAAACATCCTCAATTGGACCTCAATAGTCTACAACTGATCCTTGATCTATAACTGGCTACGTAGGTACCCAAAATCAATCCCATGCCACACCGGAAATCACAACTGTCAACCATGACATATAATGATCACATAACCAAAACACTTCACTACATGGGAATCATTGTAATACCCTAATAAACAACTCATAGCCGTTATGAAACTTAGCTATAACCAAAATCCTATAGTGTAAACTAATTTTAAAGGCCCAATCTACTCGGATCCCCAAAAGTAGGGTCCACACATCAAATTCTACAACTTCATTCCACTAGTCTAAATATGCAAGAAAAAACTAATATCTTCCTAAAGATAATGCTAAAATCCCACGTCCTGCGATTCGTCCATGAAACCTCAATAAAAACAACATGGAATGATCAGGGTAGATCAACCACTGATCTCACAACACTATCTCGATCCTCACATATCAAAAATCAACACTACTAAAGGATTCTAACTCCAAACCTCATGGAAATCCTAATAATAAATAAAATATTCCAAAAAACCATTTACACGACCAATATATGTTAAAATAATCACACCGTTGTGATCTATATAAATAAAGAGAAGAATGGACTACTCGCCATTTAATTTGACATAATTTGACATATACAAAGTAATAAGGGGTCTGCCTGGGTACTACTACATGGTGTGTACTTATGGTACATGGTGAGTAATTTTATAAAATAATCCTCTTGTGTTGTTTATCACATGGTCAGACACACAACCATATAAAAATACATGGCATGTTATATTGAAATGTCTTTATTCCCAACTAGGAAGAACAAATGGCATGTATTCCTAGAACAATTGGTCATGTAGATGGGGTTTCTAATGGGAAACACCTCTAAACCCTTATCATCCCATGTTTTCACCAAAATAAGAAAAGATCACCCTGAAGGTATATTTATTAACCATAATAACGAATTAATAGATAAAAACAGATAATATGTAGGTATTAAGGCATAAAACATAAAAATGTCATACCTCTTGGGGAAAACACCAAATATTTGTGTTAAAATCCATTCCTGGAATCTGCTGCACCTCAATCCGGTCTTTATCAATGGCAACGATAAAGTTTGGTGGAATCTACCTCATCTCCCATACATGGTTTAGGAATTGTGCATAAAGGAGAAAGATATTCACCTTCCCTACCATGAGTGGGAGCCAAAAATGGGTATGCAGACTCATTTTTAATTAATTAATTTGTTACCCATTTGACACGAGTCCCGAGTCCCAAAACCCAATGCGAGTTTATACCTCTTTTATGCCATATCCCACATTACAAACCCAACTAATGAGTAAAAACTTCAATCCGAAGTTCTATTTAAAATATACAGACTCCCAAAACTGTGTGAATAATTTGTTACAAAAATAAATAAATTTTAAATATTCATCCAAAACTCCAACTGCTTTAAATTCAACCAAACTCTTGTCCTAGGGTAAAAACCCAATTCTTGGACTAAATGAGTAAACAAAAAAATAGTACGAGACGATA
Source organism: Viscum album (assembly GCA_963277665.1). NCBI lineage: Eukaryota > Viridiplantae > Streptophyta > Magnoliopsida > Santalales > Viscaceae > Viscum > Viscum album. The sequence continues at coordinate 778,440,372 of OY728153.1, read as the reverse complement.
TGATATGGTAAAATGAATATTTTACCCCTAAGGAGAACCCAAGAAAAAGAAATTAAATTTCGGCTCAAATTTCAAAATCTAGAAAACATGGGTCTCTATAACCTCACCACCATAATCCTTCTCATCCTCAATAATCATTTGGGGTATTCAAAATACATATCCTAACCCTTATGGATCATCATAACAATAAAGACTTGTTTCATTATACCCACATATGGAAACTAAGTTTCCCTGCATAACTTCCAAGAGAGGGTGTACATCCTATTAGAGATCAACACACCGCTTTGCACCACAATCAAACCACTAGGATAGTGCCTAACCACAACCTTCCATCCTGATATTCAACATCACCATTTTAAACTCTTCATCAAACTCATGGTTCCCCTCACCATTCATATCAACCCACGTCTACAAATTTCAACCCACGATGCTCCCCATCAATAATGTCTTCTTTAAAAACACATTCCCAACTATCAAATAACATGTCCAATGTGGTCCTCACAACATACCCAACCCTTTCCACACTAAGGTAACACCTCATAACCGATTTAGAACTACGCATCCTAAAATTATCCTTAACATCACTTCACAAACAAACAAATTTTCCCCAACCCATACCATGATCACCACGAAACCTTGGCGATAGACATGGCCACATTGCTCCCTTCAAAGGAACAAAACCAAATAGATAATATTTTTCATTCTCGATATTCAAGAACATCACCCATGTTATTTAAATATATTTAACCAATCACAATAACCTCACTCACAAAAAGGTGATGGTGTGCTTCCCACCATACAGTTTCACACTCATCATGAGAACAACTGTACATGAGGACCCTTATCAACCCACGGAAACATCGATATAGCATGGAATAAAGCTGATTCTCTCTTAGAATACCCATGAAGATTTCAATATATTTTGAATGATCTTCTCTAAATTATTATTATACTAAGATGTCATCGATGGATACCATAAAAACCTCATCAATTTCATAAAATCTATATTTTATCTCAAGGAACTTGCCCACCAATCCCACAATACTATCACCAGAAATACCACGATCCTCACCCCACTCATTAATACTTATATTTTCTAGAACCATTCGACATACACTCCTATAACATCTAATTCACTAACCAAACAATACAATGCATTAACTGTACTTTGATTTCCATGGTTCAACTACAACAAAATAGTAAATTCCATTGTTTAATGCATCCAAAAAACCTACTATAACTCCAATGATTCTCCTCTCAGAAAAAATCACCTCATAAGCCTAAATAATGAAAACATGACTGGTTATTGTACTCTTGATCCAACCTGATGCCACATGGTACAACTCACTAACATAAAAATTTACTATCCTAGGAACTGGAATGAACCTTCACCTCCTGAAAGAAACTAGAAGAGATATTTTCCATCACATGAGTACACAATCTCAAAACAAAAGGCGTCTAATAAGCATAGACCTCAATCCTGATAACACAATGTCTGAAATATTTTCAAGAGTCCCAAATACCCATTTTCCTCTCACATTGAATGTCGCTCGTAACTCGGATGAACCATCTTAGAGGTCACCCACAGAAGTCAAACAACATGGAATCCATACTCTCGAGTCATGTCAGAAAGGCCACTAGGCTCTCCCACATAGCCCTATAAATCAAGTCCCATGGAAATATACTAGGTTTAAGACAACAAAGAGAAGGATACTACTCACAGGGCATCAACATGCACCCTTATCATTATTACACAACATCAACTAGAAAAAACACCCACATCTATGGTATCTCACTATAAATGTGTCATACACTAACTAACTTCCCATAACGTATGTGTCCATCCTCTCTGAGAATCTTTACATCACATTGCACCTTATAGTAACTGGGAATACTAAAAAAACTCAAAAAACAACTATCTATAATAGTCCCACATCCTTACACATATACCATCCTAACCCACCACGGTTACTAAACCATCCATCCACAAAACAACACAAGTGTCCCCACCATCAAGAATATCACCGTAGATCCAAAAAACATGACATCCGAAGAAAATTCGTAAAATGACTTACTAGAATGCCTACAATATGGGGATCCTACATATCTATCATCACTCATGGTATGCCTCTTCCAACTATAGGTCAAGAGTCAAAATTAACTCACATGACAATTCCCAATTGGCCATAATCATGAAATACCTCATAAATAGTGAAATACAAACAACATGTGTGTCTATTGAAGAGAAAATCATATACAACCATAACATCAAAAATCCAGAACATCAATCCCAGTCCCTGGTAACCTTGACTTCCAACCAGAATAGGTTTTTGTGATGCACCATCCTGTTATCAATCACATGTTGTGACACATCTTTATACCTCATATATATAAAATAAAAAATAGTGAAATAATATTATAGTAACTACTCTGATAAAACTTTTTGACATCTTGACCCAGTAGCCACTCAACTGGTGTTGTCATCCTGTTCTTCATAAGTCCCCACATGCTCTTCCTCAGACAACAGAGGCTGCCGACTAGACACGAGGTTCTAAAGGTAGAACTATGAGGAGACTATACCCCCATATCAGTGTGCACAACCATATGTAAATAACTAAACACATACACAATAGCGAATGAAGAAGATTAAATAAATTTAAACAAAATATGCTGTATTAAAATGAAACTACAATAGATGAACGAATGGACATTTCATACATACAACCAAAATCACCCATTGAGCCGATCCCATATACAAGAATAAATAATTAAAAATAAATACAACAATACCTTCATCCATCTCCAGGCCATAACACATACCTAGTCTCCAATAACCTCTCAAGATACTCTAGCATGACTAGTTGAATCCACACGAGCATCCCGCCTGACTAAGAAATCCAGGGCCTCCACCATATCAATCATGCATTCATTATCAAACTGAATGTATGCCGAAGGTCCGTACACACACTAAGGTGTATTTATAGGGGGTTAGAAATTAATATCAATATTACACCAACAACATAGATAATATAAACTACTTCCATAAGTGAATTCGCATGCAATATGATCATCCTTGATGAATCATAACTGAAAAATTTTTATAAATAAAACAATTTTCAATATTTAGGTCTAACAACATGATCAACCATACATTCTTCATCCTAGGCTGGAGTATCTCTGATAACATATCACTGATCATGTGTCCCAACTAGCCAATAGGTTCCATACCAATGGTAGCCATAACAAAACATCAAAAATAGGGGACACAAGCTATGATGGTCCAATCATCTGGGATCTGATTCTAATCAATCCCACACCATATCCTCATAACCAAAATTTATATCAGACATGGAAACATGACACACCTATCCCAATTCCACAGAACAGTACTACCAAACTCAGACCTTCAATATGACATCTATGTCATGTATCATAACCATAGTGCACAGATAAACCTTCCAAAATATCAACCATATGTATGAATGAAAAAACTGCATAGAGAATGATTATGTTATGTTTACCATGGGTGTAGAGCACCATTCCACCATCTATCCTATCAAGTATAACATAAATTCACAAAGCCTATGTCTAGTGTAATATCCCTAAAGTATACTATTAGTTTCTAGAGCCTCAATCTGACATCATCTCAGTAGTATAATACATGTTCATATAACCTCAATCCTAGAGACAATTACATCAGTAGAGACTAGAGTTGAATTAAATCCCAATCCCAATGGGAAGGAGCCTCAGTCCAAAATCCATTCTCACATGGAATTACATTAATTCATAGATCCTCAGTCTGTCGCAATATCTATGAAGTATAATATTAGTGTATTGAGATTCATATTGACACCCTCTTCAATATTACATACTTTGGCCAGAAGCTCAGTCCAGAACCAAAATGTAGACATGTTATGTAACATTAACTACACTAAAAAAATATTACAGTGTGAAGATAACCTCATTCCATCCCTCTAACCATAAAAAACATTTAGTACCAATAAAAATCCTCAGTACAATAATCTTAACTATAGATATCTATAATTGTACTTATGGATCATCATTCTTACTCTCTCTTCTATCACATCCCTTAACAAAAAACTTGTTTCCAAAACATGGACACCCGACCATATATAATTGCCTCATGTGTGTAATACATGTATCAACCTCCATGAACCAAATCATAAAAATGAATACCAATACATCCATCTCCACAAGCAACATCTTATCCCCACCGTACCAAACATCATCTTGGGTCCCATGGAACACCCATAACTGAACTACATAATCTCATGTACCCACTCATGGACATCCTATCAATCATGCCTGAACATGACCCTCTGGATCCACACATAAGAAAAAGAATTCATCCAAGGGTTTTAAGAAATAAAACAATATAATTGGAATACTCTTCAAACCCCAGTAAAGACCAAACTCTGTCCAATCGGTAACATTTAAAACATCCTTAAGAGGCCATCAATGTCTTCCAACCCAACATTGATCAATAACATGCCACCTAGGAATCCGAAATCAATCCCATGAAATACGTGGATTCTCAACCATCAAACATAGAATAAAATGATTCCTCAACCCAAATATTTCCCACCAAGGGAATAATCAGGATCCTCTGAGTCTGAACTCATCCACATGAGGACACACATCTATAACCACAAATCTATGGTGTTAACTAGTCCCCAAAAGATTAATCAACCCTAATCCCCCCAACATAGAGTCCAAACCTCATATTCTCTAAACTATAGCCACACGTCTTTATATTCTAGGAAAAATAAAAATATTTCTAGAGATAAATCTAAAATTTAACATCTGATGACTCATCTAAGAATCCTCAATAAAAAACCATGTTATGATCAGTGTGGATCAAACACTGAGCTCAAAACACTCTCCCAACCCTCTCATATGAAAACTCAATTCCCTGAAGTATTCTGAATCCAAAACTCAATTAAATTCACCGATGAGATAAATTTTTACAAAACAAAATTAATGTGGAATCTATATTCCAAAAGGATCTCACAAATTCAATATAAATTGAAAACAATATGAATGGACTACTCACAAACACAGTTCTGACTTATAGGGCACAAAACCCCCAAAACCTCCATGATGGAAAAAAACCTGGTGTCTAATTTTGAGTACACAGTGGGTAATATCATCTCCTATACTGGCCATATAATTTTACAGTTCAAAATATTCTGGGGTTCTTCCTATGTAAGAGTGTACATAAACTACACAATAAATACATTCCAAAAACCATCTTCTCATTCTCCTTTTCACATGGTCAGACACACGAACATTTACTACTATATGGAATTTAATCAAAGTACATGGAGTTTAATTATATAAAGTACTTATTATCCGAATGGGAAGAACACATAGAATAATTTTGTAAAAACACATGCCATGTAGATTGGTGTTTTTAATGAGAACCCCCTCTAAACCCTATAGAAAACCCTGTTTCTCCCAAATAAGATTATATTGAAACCAAAGTGGTCTTTATAAAATATAATATGGAATTAAAACATAAAAAATATAATATACATGGATCGAGAAAAACATAAACAAAACCAAATTCCTGATGCAAACACCGAAGAATTATGTTCGAGTCCTCTTTTAGAAGCTGTTAGAGCTCATTCCGGTCCCGATCTACATCGAGGATGATGTCTGGAAAGACCTATCTCTTCTCCCCCTCTTGGTCCAGAGTCACGTATAATGGAGAGAACTTTCCCTATTACCTTATGTTCATGTGTTACAAAAATGGGTAGTGATACTCATTTTGAATTAATTAATTTAATTTAATTTCATTAATTAATTAATTACTCATTTGATACCCATTCCATGTCCCTCAAGAAAAAGAAAGTTTATACCTATCGTAGACAATACTCCCCTTTTTGGTCTCAACAATGGAGTCAGAATCCAAATCCAAAAATCCGTTTAAAGGATATATCCACCAAAAACCACATGAATAATTTAATATTTAATTAATTAAATATTGAATATTCGGACAAAACTTTTACAACTTGGAATTCTACAAAACTCGTATCCTTGGGTAAGCACCATATTTAGGGAATAATTGAGTGGTCATATAAATTATCTGAGACCATATTCTATGGAAAAAAAGAACATTTTACCCCTAATGAGAACTTGACAACAAAAATTTAAATTTCTACTCACATTTCAAAATAAAAAAAGAGTCTCTACATACTGTCTCTTTGACACTCGATTGACAGTACTATGGATTATATATCAAAGAATAACACAAGAATTTTACATATAAATTAAGTTCATTAATTTATTTTAAGATTTCACTTCAATTTAATTAATTCAAATACTATTAATTAACCTCATTCTGATTACATTTCATTAACTTTAAAAGTGAATTCCATGACCTCTATATATAATCTAAACCATGCCTTTGGTTTCTCAATATCATCTAATTTATATAATTCAAGTAACAACCCTATGGGTTGCAAAATTTATTAAATATTATTTGTGTTCCCTATTTCTAAGTACTCCAAGGAAAATTTCATAATCTACCATTAATACATACTACCATGATCATCCAGCTGTATATTTCGGAGGGATAGGAATGCAGATAAATCCAAAAAATGAGAAATCTAGATATTAAACAAATTTAAAAATATATCACCCCATATCTCATCATCACTATAATGGGCATTCCCATCATGAACTTGATTCGTTATCCGAGTTTTATCCCATACACCATCATTCATATCCCTATTATCACACTGTTACCAAATAAAATTCTATCACAACCTTGTACATCCCCTCACATATCTTATTGGACACCCAATGATCATATAAAATTGTACAGATCATATTTAAACCTCACAAAAAGAATAAAATGTGAAAGCATAAAAAACATGTCAATCCTTTCCCAGAAAACAATGCATTCATCATTCACATGTAGACATGCTAAAATGTCCCCCAAATTAGGGCATATACACATTAAAAAATATGGTAACTCTTATACCCAATAATTATCTTTATTAAAAAAATCATCATGAATTAACCAATTCATTACTGAAAAAATCACACTATGTTAAGCTTAATACTGCAGTTATAATTTGCTACCATATTGGTTAAACATGCTCTCATGAATATTCCAACATTAACAATATTTGAAGAAGAAACAAAACTTTACAAGCCTTTTTAATCACATTAACATTAATATGAATTCTTGATTTTAGTTTTTAATGATTTCCATTTTATATAAGAAAAAATTAAATTAAATATGAAATATTAATCCATTTTATTACCTCAAAATTACAATAGACACCATATTTATTAAACATGAAACCTCTATAATTTTTAATCAAATTCTTAAAAATTTACTAAATTTAAATTCATATCTAATATCATCAAGTTCAACATATTAAACCAATAATAACACCATTATATACATGGAAAGTTATTGATAGTTTTATATATAGAAAATAAAGAGTATCCCCATTATCACAATGGAATGAAACAACTTTATAACACTATCATAACCAATTCCATTATTTAATATTGTTTAATACTTATTAGGTTGTTTACTCTTCTATCCAAAGGGATAAACAATTTAAAATATTTTATTGCATGTAAACAATTCTGATTGTAATAAAATTTGTTACCTCTAAGGAATCAATGTTCTTTTTTATAATATTATATCAACGTCTCTGATATTTGATCACCTCTCTCAAGATAAACTATGATCTCCTCATAGGATCAAGATACAACCTGTTGAAAACTTGGATGACTATGATGAAATGGAAGGGTGCCATGCTCCACCCCCCTCCACATATCAATCTTCAGTCATAGAACACTAGTTAGATCTTATAAAATGTGATGTAGGATTTATTAAAGAGTGTAAGGGTCCATAGTGGATCTACCATGTTTTCCAAAAGGGAGGATACACCAAAGCTTAATCACATGACATTGATACCCCCTAATATTGTATACCATCCAAAAACGATATGTTATTGAATTTTTTTCTCTATGAAAAGGGGACCTAATTCTAGGAAGGGACTACAATATAGACAACTACCATGGAATAGGCACCCCCCATTTTTGCAGTGTCTCTCTCGAGCCTGCCTACGTAGTAGCATTATCATGAAACCATATGAACTATAATAAACTGAACATTTATATATGAAATTCCCTTTTTGAATGGATATATGGCCTCTTAAGTATTTTAGTTATGTAGGGCACCTATAATACATTGTTTTTTAGAAAATTATGAGTCTTTTATATTTAAAATTCCATTTAGAAACATAATCGTTGCTAGTATATATATTGTAAATAGCCATTAAGACTGGTATATTAAGGGTTATGGTAAACCCCAATTGACATTGATAGAAGAGGTGATAGCCTAACCATTATTATCATACCCTATGACATCCATTTAATATAGATTATGAGGGATATTTCATCATTGGGATTTTCCTTTTAATAGTACCAAACCAATATCTAATAACTAAATCATGATTGAAAACATCTACAGGATAAGTTAAAGATCATCGAGATCACAACCCAAACCATGTTCATCGATCCACCCCATAAAAATATCACCATCACACACCCTACCCTTTCAGAATTAAATGGTGTTATAATAAGATATGTATATAGACCCGAACATTATCAATTTTTATATATTATTTATAAAAAACAATTTTTTATTAATCCATTTTTAATATTTGTTTTTAAATATTTAAATAAAATGTTTGATAAAAATAGGTTTTGATATAAAGAAGAAAAAATTTATTTTTGGGGAATATGTTGTTTCAATCAAGAGAAACATTCTGATGAATTATATAAATTTTTAAATAAAATGGATATTTTTGTATAAATGGTATAAAATAAAATGTATAAAAAATGATTTTTATAAATTAAATATTATTCATGAAGTAATCATGTCCAAATCATCAAATAATGATATTTTTAAATGTTTTGATTGGGTGAAAATTTGCGGTATAATTTAAATATGATATAATTATACAGTATGTTTTATGAGATGATAATACCCAAAGAGTGGAGTAATGAAAACTATAAAATGTATCCATGAAAAAAATTATGTTTCCAATTTAGGATATTTTTTTATGTTATTCGAATACTTTTATAAACCCTTAATGAATCTTAAATGACCTATATTATATTTTATGTTTTAAAAACAATTATCTATAGAAATGAATAGCTACCACATCACAAAAGAAATTATCTTGATGTGCTCAGTTAATAGCCATATAAAATAATTGAAACAAATCCAATTTTGTGGAAACCATTGTTAAAAACTATGAAAATGTTTATGGATTTTGATTCATTATCATACAGAGTCCAAAACAATGTTTTTAAATTAATAAAGAATTATCCACTCTTTTCCTATATAAAACCACCCAACCTCCCATTCATCATCACTAAAAACACTTGGATCTAGAATTTACATTACTCTTACCTCTCTAGATCCCTCCCAAGTTTACCTCAATATTCTAAGAAGCTCCTCTCATGATGTTAGAATCATCATATCATGTTAAGGGATCATCTCATTATCATCATTATTCAAGAACATTCTTTATGGAGGGAAATTTTATTTCTAATTGATCGATTTGGGATATTTACTTATGAATACATCATAAAATATTATTATTCCCATGTAATGAGAGTCTCATTTAGCACTCATCCACCCATTCTATAATACTTTATGTACACCCATTTTTTTGTCAAAATTATCCTTTGGTTTTTAAGAGAAATCATTTATGTAGTGAATAACTGTACCAATTTCCCATCAAGGTTATTCACCTAGTTATAAAAATCCTTCATTTTTAGGGATTTATAGGTATATAACTGAAACATTAAAATTCTGAGGTTAAAATTGATTAAATACATCCTTATGTTTTATGTTCTATATGGAACACAAATGTATATACATGATATGAAAGTGATGGTTGGGAAAAGAATTATATTTCCCTCTAAGGTATTATGTATTGTTTTTACCTCATGAAATCCCATGTAAGGTGCATGTTAGGTTAACCTTTGAACACTAAATTATTTTTTCATGGTGTTTATCCATGACTTATGTTTATTATCATGTTTTATGTCATTTCAAATTCATATGTTTCCTTTATTATACCTTTTAATATCATTCCTCATTGTTTAAGATTATTATTGTCACCCCTATTATGTTACATTTTTATACCTATAGGATTATGAGTACTAATTTACCTTATTAAATTATTTAATATTCCCCTAATTGGATCTCTACCTCTCCCATTTATTATGTTCATCCTCAGGTTATCCCATGTTTTTAAAATAATTAAGAGAAGAAAGGGTATGTTATAGAGTTTAATTATACATTTTTGTATTTATTTTAATTTTTTTTTCTATATACCTACTTTCCCAAATCCACGAGACCTCATGTTCTCAAGATGTTGTATTAAGTTTATCCTTATGTAATAATTCATGAATAATGTTAATTAAAATATGGATTTTCAAAGGTGGTATCTGATAAAAGCATTGTAATGTTTTGGAATATGATTACCAAACTCTAGTGAAAAAATTATGTATAACACTAATGATAGGAAATGGTCCTTAATTTTTTTTAAACTAGAGAGTAAGTAGTTTCTATGAAAATATTCCCCTCTAATTATACAACATGAATATTTGGTTATGGCATAGAGTTATCTATATTTAATAACGCTAAAAGGGGAACTCTATTTGGGCTCGACCATCATCTGCTGCACAACAGTGGGATTTACTACATACCTAGTTTGACACTTCCGAAATATATTATTTGGGAAATATGTTGTCTCATTATGAAAAATTATTAATGAGAAAATTACCATAATATGTTATATTATGATATATAACAATGATATAAAATATTGAAATTTATAAATTCATATGTTATTGAATATATGTAATTTATGAGTTATCCATATAAAGTAAATGGTCTCCCATTTATATTTTTAATTGTTAAAAAATAATCATCCATAATTTTCCATTTATTTTTATTCTATTGTAAGAAATAAGTGAAACTGATCTGATAACTAGTGTGAGGGAAAATGTGATAATGACTAAAATGAGATGCCCAACCTGATGGGAGAAGGAATTGAACATTGTGTGATAAGACATTATTAGATAACTCAAGTATTAAATAGAGAATTGAATCAAGTGGAACTCTAAAATCCACATAAGAAATATAAATATTCAATTAAGGCCTTTATGAAACAAAGGCTTACAATTTTCAACGGCTCTTATGATCCCTTAATAAGGGGTCAGTGGATCAAAATCAAAAAACATATATTCTTTATCCATCGATACTATGAGAAATTGAAGTCAAGAAGGTTGTTTAATATAATGGATAGGTGGAGAAGACAATCAGTGGTGCACATTGGTTTACAATATAAATCTTGAGGTGGAGACAAATATAATGGAGTGTAAGGAAATCCAAAAAAAATCAATACTTATTCTCATCACACTCTCCGAATTAAAATTGACAGGGATTTACAAATACTCAAGATATATTAAGAAAAATACACTAAGGTGTATAATGAAAAATTCACAAGTGGACAATGATACACCCATGGATTTGTCAATAACCTTTAATTAATGTTGATGGATTTTTAGTGGGATGAATCTGAATCTACAAAAAGTGTTACCTGTTTTAGGCTTTGACAACCATGATGAAATTTTCAAATGTTCCCCTAATATAAAAATCCAAATTAATGAATCTATATTTTATCTTAGTACTAGATACAGTAAGTGTAGAATTAATTTTAATTACGGTTGAGTGATTGAAAAATCTAATGGGGGTAATAATGTAAATCATTGAACATATCGAAAGCTTGGGAAGAAAAATCTAATAAATTTTGCAAAATGAGACAAGGAATTTATTTTTGTTTTGTAAATAATGGAACCAAGCTTGATATTTTTTCTAGGAGAAACCCAAAAATGTGATGGAATAAAAGAATGATCATGTCAACCCTCATACTATAATCCAATGTATCAACTACAACAAGTAGCTACACTAAGTTATTAAATGTCATATTCCAAGGGTTATTAATGATAATGACCAATAACTACCTCTTAGGCCTAGAAAAGAAGGATGATTATATGCCATTAAAACTGTATAGGTGGATACTATTAATTAAGTGGTTATTCATACTCCAGTTAATCATTAATTTTTAAAAAATTTAATATTTGATTATAATTCATTGAATTCTTTCATATCATGCTTTTTTTGTATTTCTATTCAAACACCACCTCTAATCATGCATGTTTAGTTTTCTTCGATGATGGAAAATGAGTCAATTGTTACATCCCAAATATATAAATAACCCTAATCTGAAATTTTTGGATAAATTCCCCAGAAACCCATGTGATACACCCCATCACAGAATTCTATGGGATATTGGACATGGAGTGGATTTCCTTGTACATATCCAATATAAATTGACGAGAGAAGAATAAATTCCTTCATATCAAAAATTACCATATGATTCTATATAAGTATAGTGTGGAGGAGGAATATTAGTTAGTACAAAAATCACTTTCATGGATAATATTTTCTTATAAGAAAAATATTTATATCAAATGAATGTAATGAAAGAAAATATCATCCTTGATGAAACTCCAATTATAAGGGAATTCACTTATATTTTTCTCATATAATTTCATCATATTCCTCCTAGTTGTGTGGATATGTTCTCAAATGTGCTCATACCCAAATATTTTCCAATATCCAAGACTTCATATTTAAGGACCACAGTTTAAATTGAAGAGTTGAATAAAAAAAATAGAAGATTCTGGATAAAGGGTGTATTGGACTAATTGCTTTACCATGGGTGAATCAATCATCTTTTACACAAACAATGGGTTAATTAACCTTTGTAATGATTTTTATGATATCAACATGATCCTAAAAATGTAAAAGTGTCCTCTTACATTGACTTATTACCTGTTTAATGAGTTATATTAGGAAGAATACTTCATTAAGGGGGATCTTTGTTCAAGGTATTATCAACTGAAGATAAATGTGTCGGATATCACAAATAGAAATTTTCAAACAACGTATGGCAAATAAGATTTGAAAGTGATTCTATTTGGAACCACTAATCATTCATTTATATTCATTGACATAATGAATAGATTCATTAGATATTATATCAGTCAATTTGTTGTAGTCTTTATATTGGATAATTTTTCTAATCCAAAATAAACATGAAGAATGAGAAGAATTAAAATATTGTATTGAAAACCTTATTGAAGTAATATTTATGTGAAAACCATTTCAAATGTCAGTATTGGTTAGAGTATGTTACTTTATTTTGGCACGTTATCACCACCAAAGGGATATCTGTGGAACAGTAACAAACAGAAGCAATTTAAGGATGGTCCAAATCAAAATCTATGATTGAAATATATTATTTATTTGGATTAATTGGTTAATATCTTCTATTTGTGATAAAAATATCATGATTTTTGATCCCACTAAAAAAGAAAACCATGAAAGGAGTCATGAAATTTAGAATGATAAGTAAAAATAGTGCATTAAAGAGTTTAAGAGGAAGCTAATCATTCCAATTGTACACATTTTACCAATAATAAAGGAAGGATTTTTTATCTAAATATATGAATATAAAATTATACTAGGTTGTGTACTCATGAATTATGGAAAACTGGTATCATATTCCTCCCACAAATTAAATATCCATGATTAAAACTATGCATTTCATTATTTAGAATTGGAATTAGTGAAGTATTCATTGAATGCTTTGCCACATTATATCTATGTAGAGAATCTCGAAACATATATGAATAATAAAATAATTAAAAATATATTAATAAAAAATGATTAATATTACCCAATAAATGAGGTTAGAGTTGATCAAGTATTATGACTGTTCTATACATTTCCATACTATGAATGAAAACAAATTATAAGATTCTATGAGTAAAAAAATATCACAACCCTATCCATTATGGGTATTGAAATGGATTTAGTCATCCAATAAATGAATATTTTAGAAATGGTATCAATAAAAGTTCATTTATCCTAAAATTATCAAATAAACACACAACTATACATTATTAATAGGATACAGGAGGCCTAGAATTATGTTGAGTTTCTACCTAATAAAGTAGTAAATATTTACCTGTATTTCTTTTCTGAAGATGGGGATATTTGGTTTGAAACCAAAATATGTGTCCCATAAAAACTAGAACTAAAAATGGATCATTTAGATGATATTAATTCCTATTACTACTCTGATCATCTAGTAATCACTGAGATGCATTGATATTTTATTTAAAAATTCTTATTGGATGACATGATTTGGGACATTGCGAAGTTTTCATCTTGATGCTTGTTATGAAAAAAAGTCATGGTGGAATGATAAAATAATTATGGTATGATAGATTCATTTCAAATTCCAGTATAAAAAAGGGAAAAACTAATCTTATATTTTATTATTTCACTCCTTAGGACACCTAATGTTAATAACACCTTCTGGGTGGTAGTGGAATACATTAAAAATTCAAAATACATCATTACTATCAAGGGAGATTTCACTCCTCAAAATATCACATAGATATATATAAGGGGTGTGGTTAGAAATCATGATGTTCCACTCTCTATTGTATTTTATTAATATCTAAGGTTTACATAGTGGTTTTGGAGAAGCCTTCAACAAGAATTTTATATAGAACTAAGCTTCAACTTTACTTTTCAACCTCATAGGGATGGTTAGTGTGAATGAACAATTCATGATCTGGAGGATTGTTTCGATCATTTTTAATGTATATCGAAGGGTGTTAGGATGAACACATTCCCTTAGTGAAGTTCTCATATACCAATATTTTCCATTCTTATATTCAAATAGAAAATTATGAGGCTTTTATGGAAAGAGGTTTTAGACTCTATCATTCTATGATGTAGTTGGGTAGATAAATATTGTTGTACATGATCATATACAATAAATGATAGATAATGTTCAACCCATTTAGCCTCATATGAAATACAAAAAATGATGAAAGAATATATATTCAGTCAATTTTCTCTAAGACATGGAGATTGGGGATAAAAATAAAGTTATCTTTTTTATGTCACTATAGAAGAATTTCATGAGGTTTGGGAATAAGTTAATGCTCATTCCTAGATACAACATCTCATTTGGCATCCCCGATCACATCTAAGTGATGGAATACCAAATTGCATTCCCAACTAACCAATCAAATATAAATTATGTGTTTCATATATTCTTCTTGAGGAATTATATATGATACCCCTAAAATATACTAAATCCATAGGTGGTACCACTATACAAGAATATTTCAAATGATGAGCATTCTGGTGAAGGTTTTAGAATATAAACAAAGTGTTCTATGAAACAATACATATCACATAGTCAAAGAGATGTGGAAGAACCATGATTTTGAAGAAGAAACATTGGAAACAAAAAATGTAATGAAATATAAGTACCCTAACTTATTTAGGTATATTTAATGAAAATACCAAGGGAGAAACCTTTGAAGGAGGAAGAATGTAATGAACCAAAATTTTATACAATATATTCTTTTTTTGAAAGAATAAATGTCTTACCATTTGATCTAGTTATAGATAAAAATTCACTTCATTGGTTATTTCAGAATGTTATAGTCAATTAGATTTGAAATTATATAAAATATCATTACCATTGATATTATAGTCGATGTATAGTGACCGTTAATACTAGTATATTAAGGGTTATAATAATGTCCAGTTGACATGTACGTAATATGTGATGGCCTCAAGATCTATGATTATACCCGATAAAGACCATTTATTAGAGATTGTAATGTATATAACATCACTTTTATTTTCACTTGACTAATTTAAATCTTGGAATAAACAACTAAATAATGGGGGTATCTATTTATAAGATAAGTTGAATCTCAATGAGACCACGACCCAAACCATGTTCGTAGAACCACCCTATGAAATTATCAAAAGAACACACCTCAACATTTGGGAATTCATTGGTGTAATAAAGTTATAGGAATCCAGAACCTAAAACTATGAATTTTTATAATTTATTTTTAATAAAACATATATTATATTTATCCCTTTTTAATATTAGTTTTTAAATCATTAAATAATAAGGAATATAAAAATTTGTTTTTGATATGTTGTAACGCAAATATTATTTTTGTGAAAATATAGTTTTAATCAAGATAAAATTTTGGATTAATTCATGATATTATAAAATAATTAACATTTTAATAATATATTATTATTAAATATTATTTATGAAATATAAAATAAAATATATTTGTATGAAAAAAAATATATTATTTTATAAGGGTTATAAAATTGTTACTATAGAAAATCGATATTTTCAATAAGTATTGATTTTTTGATGATAAAGTACAAATTATAATATTTATAGATCAATTATGATAAAATAAATATTAGTTTTGAGTTTATTATGTTTAAATTACCCATTAATGTTATTTTCACAATTTTCTGTTGTAGTCGAATGCTGTGGAAAAAATTAGATAACGTATAACTATACGCTATGTATTATGACTTGATAAAAGACCAAAATTAATAAAATACATACTTTAAAGAGTATACATAACCAAAATTATGTTTTCCATTATATATATATATTTTACATTTTTTTATTTATTTTATAAGTCGTTAATGAATCCCCCAAAACCATTTTTATGTATTGAGGTTTTAAAATAAATTATTTATAAACATGAATCACTTCCAAATCACTTTTGGGATTATTTAAATGTTTTCTATAATTATACATATAAAATATTGATAACCCCTCCTATCAGAAAAAAATGGTAAAAACAATGGGATGGATTGGTTTTTTTATATTATCATATAGGGTCCAAAAACTAGGTTTAGATATCAATAAATAATTCTTCTCACTTTTGTTGTATTATCAAAACCAAACTCCCATTGCACATAATTTAAAACTCTTGGAGAATGAAGTTTCTCTAACATTCCATTTCAATTTTCATCCTAATTTTCCACAAATACCTTTTAAATATTCTACCAATGTTTTAGAAGTCTTCTCTCGAGGTAACTGACTTTATCCTTATCCACTTAATTCAAGCACCTTATTTCTATCATTCTATTTTATTTTTAATTGTTCTAGTAAGAATATGATTTTACACATCCCTATTACTATTAAAATGATCCAAAATTTATGATAGGTCTCTTTCACATCCATTAAACCCATCTATAATATTTTATATACACCCATTATGCAGCCTAAATTATCATGCAATTTTATATTATAAACATTTGAGTAGTGCATACCCATACCTATTTCTGTTCAAGGATATTCACCTAGTTATACATATAATTCATTGATTTTGTATTTACTTGTATGTAACCCAAACTACATAATCTTAGGGTAAAAATTGTTGAAATAAATCATATTTTGGTGTGATCTATGTGGCACACTTATTCATGACCATGTTACGGAAGTGACAGGGAGACAAAAAAATTATATATCCCTCCAATGAATTTGGTAATGTTTTTATCTCTCAAGATTCCACATATGTTTAATGGGATGTTGTCCTAGGAAAAATAAGTTATTTTTATTTCCAATTTTCCATGCATTATGTTTATAATTTCATGTTTCATATTGTCACCACATCTATATATTTCCTTCATGCTATCATGTTATATCATTCCTCATTATTCAAGGTTATCATTCCAAACCCTCTTTTGTTACCTTGATATGTGTCTTCACTAACACATAAAATTATAATTTTTTCTATTGTTTTTTATTCCCTTAATAGGATTTATATCTCACCTAATTATTATGTACATCCCAGTTTATCCCATGTAGTTTTAGAAGAATCAATATTATCTAAGGGCATGTTAGGGTGTTTACATTTATGCCATTATATTTCTTTTGAATGTTGTAATATTATATACCGAATTTGAAAAAGAAACCAGGGATCACAATCATATAGCGTAGTATTATGTGTATATTTATATAATAATTAATGTAATATTTTGAATTAAAATATTTGTTATCATAGAGACCAAGAATCCAATTTTTCAACTAGGATTCCTTATGAATTTTCCACTAGGATTACGGTTCATCCCATGCTACATGCCATTGGATTTCCTAAAAAGGAAGTGTAACACCCTCCATTCCCCCCCAAATACTCTCAAATAATAATTAAAACCTCTCTAAAACCGTTCATTTCCCAAAAAAATTATTGTACAGGTCATCTAAGATCCTAGTCCTTACCATAGACACCTCTCAAACCGTACTCATCCTAGAAAATTTCAAAACAACACCAATAGTAGTAGAAAGAAAAGGGTTGCACAAAACAACCTAATGAGATATTTCTCAAGGATATCACCATCAGAGAAGATCAACCACCTCACATACACTAGAAAAGAATAAAATCATAAATTAATAATAAATGTCTAAAAAACACTCTCCTAGGGAAGATAACTCTGAAATACGAGTGGGGCCATAAAAAGCTAACAAGAGAAAATTCATCTCATAAACCAAAATAGGTCCCCAAATGGATAAGAGAAACATTACAAGATAATTTATAAATATCAATGATATTAGGGTATTTAGTGTGTATTCATGACTCATGTTCTCATGTACTGTCATATATTTCAATAATCCTCCACAAGACATGGAAATAGGGGATATCACACCCATTCAACACCTTCTCCTAGTGTTCTTGGAACTCTATAAGATGCTCCTCAAAGGATTCTCCATGTTCAAAATTGACTTGACTATACTAAATGATGTGGGATTCATCTTGAAGGTAATGATGAATTTGTGACAAATAAATAATTTTAGTATCAATTCCATCTATGGTGTTGCCACCATAAGAAATACATTATCTATAACGTCGAACACCAGGTGTCTTACCCTATAATCAATAATTTATTTATGATAATACCACATAACATTCATCATTTGTGAATTACCTTGACCATCACTTTTCTATTCTAAATGAGCCCCAACTAGAAAATTGTTGATTCTCTAACCCTAGTCTAGCACAATGAATAATAGAAAGTTCAACCATAAAAATTATCAATAATATCCATTCCAATGGTTGAGTGAAAATATTGTTTTAAGAAAACTTGACCCAAGGATGTTTCCTCATCCATGATCCACTAAAATCTGTGACATAAGAATGAAACATGTCCTTTGGAGACTAGATTGTCTTTTCTATATAAACATATCTTTAATGATGAAAAGAAGTGATAAGGAATATCTAAGAGAGGAAATATTTCTATAGATATATTCACACCTTAGAGGTAAAATAAATATCATGGTCAAATATTGTCCCCCAAAATTCTCTATGGAGATTCACCACCTCCTTTATAAACTTTTTCAATAAAACCTCAACTGATTTGGACTCACTAATCTTTATAATGTGGGTTTAATTCATCAAATGATCCAACATCACATAGATAGAATCATGTGGTCCCTGATATCATGGAAACCCATTAAAAAAGTCAATCAAGACATCCTCCCACTTCCATTGGGGGATATCTAATAGCTAATGAAAACCAATAGGTACATCATTCATGACCATCATCTAATAGAAGATTAAACATCAGGACACAAACTCAAATACTACATCCATAAACATAGGATAATAAAAATGACCTCTTAGGGATCATTAAAGTGTTTTTAAGACTGCATATACCACTAAAGATAACATATGGAACTCATTGAGAACCATATAACCCATCAAAAAATGGATGACAAGACTTCCCTGGAACAACACTCAATTTTATTCATCCTTAGACTAACCATCAGGGACATTGCCAAAAATAACATAGTCTCTCTAGACATCCACCTAAAAATCCCCCAGCTTAGACTCTGCCTCTAACTTTACAAATGATGACTACATTTTAATCATTAAAAGACCTCCTAAACCTCCTTCTTATACCATATTTTGATGCATCACTGAGTGTTCTTCCTTCACACTCCATGAATCACCCAATCCACATATAATATCTCTATGTGACTTTATGATCAATGCATAAACCACAACATTACCCTTACCTGGTGTATATGAAATTTAAAAGTCATAATCCTTCATTAATTAAATTCACCATTGATATCAAAATTTCATGTCACACTATAACCGTTTATATCTCAAGCTCTTTTTATTGGGAGATACCAAAGAATGAATGATGATGATGTGATTCCATCACAAATTCATTGGAAAAAACTACCACAAACCAAAGATAATGGGATTAATAGTTATGATCCTGAAGATATAATTAATGAGACCTAAAAGAGACGACTAATCTCTTCTTCATAAATATACAATTGAATATAGGATATTAAGAATTGCCAAAACCGTCAAACAAAACTCCAACTATTACGAAAAAATACTACAGTGTTGAAAAACATCCCCTTCATGTACATGATATATATCTGAAATATGTCTTCCATAGGAACACATTATCCTTCCCAGTAAAGGCTGTTGAAGGAGTCACATCCTATGAGAAATTTTCCATGAACCTGAGGTAATATTCAACATGATCAGGGAAACTTTGATCCTCCATAACAATATAAAGGATGCCTAAATAATAAATCCCTATATTTTAGAATTATCCATATTTAATCTATGACAAGACACTACATTACATATTAAATGAACATCACCGGCCTAGAAATCACACATTGAAAATTTACCAAACAGATAATTATGAAAAAGAATTCCCAAAATATAATACAAAAGTTTTTCATTATCATCCTCAGACATATAGAATATAATTCTTTTGTTGATGAGAATCACCATAGACTGATACCAGAACATTCTGAAGGTTGGTTTAATTAAACATAGGAAAACTACTTAAGTTTTTATCACCCCAAACGACTTAATAATGAAATTTTAAATTCCATGATGACATCAGATATAGGTCTTTGAAATATTTTCATCCTTCACTCACATCTAATGATATCTTGACCGAAAATTGTACTTTGATAACCATGTATCTTCTTTTATATTATAAAATGAATCATCAATCCATATAATAGTTAATAAATTCTTCACTATCACTTGTTTCATTAAATAGTAATCGATATATAAGAAAAAAATAACCTTATCCTTCTTCATGAATAAAATCATTACACCCCATGGTGTCACACTCAACAAAAAAATCCCACACTACAATAGATCATTGAGATTCACTCATAGCTCTCACCAATCGATAGACTCTACGCTATATAGAGACATTAATATGGGAGAAATTTTTTCTTGTAGCATGATCTCAAACTCCATCTCACTTAAATGAGGTAACACCACAACCTCTTCTAGAAAGACATCAGAATACTTTTAAAAAACCTGTGAAAATACAATCGGATAAATCAATGACAAACTAAGAATCATCTCTTCCATCAAGGATGAAAATGAAAAAAAAACATTCCTTTGATCCGTCTAATGGTTTTTCCCACCAACGAACATTTCGGGTTCTCCATATAAATCATAAAACACAAACTATCCAAAAAAATTGAAACAAATTTCACCGAATATAGCCATTCCATGTGAGGATAACACCTTAATGAATTACCCACAAACATAGGAAGTCTCTAAAAGAGTGGTGCTACCCTATCATTAGGTCAAAGTCTCTACATACATTCCTCTGATAATATCATACTTGAAATGGTGTAGTCAACACCAAGGGTAATGGAATCCTCACCACCCCTATTACAAAAGCATGGAGTAGAGATGGTTAAATGAAGGAGTGTGTATCTGTTGAATCAAACAATGAATGCACAAGTGTAGAAAAAAATGAAAATGGTGACTCAAATGACATTTAGATTTATTGGTAATTGAAATGATAAATCCTAAAGGATGTAATTAATTTCTTCATGACCTCCATGTACATGATGATGTCCACCACCATGACCATGCTCTACTATCAAAGGAAGAGGGGTGTCTTAGGGTTGTCCTGAGCCGAACATGTCCCTGTCTATTGGTCTCGTTTTGGAGTATACATATACTGCTACCCCAAATGATACTACCTCAAAGGAGGATCCTGGAATGATACACCTGGCTCAAACTAAATACTCATATATTTTTGGTTCTCTTTTCACTAATTACCTCAGTATCTACTAAAAATAGTATTATCCCTTGGAATAGGTCTACGAACCACCAACACTAGTAAAATGGGATGATTATATGAAATAACTGGGCCGTGCTAATTGAAATATCTTCCATCCACAAAATTGGTAAATATAGAAAATAGATCTTCTATGTGAAGAATACTGATGACTCACCACTCATGATGATCTCTCTCTTGAAAGCATCCTCAAAATAAACTCTTATATATTAATATCCATGGGATATGTCAATAAAATGAATGTTTTTACGTGGAATTGGATCTATTGGTGCCAATAATTCCTAAAATTCCCTGATCAAGACTCCTCATCTTGAAAAATATCTTCATTATATCAAATAAT
The DNA here is from genome assembly GCA_963277665.1 of Viscum album. Lineage (NCBI taxonomy): Eukaryota > Viridiplantae > Streptophyta > Magnoliopsida > Santalales > Viscaceae > Viscum > Viscum album. Next base: position 778,417,891 of record OY728153.1, on the reverse strand, counting down.
GGTCCTGAAATTTATCCTGAACTTCTGCATATTGGAACACCATTATTTAAGGTTATATAACTAATGGATACTAGATACCTTGATTTTCAATGAAAGAAAGTATTACTTGTATTTATCTCTAATGAATTTTTATGAGACCTTTGACAAATCATGATCCCTATGGAATATGATCCACCACTCCCTCATTTCTCTATATAGAGTAGTCATTGAAAACATCAAGCATTACACCTTATGAGTATAGATAAAAATGATAGTGATTTCCACCTCCTCTAACTATTTTTATATGAATGAGTTATAAATGAAGCATTCATACTTCAAAATACTCTTGCACTGAAACTCTGAAAGTGTTCACTATATTTCATCGTCATTGTCCGATACTGTATGAATATTTGTGGCACACATTCTTGAACGTCTTTAGCATGAACCTGATGAAAATGTCGACTTGAAGTCATACCTAAACGAAGAGAAAACTATAACAATTTTAAACCTAGAGTATATAATTCTTAATATTAAGAAATTAATTAATTCATTAATCAAATTATATTATGTTTTAACCTATCACAATGTCTATTCACTTCAAAAATAGTTTATAAGATGAATGATACAAAATTATTTCCATGTCTCTACCCCATAACTAGTGTCACATTGTTTAGTGGTCTCGGTAAACATATTTGTTAATTAATTAGATCATAGGGGGGTTAAATACCCATGTCAATGTTGGTATACCTTTTGTTCAAAACATACTATAGTTAACTGACATAATTATCCAACAAACACATGAAATATCACATGTGTTTATCTACATACTATATCTGATCCTTTAACTTAAACATCTGATACCACCTTTTCATTCCCCCTCCTCCCAAGGCATACACCCTTTAGCCAGCAATGATAGTAGGAGTATAGTGACCACCTAAGTCCCACCACTAGTAGGCCTTACTTTTGGAGACCAACCCCATGGGTATATCATGCATACAAATTGTAGGAATTACCTTCTAATAGAAAATTATATAAGAGAGAGAGATAAAAATAAAACAATCAACTCCAACTAATAATTATAAAATAAATCCCATGTGTATACATGTATTTCATATAGTACTCAAACATCATGAAAGGAAATTACACGTACTAAAAAGGTAAACTTTGTAATGACCATGAAGCCAAAAAATCTCCTATAAAACTAAAAGCAATTAATATCAATCCGAATATCCACCCTTCCCTTGCCAACTTGAGAAAAATTTAATATAGACAGGGTTCAGGAAGAATGGTATAAATAGTAGTACCATCCTCGAAGGATGTTAAGAAAAAGATAATGAAGGCATACTAAGTCTGAGTGAACAACTTATGAAACTAACTCATCACCTAAAAAGTATCACTTGTTCCCATACTCATGATGGATAACTCTCACCAAGTATCAAATATAAGAGATATTATATTGTAATAATAAATACACAAGGGTAGTGCATATCTGCTTCCACACTAGTTTTATGCTATGCCACAACATCATGCGTCTTGAGCCACCTCTCTCCAAAGAAGTTATCTTAATGACAGATGGGCTGTGAATCCCAAAATGAACCTCATGTATCTTTTCTCATTCCATCCACATCCCCATATATATTAGTAGATTAGTTTGTAGGATCCACCACATGCCATATAGTGTCTGTCATACCTGAAATATAAAATATCAATCCATCAATTCCAATCCATTTATTAAGGTGCATCAATCCATCACATCCTGTACTCGTTATTCATATGACTACCATTATATACAATATCCAGTGATACATGTGTATTAAATAACTACACACCATTACATACCTATACAACCAAATATGGGGAAACTAATCCCGCGATTAGAAGCACATAATACTTCCCAAAAACAAGAGAGAGTACATATGGGGTATACATCCATCCATTATCAATACTAGCATGTTAGGGAAAACACCATCCACAAATATGGATGACACTTTTAAAAGTGATATAAATTTACATTCACAGTACTAAAAATGAATTTTTAATCAATGTTCCATTAAAATTTGGCATTTATCTTGTGTTTTTTCAATACTCATAATGGGTACCCTTATCATCTCTTTTTTAATGCTGATAAAGGACTTATTCAAAATCACTAACCAAACACATTGATAAAATTCATTTTTTGAAATCTTTCCATACCAACCTTTTTCATCACCTCTCCACCACCTTTTTCAACACTTTTCAACCACCAAACCCACTTGGAAAGTGAAAACACACTAGTGCTCAGAATTCCACTTTTAAGTGATTTTATGCTTCCCTGCCACATATTCACCCCTTGCATTCTATTGGAATCGAACCTTGGACCTCCTATATAGAATTTGAATTCTTTTAACACTACCCAATGTTTTTTTTCTATATTTGAATAAATTTATAATTATTTAGATATATATACATACATATTTTTCATTCATATATTTATATAAAAAATTTTAAATACATTTATAGAATATGTGGATGTGTGTGTGATATCTTATATATATAATTTCATTTATTTAGTTACCGTATATATCCATTTATTAATATGCACAAAAATGTATATATTTTAATTATATGTATAGATATATATATTTGTATATGTTTATATATAAATTAATATATTTTCATAATGTAAAAAGGTTAGATGATGTTTTAAATAAAGAGGATAATAATTAATTCCATTTGATTTATATAAATATTTTTAAATAAATTTATAATAATATGTCTATATATTGTGTATTTGGATTAAAAAATTACACATTACATATATATTTATATTAATACATATTTATATATATATTTATATATATTTACATATAACGTTATATTTAGTTATATATTTTTATAATGTGTTTAAAAATATTTAATGTAAATATGTTTATACACCATAAATAATAATAATTCTATATTTAAAAAAATTCATTTATATGTGAAATATTCACACTATATTGATACACATACTTATATATACATATTTACGCAGAAACATAAACATTTATATTTAACACGTAAATGAAAAAATATTTAGATATATTTGTTTATTTACATATATTAGAATATACACAAAATACATATATATATATATTAACACACACATATTTATATATAAAAATTACTTTTTCGCTATATTATTATTGAATCGTTTTTTAGAAGGTAAATAAAATGAATAAATTTTTATATAAAAAAATGAATAATAAAAATTTATTTCCATGTGTTTTATATATTTAAAAATATATATTGAAGTAAATATGTTTAAATATTTATTTCTAAAATTGACTTATTATAAATAAATATAAAAAAATATGCAAATTTTTAATTATCAATATAATTGAAATATGGAAAATATTGAAATTTCAAAACCTTAAAATCAATATGAATGAAAGTGCTAATAATAAATTCAGTCCTGACTAAAAGAATGAAAATAAGTCATTTTTAAATGAAGCTAAAATTTCATCAAACATTAAAAAATTAGTGTATCCCAAATTAAACATAGTTATATAGAACTGATGGACCATATTTGGCCATGAAAAAGTATTAAAAAAGGTCCCCTCGGGCTTAGAACAACTTATATCTCTTCTTAAGTTTTGATTAGATTAGCGGTAGAGTCCTACCGGACACTCGTATTAATTTTTTTTGGCCATTTGATGTTGAGGTTTTCTGTTCAAATTATCCTTGAACAATTATATGTTTAATGAATTTTTATGTCATATAATTTTTATTAAATGACTATTAAATGAAAAAAACTAAATAAAAATTAATTACTATTATATTTTAACTACTTTATAGGCCATTTAAACAAAATATATTTTATATTAAGTGTAAATTCATTTTTTGACATTTATAAATCATATTTAATAAAATATTTAATATTTATATAAATCTATAATATTTTTGTCAAAATAAATACATTTACAATTTAATATATGATTTTTGGATATATTAATTTATTTATGAAATCTAACTATTAACAGCAATTATAAAAAAGAACTGATAAAAGTTACCCTTTATAAGTGTTAAAATTAACGAATAGATAAATGGTACCCTTTATCGGTGATTTTCTCTTACAATGATAAAGGGTTCCATTGATCTTCAATGAAAAAAATAACTACTAAAATCATCCTTTATGAGTTTTCTTATATAGTTTTGAAAAAAGGTTCCCTCTATTAGTGTTTTTTCTAACATTGATAAAGGCGTCCTTTATCTGTAATTTTAGGTAATGCTTATAAGGGGAAGTCCTAGACAAACCGAAATCTATTTTAGTGATCCTAGAGTTTACTAGGTATCAATATCCCTACACATATGGGTATATTAACTAATGAAATAAAAAAACATATATCATATAATATAGATAACAACCGTGCTCTGGGTATAACTTAGTATTATGTCGAACTACAGCTATCATCAATCAGACACCCATCTGACATTGCAAAGGATTATATATCTTATAAGAACCCAAGCATTTAATACTACAAATTATGTTCATTATTTTATTTTATCATTTCACATAACCATAATTACTTAATTATCCATTAATTAAAATTATTTTGATTATATTTTATTTACCATAAAAGTGAAGTACATGCCTTCCAACCATAATCAAATCAAACTCCATGGTTTCTTAAGATCAACTCATTTTTTTCAGATTGATCCAACACTATGGGATAAAAACATTATTAACATTCCATAATCCTAGGTGACCTAATATTACATCTGAAGACAACATCAAGAGATCCAACAAAGGACATCCATCTTCTTCAAGTAGCGAGGAATGGAATGTAGATAAAACAAGAAACTCAACCATCTGACCTCTCAAATGATTCAACGTGAAATCATTCCATACCTCAATGTCCGAACTATGGGAAAGACCAACTTCAACCTTTTCCATCATCTTTATTCATTCCCCTATACCATCATGCATATCCCCAGGCAGCTCACCATCATAGGTGTCAAAAACTAACAAAATATACATCCCTCACAACAATATCTGATTAGCCACACTAGGCTCATATCACATTTAAATTATAATATCCATTGTATATATAAGTCAAAAAATAATCAATCATAGACAAAGAATAAATATAGGCATTAAAAAGGAATTCATCATTCACATGCTTGTATGCTGTCACTACATCCAAGACAAGGCATATATCATTTAAAAATAATAATAACTCTAATACACATGAAATATCGTTATCAAACAACATATTTTTATACTGAATTATCAATACATTATTAAGAGGTTCAAACAATGGGTGCCCTATGGTGTTAGCGATAATAATTTATCAAATTGTTTAAACATGTTATCGAGATTTCCCATCTTTAAAAATATCTAACAAATAGTAATTATTTACCATTATTTTTATTAGAATTAACATTAATGCTCATTCTAGATTAAAGTTATTAATTACTGCCATAAAATAGATTAAAAAATCAATTAATAATGTATTTATCATCAATCTGATTACGATCAAATTAAAATCTACAATAGATGTATTAAACATACATAGTCTTTAATTATTAATACAAATAAAAAAATTCCAACTTTATGTTATTTAAAAATTTCATCAATTTTAATATTATAAAGCGTATATAGTAATATTCTATGAAAATAATATGATGGCTATCACGCTATTTAGAAAATAAAGAGGGAGATAATTATCATAGTGGAAAGAAACGAAATGTGATCTTTAACATAAACCAATTCCATTCTTCAATAATTTTAAAAATTAATTAGGATATTTTCACCACTATACAAAGGGATAATAAATAGTGACTTTTTTATTTAATATAAATAAATAGAATAAGAAGAAAAACCTTAACTTCAATTGCATTTCTTTTATTTTCTTGAGAATATATCTACATAGATGATCTACAATAACCTATCCAGTAATAAACTATGATCTACCATGTAAACCATGTCATTAATGAATTGATAAAGGGAAAAGTAAATTCCAATTATATTGAGGGATATAAAAATTCTGGAATGTTTTTAATAATGAGATAAAACGAGATTAAAAAGAGTGAAACTACTAGAAAAAAGAAGGTAGATCATTTCTTGGATTTTTATGGATCAATAATTGGAATCTATGATCAATTTATATTGATATGGGATTCGAATACTTTAAAATAACACTTTTACTCCTAGGGAATGATTGGAGAGGATGGGATAAAATTTGGGTTGATGGTAAATAACATATTTATAAGTGATACAAATTTTACGAAACTATAGTTTCTCCCATAGAAACACACTATAACCTATTGAAAAATAGGGGGATTATAGCGTAGTGGAAGAAGACCACACTACAACACCCCTCCCAGTAGAAACTACATCCTTGATGCATGTGTAGATCTTAAAAAGGGGGATATGGAAGAAATGGTTGGGCATCATGTTTTTTCTACCATGTTTTCTTATTAGTAATCTACAGAGTAGATTATCACTTATGATGGACCCTAAAATTTGAGATCCATCCAACAATCTTATGTTGCTGCCTCCATGCATCATGTCTCAATGATAGACCACTGGTACGGGCCTAAAATACAACCAAATATCACTATGAAGCCACCCACATTTTGGAAGTAACTCTCTACATCAATCCTATGTTGCAGCACATGGACCATGCCTCAGAGACAGCCTACCCAATGTATTTTCTAAAATCCCTTATGCAATAACCGCTATGATTACTATACAACCCGAGATCTATGCCACAACCTTGAAAAAATCACTTGTTTCACCCAACACCATTTCCCAAAAAAACCATTCATACACCTTGGAACCTCCAACAAGTGCTTCAAACACCCCAAACACACAAAGTAAACGACCACTAGGATTCAAGTCCTTAGAACATGACTTTATGAACTAGTTGTTAATTACATTTGCGTGTAAAAAATAAAGGAAATTTGAGAAGAATATATGGTTTCTCTATGGTTTAATGTCTTGGAGAGAAAATGGGGTTTTCATATGGTTTTGTTTTCTAGAATATTATATATATATAAATACAAGGTTATACTATTTTATAAATGATTAATGATGTTTTTTGGGAATCAAGTAATTTTTTTAGATTCAGAGTATAATGTATATAACATATTCGATGACATATCTTGAATGATAAATATTATAATAAAAACATTAGCAATTTTTATCACTATTTAGTAATTAAAATTGGGAGGTCACCGCTAATTTAACGAGGGTTAATGTAACAACTGTTGTTTTGGATCTGTTAAATTAATAATATCTTCGATGGCAAGGGTCACATGTAACACTGAAGTAATTCAAATCCTCATTAAAAAGAACCAAGGCATATTAAAATTATATAAATAATATATTCATTAGTACATAAAAACATAAAAAAATTAATATATCTATAAAGGACAATTTAACATAGATTAATATTTTAAAAACAATTCCATTCAAATAATAATTTTAAAACAAATATTTTATTTTACCTTAAAAAATATTATTAAAATTAAGAGATTATTATAATAGGTTATATTTATATTCATTAACTTTTATATCAACAATTAATTGTATATCAATTTATATTAACTAAAACAAAAATAACAATATGTATAAAAAGACAATTTCTTTAAAAATTAAAATTTTATTTGTATATTTAATTTTCATTTAAAACCTAAATTTATAAAATTTATTATTCTAATTTGAAAATATTAAAATAATTTTTTTATTAAAAATATTATTTTTATTTGAGGTTTATTTTTTTATATTTTTCATAAATAATTTATTTTTAGTTGAATACTGAAAAAATAAAAATTTTGATACTACCGTTACATTAATGATTTAAAATTATTTGAAAAAATTTAACTATTAAAATATACATTTAATAATTCTTTTATAATAAAATTATTGATTTGTAAAAACATTTGTTTAACTATTTTAAAAATTAATTAATTGTTTACAGTAAAAAGATTATTTGAAATTATTAAAATTCGTTTTTATAACAAGAAGAAATTAAATATGAAAATACAGATTTAATACTGTAGAAAAATATTTTCCTATTATGTAATAACTTCAACGATATTTTTATGCCTGGAATTATGATTTGATAGATTAAATTAAGTTTCCATGATTCAAGAAAAATAGTTATTTTTTAAGCTTTGTTTGATTAATTTTGTGTAATTTTTATCTAAAAAATTAAATCGATATATTTTATATAATGTATTTTACTAGATCTTTAAGAATGTATAAAAATATATTGTAACTCATTATATTAATTATCAATACAAAATACGATTAATGAATACTTAATGCTAAAAAAATTATTCAAAACTGTTTATATATTTATATCTATTAAATAAAATAATTTTGAAGTAAATTTTATATGAAAAAGACATTTATCTATTCTACATGAAGATTAAATTTAGGTTTAGAATATCAAAATATGGTTATTTGGGTTACCTTATATTTCTAGTAAATATAAATTACTTGGGTAATAACCAAAATGGTATAATGTAAAAATATGTGGTAAAAAGCATCAAAAATGTTTAAAAATATGTGAAATGGGTGGTAGAGGTATTACAAACCAAATATGACCCAAAACATCATTATTTTTCACTATTGTAATGATTCTCCGGGAATTGTGTCATTCCATTATTGAAAAATAATTGGTGTTCACTAAAGTGTCATTTTATTAATATATAAATGGGATCACTTACCCTCCCCCCACTCGGGTGGGGTGGTAAGTGTGGGGATGTGTTTGGGATTTGGTCACGGGGTTAAGTCCTCAGGACATTGGTTTTCTGTATTTTCTTCCTTGCTTGCATGCCACTTTCGTGGTTGTACATAATTTTTAAAAGGGGATCCCTTACAAATTCTCAATGTTACACTTCCCATTAAAAATTCTGTGAATCCTTCCCATTTTTCCTATCATATAACTCTACTACAAAAATTAAATACCCTCATCCCTTTAAGTTATACTATTCTTTTCATTTTTATGGAGACATTCAAGACAAACATCATGGCCACAAGGTGAGTATTACTTAAAAATTATTCATATATTTTTTATATTAATCTGTTAATTATACTCTATAGATTGTAATTTAAACATTGTATCATTTGTACAATGAAGTGTTATTATGTTAATAGAACAACCCTTATTTATGACATCCCCTCCATAATGAAAAACAAAATAACATTGAGCGTTTGTTGGTATAGACTACCACCATTACAAAGTGAAGTATTTTTTTCATCAACACATAAAATGTATGACTTCAGAAAATTAATCTAGGTAATATAATTATTTTTATGAAACAATTTATATTAAATAATGATAATATTGAGTGTTATATATGTTGTTTTAACAGTAAAGGGTTATATTAAACATAATATCCTAAAATAAACATATCATAGGACCTTTAATAACATGTTTTTATTTTATAAACACACACACACACACACACATAATATTTGTAATGTCCCGGATCCAGGTGCCACTCAACGGGTGCCCCGAACCCGGTTGGTCACATGACCTCAAGCGTATTTCCCGAAAGGCCAGAGGCTGCAAACTATCAGTGAGGGCCTAGGTCTGATATTGCGGAATCTATGCTCTCATATGTCAAAGTGTAACGCAACGGAACAAAATACAAGCATACAAAGTAGAAGCATTAGACAATACCAAAGCTGAAATGGACAACAATACATAAATAAAGCAATGACCAACAATCATATATAATGATGCAATATGACCCTATGTCTATGAAAGGAACAAAAACAGGATACAAAACAATTTAAAACAATATATTACATGGGAAAAATGTAGTGAAGCAAAATAAATAGCATAGCAGGAACTCAGCAGCATCGCAAGCGTAAGCTAGGTCCCATTCTATACTACTTCTATGCAACAATATACATGGAATCTTTCCCTTATCTCCACCTATAGAAATATAAACTATTTGGGACCAAGACATGACCCAATCAGGGTGTGATAATAAATCCCAGCAGGCAACCACCAAACGGTTATGCCCAACTATTTGTTAATTCATGCAACATCAGTGTAGTAATGAAAATGCAATAAACTAGGAAGTACTCAATGAGGCTACTCCTACTAGTTCCATTTTCATTTATTTATTATTTAGAAATTCATTATACTTGAATTATATGTTCCGGAGGCTTAGCCTCATCCAAAAATCTTCTAAACAATGCCACAGAAAAACTACAAAAAGCTATCTAACATGTACAAGGTAAAATGATACCAAGCATGTGATTTATCTTGGCAGGTATAAGAACCCCTATAGTGAATATTCAAATGTACATTCTCCTCAGGCTAAATAGTACCATGCCCTCAGGCTAATAAGATCATTTCCCTTATTCCAAACTGAAATGACACCCTCAGGTATCTTCCCTTAGACATAACAAGTATTTCCCTCAGGAGAAATAGATCTTTGAACTCAGGGCCTGCCCTTAGGAGAAATAGAACCTTGCCCATAGGATGAATTTTAACCTTTCCCTCAGGCTGAACATAAGAATACAATTATATGTATTTTCTCTCAGGAAAACTCAAAGCATTCTATAATCACGTCATACACTCAGATATCCTGGCCAAACGACTAAACAAGGGAACGCACCCACGGGGTGGCCCTGGATCCAAGAAATGATCCCAGATGGCAGTTTATAAATATTCATTAAATTGCCTATGCAATTCTAGGCATTTAATTAGTCAACAAATCATCCATAATACACTGAAAACATTGGAACCTTACACAACGGTACACAAGAACAACATGACAGTTGGAATTAAACATCAGACCACCTCCCCTGACCTCCTCTGATCAATATACGTGAACAACACCTTCCTAAACATCCGAGAACGATGTAGATCTGGGATAAACATTTATCCATTCAATCGTAAATAACATCTCCTTTGGAAAGAATTGGTTAGAATGACCCAAAGAGAAAGAAGGTTCTACCCGAACGACTCAAACAAGATTGACAGCGGAAGAAACAGATTTACGAAGTGTGATCGGGATCTCCTACAAACTCCGGCCTCTCCTCCCGAGATCCAAATGAGCTTACTGCCTCCTCGGCCAAAGGATAAGGCTACTGTCCATTTTAAGTAAAAAAACAAACTACATGGAGTGTACTCTCAAGTACACAGCTTGTACTTCTCAGTTTTTAACTGTTCCTCTGGTGGCTACTTTTCACTGCTGCACTGTTCATTTGTCGACATGATTACATGGCGTGTATTTCTGAATACACAACGTGCACTGTTGCTCTGCTAGCGGCTACTCCCACCACCTTACTGTTCACCTGCCAACTGATTACATGGCATGTTAATATGAAGTACCCATCCTGATCTCAGTTTTTAAACCCTTCATCACCGACATGACAACATGCCCAATGTCCTCATCCTATAGAGCCAAAGTTCATGGCGTGTGGAAAAGTAAACGGTGTGTAACCCCAAAATTTGGGATTTTCACCATTTTCATTATTTTCTCAATCACACTTAAGGAAAAGGGAATAGAATAATCTCATACCTCAAGAATAAGAACCGGTTTCTTACAAAATTAACCCTTAAAAATATTCCCCGAATTGGACATCCAACGGGTGGTGAAGATAAAGATGTGAACAACACTGGCCACTGAGCACTTACTTCGGTCTCCCGCTCCCAAGTTTCATCTTGCACTCAGCCATGCTTCCATATCACCCGTACGAGAGCAACTGACCGGCCTATGAGAACATTCATGATCCTATCAACAATACAAATCGGATGCACCTCAAAGGATGCATCATCCTGTAGTTCAACATCCTCATGCTAAAAGACGTGAGACGGGTTTGAGTGATAACGGTGTAGATGAGATACGTAGATGATGTCGTACATCGACTGGTACCTCTGGGGTAACAACAACCGATAGGAAACTGGCGTGACTCTCTCTAGAATCTCAAACGGCCCCACATACCTCGGTGAACGTTTACCCTGACTCATGATCTTCCTGTGTCCCAACCATTGTGAAACACGCAAGAAAACTTGATCCTCGACCACAAACTCCAAGGGTCGTCTGTGGTGATCGGCTTAAGATTTTTTAAGAGACTGTGCAGTGGTCATCTGCTTCTGAGTCAACTGGACTTACTCTGAAGTCTCCTACATGATATGTGGTCCCAGTAAAGCTGCCTCACCTACCTCTAACAAGCACAAAGGTGATCGTCATGGCCTACCATATAAATCCTTGTACGGTGCCATCCCAATAGTTTCCTGAAAACTATTATTGTAGAAAACATTTACCAGGGGTATGTTCTTCTCCCAAGAGCCCCCAATGTCCAGGAAACATGCACACAAAATATCCTATATCACCTTTATTGTACGCTCTAACTGGCCATCGATATGAGGGTGGTAAGCCGTTCTTAGAAGCACCTGGGTGCCCAGTGCCCTCTAAAAACTCTGTCAGAAATGAGACGTAAAACGGGAGTCCTCATCCTAAATGATAGAACAAGGAACCCCATGAAGACATACCACCTATTGGATATAAAACTTTTTGAGCTCATTAACACAAAAGGTCTCCTTGATTGGAATAAACTGATCTACCTTTGTAATTCTATCCACAACAACTCACATGGCATCACTGCCTCGAGGTGACCTAGACAACCCGGTTACGAAGTCCATCATGACATCATCCCATTTCCATTCTGAAATGGGTAACTACTGTAATAGTCCGGATGGCCTTTGATACTTCGCCTTTGCCTTCACCTTTTGATAGGTGGAACATTTCGTAACAATACCAGCTACCTCTCGTTTCATACCCGACCACCAATACTGACATCTCAAGTGATGGTACATTTTGGTTACTCTGTCATGGACTGCCCTAGCTGAATCATGAAACTCCTGCTTCAAATCTTTGTCTATATCTTCTGGAACCCACACTCGTCCATGGACATGCAATATCTCATAATTTCCTACCGTCCAAATGGGAGGAGGGTCCTCACTATTTACCATCTCCCATAGAACTAGTATGTTAGAATCTAATAGTTGTCTCATCCTCACTCTATCCAGGAGGGTAGAAGTCACAACATAGGATGAAAGATAGGCTCACCCCTGACTGTCGTGCACCACCAAATTTATCTAATAGAATAAAGATATATGTTTCCACTCACCACTGGCCTCCTGAACTTCCTATATCAGAGTCCTCCTACTTAGTTCATCTGCAACTGTGTTAACCTTACCATGTTTATAAGATATCTCAAAGTCAAAGGACTGAAGGAATTCAACCCACCCTTGCTATCTCAAGTTCATGTGATGCTGGGTAAAGATTTATTTAAGTCTTTTTTGGTCTGTAAACACCAAAAAATGTTCTCCGTAGAGACAATGTCTCCAAAATCATAACACATGAACAACTTCAGCCAACTCGAGATCATGCGTCATGTAATTCCTCTTATGTAGCCTCAACTGCCGAGACCCATACACAACTACTCGATTGCACTGCATCAACACTGCTCCGAGCCCAATACCTAATTAATCATAGTAAAATATGTAGCTCTTCCCTTGCTATGGAAGTACCAGGACTAGTGCAGATGTCAACCTTCCCTTCAGTTCCTGAAAGGCTGTCTCACAAGGATCTGACCAAACAAATTTCGCACCCTTCTTAGTCAGACCCGACAACGGCACTGCTAAGAGAGATATGTCCTATATAAAGTGCTTGTAGTAACCAGCCAGCCTCACGAAAGTCTATATATAAAACACTTTAGTAGGCTGCTCCCAAGAAACTACCGCTCTCACTTTATCTAGGTCAACAACAACTCCTGCCTCTGAGATTATATGAACCAGGAATTTTATCTGGTCCATCCAAAAGTGGCACTTTGAGAGCTTAACATATATCCAATTCTCTCTCAGTGTACTCAATAAGATCTCAAGATGGGTATCATAGTCGTGTCGAGTGTGGGAGTACACTAAGATATCATCTAAAAAGACTACCACAAAAGAATCTAGATATGGATGGAACACTCGGTTCATCAGATCCATGAAAACTAGTGGTGCATTCATGAGTCTGAATGACATAACCAGGTACTCATATAGACCATATCTACTCTGAAATGCAGTAAGCGGTATGTCTGATAGTCTAACGTGCAACTGATGATATCTGTATCTCATGTAAATCATCGAGAACACTTGTGCTCCTTGATGACGATAAAAAAAGATCATCAATACTCAGAAAGGGATATCTGTTCTTGACGGTCAACTGGTTCAGCTTCTGATAATCCACAAATAGATTGAGGGTACCATCCTCTTTCTTCACAAACAGGAGAGGCGAACCCCAAGGAGAAGTATTGGGTCAAATGAAACCATTTTCCTGAAACTCCTCTAACTACCTTTTAAGCTCCTACAACTATGGTGTATCCATCCTATAAGGATGAATGGACACCGATGCTTCTCCTAGAACAAGTTAAAAAGGTAAATCCACCTCTCACATTGGGGGAAGACCTAAAATGTCATCCTGGAAGACATCCCTGAAATGTTCAACCACAGGAGGGAAATCCTTTAGACATGTTCACTGGTCATCTAGATATAAACTCGCAATCTGGGTTGTCACTCCACCTCGCCCATGATGCTCGGGTCCATCTCGGCTTGCATAAACATCCCATTCACCCTTGTATAGAAAATCCCCTCCCTCTAGTGACGTGAAACTCACTCTACGATGATAGAAATATACAATGGATCGAAAGGGTACCAACCAGTACATCCTGAGAATGACATCATAGATCGTCATCTTTAAGATGTATAGGTCCCCCAGAAGGTGACACCCACCAAACTTTAGGGGGAACTCCTTACACTGATGCGCACCATCCATTATAGTCTCCAAAAAAGTTTCTAGCGTCATAAAATTAGAAGAAGAAGTAGAAAAAAATAGCCAAAGGCTCTCCAAAATGGGCACATATATAAAGTTATGTGCAGCCCCCGTATCAAAAAGTATAGAAGACAAAACAAAAGAAACTAGAATAGTACCTCTGACAGTGGACGCTTTGAGATCCTGCTCCTATTGGGTTTGTTGCCTTGTATATGCCTGCCCAATGCAGCAGCCCTGCAACACAACCTGGCTACACTGAGCTAACCTTCCCTACTACCATGACCACCACCTCTGCCTAAACATCCTGACATATCCTAATTTCATAAATGGTAAGAATCTACTGGTCATGCTACCATACGCGGAGTCTGCATAGAACCCCTCTCACTAGACACTGGTGGAAACGCCCGACAAAAGCGCTATAGATAACCCATCTTTTCACAAGCTCGACACTCCACTAGGTC